>CM065907.1:65597880-66895380 GCA_033439115.1 Firmiana major | reverse complement strand
CAGACGCACGGCGTTACAATTGTCCTTTATCTAATTTTACAGGACGAGCACAGGGGCACTATGATGCTTTTAATACAATCAGGTAACTTTACAAACCTGTGCTTACTAGTATACCATCTGTGCAAATAAGTTCTTCAACGCTATTTTTGTACTGCTTCAGCTTTCTTCAATTGAGGTTTAAATCATTCTGAATATTTTTATACTTTTATTAATATTTACTAAATTATCCTTATATAGAAATCACTAATTATAAATTCCGTCAACATCTCATCATTGGATATTTATATATTATTATTTATTTTATTTTTAAAATCAATTTACCATCTTCTGGACCATGATTTAAACTCAATGTGCTTTACAATAAACAAATCACAAATCAAATTCTGTTAACCTTTTCTTAGCCATTAAAACTCAAATCCAATTAATAAGGAAATAAAGGGCTCCACTCAATTTATTAAATCATGGTAATAACAATGAATTTTAATATAAAATATAACATGCTTGCTTTTGATCTAAATCATCATTACCTAGCCCCACAATTTGCTACAAATAAGCATTATACGACAAATTAATCCCATGGAGTTGCATTAATATTACTGCCACAAAACCGTGCCATTCCTTACCTCAACTGGCCTATCCCATGGAAAGCTCCTTTTCTTCTTTACTTTCGCCTATCCTTGTTTCCTCATTAAACCTTATATGAAAATCCAACGAAGATTACAAACATTGCTTGCTCTCGGTTTTGTAATTCTCCTTGCCCCAACCTAGCATACAAAGCCATATATTATTGTCTCTTCAAGATTTAAGCATAATTAAAGTAAGAAACCATAGAATTCTTACCTATATTGGCATGATCGAACCAAAATCTTCTTCCTTCCTTCTCGGTTTCTCCCACCTATAGCACCAACTCACATGCATGGCCGTATTAGTTGTAGAATCTTGAAATACAATTATAGAATTCAAAGGATTGGAGTTTAGGGTTTGCCACGCCAATTCTAGCTTCATCACATCTTCCTCTTCAATTTTCCTTGAGAATTTAATAATTTTCCGGAAAGGTTTTCTCCCAAACCGTGAAGCTCCTCGAGTTCCCTAATGGCTCTAGAGAATGAGAGAGAGATATGTGAGGTATTGTAACCGCCTCTGTTTTTGTTAATTATTCATAAACCTATCAATTGTTAATATTAATTTATGTAATTTAATCCCTCAATGAAATTGGTCGGTGTCGTGATCAAATCCACAAAAAAATATAAGAATACTTAGTGGGATTAGATATTTCTTATGCATATGATTACCTTTAAGCACAATAAATTCATGCAAAAAGCATGCTCCCCCACACTTTAATTATTTTAATTATCCCATAAATCCTTTTTTATCTTAGAATTAATAAAATTCCAACAAATATTCACAATCCACATTTATACCGTGCTGTTCAAATCACCTTTATGCCCTTTATATTGGATTTGCACCTAACTTTACACCGAGCCTTAGAACATCCCAATTCCTCAAAATTTCAATTAGCTCTTTTCCTAATTATTTCATTTTCCCGTAGTAGCGTATTTTTGTAAATGCAACATTTGAAATATTCAAACACAAAAGTAAGCTATCAAACAGCCCATGCATATCTGTGTGACAAATTCCCTACCTGGGCATTGAAGATCAGAAGGGAGGTCATACCTACGACCGCTTTCAAGACTCGGAATGGTCATTACGAGTTCCTGGTGATGCCGTTAGGGTTAACTAATGCCTCTACAGCCTTTATGTATCAAATGAATGAGGTTTTTAAGCCTTATTTGGACCGATTTCTGATTATGTTTATTGATGATATTTTGGTGTATTCATGGTCTTGAGATGAGTAAAAGCAGCATTTGAGGATTGTATTCCAAACCCTCAGAGCTAGGCAGTTGTATGCGAAACTAAATAAATGTGGTTTTTGGCTTGAGCAGATTTCTTTTCTAGGTCATATAATGATTAAAGATGAGGTTTTAGTGGATTCATCTGAGATAGAAGCCATATGTGACATCGCGGAAACGTGAAAATATGGACAAATTTTTAACTTTTTAAATCCTTACTTAAGTTGTATTCCTATCACTGCCGATTTCTTAACCCTTTTATTTCGTAAAAATTTCACCAGCATAACGACATATTTTTATCCTAACTCTCATGCAAAGTACAAAACGCAGTTTATAATCGTAACCAGTTGATTTTAATTTCAAAACATGTAATATATGAAACACGTAGCTTAATAATCATTCTTTAAAATCATACTGGATAATATCATGGAGACCAGGCAGAGACACATAGTAATAAATGTCATGTTCGCGAAGATAGTTCACGTAGGAATTTCACATAGATAGTTCACGTAGACAGTATACCTATGGCCATGGTAAGGGGACTGTAGACTGGATTAGGTTTGTACATCGCCCTACGTCACTTAAAAAGATAGTTGAAATAAGGCATCGAGTGTTACAAATACCCAACGCGGTTATGCATACGTCACATGGGACTAAAACTACACCAAGTGGAATATAGCACGAACCACAGAGGTCTAGAGTCCACACAGGCCACACATGACAAATAGCGTAGAATACATGTGGCTTTAGTCTCAAAACAGTACTTTTAAAGTATATTTCGAGTCTATTAACCCGTAAACTCGTACAAATAATATTTTTATTTTATTTCATAAACATATACATCATTTATAAGATTTCATTTCCGCGTAGCAAATCGTATTTCAAAACATTTCATAGGTACTAAAAAGTACAATTGAAGAGTTCAGAAAACAGGGCTTGTCCCTTGGTTTCTCGGTTTAGTGTGAATAGTAACTTTTTTAGTTCGAGAATACATTTCTAAGGCATACCATATGATTTCATAAATCAAACAAGGTATTTGAAGTGCCAATACTACTTAAAACACATCCTTTACCTCATACACCTTAGGGTAGCGTAAAATCATCGGGTCTCGAGATTGCCTCGATATATGTGTCGATTCCCTGAGCTTCACAAAACAGTACGAAATTGTCACATAATGCTTAATGGCGTCTCAACATATTCAAACACATGTTTAGTTTCATAAATGTTGACCACTTTTGACCTTTTTATAAACTTTTTCTATTTTTCGGTTTTACCAATGTGTTGTTGATATCATGTGAGTAGGCCATGACATTTGATGATGAGGTCATGTTATAGATGTGATAAACCAGGGCATATAGCTCGTGCATGCCTAGAGTTGGTTGATACAGCCCCACAGAGGTGTAGGATTTTGAAGCATTAGCATTTTGGACCAGGCATCTACAGAAGCTTCCACGGATGTGATTAAAGGTATCATCCTAGTCTTTGATTTTGAAGCATTAGCATTAAAGGTTTCGTCGCCTTTATTAATATGTAAATTGTTTGAACATGTGAAACTTGTACCTTTAGGTAGGGTGTTGCTTATAAGAACTTCAGTAAGGATTGTAAGTTAAAAGTAGGGGAAAAGGATATGTCGGTCAATCCCTTTTGAAAATGATGTACGAGCAGGGCTGGTAAATTTACCATTGTCACTTCGACTCTAGCATGATTTCACACAGAAAAGAAATAGAAGGCTTCATTCACTGAGTGCGAGTGAGAGGGCAATCTCCCTTCAATCACTCGTTAGAAGCTTATCATGCAATTTACTAAACCGGACGCTCATCTATTATTACTCTTTCTTAAAACGTTTGCAAAACCTCTTTTCACAACAATAACATATAAGTCATACAACTCATACTTATAGACTTATTCTTATACGTAATTTTCACCTAGATATATCAATATCTCCAATGCAAGGGAGATCGATCTTAGAGGCAATTTGAAGAAAGAAATCGATCCTCAGCTCAAGCTAGATCGATCCCCTTAAGCCTCGGCTCGAAGCATATTGATCTCATTACCCTGCCAGATCGATCTGTGAAGCTCTCGGCCTAGGAGAGATCGATCTCATGTTCTTCGACAGATCAATCTCCTAAGCTTGAAAACTTAATTTTGGAAGGCTAAAAAATAGCTGCAAATCGATCCTTAACTTATGGAGATCGATCTCATCAAGCAATTTCTATATAAACAGGACCTGCTGAACTGCAATGCAGGGGAGAAACCTTAAACCTTTTATTCTAAGCAAAGTAACCTAGCTTTCACCATAGGAAACCATCACTTTTCATACAAAATTGAGAGAAGTTAGTTTAGCAAAATTATTCATAGTGAAGAGGAGAACAACTTAGCCCAAAAACATGTGGTGAAACTATTTGATTGAAGTAAATAAGTGATTTCTCCAAATTCAGCCAAAAGGAAGAAAGTCAAGCTAGGTGAGATTTCAATGCACCAATCTCATGTTTGTTGAGCTATAAAATTTTATGAGTTAATTTCGTGTATATATTATTTATTTAAACATCTTAGAACATGCTTAATCTTTATAACCTATATATGGTGAAATGTGAGAAAAAGATGAGATAGTTGAGTAAGCATGAATTTAATGATGATTTAAGCATGAATAGATGTTATTAAGCATATATACATGAGTGTATAATGATTTGATAAAGTTCATGTGGTAGAAACAAAAATGACCTAAAGTGAGTATATGAGGTATTTGATAAAATGCCACAATGAAATGAAAATGATGAACTTGAGGTATTATAAGCTTAATACTGGTTTAATACGAATCGATAGACTCGAGGAGTCTAGGAGATTCTCGAAAACAAGTTATATACTCGAAATGGACTTATGAAAAGATAAACTCCAATAATAGTATAAAGAGGCCAAATGAGATATAAATGGCCAAATGCATTGATTTGGATATCATGCAAATGGATTGAAGTATATGAAGATATACTGATGTGTGTGATACACAATTTCAGCTCCGAAAGATATTGTTGGAATTGATAGGACGGATCACGAGAAGTAGAAATCGAAGGAAAATGATAAGAGACTTAAACGAGCTATAGAGATAGCTATACATATGTTTTCTCACTTGCTATGTGCGAATGTATATCAAAAGTATATAGATATCGGTATATCTAAGTACAAAACTACGTATGAGGATAAGTCCATAGTATGAGTTGCATGACTTCTATGATTGTTGTGAAAAGAGGTTTTTGCAAACGTTTCGAGAAAGAATGATAATAGACAGACTCTCGATTTAACCATGTGCATGAAATGTTTCTAATGAGTGATTGAAGGGAGATTTGCCCTCTCACATAACTATATGGAGCCCTTTTTTATTTCTTTTCTGTGTGAAATCGTGCTAGAGCATGAGAGGCAAAGGTAGATTGACCAGCCCTAGTCGCACGTTATTTTTAAAGAGATTTTGAGAAAAACAAAAGAGTGCTCGATGCCTCGGGTGATGCTGTGTGTTACACTCGAGATGCTCGTACTAGATTTTGGGAATCATGTCAGAGCCTTCGAGTATTGTTGTGTCACGACCCTTTTTCAATCTTTTTAACCGAAAATCACTGAAATTTTTTCGTAAATTTCTTTACTTACCCGATCGTGAACTAACTTACCACCACACTGTTGGGCTGTGTCAATAATAAACATTGCCTCTCATTCATTCTTAGTTAAATAAAGCGATGTCATACATTTAATAGTCAATTATTAGCTTACACAAGTTATGTTCATTGACATCTACATCCCCCATAACTCAATCGTTACTGTGCCATTTCATTGTTTAGATACAAAAAGAATCCTGTATATATACCTTTCGGCAATGGAAACAGTGGGCTGTGTATATACCTTTCAGTCCTCACTGGGTGTCACTAGGGGTGTAAACGAACAGAATGTTCGGTGAACCGTTCGTGAACCGTTCGGTTACTGTTCGTTTATGTTCGTTTATTAAGCTTAACAAACGAACACGAACAACATTTTTTGTGTTCGTTTATTAAACGAACGAACATGAACAGAGGTGTGGTTCGTTCGTTTATGTTCGCGAACAAGCTCGTTTATGTTCGTTTATTATTCGTTCGTTTAAAGTGTCATTTGTTGTTCGTTCGGTTATGTTTGTTTGTTGTTCGTTTAATGTTCGTTTGTTGTTCGTTTGTAATTTATGCAATTATTAGCCTTACTATCCCATTTCTTCACAATACTATTCCAAACAACCAAATCTCATACAAATACTCGTAGTAGTTTTCATACATTGTCAAACACATTTCTATAAACGCATGCACATTTCTAAAGCCCTATATACCCATAAAATACGAGCAGCTACCCTATATACCTACAAAATTCCCTTACCTGGAATCGCGACGCGTGATTCCACTTCCTTAGAGCTGTTTACTCGTATGATTCGATTCGTCTCCACCGGACTCTTCGAAACTACGCATAATCATATTTCACATTACATTCGATCCATATAATAGGACATCGTGCGTTTACTATAGTCGATTCGACCTATAGTTTCTATTAACGCTCATAAGGCCTTGTTTCATTTCTCTAGTCTATGGATTCCTTTTAGGCCTATCAACTTATTCCAAATAGATATTAAATCAATAATAAGTCCATAGTGTTCATATTTCATTGACTTCTTCACTATGGCATTTACCAAGCATTTACATACTCATTTTCCATAAATTCTCTAAACTCACAATGTGGCTTCATTTACCCATCTCAACTCATCAACATTACTCTAATAACAACTTATCATCATCCATAAACCACCAACTCACCCAATCTACACTTTCTCACACTAGATTCAATCCATTTTCTAGGTTACATTAGTTTCTAACACAACCTACGTGTTTCCAACCATGTGCCAAAGCACTCTAAAATCATTTAAATAGATAATGTACCAGAGTTGGAGTGTTAGAATCTTACCAAATCAAATTTCTCTTCTTGCTCCAAATGTCGATGCCCTTAGCTCCTTCAATACCAACAATGGGATTTTGGGTTCCAACTATGTTGTTCTCTTCCTCAAGATGACAACTTAGTGTCTAATGGCCTCCCCTCAAATCTTACTAGAAATGACTGATTTTAGAGAGAGAAAGTTAGGTTTTTGGGTTAAAAATGTAAGGATGGTGTTTTTCTCGAAATTTTTAGATTTTCAGCACTCCTTTTATATAATTCACTTGAGGAGATCAATCTGCACCAAGAGGAGATCGATCTGGTCCCCTTAAATCCCTCTTTTTCATGGCAATTTAAGCATGAGATCGATCTGTCGAAGCTTGAGATCGATCTGCTCCCAAACAGAGAGATAAGGAGATCGATCTGTATGCTTGATGATCGATCTTTTCATTACAGAATGGTTAGGAGATCGATCTGGCCCCATTGGAGATCGATCTGCTCTATTCCATTGCCCAAATAAGAGCATTCTGGCTCTTCCAGATCGATCTCTTATCCTATGAGATCGATCTGGCCTTCATACTTTCCAGATTTTTTACAGTTTTCCTGCTGTAACTCCCACCCAAATGTCCTTAATTTGCTACCTAGCCATTTTCTCATCCATCCACCTTTATGACTTGAAAATGACATCCATTCATACCTTATGCACATTGAAACTTGTGTGCATTCATTGTGTATCCAAAGGTATATTATATAAAACCAAATGGAAGCATTTATATATAATTTTCTTCCATTTACCACACTACTCATTTTGAGTTCCAATCACATTCCTTACTTATAAAAGTCCATTTTCTCATATTCATATAAAATGGAACCTGTGTGTACATTACAAAATCATACTATCATTATGTACATTGAATCTATGGACTTATATCAAACATACTTCACATTACAACTATACATTTACAGTGTCTTACATGCTGTGTGTCTTGCTCTGACTATGCTCGCATGTGAATTCCTATTATACCGTGCTCGATACCTTAGGTATGCTGTGTATCTTACACTGAGTTGCTTGCACGAGGTTTTCATGATTGTATTGTGTGTTGAGTAAAACTGTGTTAGAGCCGTCATGTATTGCTGTGTGTCTTGCATGGACCTGCTCACACGTGGGTTGTGAATGTGAATGAGTATAAACCATGCTAGAACCGTCGTGTACTGCTGCGTGTCTGACACTGACCTGCTTGTACGAGATTTTGAGACAGCATAAATGGGTGATAAGGATATACGGTAGCACGATGTACCATGAGTGTTAGCCATGGGGTACGATGTGTCGTGATTTGAGTATGAGCTGAAGGGATGGTTGATCCGCCTCCCCAAGTGTAGGACTACCGTACACCTGATCAGTGTAGCTTGGAATCCGACTATGGCCATAAGTCTTCTTATATGTATCTGAGTGATACGACATTTGATAATTCTATATTTTTGGAATTATTTGTGCTTAATTTCCTAATTAATTATTTAAATCCCCGATTTATTTTGTTAATTATCCCCTATATTTAATTAAAATTCCCATGTTTGCAGATAAATTAAATCCGGATGAATTTTGAATATTTCGGTAGAAAATGAACCGGAATTGAGCTAAAATCGAGATTGGACCACGCGGACAACACGAGCCTAGCACATCCAATTGGACAAAAAGACAGATGACATGGAAATATTATTTTTCAAGCAGCCAATGGTGTGAAGACAAGTGGCCAAACAATGCCAACTCATCTAGGATGGAAAAATTACAATTGTACCCCTAAATGTGTATATAAATAGAAAAGGATGACAATTGTAAGGGGTGGGAAAATAGGGTAGAATAGTTTTTTTTTTAGGTTAACTTTAAAAAGCCTTACTTTCTTTGTTTTTGAGTATTCTGCCGATTAGTCTTTTTCTTCTATTGAATTGATTATGGAAATCTTTTCTTTTTAAATTCATATATCTCGGTTGCTTAGAATTATTATTTACCAATCCAGTTTTCTTCACACCATTCAGATCATGTTTTTGCTATATGTTTTAATCCATTCTCGGTTGTAGTATAAAGCACTTGCAAAGCTTTAATCATTAGTGCCGATCATAATATTCTGATTCATTATTGTCGATCTAATATGTTAGGATTAATTTGGGTATTGATTTACAATATTCAACTGGTGAAACAATATTGAATTGATTGAGAAATACAAGAAACCATGGCTACTGGAAATGTCTTGGTTTCACGTATAACTTAGTTTTCAGCATCTCTATTCTCCTTTTCTTATTTGAAGATATCATGTTTAACACCGAGTAATCTTCTTTTACTTTATTTTTATTTTATGTTCTAGTGTAATCCGTTGTTGTGAATGAAAAAACTCATCAATTGATAAAAAGTTCATGCTCTTTTTCATCATCTCTTAATGTTAACGTTTTTTTTTTTTATTTCTGTAGTTTGGATCGGCTGTTCTATGGGTTAAGTTTTTTTTGTTTCTTCACTTATTAAGTAGCCTCTCTTCTAAGTGTTTTATCAGCAAATTGGCGTTGCTTCATGTTCAGTTTGGTGTCTCTTAAACCGTGGATGTTGCAGAGAATGGTTGCCTTTTTTTTCTCTATTTTCCTCTGTTTTATGTGTGATTTACTGTCACTTTCCTTTTCCTATTCTAGCTTTTCATTTCAGTCATATTAAGTTTGCCATAGTTTATTCACTGCCTTGAACTTACATACTACCATTTAATGCTTGTGTTTTATCTCTTTTCAGATTTGCATTGCTGAGAATTGCAGAAATGTTGATGCCGAATGCTGTGACATGCAACACTTACGGTACCGAGAGTGTGTAGGGTGCATTTGAAGACAGCAGTAAAAAGAAACAGATCAACAACACTGGTAGCAATATAGGATAAAACCAGGAGCTGGATTAGCAACAGCAGAAGCAGGACCCGACAGGAACAACAGAGGGAAATCGAGAGCAGTTGCAGCAGAACATGGAGTATGTACAGCAGTACACTACCACTAGCTGAACACGACAAGGCCAGCAACAGCAGTACGCGGACAGGAGCAGTTAGCTGGGCAATCTGTGAACACCTGGAGGAAGAACAAAAATTGGAGAAGGAAGACACGCCTGGAACCGAGAGCAGCGAGCAAGCTAAGAATGGTGGAAATGCAATTTGTGAAGACGTGAGCAGTGTTTGGAGGGATATTTGGCTGGTTTAAATTGTTAAGGCTTTGTTTGGCTAGTGCATAATAGTTAATTAACTCATTATCATGCATTGTTAGTTTAGTTTAATTCCTGTTTAATTTGTTAGCTTAGTTTAGAGTCTTTGATTAAATTGCATGATTAGTATTCTTGTTTAATGGTTTAGAACTTAGTTTTAATTAGGTTGATAGTTAATTTAGTGTTCATTTAGAATTAATTTACGGGTAATTTTATTTCATTAAATCTTAAGTTAGTTTAAATTGCATTTTGATTAAGTAGTATTATTGCATTTTAGGATTGTTAATTTTAGTTTAATTAATCTTGCTTTGTTATTCTCATATTTGCATTTTATTTGCGTTAATTAGTTTTAACTGTTTTAATTTCTTTTGTAGGCTTTTGATTTTAATTGCGTGGAGCACTGTAAGTAATTTTGCTCGGTTTTATTTTGTTTATTTTATAGTTTTATTATTTTCAGTACTTTTAATTAGCCTTAGTAGATCACCACCTTAATCTCATAATTTGCTAGGATATACCATAGGGTAAGATTAACCGGTAATTAATTAGGCTAACCAACTTCTCTGAGAGACGATAACTCGAGACTCAAATCCCATTATTACTTGTACGACCCGTGTACTTGCGGACAATACCTTTAGGGCGTGTCAAGTTTTTGGCGCCGTTGCCGGGGAAGTTTTAATTAGTCGTTAATTGATATCGGTAAAATTACGCTTAGATGTAATTCTAGCTTGTAAATATTTAGGTTTTAAATATTTAGATCCTTAGTTTAGTTTAGTTTACTTTCTTATAATTAAATAAAAAAAAAGAAAATTTTTTAGGACTTTCTGATGTTTGCATGCGTAGAGCCAGGAGTTTTGATTGCTTTCCTCTAGATCCTGAAATTGAACGAACTCTTACGAAAATTCAAAAGGATTCTAGGAAATTTATAGCTCTGCAGCAAAACACGATGGCAGAAAATAGGGAGAGTAAGACCATTGGAGATTATGCGATGCCAATGATTGAAGGATATTATACCGGCATTAGGCCACCAGCTGTCCCTGCTAATAATTTCGAAATTAAGCCTTCCATCCTTCAGATGATCCAAACTTCTTTACAGTTCAGTGGGCTTCCACATGATGACCCACATGCTCACCTTGGGCAATTCCTGGACTTGTGCAATACGTTCAAACACAATGGATTATCTGATGATGCGCTTAGACTCAGACTATTCCCCTTTTCACTTAGGGATAGGGTGAGACATTGGTTGACCTCCTTGCCTCCAAGATCAATTTCTACATGGGACGAGTTAGCCCACTAATTTCTAGCTAAAATTTTCCCTCCCTCTAAAATGGCCAGACTCCGTAGCGATATATCCTCTTTTGCCCAGTACAACTCTGAATCCCTTTACGAGGCATGGGAACAATATAAGGAGCTTCTTAGGAAGTGCCCTCACCACGGCCTACCTCTATGGCTGCAAGTCCAGACCTTCTACAATGGACTTACAAGCCAAAATAGGACCATAGTGGACGCTGCTTCTAGAGGAGCCTTGATGTGCAAAACAGAGGAGGATGCTTATGAGCTGCTAGATAAGATGGCAGCCAACAACTATCAATGGTCCTCAGAAAGGCAATTGCCAAAGAAATCGGCGGGTATATATGAGCTCGACACTCTATCCACCTTGACCTCTTAAATCGCCAATCTAACAAAGAAGGTGGAGTCGCTCAGTACCCTATCTAATCCTTCCAACAATCCTAACCCTGTGTTTTCTGTTCAAAGTCCTTTTCTCTCTTGTGATCTGTGTAGTGGTATCCATGCTATAGATAGGTTTCCACTTAACTTAAAATAGGTTCAGTACGTTGCCCCCAAGCAATAGAACAACCCTTTTTCAAACACCTATAATCCAGGGTGGAGGAACCATCCTAACTTTTCTTGGAGCCAAAACCAAGGGCAAGCTTCTAATTCTAGACCAGTAGGACCCCCGAGTTTTCAAGCTCCACCAATTCAAGTACCACCACAGCATCAATTTCCTCACCACCCACCACCACAGTATCCACATCATCCACCTAACCATTCCCATCCATCCCACGTCCATCAACCACCACCACAGCCCCAGCACTTACCAGCAGCTGATAAGAAACCCTCGCTTGAGGAAATGTTCACAACAATCTTGCAAAATCAAGCAGCTTCAATTAAGAACCTAGAGGTTCAAGTAGGACAAATAGCAAATGCTCTTAGTCAACGTCCTCAAGGGACCCTTCCTAGTAATACTGAAGCCAATCCTGTTAGGCAAAAGGAAGGGAAGGAACATGTGAAAGCCATCACCATTAGGAGTGGCAGAGAGCTAGTAACTCCCCCTGTTAAGTCCAGACCTGAACAGCCCATAGTTGACAAACCCATAGGTTCTAGTGAAGCAGCTTAGAAGGAGCAAGAATCAAAAGATCAAGCTACAAAGGAAACAAAGCCAGGCAATTCTTCACCTTTACCTGTTTCTTTATCACAACCTTCTTTATCCTTTGATGCTACAAAAGTTTCCACTACATCTCCTCCTCTTAGACCACCAGTCCCTTTTCCTCAGAGATTTCAAAATAAAAAACTGGACCAACAATTTGCAAAATTCCTTGAGGTTTTTAAGAAACTTCACATCAACATTCCATTCACAGATGCCTTAGAGAAAATGCCAAGCTATGTGAAGTTTATGAAGGACATCCTCTCTAGGAAAAGAAGATTGGAAGATTATGAGACGGTGGCCTTAACGGAGGAATGTAGTGCTATTATCAAGAGGAGATTACCCCCCAAGCTCAAGGATCCAGGGAGCTTTAAGATACCATGCACTATTAGAAATTTATTCTTTGGTAGGGCCCTGTGCGATTTAGGAGCTAGTATAAATTTGATGCCATTGTCTATCTATTAGAAGTTAGGAATAGGGGATGCCAAGCCCACCACAGTGACTCTCCAGTTGGCTGATCGATCAATTAAATATTTGAAAGGGGTCATTGAGGATGTCTTAGTAAAAGTGGACAAGTTTATTTTCCCTGCGAATTTTATTGTGTTGGACATGGAGAAAGATAGGGAAGTCCCAATTATACTAGGCAGGCCATTCCTAGCAACTGGTAGAACTTTAATAGATGTACAAAAGGGGGAGTTAACAATGAGAGTTCAAGATCAAGAAGTCAAGTTTAATGTGTTCAAATCTCTAAGGTTCCCTGATGACTCTCACGATTGTTTTAGGATGGATTTAGTGGATAAGGACATCACTGATGAGTTTTCCAAGACATACCCTTTAAACCCTTTAGAAGCCTCCTTAGTGAAATCTGTTGATCTTAGAGAGTATAGTGAAGATGATGATGAGGTCTATGACTTTACAGTTATTAGAGGTCACTCCTTTTGAGGAAATTACCCAATTTGAGACATTAGACTCTTCATCTATTCCAGTTTCAAATATCTTTCCATCCATCAGTGATCCTCCAGCATTAGAACTCAAACCTTTACCCTTACACCTTAGGTATGCTTACTTAGATGAATCCTCCACACGACCGGTAATAGTATCTGCTACTCTCTCCAGTGACCAGGAAGCAAAAAATTACTACAACTGTTAAAAGAGCATCAGAAGGCTATAAGCTGGTCTATCTCTGACCTTAAGGGTATTAGTCCCTCTATCTGTATGCATAAGATACTATTGTAGGAGGGGTATAGGTCATCCATAGAGCACCAGCGTCGATTGAACCCTGTAATAAAAGAAGTTGTCAAGAAGGAGATCATTAAGTGGTTAGATGCAAGGATTATCTATCCCATTTCTGACAGTGCCTAGGTGAGCCCAGTACAATGTGTCCCTAAAAAGGGAGGGATGAAAGTGATCGAGAATGAAAATAATGAGCTCATCCCCACTAGGACTGTCACTGGTTGGCGAGTATGTATGGATTATAGGAAACTCAACAAGGCCACCAGGAAAGACCACTTCCCTTTACCCTTCATTGACCAAATGTTAGATTGATTAGCTGGTCACAAATTCTACTGTTTATTGGACAGATACTCTGGGTACAATCAAATAGCTATAGCCCCAGAAGACCAAGAAAAGACTACCTTCACCTATCCCTATAGGACCTTTGCTTTTAGAAGAATGCCTTTTGGCCTATGCAATGCACCTGCTACATTCCAGCGTTGCATGATGGCCATATTCCATGATATGGTGGAGGATTTCCTTGAGGTTTTCATGGATGATTTCTCAGTATTTGGGGATAGCTTTGATTTATGTTTGCAGAATTTAGCACTAGTGCTGAGGAGGTGTGAAGAAACAAACTTAGTGCTTAATTGGGAGAAATGCCACTTTATGGTGAAAGAAGGCATAGTGCTAGGGCACAAAATCTCTGCTAGGGGGATAGAAGTGGATAGGGCTAAGGTAGAAATTATTGAGAAGTTACCTCCCCCGACCACTGTAAAAGGAATTTGAAGTTTCCTGAGCCATGCGGGATTTTACAGAAGATTCATTAAGGATTTTTCTCAGATAACTAAGCCTTTGTGTAATCTCCTTGAGAAAGACATTGTGTTTTGCTTTGATGAGAAATGCTTAGAAGCATTTAAGACTTTGAAGGAAAAATTAGTTACAGCCCCTGTAATCATAGCTCCAGATTGGAGTTTACCTTTTGAGCTTATGTGTGATGCAAGTGATTATGCTGTCGGGGCTATACTAGGACAAAGAAAAGGAAGAGTCTTTTATGCTATTTACTACGCAAGCAAAACATTTAATGAGGCCCAGATGAACTATGCTACTACCGAGAAGGAGCTGTTAGCTGTGGTATTTGCTTTTGATAAGTTTTGCTCCTATCTCATAGGTACTAAGGTAGTAGTATATACGGATCATGCTGCCATTAAGTACTTAGTCTCCAAGAAGGATGCAAAGCCGAGGCTGATTCGATGGATCCTCCTACTACAGGAGTTTGACTTGGAGATTAGGGACAGGAAAGGTACAGAGAATCAGGTTGCTGACCATTTATCTAGATTAGAGAGTGGACATGAAGAAGATGGTACAGCTATTAATGAGTCCTTTCCTGATGAGCAGCTATTTACTTTCGAACACTCCAGATTACCTTGGTACGCTGATTTTGTAAATTATCTGGTAAGCAATGTGATGCCACCTGATTCGACTGCCCAGCAAAGGAAAAAGTTTTTGAGTGATGTCAAGTATTATGTTTGGGATGAACCCTTCCTATACAAGCAATGTAAAGATCAGATTTTGAGAAGCTGTGTTCCCATGGAAGAAGTAGAGGATATACTTAGACATTGCCATTCTTCTGATTATGGAGGGCATTTTGGAGGAGAGAGGACAGCAGCCAAGGTTTTACAATCTGGATATTACTGGCCCACATTATTTAAGGATGCCCACTACTTTGTGCTGAAATGTGATAGATGTCAGAGGGTAGGAAATACTTCCAAAAGAAATGAGATGCCTCTGACTAATATTTTAGAAGTAGAACTCTTTGATGTCTGGGGCATTGATTTCATGGGACCATTTGTTCCTTCATATGGCAATCTCTATATTCTAGTGGCTGTGGACTATGTATCGAAATGGGTTGAAGCGATGGCTTTACCAACTAATGATGCCAAGGTGGTAGTAAGTTTTTTAAAGAAGAACATTTTCACACGATTTGGCACACCTAGGGCTATCATTAGTGATGGAGGATCCCACTTTTGCAATCGAAGTTTTGATGGGCTGTTAAAGAAATATGGGGTCAAACATAAGGTAGCCACTGCTTATCACCCACAGACGAGTGGCCAAGTAGAGTTGTCCAATAGGGAAATTAAGGGGATATTAGAGAAAACAGTGAACCCAAGTAGGAAGGATTGGTCCATTAGGTTAGAGGATGCACTTTGGGCCTATAGGACAGCCTTCAAAACACCTTTAGGAATGTCCACTTATCAGCTTGTTTATGGTAAAGCCTGTCATCTACCAGTAGAGCTAGAACACAAGGCCTATTGGGCCCTTAAGAACCTGAATTTCAATTTAGAGGCAGCAAGGGAGAAGAGGCTGTTACAGCTTAATCAGTTAGATGAGTTCAGATTGCAGGTATATGAGAATGCCAAGCTCTACAAGGAAAAGACTAAGCGATGGCATGATAAGAAAATTAAGGAGAGACACTTCGAGCCAGGCCAGCAGGTTCTGTTGTTTAATTCACGCTTGAAGCTGTTTCCAGGAAAGCTTAAGTCTAGGTGGTCAGGTCCCTTTACCATTACACAAGTATTCCCTCATGGAGCCCTTGAAATTATGGATGAGACCCTGAATCAACCCTTTAAGGTTAATGGGGGCAGACTAAAACACTATTTTGGGGGAAGGTTTGATCGTCAGCATTCTGTGACCACTTTAGCTGAGTCTCCTACTTCTGATCCTGCTACTTAGCTTCATTTTTCTTTCACTTTTTGTATATAGTTCTTTTTCTTTTCTGCTGTTTCTTTCTTTGTTTATTTTGCAGATTGCCTTTACAGTATTATGCTTTCAATCAAGCTTTGATTTTTCATCAACATCAGATAAGGGAGTACTTTGTTCTTGAGCTTAATTGTTTATATTATCTGCACACTGAGGACATTGTGCATTTTAAGTTTGGGGGAGGAGATTACCTGAGCATTTTTCAAAAATTTGGGCAAAATTGAAAAAAATTTCAAATTTTTTTCGAAAATCTGAGCTTAAACTGTTTGATTTTGGGATGATTTAGTACTCAGCATGTAGTTTTCCCATATTCCGATGATATGACCCCATGATTAAGTATGATTTTGATTGACTGAGAAGCATGGTTATAGGAAAAGCATGAAGTTGAGTTCTTGAATTTGTCTTGATTCTGATTGTGATTGCCTTATCTTATGCACATGTCATGTCATGAATATGTATATTTATTTAGAGAAAGCTTATGTGAACATAGGATTGCATTTGTTCAATTGATTTTGTGCATCATATTCTAGAATTTGTTTAATCTAATCTCGAGGCAAAATATTAGATCACACTTAATTAGGGAGATGATTTATGCCATCTTTGGATCGTTTGAGCCTTTCTAGCCATTTTTGTACATATTTTTAACCCTAGTCACCTATCTGAGCCAAATAAGCCTTTCTCTATAAATACACCTGCGTTAATATCCTTAGCTTAAATATTCTTTTCCTATCCCTTACCCCGAAAGCATGGAAAGTCATTGGATATATTGTGAGCTTTGTACATATGGGTATCTGGTAATAGTGAAAATTTAAAAAAAAAAGAAGAAAGATGAAAAATACAAAAATAGAATAAAATGCTTAGCAAAAGAAATAAGTTTCGGGGAAATAATTTGAGCTCTTACATTAAAGATCCTAGAAGTAATGCATGTTAAGGGGTAATTAAACCTAAATCGATTTTATCATACCTTAGCCCCAGCCTTACATTACAAGCTTAATGAAGTCCTATTGATCTTTGATTAAGTGTGACTACATTAGTGGAGAGAGAAGTGAAAAGCAAACTTATGGGAATGATCACATGTCATTGACTTTGCATTCATTGTGTTTGCATAATCTAATCCGAATAATGTACTGTGAAGTGACTTTGACATTTTTCACACACTCACG
Source organism: Firmiana major (assembly GCA_033439115.1). NCBI lineage: Eukaryota > Viridiplantae > Streptophyta > Magnoliopsida > Malvales > Malvaceae > Firmiana > Firmiana major. Next base: position 66,877,821 of record CM065907.1, on the reverse strand, counting down.
AGGAGTCCAATTTGGGTTAGGCCTTATGATTGAATGATTCTAAGTGTTGGACTTATAATTGTGATTCTTTGATTTCATAGTCTGTACTTTTTCTTTGAGGATAATATTGGGGAAATTACTGTGTTTAGTACTTTTCATTCTTATAATTATTTTGTTTTGCTTGAGGACCAGCAAAACCTCAAGTTTGGGGGTGTGATAATTCTATATTTTTAGAATTATTTGTGCTTAATTTCCTAATTAATTATTTAAATCCCTGATTTATTTTGTTAATTATCCCCTTTATTTAATTAAAATTCTCATGTTTGCAGATAAATTAAATCCAAATGAATTTTGAATATTTCGATAGAAAATGAACCGAAATTGAGCTAAAATCGAGATTGGACCACGCGGACAACACGAGCCTCGCACATCCAATTGGACAAAAATACAGATGACATGGAAATATTATTTTTCAAGGAGCCAATAGTGTGAAGACAACTGGCCAAACAATGCCAACTCATCTAGGATGGAAAAATTACAATTGTACCCCTAAATGTGTATATAAATAGAAAATGATGACAATTGTAAGGGGTGGGAAAATAGGGTAGAATAGTTTTTTTTTTTAGGTTAACTTTAAAAAGCCTTACTTTCTTTGCTTTTGAGTATTCTGCCGATTAGTCTTTTTCTTCTAGCTTTCATATTTCTTTTTTATCTACTGTTCTATTGAATTGATTATGGAAATCTTTTCTTTTTAAATTCATATATCTCGGTTGCTTAGAATTATTATTTACCAATCCAGTTTTCTTCACACAATTCAGATCATGTTTTTGCTATATGTTTTAATCCATTCTCGGTTGTAGTATAAAGCACTTGCAAAGCTTTAATCATCAAAGCTAATCATGATATTCTGATTCATTATTGTTGATCTAATATGTTGGGATTAATCTAGGTATTGATTTACAATATTCAACTGGTGAAACAATATTGAATTGATTGAGAAATACAGGAAACTGTGGCTACTGGAAATGTCTTGGTTTCACGTATAACTTAGTTTTTAGCATCTCTATTCTCCTTTTCTTATTTGAAGACATCATGTTCAACACCGAGTAATCTTCTTTTACACCAAGTCCGAAGACGTCGGCTGGGGCCTCGGGAAGAGTTATCTTTTCTGTTTAACGGCCTGCCCACCCTGGAAACGGCTCAGCCGGAGGTAGGGTCCAGCGGCCGGAAGAGCACCGCACGTCGCGTGGTGTCCGGTGCGCCCCCGGCGGCCCTTGAAAATCCGAAGGACCGAGTGCCGTCCGCGCCCGGTCATACTCATAACCGCATCAGGTCTCCAAGGTCTCCAAGGCCTGAAACCGAGAGCAGCGAGCAAGCCGAGAATGGTGGAAATGCAATTTGTGAAGACGTGAACAATGTTTGGAGGGATATTTGGCTGGTTTAAATTGTTAAGGCTTTGTTTGACTAGTGCATAATAGTTAATTAACTCATTTTCATGCATTGTTAGTTTAGTTTAATTCCTATTTAATTTGTTATCTTAGTTTAGAGTCTTTGATTTAATTGCATGATTAGTATTTTTGTTTAATGGTTTAGAACTTAGTTTTAATTAGGTTGATAGTTAATTAAGTGTTCATTTAGAATTAAATTACGGGTCAATTTATTTCATTAAATCTTAAGTTAGTTTAAATTGCATTTTGATTAAGTAGTATTATTGCATTTTAGGATTGTTAATTTTAGTTTAATTAATCTTGCTTTGTTATTCTCATATTTGCATTTTATTTGCGTTAATTAGTTTTAACTGTTTTAATTTCTTTTGTAGGCTTTTGATTTTAATTGCGTGGAGCACTGTAAGTAATTTTGCTCGGTTTTATTTAGTTTATTTTATAGTTTTATTATTTTCAGTACTTTTAATTAGCCTTAGTAGATCACCACCTTAATCTCATAATTTGCTAGGATATACCATAGGGTAAGATTAACCGGTAATTAATTAGGCTAACCAACTTCTCTGAGGGACGATAACTCAGGACTCAAATCCCATTATTACTTGTACGACCCGTGCACTTACGGACAATACCTTTAGGGCGTGTCAACATTGTCACTACTGTGTGAGGTGACAGATGTCTTCCCTTGCTGTGTGTCTGGGGATATGATAACCCATGATTTATGTCTCAACATGTATTGATTTACAAAGTATAAAGCATTTTCTATATATGAATTGTGTGAATAGATCGTGTTGTGTGAAGCTGTGTGCTTCTGTGTGAATATGCATATACCCATCTAGCGAATTAATGGTTTCGCATTGATGAAAGTCATTTTAAAAGATCATGCATATTGTTTTATAAGGAAAATGAATATATATGTATTTTAGCATGTAGATAGTGTAGTTATCTACTTGCTTTCATATTTTCCTTACTGAGCGTGTTATGCTCACCCCCTTATTTCCTCCTCCACAGATATTGCGCAGTAGTTGGTACACTGCAATCGTCCTTGCTATCGTGTTTTCTCTAGTCATCTAACAGTACAGAGAGGTATATATTATGATGAAAGAAATTTTGTATACAGTAAATTAATGCACAGTACAATTTGTATTTTGTATTTTGGGGGATGTATATAATAGAAACTGATGTAAATGCTTCCATACTTATTTATAATAGTCCAGTTTCTATTCTACTTCATTTAATTGAAATGATTAAACTATAAATGTATGAGAAATGGATCGGATGTTGACTCACAGCCCAACTGTAATTGGTAAGGTAAAGGTCACAGACTGGTAAAGAGAGTCGTGACATTATTGCATACATTCGCACACAATACGTAGGAAAACATACTTATAGCTATCTTTAATAGCTCGCATAAGTCCCTTACCTCGAATCACGCTTGAATCACCTTCCTTGATTGCCAATGCTTGTGATCCGATCTTATCGGCTTCAACTTGATGTTCCGGAGATACAATGAATTACAATTCACATCAATAAACTTGTTGAGTTAATGTATTTTGAAATGACAAAACAAGTTAATTCAATAATGTTAAGATGATATACAAACATGTTTAGATGTTATTAGTACCAGAACTTAGAGTTCTGCTGATGAGAGATCGATCTGGGGCATGAGAGATCGATCTCCTGGGTTTTACTTGATGAGAGATCGATCTTATGATGGAAGAGATCGATCTGGCAAGCCTTAAATCTGTACAAAGGCATTTAGGAAGAATGAGATCGATCTGCAAGGGTTAAGAGATCGATCTGGCTAATGCTAGAGTTGAGAGATCGATCTGGTAAGGAAGAGATCGATCTCCTCAAAGTCAGAGAGCTAAAGAGATCGATCTGTGTTGTTGAGAGATCGATCTCCTCTCTACGAGATTGCAAAGCAGATCGATCTGGAGATCGATCTTGCTTCAAACAGAGAGTTAAGGAGATCGATCTGCCTATTCGACAGATCGATCTGCCTCATTACTTTTAAACTAACAGATCGATCTGCTAACCTATGAGATCGATCTCCTTGTGTATTTGTGCTTCAATCTTGCAGGATTTATAACTAAGAGATCGATCTGGCCAAGAAGGCAGATCGATCTGGCACTCTACTGGAGGCACCCAACGGCTAGTTTCTGCAAAACACAACGGGAAGAATAGCATTTAATGCTCCAACTACCCATCCTTCAGTATTTAACCAAGCATTGAAGACAAAGAGGATAGAGACACTATTGCTGCATATTCCAAACATTCTCAAGCTTTAATTCTTTCATCCTTTGTGTCCTTATTGCTCATTCATTGAGAATCATTGTAAAAGCTCAAGTGCAAAATAGCTACACTTGTCCTACCACTTTAAAGCATTAAATTGTATTCAGTCTTATCTTAAAAGAGAAGAGGATTGTTCCTCAGTGAGAGTATATTGTAAGAGGCTGAATACTTTTTCTGTATTGCCAAAGGTAGTGAGGTTATTCCTTAACCTGTAAAAGGAAATTTGTAAGCTCTATTGAAAGAGAGAAAGAAAGCACTTGACAAGAAGGTCAAGGAGAGAGGACGTAGGCAAGAGTTTGGCCGAACCTCTATAAGTGACTGTGTTTGTTTCTCTTTCCTTCTCTTTGCATTAAATTGTTATATTGCACTGTTTTATTCATTATCGTTTGTGTTTAAATTGTGATTAATTTAAAATCTGCCATAATTGTTAGAAAACCGATTCACCCCCCCTCTCGGTAGAGCCAACATTTGGTATCAGAGCTAGGACTCTTTAATCAAGTAGGAACAACTTCCTAAGAGTTAGAAAATGATCAAATGGCTCTTAACAATGTAGCAACTAGTTTGATAGGAGAGGGGCACTCCACGGTTAGACCTCCCATGTTCAATGGTGAACATTATTCATATTGGAGGACTAGGATGATGCTATTCATTCAAGCAAATGACTATGAAGTATGGAGAATTATAGTTAAGGGACCTCAAATCCCTACAAAGAAAATAGAGGGAAGAGATATCCCCAAAGAAGAAGATGAATGGGATTCTAATGACATTAAATGTGCACAACTAAATGCTAAAGCTATGCACACATTATTTTGTGCTTTAGGTCCTAATGAATATAATAGAGTCTCCGGGTGTGATAATGCCAAGCAAATATGGGATAAATTGGCAATAACTCATGAGGGTACAACCCAAGTGAAGGAGACAAAAGTAGGTATGCTCACACATGATTATGAGCTTTTTAGGATGAAGGAAGGAGAATCGATTAGTGATATGTTCACTAGATTTACAGATGTAATTAATGGACTAAAGTCCTTAGGAAAAATATATTCTAACATTGAAATGGTAAAGAAAATTTTAAATAGCTTACCTAAATCATGGGAAGCTAAAGTGACAGCAATAGAGGAATCTAAGGATCCACACACATTGTCCTTAGATGAATTAATAGGTTCTTTGCTAACTTATGAGATGAAGCTTAAAAGAAATGAAGAGCCACCCAAGAAAATGGGAGTTGCTCTAAAATCCACTGCTGAAAAGGAGATTAAAAATGAGAGTGGCAGTGAGGAGGATATTGAGATGGCAATGTTTGCCAAAAGATTTAATAAATTCATGAGGATGAGAGCTGGTAATAGCAATAGGAGAAACAATAGGAGAGAACAAGAGGAAGTAGGTAGAAAAGACTCTATTGTGTGTTATGAATGTAAAAAACCTGGACACATAAAGTTTAACTGCCCTCTTCTCAAAAGATCTAATGATAGGTTTCATAAAAAGAAGGCAATGGTAGCAACATGGAGTGACAGTGACTGCTCCGATGATGAATCAAATGAGGACATTGCCAACCTATGCTTCATGGCTATTGATGATGATGAAAAGGTAACTTCTAATATCAATGAATACTCTTTTGATGAACTGCAAGATGCATTTGATGATTTAGCATTAGAGTATGAATCTATGAGCATGAAGTATAAAAAGTTAATATCTAAATTAAAAAGGGAAAATGAGATAATGTTAAAAGATAAATTGGAATGTGAGAAGAAACTAGAAATTGCAAATTTAGAAATTTGTGACCTTAAGGAGAAAAATAGCAATTTACATAACTCCTTTAATAGGTTTCACATGGGGCAACAAAAGCTAGATAGCATGTTAGAAACCCAAAGGGCATTTTTTGACAAAAATGGCTTAGGGTATAATGCACAAAGTAGGGAGACCCATCTTAAGAGTTTTATTGCTAGGAAGAGCATGAATAAACCTGCAATTACTTGTTCATATTGTAATAAGAAGGGACATAAGTCACATTATTGCAATATAAAGATGAGGAATCTTAAAGGAAAAATTGTAAAAAGGATATGGATTCCAAAAGAGGTAATTCATTCCAAGGACTGCAATGCATTAGCAAAATGGATCCCAATGGGATCAAGAATTTCATTTACTAACCTCCAAGGACCCAAGAGAATTTGGGTACCTAAGACTTGAGTGTGTTTATTTTTTTTTGTTGTTGTAGGTGATTGAGCATAGCCACAAAGCTAAAACAAAAGAAGCTTGGTACTTAGATAGTGGATGCTCAAGGCACATGACGGGTGATAAAAGCCATTTCAATTCCTTCAAATCGAAAATTGGTGGAGAAGTCACTTTTGGGGACAACTCCAAAGGCCAAGTGGAAGGAAGTGGCTCAATAGGTAATGATCATTTCTCTTTAGAAAAAGTATTACTTGTTAGGGGTCTAAAGCATAACTTACTAAGCATTAGTCAACTTTGTGACAAAGGTTACAAAGTAATCTTTGATTGCATGAAATGTAATGTTATAGATCCTAAGTCAAATAAAATTCTTCTTCTAGGTCATAGGCAAGGTAACATATATATAGTCTACCTTAATGAACTCAAAAATGAAAACATATGCTTAATGGTAGATAACAAAAAGGAATCCTGGTTATGGCATAGAAGACTAGGTCATGCTAGCATGCATGTGCTATCCAAATTAGCTAGAAAGGATCTAGTTATAGGCTTACCCAAAATATCCTTTGATCATGAAGAAATATGTGAAGCTTGTGTCAAAGGAAAACACAAGAGGACAACTTTTAAGCCTAAGAATAGTGTATCCACCACTAGGCCTCTTCAATTACTGCATTTAGACTTGTTTGGACCAACTAGAACCACTAGCCTAGGTGGGAAACACTATGGTTTTGTAATAGTTGATGATTACACTAGATACACTTGGGTGTTCTTTTTGAGAGTAAAAAATGAAGCCTTAGAGAAATTCATAACTTACTCAAAGGTGACTCAAAATGAAAAAGGATATACAATAACAAGCATTAGAAGTGATCATGGCAAAGAATTTGAAAATATAGGATTTGATGAGTATTGCAATGATCAAGGAATTAGCCATAATTTTTCAGCCCCTAGGACACCACAACAAAATGGTGTAGTTGAGAGAAGAAATAGAACTTTGGAAGAGATGGCTAGGACTATGTTATGTGAAAATAACTTGCCAAAGTACTTTTGGGCTGAAGCTATAAACACATCATGTTATATAATTAATAGAGCTATGATAAGACCCATGCTAAAGAAAACTCCTTATGAGCTCTACAAAGGCAAGAAGCCTAACATTAGTTACTTCCATCCTTTTGGCTGCAAATGCTTTGTTCTAAATAATGGAAAAGATAACTTAGGAAAATTTGATGCCAAGAGTGATGAGGGAATATTTCTAGGATATTCATTGAATTCAAAGGCCTTTAGAATATATAACAAAAGAACATTAGTGGTTGAAGAGTCTATTCATGTTATATTTGATGAATCAAATAATATATCTAAAGTTTCAACCAATGATGAAAATGTTGGAATATTTGATGAAGGCTTAGAAGATGACTTTCTAGAAAAGCTTGACTTGAATAAAGAAGATGAAGAAGAAATAGAGGTTTTAGAAAGAGAGCCTAGAGCACCAAGAGAGTTAGGATATGTAAAAGATTGTGAAATAGTAGGAGATCCAACTCTTGGAGTTAGAACTAGATCATCCCTAAGGAATATGTGCCAATATATAGCCTTTGTATCTCAAATTGAACCTAGGAATGTCAATGAAGCCTTAGAAGACAATAATTGGTTCCTAGCAATGCAAGAAGAATTAAATCAATTTGAGAGAAGCAAAGTATGGAAACTAGTTCCTAGGCCTAGTGATCACTCAATAATTGGAACTAAATGGATATTCAAGAACAAGATGGATGAAAATAGTGTGATCGTAAGGAATAAGGCTAGGCTAGTTGCTCAAGGCTATAGACAAGAGGAAGGCATAGACTATGGTGAAACATATGCACCGGTAGCTAGATTAGAGGCAATAAGAATGTTACTTGCCTTTGCATGTTATAAAGATTTCAAGTTATATCAAATGGATGTAAAGAGTGCATTCTTGAATGGTTTCATTAATGAAGAAGTCTATGTAGAGCAACCTCCCGGATTTGAAAATCATGAATTTCCTGAACATGTTTTCAAATTATCTAAGGCACTTTATGGGTTAAAACAAGCTCCTAGAGCTTGGTATGAAAGGTTGTCAAAGTTCTTAATAGAAAAAGGGTTCTCAAGAGGAAAGGTAGACACCACATTATTCATAAAAAATAAAAATAAGGACTTACTAGTTGTACAAGTATATGTAGATGATATTATTTTTGGTTCAACTAATGAGTCTTTATGCCAAGAATTTGCTAAGATCATGCAAGGAGAATTTGAGATGAGCATGATGGGAGAACTCACATTCTTCTTGGGACTTCAAGTGAAGCAAACAAAGGATGGAACATTCATCAATCAAGCAAAGTACACCAAGGACTTGCTCAAGAGATTTGGGATGGACAATTGCAAACCTCAAACCACTCCAATGGGCACCAACATCAAGCTTGACAAAGATGAAAGTGGTAAGTGTGTAGACATTAAACTCTATAGGTCTATGATTGGTTCTTTGCTTTATTTAACTACTAGTAGACCAGATATATTGTTTAGTGTGTGCCTTTGTGCTAGATTTCAATCATCTCCTAGGGAATCACATCTATTGGCAACTAAGAGAATCTTTAGATACCTCAAAGACACTCCCTCACTAGGACTTTGGTACCCCAAGGACTCTACTTTTGCCCTTCATGCATTTTCAGATGCTGATTTTGGAGGCTGCAAAATAGATAGGAAAAGTACTTCAGGTACTTGCCAATTCTTAGGAAATAGGTTAATTTCTTGGTTCTCCAAGAAGCAAAACAGTGTAGCTCAGTCCACAACTGAAGCTGAGTATATAGCAGCTGGTAGTTGTAGTGCTCAAGTGTTGTGGATTAAACAACAAATGAGAGATTATGGTATTGACATGAAACAAGTGTCTATTAAATGTGATAATACCAGTGCCATTAATCTGTCTAAGAATCCTATACAACACTCCAGAACCAAGCACATAGAAATTAGACATCACTTTCTTAGAGACCATGTACAAAAAGGGGATATAATTTTAGAGTACATTGACACTCTACATCAAATAGCTGATATATTCACCAAACCCCTTGATAGAGATAGGTTTTGTATCCTTAGAGGTGAATTAGGACTCATGGATAAGCCTTAGGATTTTTTTTGTGTTTCAAAAATCTTGGTTTCAAATTGATTTTAAATGAGTTTTTGCAAAGATTTTCTGGCAATGAGGATGAGAGATCGATCTCCTTGCAATATAGATCGATCTCCATACCTCCAACTAGCCTAAATCATCAAGGTTAAGCTAAGCAGATCGATCTTCTAACCATAAGATCGATCTCCTTACGTCTCTGTTTAAAGGCAGATCGATCTGTCCACACGACAGATCGATCTCTTCAAGCTTCCGCATTCTACAGACCGATCTTTGCATTTGGCAGATCGATCTGCCTAAGCCTCTGTTAAACGACAGATCGATCTGTGTGTAACAGATCGATCTCCTTAAGCCTCTGTTTGCGACCAGATCGATCTGGCCTTACGACAGATCGATCTTCCTTGGCTTTCTGGAAATGACAGATCGATCTGTCGCCTCGACAGATCGATCTCCTGTGCCCTGGACTATAAATACCCGCGTAAAATTCTCAAATTTCAGAAACCCAATTTTCAAATTCCCAAATCTCCCTCGCATCTTTTCCTCCGATTCCTCCTCAGATCGATCTCTGTACGGTCCTCATTACGTCTCGGTGTCAAAATCCGGTATTGTAACCAACATTCCTTACTGATTTTCTCAAAATCTGTCTTCAATTTGTGTTCATTTTGATTCTAGGTCAAACCGAGGTACTGTTTCATTGCTTTTCTCACTGTTGAATTTGTTTAGACGAATTTAGAATCTAGAATCATGCCTAGGAAGTCAGTAGCAAACAAACCCCCTAGAACCACAGGAGAGGCAGGTTCCTCATCACAACCTATTCCTCCACCTCCTGTCGCTTCCTTCAATCGGTGTTTTAAAACACCAGCAAAAAGAAAGCGGTATGAGGAATATTTTTCAACCATGCCAATCAAGCATTGGCGCACTATCGATTTTTCATTCCTCAATCACATAGACTTTCCATACATGTCAAAGTTTGAGGAATTTGGTTGGACAAACTTCTTGAGAATCAACACTCCTGTCCCTCCAAATCTCGTTCGCGCATTCTTTTCCAATTTCGAACTCGTTTATGACCCCGATGACACCTGCAAAATCCTTGCCTTCAAAACCTTCGTCATGGGTCAATCCATTATAATTGACTCTGAAGTTCTAGCCAAAGTGTTTGATATACGCGATGAAGGCTTAACAAATGAGGATGAGGAAGTCCCCTTTGCGTTTGAACTCCCCGGGGACAAGGCGAGTAACCTTCCAATGCACCTTCGGTTACTCCACCTCATAATCTCCTGGAACCTCCGCCCTTTCGGTACTCGTCATTCTACCGTTAGGCATCTAGATCGTTTTTGGCTCCATCACATTCACACCACAAGCCAAAAACCTAACCTTCCTCACTTTATATACGAAGATTGGCTGAAGATTGTGCGTGGCCAAGCTACCACAATAGTTTTTCCACAACCAGTGGTTTATCTTCTCCACCGCCTTGGTATCAACTGCAGCGGCGAAACTGACGAACTCCCATCTCCCAAAAGCGTGCTTAACATTGGGACCCTACATCATATGGGGTACTACAAAAATTTTCGAGGAGAGTGGACGAAAAAGCAAGAACAGCAACCTGCTGAGGCTGAGGAGGACCCCACTGATGAACTAGCACACCAACCTGCTGCACCAGCTCAGGAACCATCGACTCCGCCCACTGCACCAACATCGTCTCCTGCTGAATTGGAGATGCTCATAACGATGGTGACGGACCTCAGTCAGCAGATTAATGACGGCTTTGCCACTCAGCGGCGTATGATCGAGGACTTAACCCAACGAGTGGATAAGATTCAAGAGACTCAAGAGGCGATGTTCGATGAGCTCCAAGTAACACGCACGCATGTTGAGAATCTTTTGGATCGTGATCCTCCCTCACAATAGGCATTAGGTGCTTTGATTTAGTGTAGTTACAAACATTATTAAGCTACTTGATGTTATCTGTGAAAAATTTGCTTGAATGAAATGTGATTTGATTAGATATTTGGTGAGTTAATGAAAATGTTGATTTTGAAATGCCATGAATCTTCTCTTTCGTGTGTGATTGATATGACAAAAAGGGGGAGAAGAAACATGTGTTGTGGTTGTGTTAAATGTTTAAAAGAATGATTTAATTGAATGATTTAATTGAGGGGGAGTTAAGATTTAATTGAGGGGGAGTTATGACTTAATTGAGGGGGAGTTAAGATTTAACTGAGGAGTTAAGTTATTAACAAAGTCAAAAGCTCACAAAAAGGGGGAGTTTTGCAAATTCACTAAACATGTTTAATTGATGAGTTTTGTCATATCAAAAAGGGGGAGATTGTTGAGTTAATGTATTTTGAAATGACAAAACAAGTTAATTCAATAATGTTAAGATGATATACAAACATGTTTAGATGTTATTAGTACCAGAACTTAGAGTTCTGCTGATGAGAGATCGATCTGGGGCATGAGAGATCGATCTCCTGGGTTTTACTTGATGAGAGATCGATCTTATGATGGAAGAGATCGATCTGGCAAGCCTTAAATCTGTACAAAGGCATTTAGGAAGAATGAGATCGATCTGCAAGGGTTAAGAGATCGATCTGGCTAATGCTAGAGTTGAGAGATCGATCTGGTAAGGAAGAGATCGATCTCCTCAAAGTCAGAGAGCTAAAGAGATCGATCTGTGTTGTTGAGAGATCGATCTCCTCTCTACGAGATTGCAAAGCAGATCGATCTGGAGATCGATCTTGCTTCAAACAGAGAGTTAAGGAGATCGATCTGCCTATTCGACAGATCGATCTGCCTCATTACTTTTAAACTAACAGATCGATCTGCTAACCTATGAGATCGATCTCCTTGTGTATTTGTGCTTTAATCTTGCAGGATTTATAACTAAGAGATCGATCTGGCCAAGAAGGCAGATCGATCTGGCACTCTACTGGAGGCACCCAACGGCTAGTTTCTGCAAAACACAACGGGAAGAATAGCATTTAATGCTCCAACTACCCATCCTTCAGTATTTAACCAAGCATTGAAGACAAAGAGGATAGAGACACTATTGCTGCATATTCCAAACATTCTCAAGCTTTAATTCTTTCATCCTTTGTGTCCTTATTGCTCATTCATTGAGAATCATTGTAAAAGCTCAAGTGCAAAATAGCTACACTTGTCCTACCACTTTAAAGCATTAAATTGTATTCAGTCTTATCTTAAAAGAGAAGAGGATTGTTCCTCAGTGAGAGTATATTGTAAGAGGCTGAATACTTTTTCTGTATTGCCAAAGGTAGTGAGGTTATTCCTTAACCTGTAAAAGGAAATTTGTAAGCTCTATTGAAAGAGAGAAAGAAAGCACTTGACAAGAAGGTCAAGGAGAGAGGACGTAGGCAAGAGTTTGGCCGAACCTCTATAAGTGACTGTGTTTGTTTCTCTTTCCTTCTCTTTTGCATTAAATTGTTATATTGCACTGTTTTATTCATTATCGTTTGTGTTTAAATTGTGATTAATTTAAAATCTGCCATAATTGTTAGAAAACCGATTCACCCCCCCTCTCGGTAGAGCCAACAAAACTCTAATATGCATTATTTTTACTTGCAAGAAGTTTAATTCAATGCATTAGGCCATTTTACACCAATTTGGCCTCATTTCATCTTATCGGACTTTACTCCCTCTTAAGTCTATTTTGACTATTCTATTCGTTACTCGAGAATCCATTAAACTCCTTGTGTCTATTGATTCGCATTAAACTGACATTAAGCTTACAATGCCTCAAGTTCATCATTTTTCTTTCTCTATGGCATTTCATCAAACACCTATTATGCCCATTATCAATCCTTATCTAATCCAACATATGGATTTCACAAAGTCATCTTAGAATCATCTATACATGCTCAAATCATCATTAGCTCTATACCATTTCAATTTTCTCTCACTAAATCCATTTTAGGTTATAGTTGTTGAAGCATGTAAATGAGCATTTAACCCAACATTATATGCACCAAATCACTCATCAAGAAGTCTAGATTAACATACGAGAAAATGGCTATAGAAACCTTACCTAGCTTAACCCTTTTTCCTCTTTTGCCAATTTAGGGGAAAACTCGTTTTCTCCTTTAATTCAACGATTCGACCTCTCATTTTCAACTACATTGTTCTCCTCCTATCTAGGAATAACTTTGCTGAAATGAACTTCTCTTAACTCTATTTGGGAGGTAATAAGAATTTAGAGAGAGAAACTATGTTACTTTGTTTCAAAAATGGAAGGTTTTCATGTTTCAGGGAATGAAGGCTCGAAAAGTCAGGCTTTATATAGAATTTGCCATGATGAGATCGATCTCCTTAGGTAAGGATCGATCTTCCCTGCTTAAAATCTCTCTCGGTATTTCAGTTTGCAAGCAGTAGATCAATCTGCTCAAGGAAATGGGATTGATCTTAGCCAGGCAGAGAGCTTTTGAGATCGATCTGGCCATTGAGAAGGGATCGATCTGCTTCAACTCGAGGCAATGAGAGATCGATCTGGCTTGAACTGAGGATCAGTATCCTCCTACAAAATGCATCAAAGATCGATCTCCCTTGCATTTGAGATCGATCTCCCTTGCTCTGCAGCATTCTAGCTATAATTTTCCCAAAAATTCAAAGGGGAACTTTATATTAAATCACTTCTATACTCAATTTGCATTTCATTCACATTGTGAACTTGAAGTTATCCAATTCTTATGATTCATTGATTACAAAACTTGTGTGTACATTCTTGGAATTATAATGGATACATATAAATTTATGGGTCTTACATTCCTCCCCTCCTTCAAGAAATTTGGTCCTCCAAATTAGAACCAAGTCATTCATCGAAAAGTTGGGGGTACTTTTCCCGTATCAGGTTCTCTAACTCCCAAGTAGCTTCCTCTGAATTGTGGTGCTGCCAGAGAACCTTAACAAGTGGAATTGTCTTATTCTTTAACACCTTTTCTTTCATATCCAGTATCCGGATCGGTCTCTCTATATATGTCAGATCGTCCTTGAGCTCCGATGGCTCATACCGAATCATATGAGTCGGATCTAGATGGTACTTTCGAAGCATCGATACGTGGAAGACGTTATGAATGCTTGCTAGCTCTGGTGGCAATGCTAGCTTGTAGGCCTTATCTCCCACACTCTCCAGTATCTCAAACGGTCCAACATACCGAAGGCTCAACTTACCCTTCTCATCGAACCTCATGATCCCTTTCGAGGGAGAAACTTTCAAAAATACTGAGTCACCCACGATGAACTCTATTGGCCTCCATCTCATGTCAGCGTAACTTTTATGTCTACTTTGAGCTATTCTCAATCTCTCACATATCAGTTGAACAACCTCAGAGGCTTGCTGTACCAAATCAGGAGCAAAAGTCTTCCTATCACCCACTTCTTCCCAACCAATAGGGGAACGACACCTTCTACCATACAACGCTTTATATGGTGCCATCCCGATACTCGAGTGATAACTATTGTTGTATGCAAATTCGGCCAATGGTAGGTGACCATCCCAGGAGCCTTTAAAATCCATAATACTCGCTCTCAGCATATCCTCTAACGTTTGTATGGTTCTCTCTGACTGACCATCGATTTGAGGGTGGAAAGCGGTATTGAAACTTAACTAGGTTCCCATAGCTTCCTGAAAGTGTTCCCAGAAGTGGGAAGTGAAGCGAGAATCCCTATCCGATATGATGCTTATTAGCTTTAAATTTTATATATGTTTAGGACCTTTTTTACTTAGTTATTTGATTTATTCTTTGCAATATTAGGTATGTTTTATGTGTTTTGTGTACTTGTATAGGAAAAAGAACAATTTGGAGAAGTCAAGGCTTTTGGAGCTGGTTTTGATGATTTCGTGAAGAATTGAAGTTACAGGGTGCTGATTGTGACTTATACTGCAGCAATAGAAGAAACTGGACAGTGCAGAGCAGTCTTGAGGAATTAATACCATTGCCGCAACATAGCAGTCTGATTAGGGAAACACTGTTTTGCCATGTGGCCTTCCGTATTTTAGTATTTGGAAACTTTATAAATAGTCTTTTTATCAGAATTTCGAGAGGAGGCTGCGACAGAAGACTTAAAGATTAATTTAGCTCCATTTAAACTTCATCTTTTTGATCTTTTTCACCATTTTTGTTCTTGGGATTTTAATTTGGATTTCTTGGATGTTTATTATGATGTCTAGGAACTAAACTCCTTTTTCCTAGAATCGATGTAACCAACTTTGGGCATATTGTAATTACTTTGTGATGTTGTTTGGATGATTTCAATTGTGTTTATTTAATTTACTTGTTATTAATGCTGTAGTTGATTAGCCACTAATTAGATGAATTAGTATAAGAATTTGGCACTCGAGAGAGGGGATTGTTTATATGCACAAGGGTAGATTAACATAGGACATTGTTAGATCGAGAGGTTGATAATTCTTATGAGCCATAGAGAAACGGATTACTATCACTTAACGAACCCTATTATTTAATTCTGAATCGAGAGGTTAGGATTAGGTAAATTGGGTATGACTGTTGAAAACTCGAGAGAGATAAATAGGAAATAGTTTCGGCTATAAACAATTTTAAATCAAAAGAACAATTGATCAAAGGAGTTGCATGAACCCTAGTTAGGTGAAATCGGTTTCTAGGAATATTTTGCTATTGATATTTTCATGCGTAATTATTGTGATTTTCTTTAATTAATTTGTTTCGTAGTTAACAGTTAGAATAGTAAATAGGATTTTAACCAACATTCATTAATTTTCTAAATAAAGCTCAAGGTTGTTGATTACAGTGATTAGCGGTAGACACAGTTCTCTGTGGGACGATACTTATATTTACTTTATACTCGAAAACTGATCTGTGCACTTGCAGTAGTGTTCCATTTGGGACAACAAGTTTTTTGGCGCCGTTGCTGTAATAACTTAATCTTAAATAAATAATATAATAATAATAAAATAATAAAAAGAAAAGAAAAGAAATGAAATGGTTGCAGAAAAGTGGACTCGATTCCCCATTTCTGCAACCCTCAAAAGCAAAACAAAAGAAAAAATAAAAGAGAAAAGAGAGAAAGAAAGAGGAGATTGCAGCCAAACGAAAAGGAGGAATAGAGCTGACAATGAAAGGCTCAACGAAGAGTGGAAAGAAGAAAGAAGGAAGAAGAAAGGGAAGGAGGGACGCTGCCTCCCAGTGTGTCGCGATCCCCATCGTCGCCTCCTTTGCCATCCAGCGAAGAGAGATCGAAAAGAGAAGCTGGGTAAAACAGATCTGAACAACCCAGCCAAGGAAACTCTGAAAGAAGCATGAAATGAGTCTAGCATTATTGGCATTCTCTCTTTAGTTGCTGTGAAACGAGGTAGAGAAAAAAAATAGAAGGGCTGTGCTTGAAAAAAAATGAAAATTGAGGAAATAAGTAATTTATATATATATATATATAAATAAAAATTTATAGTTGGAGAGTTATTATTATTATTACTAAATTTATTCCAATCTGGATTGATTAGAAGTTGATAAAGTTGAATTGTTATGTTGTGTAGTTTGAATTGGCACTCGGTGTGTTTGTGAAATCCGATTGAGCTGAGGACTGTAAGGAGTATTTGTCAAAAGAACCTTGGGATAGTTGAGTAAGTGAATTTTGAGAATGCTACATTTTTATTTCACTATCGATCTTATGATTTTAATTTGTTTTGTTATTTAATTAAATTGTATGTTTGCCTATAGTATAGCTAGTGGCCATTTAGGTTCTTATTAACCTCATGGCCTTTGTTTTGACGCTTTCATATTTTCAAGCATGCTTTCTATTCATTTTATATTTTGCATAAATTAATTATGTATTTTCAAGTGATAAATTCTCCATGTTACTATATGTTTACAAGTTTATATATATTTTAATATTTATATTTGAAAATGATTATCGTTGTAAAACATAGCGTGCTTTCGAAATCTCCCGGCTATACTATGTGATTTAGAATCTGTGTGATTTGGTTTACACTTAGATTTGATTAAGTGTTATGTATTTGGTTTGAGAATTTGTGAGCTGCAAGATGTATGTTATCAGGTTCACCTTGTTTATGCTTCACGTTGAAGGAAGCATTTTGGCCTGTCCCGAATTGTTTAGATAGGTACTGATCCCATCTGATTAATGGGATTGGTTGTGAGTCTATGATCATAGATAGTGCCCCAGACGGGGAGTGTGACGCACTGATAGCTACAGTGCTTTTGGTGATACCTTAGTTCAACATAGCGAACTTTTGAAAAATGGCTCACTTTGTGATAATACAATTATAGCACTTGCATGTTTTGGATGTGTGTTTTGAAAACTAATTCTTATTGTTTGACTACATATACTCTTAAATTCGTATTTGATAAATCTCTTGTATTTGACATGCAAGTTTTTGAAACTTAAGTTTTCATTGTGTTCTCATATTCTCTTACTGGACCAAGCTCACCCCATTTTTTTTCCACCTCCCAGATAAGTCTTTTGAGTGAATTGTAGCTGTGGCAAGTTCTCGTCTCCTTGAATATTTTGTGGTTACAAATTAAGGTATGATTTGACAATTCAGTATATAGATACAGTTAGTTGACACAGTGGTTATAGATATCTGTTGAGATATAAATGTGAGATTTTGGCATGATTGTTTGATGATAACTTGCATTAATGATCACAAAGACCTTTGGAAGTATTTTGCATTATGATGTTGGTGTTGATAAGTGAGTTGATATTGTTGGTTGATGCATATTGTTGGTTGCTGCTTACACTACACATACAAACTGTTTTGGAAATTGAGGTCAATACATATATGTAGATAGTTGACCGTAGACTTAAGCTTCCGCAGTTGTTAAGAAAAATTTGGGGTGTTACAGTTTGGTATCAGAGCCCGTGTTTGTCGTGTTTGTGTAAGCAATTAGCATCTGTTACATCATAATACCACTATGTCTGTATCTATATACCACTGTGATTTTTACTTTGCCTATGCTACGATTGGTTATTTTGTATAGGCATTGATTTGTCAATTTTCGATTATGAGGATACGAGGACAAGGATCTACGGAGGAGGGGTCACGTTCCCCAACTCCTTAGCCACCACAGCCTCCTAGTCCTAATACTCGGATGGAACAAATGGAGCGAAACTTGAGAGAGCTGCAGCAGACGGTTCAGACGTTGACTGCGCTCTTGACCCAACACTTTGGAGGAGTCCAGGCTCAGGCCCCTAATGCTCCAACTCAGACACCACAACCATAGGCTGCTCAGCAGCAACAGCAGACAACACTGCCTACACCACAACAGCCAGCAGCACCACCGGTTATCCCACTGCAGTAGGCTGCTTCACAGCTACAGGCTGAAGATGCTGTAGATAGAAATATGATCCGGTTCAGGCAATTTTAGAAGATGAGCCGTCCGACATTTAATGGTGTGAAAGACCTTGATGAAGCAAAAGCATGGGTCAAACAGTTGGAGAAACTGTTTAAGTATATGGGATGCAGCTCCAATGAATGAGTTACTTTAGCGATTTTTATGTTCAGAGACAAAACCGAGATTTAGTGGGAATCAGCAGAGAAATTACTAAAGGAGCAAAATCCCGAGATATCATGGGAGGCCTTTCTAGACTGCTTCTACAAGCAGTACATTCTAGAGCCTGCGAGGAGGAAGAGGCAGGTAGAATTTTTAAAAATGGCTCAAGGATTAATGTCAGTAGATGAGTACGAGTCTCAGTTTACCTCCCTTTGTTGATATGATGTCCACATATTCAGAGATGAGCAACTGTCGTGAGATCTGAGAATTTCAGACATATTTTAATGATGTAATAAGAATTTGAAGTGTAATTTATTGAGCTAAGTGAATTGTGGGAATTATAATTGGAGATTTATATGTTAAATGTGTAAAATGAGCATGAAGTATGAGGACAGATCGATCTGGGAGAAGGAGAGATCGATCTGGTGAGTTATAAACGACAAGGAATGAGAAATTTGAGGAGCAGATCGATCTCCAATGGAAGAGATCGATCTCCTTATGAATCTGTTTGAGAAGGGATCGATCTCATGAGGAGGAGATCGATCTCCAAATGCTTCTGTTTGGGGAGAAGATCGATCTCCTTAGGAGCAGATCGATCTCATAAAGCCATAAAGAGATCGATCTCACCCCTCGACAGATCGATCTCCTAGGCATAAAATTACCCAAATCGTCCCCAAATTTCAAACACAGATCGATCTCATCAAGAGGCAGATCGATCTCCTACCTCCAGTCTATATAAGGAACCTGTGTTTTCTCTGCAATTTCACTTTCTCTCTCCTCTAAAACCTCCATTTTTTCAAAAACCTAGTTTCTCACTCCTCCAAATCACCTATTTCTGGCCGAATCAGCTGTTGTGGTAAGAAGGAAAGTTGTTCCTCATCAAAGGGAGAACAACATACTTGGAAATCGAAGGACGAATCGGATCGAGGCGTGAGTTGTGCGTCTCACAAGCTTTGGGTAATTTCTAAACCTCGATCTTGATATTTGAGCTGATTTTGATGTTATTGGTGGTGGTAATTGTGTTGAAATAGTTGAGAAATGATTAGGGATTGATGAATTTCAATGTGGATAGAGTGATAATGATATTTAGCGATTTTGGTAATTTTAGGAATTTTGAGCTATAAATGGAAATATAGACAATGTGGAGAATTAGCCTAGATAATTGACATGAGGAATGTAGGACATTGAGATATTGGGAATGAGGATGTAGTTTAGGGTTGAGTTACGAGAATCAAGAGATTTGAGGTGTTATGAGCAATTATGCTTGATTTTGAGAATTGAGGGTTATGAGATAATTGAGTATTGATGTTTTAACATCGTTTGGACAGCTCGGGAGTTCCAGAGTGGAATGCGAGGCTAGTCCGTGATACGGGGGAACAATTGCACTATACGAGGTGCAAAGAGGTAAGGGAAATCTAAACCATTTGTGTATGTGAATTGCAAACTGTTTTAGCATGATTTGTGGTTTATAAAACAAGCATGTTGAGTGTTTTGTGTTGAGATTAAATGGCACACGATTTTATAGCCGGTTGGAGCCCAATGTTTTATGAGTTTATAACTGGGCTCTACGTTAAGGCAATATTGTGATTTGAGAAATGTGTGCGTGTGCTTTGCCGGTTGGAACTCGATTTTATTACGTTTTGTGTTGAGTACAAAACGATTTCAAATGAGTTTTATGAGAGAAAACCATTACTAGTTCTACGTGAAGGCAAACCTGTCTTATGTGATAAGACTTGGGTGTGTAGTTGTGAGTACACACCGGGCATTGCTCTGGTAGCATGTAAGCCCGAATTCTTCTCCGTTCTGGTAACGTGAGAATAACCTATTTTGTGGCTGTGCCACGTTGAGAAACCCCATTGGTGGCTGTGCCACGTTATACCCCATTGGTGGCTGTGCCACGTTAAGAAACCCCATTGGTGGCTGCGCCACGTTATACCCCATTGGTGGCTGTGCCACGTTGAGAAACCCCATTGGTGGCTGTGCCACGTTATACCCCATTGGTGGCTGTGCCACGTTGAGAAACCCTATTCTGTGGCTATGCCACGCGAGAAATTAATCTGTGGCTACGCCACGTGAGAAATTAAGACAGTGGCTTTGCCACGTGTGTTTTGTGGCTGTGCCACGTGAGAATTAAATCAGTGGCTTTGCCACGTGTGTTTTGTGGCTGTGCCACGTGAGAATTAAATCAGTGGCTATGCCACGTGTGTTTTGTGGCTGTGCCACGTGCATTATATTTACTGTGATTTTATCACGTTATTTGAGAAAGCGTTTTAACGCGTTATTTTCACATGCTTTGTTAATGCTCTAGAGTGAGCCTTTTTACTTCATGTTTTTACATGACTTGACACATGAGAGTGTCGTTTTGAGTATTTTCATGCTATGGTTTTCAAATGAGTTTCACATACAAATAAATGTTTTGTGATGTGCATTTTGGTTTATGAAATGAGTCCCCTACCCCCCTTACTGAGCGATTTAGAAGCTCACCCTGTTTTTCTTTCCCCCCAGAGTTCTTCAAGTGAATAAGGACTTCCCTGCGACGTACGGAGTAGTGGCTAGTGGAGGATCCGAGCTCCAGGCTATATATTTTGTACTTTGAGGTATATTTATCTTTTCATGTACCCAGACTATTATTGTAATTACAGACACTTGATGTATTACATTATATGGGATGTATTAGGATTAATTAACTTGGAATTGAGTAATGTATATGATTCAATATACACTATATTTGATAAGATCCTGAGGCATGATGATTATGATGATGTATGACACTGCACAGGAATGCACCTTTAATTGTGAATTAATGAATAAAAAGTTTTAAATTAGCCCTATTTTTCGTATTTTCGGGGCGTGACAGAGTTTTCTTGGTATCAGAGCTTAGGGTGTCTAGTACTGTCAGTGTCGGTTAAGTGAAATAGAATACATCCCAAGTGTCTGTAATAGTCTGGTCATGAACTGAAATTGAGGATTGAGATTTCAATCAATTTTGATATGTACACGCAGGAGACGAGTTGAGATAGAGAATGAGTAAACGACGAGGTCGTTCGAGGAGGCAGGCAGAGTCCCCTCCGCCACCTGTCCCACAACCAGAGAGTCCTAACTCTCGATTTAATCGGATTGAGACCGATGTGAGGCAAGGTTTTGAGCAGATGGCAGCGTTATTCGCGCAACACTTTGGAGTTAATACCTCGGATACTACCCCTACACCACCACAAGGACCTCCCATACCCCCAGTGCCTCCCGTCGCCCAGCCTGAGGATAGAAGTATGGTCCGACTAAGGGATTTTCTGAAGATGAATCCACCCGCATTTAAGGGAAAGAAGGATCCTACGGAGGCTGAGGAGTAGTTGACGGAGTTAAGGATTATATTTGATATCCTGGGGTGCACCGATACTGAGAGGGTCAGTATGAGTGCCTATATGCTGAATGGGAGAGCTCGAGATTGGTGGGGTACTACCCAAGGAATTCTGATGTCCCACCATGGTGTGATTGGTTGGGAAGAGTTTCAGACAGCTTTTAGGACCCAATATGTACCACGGGCCGCTCAGAGAAAGAAACAGGCCGAGTTTTTGAGTTTGGTACAGGGTGACATGTCTGTGGATGACTATGAGAGCCAATTCACAGCGCTATTGAGGTATGACCCAGAGACCTTCAAGAGTGAAGAGCTCCGCACAGAGAAGTTTGTGTATGGGTTAAAGCCCGTCATCAGAGATAGATTGATAGGGCTATGCATTACTGAGTTTGGAGATGCTCTGAGACGAGCACAAGAGATTGAAAGAGGGATTGAGATGGTACAATCCCAGAATGAGCTCAGAGCGGTGAATA
Source organism: Firmiana major (assembly GCA_033439115.1). Taxonomy (NCBI): domain Eukaryota; kingdom Viridiplantae; phylum Streptophyta; class Magnoliopsida; order Malvales; family Malvaceae; genus Firmiana; species Firmiana major. Next base: position 66,855,490 of record CM065907.1, on the reverse strand, counting down.
GAGATAAGGGCAAGAGGCCAGCACTTTTCCAGTCAGAGGCTCGGAGAGGTTCCTTCAGAAGAGGAAGGATTGAGGTACAGAAGGACAGATTAGAGAGACCCAGAGCCTATCCTATTATCAAGGAGGCCCCTCGATATGTCAGGCCGGAGATGAGGATTTGTAGAGACTGTGGCCGATCGCATGAGGGAAGTTGTACTGGGTCGATCCATGGATGTTTCAGATGTGGTGACATGGGTCACAGAGTGAAGGACTGTCCCCAACCTCAGATACCACATGCTCCGGAGCCCACTAGACAATAGCCTCAGAGAGTGGATCCCCGGAGACGGGCCACTGCGGCAGAGAAAGGGAAGAAACCTGTGGCACAGGGACGAGTGTTTGCCCTGGATAAGGAGACCGCAGATGCTTCGGCAGAAACTATAAGAGGTACACTCTCTGTCTGTAATCATAAGGCTCATGTGTTGATTGATTCGGGATCCACGCATTCGTTTATTTCTGAGCATTTTGCATGTAGATTAAACTTGAAGTTTGAACCTCTAGAGTATATACTACATGTAAATACCCCTATGCGTGAATCCCAGAGAACTGAGTTAATCTGTAGAGGATGTGAGATAAAGGTGGGAGATAGAGTGATGTTGGCAGATCTAATCATGTTGAATATACATGGGTTTGATGTAATTCTGGGGATGGATTGGTTGGCGACCAATCGAGTGAGTTTAGACTGCTACACTAAGATTGTAACTTTCTCCCTACCTGAACCCTACAGTGTACGATTGAGATATTGAGGGAATGATTATGTGGATTTCTAATAAGTAATTTGAGAATTTTAATATTATTTTGGAGAATATTAAATATGATTATTCATGTGAAGGTTATGAGACACTCATCTCAAACGATGAGCGGGAACATCCGAGGATTGAGGATATACCTGTGGTTTGTGAATTTCTGGATGTTTTCCCAGATGAATTGCCCGGTTTACCACCAGAGAGAGAGCTGGAGTTTACCATTGATTTGGTACCAGATACTCAGCCGATCTCTAAACCTCCTTACAGGATGGCATTAGTGGAACTTGAGGAATTGAAGAGACAACTACAGGAGTTGTTGGATCAAGGGTTTATTAGACCCAGTGTTTCACCGTGGGGAGCGCCAGTACTATTTGTTAAGAAGAAGGACAGTAGTCTCAGATTATGTGTAGACTACCGGTTGTTGAATAAAGCCACGGTGAAGAACAAATACCCACTACCCAGGATTGATGATCTACTTGATCAGTTGAGAGGGGCATCAGTCTTTTCTAAGATTGATTTGAGATCGGGCTATCACCAATTGAGGATCAAGGAAGAAGATATTCCAAAGATGGCCTTCAGGACAAGGTATGGCCATTACGAATTTCTGGTGATGTCCTTTGGATTGACGAACGCCCCTGCAGCATTTATGAGATTGATGAACGAGGTGTTCAGAGACTATCTGGATAAGTTTGTGATAGTCTTTATTGATGATATCTTAGTGTACTCTCGATCGTATGAGGAGCATGCACAGCATTTGTGGTTAGTACTTCAGATACTCCGAGATAAGCAATTGTACGAAAAGCTTAGTAAGTGTGAGTTTTGACTGAACCGGATAGCTTTCCTTGGGCATGTAGTCTCAGAGGAAGGAGTATCAGTGGATCCGAGTAAAATAGCAGCTGTGCTTAATTGGGAGAGACCGAGGACAGTGACTGAAGTACGAAGCTTCCTTGGTTTGGCAGGGTATTACAGGAGATTTGTGGAAGGATTTTCCAGGATTGCCATCCCTTTGACTAAGCTCACGCGTAAGGAGACTCCATTTACATGGACTGATCAATGTGAGCTCAGTTTTCAAGAGTTAAAGAGGAGATTAACAGCGGCACCTGTGTTAACTATCCCTGAGGGATCAGGAGGATTCTCGGTGTATAGTGATGCGTCTCATCAAGGATTGGGGTGTGTGCTTATGCAGCACGGAAGAGTGGTCGCATATGGATCGCGACAGTTGAAGGACCATGAGCGGAATTACCCCACGCATGATTTGGAGTTAGCCGCTGTGGTATTTGCTTTGAAGATCTGGCGACACTACTTATATGGGGAAAGATTCTAGATCTTCACTGATCACAAGAGTTTGAGATATCTCTTTGATCAGAAAGAGTTAAACATGAGACAAAGGAGATGGATGGAACTCCTTAAGGATTATGACTGCGAGATTCTATATCATCCGGGTAAGGTGAATGTAGTTGCTGATGCCCTGAGCAGGAAGAGTATGATATCTGCTATGATGATCAGGGAATGGGATTTGTTAGAGTAGTTCGCCGAACTTCGGATCAGAGTTAAAGAGGTCGAGACTGGATTTTTGGCTAGCCTGCGGATAGAGCCCAGGATCATGGATCAGATTAGAACTGGGCAGCGCAGTGATCCGAGATTGATAGATATGGTTAGCCAAGCTGAGCAGAGTTCGCAGTCGGATTTCACCATCAGTGAGGATGGATTATTGAGGTTCAGAAGACGAATTTGTGTACCGGACGATGATACCCTGAAGAGACAGATACTGAGAGAATCTCACTGCTCGCGATACACCATGCACCCAGGGAGTACTAAGATGTACCGAGACTTAAGAAAGGTGTATTGGTGGAGTGGTATGAAGCGAGACGTGGCAGAGTACGTGGCCAGGTGTTTAGTATGCCAGCAAGTGAAAGCTGAGCATCGGAAGCCTGGAGGACTACTAAGCCCTTACCTGTACCTACATGGAAATGGGAGCATGTCACTATGGACTTTATTATGGGTTTACCGAGGACCCGGAGAGGTCGTGACGCGATATGGGTCATTGTGGATAGATTGACCAAGAGTGCACACTTCCTTGCCATCAAGAGCACAGATACTGTGGATGCCTTAGCTGAACTGTATGTCAGCGAGATAGCTAGATTACATGGGGCTCCAGTGAGTATTACTTCTGATAGAGATTCTCGATTTACTTCCAGATTCTGGACCCAGTTTCAGGAGTCCATGGGATCTCGATTGAGTTTTAGTACCGCCTATCATCCTCAGACAGATGGTCAGTCAGAGAGGACTATTCAGACCCTGGAGGATATGTTGAGGGCGTGTACGATGGATTTTAAGGGATCATGGGATGATCACCTGCCCCTAGCAGAGTTTGCATACAATAATAGCTATCATGCGAGTATTGGAATGGCACCTTTTGAGGCTCTATATGGTAGGAGGTGTAGATCCCCTGTAGCTTGGGAAGAAGTCGGTGACAGAAAGATAAATGCTCCCGAGCTTGTTGAGCAAGCCGTACAGAGTGTGAAACTCATATGTGAGAGGTTACGGGCTGCACAGAATAGACAGAAAAGCTACGCGGATGTGCGTAGACGGCCACTCGAGTTTGATGTTGGTGATGCAGTATTTCTGAGAGTATCACCGAGCAAGGGTATCATGCGATTTGGGAAGAAAGGAAAATTGAGTCCTCGATACATAGGACCATTCGAGATTCTTGAGAGAGTGGGAGAGGTAGCCTACAGATTGGCATTACCCCCACAGATGTCCGGAATACACAACGTTTTTCATGTGTCTATGTTGAGGAAGTACCACCCGGACCCTTCTCATGTTATAGAGTATGATGAGATGGACATACAGGAGGCTACACTGAGGAACCCGTCCGGATTCTCGATAGAAAGGAGAAGGTACTGAGAACCAAGAGCATCCCATTAGTGAAAGTTTTGTGGAAACATCACTCAAGGGAAGAGGCAACGTGGGAATTAGAGAGTCTCATGAAGGAGAAATACCCCCATCTATTTTGACTAGTTGAGTTGAATTTGGAGGACCAAATTCTTTTTAAGGTGGGGAGGATGTGAGATCTGAGAATTTCAGACATATTTTAATGATGTAATAAGAATTTGAAGTGTAATTTATTGAGCTAAGTGAATTGTGGGAATTATAATTGGAGATTTATATGTTAAATGTGTAAAATGAGCATGAAGTATGAGGACAGATCAATCTGGGAGAAGGAGAGATCGATCTGGTGAGTTATAAATGACAAGGAATGAGAAATTTGAGGAGCAGATCGATCTCCAATGGAAGAGATCGATCTCCTTATGAATCTGTTTGAGAAGGGATCGATCTCATGAGGAGGAGATCGATCTCCAAATGCTTCTGTTTGGGGAGAAGATCGATCTCATAAAGCCATAAAGAGATCGATCTCACCCCTCGACAGATCGATCTCCTAGGCATAAAATTGCCCAGATCGTCCCCAAATTTCAAACACAGATCGATCTCATCAAGAGGCAGATCGATCTCCTACCTCCAGTCTATATAAGGAACCCGTGTTTTCTCTGCAATTTCACTTTCTCTCTCCTCCAAAACCTCCATTTTTCCGAAAACCTAGTTTCTCACTCCTCCAAATCACCCATTTTCGGTCGAATCAGCTGTTGTGGTAAGAAGGAAAGTTGTTCCTCATCAAAGGGAGAACAACATACTTGGAAATCGAAGGACGAATCGGATCGAGGCGTGAGTTGTGCGTCTCACAAGCTTTGGGTAATTTCTAAACCTCGATCTTGATATTTGAGCTGATTTTGATGTTATTGGTGGTGGTAATTGTGTTGAAATAGTTGAGAAATGATTAGGGATTGATGAATTTCAATGTGGATAGAGTGATAATGATATTTAGCGATTTTGGTAATTTTAGGAATTTTGAGCTATAAATGGAAATATAGAGAATGTGGAGAATTAGCCTAGATAATTGACATGAGGAATGTAGGACATTGAGATATTGGGAATGAGGATGTAGTTTAGGGTTGAGTTACGAGAATCAAGAGATTTGAGGTGTTATGAGCAATTATGCTCGATTTTGAGAATTGAGGGTTATGAGATAATTGAGTATTGATGTTTTAACATCGTTTGGACAGCTCGGGAGTTCCAGAGTGGAATGCGAGGCTAGTCCGTGATACGGGGGAACAATTGCACTATACGAGGTGTAAAGAGGTAAGGGAAATCTAAACCATTTGTGTATGTGAATTGCAAACTGTTTTAGCATGATTTGTGGTTTATAAAACAAGCATGTTGAGTGTTTTGTGTTGAGATTAAATGGCACACGATTTTATAGCCGGTTGGAGCCCAATGTTTTATGAGTTTATAACTGGGCTCTACGTTAAGGCAATATTGTGATTTGAGAAATGTGTGCGTGTGCTTTGCCGGTTGGAACTCGGTTTTATTACGTTTTGTGTTGAGTACAAAACGATTTCAAATGAGTTTTATGAGAGAATAACCTATTCTGTGGCTGTGCCACGTTGAGAAACCCCATTGGTGGCTGCGCCACGTTATACCCCATTGGTGGCTGTGCCACGTTGAGAAACCCCATTGGTGGCTGCGCCACGTTATACCCCATTGGTGGCTGTGCCACGTTGAGAAACCCCATTGGTGGCTGTGCCACGTTATACCCCAATGGTGGCTGTGCCACGTTGAGAAACCCCATTGGTGGCTGCGCCACGTTATACCCCATTGGTGGCTGTGCCACGTTGAGAAACCCCATTGGTGGCTGTGCCACGTTATACCCCAATGGTGGCTGTGCCACGTTGAGAAACCCTATTCTGTGGCTATGCCACACGAGAAATTAATCTGTGGCTACGCCACGTGAGAAATTAAAACAGTGGCTTTGCCACGTGTGTTTTGTGGTTGTGACACGTGAGAATTAAATCAGTGGCTTTGCCACGTGTGTTTTGTGGCTGTGCCACGTGAGAATTAAATCAGTGGCTATGCCACGTGTGTTTTGTGGCTGTGCCACGTGCATTATATTTACTGTGATTTTATCACGTTATTTGAGAAAGCGTTTTAACGAGTTATTTTCACATGCTTTGTTAATGCTCTAGAGTGAGCCTTTTTACTTCATGTTTTTACATGACTTGACACATGAGAGTGTCGTTTTGAGTATTTTCATGCTATGGTTTTCAAATGAGTTTCACATACAAATAAATGTTTTGTGATGTGCATTTTGGTTTATGAAATGAGTCCCCTACCCCCCTTACTGAGCGATTTAGAAGCTCACCCTGTTTTTCTTTCCCCCCAGAGTTCTTTAAGTGAATAAGGACTTCCCTGCGACATACGGAGTAGTGGCTAGTGGAGGATCCGAGCTCCAGGCTATATATTTTGTACTTTGAGGTATATTTATCTTTTCATGTACCTAGACTATTATTGTAATTACAGACACTTGATGTATTACATTATATGGGATGTATTAGGATTAATTAACTTGGAATTGAGTAATGTATATGATTCAATATACACTATATTTGATAAGATCCTGAGGCATGATAATTATGATGATGTATGACACTGCACAGGAATGCACCTTTAATTGTGAATTAATGAGTAAAAAGTTTTAAATTAGCCCTATTTTTCGCATTTTCGGGGCGTGACAACAGTGAAGTTTATCTCTAGTTTGAGGCCTAGTATCAGGGGTAAGTTGGTTGCATTTGACATCCAAAATTATACTGAGGCTCTCCGCCATGCCCAGATGGTGGAGTTGGACTATGACATGACTCAGTAGGAGTTTGAGTAGAGAGAGAAGGGCGAGGGGAAGGATAGGAGAGACAGTGACAGGAGATCCGACAGGGGCAGTTAGCAGAGAAAGAAGCAGAGGACCTTTGATTCTCGACCACAGGCTATGGAGCCCAAGTTTGGGTCTGTATGTTCTCGTTGTGGTAAGTATCATGGGTCCAAGCCTTGCTATTGGGAGACGGGAGCTTGCTTTCAGTGTGGTAAGCAGGGACATATGGTCAAAGACTGTCATAATCGTCCGGGCGTGACTAAGCCTTCTGAGCCTTCGACAACTGAAAGAAGTATGGCAACAGATAAGGGCAAACAACCTATGACATAAGGTCAAGTGTTTACCCTTGATGAGACATCGGCTCAAGGTACTGCATCTGTCATCCGGGGTAAGCTTTCTATTGCTGGTCTTGAAGCATATAGATTGATCGACCCAGGTTCTACCCACTCCTTCATATCCCCATATTTTGCTACTAGGATTGGCATAGAACCTGTGTCCTTAGGTTACCTTTTACATGTTAGTACACTCTTCAAGATCACCCAAGTAACAGACACTGTGTATAAAGCATGTAAACTGAGGGTGGGAGATAGGGACTTGGTAGCTGACCTGATTTTACTCAATATGTTTGACTTTAATGTGATTTTGGGGACGGACTGGTTAGCTACTCATCATGCTGCTGTTGATTGCTATAAGAAAGTAGTAACTTTCTCCTTACCCGATAAGGTTGTAATCTCATTTGATGCACAGAAATAAAATAATGTTTTGTTAACTGCTTGATTTGATATGAGTTATTGAAATTATGATTTCTTGAGTGAATTGATGTGGTTGTTATGGTTTGAAGGATATTTGGCATTCGTAGAAGACACCGATAAGGCTCTACCCAATATAGATGCTATTCCTGTAATCAAGGAGTTTATGGATGTGTTTTCGGATGATCTTTCAGGTTTACCTCCCCAAAGAGAAGTTGAGTTCACCATTGATCTGGTTCCAAGAACTCAGCCTATCTCGAAGTCTCCATATAGAATGTCACCTGTTGAATTAGAAGAATTACAGAAACAGTTGCAAGAATTGTCTGATAAGGGGTTCATACACCCGAGCGTATCTCCCTGGGGTGGTCCAGTATTATTTGTGAAGAAAAAGGATGGAAGATTGAGATTATGTATTGATTACCGACAGTTGAACAAGGTGACAGTGAAGAATAAGTCCCACTTCCGCGCATCGATGACTTATTTGATCAGTTAAAAGGCTCCCAAGTCTTCTCCAAGATAGATTTGAGATCCGGTTACCATCAGTTGAGGAACCGAGGAGAAGATATACCTAAAACAGCTTTTAGGACCAGATATGGGCATTTTGAGTTTTTGGTGATGCCATTTGGATTGACTAATGCACCAGCGGCCTTCATGAGTTTGATGAATGAAGTTTTCAGGCCATATTTGGATAAATTTATAATAGTCTTCATTGATGATATCTTGGTGTATTCGACATCTCATCAAGAACACGAACAGCACTTACGTACAATCCTCCAAACCCTCTGAGGGAAACAACTATATGCAAGGTTCAGTAAGTGTGATTTTTGGCTTGATCAGATTGCCTTCCTAGGGCATGTGGTATCTAAAGACGGGGTGTCTGTTGATCCGTCCAAGATAGAAGCCATTTTAAAGTGGGAAAGACCAAAGTCAGCGATAGAGATACGCAACTTTTTGGGTTTGGCCGGTTATTACAGAAGATTTGTGGAGGGATTTTCTTGATTGTCTGCACCATTGACTCGTCTTACTCGCAAAGGAGTGGAATTTATCTGGAATGAAGCTTGTGAGAATAACTTTCAAGAGCTCAAGCGACGGTTAACCTCAGCACCTATCCTAATTATTCCCAATGGTCCCGGGGGCTTTACTGTCTATAGTGATGCTTCAAACCAGGGTTTGGGATGTGTTTTGATGCAACATGGCAAGGTTGTGGCTTATGCTTCTAGACAGTTGAAAGACCATGAGAAGAATTACCTGACTCATGACTTAGAATTAGCAGTAGTAGTCTTCGCTTTGAAGATCTGGCGACATTATTTGTACGGAGAGACATTTCAGATTTTTACCGATCATAAGAGTTTGAAATATCTTTTCTCTCAGAAGAAGTTAAATATGCATCAGCGTCGCTGGATGGAGTTACTAAAAGATTACGATTACGAGATTCTCTACCACCCAGGGAAAGCTAATGTGGTAGCGGATGTTCTGAGTCAGAAAAGTTCAATGATGGTCTCTTACTTAATGGTTAGACAATGAGATTTGTTGGAGCAGTTTATGGACTTGAGGATTTCAGTGGATCAGGATCAGTCAGTTGAGGGTTGTTTAATGGCCAGTATGAGAGTTGAACCAGATTTGCTTGATTAGATTAGGAAGGTACAAGGAGAGGATCCTGGATTGGCTGAAATTGTTGGTAATAATGAGAAAGATGGTAGTGCTCATTTAGATTTTAGAGTGGGCAGTAATAGCATTTTGAGGTTTTGAGGTCGAATTTGTGTTCTGAATGACAAGGATTTGAAGAAATTGATATTGGAAGAGGCTCACAGCTCAAGATATTCCATGCACCCAGGCAGTATGAAGATGTACCAGAATATGCGTGGGTTATATCACTGGGCTGGTATGAAGAAAGACATCGTTGATTTTTTTGCTAGATATTTGATTTGTTAGGAAGTAAAGGTTGAACATCAGAAACCTGCAGGACTACTTCAACCTTTGCCTATACCAACTTGGAAGTGGGAGCACATCACAATAGACTTCATCATGGGACTTCCCAGAACTCAGAAGAAGCATGATGCAATTTGGGTGATAGTTGACCGACTTACGAAGTCAGCTCATTTCTTAGCCATCAGGGTACTGATTCCCTTAGCACGCTGGCGAATTTGTTTGTTCGTGAGATAGTTAGATTGCACGGTACCCCAGTGAGCATTGTGTCTGATAGAGATTCCCGCTTTACATCCCGTTTTTGGGAGCAGTTCCAGGAAGCTGTGGGAACTCGTTTGAAATTTAGTACATCTTATCACCCTCAAACTGACGGACAGTCTGAGAGGACTATCCAGACTCTTGAGGACATGTTGAGGGCATGTGTACTAGAGTTTAAAGGCTCTTGGGATGACCATCTACCGCTAGCTGAATTCGCTTACAACAACAGCTATCATGCGAGTATTGGCATGGCTCCTTACGAGGCTCTCTATGGGAGAAAGTGTAGGTCTCCAATTGGTTGGGAAGAGGTCGGTGACAAATTGATATATGCTCCTTAGTTGGTTAAAGAAGCTTCTAAAAGTGTCAGACTGATATGTGATAGATTAAAGACTGCCCGAGATAGACAGAAATCTTATGCAGATCATCGTAGGAGACCATTGGAATTTGATGTTGGAGATTTTGTATTTTTAAAGGTGTCTCATTCGAAAGGTATTATGAGGTTTGGTAGGAAGGGCAAACTAAGCTCAAGATTTATTGGGCCTTTCGAGATTTTGGAGAGGGTATGAGAGGTTGCATATCGGTTAGCATTGCCTCCACGGTTGGCTAATATGCATGATGTGTTTCATGTTTCGATGCTCCGAAAGTATCATCCTGACCCTTCTCACGTGATTGAGTATGATACCTTGGATATTCAGAAGGATATGACTTATGTGGAGAGGCTTATTAAGATTTTGGATAAACAGGAGAGGGTATTGAGGTCCAAAACCATTCCGATGGTCAAAGTGCAGTGGCAGCATCACTCAGAGGATGAAGCCACTTGGGAGTTAGAGGATGTGATGCGAGACAAGCATCCGAATCTCTTTTCAGAGTTGTAATCAAATTTGGAGGACCAAATTTCATAAGGTGAGGAGGATGTAATAACTTAATCTTAAATAAATAAATATAATAACATTTATATAAAATATAATAATAATAAAATAATAAAAAGAAAAGAAATGAAATGAAATGGTTGCAGAAAAGGGGACTCGATTCCCCATTTTTGCAACCCTCAAAAGCAAAACAAAAGAAAAAAAATAAAAGAGAAAAGAGAGAAAGAAAGAGGAGATTGCAGCCAAACGAAAAGGAGGAATAATGCCGACAGTGAAAGGCTCAACGAAGAGAGGAAATAAGAAAGAAGCAAGAAGAAAGGGAATGAGGGACGCTACCTCCCAATGTGTCGCGATCCCCATCGTCACCTCCTCTGCCATCCAGCGAAGAGAGATCGAAAAGAGAAGCTGGGCAAAATAGATCTGAACAACCCAGCCAAGGAAAATGTGAAAGAAGCATGAAATGAGTCTAGCATTATTGGCATTCTCTCTTTAGTTGCTGTGAAACGAGGTAGAGAAAAAAAATAGAAGGGCTGTGCTGGAAAAAAAATGAAAATTGAGGAAATAAGTAATTTATATATATATAAATATAAATATATAGTTGGAGAGTTAAATTATTATTATTACTAAATTTATTCCAATTTGGATTGATTAGAAGTTGATAAAGTTGAATTGTTATGTTGTGTAGTTTGAATTGGCACTCAGTGTGTTTGTAAAATCCGATTAAGCTGAGGACTGTAAGGAGTACTTGTCAAAATAACCTTGGGATAGTTGAGTAAGTGAATTTTGAGAATGCTACATTTTTATTTCACTATCGATCTTATGATTTTAATTTGTTTTGTTATTTAATTAAATTGTATGTTTGCCTATCAGGACCTGTTCTCAATCCATGACATAACCAAAAGCCGCTACAAATTTTTCGCATTTCTTAACTTACCTTTCCTCTCCTCAATAGTTGGGCTGTGATTCGATGTCAGAATCCTCGCTTACCACATTTATCCATTATCATACATACATGTCAATATACTGTTACTGACTGTAGTACTTTTACAATACATGTGAGATTATATAAAATCTAATACAAATACATTCCCCATAATATATAACGTATACATCACTGTGCTGTTTCTATGTTTAGATACATAACCGTACAAAATATGAATACCTGTCGATTGATAGGAAATAGTTGTGGACTCAGGAATACTATCCCTCAATAGCTCTCGCTCTACTGCTGATGCTCTGTAGAGAGATGTAAAGAAAGGGGGTGAGCATACAATGCGCTCAGTAAGGAAATAAGGCAAGCTAGTAGATATCTACACTATCTACTCAAAATACTGCTATGCCTTGAAAATATTATTTCCTTTACTCACTTTAAAAGCATGTCTTTAAATATATATATATATATATATATATATATATATGTATACTTGTATAGATTAAATCCCATGTACAGAAATCATGCTTTCTTTCTCAAATGTAGGCATGTAGTGCAAAACAATGCGTCTTTATATAAATCATGCCTTTAGGTAAATCATGCCATGTATATTTAAATCACAATAAATATGGCATTTAAATAATTCACATCACAAAATCGGAGTCCGACCCATCCCTTAGGTCTGTCTGTAATTTAAATCAGTCAATCAAGTGATATATCATGCGAGACTTTGTGGTGAAATGTAAATAGTATCCTGGACTATGATCATATCTGACATGTGATCCCAAGCTACAGGGAATCCTAGTGTGCGGGGCATCACTGCTGCAACGGGAGGGGAGTCAGTCCATCACAACCGTCAGCTATATCCTCCTCAACTCCACAACACCACACGGTATAGTGTACCCCATGCCACATGCATGGTACAACGTACTCCGTGGACCCTACATAACAGTCGGGGTGCCTGCCATAGGTCTTTGCCCTCAGACCATGGAATATCATACCACGTCTCTAGTACCCTCATGCGGATATCGTCTCACATAATGTCCAATTTTTTCTCCACACTTAGGTTAATTTTTAACCATGATTAGTCAACTATGGTAAAAGTCCACTTTCTTAACTATAGTTGACTTTTTCCTTAACCATTGACCAAGTTGACTTTTTCTAAAAATTTCAAAAGTGTCATATCTTATGTCTTACACTCTCTTCTTTATGTTTCAACCATTCCTGGTGGATAATTATACCCGAAACACCTTATCTTGCCAAAAAGATCCATTTTACCCTTTTTAGCTTTTACTCTCGTTTTCTGAGTTCTGAACCAAATCAAGCTGACTTTCCTTCAGGAGTTCTCTATCTTTTCTCATTTTTAGTTCTTATTTTCAGTCAGAATGATTTAGATTGACTCAGTTTAGCCTGTGACTCTTATAGCTCACATTAGGCTTTTTATGTAGCTTTTGCGTGTTAAATCATTTCACTAACACTTTAAGTATAGTAAATACTCTTCTTATGATTCAACTATAATAATAAAGTGTTCATACACATAGGAATCATAAGGTACAAGCTACATAAAGTACGGATTTGACAATCCTCCCCTACTCAGAAAATTTGGTCCTCCAAATTAGAACCAAGTCAGTCATCAACTAGGTGAGGGTACTTCTCTCGCATCAGACTCTCTAGCTCCCAAGTAGCCTCCTCTGAAGTATGATGCTGCCAGAGAATCTTCACTAACCCGATGGTCTTCGATCTCAATACCTTCTCCTTCCTATCCAATATCCGAATTGGTCTCTCAACATATGACATGTCCTCTCGGAGCTCCAAAGGCTCATAACTAATCACATGTGCCGGATCCGGGTGATACTTCCGAAGTATCGATATGTGGAAGACGTTATGGACACCTGATAAGTCCAGTGGCAATGCCAACCTATAAGCCTTATCTCCCACTTGATGAAGTATCTCAAAGGGTCCAATATAGCGAGGATTTAGTTTCCCTCTCTTCTCAAATCTCGCTATGCCTTTGGAAGGAGAAACTTTCAGAAACACGGATTCACCAACTGTAAACTCTAGTGGCCTACGTCTCCTATCAGCATAGCTCTTCTGTCTGCTCTGAGCTGTCCTCAGTCTCTCTACAATCAAGTGGATGTTCTCAGATGCTTGTGTAACCATATCAGGAGCGAAAATCTTACGGTCACCCACTTCTTCCCATCCAATAGGGGAACGACATATACAGCCATATAAGGCCTCATAAGGTGCCATCCCAATACTCGAATGATAACTGTTGTTATAGGCGAACTCGACTAGTGGCAAGTGGTCATCCCAGGAGCCTCTAAAATCTAGCACACATGCTCTCAACATATCCTTCAGAGTCTGTATAGTCCTCTCTGAGTGACCATCTATCTGAGGATGGAAAGCGGTGCTCAAACTCAACTGGGTTCCCATGGCTTCCTAAAAATGTCCTAAAAAGTGGGAAGTGAAGCGGGAATCCCTATCAGAGACTATGCTCTCTGGTACACCGTGTAACCTCATTACCTCGCGTACATACAGTTCTGCTAATGAACTCAGAGTATCGGTCGCTCTCATAGCTAGGAAGTGGGCTGACTTCGTCAGTCTGTCGACGATCACCCATATAGCATCGTGATTCCTGCGGGTTCTTAGTAAACCCATCATGAAATCCATGGTGATATGCTCTTATTTCCATGTCAGTATAGGTAGAGGGTGTAATAACCGTGCAGGTTTTTGATGCTCTACCTTCACCTGCTGACATACGAGACACTTTGCCACAAAGTTAGCTACATCTTTCTTCATACCCGACCACTAGTATACCTTCCAGAGGTTCTGATACATTTTGTTACTCCTCGGATGTAACGTATACCTCGACGAATGAGCTTTCACCAATACCAATCTCTTAAGTCCTGGATCCTCGGGAACACACAATCTGCCTCTGAACCTCAGTAGTCCATCAGAACTCAACTCATACACTGAGTAACCTCCTGAGCTGGTGGGTATGGTGAGAATAGATGTGGTGGTCAGTCTGTGCTTTAACTCGTAGAAACTTCCTTCACATTCATCATCCCACTCGAATGCCACATTCTTTTAAGTGAGACGTGTCAACAGAGCAGCCAGCTTAGAGAATCCCTCGAAAATCGTCAGTAATAACCTGCTAAACCCAAAAAATTATGGATCTCTGTAATCGTCTTGGGTCTTCCCCTCTATATCATAGCCTCTATCTTAGACGGATCTACTGATACCCTGTCTCTCGAGACTATATGACCTAGAAACGATATCTCACTTAGCTAGAAATCACACTTGTTGAGTTTAGCATACAACTCCTGATCTCAGAGGGTCTGTAACACTGTTCTCAAATGCTGCTCATGCTTTTCCTTGGACTTCGAGTATACCAAAATGTCATCTATAAACACATTCACGAAACTGTCCAGGTATGGTTTAAATACATCATTCATTAGAGCCATAAACACTGCAGGAGCATCTGTCAACCCAAATGGCATAACCAAAAACTCATAATGGCTATAACGAGTTTCAAAACACTGTCTTGGGCACATCTCCACTTCGAATCCTCAACTGATGATACCAAGACCTCAGATCAATCTCTGAGAAGACCTATGCTCCCTGCAACTGATCCAATAGATCATCAATCCATGGAAAGGGATACTTATTTTTGATGGTTGCCTTGTTCACCAACTGATAATCTATACACAGTCAGAGACTCCCATCTTTCTTCTTTACAAACAGAACCGGTGCTCCCCATGGTGATACACTCGGGTTGATAAACCCCTTGTCTAGCAACTCTTGCAACTGTTTCTTTAACTCCTCTAATTCCACTGGAGCCATTCTATATGGTGGCTTGGATATCAGTTTAGTTCCAGGCACTACATCAATACAAAATTTCATCTTCCTATCTGGTGGCAACCCTGGTAATTCTTCTGGAAACCCTGGTAATTCTTCTGGAAAGACATCGGGGAATTCTCTAATCCCTGGGATGTCAACTAATTTCGGGTGTGCCTTATCCAAATCAGCCACATATGCTATAAAACTGTCAACATATTAGAACCACATTTGTTAGTAAAATCATCCATCCTTGGAAATAATTTACTACTTCTTTCATTACTTAACAAATCTTATAACATACTTTTCAGGGGTGGAAAGCATTACTGTCTTAGCATAACAGTCTAAAACAATATGGTTTGCAGTTAACCAATCCAACCCTAATATTACATTAAAATCCCTCATGTTTAATAGAATGAGGTTGGCCAACATAGCCTTTTCCCCTACTTTTAACTTACAACCCTTACACACATATTCAGTTACTACGTTATCTCTCACTGGAGTGCTTATGAGCTATATCCTACCTAGAGGTACAGGTCTCAAATGTTCTAACAATTTACATGCAAATGTAGGCGATATGAATGAATACATGGCACCGGGATCAATTAGTGCTAATGCTTTAAAATCAAAGACTAGGATGGTACCATTAATCACATCCGTAGAAGCTTTTCCAGATGCCTGGTCCAAAGCAAACACTCGCCCTCGACCAACAACTTATTTCCCTATCTCTTTAGCTGTAGCCTTTGTCACGGCCCAAATTACCTAAAAATCAGAGTAAATTTTTTACTTTTTCATTTATTATTTAATTCTTACCTTTCTCTCATTGTGACCATCCTACAAACAGTTGGGCTATGATTCGGTGTTAGTCACCTCTCACCTATTTACCATTCTATTTTCATAATCACATTCATATATAAGAGTTTACTATCTTTTAACTTTAACTAAATACATACACAATTGTATTTATAACTCCATATCCCCGACATCATATCCGTTTACAGTATTATGCATTACATATTTAGATACAAAACTATACAAATGTGTATACCTGTCTCTCGATGGGAAGCAGCGGATACCAAGATGCAAGTCCTCAGTCGCTCACTAACTACTATGAGTACTCTGAAAAGATGGGAAAATAAGGGGGGTGAGCAAACCACACGCTCAGTAAGGCAATTATGCAAGTAAGTAGATAGCTCCACTATCTACATGCTCATAATGCCATGCCCTTAAAATCCATTTCTTTTCATTAAAATCTCAAGCACAAATTAATGTATGTCATCAATGACTTAGTTTATAAAACTGTTCGTGCATATATAAATCATACTACTTATGCGTCAATAGCATTTTATGTGACATCAGTAAATCATACTTCGCATGAATTAAATCAAAATCATGCATTATTTCATGCGATATAAAACAAATCATGAGATACAATCCTTTCATGAATTTATCATTAAAGCATGGAAAACACATCATGCTACTGCATTCAAATCATTTCATTAAAACTGTAGTATAAAATAACCCAAAGGGGTTAAGCATCTCATAAATCAATTCGTTATAAAATTCTCTGAAAACTCTAGCATGATAGTAGTAAAACACAATTCAGTGAAAATCATAAAATCAAGGGGCCTGACCCCTCGCTCAGGTCTACCCTGGTCTATCGACCAATAGTTATATCATGTGAGACATGTAGGTAATTATATCACTAACATCGAGGACTATGGCCATATCCTAGTGATCCCTGGCAACACGGTACCTAGTGTGCGGGGTATCACACCTGAAACCGGAGGTGGGTCGTCCTACCCGCCATAACAGCATAACACCAGGATTGCGAGGGCAAGGTTTGCTGCCTCGTGGCTAATATCACTCCATTCCAACAATACCCACGGTACAACGTACTCTGCGTGACATACACGGTACAACGTACTCTGTGAACCCAAGCTCAATCAGGGTGCCTGCAATAGGTCTTATCCACCCATATCATCTCTGTCTCAGTATGCACGTGTGAGCATATCATCTCACTGTGACACACAGTCTATAAGAGGTTCCAACACGGCTATATGCATGTAATATAAATCCTTGTGTGAGCGAAGCTCTAGCACGGCTCCATGCATATTCATGATATTAGAAAATCTTGTGCGAGCGAAGCTCTAGCACGGTGTCATAGAAATCAATGAAATCTACGTACGAGCAGTGCTTCAGTACGACTTAAAATAATTATAAATTCAAGTAAAATCCACGTATGAGCAATGCTCTAGTACGGATATATATAAAAGCTCAGTGAAAACCTCGTGCGAGAAAAACTCCAGTACGACTTGAAAATGAGTTCTAAAACCATATAAAACTTCATACGACCAAGCTACAGCACGGTGTTATGCATAAATAAATCAAATCTCGTGCGAGTTACACTCCAGCACGGCTTTATGCATAAATAAATCAAATCTCGTGCGAGTTACGCTCCAGCACGGCTTTTATGCAATTTAATATCAAAACTGGATGCGAGCTAAGCTTCAGCATCTCTCATGCATGTCAAATCATAAGAACTAGTGCGAGCAATAGCTCCAGCACCATTTTATGCATATCCAGTCAAAACAAGTCAAAACAGTCAAAACAGAGTGCGAGCTAGGCTCCAGCACCTCTCATTTCACAATAAAAAAAATCAGTGCGAGCAACCGCTCTGACACAGTTCATGCATATGATGTCACACAAATCGGTGCGAGCAACAGCTCAAGCACATTTTATGCACACTCACAAACGCAGATATAGTGCGAGCTATGCACCAGCACTATCTGTTTCCATATAAACTTGATAGTTGGCCCATTTTCCAAAGAAATTTCATTTAAATACCAATAACACTTATGTAGTGTTATTTTGGGAAACTTATGCAATTATTGGCCAATCTATCGATTTACTTTGATTAAAACCAAGAAAATTCCTTAAATCGGAAATTACTTAAATCATGCATCTCATGCATGTCATGCTTTCAACATCCTTAGGTGAACTTCCCTCAATAGGGGTAAAATAGCCTTTTTACCTATTTCGATCCTTAAAATCATTTAAACCATTTTTAGGATCATTATACAATAACCGTGTATACATACAAAATCAGTGTATACAAAAACTATTTAAAGTATGCGTAGCTACCTTTAGTTACTCACACAATTCCCTTACCTCATTTTTTCTGTACAGTCTGACCTTTCCACTGATGACTCGTCACGCAGTCCGATTTGATCCGAATCCAATCTCTGGAACTGCAGATAAATATTCATCAGGTCAAATACAATACAATTAATTGTATTTCTTATTTTCTGTGCTTAATTTAAATCATTGGGCCTGTTTACCCATATTGGGTCCGATTGCACCATAATGGGCCTTAATCGGTCTTAAGCCTGTTTTTCACTTACTATTCACATTATCGAGGCCTTTTGGGCTTATTGGGCCCACCAGTATTTATTGAGCCTCATTCTAAACTCTCGAATAGCTTATTTTAATATTTACGACAATTTATTCCAATTTTTAGAATTTAATTCACTTAATGCAAAAATTAAATCCGCAATTTATGCGATAAATATCAATCACGCATAACGATACAAAATTATCGTAAATAAGGGTTACTTACCTGTGATTCCATGATAGTACGCAAATCGAGGATGTCTCGAGCTCTCGGTTGATGCCAATTGTCGAGCTACACAATTTAATATTTTTTCGGGTAAACTTTCAGTCGAATATTAATCAAATTAAATATTCTAAAATTTAAACCGGTCAATTCGACCGCTTACCGACTTACTCGTAGCTCGATTGCATCACTGGAATTTTCTCCAATTTCTCCTCTTTTCCTTTTTCCCTTTTTTCTTCTTTTTCCTTTTCTTTTTGGCTCAACCGGTTCGGTCCGGTTCAACCTGGTTCAGACCGCCGGTTCGGTCCGATTCGATCCCGCAGTTCAGTCCGGTTCGGTCAGTTCAGGCATCATTTTATCCTTTCGGCGCCGTCCGACCAGTTCCTGGTGCCTCACCACCGCCGTTCGACGTGCCATCGTCTGGGCTTCCATAATCGAGCCTTGGGTTGGACCAAATCGACGCCGATGGTTGCCGATCGAAGCTTCTCTCTCGCGGCAAGCTCCTCTATTTTCGACGTGATTTCGACTTCACCACGGCGTGTCTTGGCCGCTGATGGTTCGCCCGAGGTCAGGCTGCCTTCGTCGGCCCTCAGCCTTGCCGGTGGTCGTCGAACGGAGGGAAACCGACTCCCTCGGTTTGCTGCTTTGTTTCTCCATTTCTTTTCTGTTTCCTTAATTCACGATTTCCAGATTTGTGTATTTTTTTTTCATTTATTTATAAATATTTTTATTAATATTTTATTATTTTTTATAATTTATTTTTAATATTATTTTAATGATTAAAATAATATTAAAATTTCCTAAAATATCTAAAAATATCATATTAAATTCATTTAATCCGTAATTGACTTTATTAGTCCGATTTTACCTTTTCGATATATTTTTCTAATATTTTCGGGCTCATTTTTCGAGATAAAAATTTGGATTAATTCCTATAAATTTATATCTTGATCAATTTAACCCGAAATTTAATTATTTCTTCGTTATTGATCAAGATTTCTCAATCTCATATTTTTAATTAAATTTTCTTATCCCGATAAATATCGAATTTTGGTCTTTTGACCGTTTTACCCTTGCACGTGTTCGGGAATTCCATTTCAATCCTTTTGCATTTTTCATTTCGTGTTTTAATTAAAATCGGGTCTTACAATCTATTTGGTCCTCCAAATTAGAACCAAGTCAAATGAGTCCATAAACAACTCCGGGTACATCTATCGCATCATACTATTTAATTTTCATAGGACTTTTTTCGGAGTGTACTACTACCAAAGGACTTTGACTAGGGAGATCATCTTAAACCTTAACACTTTCTCATTCCGTCTAATTCCCGAATCGATTTTTCAATCATACGTTATACTTTCATTGAGCTAAACTGTTGGAGCTCATATGCAATCACATATGCTGGGTCCGGATATTATTTTCGAAGCATCTAAAATATGGGACACATTGTGGATACCTGCTAATTCAGGTGGTAACGCCAACCTATAGGCCTTATCTCCCACGTTGTCCAATATCTCAAAGGATTCAATCTAACAAAACTCAATTTTCCTTCTTTCTGAATCTCGTTATGTCCTTATGCTATGTCTTAAGGGCATGTAACTTCCAACAATACTAATTCACCCTCCGTGAATTCCAATAGTTTTTTGTCTCTTGTCAGCATAGCTTTTCTGTCTGCTCTGAGGTGTTCTTAATCTCTCACAAATCAACTGAACATCCTCAGAGGTTTATCTTACCAATTCGAGAACAATTCTATATCTGTCACCCACTTCTTCTTATCCAAATCAGGGAATAACCCCTACGGCCATACAATGCCTCATATAAAATGCTATCCGATACTCAAGTGACAACTGTCATTATTGGCGAATTTGATTAGTAACAACTAATCATCCCAATAGCTTCTCACATCAATTGCACACGCTCTCATCACATCCTCCAGAACCTATACAGTCCTCTCTGACTGACCATCTGTCTGAGGATGAAAAGCTGTGCTAACACTCAATCAGGTTCCCATAGCTTCCAAAAACAATATTCCCAGAAGTGGGAAGTGAAGCGGGAATCCCTATCTGATATCATGCTCACTGGAACGCTACATAATATTTCACAATATTCCGTACACATAAATCCGCCTACACACTCAGAGTATTTGGGGATTTCCATAGCCAGAAGGTGGGTAAACTTAATCAACCTATCGACTATCACCCAGATAGCCTCGTGATTTATCCGGGTCCTCTGTAACCCATCACAAAATTCATGGTAACTTGTTCCCATTTCAGTGTCAAAATATAAGTAGAGGTTACAATAACCCTGCAACTTTTTTTGCTCTACCTTAATCTGCTGACATACGCGACACTTTGCTACAACTCTACAATATTCCTTTTCATATCTGACCACCAATACCCTTTTCAGAGATTCCGATATATTTATTACTTTTCAGATGCACTGTATATCCCGAAGAGTGAGCTTCTGACAATAACATTATCTCATCAACTGTGGTCCTGGGGAGTACTTATACTGTCTCTGAACCTCTGTAAGTCATCATCACTCACTGTGAACTCTATCACTATACCCCACACTATCGACACCATGCCGATCATCATGCTAAGCCTGGCAAATTCGATCACTCAAATCTGGTTCTAACCTCAGGCTAGCTGTCACATAATCACCGTAATCATCAGAAGGAATTACATCACTATTGAGGCTCACAACTGCTCTAGCAGCTCACTCTCCCTGACCATCATATGTGATACCATCCCGATGCTCTTTCTGTTCAAGGCATCAGCCATTACATTAGCCTTTACTAGGTGGTACGATGTTCACAATCATAATCCTTCAGAAGCTCTCACCCTCTTAGTTATCTCATATTCGACTCTTTTTGTGAAAACAGATACTCGGGCTTTTACGATCAGTGCATACCCGACATTTCTCACCGTATAAGTAGTGGCGCCATACTTTCAGTGTAAATGCTACGGCTGCCAACTTTAAATCATGGGTCGAATAGTTTCTCTTATGGTCTTTGAACTATCTAGATCTTTAAGCAACTGTCTTCCCATTTTACATCAATGCACAGCTCAATACTTATTTTGAGGTATCTATACACACTGAAACCTCTTGAGCTGTTGGTTATGGTGAGAATACTTATGGTGGTCAGTTTATTACTTTCATATACCAAAGCTCATCGAAACTACTTTCATACTTATCATCCTACTCGTATGAAATCTTTTTCCAAACGAGACGTGTCAATTGAGCAACCCATTTCGAGAAACTCTTAACAATTTGTCTGTAAGATAGTTTTCAATTGCTACTCATGCTCTTCCCTAGACTTTAAATACATCGAAATATCATCGCTAAAGATGACAACCAATCGATCTAGGTAAGCTTTAAATACCTCATCGTAGTTGAGTTCCTAAATATTTCAATCATCCATATTCTTAACCTATGTATGCATAAATGTAAAACGTCATTTCCTTTTTCTTATATTAACAGCTTTTATAAAATTTTAATTTTTAAAACTTTTATGATTAATCAAATTTTATATTTCTTTATCGTACCAGTAAAGGTACCTAATTTTAAATGTATATATTACGATTGTCATTTCAATTTATAGGTTATGTGTGCTCTTCTAGACGCTGTCAAGTCTTCAGGCGGAGAAGTATTTTGAAATACCTTTATTAACCCTCAGACTTGACCACATGGACTGGTTATGGATATATCCTCCTCTTATCCTTGGTCACAATTCATATTCACTACATATCGCTCAATCCAAATTACTTTACATATCAAAGATATTCTTACCTTGCATACGCCCCTTATTCCAATATATCTCGTATTCAGGATTTGTCACATCTCAAAGCTTATCTCTTTTCATAAATCACTTATAATAAACTCTTTCATTATTGTCAAAACTTACAGTATACTTTTCAGTGATGTTTTCACCCCTATTTTCAACTTATAATCTCTATACCCATATTTAGTTAGTGAAAATCAGATAACTATCATCATCTTGCCTAAGAGTACAGGCTTCACATCTTTCACTAGCTTATAAGCAACTGAAGGCAGTATGAATAAATACGTGGTACCAGGATCAATTAAAATAATTACTTCATGATTCAAAACCAGTGTGGTATCTTCCACCACATCCTATGAAACATCAATAGTGTCCTGGTCCAAGGCATACAATCGCCCTCGTCCAACCTCTTATTTTCGTGGTATCTAGCACATATCCTACACTGTTTACACTGCTACTGAGCAGCTCGGGGTCCTCCAATCACAATACCCCTCATAAGTGTTGAAATTGGATACACTGGGGCCTTACTAATCATCTTACCCTGTGACTCATCAGCTCAAATCTTTTACCAAACTACCTTTTTCTCGTTCTGACATCTCTGTCATTCTCTATTATCTTTCTGTCTCTATTTCAGCCCTTACTACCTTTCCCAATCTCAGAGGTGTGCAACTCATAATCTTATTCACACAACCGTAGTCTGCACACTGCCTTGGCATAGGTAGTGATATCTAACGGGCTAATCGGACTCTAGTTGACAATCTGAGCCCTTCCATGAACTTTCAGACATCCCGACTCTTACTATTCATAGTGTCAGAGTCATATCTAGGCAGGTATATAAACTGCGTTTCATACTCGTTAATCAACCAGTTCCTTTGGGTCAGAGTAAATAATTTTATCTGTAATTTCTTTTAAGTGTCCGGGATATTCTGTCATCGAAATACATATGGAATTATGTTCTCATGTCCAATCTAGATGTCTAACTCTTAAGATGGGTCGAGTGAACTTCCACTAATGCTCCGACTCGCCCTAAAATCTCATGCATACTCTGAGCAATTAGCTCGCATAATATTCTCCACACTCCGCTCCAACCTTGCGAAACTTGTCTCAATACTGTTTGATCTCTCAGTCGAACTCTGTCCGATCTCTCTGTCGAACTCTGTGGGGCATACTTAAAACTAGCCTCTATTTTAACCTCATCTTGAGTCTCATGTGATGACTCAGTACGACTCTCGGGCCTACCTATACGGCCTCGAGCTCATGTACTCGCCTCTCTACCATAGCGGCTATCAGTTAATGAGTCTATTCTTGCATTCGAAACCAAATTCTTAGCTGCCCTTCCATCTCGATATACACAATTGTATCTAAACAATGCACAGTACATGAGGATGTAAACTTTCTTAACCACTAACACCTACTCATATCAGGCCAACTTAAGCTCTGATACCATTAAACCTGTCACGACCCAAATTACCTAAAAATCAGAGTAAATTTTTTCCTTTTTCATTTATTATTTAATTCTTACCTTTCTCTCATTGTGACCATCCTACAAACAGTTGGGCTATGATTCGGTGTTAGTCACCTCTCACCTATTTACCATTCCATTTCCATAATCACATTCATATATAAGAGTTTACTATCTTTTGACTTTAACTAAATACATACACAATGGTATTTATAACTCTATATCCCCGACATCATATCCGTTTACAATACTGTGCATTACATATTTAGATACAAAACTATACAAATGTGTATACTTGTCTCTCGATGGGAAGCAGCGGATACCAAGATGCAAGTCCTCAGTCGCTCACTAACAACTGTGAGTGCTCTAAAAAGATGGGAAAATAAGGGGGGTGAGCAAACCACACGCTCAGTAAGGCAATTATGCAAGTAAGTAGATAGCTCCACTATCTACATGCTCATAATGCCATGCCCTTAAAATCCATTTCTTTTCATTAAAATCTCAAGCACAAATTCATGTATGTCATCAATGACTTAGTTTATAAAACTGTTCGTGCATATATAAATCATACTACTTATGCGTCAATAGCATTTTATGTGACATCAGTAAATCATACTTAGCATGAATTAAATCAAAATCATGCATTATTTCATGCGATATAAAACAAATCATGAGATACAATCCTTTCATGAATTTATCATTAAAGCATGGAAAACACACCATGCTACTGTATTCAAATCATTTCATTAAAACTGTAGTATAAAATAACCCAAAGGGGTTAAGCATCTCATAAATCAATTCGTTATAAAATTCTTTGAAAACTCTAGCATGATAGTAGTAAAACACAATACAGTGAAAATCACAAAATCAAGGGGCCTGACCCCTCCCTCGGGTCTACCCTGGTCTATTGACCAATAGTTATATCATGTGAGACATGTAGGTAATTATATCACTAACATCGAGGACTAAGGCCATATCCTAGTGATCCCTGGCAACACGGTACCCAGTGTGCGGGGTATCACACCTGAAACGGGAGGTGGGTCATCCTACCCGCCAGAACAGCATAACACCAGGATTGCGAGGGCAAGCCTTGCTGCCTCGTGGCTTATGTCACTCTACTCCAACAATCTCCACGGTACAGCGTACTCTGCTTGACATACACGGTACAACGTACTCCGTGAACCCAAGATCAATCAAGGGTGCCTACAATAAGTCTTATCCACCCATATCATCTCTGTCTCATTATGCACGTGTGAGCATATCATCTCACTGTGACACACGGTCTACAAGAGGCTCCAACACGGCTATATGCATGTAATATAAATCCCTGTGCGAGCGAAGCTCTAGCACAGCTCCATGCATATTCATGATATTAGAAAATCTCGTGCGAGCGAAGCACTAGCACGGTGTCATAGAAATCAATGAAATCTGCGTACGAGCAGCGCTCCAGTACGACTTAAAATAATTATAAATTCAAGTAAAATCCACGTACGAGTAATGCTCTAGTACGGATATGTATAAAAACTCAGTGAAAATCTCGTACGAGAAAAACTCCAGTACGACTCGAAAATGAGTTATAAAGCCATATAAAACTTCATGCGAGCAAGCTACAGCACGGTGTTATGCATCAATAAATCAAATCTAGTGCAAGTTACACTCCAACATGACTTTATGCATAAATAAATCAAATCTCGTGCGAGTTACACTCCAGCATGACTTTTATGCAATTTAATATCAAAACTGGATGCGAGCTAAGCTCCAGTATCTCTCATGCATGTCAAATCATAAGAACTAGTGCGAGCAATTGCTCCAGCACCATTTTATGTAAAACAAGTCAAAACAGTCAAAACAGAGTGCGAGTTAGGCTCCAGCACCTCTCATTTCACAATAAAAAAATCAGTGCGAGCAACCGCTCTAGCACATTTCATGCATATGATGTCACACAAATTGGTGCGAACAACCGCTCAAGCATATTTTATGCACACTCACAAACGCAGATATAGTGCGAGCTATGCGCCAGCACTATCTGTTTCCATATAAATTGATAGTTGGCCCATTTTCCAAAGAAATTTCATTTAAATACCAATAACACTTAGTAGTGTTATTTTGGGAAACTTATGCAATTATTGGCCAATCTATTGATTTACTTTGATTAAAACCAAGAAAATTCCTTAAATTAGAAATTACTTAAATCATGCATCTCATGCATGTCATGCTTTCACCATCCTTAGGTGAACTTCCCTCAATAGGGGTAAAATAGCATTTTTACCTATTTCGATCCTTAAAATCATTTAAACCATTTTTAGGATCATTATATAATAACCGTGTATACATACAAAATCAGTGTATACAAAAACTATTTAAAGTATGCGTAGCTACCTCTAGCTACTCACACAATTCCCTTACCTCATTTTTTCTGTACAGTCTGACCTTTCCACTGATGACTCGTCACGCAGTCCGATTTGCTCCGAATCCAATCTCCGAAACTGCGGATAAATATTCATCAGGTCAAATACAATACAATTAATTATATTTCATATTTTTTGGGCTTAATTTAAATAATTGGGCCCGTTTACCCATATTGGGCCCGATTGCACCATAATGGGCCTTAATCGGCCTTACGCTCGTTTTTCACTTACTATTCACATTATCGAGGCCTATTGGGCTCATTGGGCCACTAGTATTTATTGAGTCTCATTCTAAAGTCTCGAATAGCTTATTTTAATATTTACGATAATTTATCCCAATTTCCAGAATTTAATTCACTTAATGCGAAAATTAAATCCGTAATTTATGCGATAAATATCAATCACGCATAACGATACAAAATTATCGTAAATAATGGTTACTTACCCGTGATTCCATGATAGTATGTAAATCGAGGATGTCTCGAGCTCTCGGTTGATGCCAATTGTCGAGCTACACAATTTAATATTTTTTCGGGTAAACTTTCAGTCGAATATTAATCAAATTAAATATTCCAAAATTTAAATCGATCAATTCTACCGCTTACCGACTTACCCGTAGCTCGATTGCATCACTAGAATTTTTCCCAAATTTTCTTTTTTTTCTTTTTCCTTTTTTTCTTCTTTTTCTTTTCTTTTTTGGCTGAACCGGTTCGGTCCGGTTCAGGCCGTCGGTTCAGTCCGGTTTGGTTTATCAGTTCAGTCTGGTTCGACTGGTTTAGGCATCATTTTGTCTTTTCAACGTCGTCCGGTCGGTTCCCAGTGCCTCAACACCGTCGTTCGACGCGCCATCGTCTGGGCTTCCATAATCGGGCCTCGGGTTGGACCAAATCGGCGTCGATGGTCGCTGATCGAAGCTTCTCTCCAGCGACAAGCTCCTCTATTTTCGACGTGATTTCGGCTTCTCCACGGCGTGTCTGGGCTGCTGATGGTTCGCCCGAGGTCAGGCTACCTTCGTCGGCCCCTCAGCCTCGTCGGTGGTCATCGAACGGAGGGAAACTGACTCCCTCGATTTGCTGCTTCGTTTCTCCATTTCTTCTCTGTTTCCTTAATTCACGATTTCCAGATTCGTGTATTTTTTTTTCATTTATTTATAATATATTTTTATTATTATTTTATTATTTTTTATAATTTATTTTTAATATTCTTTTAATCATTAAAATAATATTAAAATTTCTCAAAATATCTAAAAATATCATATTAAATTCATTTAATCCGTAAATGAAATTATCAGTCCGATTTTACCTTTTCGATATATTTTTCTAATATATTCGGGCTCATTTCTCGAGGCAAAAATTTTGATTAATTCCTATAAATTCATATCTTGATCAATTTAACCCGAAATTTAATTATTTATTCGTTATTGATCAAGATTTCTCAATCTCATATTTTTAATTAAATTTTCTTATCCCGATAAATATCAAATTTTGGTCTTTTGATCGTTTTACCCTTATATGTGTTCAGGAATTCCATTTCAATCCTTTTGCATTTTTCATTTCGTGTTTTAATTAGAACCGAGTCTTACAGCCTTCCTTTTAGGTGTAGGTGTATCAACTGTAGCCCTCTCTGGCTCTTTGCCCTTCTGTGGGGCTGTATCAACCAACTCTGGGTATTCACGGGCTATGTGCCCAGGTTTACCGCATCTATAGCATGATCTCACCATAGGGCATGGCCTACTCCCATGATATCTACCATACATCCTGCACTGCTCAGTGGTTGGTCGAGGTCCGCCAATAATTATGCCCTTTGAAGCTGAAGGTAGAGCTGGATAAACTGGGGGCTTCGCTAGCCTCTCTCGTGCCTCCTCAATCTTGGGCCCTTTACCAAACAATCTTCGACTCTTTCTGAATCCTCTATCCTTAACTGACCTCTTCGGGTCTCTATCTCTGCCCTTACCACTCTTGCTTAACTTTGAGGCATGCAATTCATAGTCTTGCTCACATAGCTAAGCTTTGCGTATTGCCTCATCGTAGGTGGTAATGTCAAATGGGGCCAATCGAGCTTTGATCGAAGGTCTCAACCCCTCAAGAAATTTTTAGACCTTTCTATCCTAACAGCCCATGGTCACTTTGTCATATCTGCACAGGGATGTGAATCCAGACTTGTACTAATCCATTGTACGGTTCCCATAGGTCAAGGTCAGAAATTCCATCTACATCTTCGTCTGAGTAGTGGTTGGAATGTATTACCTCCTAAAGGCATCTAAAAATATATCGTAAGTCACCATTGAGTGACGTGCACTCAGAATCGGCTAGGTGGCCATCCATTAATGCTCGGCCTCACCCTCTAGTACAAAGGTAACAAAAGTGACCTTCTCTGTGGCAGAGTAGTGGAAGAATCTGTAGAGCTTCTCCATACTGCGAATCCAATGCTCCGCTAGCACTGGGTCTTTCACCCCACTGAACGAAGGTGGTTCAAACTTCTTGAACTGTCTCAACCTACCCAGATCACAATCATAAACTCCCTTTACACCAACCTGTTGTGGAGCTACAGGATCCTGCACTGTTGGGGGAATGTCCTGAACTGGAGGGGGTCCAGGTATCTTTGCCTTTGTAGCCCGAGGTCTCAGTGCAGGCTGTGCTGGCTTGTGTCTCTCTAGTGCAATAGCCTGACCAGTATGGTTCTCCTATCTACCCTCAAATCTGGCCATTGCCTGTGTAAACATCTCTATGACAGTGTCTACACAGCACTATAACTGTGCTATATGTTCCTCAGCGGCCTCACTAAGTCTGGGTGGATCTCTACTAGAATTGGACCCATTGCGCCTCTTGGGCTCATCTCTATGCCCCTGAGAGTGCGAACTCTCCCCTTGATGAGTACATCACCTATCAGACATCCTGCATACTCAATAACAAGTGTCTCAATTACATTTCCAGCTCGGTATAAACAATTGTATCCAAATAATGCATAGTACTTTAGGGATGTATATTTTCCTAACTATGGTTCTCCTGTCTACCCTCAATTCTGGTCATAGCCTGTGTAAACTTCTCTATGACCATGTCTACACTGTGCTGTAACTGTGCTATACGCATCTCCGCGGTATCACTTGTAAGACCCATAATTGTATAAGTAATCTTTATGACTTTGTGAATGTATAAACAAGTTACAATTTATATAAATCATGAGGAATGGATGTTTTGAAGTTGTAAATGTGGATGAAATGTAAAATGGATGGTTAAGTAAATCAAATACCAATGTAACAGTGGAATTGGGATGAAAAGTGCAGCAGAACTGCTTTAGGAAGGGAGCAGATCGATCTCCTTGGCAATGCAGATCGATTTCCTTAAGTCTCAGGTTGCAACAGATCGATCTCATTGCAAGGCCAGATTGATCTCCTTAAGGTTCTGAGTTCTGCAGATCGATCTCATGCTTATGGGAAAATTGATCTCATTAGGCCTGAAAGGTCGATTTCGAGGTGAAAAAAGGGCAAATCGATTTCATGTGGTTAGCAGATCGGTCTCATAGAGACAATTCTATAAATACTAGACCTCTACAACCTCTGTTTCACCAGAAACATTATTCCATTCAAAACCAAAAGTTAAACCTAACCTTTCAACACTAGAAAACTTCAGTTTACAATCAGTTTTGAGTGAGATATAGTTAAGTAAAGTTGTTCTTGGTGAAAATGAGAACAACATACTTGGAAACAAGGGATTAGAATCAAAGGTTTGAAGAACAAGAAGGATTTTTGCCAAATTTGGTGGAAAAGGAAGAAATCTCAACTAGGTAAGATTTAATGGAACCAAGTTGATATATGTTAAACTAGGTGTATTGGTTAGTTAATTGGTATATGTATGAATTGTTGGAAACAAACGGATCATGAAAAATAAGCATGACCTAGCTATTGGCATGGAAGCGAGAAGATGATGAGGAAGTGGTGTTAACATCAATTTAATGGTGGAATATGCATGTATGGAAGATTATAAAGTAGTTGTATGAAATGCATAAATTGGAAATAAGGAGGAATAAATATAGCTATATGGAAAATATGGTATAATACCATAATGGGACAAAGCGATGAGAATTATGTAATGAATTGAGATTTGGCAATTGAAACAAATATAATACGGTATACTAACGTAAAGACGTATAACAACTTCAAAAATCATGGTGGAAGCTAATTGAACTGCGAGAGTGAGCAGCACCGAGGAAGAGAGGTCACGTGACATGATCCGAGGTAAGGAAATTTCGTCAGTAGCTAGAGATAGCTACTCGTATTTCGAATAGAATTTTGATATTATATGATATATGAATTCCCATGAATAGGCATGTTATTGTGAAATGGACAAATGAGGATAAGTGTGTGTTATCTAAAAATAGGGTGAAAATACCTTAGAAGCATGTTATGGCTAAAATTCATAATTTCATGGATAAAATGGCTAATGTTTTCATGTATATGCGAAAACAGCACGTGTTAGTGCGGATTTGATTTGAATTTGGTGAATTATGATTTGAATAGCCATATATCAGGTTTTGTGTGAAAACCATAAGTGCTAGAGAATACTCGCACTATATTTTGAGATATGCATCACATAGTACTGGAGTATATACTCGTACTACATTTTAATGCGAAAATTATGTATGTTAGAACATTGGGAGCTATACTCATATTTAGTTTTACATGATAGAGTACTGGGAGCTTAGCTCATACTCAGTTTTCATATATATATATATATTACATTATAGAGTATTAGGAGCTTTGTTCATACTCGTGTTTTTACATAACCTAGTGCCGGAAACCTTGTTTACACTAGAGTTATATCATTTTGTGATGGTCGTGTTGGGAGTTTACTCGCACGTACCAGTTTTGTAAAGAGCATGAAACAGCCGTGTCGGGAACCTGTGCTGACTGTGTGTCGTATCGATATATATATGCTCACACGTGCATTATTTTGAGATAAGGCCAAGGGCTATCGAAATAACCCATGGTATGAGGACTAAGACTCATGGCGAGCATCCCGATTATGAGGTATATCCAAGGTATGAGGACTAAGACTCATGGCGAGCATCCCACCTTGAGATAGCGTTCATGGAGTACTGTGTACCGCGTATGTCACACGGAGTACGTTGTACTGTGGGCACTTGATGTACTTGGATAGGATGGGTTAGCAGTGGGAGCGGGATCCAGTGGGATCTGGTGTGCTCTGGGATCAGGTCCTTAGATTAAGAGCTGACGGTAGAGATTTGACCCACCTCCCGTTACAACAATTGTGAGTCCCTTTACATCGAGTACTGTGTAGCCTGGGATCACAGAAAAATGAGTTATGATCATACACTCGGAACATGTAGTCACCTATCTCGATTTTCATTTCATGCTATGTACGTTGAGATTTCTTGATTGAATTATCACATGGTTTTTATGATATGAACATGTGAAATTGTGAGTTGTGAAGGGATAACTCGAGGGATGGGTGAGGCCCAGATTTTCATGTTTTTAAACATGATAGATGCCATATTATTTTGATTTAATTGAATGACATGATAAATATGAGATTTATGAAATTACATGAGAAATGAAGTGTTGTGCATAAAATGCTGAGGTTGTTAAACCAACATATTTCCAATTTTATAACTGATGTTTTGTATATATATATATATATATATTGCATAAAAACATTGAGAGAGATGCATGCTTTAGATACAAATGGGTAAGGAAAAGATTTCAAGGCATAAGCATTGTATTCTATAGATAGTGCGGTTATCTACTTGCTTGCCTGATTTCCTTATTGAGCTGTGGTAGCGACTCCGCCCACTCTAAGTGACATAAATGTGTATTCGCAAGTGCACGGGTCGCACAAGTAATAATGGGATTTGAGTCCCGGATTATCGTCCCACAGAGAATCTAATTAGCCTAATTAAGTACCGGTTAATTTTATCCTAAGTATATCCTAGCAAATTATGAATACTTAATGGGTGATCTACAAGGCTAAAATTTAAAATACTGAAAACAATAAAAAGTATAAAATAAAGAAAATGAAATAGAGCTAAAATTACTTATAGAGTTCTAAGCAATTAAAAGCAATATCCTACAAAAGATAATTGAAACAGTTAAAATTAATTAATGCACATAAACTAGATTGCAAATAAGGAATAAAATTAACTTCAATAAAAAATAAAATGTGCAAGCAATTAATCTAATTATGAAAATGCAATTTAAACTAACTTAATTTTAATGAAATAAAATCCTAGAACATTAAGAAAATAACTATAAGTCTAAATGTCGAAAATATTGATTCTAAATTAATCCTATCTAAAGCTAAATACTAACTTAACAATAAAATCTAAATAGAGCATGAGAAATATTTTTGGATTGTTTTTTTCAATTTAAAATGCAAACTTAAAAATGCATAACATGATTTTATCCCTAATTTAATTTTAAATGCAACACCTAACACTAAAATCAACATTAACTAATGAAATAATTAAATCTAAGTTTTGAACTAACAAGTAAAGGAAATATAACTAACATGCAAATTAATTTAAAACTCTATTTTTTTAAGCTAACAAATAAGATTGACATTAAAATATAAAAAATGTATGAAAAATGAATATGTAACCAAAAATGGAATAGCCAAACACGGCCTTAGCAATATTGCCAGCTAAATGAACCCGTGCCTGTACTGTGCACGTTCCTGCTCCAGGTGTTGCTTCAGGCGATGTCCGCTTCTACTGTCTGCTGCATGTTCCTCGTCCTATTCTGCTCCAAGCGATGTCTGACTGCACCTGCTCCTTTCCCTGCAACAATAGCACGCAACAATGAAAAGAGTGCACCAACTTTCTGCTCTTTCCTGTACTATACCCGTCCCTTACTGATTTCCTCCAACTCGTCACCATGCTTAGCAACACAGAGTACACCAGGGGATGTTCAGCCATGCCTGCTGCTACCCAGTCACCACATCCTACAGTACGTCGCTAGCTTTGTTCTGCACAGCCCAGTACACACAACAGCTGCTGCCAACATCTGCTTCAACTGCACGCGTCCTCTGATTCAGGAGAGGTCATTTGCATCACCAGTAGCTGCCTTCATTTTCTACTTTAGTCAGTTACCAGCCAAGAAACTCGATAATCATCCTTATACAACCTTTAATAATGCATATAAAAGTTCAACTAAGTACAAACCAAGGCTGTTATCGTGCAAGATTAAAACAGTTCATGAAAAACAAATAACTTTTAAAATGCTTCACAAGTTACAGAATAGAAAGAAGAGGAACAGTAAATGAAGTCTTAAACATGGGAGAATCGAGCATTGTTCCCTGTTGCTGTCACGGTGCCGTCCAACTGCTGCCTCTCCCCCGATGCTAGCTGCTGCCTCTCCAAGTCTAAAACAAAAAAATAAATTGAGGAAGTAAACGAAACTAGAGCTTTAAAAGAAACTATTGTTGAACAGGAAACCAACGCAATAAAAATTGAACAGTAGCTGGTCCATAAAACAGAGACAAAGAAAAAAATTGCAATAAATGAAAACCGATTGGTGCAGGAAAAATGAAACAACCAAACCAAAAACATTGTAGGAAATGGATAGCCTCTTTTCAACAAAATAAAAGAAAATCAACTGCACAATTAAATGCGTAAATAGTAGTCAAACTAGCTTCAATCGCCGGCACACTATCACATAGATCATGCAGAAACTGAGATGAACAACAATAAAAATGGATAGGAGTTGTAGCAGGGAAGAAGACATCTTGACACCTGCAACACAACCCGCCAACTCCTCTTCACTAGTCACGGTTTAAAAGAACCAGCAGCACAAAAACAATGGTTAATCGCGTGAAGAGGTAAAGTTCAAAGAAAAGATAAATAAATCATTGCAGGAGAATAACAAAACCAGGAATTAAATGGAATTAGAGCAGCAATAATAGAGAAGTAATTGAACGGTACTGTGAGTTTTAAAGAAAAAGAGTCTGAACATGAGGAAGATAGAAATTATCATTGCATGTAAGCATGATGAACAACCGAGGACCAACAATAAAAAAAAAACTAATGCTTATCATTAAAACTTAAATGTGCTGAACAACAAGGAGATGAAAGCTCGTGAAACCGAGAAGATAAAAATGATGGCTTGACAAAAAATAACGGTAAAACTTGAAGAAAACCAAAAATTGCATAAAACTTTAACTAAAACTATTCTAAAAACTACCTCTAAAATTACTTCTACTCCTACCCTACCTACCTCCTACCCTAAAATTACTTTATCTACAGTACTCCTGTCCTAAATTACTTTACCTACACTATTCTATTCTACTTACACTACTTCCTTTTTTCAATTGCTCATCATGTTCTATTTATACACAAACTTGGAGGTACAATGGTAATTTTCAATCCTAGATGAGTTGGAATTGTTTGGCCACTTGTCTTCATTCCATTTGCTGCAGAGTAGATATTTCCACGTCATTTGTCTTCTAGTCCACTTGGCTGTGCAATGTGGCCCAGCGTGTCTTCCAGAAGGTGGGCACGGTGTCCGTTGATCTTATCTTCTCAAGGAAAATAAAATACTAATACCCAACATCCCATGTGTCCAGACGAATGGTGACTCGGTTTGCGAATTGGAAGTGGTCTAGTCTCCTTTTAGCCCATTTTCAGTCAGTTTTCTATTGAAACGACTGAGTTTCATATGGATTTATTTTACCTGCACATTAAAGAATTTTAATTAAATAAAGAGGATAATTAATAAAATAATATGGGGATTAAAATAATTAATTAAGAAATTAAGCACAAATAATTCTATTTTAATAGAATTATCACACCCCTAAACTTGAGCTTTTGCTTGTCCTCAAGTAAAACAAACAAATGTAGGAATGACAAGTACCAACATAATAACTTCCCCAATATTATCCTCAAAGAAAAAGTACCAACTCTGAAATCAAAGATTCACAATTATAAGTCCAACATTCAGAATCATTCAATCATTAGTCCTAACCCAAATTGGACTCCTCGTGTGTGTGTGAAAAATGTCAAAGCCACTTCGCAGTACATTACCCGGATCAGATTATGCAAACACAATGAATGCAAAGTCAATGACAAGTGATCATTCCTATAAGTTTTCTTTTCACTTATCTCTCCACTAATGTAGTCACACTTAACTAAAGATCAATAGGAATTCATTAAGCTTGTAATGTAAGGCTGGGGCTAAGGTATGATAAAGTCGATTTAGGTTTAATTACCCCTCAACATGCATTACTTCTAGGATCTTTAATGTAAGAGCTCATATTTAATCCCCTAAACTTATTTCTTTTGCTAAACATTTTATTCTATTTTTGTATGTTTCTTCTTTTTTTTTCCTTTTTTTTTTTGAATTTCACTATCACATATAACCCATATGTACATAGCTTAAGATATATCCTAGTGAATTTACAGCTTTTGGGGTAAGGGATAGGAAAAAAGTGTTTAAGCTAAGGAAAAAAATATGCAGGTGTATTTATAGAAAAAAACTTACTTGGCCTAGATGGGTGACTAGGGGTAAAATATGTACACAGATGGCTAGAAAGGATCAAACGATCCAAAGATGGCCTAAATCATTTTCCTATTTAAGTGTGATATAATATTTCACCTCGAGATCAGATCAAACAAATTCTAGAATATGATGCACAAAATCAATTGAACGAATGCAATCCTATGTCCACATAAGCTTTCTCTAAATAAAGATACAGATTCATGACATGACATGTGCATAAAATGAAGAAATCACAATCAAAATTAAAGACAAACTCAAGAATTCAACTTTATGCTTGTCACGACCCATTTTATCCTTTTATAATCGAAAATCGCTATAAATTTTGCGCATTTTACGCGTTTTACTATTACCTTACCCGGTCGTGAACAACTCACCACTACACAGTTGGGCTATGAGGCAGTAATAATCTTTCTTTACCATTCACTTTCCAAATAAATCAAAAGTATTGTCATACATCCAAATGTTAGGTGGTATGTTCATACATACTAAGTGTTATAACATTTACATACCCCATTTTACAAATTCAAATCACTGTGCTTTTACATCGTTTATATAATAAAGAATCTATGTGTATATACCTTTGGGTGATGGAGATGCAGCGGATGTCCAAAATACCACTCCTCAGAGCTCACTGGGCTACTAGGTATGCTCGGTAGAGGGGGAAAGTAGAGAGGGATGAGCAACCACACACTAAGTAAGGCAATAATGTGAGGTCCCGGCCCAGCCCAGCCTACACAGGCGCAACCCTCATGGGCCCCTGGTCTGACTGCAGTGACATCGGCGCCCCTCACTCAACCGAACTGTCCTCTTTGGCAGCCCACAGGCCCCTCAAGGTTTTCTTTCGCGTCCCCAAGGGTTCGAACTCAGGATATAATGCCTGATTTGACACCCCTGGTACCATTGAGCTCGATTGTGAGGTCCCGACCCAGCCCAGCCTACACAGGCGCAACCCCTCATGGGCCCCTGGTCCGACTGCTGTGACATCGGTGCCCCTCACTCAACCGAACTGTCCACTTTGGCAGCCCACAGGCCCCTTAAGGTTTTCTTTCGCGTCCCCAAGGGTTCGAACTCAGGACATCATGCCTGATTCGACACCCCTGGTATCATTGAGCTCGACAAGCTCAATGGTACCAGAGGTGTCGAATTATTGTGAGGTCTCGGACCAGCCCAGCCTACACAGGTGCAACCCCTCATGGGCCCCTGGTCCGACTGTTGTGACATCGGTGCCCCTCACTCAACCAAACTGTCCTCTTTGGCAGCCCACAGGCCCCTTAAGGTTTTCTTTCGCGTCCTCAAGGGTTCGAACTCAGGACATCATGCCTGATTCAACACCCCTGGTACCATTGAGCTCGACAAGCTCAATGGTACCAGGGGTGTCGAATTGTTATGAGGTCCCAGCACAGCCCAGCCTACACAGGCGCAACCCCTCATGGGCCCCTGGTCCGATTGCTGTGACATCGGTGCCCCTCACTCAACCAAACTGTCCTCTTTGGCAGCCCACAGGCCCCTCAAGGTTTTCTTTCGTGTCCCCAAGGGTTCGAACTCAGGACATCATGCCTGATTCAACACCCCTGGTACCATTGAGCTCGACGAGCTCAATGGTACCAGGGGTGTCGAATTATTATGAGGTCCCAGCATAGCCCAGCCTACACAGGCGCAACCCCTCATGGGCCCCTGGTCCGACTGCTGTGACATCGACGCCCCTCACTCAACCGAACTGTCCTCTTTGGCAGCCCACAGGCCCTTCAAGGTTTTCTTTCGTGTCCCCAAGGGTTCGAGCTCAGGACATCATGCCTGATTCGACACCCCTGGTACCATTGACCTCGACGAGCTCAATGGTACCAAGGGTGTCGAATTATTGTGAGGTCCCGGCCCAGCCCAGCCTACATAGGCGTAACCCCTCATGGGCCCTGGTCCGACTGCTGTGACATCGGCGTCCCTCACTCAACCGAACTGTCCTCTTTGGCAGCCCACAGGCCCCTCAAGGTTTTCTTTCGCGTCCCCAAGGGTTCGAACTCAGGACATCATGCATGATTCGACACCCTTGGTACCATTAAGCTCGACGAGCTCAATGGTACCAGGGGTGTCGAATCAGGCATGATGTCCTGAGTTCGAACCCTTGGGGACACGAAAGAAAACCTTGAGGGGCCTGTGGGCTACCAACGAGGACAGTTCGGTTGAGTGAGGGGCGTCGATGTCACAACAGTCGGACCAGGGGCCCATGAGGGGTTACGCCTGTGTAGGCTGGACTGGGCCGAGACCTCATAATAAAACACGCAATGGTACCAAGGGTGTCGAATCAGGCATGATGTCCTGAGTTTGAACCCTTGGGGACGTGAAAGAAAACCTTGAGGGGCCTGTGGGCTGCCAAAGAGGACAGTTCAGTTGAGTGATGGGCGCCGATGTCACAGCAGTCGGACCAGGGGCCCATGAGGGGTTGCGCCTGTGTAGGCTGGGCTGGGCCGGGACCTCACAAATAATGCAAGCATGGTAAATAACTACTCTATCTACATGCTGATAATGTTATGCATAAATCATTTATAATAGGAGCATGAGGAATTAAAAATATGCCATATGAGTATACATATATCATTCATTTAAATCATGGAAATTGGCATATAAAACATGGAAAAATCATCATGTACAATTTTGTTGCTCCCACTAATTTTGGAAATCATTATGGAAATTGCTCGCACTAATTTTGTTGATTTGAGATATCACAGTGCTAGAAGCTGATGCTCGCATTGAGAGATACCATGCTGCAGCCTTCTGACGACTATGCATCACGTTGATTCTTCTCGCCTAGTATATGAGACATGGTTTAGGTCGAGAAGTCCATCGGTGTAGGGTGGATGGACTGGGTCCACGGGCGTACGCTGTACATGTAGTTGTCTGGGGAATACTATGTACCGTGTTATGTGCACGTTGGTACAAGTATCTCGTAGATGACACATGGAGTACGTTGTACCATGAGTATATGTGATATGATATGGAGGATGATGATGATGATTGAGATGAGCCGAAAGGTAGGACTGACCTATCCCCTTCAGGTGAGTGATGCCCTGTGCACACCTGATCAGTGAGGCTTAGGATCACTGACTATGGCCATATGTCGTGGATATTTGATTGCCTGAAGTTCCCTACCTATCTCAGAGAGAAGAGAAATTGAAAAAAAAAATGAAAAGAGAGATATTTGATGAAAAGAAATGATTTGTGAAAAGAAAAGAGATATATTGATTTGAAATACTTGTGCTACGATAGCACTGATTTATGATATATTTTTAAATGGAAACATTGAGGATAGGTTTTTGTGAAAATGCTTATGAGAGAAAATGTTTAAATGCCTTTTTCCATTTATACTTTCATTAATAATGAATGATTATTTGGTTGATCATGCATGGGCTACGTAGATAGTACAATATCTACTTGTTAGCATCCTTTTCCTTACTGAGCTGTGGTTTGCTCATCCCACTATTTTTTCGCTACAAATACTGAGAAGTAGAACAGTGCGGTGGTCTCCAAATCTTTTTGTGTTGGTAAGCTCCTACCAGTTGCTAAGGTATAAGAATTGTATACGCAAAAACATTTTGTATCTATCATGTTGTATCGCACAGTCATATATTGAAAATGATACAAATGTATGAGGATGTTATGTAAAGATATTTCATTTATATAAGAGATTTTGTATATCTACACACGTGCCTGGGAGTGTGTGTTTTAAAGTTTTAAATATATCCACTATAAATGTATGGAATTAGTAGTTACATTGGCTCATAACCTAACCGTATGTAGTATATGTATGGATGAAGAGCAATCGGAGTCGGGGTGTGATAAAATTTGGTATCAAAGCTTGGTTGGTCTGATGTGAGTCGATGTTTAGGACTAAGAAAATGTGCATCCCCAAGTTACTGTGCGATATTTAGATACAAATGTGTATATGGAGCTGGTAGTGATCTAAGAGTTTGTTATAAATGCAAGAAAGTCAGCAGGCTTGTGAGAGATGCTTGAGAGACACCGCAAGAGGGGAGAGAGCTCACGAGCTCAGGGGTGGAATGATAGGATTGAGAGGCATAGTAGATCGTCCTCTAGTCATGAGCCCTAAGATCAGATAGAGACTCTCGATCCTCGAGTAGCTAGATTAGAGGAAGACATGCGTATAATGATGACCATGATGGGTCAGATCATGTCTAGATTAGAGGGTATACTAGGTATAGTAGGACAGGCTGCATCAAATCCCCCAACAGTGGCAGTTGAACCTGAGAATGCTACACCTGCATAACCTGAACCTGATAGACCTCGAGGTCCCCCTATTCGGCCAGTTCCTCCTCCATTGGCCCCATAACAGTATGATGGTGATGATTTGGGGCATGGTTATGATTGTGATATGGAGAGGTTGAGGCATTTTATGGACTTAAAGCCTCTTTCTTTTAGTGGGGTAAAGGATCCAGCGGTAGCTGAGGATTGGATAAGTCAGATGGAGAAGCTGTTTGACTTCTGTAGATGTTCGACTATAGAAAGATTAGCGCTTGCGACCTTTGTATTGAGAGGCGAAGCAGAGCACTGGTGGAAGTCCACCAGGCCTATCTTGAGAGCTTACGATACAGCGATCACATGGGATATGTTTTTGGGTGCTTTTAGAGAATAATATATCCCAGATACTGCTCGACATATACTACAAATGGAATTTTTGAATCTGACTCAAGGGAATCGAACAGTGGATGAGTACGAGTCACGATTTACCTCATTGGGCTGATATGATCCAAACTCTATCAAGAGTGAAGCTATTAGGGTCTGCATATTTGTTGATGGACTAAGGCCTTTGATTAGAGCTAAACTGGCTCCGTTTGATGTTGCTACATATAGAGAAGAGGTACGACGAACCTAATTGTGTGAGCAGGACTATGACCTATAAATTTTAGAATTCTGTTGGGGTAAGGACAAGGGTCCGAGGAAACTAGGAGATGGTAAGGGTGCCAGATTTGGTCGGAGATATCCTAGTAAGTGTCAGAGAGAGGTAGATGAGTCACAAAAGAAGGCTGCTAGACCTATTATGCTTTCGACTCCAACATCATCTAGGGGTATAGTGATTGGTGGACCTCGGCCGACTACTGACCAATGCAGAGTATGTGGCTGATACCATGGTAGTAGGCTCTGTCATTTTTAGAGTACACAATGCTTCAGATGTGGTAGGCTTGGGCACTATGTAAGGGATTGTCCAGAAGCAGTTGAGGTAGCCCCACAGAAGGGTAAGGAGCCAGAGAAAGTTCCTACAGTTACACCTCCTGCAAGGATGAGAGCTATGACTGAAGAAAAAGGGAAGCAAGTTATGGATCAAGGTAGGGTATATGCGATAGACCAGGCATCAGTAGATACCTCTTCTGAGGTGATAAAAGGTACAATTCTGATTTTCAATTTAGAAGCTATAGCTTTATTAGATTTTGGTGCTACGTATTCCTTTATATCACCTGCATGTGCATTAAAGTTAACAGGTCTTGTAAAACCCACATACTTGAACATGACTTTATTAATAAGTACTCCAATGAGAGATAGTCAATTAGCTGAACAAGTATACAGAGATTGTAGAGTGAGAGTAAGAGATAAGTACAGGACAGCTAATCTGATTTTATTGAATATGTATGACCTTGATGTAATCTTAGGAATGGATTGGTTAGCTACTAATCATGCTATCTTAGACTGTCACTCTAAGTCTTTTACATTTTCTTTACCTGAGAAATTTGTTGTGAAATTTTATGAAAAGTAATGAAATCCTGATTTTGTAGCAAGTAAAGTGCTTTGGTACATAAATGACATAACTGTTGTTTTGAAGGTCTTATTGCTTATGTGGTGGAGTTGCACAAAACACATCCGGATATAGATGAATTCCAGTGGTTAGAGAATTTCCTGATGTCTCTTCAGATGACCTACTGGGATTGCCACCAGATAGAGAAATGGAATTTGGTATAGATCTGACACCTGGAACAGAGCTAATATCCAAACCACCATATAGGATGGCTCCAATCGAGCTAGAGGAATTAAGGAAGCAATTGCAAGATATACTAGATAAGGGGTTCATAAGACTGAGCGTCTCATCATGGGGAGCCCCGGTACTGTTTTTGAAGAAAAGAGATGGGAGCCTTAGGTTGTGTATTGATTATCTGATGTTGAACAAGGCTACCATCAAGAATAAGTACCCCTTGCCATGCGTTGATGATTTTTTGGATCAGCTTCGGGGAGCATGGATCTTTTCCAAGATAGATCTGAGGTCTGGGTACCATCAATTGAAGATTCGAAAGGAAGATGTGCCCAAGACAGCTTTCTGCACCCGCTATGGTCATTACGAATTCCTGGTGATGCCTTTCAGGTTGACAAATGCACCAGCAGCTTTTATGGCTCTAATGAATGAGGTATTCAAGCCATACCGGGATCAATTTGTGATAGTATTCATCGGTGATATATTGGTTTATTCTAGATCCAGGAAAGATCACAAGCAGCACTTGAGGATTGTTTTGCAAAACCTCCGAGAGAGAAAGTTGTCTGCCAAACTTAGTAAATGAGACTTTTGACTAGAGCATATTTCTTTTCTGGCCATGTTGTATCGAAGGATGGGGTGTCAACAGATCCATCCAAGATTGAGGCCGTTGTTCAGTGGGAACAACCCAGGACAGTCACGGAGATCAGAAGCTTTTTGGGTTTAGCAGGATACTACAGGAGATTTATAGAGGGTTTCTCTAGATTGGCTGCTCTGTTAACACGTCTTACAAGGAAGAATGTGGAGTTTATGGGGATGAAGCATGTGAGAGGAATTTCTAGGAACTTAAGCACAAATTAACCACCACGCCAGTTCTCACCATCCCTAATAGCTCAGGGAACTATTCTGTTTACACAGATGCTTCGCACTAAGGACTAGGCTGTGTCTTGATGCAGAATGGAAAGGTAGTTGCTTATGGATCCAGACAGCTGAAGGATCATGAGAAGAACTACCCCATTCACGATTTAGAGTTTGTGACCGTAGTATTTGCATTGAAGATATGGCGCCACTACTTGTATGGTGAGAGATTTCATATTTTTATGGACCACAGTAGTCTTAAGTATCTCTCTCACAGAAGGAGTTAAATATGAGACACAGAAAGTTGTTAGAAGTCCTTAAAGACTATGATTGTGAGATTTTGTACCACTCAAGGAAGGAGAATGTGGTTGCTGATGCATTAAATAGAAAGAGTCTCGGATTGGTATCATATATGATGTTAGAGAGCACGAGTTGTTGGAGCAATTCACGAACCTTAGATTGGATGTGACCCTGCCTGAGATTGGCAGTTATGGGATTATAGCTAGCTTGAGGTTAGAGCCGGAGTTGATTGAGAGAATCTAGCAAGTTCAACAGAATGATCAATGGTGTATTGATGTAATTAGCCAAATTCAAAAAGGTGAGGGCACTGATTTTGTATTGAGTTCAGATGGAATATTAAGGTTCAAAAATAGAATATGTGTCCCTAATGATCCGGGGCTTAGGAAGTCGATTTTATCAGAGGCTCACTCATTGAAATACACAGTACACCCAGGGAGTAGTAAGATGTATCATAATCTCCGAAAAGTATATTGGTGGTTTGGAATGAAAAGAGATATAGCTGAGTATGTTGCTAGATGTCTCATCTATCAATAGGTTAAGGTAGAGCATCAGAAACCTAGAGGATTATTGCGACCTCCACTGATACCGACATGGAAGTCGCAGTACGTCACCATGGATTTTGTTATGGGATTACCGAGAACCTGTAAGAACCTTGATGCTATTTGGGTTATAGTAGATCGATTGACGAAATTGGCACACTTTTTAGCAATGAGATCAATAGATACTTTGAGTCCATTGGCGAACTTGTATGTACGGGAAATAGTGAGACTGCATGGAGTCTCAGTGGGTGTTATTTCTGATAGGGATGCCCACTTCACTTCCTACTTTTGGAGACATTTTCAGGAAGTGATGGGGACCCAACTGAGCTTTAGCATCGCTTTCCATCCTCAGATAGATGGTCAGTCAGAGAGGACTATACAGACCTTGGAGGATATGTTGAGAGCGTATGTGCTGGATTTTAGAGGCTCGTGGGATGATCACTTACCACTGATTGAGTTCACCTACAATAACAGTTATCACTCAAGTATTAGTATGGCCCCGTATAAGGCACTATATGGTCGTAGATGCCGATCACCTATTGGTTGGGAAGAGGTTCGTGACAAACAGTTGCTCGCTCTCGATTTGGTTAGACAAGCCTCAGAGGATGTTCAGGTAATATGTGAGAGGTTACGAACGACTTAAAGTAGATAAAAGAGCTATGCTGACAGGAGACGGAGGCCACTTGAGTTCGCTGTGGGTGAGTCTGTATTTTTGAAAGTATCTCCTTCTAAAGGAATAACGAGGCTCGAGAAGAAGGGAAAACTAAGTCCTCATTACGTCGGTCCCTTTGAGTTTTTGGATAGAGTGTGTGATAAGGCATATTAACTAGCCTTACCACCTAAGCTAGCAGAGGCCCACAATGTT
Organism: Firmiana major; assembly: GCA_033439115.1. Classification (NCBI taxonomy): domain Eukaryota; kingdom Viridiplantae; phylum Streptophyta; class Magnoliopsida; order Malvales; family Malvaceae; genus Firmiana; species Firmiana major. The sequence continues at coordinate 66,811,072 of CM065907.1, read as the reverse complement.
TTCCATGTTTCCATGCTCCGAAAGTACCATCCGGATCCAGCACATGTAATTAGCTACGAGCCATTGGAGCTCAAGGAGAATATGACATATGTAGAGAAATCGATCCGGATACTAGATAGAAAAGAGAAAGTGTTACAGAACAAGTCGATATCATTGGTTAAGGTCCTGTGGCAACATCATACATCAGAGGAAGCCACCTGGGAGTTAGAGGACTTGATGAAGGAGAAGTATCCCCAATTTTTAAGGATTGGGCTTGATTCAATTTGGAAGACTAAATTTTTTTAAGGAGGGGAGAAATGTAATGCCTGCAGTTTTATAAGTCTTTCCTATGAAGCTATGATGTATATGTACATTGTTACATGTGTATAAAGGATAAAAGGATGTAAGGATATCGAATCTAATGTATAATCCATGATTTCAAGTGTGTGCACAAGTTTCATTGCTTGTGAATTATACGGAATGGATACTATTATACGTTGGTTGTGTACGGAATGTAAAATGAGGTATTAGGCAAATAAAGATGAATTACAAAGTGAAAATCTACAGAAAACTACAAAAATTAGGATGCAAGGTAAGAGCAGATCGATCTCCCATGAAGGAGAAATTGATCCCTTCTCACAAAATGTCAAGTATCAGCTCATTTGAACAAGGCAGATTGATCTCATGGGAAGGCAGATCGATCTCCTTAAGCCTCTGCCTGGAAGAAATCGATCTCTCACAAGGCACAAATCGATCTCCAAATGCCTCGGGTTGAAACAAATCGATCTCCCCTTTACAAACAGATCGATCTCGTTAAGAATTGTAAGGAGAAGATCGATATCCTACAAGAGGCAGATCGATCTCCAAGAAGACTTTTGCTTGCAACAGATCGATCTCATCATGAAGAGCAGATCGATCTGGTAGTAGTTACGTTAGTTGAAAGGACTACCAAACCATGCAGAGATCAATCTCCACAAGGGACCAGATCGATCTCACGTCTCTACATCTATAAAAATGGCACGGGATTGGATTGAAAAATCAGATTTTCTTCCTACCAAACCCGCACCTATCCTTTTCTCTTAAGAATCAAGCTTTCTCACTCTAAATATCACTACATTCTAGCCAGATTTGGGAGAAGCTCAAGAAGGAAAAGTTGTTCCTTGAAGTAAGGAGAACAATATACTCAAAAATCACACATTGGTTTGATCAAGAAGAGGAGAATAAACTACCACAAGTTTGACTAAGGAAAAAACTAAGTTGGGTAAGTCTTCAAAACTCTCAACTCTAAGCATGATGTTTTAAGTGATTTTAGGAGTTGATGGATGTATATTATGTTAGTAGGATATGGTTAGAATGCTTAGAACTCACTTGACCAAATATGTCTAGAAGAGAAATAGATTGAGTTTACTATTGTGATGATCTTAGAACATTATGATATTAGAGGTATAGAGTGAATGGTTTTAGATGGATTTACAAAGAAATATTAAGGTGAAATATGATAAAAAGGTTTGTGAAAGTATGAGTAAGTAAGTAAATGACAATGTGGATGATTAGAAGAAGAAGAAAATGACTAAATGATTTATGCATGTAGATTGGAATACGTTGAGACTCGATTAACCCGAATCGCAAACGAAGCAAATGAGACGGAGGAATTACAAGTGCAATTCGAGGTAAGGGATTGTATGTTAGCGATAGAGATATTCATACGCATTTTAAAGCGATTTTAGTTGTTATGACACTAGTAATATTATATTTAGCTATTGAGCCATAAGTGAATTGAAATGTATTATGGTATGAATTGTTAAATGGGATGTGGGAAGGAAAACAACAAGACATGCATGTTTTTAATGTTTTTACAACTATATGTTGTTTTGTGACTGAGAAACGATGATGGATAGGTTGGCTAGTTACATGTTTAGCATGGAACGACTTGCTACGTTAATAAACATGATTTGAGTCTTTAAAAGAGAAAAATAGCCACCTATCATATTTGAGATGTGAATTGGTGTTGGAGCCTTAGCTCACACTTGTTTTGATGATTTTGACTATGCTACAGATTTTACTCGCATTTGTTTTCATGATTTAATAAATCGTGCTGGAGCATAGCTTGCACGTGGTTTTATGATGATGATTTTATGTTGGAGCCTAGCTCGTACGATGATTTTGAGAAGAGTGCTAGAGAAGTGCTTGCACTAATTTTGTTGATTTGAGATATCACAGTGCTAGAAGCAGATGCTTGCACTAAGAGATACCATGCTGGAGCTTTGTGGAGACTGTACATCAAGTTGATTCTTCTCGCTTGGTATATGAGACATGGTTTAGGACAAGAAGTCCATCGGTGTAGGGTGGATAGACTAGGTCCACGGGCGTACGCTGTACCTGTAGTTGTCTGGGGAATACTATGTACCGTGTTGTGTACACATGGGTACGAGTATCGCGTAGATGACACATGGAGTACGTTGCATAGTGAGTATATGTGATATATGTGGAGGATGATGATGATGATTGAGATGAGTCGAAGGGTAGGACTGACCCATCCCCCTTCAGGCGAGTAATGTCCTGTGGACACCTGATCAGTGAGGTATGGGATCACTGACTATGACCATATGTCGTGGATATTCGCTTACCTAAAGTTCCCTACCTGTCTCAGAGATAAAAAAAATCGAAAAAAAAAACCAAAAAGAGAGATATTTGATGAAAAGAAATGATTTGTGAAAAGAAAAGAGATATCTTGATTTGAAATACTTGTGTTGCGATAGCACTGATTTACGATATGTTTTTAAATGGAAACATTGATCATAGGTTTTGTGAAAATGCTTATGAGAGATAATGTTTAAATGCCTTTTTCCATTTATACTTTCATTAATAATGAATGATGATTTTGTTGATCATGCATGGGTTATGTAGATAGTACAATATCTACTTGTTAGCATCATTTTCCTTACTGAGCTGTGGTTTGCTCATCCCACTATTTTCCCCTCCAGATACTGAGAAGTAGAACAGTGTGATGGTCTCCAGATCTTTTTGTGTTGGTCAACTCCTACCAGTTGCTAAGGTATAAGAATTGTATACACATAAACATTTTGTATCTATCATGTTGTATCACATAGTCATATATTGAAAATAAGCCAAATGTATGGGGATGTTATGTAAAGATATTTCATTTACATAAAAGATTTTGTATAGCTACACACACGCCTGGGAGTTAAAGTTTTAAATATATCTACTATAAATGTATGGAATTTGTAGTTAGATTGGCTCAAAGCCCAACCGTATGTAGTATATGTATGGATGAAGAGCACCCAGAGTCGAGGTGTGACAGTAAATGCATGTAAGCACAATTGTGAACATGTGATCTTTACATTGATGTATATCATATGTTTTATGTGCTTTGCAATAAGAATAAAGATGGTATTGAGTTAGGAAAAGATTCTAAAATCAACTGGATTGAAAATATGAACTGTGATTAAATTTTACAGCTGGGTTAGGTCCACTGGCACTCGTTATGCTGCCAAAATTTTTATAAATAAATTGGGTTAAGTATATGACATTGATAGGAATGCAACTGAGATAAAAAAAAGTTAAAAATAGCCCGCTTTCCGCTCTTCCGGGGCTTTACAACCACTTACAGTAGAGAGTATTGTGGCAGTCCTGCACTTCTGCCTGAGTTTCGCTTCATAGTGAGTGAAGGTATACACACTTTTTAAATTTTATATCTAAACTTGTAATGCACAGTAACTTATGTAAACGAATACTAGGATGTAAATGTATGTATGTATAATATGTATAATATATTATGGTGGATGTGAATGGTATTATGTTGTATTCAATCGGGCTAAAGTCGGCTTATATGCCCAACCATCCGTTTGTTGGCTAACACCGTGAGTAATATGAATAAATAAGAAGATAAAGCGTAAGAAAATGGGGTGTGACAAGTAGCTTCTCTATTTGTTCCCAAGCTTCTTTTCTTCTGTCAAAGGCTATTTTTTTTTTTTATTTTTTTGGCCTTACTCGAGGGCCTACATTAAGACTATGGCATATGATTAAAAAATCTATTCCTGGCATATAAGAACTAACCAAGTGAACACGATTGTATTCTTTTTAGAAGCACAATAAGCATTTCTCTTTGATCACCCTTATGTTACTTCCAATCAGAGTAACATTCCTCAATTCATTTTCAATTACCATTTCCAAAGTTCTATGCACTATTTGATATTAATCTTGATCACCCCATGGATCAAAACCTTTTAGAGGCATTAATTTTGGCTTGGTTTGTTGTATGGATAGTATATTTCTAGAATTTGTCAAAGTTCCTTCTCCCCAATCAATTGGATATTGAATATGGCATTGTTTGGTATAGCTTGGTTTGTCTTGACAAATCCTATACCTTTGGGGTAGGAAACTTGAAAGTTATACGACAGTTCCAATGTTAGTTTGCTTTATTAGTGGTTGCCCAAGTATTGCATTGTAAGAAGAAGGTTGGTCAACTACTAGGAAGTCTGTTATCACGTTCATAGTGTGTTCGCCTCGTCTTAAAGTCGCTGGTAAGCTAATAACTCTTTTTACCTTTATGGGATGGTTGGAAAACCCATAGATTGGCCTCATTGGCTTTAGTAGGTCCAGGCTCAGTCTCCTTTTGATAAAAGTATTTAAAGACAAGTTCTTAACTACACTTCTATCATCAATCAAAATTCCTTCTACTTTGTAATTCTCAATCATCGTGAAAATTACTATATGATCGTGCCGTTATTTACTAATGTCACACCCCACTTTCAGGTGTCCTTTATCCATACTTACTCAACTACGGTTGGGTTGTGAGGCGATGCAATTACTAAAGTTCCTTGAGTTTACAGCGAAAATATTTAAAATTTAATTCACACTCCCAGGTGTGTAAATATACAAAATTAATTGTATAATAATATCTTTACATATCATCCCTATAAAACTGTTACATTTCTTAGGTATAACTGTGCGATACATCGAGATAGATACAAAATACACGTTTTTATACAATTCTTATACCTTTACAACTGGTGGGAGCTGTCCAACTCAAAAGAAATCTAGAGACCATCGCTCTCCTACTTCTCAGTACCTGGAGGGGGAAAATAGTAGGATGAGCAAACCACAGCTCAGTAAGGAAATGGATGCTAGCAGGTAGATATCGTACTACCTACATAGCCCATGCATGTATAAAACAAAACCATGTTTTCATTATAAATGGAAATATCATCGGAAAATGCAGTAAACATATTTTTTTCATTTGGCATTTTCATGAATACAAATATTTAATATTTCAACTTGAAACATGTTTCATAAAACAGTGCTCTCACGGCACAAGTGATTAAATCAGAGATTTATCAAATACACAAGAATCTCTTTCTTTTCTCAATCATTACTTTTTCCTCAAACATCTCAAATCTCTGAGACAAGCATGGAATTTTCGACAATCAAATATCCACGACATCTGGCCATAGTCAGTGATCCCAGGCCTCACTGATCAGGTGTGCACAAGGCATCACTTCGCCTGAAGGGGGATAGGTTAGTCCTACCCTCCAGCTCATCTCAATCAACCTCATCTCCTTATATACTCATGATATAAGGTACGCCACGTGTCATCTACGCGATACTTGTACTCACGTGCACCCAGCATGGTACATAGTATACCAATGGACAACTACACAGTACTACGTACGACCATGGACCCAAGTCCATACTCCAACTCCGATGCACTTTTCATCTTGAACCATGTCTCATATACCAGGCGAGCAAGCAGCGTGACACACAGTCATTGTAAGGCTCCAACGCGATACGAGCTATCGTTAATGCCCAGCCCGTTCAAAGGCTGTCGACTGGCATCCCCTTGGGTCCCAAACCCCCAAGTTTACCTCAACTCATTAAAAACAGGTGCGAGCAATGCTCCAACATTTTTCTCAAAACCATCGCGTGAGTTAAACTCCAGCACGACACATTAAAAGCATAGAAAAACCACAGCTCAGTAAGGAAATGAATGCTAGCAGGTAGATATTGTACTACCTACATAGCCCATGCATGTATAAAACAAAACCATGTTTTCATTATAAATGGAAATATCATCGGAAAATGCAGTAAACATATTTTTTTCATTTGGCATTTTCATGAATACAAATATTTAATATTTCAACTTGAAACATGTTTCATAAAACAGTGCTCTCACGGCACAAGTGATTAAATCAGAGATTTATCAAATACACAAGAATCTCTTTCTTTTCTCAATCATTACTTTTTCCTCAAACCTCTCAAATCTCTGAGACAGGCATGGAATTTTCGACAATCAAATATCCACGACATCTGGCCATAGTCAGTGATCCCAGGCCTCACTGATCAGGTGTGCACAAGGCATCACTTCGCCTGAAGGGGGATAGGTTAGTCCTACCCTCCAGCTCATCTCAATCAACCTCATCTCCTTATATACTCACGATATAAGGTACGCCATGTGTCATCTACGCGATACTTGTACTCACGTGCACCCAGCATGGTACATAGTATACCAACGGACAACTACACAGTACTACGTACGACCATGGACCCAAGTCCATACTCCAACTCCGATGGACTTTTCATCTTGAACCATGTCTCATATACCAGGCGAGCAAGCAGCGTGACACACAGTCATCGTAAGGCTCCAACGCGATACGAGCTATCGTTAAGGCCCAGCCTGTTCAAAGGCTGTCGACTGGCATCCCCTTGGGTCCCAAACCCCCAAGTTTACCTCAACTCATTAAAAACAGGTGCGAGCAATGCTCCAGCATTTTTTTTCAAAACCATCATGTGAGTTAAACTCCAGCACGACACATTAAAAGCATAGAAACATGTGTGAGCTATCACCCCAGCACATAGTCAAGTCATTAAAATGGGTGTGAGCTAGAGCTCCAACACCAATCTCATCTTAAATCCGATAGGTGGCTATTTTCTCTTTTAAACTCAAAGCATGTTTATTTATGAAGCATGTCTTTCCATGCTAAAACATGTAAAACTAGCCAACCTATCATTATCATTTCTTAATCACCACTTCAATACAAAATTGAGAAAACATTGAAATCATGCATGTCATGCTATTTCCTTACCCCATCCCATTTCTCAATACATATATATCATAGTGTATTTCATGCTTCCATATCATTTCATAGAATTGTAATGTCGTACTAATTCTAGCGATATATCTACAAAATTACCGTAAAAATATGTACGAACATCTCTATAGCTAACACACAGTCCCTTACCTCGAATCGCGCTCGTATCCACTCTGTCATGTTTGCTCCGTTCGCGATTCGGGTTAGTCGTGTCTCACGTATTTCGAGCTACACGTATAAATCATCAAGTTATTTTCTATTTTCGTCTACTAAACATACACATTGTCTTCTATTTATCTATTCATACTCCTCAAATCCTTCAAATCACATTTCACCTTTCCACTAACATCATTTTATCATCTATAAAGCTTTCTATCATTTTTCCATGGATTTCCTCTTTATAAATCCCCCTTAATACTACTCACCTATCACTACATTCATCTTTCATATCAACATTTCACATCTCATTCAACCCACAAAATACCTAGAAACCATATTTAGAAGCTTGAAGGTTGAAGAGCTTACCCTTTTACTTAGTCAAACTTGTGGTAGCCACAACTCCTTCTCTTGATCACACCAATGTGAGATTTTTGGGTATGTTGTTCTCCTTGCTTCAAGGAACAACTTCCCTTCTTGAGCTCCTTCAGATTCTGACTGCAAGGTAGTGATTTTAGGTGAGAAAGCTTGGGTTTTTTGAGAGAAAATGGCAAGTGAGGTTTGATGGGAGAAGAGTTTTGAGTTTTCATCTCAATCCTGTGATCTTTTTATAGATACAGAGACATGAGATCGATCTGGCCCTTGTGGAGATTGATCTCTGCAAGGTTTGGTAGTCCCTTTGTACCAAACACAACCACTACAAGACCAATCTTCTTCCATGATGAGATCGATCTATCGAAGGCAATTTTCCTATTGGAGATCGATCTGTCTAGCTTTGAGATCGATCTGTTCTCAAACAGAGAGTTAAGGAGATCGATCCTCTTGCCTTAAAATCGATCTTCTCATTATAGAATGTTCACCAGATCGATCTGGCTCCATTGGAGATCGATTTGTCTTGTCCCATTACTCAAAATAAGGTCATTTTGGCTCTTCCAGATTGATCTCTCATCCCATGAGATCGATCTGTCATTCATATTTCTAGATTTTACTGCAGTTTTCTGCAGCAACTTCATTCAAAACCTCCTTAATTTGCTGCCTTAGTCATTTACTCATTTATTCTTCCTTGAGACTTGAAAATGGCATCCAATCACACTTAATACATATTAACACTTGTGGGAAATCTTTGTATAGCCAAATATATATAATATATAACTAAATGGAAGTGCATAACTTATGCAATTTCATTCCATTTTACTCCAATACTCATATTCCATTCCGCTCACATTCATTATATATCAAAGTCCATTTCTTCATATTCATATTTAATGCAACTTGTACGTACATCACAACTCTTATTACAAGTGTGTACATTAATCTCATGGACTTTGTATCACATATGGTTCACATTACTGGTACATCATCATACTTATGAATTCATTTATATATGTTCAAGGTTAAACCTATACGGGGTCTCACATTCTCCCCCACTTAGAAAATTTGGTCCTCCAAATTGGAACCAATCATTCTGTGAATAACTTGAGATATTTCTCCCGCATCAAACTCTTCAATTCCCATGTGGCTTCTTCCAATGTATGATGTTGCCACAAAACCTTAGCTAATGAAATCGTCTTGTTCCACAACACCTTCTCTTTTCTTTCTAATATCCAGATCGGTCTCTCGACATACGACATATCCTCCTTGAGCTCCAACGACTCTTAGCTAATTACATGTGTTGGATCCGGGTAGTACTTTCGAAGCATAGAAATATGGAAGACATTGTGGACGTCTGCTAGCTCAGGTGGCAAGGCTAGCCTATATGCTCCATCTCCCACTCTATCCAAAATCTCGAAGAGACCAATGTAACGAGGACTTAGTTTTCCTTTCTTCCTGAACCTCGTTATTCCCTTAGAAAGAGATACTTTCAAAACTACGGACTCGCTCACATCAAACTCAAGTGGTCTCCATCTCCTGTCAGCGTAGCTCTTTTGTCGACTTTGAGCTATTCGCAGCCTTTCACATATTATCTGAACATCCTCGCAGGCTTGTTTAACCAGATCGGGAGTGAGCAACTATCTATCACCAACCTTTTCCCATCCAATGGGCGATCGACATCGACAACCATACAGTGCCTCATAAGGGGCCATACCAATACTTGAGTGATAACTGTTATTGTAGGCGAACTCAATCAATGGCAAGTGATCGTCCCATAAACCTCTAAAATCCACTACGCACGCTCTCAACATATCCTCTAGGGTCTGTATAGTCCTCTCTGACTGACCATCTGTCTGAGGATGAAAAACGTTGCTAAAGCTCAACTGAGTCCCCATCGCTTCTTGAAAATGTCCCCAAAAGTAGGAAGTGAAGTGGGCATCCCGATTAGAAACAACACTCACTGAGACTCCATGCAATCTCACTATCTCCTGTACATACAAGTTCGCCAATGCACTCAAGGTATTTGTAGATCTCAAGGCTAAAAAGTGTACTAATTTCGTTAACCGATCTACTATCACCCATATAGCATCATGGTTCTTACGGGTTCTCGGTAACCCCATCACAAAGTCCATGGTGACATGCTCCCACTTCCATGTTGGTATCGATAGAGGTTGTAATAATCCTCCTGGTTTCTGATGTTCGACTTTTACTTGTTGACAAATGAGACATCTTGTCACGACCCTCAACTTACCAAAATACGTACAAATTTTTTGCATTTTCATGCATCAATTATTAATCATCCTTCCTTGATCGTGAACAACCACACTCTCAATAGTTGGGCTGTGTGTCGACATCTAACTCACTCCACCATACCAATTCGATTTGAACATTATTTATGAGTAAACACTTGTATAAATGTATATATATCAGAGTTGTTACATGTGTTTACATTGTTTTACATCCCTAATAGTTACATACAAAATGCTACTGTGCTATTGTAAGTTTAGATACAAAATTTCAACAGTGTGTATACCTTTAGCGATGGGATGCAGCGGATTACCAAAAGGGAACGCCTCCAGTCACGCTCAATCTATACTCAACACTCTGTAGAGGGCGGGAAAATAAGGGGGGGTGAGCAAACCACACGCTCAGTAAGGCAATCATGCGAACAGGTAGATACTGCACTATCTACGTGATCGTGATGCCATGCTCAAAAGCATTTAATTCATCATTTATCTCAAAACATGAGTGTATTATTCTGTTAATGGTATGTAAGGCATTCATGCTATTAAAATCCAGTGCACATTTCAACTCAAAGCATGGTATAAATCATCATGCATAATTCACAATAAAAGCATGGAATTACCCATCATGCATTTTCTCAAATAGCATGGCATTAACCATCATGCATTTTCACAATAAAGCATGGCATTAAACATCATGCATTTTCAAAATAAAGCATGGCATTAAACATCATGCATCTATGCACTTTAAAAACCATTAACAAATCAATTCAACACTGGTCAAGTCTCAACCCACCCTTGGACTTTCTTGACCCATAAATCATTTCAAACATGGATTTATTCTCAAAGCAATAGACATGTGAGATAGGCAGTTCAACAACAGGTAATAACCTCAAGGCCTATGTACATAACCTGTGATACCGGCCACACGGATCAAGTGTGCGTGATATCACCATTATCTGCTTCCACATAGAAGGTGGGTCAAATCCTGCCTACCGGTCCATAGCAGATCTCGTCCGAAGACAGCACATCACAACTCAACACGGTACAACGTACTCCATGCTACATGCACGGTACAACGTACTCCGTGGACCCAAATCAACACATCTTATCACACCACATCTCAAACGCACGTGTGAGCCTATTTAATCGGTACGACCTCTTGTCTACCCGAAGCTCCTAACACGACTAATTAATCATGTTAAAACAATGCACGTGTGAGCCTATTTAATCGATGTGACACCCAGTCTACTCGAAGCTCCAAACACGGCAACATGCAAGGTGGGCATTTAGTGCGAGACAAACTCTAAGCACAATGCCAAAACAAATATGAAATTCATGTGAAAACTAGTGCCTCTTGCTCTCATGTGTATAAAACACGTCAAATCTCGTGCGAGTCATACTCTAGCACGCTTTCATACTCACGAAATCATGTAGGTGGCTCAAAACATTGCAAAGTATGGTTAACAAAACCAAAACACACTCATTTCTTTTGGAAATCATTTCAATGTCAGCCAACCTACCAATCATTTGCTAAAAAGCAATAAAACATGATTTTCAAAGTAATATGCTTTTGTTTTCATGCATATTTCTCAAACTCCCAACTTTTTCCCTTCAATCACCCAACATCATTTCCTAATCTCATGCATTCTAGTAAAACATTTAAGCGCCCAAATTGCGCACAGATATCTCTAAGAGTCCACACAATTCCCTTACCTCGATTTACTTGGTGTGACTCCTTTCCTCTTAGCTTCTCACGCTCTTGGCTCAACTCGCCCCTGCGTATCCTGGAAAGCTGCGATTCATTCATTCAATCAATTGAGTTAATGTTTTTATCCCATAATTGACCTCACTAGTCAATATTATTCACTTATGCATTTTACAAATGCCCTAAATCCACATTTTACCTCTTTTAGGTAAATCTCACAATTTATCCACTAACCACATCTTAAAATCATACCACAACACTATTAATAACTTCTACATATCTCATTCATCATTAATCTCCATACATTCCACTTTCTCACTCTAGACCATTTCTAGGTCATAATCATTCCAATGCATTTTAGATAGTTTCTAACCATCCATAATCATGCCAAACAACTCCAAAATCAATTATATAGGCAATGTACCATAGTTGGAGTATTAGAATCTTACCCAATTTGATTTCTCCTCTTGCTCCAAATGGCAATGCCCTTAACTCCTTCAATATCAACAATGGGAAAATGCCTTCCAACTATGTTGTTCTTCTCTTTGATAGGAACAACTTTGCCTCTAATGGTCTCTCTTCAAATCTTACTGAAAATGGTTGATTTTAGAGAGAGAAAGTTAGATTTTTGGGTTAAAAGTGGAAAGTTAGTGTTTTTCCCAAAATTTTTTGATTTTCAGCACTCCTTTTATAGAAATACCTTGAGGAGATCGATCTGGTCCAAGAGGAGATCGATATAGTCCCTTTAAATCTCTCTTTTTCATGGCATTTTAAGCATGAGATCGATCTGTCGAAGCATGAGATTGATCTGCTCCCAAGCAGAGAGCTAAGGAGATCGATCTGGGTGCTTGAGGATCGATCTTTTCACTACAGAATGCTTAGGAGATCGATCTGGCTCCATTGGAGATCGATCTGCACTATTCCATTGCTCAAATAAGAGCATTCTGGCTCTTCCAGATCGATCTCTTATCCCATGAGATCGATCTGCCCTTCATAGTTTCCAGATTTTGACAGTTCTTCTGTAGCAACTCATACTCAAACATCCTTAATTTGCTACCATGATCATTTCCTCATTCATTCATCTTTGAGGCTTGGCAATGACACCCATACATACCTTATTCCTATTGAAACTTGTGTGGAATCCTTGTATAACCAAAAGTATACGATATAAACCAAATGGAAGTGCACAACTTATGCAATTCTACTTTCATTTTACCACACTACTCATAATCCATTTTACTCACATTCTCCACATGTTTAAGTCCATTTCTTTACATTCATACATAATGTAACTTGTACGTACAATCACCACTCTCATTACAAGTGAGTACATTAACTTATGGACTTACATCACATATACTTCACTTATTAATTCATAGTACAACTCTATTTACATTTCTATGTACATATATACCATTATACATATACGGGGTCTCACATTCTCCCCCATTTAGAAAATTTGGTCCTCCAAATTGGAACCAATTATTTTGTGAACAACTCGGGATACTTCTCCCGCATCAAACTCTCCAATTCCCATGTGGCTTCTTCCACAGTGTGATGTTGCAAAAGTATTTTCACCAGGGGAATTGTCTTTGTCCTCAACATTTTCTCTTTTCTGTCCAATGCCCAAACTGGCTTCTCAACATAGGTCATACCTTCATTAAGCTCCAAAGGCTCATATCTTATCACATGTGCCGAGACAGGGTGATACTTCCTCAACATGGATACGTGGAAGATGTTATGAACACTTGCCAACTCTGGTGGCAATGCCAATCTATAAGCCTTATCTCCCACCTTATCAAGTATCTCAAATGGCCCTATATATCGAGGGCTCAACTTTCCTTTCTTCCCAAATCTCATAATCCCCTTCGAAGGGGAAACTTTCAAAAACACTGACTCACCCACATCAAACTCTAGTGGTCTCCGTCTCCTGTGAGCATAACTCTTTTGCCTGCTTTGAGCTGTCCGTAACCTCTCACATATCAATTGGACGTCCTCAGAGGCTTGTCTAACCAAGTCGGGAGCAAAAATCTGTCTGTCACTAACCTCTTCCCATCCAATAGGGAAACAGCATCTACGCCCATACAATACCTCATATGGTGCCATCCCGATATTCGCATGAAAACTATTATTATACGCGAACTCTGCGAGTGGCAAATGGTCATCCCAGGAGCCTCCAAAATCCAATGCACACGCTCTCAACATATCCTCCAGGGTCTGTATAGTCCTCTCTGACTGACCATCTGTCTGAGGATGAAATGCGGTGCTAAAACTCAATTGGGTCCCCATCGCTTCCTGAAAACGTTCCCAGAAGTGGGAAGTGAAGCGGGCATCCCTATCAGAAACAACGCTCATTGGAATTCCATGTAGCCTCACTATCTCGCGCACATATAGGTTTGCTAACTGGCTCAGAGTATCGGTAGCTCTCGTAGCTAGAAAATGGGCTGATTTCGTCAACCGATCCACAATCACCCATATAGCATCATGACCTCTACGAGTCCTCAGTAATCCCATCACAAAATCTATGGTGACATACTCCCACTTCCATGTCGGTATCGGTAGAGGCTGCAATAACCCTGCAGGCTTCTGATGTTCTACCTTCACCTGTTGACAAATGAGACACTTAGCAACATATTCAGCAATATGCTTTTTCGTTCCAGACCACCAATAAACCTTTCGAAGGTTTTGATACATCTTGGTACCCCCTGGATGTATCGTATACTTCGATGAGTGAGCCTCTGTCAGGATTAACCTTCTGATCTCTACATCATCAGGAACACATATCCTACCTCTGAACCTCAACAATCCATCCGAACTTAACCTAAAGTCTGTCTCTGTACTCCTCTGTATCTGCCCGAAAATATCACTACAATACTGATCAACTCGCTGAGCCTGTCGGATACGATCTACCAGATCCGATTCCAACTGCAGGCTAGCTATCATATATCCACTATCAGCATCAGGCGGAGTCATATCCAAACTGAGGTTCGTGAACTGTTCCAACAACTCGTGTTCCCTGATCATCATAAATGATACCATCCCGAGATGCTTCCTACTCAATGCATCAGCAACCACATTTGCTTTACCCGGGTGGTATAGGATTTCATAATCATAATACTTTAACAGCTCGAGCCATCTCCTCTGTCTCATGTTCAACTCTTTCTATGAGAACAGGTACTTAAGACTCTTATGATCTGTATAAATCTGAAATCTCTCATCATAAAGGTAGTGGCACCATATCTTCAGTGCAAACACCACCGCTGCCAACTCCATGTCATGGGTCGGGTAGTTCCTCTCATGATCCTTTAACTGTCTTGATCCATAAGCTACTACTTTCCCATCCTGCATCAATACATAGCCTAGTCCCAGATGTGAAGCATCCGTATACACCGAAAAACCTCCTGAGCTGGTAAGAATGTGTTGGCTCTACCGAGAGGGGGGTGAATCGGTTTACTAACAATAATGGCAAATTTTAATTTAATCTTATATCAATCAGAAAATAATTGCTTGCAATAATGAAATTACACAATTTAATGCAAAGTAGGGAAGAGAGAAACAAACACAATCGTTTATAGAGGTTCGGCCAAACTCTTGCCTACGTCCTCTCTCCTTGACCTTCTTGTCAAGTGCTTTCTTTCTCTCTTTCAATAGAGCTTACAATGTTCCTTTTACAGGTTAAGGAATAACCTCTCTACCCTTAGCAATACAGAAGTGTATTCACCCTTTTACAATTCTCCCTTACTGAGGAACAATCCTCTTCTCTTTTAAGGTAAGGTTGAATACAAATTGAAGCTTTAAAGTGGGTAGGAAAAATAAAGCTTTTTGCACTTAAGCTTATACAATGGATCTCAATAAATGAGCTATGAAGACACAAGGAATGAAAGAATTAAAAGCTTGAGAGTGTTAGGAATGTGCAGCAATAGTCTCTATTTTCTCTTTGTCTTCAATGCTTGGTTAAATACTGAAGGATTGGTAGTTGGAGCATTTAATGCTGTTTTTCCCGTTGAGATTTTGCAGAAACTAGCCGTTGGGTACCTCCAGTAGAGTGCCAGATCGATCTGCCATCTTGGCCAGATCGATCTCTTAGTTATAAATCCTGCAAGATTGAACCACAAATACACAAGGAGATCGATCTCATAGGTTAGCAGATCGATCTATTAGTTTGATAATAATGGGGGAGATCGATCTGTCGAATAGGCAGATCGATCTCCTAATCTCTCTGTTTGAGGCAAGATCGATCTACAGATCGATCTGCCATGCAGTCTCGTAGTGGGGAGATCGATCTCTCAACAACACAGATCGATCTCCTTAGCTCTCTGACTTTGAGGAGATCGATCTCTTCCTTACCAGATCGATCTCCTAAGTTCTCTGTTTGAGTGTGGATCGATCTTCCAGATCGATCTACAGTCTTATGCTCTTAAGGGAGATCGATCTCTTCCTAGACCAGATCGATCTCTCAACTCTAGCTTTAGCCAGATCGATCTCTTAACCCTTGCAGATCGATCTCACTCTACCTAAATCCCTTTGTAAAGGTTTAAGGCTTGGCAGATCGATCTCATACCTTCATGAGATCGATCTCTCATCAGGTTAAAACCCAGGAGATCAATCTCTCATCAGCCAGATCGATCTCTCATCAACAGAACTCTAAGTTCTGGTACTGATAACCTCTAAACATGTTTTTATATCATCTTAATACTATTGAATTAACTTGTTTTGTCATTTCAAAATACATTAACTCAACAATCTCCCCCTTTTTGATATGACAAAACTTAGTCAAACAAACATGTTTAGTGAATTTGCAAAAACTCCCCCTTTTTGTGAGCTTTTGACTTTGTTACTGACTTAACTCCCCCTCAATTTAATCATTCTTTTACACGTTTACCACAACCACACACACATGTTTTCTTCTCTCCCTTTTTGTCATATCAATAACACGAAAAGAGAATACTTATGGCATTTCAAAATGAGCATTTTCATTAACACAACCAATAACAAGTCAAACGATATTTCATTCAAGCAAATTCATCACAAATAACATCCAGTAGCTTAAATGATATAACTACACTAAATCAAAACACCTAAGGCCTATGGTGAGGGAGGAACACGATCCGAAAGATTCTCAACGTGCGTGCGTGTGACTTGCAGCTCATCAAACATCGCCTCTTGAGTCTCGTGAATCTTATCCACTCTTTGGTTTAATTCTTCGAACTTTCGCTGCTGAGATGCAAAGCCTTCATCGATTTTCTGATGGAGTTCACTGATCATCTTCATTATGATCTCCATGTCAGCAGGTGAGGATGGCTGAGCAGAAGGTGGAGCAGTCGAAGACGATGGTTCCGGAGCTGGTGCAGCAGGTGGGGCCACAGGCGCATTGGAGGGATCTTCCTCCATGGCTTCAGCAGGCTGCTGTTCCTTCTTTTTCTTCCAATCTCCCCAAAAATCTTTGTAATATCCCATATGATGGAGGGACTCGATGTTGAGAACGCTCTTGGGAGAGGGCAGTTCTCCGATTTCGCAGCTGCAGTCAACGCCAACTCGTTGGAGAAGATAGGCTAATGGTTGCGAAAAAATGATTGTGGTAGATTGCCCACGCACGATCTTTAGCCAATCTTCATATATGAAATGAATGAGGTTGGGTTTTTGGTTTGTGGTGTGAATGTGATGGAGCCAGAAATGATCTAACCTCCTAACGGTTGAATGGCGGGTACCGAAAGGACGGAGATTCCAAGAAATTATGAGGTGGAGTAACCGAAGGTGCATCGGTAGGTCACTCGCCTTGTCCCCAGGGAGAGCAAACTCTAAGGAGACTTCCTCATCCTCATTAGTCAAACCTTCATTTTTGATGTGAAAGGCTTGAGCTAAGATATCGGTGTCGATTGGAATGGTCTTACCCATGACATAGGTTTTGAACCCGTGAATTTTGCAAGTGTCATCAGGGTCAAAGATGAGTTCGGCATTGGAAAAGAATGCCCGAACGAGATTTGGAGGGACGGGAGTGTTGATTTTCAAAAATGACATCCAACCAAATTCCTCAAATTTTGACACGTATGGAAAATCAATGCGATTAACGAAGGAAAAATCTATAGTACGCCAATGCTTAATTGGCATGGTTAAGAAGTATTCTTCATATCGCTTTCTTTTTGCTGGTGTTTTAAAACACCGATTGAAAGAAGCGATAGAAGGTGAAGGAATGGGTTGGGATGAGGAACCGGCCTCTACATTGGTTCTAGGAGGTTTATGTCCTACTGTCTTATGCCTAGGCATGATTCTAGACTCGAGAGATGTGCTAACTAGATTCACAATTGAAAAAAAAGTCAATGAAACAGTAACTAATTTTGCCCTAGAAAGACAATGAACACAAATCTAAGAAAATTTTTAGAAAAAAAAAGTAAGAAATGTTGGTTACAATACCGAAAAATGACACGGAGATGCAAGGAGGACCGTACGGAGATCGATCTGAGGAGGAATCGAAGGAGGAGATACGAGGGAATTTCGGAATTTGAAGATTGGGGTTTTTGAAATTTGGGGATTTTTCGCGTGAATTTATAGTCCAGGGCACAGGAGATCGATCTGTCGAGGCGACAGATCGATCTGTCATTTCCAGAAGCCAAGGGAGATCGATCTGTCGCATGAACAGATCGATCTGTTCGCAAACAGAGGCTTAAGGAGATCGATCTGTTACATGCATAGATCGATCTGCAGTTTAACCGAGGCTTAGAGAGATCGATCTGCCAAATGCATGGATCGATCTTCAGAATGCAGAAGCTTTGAAGAGATCGATCTGTCGTGTGGACAGATCGATCTTCCTTTTAACAGAGACATAAGGAGATCGATCTTATGGTTAGAAGATCAATCTGCTTAGCTTAACCTTGATGATTTAGGCTTGTTGGAAGTATGGAGATCGATCTATATTACAAGGAGATCGATCTCTCATCCTTGTTGCCAGAAACTCTTTGCAAAAACTCTTTTAAAATCAACTTGAAACCAAGATTTTTGAAACACAAAAGTCTTAAGGGATATTCATGAGTCCTAATTCACCTCTAAGGATACAAAACCTATCTCTATCAAGTGGTTTGGTGAATATATCAGCTATTTGATGTAGAGTGTCAATGTACTCTAAAATTATATCCCCTTTTTGTACATGGTCTCTAAGGAAGTGATGTCTAATTTCTATGTGCTTGGTTTTGGAGTGTTGGATAGGATTTTTAGATAGATTAATGGCACTGGTATTATCACATTTAATAGATACTTGCTTCATGTCAATACCATAATCTTTCATTTGTTGTTTAATCCACAACACTTGAGCACTACAACTACCAGCTGCTATATATTCAGCTTCAGTTGTGGACTGAGCCACACTGTTTTGTTTCTTAGAGAACCAAGAAATTAACCTATTTCCTAAGAATTGGCAAGTACCTGAAGTACTTTTCCTATCAATTTTACATCCTCCAAAATCTGCATCTGAAAATGCATGAAGGGTAAAAGTTGAGTCTTTGGGGTACCAAAGTCCTAGTGAGGGAGTGTCTTTAAGGTATCTAAAGATTCTCTTAGTTGCTAACAGATGTGATTCCCTAGGAGAGGATTGAAATCTAGCACAAAGGCATACACTAAACAAAATATCTAGTCTACTTGCAGTTAAATAAAGCAATGAGCCAATCATAGACCTATAGAGTTTAGTGTCTACACACTTACCACTTTCATCTTTATCAAGCTTGATGTTGGTGCCCATTGGAGTGGCTTGAGGTTTGCAATTATCCATTCCAAATCGCTTGAGCAAGTCCTTGGTATACTTTGCTTGATTGATGAAGATTCCATCCTTTGTTTGCTTCACTTGAAGTCCCAAGAAGAATGTGAGTTCTCCCATCATGCTCATCTCAAATTCTCCTTGCATGATCTTAGCAAACTCTTGGCATAAAGACTCATTAGTTGAACCAAAAATAATATCATCTACATACACTTGTACAACTAGTAAATCCTTATTTTTATTCTTAATGAATAATGTGGTATCCACTTTTCCTTTTGAGAATCCTTTTTCTATTAAGAACTTTGATAACCTTTCATACCAAGCTCTAGGAGCTTGTTTTAATCCATAAAGTGCCTTAGATAATTTGAAAACATGTTCAGGAAATTCATGATTTTCAAATCCGGGAGGTTGCTCAACATAGACTTCTTCATTAATGAAACCATTTAAGAATGCACTCTTTACATCCATTTGATATAACTTGAAGTTTTTATAACATGCAAAGGCAAGTAACATTCTTATTGCCTCTAATCTAGCTACCGGTGCATATGTTTCATCATAGTCTATTCCTTCCTCTTGTCTATAGCCTTGAGCAACTAGCTTAGCCTTATTCCTTATGATCACACTATTTTCATCCATTTTGTTCTTGAATATCCATTTAGTTCCAATTATAGAGTGATCACTAGGCCTAGGAACTAGTTTCCATACTTTGCTTCTCTCAAATTGATTTAATTCTTCTTGCATTGCTAGGAACCAATTATTGTCATCTAAGGCTTCATTGACATTCCTAGGCTCTATTTGAGATACAAAGGCTATATATTGGCACATATTCCTTAGGGATGATCTAGTTCTAACTCCAAGAGTTGGATCTCCTACTATTTCACAATCTTTTACATATCCTAACTCTCTTGGTGCTCTAGGTTCTCTTTCTAAAACCTCTATTTCTTCTTCATCTTCTTTATTCAAGTCAAGCTTTTCTAGAAAGTCATCTTCTAAGCCTTCATCAAATATTCCAACATTTTCATCATTGGTTGAATCTTTAGATATATTATTTGACTCATCAAATATAACATGAATAGACTCTTCAACCACTAATGTTCTTTTGTTATATATTCTAAAAGCCTTTGAAATCAATGAATATCCTAGAAATATTCCCTCATCACTCTTGGCATCAAATTTTCCTAAATTATCTTTTCCATTATTTAGAACAAAGCATTTGCAGCCAAAAGGATGGAAGTAACTAATGTTAGGCTTCTTACCTTTGTAGAGCTCATAAGGAGTTTTCTTTAGCATGGGTCTAATCATAGCTCTATTAATTATATAACATGATGTGTTTATAGCTTCAGCCCAAAAATACTTTGGTAAGTTATTCTCACATAGCATGGTTCTAGCCATTTCTTCCAAAGTTCTATTTCTTCTCTCAACTACACCATTTTGTTGTGGTGTCCTAGGGGCTGAAAAATTATGGCTGATTCCTTGATCATTGCAATACTCATCAAATCCTATATTTTCAAATTCTTTGCCATGATCACTTCTAATGCTTGTTATTGTGTATCCTTTTTCATTTTGAGTCACCTTTGAGTAGGCTATGAATTTCTCTAAGGCTTCATTTTTTACTCTAAAAAAGAACACCCAAGTGAACCTAGTGTAATCATCAACTATTACAAATCCATAGTGTTTCCCACCTAGGCTAGTGGTTCTAGTTGGTCCAAATAAGTCTAAATGCAGTAATTGAGGGGCCTAGTGGTGGATACACTATTCTTAGGCTTAAATGTTGTCCTCTTGTGTTTTCCTTTAACACAAGCTTCACATATTTCTTCATGATCAAAGGATAGTTTGGGTAAGCCTATGACTAGATCCTTTCTAGCTAACTTAGATAACACATGCATGCTAGCATGACCTAGTCTTCTATGCCATAACCAAGATTCCTTTTTATTGTCTACCATTAAGCATATATTTTCATTTTTGAGTTCATTAAGATAGACAATATATATATTTCCTTGCCTATGACCTAGAAAAAGAACTTTATTTGACTTAGGATCTATAACATTACATTTCATGGAATCAAAAATTACTTTGTAACCTTTGTCACAAAGTTGACTAATGCTTAGTAAGTTATGCTTTAGACCCCTAACAAGTAATACTTTTTCTAAAGAAAAATGATCATTACATATTGAGCCACTTCCTTCAACTTGGCCTTTGGAGTTGTCCCCAAAAGTGACTTCTCCACCAATTTTTGATTTGAAAGAATTGAAATGGCTTCTATCACCCGTCATGTCCCTTGAGCATCCACTATCTAAGTACCATGCTTCTTTTGCTTTAGTTTTGTGGCTATGCTCAATCACCTACAAGAAATCAAACTCAAGTCTTAGGTACCCAAATTTTCTTGGGTCCTTGGAGGTTAGTGAATGCAATTCTTGATCCCCTTGGGATCCATTTTGCTAATGCATTGACATCCTTTGAGTAAATTACTTCTTTTGGAATCCATATCCTTTTTACAATTTTTCCTTTAAGATTCCTCATTTTTATATTACAATTATGTGATGCATGTCCCTTTCTATTACAATATGAACAAGTAATTGCAGGTTTATTCATGCTCTTCCTAGCAATAAAACTTTTAAGATGGGTCTCCCTACTTTGTGCATTATATCCTAACCCATTTTTGTCAAAAAATGCCCTTTGGGTCTCTAGCATGCTATCTAACTTTTGTTGACCCATGTGGAACCTATTAAATGAATTATGTAGGTTGCTATTTTTCTCTTTAAGGTCACAAATTTCTAGATTTGAAATCTCTAGTTTCTTTTCACATTCTAATTTATCCAATTGTATTATCTCATTTTCTTTTCTCAATTTGGATATTATCTTTTTATATTTCATACTCATAGATTCATACTCTAATGCAAGATCATCAAATGCATCTTGAAATTCATCAAAAGAATATTCATTGAGGCTTGAAGTTACCTTTTCATCCTCAATAGCCATGAAGCACAAGTTGGCAATGTCCTCATTTGATTCATCATCGGAGCAATCACTGTCGCTCCATGTTGCCACCATTGCCTTCTTTTTATGGAACCTATCATTGGACCTTTTAAGAAGAGGGCAGTTAAATTTTATGTGTCCCGGTTTTTTACATTCATAACACACAATAGAATCTTTTCTACCTACTTCTTCTTGGTCTCTCTTAATGTTTCTCCTATTGCTACTACTAGCTCTCATTCTCATGAACTTGTTAAATCTTTTGGCAAACATTACCATCTCAATATCCTCCTCACTGCCACTCTCATTTTTAATCTCCTCTTGAGCAGTGGATTTTAGAGCAACTCCCACTTTCTTGAGTGGCTCTTCATTTCTTTTAAGTTTCATCTCATAAGTTAGCAAAGATCCTATCAATTCATCTAAGGACAATGTATGAGGATCCTTAGATTCCTCAATTGCAGTCACTTTAGCTTCCCATGATTTAGGTAAGCTATTTAAAATTTTCTTTACCATTTCAATATTAGAATATATTTTTCCTAAAGATTTTAATCCATTAATTACATCTGTGAATCTAGTGAACATATGACTAATTGATTCTCCTTCCTTCATCCTAAAAAGCTCATAATCATGTGTGAGCATACCTACTTTTGTCTCCTTCACTTGGGTTGTACCCTCATGAGTTATTGCCAATTTATCCCATATTTGTTTGGCATTATCACACCCGGAGACTCTATTATATTCATTAGGACCTAAGGCACAAAATAATGTGTGCATAGCTTTAGCATTTAGCTGAGCACACTTAATATCATTTGAGTCCCATTCATCTTCTTCTTTAGGGATATCTCTTCCCTCTATTCTCTTTGTCGGGATTTGTGATCCTTTAACTATAATTCTCCATACTTCATAATCATTTGCTTGAATGAATAACATCATCCTAGTCTTCCAATATGCATAATGCTCTCCATTAAACATTGGAGGTCTAACCGTAGAGTGCCCCTCTCCTACCAAACTAGTAGCTACATTGTTATGAGCCATTTGATCGTTTCTAACTCTTAGGAAGTTGTTCCTATGTGATTAAAGAGTCCTAGCTCTGATACCAATTGTTGGCTCTACCGAGAGGGGGGGTGAATCGGTTTACTAACAATAATGGTAAATTTTAATTTAATCTTATATCAATCAGAAAATAATAGCTTGCAATAATGAAATTAAACAATTTAATGCAAAGTAGGGAAGAGAGAAACAAACACAATCGTTTATAGAGGTTCGGCCAAACTCTTGCCTACGTTCTCTCTCCTTGACCTTCTTGTCAAGTGCTTTCTTTCTCTCTTTCAATAGAGCTTACAATGTTCCTTTTACAGGTTAAGGAATAACCTCTCTACCCTTAGCAATATAGAAGTGTATTCACCCTTTTACAATTCTCTCTCACTGAGGAACAATCCTCTTCTCTTTTAAGGTAAGGTTGAATACAAATAGAAGCTTTAAAGTGGGTAGGAAAAATAAAGCTTTTTGCACTTAAGCTTATACAATGGATCTCAATAAATGAGCTATGAAGACACAAGGAATGAAAGAATTAAAAGCTTGAGAGTGTTAGGAATGTGCAACAATAGTCTCTATTTTCTCTTTGTCTTCAATGCTTGGTTAAATACTGAAGGATTGGTAGTTGGAGCATTTAATGCTGTTTTTTCCGTTGAGATTTTGCAGAAACTAGCCGTTGGGTACCTCCAGTAGAGTGCCAGATCGATCTGCCATCTTGGCCAGATCGATCTCTTAGTTATAAATCCTGCAAGATTGAAGCACAAATACACAAGGAGATCGATCTCATAGGTTAGCAGATCGATCTGTTAGTTTGACAATAATGGGGGAGATCGATCTGTCGAATAGGCAGATCGATCTCCTAATCTCTCTGTTTGAGGCAAGATCGATCTACAGATCGATCTGCCATGCAGTCTCGTAGTGGGGAGATCGATCTCTCAACAACACAGATCGATCTCCTTAGCTCTCTGACTTTGAGGAGATCAATCTCTTCCTTACCAGATCGATCTCTTAAGTTCTCTGTTTGAGTGTGGATCGATCTTCCAGATCGATCTACAGTCTTATGCTCTTAAGGGAGATCGATCTCTTCCTAGACCAGATCGATCTCTCAACTCTAGCTTTAGCCAGATCGATCTCTTAACCCTTGCAGATCGATCTCACTCTACCTAAATCCCTTTGTAAAGGTTTAAGGCTTGACAGATCGATCTCATACCTTCATGAGATCGATCTCTCATCAGCCAGATCGATCTCTCATCAACAGAACTCTAAGTTCTGGTACTGATAACCTCTAAACATGTTTTTATATCATCTTACTACTATTGAATTAACTTGTTTTGTCATTTCAAAATACATTAACTCAACAGAATGGTGAGGATCGGAGCTGTGGTTAATCTCCTTTTCAGCTCCTCAAAACTTTCTTCACACTTATCGTCCCACACAAACTCCACATTCTTTCTTGTGAGACGTGTCAAAGGAGCAGCTAACCTCGAAAATCCCTCTACAAACCTTCGATAATATCCAGCTAAACCCAGGAAACTCCTGATCTCTGTCACTGTCTGAGGTCTCTGCCACTGAACTGCGGCCTCAATCTTAGATGGATCCACTGATACTCCATCCTTTGATACTATGTGACCCAGAAAAGAGATCTGTTCCAACCAAAAGTCGCACTTACTGAGTTTAGCGTACAACTTCTTCTCTTGGAGGGTCTGTAGCACTATCCTTAGGTGCCTTTCATGCTCCTCTCTAGACCTTGAATACACCAGTATATCATCAATAAACATAATAACAAATCGATCTAAGTACTGGTGGAATACCTCATTCATCAACGACATAAAAGCTGCGGGAACATTCGTCAACCCGAATGGCATAACCATGAACTCATAATGTCCATACCAGGTGCGAAAAGCTATCTTGGGTACATCTCCACCTCGTATCTTCAACTGATGGTACCCTGATCTCAGATCTATCTTGGAAAAGACCTGCGCTCCCTTAAGCTAATCCAACAAATCATCGATGCGTGGAAGGGGATACTTATTCTTGATGGTGGCCTTATTCAACAACTGGTAATCTATACATAGTCGGAGGCTTCCATCCTTCTTCCTTACAAACAGAACTGGTGCTCCCCAAGGTGAGACGCTCGGTCTGATGAACCCCTTCTCTAGCAACTCTTGCAGCTGTTTCCTTAACTCTTCCAACTCAACTTGAGCCATCCTATACGGTGGCTTGGACATCGGCTCTGTACCAGGTGCCAAATCTATACCAAATCCCATCTCCCTATCTGGAGGTAACCCTGGTAACTCATCCGAAAAGACATCTGAAAATTCCCTAACCACTGGAATGTCTCCCAATTTCGGACGTGCCTTATCCGTCTCGATCACAAAAGCGATGAATCCTTCACATTATTCTTTCCACCATTAGTAATTATAAATCATCACATCACATAAATAAATGAAATCAAATTTATCTTTCATGCATCATGTATCAAGATTGTACTCATCACACTTATAAAAATCATGTTCTTTAGCTTTATTTCACAAAATTTACTACAAGATTGTCTATCTTTGGAAAAATCAAAGTTTTTGCATGACAATCCATAACAACATGATTAGCAGCCAACCAATCCATTCCTAGGATCACATCAAAATCACTCATATTTAATAAAATTAAATCGGCTGCCATCTCTTTACCTCCTATCTTCATCTTACAATCCTTATATACATGCTCAGTCAACTGACTATCATTCATAGGGGTAGTTATCAATAACATCTTATCAAGCAGTGTGGGTTTTACATGCTTCAACAATTTACATGCAAAGGATGGTGATATAAAAGAATGCGTGGCACCGGGATCAAATAGTACATAAGCTTCTAAATCAAAGATTTGGATGGTACCTTTTACCACATCCGATGACTGATCTGCAGCGTCCTGGTCCAGTGCGTGCACTCGTCCTCTGCTTACACCCACTGCTTACTTCCCCTTTTCCTCGGCTGTAGCCCTCCTCCTCGGAGCAGCTGTACCAACTGGAGCTCTCTTTAGCTCTTTGCCCTTCTATGGGGCTCTCTCTATCATCTCTGGGCAATCTCTAATTATGTGCCCTGGCTTCCCACATCTGAAGCATACTACAAGAGATCCATAGCATGGTCGAGTTCCATGGTACCTACCACACTTGCAACACTGTTTCGTAGTAGGCCGTGGTCCTCCAATCATAATTCCCTTAGCTGGAGCAATGGCCGGATACATGGGAGTATTAACTATCCTCTCCCGAATCTCATCAATCCTCGGCCTCTTCCCAGCGAACCTCTTACTTCCTTTATAGCTGAAGCCTCTATCCATCACTGGTCCTTTCTTATCTCTGTCCCTCATCTTACCAACCTTTCCAAACTCTGAGGCGATTCTATCAACATCTTGTTCACATAATTGCGCCCTGCGCACTGCCTCCTCATAGGTCGGTATATCCAGAGGAACCAATCTGGACCTGATGGTCGGTCTCAATCCATCCACAAACTTCTGGATTTTCTCGACCTCATTACTCATAGTGTTGGGATCATATCTGCCCAGGGATATAAAAGCAGTCTCATACTCATCCACAATCCTGCTCCCTTGGGTCAGTCCCAAAAATGCCATTTTCATCTTTCGCTGTGCGGTATCCGAAACGTACTGTCTTCGAAAGGCCTCCAAAAATATATCCCAGCTGATCTCAGTATGTCGGGCTCTCAAAATAGGCCTGGTGGACTTCCACCAATGTTCTGTTGATCCCTTCAGCATAAAAGCGGTAAATGCTACCATCTCGGTAGTAGTGCACTCAAAGAACCCATATAATTTCTCAATCTCATTAATCCAATCCTCAGCCGCTACTGGGTCCTTTACTCCACTGAAAGACGGCGGTCCAAACTTCTGGAACTGCCGCAATCTATCCAAATCGCATCCATATCCCCAACCTCTACTGCCTGGCGTAGCAACCGGCGTAGGCACATCCTGTGTGGGTGGGGTATCTGTCGTCTGAGGTCCTTGGGTTTGCCTTGCCCGTGCGTCGGGAGCTGCTACCTACTCGGCATCACCCTATGTAGCGGGACTCTATCTACCGCCAACTCTAGATAAAGATTGGGTGACCAACTCCACAATCATCTCAATGCTCTGCTCAATCCTTGCGAAGCGAGCCTCAGTACTCTCAGGTCTCTCCTCTGGACCCTGTGGAGCGTGCTCAACATCGGCCTCCACCTCAACATCCTCCTAAGCCTCGTGTGTTTCTAGCTCAACACGACCCCCAGGCCTACCTCTATGGCCTCGAGCCTGTGCTCTCATCCCTCTACCGTGACTGGTATTAGGCATATTTACTCAATTCCCAACATTCACAACCAATTACTTAGTCAACCCATCGACACACACACAATTATATCTAAACAAGCACAGTAACATGGGGATGTAATTTTCCAACTTTTTAAGTATTTTAGACACGACACGCGTCAGACCAACTCGAGCTCTGATACCAACTTCTGTCATGACCCTCAACTTACCAAAATACGAATAAATTTTTTGCATTTTCATGCATCAATTATTAATCATCCTTTCTTGATCGTGAACAACCACACTCTCAATAGTTGGACTGTGTGTCGACATCTAACTCACACCACCATACCAATTCGATCTGAACATTATTTATGAGTAAACACTTGTATAAATGTATATATATCAGAGTTGTTACATGTGTTTACATTGTTTTACATCCCCAATAGTTACATACAAAATGCTACTATGCTATCGTAAGTTTAGATACAAAATTTCAACAGTGTGTATACCTTTAGCGATGGGATGCAACGGATTACCAAAAGGGAACGCCTCCAGTCACGCTCAATCTATACTCAACACTCTGTAGAGGGGGAAAATAAGGGGGTGAGCAAACCACACGCTTAGTAAAGCAATCATGCGAATAGGTAGATACTGTACTATCTACGTGATCGTGATGCCATGCTCAAAAGCATTTAATTCATCATTTATCTCAAAACATGAGTGTATTATTGTGTTAATGGTATGTAAAGCATTCATGCTATTAAAATCCAGTGCACATTTCAACTCAAAGCATGGTATAAATCATCATGCATAATTCACAATAAAAGCATGGCATTATCCATCATGCATTTTCTCAAATAGCATGGCATTAACCATCATGCATTTTCACAATAAAGCATGGCATTAAACATCATGCATTTTCAAAATAAAGCATGGCATTAAACATCATGCATCCGTGCACTTTAAAAACTATTAACAAATCAATTCAACACTGGTCAAGTCTCAACCCACCCTTGGACTTTCCCGACCCATAAATCATTTCAAACATGGATTTATTCTCAAAGCAATAGACATGTGAGATAGGCAGTTCAACAACAGGTAATAACCTCAAGGCCTATGTACATAACCTGTGATACCGGCTACACGGATTAGGTGTGCGAGATATCACCACTATCTGCTTCCACACGGGAGGTGGGTCAAATCCTACCCGCCGATCCATAGCAGATCTCGTCCCAAGACGGCACATCACAACTCAACACGGTACAACGTACTCCATGCTACATGCACGGTACAACGTACTCCATGGACCCAAATCAACACATCTTATCACGCCACATCTCAAACGCACGTGTGAGCCTATTTAATCGGTACGACCTCTTGTCTACCCGAAGCTCCTAACACGGCTAATTAATCATGTCAAAACAATGCACGTGTGAGCCTATTTAATCGATGTGACACCCATTCTACTCAAAGCTCCAAACATGGCAACATGCAAGATGGGCATCTAGTGCGAGACAAACTCTAAGGAAAATGCCAAAACAAATATGAAATCCATGTGAAAACTAGTGCTTCTTGCACTCATGTGTATAAAACACGTCAAATCTCGTGCGAGTCATACTCTAGCACGCTTTCATACTCACGAAATCATGTAGGTGGCTCAAAACATTGCAAAGTATGGTTAACAAAACCAAAACACACTCATTTCTTTTGCAAATCATTTCAATGTCAGCCAACCTACCAATCATTTGCTAAAAAGCAATAAAACATGATTTTCAAAGCAATATGCTTTTGTTTTCATGCACATTTCTCAAACTCCCAACTTTTTCCCTTCAATCACCCAACATCATTTCCTAATCTCATGCATTCTAGCAAAACATTTAAGCACCCAAATTGCGCATAGATATCTCTAAGAGTCCACACAATTCCCTTACCTCGATTTATTGGTGTGACTCCTTTCCTCTTAGCTTCTCATGCTCTTGGCTCAACTCGCCCCGGTGTATCCTCGGAAGCTGCGATTCATTCATTTAATCAATTGAGTTAATGTTTTTAACCCATAATTGACCTCACTAGTCAATATTATTCACTTATGCATTTTACAAATGCCCTAAATCCACATTTTACCTCTTTTAGGTAAATCTCACAATTTATCCACTAACCACATCTTAAAATCATACCACAACACTATTAATAACTTCTACATATCTCATTCATTATTAATCTCCATACATTCCACTTTCTCACTCTAGACCATTTCTAGGTCATAATCATTTCAATGCATTTTAGATAGTTTCTAACCATCCATAATCATGCCAAACAACTCCAAAATCAATTATATAGACAATGTACCATAGTTGGAGTATTAGAATCTTACCCAATTTGATTTCTCCTCTTGCTCCAAATGGCAATGCCCTTAACTCCTTCAATATCAACAATGGGAAAATGCCTTCCAACTATGTCGTTCTTCTCTTTGATAGGAACAACTTTGCCTCTAATGGTCTCTCTTCAAATCTTACTGAAAATGGCTGATTTTAGAGAGAAAAAGTTAGGTTTTTGGGTTGAAAGTGGAAAGTTAGTGTTTTTCCCAAAATTTTCTGATTTTCAGCACTCCTTTTATAGAAATAGCTTGAGGAGATCGATCTGATCCAAGAGGAGATCGATCTGGTCCCCTTAAATCCCTCTTTTTCATGGCATTTTAACATGAGATCGATCTGTCGAAGCATGAGATCGATCTGCTTCTAAGCAGAGAGCTAAGGAGATCAATCTGGGTGCTTGAGGATCGATCTTTTCACTACAGAATGCTTAGGAGATCGATCTGGTTCCATTGGAGATCGATCTGCTCTATTCCATTGCTCAAATAAGAGCATTCTGGCTCTTCCAGATCGATCTCTCATCCCATGAGATCGATCTGCCCTTCATAGTTTCCAGATTTTTTGCAGTTCTGCAGCAACTCATACTCAAACATCCTTAATTTGCTACCATGATCATTTCCTCATTCATTCATCTTTAAGGCTTGACAATGACACCCATACATACCTTATTCCTATTGAAACTTGTGTGGAATCCTTGTATAACCAAAAGTATACGATATAAACCAAATAGAAGTGCACAACTTATACAATTCTACTTTCATTTTACCACACTACTCATAATCCATTTTACTCACATTCTCCACATGTTTAAGTCCATTTATTTACATTCATACATAATGTAACTTGTATGTACAATCACCACTCTCATTACAAGTGTGTACATTAACTTATGGACTTACATCACATATACTTCACTTATTAATTCATAGTATAACTCTATTTACATTTCTATGTACATATATACCATTATACATATACGGGGTCTCACACATCTAGTGACATACTCAGTTATGTCCCTCTTCATTCCAGACCACCAATACACCTTTTAGAGATTCTGATACATTTTACTACTCCCCAGGTGTACTGTATATCTCGATGAGTGAGCCTCTGATAAGATCATCTTCCTCAGCTCTGAATCCTTAGGAACACACATTCTATTTTTGAACCTTAGTACTCCATCTGAACTCAATACAAATTCTGTACCCTTCCCCTTCTGAATTTGGCTAATCACATCAATACACCATTGATCAATTTGCTGAGCTTGTCGGATTCTCTCAATCAACTTCGGTTCTAATCTCAAGTTAGCAATAATCCCATAGCTGCCAATCTCAAGTAGGGTCATATCTAGATTAAGGTTTGTGAATTGTTCCAACAACTCGTGCTCTCTAACCATCATATGTGATACCAACCCGAGACTCTTTCTACTCAATACATCGACAATCACATTCGCCTTTCTCGGGTGGTACAAAATCTCATAATCGTAGTCCTTGAGGAGTTCTAACCACCTTCTTTGCCTCATGTTTAACTCCTTTTGTGAGAACAGATACTTCAGACTCTTGTGATCCGTAAAGATCTGAAATCTCTCACCATACAAGTAGTGGCACCATATCTTCAATGCGAATACTACGGCTGCCAACTCCAAATCGTGAGTGGGGTAATTCTTCTCATGATCTTTTAGCTGTCTAGATCCATAAGCTACTACCCTTCCATCCTGTATCAAAACACATCCTAGCCCTTGATGTGAAGCATCCGTATAAATAGAATAGTTTCATGAGCTGTTAGGGATGATAAGAATTGGCGCGGTGGTTAATCTACGCTTAAGTTCCTGAAAACTCCTCTCACAAGCTTCATCCCATATAAACTCCACACTCTTCCTCGTAAGACGTGTCAATGGAGCAACCAATCTAGAGAAATCCTCTACAAATCTCTTGTAGTAACCTGCCAAACCCAGAAAGCTTCTGATCTTTGTAACTATCCTGGGTTGTCCCCATTGAACAATGGCCTTAATCTTGGATGGATCTACTGACACCCCATCCTTCGATACAACATGGCCTAAAAAGGAAATCTTCTCTAGCCAAAAGTCACATTTACTCAGTTTGGCATACATCTTCCTCACTCAAAGGGTTTGCAAAACAATCCTTAAGTGTTGCTCATGATCTTCCTTGGACCTTGAATACACCAATATATCATCAATGAAGACGATTACGAACTAGTCCAAGTATGGCTTGAATATCTCATTCATTAGAGCCATAAAAGCTGCTGGCGCATTCGTTAACCCGAAAGGCATCACTAGGAATTCGTAATGACCATAACGAGTGCGAAAAGCTGTCTTGGGCACATCCTCATTCTGAATCTTCAATTGATGATACCCAGACCTCAGATTTATCTTGGAAAAGATTTGCGCTCCTTGGAGCTGATCCAATGGGTCATTGATGCGCGCAAGGGATATTTATTCTTAATGGTAGCTTGGTTCAACATCCTGTAGTCAATACACAACCTAAGGCTCCCATCTCTCTTCTTCACAAATAGTACCGGAGCTACCTATGGGGAGACACTCAGTCTTATAAACCCCTTGTCCAACATATCTTGCAACTGCTTCCTTAACTCCTCTAGCTCAACTGGAGCCATCCTATATGGTGACTTGGATATTGGCTCGATTCTAGGCATCAAGTCGATACCAAACTCCATTTCTCTATACGGTGGTAATCCCGGTAGGTCGTCTGGAAAGACATCAGGAAATTCTCTAACCACTAGAATGTCCTCTATATCCGGATGTATTTTGTCCAAATCCACTACATAAGCAATAAAACCTTCAAAACAACATTTAAGTCATTTATACCAATGTACTTATTACAAAATTAAAGATTTCATTTCTTCTCTTAAAATCTTACAACACATTCTTCGGGTAGAGAAAATGTAATAGACTTAGTGTAGCAATCTAAGACAGCATGATTGGTGGCTAACCAATCCATTCCCAAGATTACATCAATGTCATACATATTCAACAAAATCAGGTTGGCTATCATGCACTTATCTCATATCCTCACTTTACAATCTTTAAACACTTGCTCGATTAATTGGCTAACTCTCATTGGAGTACTTATTAATAAAGTGCTACTTAAGTATGTGGATTCTATAAGACCTTTTAACTTTGATGTACATGCAGGTGATATAAAGGAATGCGTAGCACCAGAATCAAACAAAGCCATAGCTTTCAAATTAAAAATTAGGACTGTACCTTTTATCACCTAAGAGGAGGTATCAGCTGATGCCTGGTCTATCGCATACACCCTGCCATGACCCATAACTTGCTTCCCTTTTTCTTCAACTGTGTCTCTCTTCCTTGCAGGAGGTGTAACTATAGGAGCTCTCTTTGGCTCCTTACCCCTCTGTGGAATTACCTCAATTGTCTCTGGACATTCCTTTGCATAATGTCCAAACTTACCACATTTGAAGCAACGTGTACTCTGAAGGTAACAGGGCCTACCACTATGATATCGGCCACATGCTCTACACTGCTCCGTAGTCGGTCAGGGTCCACCAATCACTACACCTCTGGTTGGTGTCTGAGTCTGAGGTATGAAAGGTCTAGCAGCCTTCTTCTGTGACTCATCAGTCTCTCTCCGATGCTTACTAGCACCTCTCTATCCAAACTTAGCACTCTTGCCAACTCTCGACTTCCTTGGACCCTTATCCTTACCCCAACTAAACTTAGAAATGTATAGGTCATAATCTTGCTCACACAGTTGGGCCCGTCGCATAACCTCTCTATAGGTAGCAACATCAAATAGGGCCAACTTCACTCGGATCGAAGGCCTGAGTCCATTTACAAATCTACGGACTCTAATAGCCTCACCCATAATCGAGTCCAGATCATATTTGCCTAGTAAAGTGAATCGTGACTCGTACGCATCAACTGTTTGATTCCCTTGAGTCAGATTCAGAAATTTCATCTGCAACCTACGTCGAGCGATATCTGGGATGTATTGCTCTCTGAAAGCTTCCCAAAAACATATCGCACGTGATAGCCATACCCTAAGCTCTCAACATAGGCCTGGTGGTGTCAGACTCGTATTTTATGTAGCTTGTACCTTATGATTCCTATGTGTATGAAAACTCTATCATTATAGTTGAATCATAAGAAGAGTAAATTCTAGATTTAAAGTGTTAGTAAAATGATTTAACACGCAAAAGCTACATAAAAAGCCGAATGTGAACTATAAGAGTCACAGGCTAAACCGAGTGGATCTGAATCATTCTTACTGAAAATAAGAACTTAAAATGAGAAAGTATAGAGAGCTCATGAAGGAAAGTCGGCTTGATTTAGTTTCGAACACAGAAAACGAGAGTATAAGCTAAAAAGGGTAAATTGGACCTTTTAGTGAGTTAAGGTGTTTCGGGTGTAATTATCCATCGAAAACGGTTGAAACATAAAGATGAGAGTGTAAGACATAAGATACGACACTTTCAAATTTTTTAGAAAAAGTCAACTTGGTCAATGGTTAGGGAAAAAAGTCAACTATAGTTAAGAAAGTGGACTTTTACCATAGTTGACTAATCATGGTTAAAAATTTACCTAAGTGAGGAGAAAAATTTGGGGAAAAATATGCTTGGTCAGAATACAAGATAATCATCCTCGAAAGTAAGAAAAATTTATTCGGAAGGATTTCAGATTAAATTTAATGGTTAAAAACGTAATGGGCCTAAGGTGAAAATTTTAAAGCACATTAAGGTATTCTAAACGTATATCGAAATTCTTAGGTCCCTTAGACCGAATTGTTGGACCAATTGAGTGGCCAAATATTGAGACAATTAAAGGCCCGAGGTATGGTGAAAAGTTTTACCTGAAAGCCCATTAAGAAAGCCTAAACCGAGAAGCCCAAATGGAAAGCCCATGAGATAAATATCTAACCATAGTTAAAGCTAAACATGACTCATAAGGTGACTCATGACTAAGGCTTAGGAAGTCAAGTATAATGGCTGGAAAGTAAGGCTTAATGGCTAAGTAAGTGGCTTATAAAATCAGCTACACCATTGTCATCTTCATCACACCATTCTCGGCTACACAAGGAAACCATTGAAATACAATTATCCAAGCTTTCTCTCATTAGAAATCACTAGGAATTAGGCATATCTGGAACTTGCATTCTTCATGAAAGTTGTTCCAAATTGAAAGGAGAGTGACATATGTTGGAATTGGCTATCAAAGAGCCATGGAGTGCAAACCGTGAGCCTCCAAAGTATTCGGCCAAGCGTGAACACAACAATTGGTATATTTTCAAGTTTTCAATTTCATATATGTTAATGTATGAATGATTTTAAGTATATTGTTATATGTTTTAAGCATTGAAACATATGAAATCACTATGATATTGGTTAGGCCAAGAGTGAGTAGTGAGATATTGATTTATGTCCATATGATTTTAAGGCATAAATGGATTAATGTACATGTGTTAATGATTATGGTGTAATTAGAATTAATCAATTTGATTAATTAATACATGTAATTAGTTGGCAATTAAGGTGTTTGATAAAATGCCTAAATGAACTATATGATGTTTAAGAATGTTGCCAACCAAGTGTTTGTGAAAATGCCTAAGTGAATTGGCTAAGGAAGGGACATGGCTGGCATGCTATGGTGTGACCGACAGCATGGATAACTCTCGGCCAAGGCATGTGGCCGAGAGGTCCAATGGGCCAAGCCCAAATATTTTAGGCCCAATGTGATGTAATGGGTCTAGGACAAGCCCAATAAGAGTTGGTGGGCCCCATAAGCCCAATAGGCCCAACGAAAATGAATAGTAAAATGAAAATGGGCTTAAGGCATAGTTAGGCCCATTAAGGTTTATTAAAGCCCATTAAGGGAAATAGACTGTATTTAATGTGAAATACAGTAGGAAAAATGTAATTAACCTAATAAATGGTTATATGCAGCTCCAGAGAGTATTGGATAAGCAAATCGGACTGCTGGATCGAGCAGCATTGAGAAAGTGAAATTTCTCGAGTGATTGCAGGTAAGGGACTTTTGTGAGTAGTTAGAGATACCTGCACGTATTTTCATCTGCTTTTACATTCACTTAAAAACTATGAGGGTCAGAGAAAATGAATAATAATTATTGTGACCCGATAGTGGCAAATTACGATTTTACCCTTAGTTAGGAAAAAAGTCAACTCTTGTGAAAAGTTGTAAAAAGCATGATAACCACCATTTTGAGTGTTTTACTGCTGTTTAGCAGAAGAATAAATAGATGGGCTAATGATTTTAAGGTTGATGTGAATTAATCTCACTTTATAGTGCTGATTTTGATATTTTATAAATCATCCATTTTTAAAGAGCCATCTATCATATTATGTGAGAATGAATCGTGCTGGAGCACAGCTCGCACTGGATTTCATATATTTTCCACATACATTAGTGCTGGATTATGATTCGCACTAGATTTCTATGACATGCATGATAGAGTACTGGAGTTCTTACTCGTATTCAGTTTTATATGATATATGCATGAGAGAGTGCTGGAGCGATTAGCTCGTACTTGAGTTTTACATGAGATGCATGACAGAGTGCTGGAGCGTTGCTTGTACTCGATTCTTCATGATTTATACATGACATAGTACTGGAGCTATTGCTCGTACTTGATTTAATACATGAACTATGCATTGACCTAGTTGCTGGAGGTTTACTCGCACTAGAGTTGAGTTTGTGATGTGAAACAGTGTCTGAGCAGGTAAGGGACTTTTGTGAGTAGTTAGAGATACCTGCACGTATTTTCGTCTGCTTTTACATTCACTTAAAAACTCTGAGGGTCAGAGAAAGTGAATAATAATTATTATGACTCGATAGTGGCAAATTACGATTTTACCCTTAGTTAGAAAAAAAGTCAACTTTTGTGAAAAGTTGTAAAAAGCATGGTAACCATCATTTTGAGTGTTTTACTGCTGTTTAGCAGAAGAATAAATAGATGGGCTAATGATTTTAAGGTTGATGTAAATTAAGCACACTTTATAGTGCTGATTTTGATATTTTATAAATCATCCATTTTTAAAGAGCCATCTATCATATTATGTGAGAATGAATCGTGCTGGAGCACAGCTCGCACTGGATTTCATATATTTTCCACATACATTAGTGCTGGATTATGATTCGCACTAGATTTCCATGACATGCATGATAGAGTACTGGAGTTCTTACTCATATTCAGTTTTATATGATATATGCATGACAGAGTGCTGGAGCGATTAGCTCATACTTGAGTTTTACATGAGATGCATGACAGAGTGCTGGAGCGTTGCTCGTACTCGATTCTTCATGATTTATACATGACATAGTACTGGAGCTATTGCTCGTACTTGATTTGATGATATTGTGCATAGCATGGTACTGGAGCTATTGCTCGTACTTGATTTAATACATGAACTACGCATTGACCTAGTTGCTGGAGGTTTACTCGCACTAGAGTTGAGTTTGTGATGTGAAACAGTGTTTGAGCGGAGTGTCGACTGTGAGTCGCACTCAAAGGCGTGCACTGTATGTGATATATAATACATGTTGAAAACCATGCTTGATTTGCTTGTGTAGACTGCGTGTCACACTGTGAGAGGAATTTGCATGAAGATACTAGAGACATGGTATGATATTCCATGGTTTTGAGGGCTAAGACCTATGGCAGGCACCCCGACTGCGATGTAGGGTCCACAGAGTACGTTGCACCGTGCATGTGGCATGGAGTACACTGTACCGTGTGGTGTTGTGGAGTTGAGGAGGATATAGTTGGTGGTTGTGATGGACTGACCCCCCTCTTGTTGCAGTAGTGATGCCCCGCATACCGAGATCTGTGTTGCTTGGGATCACATGTTGGATATGATCATAGTCCAGGATACTATTTACATTTTCACCACAGAGTCTCACATGATATATCACCTGATTGACTGATTTAATTACGGACAGACCTGAGGGATGGGTCAGACTCCGATTTTGTGTTGTGAATGATTTAAATGCCATATTTACTGTGATTTAAACATACATTGCATCTAAAGACATTGTGATATTATATATACGCATTATTTTGCGCTACATGCCTACATTTGAGAAAGAAAGCATGATTTCTGTACATGGGATTTAATCTGTACAAGTATATATATATATATTTAAAGACATGCTTTTAAAGTGAGTAAAGGAAATAATGTTTTCAAGGCATAGCATTATTTTGAGTAGATAGTGTAGATATCTACTTACTTGCATGATTTCTTTACTAAGCGCGTTGTATGCTCACCCCCTTTCTTTACATCTCTCTACAGAGCATCAGCAGTAGAGCAAGAGCTATTAAGGGACAGTATTCCTGAGTCCGCTGCTAGTTCCTATCGATCGTCAGGTATACATATTTTGTACGGTTATGTATCTAAACATAGAAACAACACAGTGATGTATACGATATATATTATGGGGAATGTATTTGTATTAGATTTTATATAATCTTACATGTATTATAAAAGAAGTTAAAGTCCGAGTATATTAACATGTATGGATGATATGGTATGCGAGGAAGCTAACATCGAATCACAACCCAACTATTGAAGAGAGGAAAGATAAGTTAAAAATACGAAAAAATTGTAGTGGTTTTGGTTAAGTCATAGATTGAGAACGGGTCCTGATAGGTGGACTTCCACCAGTGTTCTGCTTCACCTCTCAGTACAAAGGCCGCAAGCGCTACTCTCTTCGTAGCCGAACATCTACAGAAGTCGAATAACTTCTCTATCTAACTGATCCAGTCCTTAGCCATTGTCGGATCTTTTACTCTGCTAAAAGAATGAGGTTTGAAATCCATGAAATACCTCAACCTCTCCATATCACAATCATATCCATACCCCAAATCATCTTCATCATACTGCTATGGGGCTACTGGAGGAGGTACTGGTCGAATATGGGGATTTTGTGGCCTAACCAGTTCTGGTTGTGCAGGTGCAACAATCTCAGGTTCAGGTGCAGCTGCGGGGGGATTCGGTGCAGCCTGTCTTATTGTACCAGGTGTACCCTCAAACCTAGCCATGATCTGACCCATGATGGTCATCATAGTGTGTATGTCTTCCTCTAATCGGGCTATCCGAGGATCGGAAGCCTCTATCTGTTCCTGAGGCTCATGATTAGAGGACGATCTACTGTGCCCTCAGTCCTTTCATTTCGCCCTTGAGTTCTCGAGTTCTCTCCCCTCTTGCGGTGTCTTGCAGGCATATCTCACAAGCCTGATAACTTTCCTGCATTTATAACAAACATTTAATTCACTACCAGCTCTGTATACATATTTATATCTAAATATCGCATAGTAACTTGGGGATGTATGTTTCTTAGTCCTAAACATCGATTCACATCAGACCAACCATGCTCTGATACCAAATCTGTCACACCCCACTTTCGAGTGTTCTTTATCCATACTTACTCAACTACGGTTGGGCTGTGAGGCGATGCAATTACTAAAGTTCCTTGAGTTTACAGGGAAAATATTTAAAATTTAATTCACATTCCCAGGTGTGTAAATATACAAAATTAATTGTATAATAATATCTTTACATATCATCCCCATAAAACTGTTACATTTCTTAGGTATAACTGTGCGATATATCGAGATAGATACAAAATACACGTGTGTATACAATTCTTATACCTTTACAACTGGCGGGAGCTGTCCAACTCAAAAGAAATCTAGAGACCACCACTCTCCTACATCTCAGTACCTGGAGGGAAAAATAGTGGGATGAGCAAACCACAGCTCAGTAAGGAAATGAATGCTAGCAGGTAGTTATCGTACTACCTACATAGCCCATGCATGTATAAAACAAAACCATGTTTTCATTATAAATGGAAATATCATCGAAAAATGCAGTTAACATATATTTTTCATTGGGCATTTTCATGAATACAAATATTTAATATTTCCACTTGAAACATGTTTCATAAAACAGTGCTCTCATGGCACAAGTGATTAAATCAGAGATTTATCAAATACACAAGAATCTCTTTCTTTCTCAATCATTACTTTTTCCTCAAACCTCTCAAATATCTAAGACAGGCATGGAATTTTCAGCAATCAAATATCCATGACATATGGCCATAGTCAGTGATCCTAGGCCTCACTGATTATGTGTGCATAGGGCATCACTTCGTCTAAAGGGGGATGGGTCAGTCCTACCCTTCGGCTCATCTCAATCAACCTCATCTCCTAATATACTCACGGTATAAGGTATGCCATGTGTCATCTACGTGATACTCGTACTCACGTGCACCCAGCACGGTACATAGTATATCAACGGACAACTACACAATACTATGTACGACCGTGGACCCAAGTCCATACTCCAACTCCGATGGACTTTTCATACTAAACCATGTCTCATATACCAGGTGAGCAAGCAGTGTGACACACAATCATTGCAAGTCTCTAGCGCGGTACGAGCTATCGTTAAGGCCCAGCTGGTTCAAAGGCCGTCGGTTGGCATCCCCTTGGGTCCCAAACCCCCAGGTTTACCTCAACTCATTAAAAACAAGTGTGAGCAATGCTCCAGCACTTTTCTCAAAACCATCATGCTAGTTAAACTCTAGCACGGCACATCAAAAGTATAGAAACATGTGCGAGCTATCACCCCAGCACATAGTCAAGTCATTAAAATGGGTGTGAGCTAGAGCTCCAACACCAATCTCATCTCAAATCCGATAGGTGGCTATTTTCTCTTTTAAACTCAAAGCATGTTTATTTATGCAGCATGTCTTTCCATGCTAAAACATGTAAAACTAGCCAACCTATCATTATCATTTCTCAATCAGCACATCAATACAAAATTAAGAAAACATTGAAATCATGCATATCATGCTATTTCCTTACCCCATCCCATTTCTCAATACATATATACCATAGTGTATTTCATGCTTCCATATCATTTCATAGAATTGTAACGTCGTACTAATTCTAGCGATATATCTATGAAATTTCCATAAAATACGTACTAACATCTCTATAGCTAACACGCAGTCCCTTACCTCGAATCGCGCTCGTATCCCCTTTATCACGTTTGCTCCGTTCGCTATCCGGGTTAGTCGTGTCTCACGTATTCCTAGCTACACATATAAATCATCAAGTTATTTTTTGTTTTCATCTACTAAACATACACATTATCTTCTATTTATCTATTCATACTCCTTAAATCCTTCAAATCACATTTCACCTTTCCACTAACATCATTTTATCATCTATAAAGCTTTCCATCATTTTTCCATGGGTTTCCTGTTTATAAATCTCCCTTAATACTACTCACCTATCATTGCATTCATCTTTCATATCAGCATTTCACATCTCATTCATCCCACAAAAACCTAGAAACCATATTTAGAAGCTTAAAGGTTGAAGAGCTTACCCTTTTACTTAATCAAACTTGTGGTAGCCACAACTCCTTCTCTTGATCACACCAATGTGAGATTTTTGGGTATGTTGTTCTCCTTGCTTCAAGGAACAACTTTCCCTTCTTGTGCTTCTTTAGATTCTGACTGCAAGGTAGTGATTTTTAGAGTGAGAAAGTATGGGTTTTTTGAGAGAAAATTACAGATGAGGTTTGGTGAGAGAAGAGTTCTGAGTTTTCATCTCAATCCCGTGCTCTTTTTATAGATGCAGAGACATGAGATCGATCTAGCCCTTGTAGAGATCGATCTCTGCAAGGTTTCGTAGTCCCTTTTTACTAAACACAACCACTACAAGATCAATCTTCTTCCATGATGAGATCGATCTGTCGAAGGTAATTTTCCTCTTGGAGATCGATCTGTCTATCTTTGAGATCGAACTATTCTCAAATAGAGAGTTAAGGAGATTGATCCGCTTACATTAAAATCGATGTTCTCATTACAGAATGTTCACCAGATCGATCTGGCTCCATTAGAGATCGATCTGTCTTGTCTCATTACTTAAAATAAGGTCATTTTGGCTCTTCCAGATCGATCTCTCATCCCATGAGATTGATTTGTCATTCATATTTCCAGATGTTACTGTAGTTTTCTACAGCAACTTCATTCAAAACCTCCTTAATTTGCTGCCATAGTCATCTCCTCATTCATTCCTCCTTAAGACTTGAAAATGGCATCCAATCACACTTAGTACATATTAAAACTTGTGGGAAATCTTTGTATAGCCAAATATATACAATATATAACTAAATGGAAGTGCATAACTTATGCAATTTCATTCCATTTTACTCCAATACTCATATTCCATTCCCCTCACATTCATTATATATCAAAGTCCATTTCTTCATATTCATATTTAATGCAACTTGTACGTACATCACAACTCTTATTACAAGTGAGTACATTAATCTCATGGACTTTGTTTCACATATGCTTCACATTACTAGTACATCATCATACTTATGAATTCATTTATATATGTTCAAGGTTAAACCTATACGGGGTCTCACAACTAAGATGTCCAAATCCTCTTTTAAAAACTTGATATGTCATTCATTCTTAAACTTTACTTTCGTTATTGGCCCATCTATTGTCATCACCCTTTTTAGGTTTGCTTTCCTCTTGTTTTTGTAGGATATCTAATGCTCAATGGTTCTTACCATTATGTTGATCACACCCACTGATAGTGTGTTTTCTTACTGCCTTGAATTCATCTTGGCGATCACTTCATTGTTATTAGAGTAGGTTCTTACTGCTTTTTCCTCATAAAAAAAATTCAATCTCATCCACCAGCTTTAGGAACTCCTCAGTTGTGTGGCCATAATTGTAGGACTTGAACTTGGCATTTTTTCTTACGAATATATCATTGTAATCGTGTAAATATGATATATTAATCAATAAAGAAGGAATGATGCAATTACAAGTTCAATTTAATCAAGAAATAAAGCTGAGTGTCTTAAATTGTGAAATAAGAGCTCTGATGAGCTCGGGACAAACCGAAATAAAATTTGGTTAAACAAACTAAAAATATGGATTCAGGACACCAAAATATAGATAGTCTAAGAAAGGAAGTCAATCCGAAAATGATAACCCAACAATAACCCATTTTGAAAATTTATCCCAGAAATGTAGAAAAAATACATTTTTGAAAAAATAAATAAATGCGATAAAATAAAATAGAACGTACATATATTTTTGTAGAAATAAATTAAATAAAATATATGTACA
The DNA here is from genome assembly GCA_033439115.1 of Firmiana major. Classification (NCBI taxonomy): domain Eukaryota; kingdom Viridiplantae; phylum Streptophyta; class Magnoliopsida; order Malvales; family Malvaceae; genus Firmiana; species Firmiana major. The sequence goes on along the minus strand of CM065907.1, from coordinate 66,767,929 downwards.
AGGATGTGTAAATATTAGTGTATAAAATACACTATGAGGATAAAATATTATATTTTTAACATATGCTTGTATTATATTATATTATATTAAAATATAATATAATATATATAAAAAAAGAAATTGAAAAAAAAAGAAACGAAACAGAGAAGGAAATCGGGTAAACTCGATTCCCTCTCTCACCCTTCTCTGGATCCAAGAAGGATGAGGGAAGAAGACAAGAGAGAGAGGCCGCCGAGAGGGGAGGAAATCACCTCTGATGCTGACCCAGCCAAAATTCAGCCAGAAGACGCTGGCCAATGAGAGAAAGGGAAAGGATAGAGAGAAACCGAGAGTGGGAGCCTCGATACGTCGATGTGATGTCGATTTGCCCAGTACTGTCACCAACCGAAGGTTGCCCAACCGAAGTCGAGTCGATTGGCTGAAGAAGCGGCCAGAGAACCGGTCGGCAGCGCTGGAAATGGCGAAGAGAAGGCTGAACCGATCCAAAACCGATTTTGTAAAATAGATATAGGCTGAACTGAACCAGACCGGTTCAGCCAAGGAAAAAGAAAAAAAAAAGGAGAAAAAAATTCGGTGATGTCCCGGGTTTAAGGACAAACTGGTATGCGGTCGGAATTGATCGATTTATTTCTTGAAAAATTAGTTTGAATTTATATTTGACCAAAAATGATCGATTTAAATATATATCAATGTGTAACGCGACGGTAGGCAACAAACAAGAGTTTGAGTCTCGATTTACGTGCCATCAAGAAAATTCGAGTAAGTGCTCCTCACATACTGTAACTTGTATATTTATACGAAATTGGAATTAATCGTATGTGAATTAGAAATTGATCGCGTAAGTTACAGATTAATTTCGTATAAATTGCTGTATATGTGGAATTGAAAATCGATGATCGTAACTGAAATAGCGAATTATCTAAAAGACTAGAAAAGGCTTAAGATGCCACGATGTTAGGGTGAGACCCATTAGAGAGAAATTGAGCCCAATACAGGCAATTGGGCCCAATATGTTAAATTAATTGTAGAAAAGTGAAAATAAGTATATTGGGGTGAATTAATATAGTATGTAATTATTTGCAGCTCTTGAGGATACTTTCGGAGCTAGATAGACTGCGTGATTCGGAGAGATTAAGAATTAAAATTCACAGTCGACACATTTCTAGTTAAGGGATTTTGTAAGCTCTTAGAGATGTACGAATTTTCATTGCCATATCAGAGTATTTAAATTCTATAAGGAGTCCAAATTAGAAATTTCTAAATTTACACTGAGAAAGGGTAAATTACCAAAATGCCCCCAATTATGAAAATAAATGAAAGTGACCTAAATGGCATATAATGTAGTGTTTTGCATAAATAAGTGTGTTTTTTGAATGAGAAACAATAGAATGGCTCCCAATTTGATTATCTACATTAAATTGCATGTTTTATGAATTAAATAACTGTGATAAGTGATTTGATGGGAAATGTTTTCCTCTCACTCACTTAGGTGCTATTTTCTGTATTTGATTTAATCAGGAGCACCACTTTTATCAGAATTGAGCCATCTATTCAATTTGTGTGAAAACAAATAGTGCTGGAGTTTACTCGTACTAGATTTGATATGGTTTTCACATGACATAGTGCTGGAGCCTTGTTTTGCTCACACTAGATTTGATATGGTTTTCACATGACATAGTGCTAGAGCCTTGTTTTGTCCACACTAGATTTGGTATGGTTTTCACATGACATAGTGTTGGAGCTTTGCTCGCACGAAACTCTATATGTTTTATGCATGATAATGTGCTGGAGCTTTGCTCACACTAGTTTGTGATTTTATGATATGCATAAAACCGTGTTTGGAGACGTCGTGTAGGCTATGTGAGAGGCACGTGATTTGATAAAGTCATGCTGGAGCCTCATGTTGACTGTGTGTCACACCGATTTAGTATGCTCGTACATGCATTTTTGGAGACCTAGTATTGATACAACTGGAGATGGGATGATAAGACTCGGAGGACGGGCGCTACTAATCTCGTTGAATTATGATATTAGGCTTCATAGAGTACGATGTACCGTGTGTAAGACCCTTATTTTCATATGTAACTCTTATAAATTCCTAAGTATGCATTCGTTTATGTAATGTAAATTATAAGAAGTGAAAGGTCCGTAATTTCGATGTACACACGAGTTAAGTGAATTTGTGATGTACACGTAAGTTTAGTTATGTATAAATGATAAGAAATAGACCTTCTGAAGCGATGAATGTGTATTGAATGTAAAATGGTAGTGTGGTAAATGGAAATGAAGTTAATTTTGAGAATTGGAGTGAAAAAATGGCTAAGTATGGCTGCAGGACAAAGGGAGATCGATCTCCAATGCAAAGGAGATCGATCTCCAATTAAAGGCATTTTGAAGAAGGAAATCGATCCTCAGTCCAAGCAGATCGATCCCCTTATGTCACGCCCTGGAAACGCGAGAAATAGGGCAAATTCAAAACTTTTTCTATATCATTACACATATCTAGGTGCATTCCTGTACAATGTCATGCATCAATGTTGTATATATATATATATATATATATCATAAAATCACACCTCAGGATCTAATCATCACATAATTAGATATATCAAATCAGATACATTCCTCAACTCAGATTGAATTATCCTAATACATCCCATACATCATAGTACATTAAGTGTCTGTAAATACAATTATAGTTTGGTTACATGAAATAATAAAATGTACCTCAAGTACACTATGTCACCTGGAGCTCGAGTCCTCCACTGGCCACTAACCCATATGTCGCAGGAAAATTCTCTTCACTTGAAGAAATCTGGAGGAGAGATAAAACAGGGTGAGCTTCTAAATCGCTTAGTAAGAGGATAAGGGATTCATTAATAACAAAATGATTTACACAGCATAATCATTTTGTCTTACATGATAAACTCAATAAACTCAGTGGAAAATGTAGCATGAATAGTTAAAACATCATCTTAAAGCCCATGTAAGAAGATGATAATAAATGACTCAATTCAAGTTTACAAGCATGTAGAAATCAAGATGCGATAATGACTTTTCTATTTAAAGCGTGATAAAAATCACTGCAATAGTAATGCACGTGGCACAGCCACTAAATAAAATCTGCACGTGGCACAACCACCAAACACACGTGGTACAGCCATTGATTTAGATTCGTACGTGGCACAGCCACCAAATACACGTAGCACAACCACAGATTAGGATTCACACGTGGCATAACCACCAAATACACATGGCACAGCCACATATTAGGATTCACACATGGCACAGCCACCAAATACACGTGGTAGGTAACCAACGCTACCAGAGTAGGGGTCATCTCACATTACCAAAACGGAGGAATATCGGACTTACATACTACTAAAGCAATGCCCGGAGTGTATTCAAAATGACACACCTAAGTCTCAATCAATAGCCATTATCATAAAAAAATCGTTTTGCCTTCACATAAAGCTTATAATGGTTTTCTCTCATAAAACTCATTTCAAACCGTTTTGTACTCAACACAAAACATGTTAAAACCGAGCTTCAACCGAAAAAACCACGCACACATTTCTCAAATCTTAGTACTCCTTAACGTAGGGCCTAAAACACTTTTCACATTTTTAAACACAAAATGGTTATCAAATGTTTTCACATATAGTTTACAACTCATAAAAGTTGTGCCCCAACCGGCTATAAAATCGTGTGCAATTCTCATTTATAACACATAAAACATGCTTGTTTTCTTAATAAAAAATCATGCTACAATATTATCACAAAACACATACACAAATGAGTTTAGTTTTCCATTACTTCTTTGCACCTCGTATAGTGCAATCGTTCTCCCGTATCATGGACTAGCCTCGCATTCCACTCTGAAAATCCCAAGCTGTCCAAACGATGTTAAAAAATCAATATCTCAAATTAATTTCATTATCGAGCATACATTTGCTCATATTTCTCACCAGCACCTAAATCTGTCAATTCTCGTAACTCTATCACCTTTCATAATTCCATCCACTACATTTCCAATTCTACATTTATTGTGCACAAAAACCAATGCCGATATTCATCTCATTGCCGTGATTTCAATTTATAACCATAATTCCTAAAATTACCACAATTACATAATAACATCTCTACTCCAACAAAATCATAGTTTCAACAATCCCAAATCATTTCCCAACTAATTCATCACAATGCCCATGCTCACAATCACCAAAAATTACTTCAAAATCAAAGATCAAGGTTTAGAAAATTACCCAAACTTGTGGAGTGCTCAACTCACACCTCAATTCGATTCATCTTTCGATTTCCAAGTATGTTGTTCTACTTTAGGTGAGCAACAACTTTCCTTTTTGCCACAACTCTTGATTTGGACGAAAATGAGCGATTTGGAAGAGAGAGAAAGCTAGGGTTCGGCTGAAATGGAGGTTTGAAAGAGAGAGAAAATATGAAATGCTGGAAAACACAGGGGTCCTTTTATAGACGGAGGGTAAGAGATCGATCTGGCTCTTGATGAGATTGATCTGCATTTGAATATGGGGACGATTTTGGGTAATTTTATGCCTAGGAGATCGATCTATCGAGGGGTAAGATCGATCTCTTAATGGCTTTATGAGATCGATCTGCTCCAATTATGAGATCGATCTCTAGTTTACAGAATGCTTCATGAGATCGATCTGCTCCTTGAGGAGATTGATCTTCTCCTTAACAGAAACATTTTGATATCGATTCCTTCCTCATGAGATCGATCTCTTCATTACAAAATCATAAGGAGATCGATCCTATTCCATTGGAGATCGATCTGCTCGCTTAAATTCCTCATTCCTTGTCATTTTTGACCTACCAAATCGATTCTCTCTTCTCCAAGATCGATCTGGCCCCATAGTTTCACACTTTAACATAAAATCTCATTCATGACTCATTCATCACTTAAAATTTCATTCCATACCAACTCAATATATGAGTACATCATATTTAGTTCAATCAATTACACTTCATGTTCTCATTACATAATTTGATATGTGTAAAATTCTCAGATCTCACATCCTTCCCACCTTAAAAACAATTTGGTCGTCTAAATTCAACTCAACTCGTCAAATAGATGGGGGTATTTCTCCTTCACGAGACTTTCCAATTCCCATGTTGCCTCTTCCATTAAGTGATGTTTCCATAAAACTTTCAGTAATGGGATGCTCTTAGTTCTAAGTACCTTATCCTTTCTATCGAGAATCCAGACGGGTTCTTCAATGTAGCTCATATCCTCTTATATGTCCATCTCTTCGTACTCTATGACATGAGAAGTGTCCGAGTGGTACTTCCTTAACATTGATACATGAAAGACGTTATGTATTCCGGACATCTGTGGGGGTAATGCCAATTTATAGGCTACCTCTCCCACTCTCTTAAGAATCTCAAATGGTCATATGTATCGAGCACTCAATTTCCCTTTCCTTCCAAATCTCATGATACCCTTACTCGATGATATATTCAGAAATACTGCATCACCAACATCAAACTCAAGTGGCCGTCTATGCACATTCACGTAGCTTTTTTGTCTACTCTGTGCAACCCGTAATCTCTCACATATGAGTTTCACACTTTGTACAGCCTACTCAACAAGCTTGGGAGCATTTATCTTTCTGTCACTGACTTCTTCCTAAGCTACAGGGGATCTAAACCTCCTACCATATAGAGCCTCAAAAGGTGTCATTCCAATACTCGCATAAAAGCTGTTATTGTACGCAAACTCTACTAGGGGCAGGTGATCATCCCATGATCCCTTAAAATCCATCGTACACACCCTCAACATATCCTCCAGGGTCTGAATAGTCTTCTCTGGCTGACCATCTGTCTGGGGATGATAGGCGGTACTAAAACTCAATCGAGATCCCATGGACTCCTAAAACTGGGTCCAAAATCTAGAAGTAAATCAGGAATCTCTGTTAGAAGTAATACTCAGTAGAGCCCCATGTAATCTAGCTATCTCGCTAACATATAACTCAGCTAAGGCATCCACAGTATCTGTGCTCTTGATGGCGAGGAAGTGGGCACTCTTTATCAGTCTATCCACTATAACCCATATAGCGTCACGAGCTCTCCGGGTCCTCGGTAAACCCATAATAAAGTCCATGGTGATGTGCTCCCATTTTCATGTAGGTACAGGTAAAGGCTGTAGTAGTCCTCTGGGCTTCCGATGCTTAGCTTTCACTTGCTGGCATACTAAACATCTGGCCACATACTCTACCACGTCTCGCTTCATACCACTCTACCAGTACACCTTTCTCAAATCTCGATACATCTTAGTACTCCCTGGATGCATGGTGTATAGCGAGCAGTGGGATTCTCTCAATATCTGTCTCTTCAGGATATCATCGTCTGGTACACAAATTCATCCTCTGAATCTCAACAATCCATCCTCACTGATTGTGAGATCCGACTACGAAGTCTGCTCAGCTGGGCTAACCATATCTATCAACCTCTGATCATTGCGCTACCCAATTCTGATCTGATCCATGATCCTGGGCTCTATTAGCAGGCTAGCCAAAAATCCAATCTTTACCTCTTTAGTTCTGATTTGGAGTTCCGCAAGATGCTCCAGTAAATCCCATTCCCTGATCATCATAGCAGATATCATACTCTTCCTGCTCAGGGCATCAGCAACTACATTCGCCTTACCCGGATGCTATAGAATCTCGCAGTCATAGTCCTTAAGGAGTTCCATCCATCTCCTTTGTCTCATGTTTAACTCTTTCTGATCAAAGAGATATCTCAAACTCTTATGATCAGTGAAGATCTGGAGTCTTTGCCCATATAAGTAGTGTCACCAAATCTTCAAGGCAAATATAACAACAGCTAACTCCAAATCATGCGTAGGGTAATTCCGCTCATGGTCTTTCAACTGTCGCGATCCATATGCGACCACTCTTCTGTGCTGCATAAGGACACACCCCAATCCTTGATGGGATGCATCACTATAAACTGAAAATACTCTTGATCCCTCAAGAATAGTCAACACAGGTGCCGCTTTCAATCTCTTCTTCAATTCCTAAAAATTGAGCTCACACTGATCAGTCCATATGAACGGAGTCTCCTTGCATGTGAGCTTAGTCAAAGGAGCGACAATCTTGGAAAATCCTTCCACAAATCTTCTGTAATACCCTGCCAAACTAAGGAAGCTTCGTACTTCTATAATTGTCCTCGATCTTTCCCAATTAAGCACAGCCTCTACATTACTTGGATCCACTGATACTCCTTCCTCTAAGACTATATGACCAAAGAAAGCTATCCGATCCAGCCAAAACTCACACTTACTAAGCTTTCCATATAATAGTTTATCTCAGAGTATCTGAAGTACTAACCACAATTGTTGTGCATGTTCCTCATATGACCGAGAGTATACCAGGATATCATCAATAAAGACTATCACAAATTTATCTAGATAGTCTCTGAACACCTCGTTCATTAATCTCACAAAGGCTGCAGGTGCGTTTGTCAATCCAAAGGATATCACTAGAAATTCATAATGGCCATACCGTGTCCTGAAGGCCGTCTTCGAAATATCTTCTTCCTTAATCCTCAATTGGTGATAGCCCGATCTCAAATTAATCTTAAAAAAGACTGAGGCCCCTCTCAGATGATCAAGTAGATCATCAATCCTAGGCAATGGGTACTTATTCTTCACCGTGGCTTTATTTAATAATCGGTAGTCTACGCATAACCTGAGACTACCATCCTTCTTCTTAACAAAAAAAAACTGGTGCTCTCCACGGTGAAACACTAGGTCTAATAAACCCTTGATCCAATAACTCTTGTAGTTGTTTCTTCAATTCCTCAAGTTCCATTAATGCCATCCTGTATGGAGGTCTAGAGATTGGCTGAGTATTTGGTACCAAATCCATGGTAAACTCCAGCTCTCTCTCTGATGGTAAACCTGGTAACTCATCTGCGAAAACATCCAGAAATTCACACACCACAGGTATATCCTCAATCCTCAGATGTTCCCGATCATCATCTAAGATGAGTATTTCATAACCTTCACACAAACAGTCATATTTAGTACTCTTACAAGCAACATCAAAATTTCAATTTGCTTACAAAATTTCATACATCTATTTACTCAATATTTCAAATGTACACTGTAAGGTTCAGGTAGGGAGAAAGTTACAATCTTGGTGTAGCAGTCTAAACTCACTCGATTGGTTGCCAGCCAATCCATTCCCAAAATTACATCAAACCCATGCATATTTAATATTATTAGATCTGTTAACATCACTCTATCTCCCACCTTCATTTCACATCTTCTACAGATCAAATCAGTTCTCTGGGATTAACACATAGGGGTATTTACAGGTAGTATATACTCTAGAGGTTTAAACTTCAAAAGTAATCTACATGTTAAATACTCATAAATAAACAAATCCGTGGACCCTGAATCAATCAACACATGAGCCTTATGATTACAGACAGAGAGTGTACCTCTTATAGTTTCTGCAGAAGTGTCTGCGGTTTCCTTATCCAGAGCAAACACACGTCCTTGTGTAACAGGCTTTTTCCCTTTCTCTGTAGCAGTGGCTCATCTCTGGGGATTCACTCTCTGAGGCTGTTGTCTAGTAGGCTCCGGAGCACGTGGTCTCTGAGGTTGAGGGTAATTTTTCACCATGTGACCCATGTCTCCACATCTAAAACATCCATGGATCAACCCAGTACAACTTCCCTCATGCATTCAGCCACAATTTCTACAAACCCTTATCTCAAGCCTAACATCTTGAAGGGTCTCTCTAATGATGGGACAAGCTCTGGGTCTCTCTAATCTGCCCTTCTGCACCTTAATCCTTCCTCTTTTGAAGGAACCTCTCTGAACATCTATTTGGGAAATCGCTGGCCTCTTACCCTTATCCCTACTCACCGCTCTGAGCTCATTCTGGGATTATACCATCTCGATTCCCCTCTCAATCTCTTGTGCTCGTCTCAGAGCATCTCCAAACTCAGTAATACATAGCCCTATCAATCTATCTATGATGATGGGCTTCAATCCATACACAAATCTCTCAGTACGGAGCTCTTCATTCTTGAAGGACTCTAGATCATATCTCAATAGAGCGGTAAATTGGCTCTCATAATCATCCACAGACATATCGCCCTGTACCAGGTTGAAAAAATCTGCTTGCTTCTTTCTCTGAGTGGCTCGTGATACATATTAGGTTCTAAAGACTGTCTGAAACTCTTCCCAACTAATCACATCCTGGTGGGACATCAGAATACCTTGGGTAGTACCCCACCAATCTCGAGCTCTCCCTTTCAACATATAGGTACTCATACTGACTCTCTCAGCATCTGTGCACCCCAGATAGTCAAATATAACTCTCAACTCCGTTAGCCACTCCTCAGCCTCTGTAGGATCCTTCTTTCCCCTAAATGCGAGTGGATTCATTTTCAAAAAGTCCTTCAGTCGGACCATACTTCTATCATTAGGCTGAGTGACGGGAGGTACTGGGTCCATTTGTACTGGAGGTACAGGAGGTCGTTCTATTGGTGTAGGAGTAGTACCTGAGGCATTAACTCTAAAATGTTACGCGAATAGCGTTGTCAGTTGCTCAAAACCTTGCCTCACATTAGTCTCAATCTGGTTAAATCAAGAGTTAGGACTCGCTGGTTGTGGGGTAGGTGGTGGAGGTGGCTCTGCCTGCCTACGCGAACGACCTCGTTGTCCACTCATTCTCAATCTTAATATGTTTCCTGTGCGTACACATAAAACTTGATTGAAATTTCAATCCTCAATTTTAGTTCATGACCAGACTTATATAGACACTTGGGATGTATCCTATTAAACTTAACCGACACTGACAGTACTAAACACCCTAAGCTCTGATACCAAGAAAACACTGTCACGCCCCGAAAATGCGGAAAATAGGGCAAATTCAAAACTTTTTCTATATCATTACACATATCTAAGTGCATTCCTGTACAATGTCATGCATCAATATTGTATATATATATCATAAAATCACACCTCAGGATCTAATCATCACATAATTAAATATATCAAATCAGATACATTCCTCAACTCAGATTGAATTATCCTAATACATCCCATACATCATAGTACATTAAGTGTTTGTAAATACAATTATAGTCTGGTTACATGAAATAATAAAATGTACCTCAAGTACACTATATGGCCTGGAGCTCTAGTCCTCCACTGGCCACTAACTCGTACGTCACAGGAAAATTCTCGTCACTTGAAGAAATCTGAGGGAGAGATAAAATAGGGTGAGTTTCTAAATCGCTTAGTAACAGGATAAGAGATTCATTAATAACAAAATTATTTGCATAGCACAATCATTTTGTTTTACATGATAAACTCAACAAACTCAGTGGAAAATGTAGCATGAATAGTTAAAATATCATCTCAAAGCTCATGTAAAAACATGATAATAAATGGCTCAATTCAAGTTTACAAGCATGTAGAAATTAAGATACGATAATGACTTTTCTCTTTAAAACGTGATAAAAATCATTGCAATAGTAATGCACGTGGCACAGCCACCAAACACACGTGGCACAACCACTGATTTATATTTGCACGTGGTACAGCCACCAAATACACGTGGCACAGCCACAGATTAGGATTCACACGTGGCACAACCACCAAATACACGTGGCATAGCCACAGATTAGGATTCACATGTGGCACAGCCACCAAATACACGTGGTAGGTTACCAATGCCACCAGAGTAGAGGTCATCTCACGTTACCAGAACGGAGGAATATCGGACTTACATGCTACTAGAGCAATGTTGTCCTTAATGGAACACTACAGGAAGTGCACAGGTCAGTTTTCGAGTATAGAGTAAATATGAGTATCGTCCTACAGGGAACTGTGTCCACCGCTAATCACTGTAATTAACAACCTTGAGCTTTATTTAGAAAATTAATGAATGTTGGTTAAAATCCTATTTACTATTCTAACTATTAATTACAGAACAATTTAATTAAAACAAATAACAATAATTAATATCAATAGCAAAATATTCCTAGAAATCGATTTCACCTAACTTGGGTTCATGCAATCCCTTTTGATCAATTGTTCTTTTGATTTCAATTTGTTTATAGCCGAAACTGTTTCCTGTTTATCTCTCCCGAGTTTTAAACAGTCATACCCAATTTACCTAATCCTAACCTCTCGATTCAGAATTAAATAATAGAGTTTATTAAGCAATAATAATCCGTTTCTCTATGGCTCATAAGAATTGTCAACCTCCCGATTCAACAATGTCCTATGTTAATCTACCCTTGTGCATATAAACAATCCCCTCTCCCGAGTGTCGGATTCTTATACTAGTTCATCTAACTAGTGGCCAATCAACTAGAGCATTAAGAACAAGTAGATTAAATAAACATAATTGAAATCATCCAAACAACATCAGAAAGTAATTGCAATCTGCCCAAAGTTGGTTACATCGATTCTCGGAAAAAGGAGTTTAGTTCCTAGACATCAAAATAAACATCCAAGAAATCCAATTTAACATCCTAAGAACAAATATGGTGAAAAAGATGAAGTTTCTATGGAGCTAAATAAATCTTGAAGTCTTTTGCCGCAACCTCCTCCGATATTCTGATAAAAAGACTATTTATAAGGTTTCCAAACACTAAAACGCGGAAGGCCACGTGGCAAAACAGTGTTGCCCTAATCAAACTGCTATGCTGCGGCAATGGTATTAATTCCTTAAAACTGCTTTGCACTGTCCAGTTTCTTCTATTGCTACAGCATAAGTCACGATCAGCACCCTGTAACTTCTTCTTCTTCTTCTTCTTCTTCTTCTTCTTCTTCTTCTTCTTCTTCTTCTTCTTCTTCTTCTTCTTCTTCTTCTTCTTCTTCTTCTTCCTCTCTTCTTCTTCTTCTCTCTTCTCTTCTTCTTCTTCTTCTTCTCTTCTCTTCTCTTCCTCTTCTTATCTTCTTCTTCTTCCTCTTCCTCACTCCTCCTCCTCTCTTCCTACTCTTCTCCTCTTCTTCCTCTTCCTCTTCTTCTCTTCCTCTTCTTCCTCTTCTCTTCTTCCTCTTTCTCTTCTTCCTCTTCCCTCTCTTCTTCTTCCTTCTCTCTTCTTCTTCTTCCTTCTTCTCTTCTTCTTCTTCTTCTTCTTCTTCTTCTTTCTTCCTCTTCTTCTTCTCTCTTCTTCTTCCTCTTCTCCTCTCTTCTCTCTTCCTCCCTCTTCTTCCTCTTCTTCCTCTTCTCCTCTTCTTCCTCTTCTTCCTCTTCTTCCTCTTCTTCCTCTTCTTCTCTTCTTCCTCTTCTTCCTTCTTCTTCTTCTTCTTCTTCTTCTCTTCTTCTTCTTCTTCCTCCTTCTTCCCTCTCTTCTTCCTTCTTCTTCTTCTTCTTCTTCCTTCTTCTTCTTCTTCTTCTTCTTCTTCTTCTTCTCTTCTTCTTCTTCTTCCTTCTTCTTCTCTTCTTCTTCTTTCTCTTCTTCTTCTTCTTCTTCTCTTCTTCTTCTTCTTCTTCTTCTTCTTCTTCTCTTCTTCTTCTTCTTCTTCTTCTTCTGCTTCTCTCTTCTTCTTCTTCTTCTTTCTTCTTCTTCTTCTTCTTTCTTCTTTTCTCTTCTTCTTCTTCTTTCTTCTTCGTCTTCTCTTCTGTCTTCTTCCTTCTTCTTCGTCTTCTTCTCTTCTTCTTTCTTCTTCTTCTTTCTTCTATTCTTCCTTCTTCTTCTTCTTCTTCTTCTTCTTCTTCTTCTTCTCTTCTTCTTCTTCTCTTCTTCTTCTTCTTCTATTCTTCTTCTTCTTCTCTACTTCTCTTCTTCTTCTTCTTCTTCTTCTTCTTCTTCTTCTTCTTCTTCTTCCTCTTCTTCCTCTTCTTCTTCTTCTTCTTCTTTATAGCAATGTCATACCCCTGAACTTAAGGTTTTTTTTTCACTACTTGTAACTTGGATATGATACTCAATTTTCATCAAAACCCAAGAACAAACCCATGTTTTAATAATTAAGTTCACAAACCAACAATTTACAAACCACCCCTATTTTCTTTTGAGCTCATCCCCCAATCCAAAAATTGATTAATAGCACTTCAAGTAAGGGACCAAAAGAAAAATATAGTCAAACAATTAGGCCATGGTTTGTAATATGGTTAGATAACAATAAAATGGAAAAATTAGGCTCAAAGGGTTTTTCAAAGGTTTGAAATAATTGGGTAGGATTGAAAGGCTCAATCTCAACACAAAAATGGCCTAGATCATTTTCCTAATTATGCATGGTCTATCAATTTCGCCTCAAGTAGTAAATAATCAAGTTCTAGAGTCTTTTTGGTTTCACAACTCAACACAATAAGTACACAGACTAAATATGATTGGTACATAAGTTTAAGTGAAAAGATTTAAGTGAAGCTTTCTATCCATATATCAATACTCAAACAATAAAATCATCTATTTGAGCAAAAGTTGATACTTCCTTGCAATATCCATCTTCGGCCACAATATAGAAAAACTAACCTTTAAAACTGAGTATAATTGTCACACAAACATAAAAATAACAAAGTAACAACTCTTAAAAATTATTGAAACAGGCACACAAAGCATAATAAAGCATAAGGCACACAAAGCACAGCTAACTCCCCCAAACTTAAAACTTTCATTGTCCCCAATGAAAAGATAGGAAAAAGTGTTAAAGAGGACTTCCCTGGGGTAGTTTAGCTGTCCTAATCCTCCTCTAAGCCAACCTCAGCATCAGCGTCCTCTGGTGCATCTTCTTCCATGTCATCAACATCATCATCAGCTGCATTTCCCTGCTGTGGCATACACCATTGTGGTTGTAAGGGAAATTTCACCTTTCCTTCACGACCCCTCAGATTGAGGTATTGCACCAATGACCGATTGTAATTGGCAACATACGTAAGGAAAGTCCAATAATCTCGGTCATTATTGCGCACCTCCATCTGTAACTCTTTAATCTCATTAAGAGTCTCAATAGAGCCTGAAGTGGTGGAAGGTGCAGTTGATGGGCCAGCTGAAGTGCCAACAGAGGGTGGTGGTGGTGCAACAGGAGTACCAGCTTCTCACTGAATTAGAGGTACTCTAGGATTTTTGAAGGTGATTACAGATTTCCTTGCCAATCTTGGTTCAAGCTCAGTCCAGTATACTCCATATTTCTTACAGAGTCCACAAACCAAGGAAGGGTGAGGTAAACCCCTTCTATTTTCTCTACGTATGAACTCTTGCATGGATCGAAAAATAATGGCTCCAAAATCAACAATCTTTCTAGTCATAATACAGTAAAGGAGAGTAGCTCTGTCCACATCTACACTACTTTTATGGGTGGTAGGCATGATTCTAGAACAAATAAAATCATACCATTCATGAAGACCATATTAAAGTCGGTTGGACGGGAATGCCATAGATTTAGCTTCTGTCCTCTTCTGCCAATGGGTGTATGGGACTGTTAGTTCGTTAATGACCGGGACCAGCTCATCATAATCAGTGTGTAGGGTTGCGACATAGCTGGCATACTCATCTTGCACCCCTTGCGGAAGGTCCAAATACATATTAATGGCATTTGTATTGTAGGGAACAAGAATACCCCTTACTTCTGAAGTAGAATGAGTGCTCTCTATGGCATTGGCATAAAATTCCCAAACCACATCAAGGATGGTATCTTCTGGTTGCCCTGCTAATTTCAACAACCCGAAATCCCTCAGATACTCAGAGTACATATCCTAGCCACCAACGTCAGGTCTTAAGCTCCTCTCAATAATCATGTTTTTATCGATGATTTTCTTAAAATTTTCTGCTGCCTGGCTGTTCACAAATCGAGAGGGATCATAATCAGTTATGACTAGCTTTTCCCTCTATGAAGATGGGGCTAAACTATCAGTTGCTTGACTCGAACTTTCCAGGTTTCATCTGGCTCGGGCTTTAGGTGCCATTATCCACCAAGTGATTCACAAATTAACAAGAACAATTTTCAGCAAGACCCGATCAGACGAACATACAAACAGACCCAGAAATCTCTTCACAACCAAAATTACTCTAACAAAGATGAAACAAACCGAGAAGGGCTTCAAAAATCCAAGTTGTAAAAGCCAACAGGATAGCCGCTAGAGGATCAAAAACTATTGAAGAAAGAAGGAAAATACCCAAAACTGAAACCACGTAGGATTGATTTGGACCACTTTACGTCTTTATCACCAAAACAATCCGACAAGAAAACACTTTCTTCCTTCCCCCAAAGGTTTCGGGACCACCAAGAGATCTAACCCATAAAAATTCTTTGGCGAAACTAACAAATCAGCACAAAACAACAATATCGGAAGAGAGAAAAATAATGGGTGTGGGGTTTGTCAGTGTACTTTCAAGAGAACAAAGGAAGATGCAATAACTAAAAAAAGAGAGAGTCTTAGTGTGGGAAAGGTTCGGCCGCCTCTTTCTAATTGGATGGGTACGGTTATTTCCTTAGCCGAATAGTAAGTGGGGTTGAGAAGATAAGGGAATCCATCTGCCAATAAAGCCTTACCATGTGTATTCCACTCATCCCATATTTGAATATTGTAAACATCTGTTTCCTTCTTTGACAGAATTTCTTCTCAGACGTTTTCTTACTCTTGACTTTCTTTCTCTTGCCATAACTAACATGATCAGACCCTCACTTCTTCAATTGAAAATTTTATTCTTCTAGCTTAGTTACTATTCACGTATCTCTTCACTTTCTTTCTTAAAAAACCATTTTCTTTTCTTTTCTAATCGTCCATTCTGAAGCTACTAAAGCCCATGCAAAATTTTTCTTTTTCTTTCACCATTCACGCACCCATGCATGCTTTCTTTAAATATCATGGCAATTAAACTTCAAAACACTGCTCTTCTTATGCATATGCCTGCAAAACAAAACACAACCTGATCAAATAAATTAAAAATAAAAATAAACACACTACTGAAATCAAATAAAAAGAAATTAAAAACTAAAAATCCTAAAAATATATATTGGGTTGCCTCCCAAAAGCGCTAAATTTTAAGTCTTCAGCCAGACTTCTTCTAGTCTCCTCAATTCGATTCACCAAGGGGAATTCTTTCTAATTTATGCACCCCTCTCCATAATAATGTTTTAAACGCTACCCATTGACCTTGAACAAGCTCCCATCTGATTTCTTCAACTCAATTGCTCCATATGGGAAAACTTGATGCATCATAAACGGTCCTGACCACCTTGACTTCAACTTGCTAGGAAATAATTTGAGCCGTGAATTATACAATAGAACTTGCTATCCATGATTGAATTCTCGTCTCGTTATCATCTTGTCATGTCATCTCTTGGTCCTATCCTTATAAATTCTTGTATTGTTATAGGACTCATTTTTCAGCTCATCAAGCTCATTCAATTGGAGTAACCGATTTGCTCTAGCCTTATTATAGTCAAAATTGAGCTTCTTAATGGCCTAGTAAGCTCGATGCTCAAGCTCTACAGGTAGATGACATGCCTTACCAAATACCAACCTATAGGGAGACATCCCAATTAGAGTCTTATAGGCTATTCTGTATGCCCAAAGCGCGTCATCTAACTTCATAATCTTTTCTATTCAGATTTACAGTCTTCTCCAATATCAACTTCACTTCTCGATTTGAAATTTTAGCTTGACCATTTGTCTGCGAATGATAACCGAGAGCTACTTTATGTCAAATTCCATATTTTGACATCAAACCATTGAAGACTTTGTTACAGAAATGAGTGCCTTCATCACTCAAGATAACCCTTGGAGTACCGAACCTTGTCAAAATATTCTTGTGTAGAAACTGAATCACCACTTTTGCATCATTTGTTGGTGTTGCTATTGCCTCCACCCACTTAGAGACATAATCAACAGCAAGGAGAATGTATAGCTTCCCAAAAGATGGAGGAAACGGTCCCATAAAATTGATACCCCACACATTAAAGATTTCCACTTCTAGAATACTTGTCAAAGGTAATTCATGCCTTCTTGAAATGTTTCTAACCCTTTGACATCTGTCACATGTTTTTACAAACATGTAGCTATCTTTAAACACATTAGGCCAATAAAAACCTGATTGCAGCACCTTTGCTGCTATACGTTCTGTACCAAAATGGCCTCCATATGCTACAACATGACAGTGACGTAGAATTTCCTAAACTTCATCTTCTAGTATGCATCTTCTTATAATCTGATCTAGACACTTCTTAAACAGTAAAGGGTTATCCCAAAATACGAGTTGACATCATGGAAGAATTTCTTCCTTTGTTGATAAGTTAAACCACTTGGCATTAATCCTCCTGCTAAGTAATTCACTATGTCTGCGAACCAGGGCAGATTTGCATCAATCTTCATTATTGTTTCATCTGGAAACTCCTCTTGAATAGGCTGTTCTTGCTGAATTTCAGATTTCTTCAACCTAGATAAATGATCAGCTATAACATTTTCAGATACCTTTTTGTCCCTGATCTCAAAATCAAATTCTTGCAAAAGCAAGATCCATCTAATAAGTCTGGGTTTGGCATCCTTCTTCACAAATAGATACCGAATAGATGTATGGTATGTATAGACAATGACCTTGCCCCCAAGTAAGTATGGTCTGAACTTGTCAAATGAATGTACAAGTTGTGTTATTTTTCTGACCATCATCTAAGGTCTTGCTTGAGTAATAGATAGCCCGAAAAATCTTGTCTCTTTTCTGCCCAAGGATTGCTCCAATTGCAAAATCACTCGCGTCACACATTAGTTCAAATAGTTCTGTCCAATCAGGTGCGATCATAATAGGTACAAAAATAAGCTCCTTCTTGATCTTTTTGAACGCTTTCAAGCAAAAATCATCAAAGACAAAATCAACATCTTTTTCTAATAAATTACATAAAGGTTTTGAGATTTTTGAAAAGTCCCTAATAAATCTGCGATATAAGCCTACATGTCCCAAAAAGCTCCTTACGGTTTTAACTAATTTTGGAGGGGGAAGCTTTTCAATAGCAGCGACTTTGGCTCTATCCACCTCAATGCCGTGAGCTGAAATTTTATGTCCAAGGATGATTCCTTCTTGCACCATGAAATGACACTTCTCCCAATTTAAGATGAGATTCGTCTCTTCACATCTCTGCAAAACAAGTACCAAATTAGATAAACATTGGTCAAAAGTCTTAACAAATACTGAGAAGTCATCCATGAAGACTTCCATTATCTCTTCAACCATGTCAGCGAAAATCGACATCATGCATCTCTGGAAGGTTGCTGGGACGTTACACAAACCAAAAGGTATCCTCCTATATGCGAAAGTTCCATATGGGCAAGTGAAGGTTGTTTTCTCTTAATCTTTTGGGGCTATCCCAATCTGGTTATAGCCCGAGTAGCCATCTAAAAAGCAATAATAACTGTGCCCGGCTAGTCTGTCTAACATTTGGTCAATGAACGGAAGCGGGAAGTGGTATTTCCTAGTAGCTTTGTTCAGCTTCCTATAATCAATGTAGACTCTCCAACCTGTTACCATTCTGGTGGATATGATTTCATCGTTGGTGTCACGAACTACTGTCATTCCACCCTTTTTAGGCACAACCTGCATAGGACTCACCCAAGAACTATCAGATATCGCATATATAATACCAACATTTAACAATTTTAAAATCTCAGCTTTAACAACTTCTTTCATTGCTGGATTTAGTCTTCTCTGTGGTTCAATAGAGGGTTTATGATTTTCCTCTAATCGAATTTTATGCATTATAACAGACAGACTAATTCTTTTGATGTCGGCAATGGACCATCCAATTGCTGATTTGTGCTCTCTTAAAATTCTAAGCAACTGGTCCTCCTCTGCAGCAGATAAAGATGATGAAATAATCACAGGAAAAGTACTATCATTTCTTAAGAAAGCATACCTTAAATGGCTTGGTAATTCTTTCAATTCAGTTTTGCCTTCTTTTTTCTCACTTACCTACGACTTTTCAATCTTTTCCTTAGTTGTTGTAGTAGCACTTTCCAATGGGTTAGCTTCCAAAGTAGCAACATAACTTTTAATTTCATCAGTTAATAATTCATCATCTAAATTAGGAATTGAATTTACTAGACACTGAGCTATAGGATCGGTTGGTGCTTCCTTTATTTAAACTTCCCGTACACAACTCTGCACCACTTCAATCAACTTACAGGTCTCTGGCTCATCAGTGAATTTCATCACCTTATAGATGTTGAACATAACTGATTCATCATTCATCCTCAAGGTTAATTTCCCTGTCTAAACATCGATTAGTGCTCTCCCAGTGGCCAGGAATGGTCTCCCAAGTATAAGCGAAATTTCTCTGTCCTCTTCATAATCTAAGACTACAAAATCGGCAGGAAAATTTAGCTTATCAACTTTAACAAGTACATCTTATACTATACCTCTAGGATAAGTAATCGATATATCTGCTAGTTGTAGTGTTATGGTGGTCGGCTTTACTTCTCCAAGACCTAGGCTCTTGAAAATAGATAAAGGCATTAAATTTATGCTAGCATCTAAATCACACAATGCCTTACCCACTTTTGATCGTCCAATCTCGCATGGAATAGTAAAGCTTCCAGGGTCTTTCAATTTTTGCAGTAACTTCTGCTGCAGAATCGCACTGCATTCCTCTGTCAAATTTACAATTTCATAATCCTCAAGTCTCCGTTTCTTTGACAGCACCTCTTTCATGAATTTTGCATAATGCGACATCTGCTGCAAGGCATCAACAAACAGAATGTTAATATGTAATTTCTTAAATATATCTAGAAATTTCTTAAACTCAGATTCAATCTTCCTTTTATACAAAGCTTGAGGATAAGGAATATATGGTTTTAACAAAGGAGGATTATCAGGAAAACATTTACTAAAAGGTTTATAATCAACTCCCTGTTTAACTGTTTCTGATTCTGCATCCTTTGACATATCAGGTTCGGCTTGCTTCTTCGACACCTCAGTGTTTGGCACAGTTTCTTCTTTCTCTGCTACCTTTGGTGGCTCATAGGTGTTCTCACTTCTTAAAGGTATAGCATTGTAATGTTCTTTCGGATTTAGCACTGTATCACTAGGGAACTTACCTCTTTCATTCAAAGAACTAACAGCTGCAGCTAACTGTCCTAAAGTAGTCTCAATAGACTTCATCTACGCACCAAGACTAGTATTCATCTCTGACATTTTAGCTTTCACATTGTCTAACCACGCATTAGTTTTGCTAAATCGTGTTCTAGTTTCAACCATGAACTCCTCAAATTTGTTCCTTCTAACTCCACAGTAACCTTGGGAATTCCCTTGGTTATTGAATCCTGTATTGCTGTTACTTACTGCTTGTGGGTTTAGAACATTCTTAGAATTACCATAAGATAGATTCTTATGGTTTCTGAATCTTGGCTGGTAATAGTTAGGAACCCGATTTCCCTGAAAACCAAAGTTACTATTATTAACATAGTTCACCTGCTCCAAATCCGTCCCCATCAAGTTAGGATTTGTGTTGTCAGGATGAATCATAACTTGTGACCCTTGTATACCTATTGAAGAAATTTATGTTGAAATCTGCTCAAGTCTTGCTAGAATGGCTGTCTGCGTATCAAACTCATGCATACCTCCTACTCTTCTGACATTAGCTCTTTTACCTAGCCATTGGCTGCTGTTCGTAGCCATCTCCTTAATTCTCATTTTAACCACAGCTCGGTACACACAATTGTATCTAATAATGTACAGTGACATGGGGATGTATACTTTCTAACTACAGACACTGACTCACATCAGACCAACACTGCTCTGATACCACTCCTGTCGCGACCCAAATTTTTTAAAAAAAATCACTACAAATTTTTCGCGAACTTACTACACTTCACTTGTTGGGCTGTGAGTCAATATCCATCACTCAGTTTCATATGTTATATATGCATAACAGGCAATGCTTTCGTCCCAGGCACTAACATTCGCGGAAACTCATAAAGTTATTGTTTCATAATTAGAAATTTGTTTACATTGCCTAACATATACATGCCCCATATAATATGACTATATCACTATATACTATTATTCAGATACAAAAATATATGTGTGTATACCTTGATGCTGCTGGATAGCTGTGTGTAAAAGATCGTAGGATGGACATAGCTTATACACTCTACTGAAATGCTCTGTAGAGGTGGGAAAAATAAAGGGATGAGCATAACGCGCTCAGTAAGAAATATATGAAAGCAGGTAGATAACCACACTATCTACGATGCTCATAATGCATGTTTTATCAACTCGTAGAACAAATGCATTTACTTTTAAAACACTTGCATTAATATATGAAAGCAAGTAGATAATCAAACTATCTACGATGCTCATGATGCATGGTTTATGCCGAAAAACTCATGGCATTCACAAAACCATTATAGTAAAACACATAGCAATTTACTGCCCAAAAAAACTGAATATCAAAACTCATTCAGAGTAAAATATTTTTGTGTTCAATATTGAAACTCACATTTAAATCATATTCTCATTTCAAACGGTTCCATCACAGAAATCAAATCACAATTAGTTTCATCACCGAAACCAATAAAACAGATGAGAGTAGGCAGGGATTTCCACATAAATCTAAGGGACAATTGGCCAAAGTTCGAGACCCACAAGCTATCACTGATCATGTGTGCCAGGGTGTTTCTGAGTCCAAGGAGGGGATTAGTCTATCCATCGGCTCCTATCTAAGGACTATCACAAATCAGAGCAATGACACAGCATGCCCGAGTCCAAAGACGCAATCTTAACATCCCATAGTTGCATGGTACAGTGTACTCCATGTTGTCTACATGGTACAACGTACTACGTGAATCACAGTACAATTACCACACAGTTGTAGGTGCTTGAGTCAAAAGCTCACCACCCCAACCAAATAAATTATCAACCATAGCATGTCGTCTCAGATCTAGTGCGAGCAAGTCAGTGTGACACACAGTCAACACGAGGGCTCCAGCACGATCTCGATCACAAATCACAATAGAATCCAGTACGAGCAGTGCTCCAGCACGGTCTGTACAGATGTAATACCAAAATCAAGTGGGAGCGGATCTGGATAAATCCACAGATCTCATCAAGCACGATTTTACATACACAAAATAGATAGCTGGCCCTATTTTTCACCACAGTGGTACTCAAAACCGAGTGCGATATGCTAAAACGGTACAAAACAGAGTGAGAGGGTAACATCCCATCAATTCACTCGTCAATCAAATCATACTTTAGAAAAACGTGTAATTTAATTCATACTATCAAATAATGAGCTAGTCTATCATTTCAGCTTCACAAAATCTCTTTTTGACAGAGAAAACATGGATTTATGCATTTTGTGCATTTCTAAAAATTTCGAGTCTAAGGGTATTTTTGTAATTTTTCCATATTTGGGTACTATCCAAAAATTTCATATCTATACTCTATACGAAATTTAATTGACTGTAAACGACGATGAAAATACGTACAGCTATCTCTAATAGCTCGCATAGATCCCTTACCTCGGATCACGTAGTGTGACCTCTCTTCCCCTGTGCTGTCCAAATCTCGCAGTCCAGTCAACTCTCAATATGACTCTGGAGCTGCATTTAACCGTTCACTGAATTAATTACACATTTCCTACTGTATTACACATTTAATACAATTGAGTTCACTTAATTGGGCCCGTTTACTCTAAATAGGCCTAATTACTTTAATCGGGCCTTACTCGGTATTAAACCCGTTTTTCACGTATTATTTCCCTTCATCAGGGTCAATCGGCTCATTGGGTCTATGAATACCCATTGGGCTTTATTCCAAGCTCTTTAGATAGCCCGTATATCATTTACGACAGTTTATTCGAAATTTCAAATATAATTCACTAAATCTGAAATTTAATTTGAAATGCGTAAAATAAATCTTAAATACTCGTTAATCACATAAATTGTCGTAAATGAGCTTTACTTACCCGATATTATGCGATGGTGCGCAAATCGAAATTCGATAGGGCTTTCGTTCGAAATTAATCGTCGAACTGCACAATTTCGTATTTTTAACCCTGGTCAATTTTTGATTATATATAATTTAAATAAATTTATCAAAAATTAAATCGGTCACTTTTGACCTCGTATCAACTTACCCGAAGTTCGATGAAATCCCAAAAATTTCTTTTTCTCTCTCTTCTCTCTCTCCTCTTGAACCGGTTCGGACTGGTTCAGTCCCTTTTCACACTGAACCGGTTCGAACCGGTTCAGTGGCCATTTCGCCGTTGCCGGCGCTGGCGACCGGTTCCCGACTCGATTCCACCATTGTTCGACGTGGCTTCACCAGGGAAGTGTTTGGTCGGCTGGGCTTGGGCCAAATCGCCGCCGGTGCTGTCCGATTTCTCTTCTCTCTCTCGTGGCTATCCTCCCTCTGATCTGCTGTTTACCGGCTTTCCACCGCGCGTCCGACTGCCTGGAGGTTGCCTGGAGGTCGGTGGTCCTGCGCCGGTCACTTTTCACGCCTCCAGTACCGCCGTTGGTCGTCGGAGACGGAAGCAGAGGAAATGGCTTCCTCGGTCCACTGTTCACGAGAATTTTTCGCGTTTCTGCTTCGTTTTCTTTTTTTTTTTTTCAATTCGTTTTTCAGTTTTTTTAATAGATTTTTTTTTTCAATATGTTTTTCAGTTTTTTTTAATAGATTTTTTTAATAGATTTTTTTATTATTATTTTATTCTTAAAATAATAATAAAAATCCTAAAATATCTAAAAAATATCTCAAAAATTCATATTAAATTTATTTAGTCCGTAAATGAATTTATCAGTCCGATTTTACTTTTTCGATATATTTTTCACTATTTTTAGGCTCATTTTTTGAGGTAAAAATTCTGAAAATATTAAATAACTTCATATATTAATCAATTGGACCTGAAATTTAATTATTTCTTCTTTATTGATCAAGATTACATGAATCGATATTTAAAATGTCAATTTCTTAAGGAAATGACACCGAATTTTCGGGTCTTACATTCCTCCCTACCTTAAGAAATTTGGTCCTCTAAATTAGAACCAAGTTAATTCTCGAATGGATACGGATATTTTTCTCGCATCAGGCTCTCTAATTCCCACATAACTTCCTCCACAGTGTGGTACTGCTCGAGAACCTTAACCAGAGAGATCGTCTTAGATTGTAACACTTTCTCTTTCCTATCTAATATCCGAATCGACTTCTCTACATACGACATTTCCTCTGTGAGCTCCAACGGCTCATACTGAATCACATGTTCCTGATCTAGATGATACTTTCGAAGCATCAATGTGTGGAAGACGTTATGAATGCCTACTAGCTCAGGTGTCAAGACTAGCCTACATGCCTTATCTCTCACTCGCTCCAGTATCTCATTATCCCTTTCGAAGGAGAAACTTTCAAAATACTGATTCACCTACAGTGAATTTCAAAGGCTTTCGCCTCATCTCAACGTAGCTTTTCTGTCTGCTCTAAGCTATCCACAATCTTTCATGTTTCAACTAAACATCGTCAGAGACTTGTTTCACTAAATCAGAAGCAAACATCTTTCGGTCACTCACTTCTTCATATCAAATCGGAGATCGACACCTACGACCATACAATGCTTCATACGGTGTCATCTCAATACTTGAGTGATAACTGTTGTTGTAGGCAAATTCGGCTAATGGCAAATGGTCATCCCAGGAGTCTCTAAAATCCATCACACAAGCTCTCAACATATCCTCCAACGTCTGGATGGTTGTATCTAATTGACCATCGGACTGAGGGTGGAAAGTTATATTAACACTCAATCGGGTTCCCATAGCTTCCTGAAAGTGTTCCCAAAAGTGGAAAGTGAAGCGGGAATCCCTATCAGACACAATACTCACTGGAACACCATGTAGCCTCACAATCTCCCGTACATACAGATTCACCAACGCATTCAGAGTATCCGTAACCTTCACGGCTAAGAAGTGAGTTGACTTCGTCAATCTTTCCATAATCACTCAAATGGCATCATGGTTCTATCGGGTCCTCCTTAAACTATGATGAAATCCATGGTGATATATTCCTATTTTCATGTCGCTATAGGTAGAAGTTGTAATTAAACCAGCAGATTTCTGATACTCTACCTTAATCTGTTGACATGTAAGGCACTTAGTCCAAAACCCTGCAATATCTCTTTCTTCATGTTTGACCACCATTACATTCTCCGGAGATTCTTATGCATCTTATTACTCCCCATATGCGTTGTATACCTCGATGAATGAGCTTCTGTCAAAATCAATCTCTTTAGCTGTGGGTCATCGGGAATGCAATTTCGACCTCTGAATCTCAGCAGGCTATTATCACTAACTGTGCACTCAGTCACTCTACCTATTTGTATCTGACTATGCATATCAACACAAAAGCAATCAATACGCTGAGCTTGTCTGGTCTGGTATATCAAATCCAATTTCAAATCTCAGACTAGCTATCACACAATATGCGTCAGTATCAGAAGGGTCTATATCTAGACCGAGGCTAATAAACTGCTCTAACAGTTCATGTTCCCTGACCATCATGTACGATACCATTCTAAGGCTCTTTCTGCTCGAGGCATCAACGACTATATTTGCTTTACCCGGATGATAAAGTATCTCACAATCATCTCTTTCAAAAGCTCTACCCATCGTCTCTCCCTCATCTTCAATTCTTTCTGTTAAAAATAGATATTTGAGGCTTTTATGATCAGTGAATAACTGAAATTTCTCACCATATAAATACTGGCACCATATCTTCAGTGTAAACACTACGGCTGCCAACTCTAAATCATTGGTCAAATAGTTCTTCTTATGGTCCTTAAGTTGTCTGGATCCATAAGCAACTATCTTCCCGTTCTGTATCAATAAATAGCTCAGTCCTTTTCCCGAGGTGTCTGTATATACAGAGAAACCTCCTGAGCTGGTCAGAATGGTGAGAATCGGCGCAGTGGTCAGTCACTACTTTAGTTCCTGAAAACTCTTCTCACAGGCACTGTCTCACTCAAATGCAACATTCTTTCGAGTAAGACGTGTCAATGGAGCAGTCAATTTAGAGAAACTTTCTACAAATTGGTGGTAATATCCAACCAAACCCAAAATGATATCATTTCCAACCAGAAATCACACTTACTGAGCTTCGCATATAGCTTCCTCTCTCTGAGGGTCTGTAGCACAATGCTTAGATGTTGTTTATGCTCTTCCCCGGACTTCGAATACAATAGAATGTCATCTATGAACACTATGACAAATTGGTCCAAGTATGGCTTAAACACTTCATTCATCAATACCATAAAAGCTGTAGGAGCATTCGTTAACCTGAAAGGCATAACTAAGAACTCATAGTGACCATTACGGGTACGAAAGGCTATCTTGGGTACATCTCCACTCCGAATTCTCAAATGATGGTACCTAGACCTTAAATCGATCTTGATTAAATCGTCTTAAAAAAGATCTGTGCTCCCTGAAGCTGATCTAATAGATCATCAATACGCGGAATGAGGTACTTGTTCTTAATGGTTGCCTTATTCAACAACCGGTAATCTATTCACAATCGGAGGCTTCCATCATTCTTTTCAGTTGTAGCCCTCCTTTTCGGGGCAAAAGTACTAGCTGTATCCTTCTCTGACTCTTTACCCTTCTATGGGGCTATCTCAGCCAACTCTGGGCAATCCCTTATCATATGCCTCATCTTGCCACATCTAAAACATGTTCCAATCAATACGTGGCATGACCTACTACCATGGTATCTACCACATGCTTTACATTAATTTGTAGTCGATCGGGGTCCTCCAATCACTATACCCCTAGCTGGAGTCGAGACCTGATACACTAGGGGCTTAATCATCCTACCCCGTGATTCATCGACCCTTAGTCATTTAACAAACGACCTCTTCCCCACTCGAACATTATAGTCCTATGTTGATCTCTTCTGATCTCTATTCTTGCCCTTCACGACCTTACTAAACTCAGGGATGTGCATCTCATAGTCTTGCTCACACAACTGAGCTCTACGTATGGCCTCCTCGTAAGTCGTGACGTTAAATGGGGCAAATCTGACTCTGATGGAAGGTCTCAATCCTTCCATAAACTTGCGGACCTTCCGCATCTCACTGCTCATGGTATCGGGGTCATATCTTCCCAAGGATGTAAATCGAGACTCATACTCGTCTACCGATCTGTTCCCCTGGATCAGACTAAGAAATTCCATCTATAATCTCCGTTGAGCAGTGGTTGGGATATGCTGTGTCCTGAAGGCATCCAAAAGATCTCTCATTCAATCAACTGATATACATAGCTTTCATGATGGGTTGGGTGAATTTTCACCAATACTCTGCTTCGCCCTCTAACATGAATGTAGCAAAGGCCATTCTCTCAGTGGTTGAACATCGGTAAAAGTCATATAACTTCTCTAACCGGTTGATCCAATCCTCTGCTACAAAAGGGTTCTTAATCCCACTGAACGATGGAGACTTCAGCTCTGAAACTACCTCAATCTGTCAAACTCATAATCAAACCCTGAATCCTCACCAGTTTGTCGTGGAACTACAGGTGGTACAGGGTCTCAACAGTACGTGGCATAGGTGCAAGCTATGTAGGCGTAGGTGTCTCAAGAGTAGCTGTCGACTCAATATGAGTCGTCTGAGCAGCCGGACCTTGCCTACTCTCTAACCTAGCCATAGTCAAGTTAGCCTGAGTGAATAACTCCATAAACGTGTCCAAACTCCGCTCTAATCTCATAATGCGGGCATCAGTAGTCTTAACTGGACCTGATGGGACATGATCACATGATGATTCACAAAGTCTCTAGGACCTATCACTGCATCTCTCAGACCTCTCTCTATGGCCCCGAGAACGCTAACTCTCCTCTCTACTGCGATGTCTATCAGACATTCCAATCGTCCCGCATATATAATCAAATTCTTAGTTGAACCACAGCTCGGTACACACAATTGTATCTAATAATGTACAGTGACATGGGGATGTATACTTTCTAACTACAGATACTGACTCACATCAGACCAACACTGCTCTGATACCACTCCTGTCGCGACCCAAATTTTCAAAAAAAATCACTAGAAATTTTTCGCTAACTTACCACACATCACTTGTTGGGCTGTGAGTCAATAACCATCACTCAGTTTCATATGTTATATATGCATAATAGGCAATGCTTTCGACCCAGGCACTAACATTCGCGGAAACTCATAAAGTTATTATTTCATAATTAGAAATTTGTTTACATTGCCTAACATATACATCCCCCATATAATATGACTATATCACTGTACACTATTATTCAGATACAAAAATATATGTGTGTATACCTCGATGCTACTGGATAGCTGTGTGTAAAAGATCGCAGGACAGACACAGCTTATACACTCTACTGAAATGCTTTGTAGAGGTGGGAAAAATAAAGGGATGAGCATAACACGCTCAGTAAGAAATATATGAAGCAGGTAGATAACCATACCATCTACGATGCTCATAATGCATGTTTTATCAACTCGTAAAACAAATGCATTTACTTTTCAAAACACTTGCATTAATATATGAAAGCAAGTAGATAATCAAACTATCCACAACGCTCATGATGCATGGTTTATGCCGAAAAACTCATGGCATTCACAAAACCATTATAGTAAAACACATAGCAATTTACTACCCAAAAAAATTGAATATCAAAACTCATTCAGAGTAAAATATTTCTGTGTTCAGTATTGAAACTCACATTTAATTCATATTCTCATTTCAAACGGTTCTATCACAGAAATCAAATCACAATTAGTTTCATCACCGAAACCAATAAAACAGATGAGAGTAGGCAGGGATTTCCACATAAATCCAAGGGACAATTGGCCAAAGTTTGAGACCCACAAGCTATCACTGATCATGTGTGCCAAGGTGTCTCTGAGTCCAAGGAGGGGATTAGTCTATCCATCGGCTCCTATCTAAGGACTATCACAAATCAGAGCAATGACACAGCATGCCCGAGTCCAAAGACGCAATCCTCACATCCCATACTTGCACGGTACAGTGAACTCTATGTTGTCTACACGGTACAACATACTACGTGAACCACAGTACAATTACCACACAGTTGTAGGTGCCTGAGTCAAAAGCTCACCACCCCAACCAAATAAATTATCAACCATAGCCTGTCATCTCAGATCTAGTGCGAGCAAGTCAGTGTGGCACACAGTCAACACGAGGGCTCCAGCATGATCTCGATCACAAATCACAACAGAATCCAGTGCGAGCATTGCTCCAGTACGGTCTGTACAGATGTAATACCAAAATCAAGTGGGAACGGATCTGGATAAATCGACAGATCTCATCAAGCACGATTTCACACAAATAAAATAGATAGCTGGCTCTATTTCCCACCATAGTGGTACTCAAAATTGAGTGCGATATGCTGAAGTGGTACAAAACAGAATGAGAGGGTAACATCCCATCAATTCACTCGTTAATCAAATCATACTTTAGAAAAACGTGCAATTTAATGCATACTGTCAAATAATGAGCCAATCTATCATTTCAGCTTCACAAAATCTCTTTTTCACAGAGAAAACATGGATTTCATGCATTTTATGCATTTCTAAAAATTCTCGAGTCTAAGGGTATTTTCGTAATTTTCCCATATTTGGGTACTATCCAAAAATTTCATATCTATACTCTATATGAAATTTAATTGACTGTAAACGACGATGAAAATACGTATAGCTATCTCTAATAGCTCGCATAGATCCTTTACCTCAGATCACGTAGTGTGACCTCTCTTCCCTATGCTGTCCAAATCTCGCAGTCCGGTCAACTCTCAATATGACTCTGGAGTTGCATTTAACCATTCACTGGATTAATTACATGTTTCCTACTGTATTACACATTTAATACAGTTGAGTTCACTTAATTGGGCCCGTTTACTCTAAATGGGCCTAATTACTTTAATCGGGCCTTACTCGGTATTAAGCCCGTTTTCCACGTATTATTTCCCTTCATCAGGGTATTTCAGCTCATTGGTCTATCAATACCCATTGGGCTTTATTCCAAGCTCTTTAGATAGACCGTATATCATTTACGACAGTTTATTCAAAATTCCAAATATAATTCACTAAATCCGAAATTTAATCCGAAATGCGTAAAATAAATCTTAAATACTCGTTAATCACATAAATTGTCGTAAATGAGCTTTACTTACCCGATATTATGCAATGGTGCGTAAATCAAAGTTCGATCGAGCTTTCGTTAGAAATTAATCGTCGAACTGTACAATTTCATATTTTTAACCCCGGGTCAATTTTTGATTAAATATAATTTAAATAAATTTATCGAAAATTAAATCAGTCACTTTTGACCTCGTATCAACTTACCCGAAGTTCGATGAAATCCCAAAAATTTCTTTTTCTATCTCTTCTTTCTCTCTCCTCCTGAACCGGTTTGGACCGGTTCAGTCCCTTTCACATTGAACCGGTTCAGTGGCTATTTCGCCGTTGCCGACGCTGGCGGTCGGTTCCCGGTGCGATTCCACCGCCGTTTGACGCGGCTTCACCAGGGAAGCGTTCGGTCGGCTGGGCTCGGGCCAAATCGTCGCCGGTGCTGTCCGATTTCTCTTCTCTCTCTCGTGGCTGTCCTCCATTCGATCTGCCGGTTACCGACGTTCCACCACGCGTCCGACTGCCTGGAGGTTGCCTGGAGGACGGTGGTCCTACACGGATCACTTTTCACGCCTCCAGTACCGCTGTTGGTCGTCGGAGACGGAAGCAGAGGAAATGGCTTCCTCGGTCTACTATTCATTTAAATTTTTCGCGTTTCTGCTTCGTTTTCTTTTTTTTTTTTCAATTCGTTTTTCAGTTTTTTTTAATAGATTTTTTTTTCAATTCGTTTTTCAGTTTTTTTAATCGATTTTTTTATAATATATTTTTATTATTATTTTATTCTTAAAATAATAATAAAAATCCAAAAATATCTCAAAAATATCTCAAAAATTCATATTAAATTCATTTCGTTCGTAAATGAATTTAACAGTCCGATTTTACTTTTTCGATATATTTTTCACTATTTTAGGGCTTGTTTTTTGAGGTAAATATATTAATCAATCGGACCTGAAATTTAATTATTTCTGCTTTATTGATCAAGATTACATGAATCCATATTTAAAATGTCAATTTCTTAAGGAAATGACACCGAATTTTTGGGTCTTACATTAACTGCATAGCTTGATGAGGTGTCTTAGACCATAGTGAACCTCTTGCTGAGGCATCCACAGTAGCTCATGTATGCGGAGTCATGCCTCTGTAGTAAACCAGTATCTGGTTTCCTTCATCATATCCATGCTGAGGGCATCTAAGCAATAACTCTTTAAATCGTTCCCATACCTCATGTAATGGCTCTTGGTCTAACTGTGTGAACTGGGCAATCTCTAATCTCATCTGCATAGTCTTTCCTGGTGGAAAATACTTTGCCAAGAATTTCTATGCCATCACTGCCCATGTCGGAATGCTTCCTGCTGGTAGATTTTGATACCAACTCAATGCTTTATCCCGAAGAGAAACAGGAAATAACCTTAGCCGAATAGCATCGTCAGGTGCTCCATTAATCTTAATGATGCTACAAATCTACAGAAAACTTGTCAAATGTGTATTAGGATCCTCCAAGGCCGAACCTCCAAATTGGGTTTGTATAACCATGTTGATCAATGCCGACTTCAATTCAAAGTTATTGCAGTTCACAGGAATCTCTCTTATAGCAGTGAAATTCTGATTCATAACTAGAGTGAAATAGTTGCGTATAGCTCACTGCTGCTGATTATCATATGCTATGATTAAATTTTGGTCTTTCTCTTCAAATCTGTTCTTTTGAATTGTCTGATGGTTCTCTCTAGCTCTGGATCTAACTCTTCTTTTATATCTGTATTTCCTCTACTGCGAGTTTTTACCATTCACCTAAAAAAATTGTAGATAATAAATTAAAACAAAAATAGAAATAAAAATCTAAATTAAAGTAAAGGCTATGGGGAACAGCGTCAACGAGAAACTAGACAATAGTTCCCCAGCAACGGCGCCAGAAAACTTGTTGTCCTTAATGGAACACTACTACAAGTGCACATGTCAGTTTTCGAGTATAGAGTAAATATGAGTATCGTCCCGCAGGGAACTGTGTCCACCGCTAATCACTGTAATCAACAACCATGAGCTTTATTTAAAAAATTAATGAATGTTGGTTAAAATCCTATTTACTATTCTAACTATTAATTATGAAAAAATTTAATTAAAACAAATAACAATAATTACGAACGAAAATATCAATAGCAAAATATACCTAGAAATCGATTTCACCTAACTTGGGTTCATGCAATCCCTTTTGATCAATTGTTCTTTTGATTTTAATTTGTTTATAGCCGAAACTATTTCTTATTTATCTCTCCCAAGTTTTAAACAGTCATACCCAATTTACCTAATCCTAACCTCTCGATTCAGATGGCTCATAATGTGACGCCCCAGAAACGTGAAAAAATAGGGCAAATTTAAAACTTTTTACTCATCAAATCACAATTAAGGGTGCATTCCTGTGCAGTGTCATACATCATCATGCATATCATACCTCAGGATCTCATCATTAGATAGTATATATCATATCATATACATTACTCAATATTAAGTTAATTAATCCTAATACATCCCATAAAGGTTATACATTAAGTGTCTGTAATTACAATAATTGTCTGGGTACATGAAAAGATAAATAATACCTTAAAACACAATATATATGGCCTGGAGCTTAAGACCTCCACTAGCCACTACTCCGTACGTCGCAGGGAAACCCTTTTCACTTGAAGAAATCTAGGGGGAAAGAAAACAGGGTGAGCTTCTAAATCGCTCAGTAAGGGGGTAAGGGACTCATTGTATAAACCATAATGCACATTACAAAATATTTATTTGCATGTGAAACTCAGTACACTGATTTGAAATCATAGCATGAAAGTTCTCAAAACAACATTCTCATATCTCAAAACCATATGGAAATATGAAATAAAAGGCTCAGTATAGAGCAGTAACAGGCATGTGAAAATAATGCGATAATGGCTTTCTCAATAAACGTGATAAAATCATTGTAATAATAATGCACGTGGTGCAGCCACCAAACACACGTGGCATAGCCACTGATTTAGATTCACACGTGGCACAGCCACAGAGTAGGGTTTCACGTGGCAACAGCCACTAAATATACGTGGCACAGCCATAGAATGGGGGATCTCACGAGGCAACAGCCACCAAATATACGTGGCACAGCCACAGAATGGGGGATCTCACATGGCAACAGCCACCAAATATACATGGCACAGCCACAGAATGGGGGATCTCTGGTTACCAGAACGGAGAAGAATCGGACTTACATGCTATCAGAGCAATGTCCAGTGTGTGCTCAAAATTACACACCTAAGTCTTTATCAATAGCCATTATCATATAAAACTGGTTTGCCTTCACGTAGAACTCATAGTGGTTTTTCTCTCATAAAACTCATTTAAAACCGTTTTGCACTTAACACAAAACATATTAAAATCGAGTCCCAACCGAAAAAACACGTACACAGATCTCAAATCTCAATATCGCCTTAACGTAGAGCCCAATTCATTTCTTACACAAACTCAACAGTTTATAAAGCGATTTCACGCGTAGCTTATAAACTCATAAAAACATTGGGCTCCAACCGGCTATAAAAATCGTGTGCATTCTCACCAAAACACAACACATCAAACATGCTTGTTTTATAAATCGCAAATCATACTATGACAGTTCACAAATCACATACATAAATGGTTTAGTTTCCCTTACCTCTTTGCACCTCGTATAGTGCAATCGTTTCCCCCTTGTCACGGACTTGTCTCGCATTCCACTCTGGAACTCCCGAGCTGTCCAAACGATGTTAAAACATCAATACTCCTCATCACAGTAACCTCAATTCTCAAAATCGAGCATAAATGCTCATAACACCTCAAATCTCTCAATTTCTCATAACTCTATCACAATCCACAATCTCATTCACAACATCTCAACATCCTACACTTCCCATGCCACAATATCTATGCTAATTGACCACATTGTCTAAATTTCCATTTATAACTCAAAATTTCCAAAATTACCAAAATTACTAAATATCATCATCACCCTAACTACATTGTAATTTCATCAATCCCTAATCATTTTCCAGCTATTTCAACATAATGCCAACAGCCATCATCACCAAAATAATCTTAAATATCCAGATCGAGGATTAGAAATTACCCAAAACTTGTGGAGAGCTTATCTCTTGCCTCGATTCAATTCGTCTTTCGATTTTCAAGTATGTTGTTCTTCCTTTGATGAGGAAAAACTTTTCTTCTTGCCATAGCCTCTGATTTGGACGAAAATGGGTGATTTGGATGAGTGAGAAAGCTAGGGCTCGGGTGAAAATGAGGTTTTAAAGAGAGAGAAAATGAAATTACAGGAGAAAGCAGGGGTTCCTTATATAGACGGAGGGTAAGAGATCGATCTGGCTCTTGATGAGATCGATCTGCATTTGAATTTGGGGACGATTTGGGGTAATTTTATGCCTAGGAGATCGATCTGTCGAGGGGTGAGATCGATCTCTTTATGGCTTTATGGGATCGATCTACTCCTTGAGGAGATCGATCTTCTCCCAAACAGAAACATTTGGAGATCGATCCCTTCCTCATGAGATCGAGCTTCTCTCAAACAAAATCATAAGGAGATCGATCCTCTTCCATTGGAGATCGATCTGCTCACTTACTTTCCTCCTTCCTTGTCATTTTTAACTCACCAGATCGATCTCTCCTTCTCCAAGACCGATCTGACCTCATAGTTTCACACTTAGGTTAAACACTTAACATGTAAATCTCCAAATATAATTTCCACAGTTCACTACTTGGATTATCTCTCATTCATCACATATATATTTCACTTAGCTCAATAAATTACACTTCAAGTTCATATTACATAATTAAAATACGTCTAAAATTCTTAGATCTCACATCCTACCCACCTTAAAAGAATTTGGTCCTCCAAATTCAACTCAACTAGTCAAATAGATGGGGGTATTTCTCCTTCATGAGATTCTCTAGTTCCCACGTTGCCTCTTCCATTGAGTGATGTTTCCACAAAACTTTCACTAATGGGATACTCTTGGTTCTAAGTACCTGCTCCTTTCTATCAAGAATCCGGACGGGTTCCTCAGTGTAGCTCATATCCTCTTGTATGCCCATCTCGTCATACTCTATGACATGAGAAAGGTCCGGGTTGTATTTTCTCAACCTAGACACATGAAAAACATTGTGTATTCTAGACATCTGAGGGGGTAATGCCAATCTGTAGGCTACCTCTCCCACTCTCTCAAGAATCTCGAATGGTCCTATGTATCGAGGATTCAATTTTTCTTTCTTCCCGAATCGTATGATACCCTTACTCGGTGATATTTTTAAAAATACTGCATTACCAACATCAAACTCGAGTGGCCGTCTACGCATATCCGCGTAGCTTTTATGTTTACTCTGTGCAGCCCATAATCTCTCACATATGAGTTTCACACTCTCCACAGCTTGTTCAACGAGTTCAGGAGCATTTATCTTTCTGTCACCGACCTCTTCCCAAGCTACAGGGGATCTACACCTCCTACCATATAGAGCCTCAAAAGGTACCATTCCAACACTCGCATGATAGCTGTTATCATACGAAAACTCTGCTAGGGGTAGGTGATCATCCCATGATCCCTTATAATCCATCGTACATGCCCTCAACATATCCTCTAGGGTCTGAATAGTCCTCTCTGACTGACCATCTGTCTGAGGATGATAGGCGGTACTAAAACTCAATCGAGATCCCATGGACTCCTGAAACTGGGTCCAAAATCTGGAAGTAAACTGGGAATCTCTATCAGAAGTAATACTCACTGGAGCCCCATGTAATCTATCTATCTCGCTGACATACAGCTCAGCTAAGGCATCTACAGTATCTGTGCTCTTGATGGCAAGGAAGTGGGCACTCTTATTCAATCTATCCACAATGACCCATATAGCATCATGACCTCTTCGGGTCCTTGGTAAACCCATAATAAAATCTATGGTGACATGCTCCCATTTCCATGCTCTGCCACGTCTCGCTTCATTCCACTCCACCAGTACACATTTCTCAAATCTCGGTACATCTTAGTACTCCCTGGGTGCATGGTGTATCAAGAGCAGTGAGATTCTCTCAGTATCTATCTCTTTAGGGTATCATCGCCTGGTACACAAATTCATCCTCTGAATCTCAACAATCCATCCTCACTGATTGTGAGATCCAACTGCGAAGTCTGTTCAGCTTGGCTAACCATATCAATCAACCTCTGATCACTGCGCTGCCCAGTTCTATTCTGATCCATGATCCTGGGCTCTATCCGTAAGCTAGCCAAGAACCCAATTTCCACCTCTTTAACTCTGACCCGAAGTTCGACGAACTGCTCTAACAAATCGTATTCCCTGATCATCATGGCAAATATCATACTCTTTCTGCTCAGGGCATCAGTAACTACGATCGGCTTACCCGGATGATATAGAATCTCGCAGTCATAATCCTTAAGAAGTTCTATCCATCTCCTTTGTCTCATGTTTAACTCCTTCTGATCAAAGAGATACCTCAAACTCTTATGATCAGTGAAGATCTGGAATCTTTCCCCATATAAGTAGTGTCGCCAGATCTTCAAGGCAAATACCACAGCGGCTAACTCCAAATCATGCGTGGGGTAATTCCACTCATGGTCTTTCAACTGTCACGATCCATATGCGACCACTCTTCTGTGTTGCATAAGCACGTACCCCAATCCTTGATGAGATGCATCACTATACATCGAAAATCCTCCTGATCCCTTAAGAATAGTTAACACAGGTGCCGCTGTCAATCTCCTCTTCAATTCCTGAAAACTGAGCTCACACTGATCAGTCCATATAAACGGAGTTTCCTTGAGCGTGAGTTTAATCAAAGGAGCGACAATCCTGGAAAATCCTTCCATAAATCTTCTGTAATACCCTGCCAAACCAAGGAAGCTTCGTACCTCAGTAACTGTCCTCGGTTTTCCCCAATTAAGCACCGCCTCCACTTTACTTGGATCTACTGATACCCCTTCCTCTGAGACTATATGACCAAGAAAAGCTATCCGATCCAACCAAAACTCACACTTACTAAGTTTTCCATATAATTGATTATCTCGGAGTATCTGAAGCACTAACCACAAATGCTGTGCATGCTCCTCATACGACCGAGAGTACACTAGGATATCATCAATAAAGACTATCACAAACTTATCTAGATAGTCTCTGAACACCTCGTTCATTAATCTCATAAATGCTGCAGGGGCGTTCGTCAATCCAAAGGACATCACCAGAAATTCATAATGGCCATGCCTCATCCTGAAGGCCATCTTTAGAATATCTTCTTCCTTGATCCTCAATTGGTGATAGCCCGATCTCAAATTAATTTTAGAGAAGATCGAGGCCCCTCTCAGCTGATCAAGTAGATCATCAATCCTGGGCAGTGGGTATTTATTCTTCACCGTGGCTTTATTCAACAGCCGGTAGTCTACGTATAATCTGAGACTACCATCCTTCTTCTTAACAAATAAAACCGGTACTCCCCACGGTGAGATACTGGGTCTAATGAACCCTTGATCCAATAACTCCTGTAGTTGTTTCTTCAATTCCTCAAGTTCCACTAATGCCATCTTGTAGGGAGGTTTATGTCACGACCCAATTCCATTCTCTTTAACCGAAATCACTGAAAATTTTTCGCGTTTTACTATTACCTTACCCAGTCGTGAACTAAGCTAACCACACACTGTTGGGCTGTGAGTCAATAATAAACACCACATCTCATTCATTCTCAATTAATTAAAACGATGTCATACATGTGCATTTAATCGTGTACTTATACGAATACATGTTTTACTGACATCTACATCCCCCATAAGTACAACTCAAAAGAATACTGTGCTTTTACATTGTTTAGATACAAAAAGAATCACTGTGTATATACCTCTTAGCGATGGAGATGCAGCGGAGTCCAAAATAATACGCCTCAGTCCTCACTGGGCTACTATGCATGCTCTGTAGGGGGGAAAATAGAGTGGGATGAGCAACCACACGCTCAGTAAGGCAATAATGCAAGCATGGTAGATAACTACTCTATCTACATGCTGATAGTGTTATGCATAAATCGTTTATAGTAGGAGCATGAGGAATAAAACTATGCCATGTGAATATACATATATAACATGTATTAAATCATGTGCATTGGCATATAAAACATGGTAGAGACATCATGTATAAAACATCTCATGCTCAATCTCATTTAAATTCATAAAAGGGCAATTCATTTAGAAACTTCCTTTTTGAACCAACAACATAACACCACCAAATCAACTCACAATCACAACCATATTTACATTCCACAATTCACGCATGTGTATAAATCTAGGTCACTATATCAAAAGTGCCTATGTGAATCATTATATCATAAATCATCCCAGACCACACGCATCCAGGTGTGCGGGGTATCGTGCTGGCACGAAGATGAATTATCCCTCGCCAGACTTTCCCATTATATAACCATCATGCGGTACATCGTACTCCATGTGATATACACGGTACATCGTACTCCGCAACTCATATCATGATTGGGGGTGCCATTCCTAGGTCTTATCTACCCCATACCAAGAGTTTTCCATATTCCGAGAAGGAGAGCCTTCCTGCCGAACAGAGCCTCCCCGCCTAACAGAGCCTCCCTGCCTCCTCGGGCTTAAGGATGTTAGCTTAAGGATGTAGGGCTTAAGGGTCCTTTCCGTAAGAGAGCCTCCCCACCGAACAGAGCCTCCCCGCCTAACAGAGCCTCCCTGCCTCTTCGGGCTTAAGGATGTTAGCT
The DNA here is from genome assembly GCA_033439115.1 of Firmiana major. Lineage (NCBI taxonomy): Eukaryota > Viridiplantae > Streptophyta > Magnoliopsida > Malvales > Malvaceae > Firmiana > Firmiana major. The sequence goes on along the minus strand of CM065907.1, from coordinate 66,729,029 downwards.
TAAGGATGTAGGGCTTAAGGGTCCTTTCCGTAAGAGAGCCTCCCCACCGAACAGAGCCTCCCCGCCTAACAGAGCCTCCCTGCCTCTTCGGGCTTAAGGATGTTAGCTTAAGGATGTAGGACTTAAGGATCTTACCTTTACCATACCCATGTAGGAGAGCCTCCCTGCCTAACAGAGCCTCCCCGCCTCTTTGGGCTTAAGGATGTTGGCTTAAGGATCCCACCTTTACCATACCCATGTAGGAGAGCCTCCCTGCCTAACAGAGCCTCCCCGCCTCTTTGGGCTTAAGGATGTTGGCTTAAGGATCCCACCGTAAGAGAGCCTCTCCACCAAACAGAGCCTCCCCGCCTAACAGAGCCTCCCTGCCTCCTCGGGCTTAAGGATGTTAGCTTAAGGATGTAAGGCTTAAGGATCTTACCCACTTTCACAACCCTATACGAATCTCATTGTACAAGCTTGTGCGAGCAAAGCTCTAGCACGACTCATGCATCATGCATGTTCTCATAAAGAGGCGCGTACGAGCATAGCTCTAGTACGGTTATACTCATAAGATAACCATTCACAATCCACGTACGAGCAGAAGCTCCAGTACGGTTTATAAACATCATCACAATTCAATTTCAAAGTGCGAGCTAAGCTCAAGCACGTTTCACACAAGTGAAAACATAGAAATCTCGCGCGAGCTAGGCTCTAACGCGAATTATAACACATACACGCGATAGGCGGCTTACGTGCATTCAAAACATCACATAATATGCTTAGTGCCTCATATGGGTTATTTCACAACATCATTCAAGTACTAGCCAGCCTATCCTTTTATTTGCTCAAATCAAGCATTGTGTTTTGTAAAAGCATTCAAAACACATGATTTATGCAATTATTAGCCTTACTATCCCTTTTTCATAACATTCACTTCAAAACCAAAACCACGCATATACCCATCATCTTTCACAAATACCATCAACATTTATTTGAGCAATTCATGCATTTCATACAACACCCAATATTCACCCAGTTCAAAATACGAGCAGCTATCTCTATATACTCACAAAATTCCCTTACCTGGAATTGCGATGCGTGATTCCACTTCCTTAAGCTGCTTACTCGTACAATTTGGTTCGCCTTCAACGAACTCTTCGGGACTGCACAAAATCGTATCCCGCATTATATTCGACCCATATATTGCAACCCTTGTGCTTGCTATAGTCAATTTAATCTATAGCCTCTATTAAAGCTTATTTGGCCTCGTTTCATTACTTTATCCATAACTCGAGTCTATGGATTTTCTTAGGCCTATTAACTCATTCAAAGTCGATATCAAATCGACATTAAGCTCATAGTGTTCATACTTCATGAATTCCCTCACTATGGCATTTATCAAGCATATTCATACCCATTTCCACAATTCCTCCAAACTCACAATGTAATCTCATTTAACCATCTAAAATCATAAACAATACCCCAATAACAACTTTAGCGTGCCACAAATCATAAACTCATTCAATCCCACATATCCTCACATTATACCCATTTTAGATTTCTAGGTCACACCACTTCCACTACATTCTTAGGTAGTTTATCCATCAATACTCATACCAATCAACTCCAAAATCAATTAAATAGCTAATGCATTTAGATTGGAGTGTTAGAATCTTACCAATATGATTTCTCTTCTTGCTCCAATTGGTAATGCCCTCAACTCCTTCAATTCCAAAAATGGGAAAATGCCCTCTCACTATGTTGTTCTCCTCTTTGATAGGAACAACTTTGCCTCTAATGATCTCTCTTCAAATCTCACTGAAAATGGTTGATTTTTAGAGAGGGAAATTAGGTTTTTGGGGTTGAAGTTGTAGGGTTAAGTGTTTTCCGAGATTTCCAGATTTTTCAGCTCTCCTTATATAGAAATGACTTGGGGAGATCGATCTGGTCCAAGAGGAGATCGATCTGGTCCCTTAAAATCCCTTTTTTTTCACGGCATTTTTAAGCCTGAGATCGATCTGTCGAAGCAATGAGATCGATCTGTTGAGGCATGAGATCGATCTGTCGAAGCATGAGATCGATCTGGCCCCAAACAGAGAGCTAAGGAGATCGATCTGGGTGCTTGAGGATCGATCTTTTCCCTTACAGAACGCTTGGCAGATCGATCTGGCTCCATTGGAGATCGATCTGCCCTATTCTTTCGCCCAAATCAAAGCATTCTGGCTCTTCCAGATCGATCTCTCATCCTATGAGATCGATCTGGACCTCATGTTTTCTAGATTTCCTGCAGTTTCATTGCTGCAACTCATACTAACACACCCTCAATCTATTGCCATGGCCATTTCCTCATCCATCCACTTCTATAACTTGAAAATGGCATCCATTCATACCTTATGCACATTGAAACTTGTGTGCATTCATTGTATGTTCAAAGGTATGCTACATACAACCAAATGGAAGCATAACTCCATTCCATTTTACCACACTACTCATCTTGAGTCTCAATCACATCTATCACTTGCTAGAACACATTTCTCCGTATTCATACTTAATGAAACTTGTATGTACGTTACAATTTATATTACACATACATACATTGAATCCATGGACTTACATCAATCATACTTTACATCACAAGTCCATTCATATTATTTAATCCAAGTACACACATTACCCTTATACATATACGGGGTCTTACATTCTCCCCTCCTTCAAGGAATTTGGTCCTCCAAATTAGAACCAAGTCACTCTTCAAACAGTTGGGGGTACTTCTCCCGTATCAAGTTCTCCAATTCCCACGTGGCCTCTTCCGCCGTGTGGTGTTGCCAAAGCACTTTCACCAAGGGAATTGTCTTATTCTGTAACACTTTTTCTTTTCTGTCCAATATCCGAACCGGCTTCTCAACATACGTCATACTCTCATGGAGCTCCAACGGCTCATATTTTATCATGTGTGCCGGGTCCGGGTGATACTTCCGAAGCATCGAGACGTGGAAGACGTTGTGGACATTCGCCAAGTCCGGTGGCAATGCCAATCTATACGCCTTTTCTCCCACTCTCTCTAAAATCTCGAAGGGTCCGATATACCTAGGGCTCAGCTTGCCCTTCTTACCGAATCTCATAATACCCTTCGATGGTGATACCCTCAGAAATACCGACTCACCCTCATCAAACTCCAGTGGTCTTCGTCTCTTGTCAGCATAACTCTTTTGCCGGCTCTGAGCTGTCCGTAATCTCTCACATATCAACTGGACGTCCTCAGATGCCTGCTGCACTAAGTCAGGAGCAAAAATCTGTCTGTCACCAACCTCTTCCCATCCAATGGGGGAACGGCATCTACGCCCGTATAATGCCTCATAGGGTGCCATCCCGATACTAGCATGATAGCTATTATTATAAGCGAACTCGGCTAACTGCAGGTGGTCATCCCAGGAGCCTCTATAATCCAGCACACACGCTCTCAACATATCCTCGAGGGTCTGTATAGTCCTCTCTGACTGCCCATCTGTCTGAGGATGAAAAGCGGTGCTAAAACTCAATCGGGTCCCCAGCGCTTCCTGAAAGTGTTCCCAGAAATGGGAAGTGAAGCGGGCATCCCTATCAGAAACAACGCTCACTGGTACACCGTGTAGCCGTACTATCTCTCGGATATACAGGTTCGCCAACTGACTCAGTGTATTGGTATCTCTCATAGCCAAGAAATGGGCGGACTTAGTCAACCGGTCCACAATAACCCATATGGCATCATGACCTCTACGGGTCCTCGGCAACCCCATCACAAAATCCATGGTGACATGCTCCCACTTCCATGTCGGTATCGGTAGAGGCTGCAATAATCCTACAGGCTTCTGATGCTCTACCTTCACTTGCTGACAAATGAGACACTTAGCGACATATTCTGCAATGTCTCTTTTCATTCCAGACCACCAATAAACCTTCCGAAGGTTTTGATACATCTTGGTACTTCCCGGATGTATCGTATATTTCGATGAGTGAGCCTCTGATAAAATTGTTCTCCTGATCTCAGGATCCCTGGGAACGCATACTCCGCCTCTGAACCTCAATAAGCCATCAGCACTCTGCTCAAAATCACTACCCACACCTGTCTGTATCTGCCTCAGCCAATCGATACACCGTCGATCGCTCTGCTGGGCTTGCCGAATACGGCCAATCAACTCTGGCTCTAGTCTCAAACTAGCCATGATCTCAAGTCTCTCAGATCCAGGTGGGGTTACATCCAAACTGAGGTTCGCAAAGTGTTCTAACAATTCATGTTCCCGTACCATCATATAAGACACCAACCCAAGGTTCTTTCTACTCAAAGCATCGGCAACTACATTTGCCTTACCCGGGTGGTACATGATTTCACAATCATAGTCTTTCAGGAGTTCGAGCCATCTCCTCTGTCTCATATTCAGCTCTTTCTGCGAGAACAGGTACTTAAGGCTCTTATGATCTGTGAACACCTGAAATTTCTCACCATAGAGATAGTGGCGCCATATTTTCAAAGCAAATACTACGGCCGCCAACTCTAAATCATGTGTCGGGTAGTTCCTCTCATGATCTTTCAACTGTCTAGATCCATAGGCAACTACCTTCCCATCCTGCATAAGCACACAGCCCAGTCCCTGGTGTGATGCATCCGTATACACCGAGAATCCTCCTGAGCTGGTAGGAATGGTGAGAACTGGAGCAGTCGTCAATCGACGCTTAAGCTCCTCAAAACTCCTCTCACATGCCTCATCCCATGTAAACTTAACATCTTTACGCGTGAGGCGTGTCAACGGAGCAGCTAGTCTGGAGAAACCCCCTATAAATCTCCGATAATATCCTGCCAATCCCAGAAAACTTCTGATCTCAGTTACTGTCTTGGGCTGTTCCCACTGCACAACTGCTTCTATCTTGGATGGATCCACTGATACCCCATCCTTAGACACAACATGCCCCAGAAATGAGATCTGTTCCAACCAGAAGTTACACTTGCTGAGTTTGGCATACAATTCTCTCTCTCGGAGGGTCTGCAGAACTATCCTCAAGTGCTCCTCATGATCTTCCCTGGACTTGGAATACACCAAAATGTCATCTATGAAAACAATCACAAACTTGTCCAGGTATGGCTTGAATATATCATTCATCAATGCCATAAATGCTGCGGGAGCATTCGTCAATCCGAATGGCATCACCAAAAACTCGTAGTGGCCATAACGGGTACGAAATGCTGTCTTGGGTACATCTCCACTCCTGATCCTCAACTGATGGTACCCTGACCACAGATCTATCTTAGAAAATACCTCGGCTCCCTGGAGCTGATCCAACAAATCATCGATTCTTGGAAGGGGGTACTTGTTCTTAATGGTGGCCTTATTCAACAACCGGTAATCTATACACAGTCGGAGGCTTCCATCCTTCTTCCTTACAAATAGAACCGGTGCTCCCCAAGGTGAGACACTCGGTCTAATAAACCCCTTCTCCAACAACTCTTGCAACTGTTTCTTCAGCTCTTCCAACTCTATCGGAGCCATTCTATAGGGTGGCTTCGATATCGGCTCTGTACCAGGCACTAACTCAATGTAAAATTCCATTTCTCTTTCAGGTGGTAGTCCCGGTAATTCATCCGAAAAGACATCAGGGTAATCCGCAATTACGGGTATGTCCCTCAATTCCGGGGGTGCCTCATCTATATCGACCACATAGGCAATGAACCCTTCACATTATCCTCTCCATCGTTAGTAACATAACCCATCACTCCACATTCAACATTTATCACAATAAATGATTTATCTCTCAAGCATTATGCATTTAAAATCGTACTCCTTTATTTACCACAAGTATACAAGTTTTCATATCATTTCTTTTCATCAAAATTTACAATAAGATTGTCTAGTCCTGAAAACATTAATGTTTTGGCATGACAATCCATCACAACACGATTGGTAGCCAACCAATCCATTCCCAAAATTACATCAAAATCATTCATATTTAATAAAATCAGATTGGCTATCATTTCCTTCCCCTCTATCTTTAACTTACAATCTCTACATACATGCTCAGTCAATTGGCTATCATTCATGGGTGTGGAAATCATCAACATTTTATCCAACAATGTTGGTTTCACATATTTCAACAATTTATGTGCAAAGGAAGGTGATATGAAAGAATGTGTGGCACCAGGATCAAATAATACCAATGCTTCTAAATCAAAGATTCGGATGGTACCTTTTATCACCTCCGTCGAAGCATCTGCGGTGTCCTGATCCAGTGCATGTACTCTTCCTCTGCTCACACCCGCAGCCTGTTTCCCTTTTTCCTCAGCTGTAGCCCTCCTCCTCGGGGCTGCTGTCTCAACTGGAGCTCCCTCAGGCTCCTTGCCCTTCTGTGGGGCAATCTCCATTTTCTCGGGACAATACTTAGCCATATGTCCTGGTCTCTCGCATCTAAAACACACCATAGGGGTCATCGGACAGGGCCTATTCCCATGGAATCTCCCACATCTCCTACACTGATCAGTAGTAGGTCGTGGTCCCCCAATAGTCATGCCCCTCGGCGCAGTCAAGGCTGGGTATACGGGAGGTCTAGCAGCTCTCTCCCGCACCTCCTCAATCTTTGGCCTCTTCTCGAAAAATCTTTGGCCATCCCTCTTGGCCACTCTTCCAAACCCGGATCTCTTCCGATCCTTGTCCTTTTTAACACTGACTCTCCCAAGCTCGGAGGCATTTCGCTCAAAGTCTTGTTCACATAACTGAGCCTTATGTACCGCCTCCTCATAAGTCACAATATCGAAGGGAGCTAGCTTAGTCCGGATGGCCAATCTCAACCCATCCATGAACTTCTGAATCTTTCGGGTCTCACTACCCATCGTGTCCGGGTCATATCTCCCCAAGGACATAAACTTGGACTCATACTCGTCCACAGTACGGTTCCCCTGAACCAAATTCATAAATTCCATCCGCAGTCTCCTCTGTGCGGTAGCTGGAATATATTGCCTCCTGAAGGCCTCTAGAAATATCTCCCACGAGATCTCAGAATGTCTGGCCCTCAAAATAGTCTCGGTGGACCTCCACCAATGCTCGGCCTCGCCTTTCAGCATAAACACGGTAAACGCAACCTTCTCACTTGAAGTGCATCGGAAAAACCTATACAGTTTCTCCATCTCATACACCCAATCCTCCGTAATCACTGGGTCCTTCACCCCTCTAAACACTGGGGGTTTCAGCGCTTGAAACTCTCGCAACCTGCTCAAGTCGCAGTCATAACCCACATCACTACCGCTCTGCTGTGGAGCGATAGGAGAATCTATATCCTGGGCTGGAGGTGGTGTAACTGTAGCTGTCTCAGCAGTCTGCGGTCTCTCCGCCTCTGCAGCTGCCTGCTCAGTAGTAGGCCGTGCCGCGGGACCTCGTCTGTCACCGGCGCCCAAGGCCTGCGTGACTATCTCCACCAGACTCTCAATACTCCGCTCTAACCTAGCGAAGCGAGCCTCAGTATCACCTGCTCTCTCAGCAGGGTTCTGTGGAGCCTGCTCAGTCTGTGGCTCTGCACGGCTCTCAGGCCTACCTCTCCGGCCTCTAGCACGTGCTCTCACCCCTCTACCTTTGCGTGTAACTGGCATAGTGCCTAACTCCCTGTATTTTAATAATTCATTAAGCTCAATCCATCACGGTATACACAGTCATATCTAAACAAAAGCACAGTACTATGGGGATGTACTTTCCTACATTTTATTAATGACTCACATCAGGCCAACACAGCTCTGATACCAATCTCTGTCACGACCCAATTCCATTCTCTTTAACCGAAATCACTGAAAATTTTTCGCGTTTTACTATTACCTTACCCAGTCGTGAACTAAGCTAACCACACACTGTTGGGCTGTGAGTCAATAATAAACACCACATCTCATTCATTCTCAATTAATTAAAACGATGTCATACATGTGCATTTAATCGTGTACTTATACGAATACATGTTTTACTGACATCTACATCCCCCATAAGTACAACTCAAAAGAATACTGTGCTTTTACATTGTTTAGATACAAAAAGAATCACTGTGTATATACCTCTTAGCGATGGAGATGCAGCGGAGTCCAAAATAATACGCCTCAGTCCTCACTGGGCTACTATGCACGCTCTGTAGGGGGGAAAATAGAGTGGGATGAGCAACCACACGCTCAGTAAGGCAATAATGCAAGCATGGTAGATAACTACTCTATCTACATGCTGATAGTGTTATGCATAAATCGTTTATAGTAGGAGCATGAGGAATAAAACTATGCCATGTGAATATACATATATAACATGTATTAAATCATGTGCATTGGCATATAAAACATGGTAGAGACATCATGTATAAAACATCTCATGCTCAATCTCATTTAAATTCATAAAAGGGCAATTCATTTAGAAACTTCCTTTTTGAACCAACAACATAACACCACCAAATCAACTCACAATCACAACCATATTTACATTCCACAATTCACGCATGTGTATAAATCTAGGTCACTATATCAAAAGTGCCTATGTGAATCATTATATCATAAATCATCCCAGACCACACGCATCCAGGTGTGCGGGGTATCGTGCTGGCACGAAGATGAATTATCCCTCGCCAGACTTTCCCATTATATAACCATCATGCGGTACATCGTACTCCATGTGATATACACGGTACATCGTACTCCGCAACTCATATCATGATTGGGGGTGCCATTCCTAGGTCTTATCTACCCCATACCAAGAGTTTTCCATATTCCGAGAAGGAGAGCCTTCCTGCCGAACAGAGCCTCCCCGCCTAACAGAGCCTCCCTGCCTCCTCGGGCTTAAGGATGTTAGCTTAAGGATGTAGGGCTTAAGGGTCCTTTCCGTAAGAGAGCCTCCCCACCGAACAGAGCCTCCCCGCCTAACAGAGCCTCCCTGCCTCGTCGGGCTTAAGGATGTTAGCTTAAGGATGTAGGGCTTAAGGGTCCTTTCCGTAAGAGAGCCTCCCCACCGAACAGAGCCTCCCCGCCTAACAGAGCCTCCCTGCCTCTTCGGGCTTAAGGATGTTAGCTTAAGGATGTAGGGCTTAAGGATCTTACCTTTACCATACCCATGTAGGAGAGCCTCCCTGCCTAACAGAGCCTCCCCGCCTCTTTGGGCTTAAGGATGTTGGCTTAAGGATCCCACCTTTACCATACCCATGTAGGAGAGCCTCCCTGCCTAACAGAGCCTCCCCGCCTCTTTGGGCTTAAGGATGTTGGCTTAAGGATCCCACCGTAAGAGAGCCTCTCCACCAAACAGAGCCTCCCCGCCTAACAGAGCCTCCCTGCCTCCTCGGGCTTAAGGATGTTAGCTTAAGGATGTAAGGCTTAAGGATCTTACCCACTTTCACAACCCTATACGAATCTCATTGTACAAGCTTGTGCGAGCAAAGCTCTAGCACGACTCATGCATCATGCATGTTCTCATAAAGAGGCGCGTACGAGCATAGCTCTAGTACGGTTATACTCATAAGATAACCATTCACAATCCACGTACGAGCAGAAGCTCCAGTACGGTTTATAAACATCATCACAATTCAATTTCAAAGTGCGAGCTAAGCTCAAGCACGTTTCACACAAGTGAAAACATAGAAATCTCGCGCGAGCTAGGCTCTAACGCGAATTATAACACATACACGCGATAGGCGGCTTACGTGCATTCAAAACATCACATAATATGCTTAGTGCCTCATATGGGTTATTTCACAACATCATTCAAGTACTAGCCAGCCTATCCTTTTATTTGCTCAAATCAAGCATTGTGTTTTGTAAAAGCATTCAAAACACATGATTTATGCAATTATTAGCCTTACTATCCCTTTTTCATAACATTCACTTCAAAACCAAAACCACGCATATACCCATCATCTTTCACAAATACCATCAACATTTATTTGAGCAATTCATGCATTTCATACAACACCCAATATTCACCCAGTTCAAAATACGAGCAGCTATCTCTATATACTCACAAAATTCCCTTACCTGGAATTGCGATGCGTGATTCCACTTCCTTAAGCTGCTTACTCGTACAATTTGGTTCGCCTTCAACGAACTCTTCGGGACTGCACAAAATCGTATCCCGCATTATATTCGACCCATATATTGCAACCCTTGTGCTTGCTATAGTCAATTTAATCTATAGCCTCTATTAAAGCTTATTTGGCCTCGTTTCATAACTTTATCCATAACTCGAGTCTATGGATTTTCTTAGGCCTATTAACTCATTCAAAGTTGATATCAAATCGACATTAAGCTCATAGTGTTCATACTTCATGAATTCCCTCACTATGGCATTTATCAAGCATATTCATACCCATTTCCACAATTCCTCCAAACTCACAATGTAATCTCATTTAACCATCTAAAATCATAAACAATACCCCAATAACAACTTTAGCGTGCCACAAATCATAAACTCATTCAATCCCACATATCCTCACATTATACCCATTTTAGATTTCTAGGTCACACCACTTCCACTACATTCTTAGGTAGTTTATCCATCAATACTCATACCAATCAACTCCAAAATCAATTAAATAGCTAATGCATTTAGATTGGAGTGTTAGAATCTTACCAATATGATTTCTCTTCTTGCTCCAATTGGTAATGCCCTCAACTCCTTCAATTCCAAAAATGGGAAAATGCCCTCTCACTATGTTGTTCTCCTCTTTGATAGGAACAACTTTGCCTCTAATGATCTCTCTTCAAATCTCACTGAAAATGGTTGATTTTTTAGAGAGGGAAATTAGGTTTTTGGGGTTGAAGTTGTAGGGTTAAGTGTTTTCCGAGATTTCCAGATTTTTCAGCTCTCCTTATATAGAAATGACTTGGGGAGATCAATCTGGTCCAAGAGGAGATCGATCTGGTCCCTTAAAATCCCTTTTTTTTCACGGCATTTTTAAGCCTGAGATCGATCTGTCGAAGCAATGAGATCGATCTGTTGAGGCATGAGATCGATCTGTCGAAGCATGAGATCGATCTGGCCCCAAACAGAGAGCTAAGGAGATCGATCTGGGTGCTTGAGGATCGATCTTTTCCCTTACAGAACGCTTGGCAGATCGATCTGGCTCCATTGGAGATCGATCTGCCCTATTCTTTCGCCCAAATCAAAGCATTCTGGCTCTTCCAGATCGATCTCTCATCCTATGAGATCGATCTGGACCTCATGTTTTCCAGATTTCCTGCAGTTTCATTGCTTCAACTCATACTAACACACCCTCAATCTATTGCCATGGCCATTTCCTCATCCATCCACTTCTATAACTTGAAAATGGCATCCATTCATACCTTATGCACATTGAAACTTGTGTGCATTCATTGTATGTTCAAAGGTATGCTACATACAACCAAATGGAAGCATAACTCCATTCCATTTTACCACACTACTCATCTTGAGTCTCAATCACATCTATCACTTGCTAGAACACATTTCTCCGTATTCATACTTAATGAAACTTGTATGTACGTTACAATTTATATTACACATACATACATTGAATCCATGGACTTACATCAATCATACTTTACATCACAAGTCCATTCATATTATTTAATCCAAGTACACACATTACCCTTATACATATACGGGGTCTTACAGTTTAGAGCTCGACTGAGTATCTGGTACCAAATCAATGGTAAACTCCAGCTCTCTCTCTGATGGTAAACTTGGTAACTCATCTGGGAAAACATCCAAAAATTCACACACCACAGGTGTATCCTCAATCCTCGGATGTTCCTGATCATCATCTGAGATGAGTGTTTCATAACCTTCACATGAACAATTATATTTAATACTCTCTAAAATAATATTAAAATTCTCAAATTGTTTATAAAATTTCATAAGTCTATTTACTCAATATTTCAAACTTACACTGTAAGGTTTAGGTAGGGAGAAAGTTACAATCTTAGTGTAGCAGTCTAAACTCACTCGATTGGTTGCCAACCAATCCATCCCCAGAATTACATCAAGCCCATGTATATTCAACATGATTAGATCTGCTAAGATCACTCTATCTCCCGCCTTTATTTCACATCCTCTACAGATTAACTCAGTCCTCTGGGTTCACACATAGGAGTATTTACATGTAGTATATATTCTAGTGGTTCAAACTTCAAGTTTAATCTACATGCAAAATGCTCAGAAATGAATGAATGCGTGGATCTTGGGTCAATTAACACATGAGTCTTATAATCACAGACAGAGAGTGTACCTCTTATAGTTTCTGCAAAAGTGTCTGCGGTCTCCTTATCTAGGGCAAACACATGTCCCTGTGTAACAGGCTTCTTCCCTTTCTCTGCAGCAGTGGCTCGTCTCTGGGGGTTCACTCTTTGAGGCTGTTGTCTAGTGGGCTCTAGAACATGTGGTTTCTGAGGTTGAGGGCAATCCTTCACCATGTGACCCATGTCTCCACATCTAAAACATCCATGGATCAACCCAGTACAACTTCCCTCATGCATTCGGCCACAATTTCTGCAAACCCTTAGCTCAGGCCTGACATCTCGAGGGGTCTCCCTAATGTTAGGATAAACTCTGGGTCTCTCTAATCTTTCCTTCTACATCTCAATCCTTCCTCTTCTAAAGGAACCTCTCCGAGCATCCGTTTGGAAAATTGTTGGCCTCTTGCCCTTATCTCTATTCGCCACTCTGAGCTCATGCTGGGATTGTACCATTTCAATTCCTCTTTCAATCTCTTGTGCTTGTCTCAGAGCATCTCCAAACTCAGTAATACATAGCCCTATCAATCTATCTCTAATGATGGGCTTCAATCCATACACAAACTTCTCTGTGCGGAGCTCCTCATTCTTGAAGGTCTTTGGGTCATATCTCAATAGCGTGGTGAATTGGCTCTCATAGTCATCCACAGACATATCACCCTGTACTAAACTCAAAAACTCAGCCTGCTTCTTCCTCTGGGTGACTTGTGGTACATATTGGGTCCTAAAGGCTGTCTGAAACTCTTCCAAACCAATCACATCCTGACGGGACATCAGAATACCCTAGGTAGTACCCCACCAATCTCGAGCTCTCCCCTTCAACATATAGATACTCATACTGACCCTCTCAGCATTGGTGTACCCCAGATAATCATATACAATTCTTAACTCCGTCAACCACTCCCCAGCTTTTGTAGGATCCTTCTTTCCCCTCTATACGGGTGGATTCATCTTCCAAAAATCCTTCAGTCGGATCATACTTTTGTCATCAGGCTGAGTGACGGGAGGCACTGGGTCCATCTGTACTGGGGGTACGGGAGGTCCTTGTGGTGGTGTGGGAGTAGTACTCGAGGCATTAACTCCAAAGTGTTGTGCGAATAGCACTACCATCTATTCAAAACCTTGCCTCACATCGGTTTCAATTCGATTAAATCGAGAGTTAGGACTCTCTGGTTGTGGGGTAGGTGGCGGAGGGGACTCTGCCTGCCTCCTCGAACGACCTCGTCGTTTACTTATTCTCTATCTCAACTTGTCTCCTGCGCGTACAATATCAAAATCGATTGGAATCTCAATCCTCAAATTTAGTTCATGACCAGACTATTACAGACACTTAGGATGTATTCTATTTCACTTAACCGACACTGACAGTACTAGACACCCTAAGCTCTGATACCAAGAAAATTCTGTAACGCCCCGGAAATGCGAAAAAATAGGGCAAATTTAAAACTTTTTACTCATCAAATCATAATTAAGGGTGCATTCCTGTGCAGTTTCATACATCATCATGCATATCATACCTCAGGATCTCATCATTAGATAGTATATATCATATCATATACATTACTCAATATTAAGTTAATTAATCCTAATACATCCCATAAAGGTTATACATTAAGTGTCTGTAATTACAATAATTATCCGGGTACATGAAAAGATAAATAATACCTCAAAACACAATATATATGGCCTGGAGCTTAAGACCTCCACTAGCCACTACTCCGTACGTCGCAAGGAAACCCTTTTCACTTGAAGAAATCTGGAGGGAAAGAAAACAGGGTGAGCTTCTAAATCGCTCAGTAAGGGGGTAATGGACTCATTGTATAGACCATAATGCACATCATAAAATATTTATTTGCATGTGAAAATCAGTACACTCATTTGAAATCATAGCATGAAAGTTCTCAAAACAACATTCTCATATCTCAAAACCATGTGGACATATGAAATAAAAGGCTCAGTATAGAGCAGTAACGAGCATGTGAAAATAATGCGATAAGGGCTTTCTTAATAAGCGTGATAAAATCACTGTAATAATAATGCACGTGGCGCAGCCACCAAACACACGTGGCATAGCCACTGATTTAGATTCACACGTGGTACAGCCACAGAGTAGGGTTTCACGTGGCAACAGCCACCAAATATACATGGCACAGCCACAAAATGGGGGATCTCACGTGGCAACAACCACCAAATATACGTGGCTTAGCCACAAAATGGGGGATCTCACGTGGCAACAGCCACCAAATATACTTGGCACAGCCACAGAATGAGGGATCTCAGGTTACCAGAACGGAGAAGAATCAGACTTACATGCTATCAAAGCAATGCCGGTGTGTGCTCAAAATTACACACCAAGTCTTTATCAATAGCCATTATCATATAAAACTGGTTTGCCTTCACGTAGAACTCATAGTGGTTTTTCTCTCATAAAACTCATTTAAAATCGTTTTGCACTTAACACAAAACATATTAAAACTGAGTCCCAACCGGAAAAACACGCACACATATCTCAAATCTCAATATCGCCTTAACGTAGAGCCCAATTCATTTCTTGCACAAACTCAACGATTTATAAAGTGGTTTCACGTGTAGCTTATAAACTCATAAAAATATTGGGCTTCAACCGGCTATAAAAATCTTGTGCATTCTCACCAAAACACAACACATCAAACATGCTTGTTTTATAAATCGCAAATCATGCTATAACAATTCACAAATCACATACACAAATGGTTTAGTTTCCCTTACCTCTTTGCACCTCGTATAGTGCAATCATTTCCCCCTTATCACGGACTAGTCTCGCATTCCACTCTGGAACTCCCGAGCTGTCCAAACGATGTTAAAACATCAAAACTCATCATCACAGTAACCTCAATTCTCAAAATCGAGCATAAATGCTCATAACATCTCAAATCTCTCAATTTCTCATAACTCTATCACAATCCACAATCTCATTCACAACATCTCAACATCCTACACTTCCCATGCCACAATATCTTTGCTAATTGACCACATTGTCTAAATTTCCATTTATAACTCAAAATTCCCAAAATTACCAAAATTGCTAAATATCATCATCACCCTAACTACATTGTAATTTCATCAATCCCTAATTATTTTCCAGCTATTTCAACACAATGCCAACAGCCATCATCACTAAAATAATCTTAAATATCAAGATCGAGGTTTAGAAATTACCCAAAAATTGTGGAGAGCTTATCTCTTGCCTCGATTCAATCCGTCTTCCGATTTCCAAGTATGTTGTTCTTCCATTGATGAGGAACAACTTTCCTTCTTGCCACAGCCTCTAATTTGGACGAAAATGGGTGCTTTGGATGAGTGAGAAAGCTAGGGCTCGGGTGAAAATGAGGTTTTAAAGAGAGAGAAAATGAAATTGCAGGAGAAAGCAGGGGTTCCTTATATAGACGGAGGGTAGGAGATCGATCTGGCTCTTGATGAGATCGATCTGCATTTGAATTTGGGGACGATTTGGGGTAATTTTATGCCTAGGAGATCGATCTGTCGATGGGTGAGATCGATCTCTTTATGGCTTTATGGGATCGATCTGCTCCTTGAGGAGATTGATCTTCTCCCAAACAAAAACATTTGGAGATCGATCCCTTCCTCATGAGATCGATCTTCTCTTAAACAGAATCATAAGGAGATCAATCCTTTTCCATTGGAGATCGATCTGCTCACTTACTTTCCTCCTTCCTTGTCATTTTTAACTTACCAGATCGATCTCTCCTTCTCCAAGATCGATCTGACCTCATAGTTTCACACTTAGGTTAAACACTTAACTTGTAAATCTCCAAATATAATTTCCACAGTTCACTACTTGGATTATCTCTGTCACGACCCGAATTACCTAAAAATCAGAGTAAATTTTTCGCTTTTTTTCATTTATTATTTAATTCTTACCTTTCTCTCGTCGTGACCATCCTACAACACAGTTGGGCTATGATTCGGTGTTAGTCACCTCACACTATTTAACATTTCATTCCCATAATCATATATCAGAGTCTACTATCCTTTTTACTTTAAATAAACACATACCCAATGGTATTTACATGACTCTACATCCCCGACATAATATCCGTTTACAGTACTGTGCATTACATATTTAAATACAAAACCATACAAATGTGTATACCTGTCTCTCGATGGGAAGCAGCAAGCAGTGGATATTAAGCATGCAAGTCCTCAGCCGCTCAATAATTATTACAAGTGCTCTGAAAAGATGGAAAAATAAGGGGGGTGAGCAAACCACATGCTCAGTAAGGCAATTATGCAAGTAAGTAGATAGCTCCACTATCTACATGCTCATAATGCCATGCCCTTAAATCCATTTCTTTTCATCTAAAATTACACGCACAAAGTCATGCATATTCAATGCCATAGTTTATCCAAAACTATTTGTGCATATATAAATCATGTAACTCATGCATTCAAAGCATTTTATGTGACATCATTAAATCATATTAAGCATGAATTTAATCAAGATCATGCAGTCTTTCATGTCATGTAAGACAATTCAAGGTTTTCAAATGAAAGCATGGAAAACACATCATGCCACTGCATTTAAATCAATTCATTTAAAACGCAGTATAAAATAACCCCTCTGGGTCAATCATCTCAAAACTCATAAAACAATTCGTTATATTTCATTATAAAACTTCGGTTATAAAACCACCCTTCTTTCAGGGTCACATATCATAAAATCATCTGAAATCATAAAATCATCAAATCGGGGGCCTGACCCCTCCTTCGGGTCTACCCTGGTCTAACAGACCACAAGTTATATCATGTGAGACAATCAGGTAATTAACAGTAACATCGAGGACTATGGCCATATCCTAGTGATCCCTGGCAACACGGTACCTAGTGTGCGGGGTATCACACCTGAAACGGGAGGTGGGTCGTCCTACCCGCC
This sequence comes from Firmiana major, assembly GCA_033439115.1. Classification (NCBI taxonomy): domain Eukaryota; kingdom Viridiplantae; phylum Streptophyta; class Magnoliopsida; order Malvales; family Malvaceae; genus Firmiana; species Firmiana major. The sequence goes on along the minus strand of CM065907.1, from coordinate 66,711,876 downwards.
AGAACAGCATAACACCAGGATTGCGAGGGCAAGGCTTGCTGCCTCGTGGCTAATGCCACTCCACTCCAACAATCCCCACGGTACAGCGTACTCCGCGTGACATACACGGTACAAAGTACTCCGTGAACCCAAGCTCAGTCAGGGGTGCCTGTAATAGGTCTTATCCACCCATATCATCTATGTCTCAGAATGCACGTGTGAGCATATCATCTCACTGTGACACACAGTCTACAGGAGGCTCCAACACGGCTATATGCGTGTAATATAAGTCCCTGTGCGAGCGAAGCTCAAGCACGGCTCCATGCATATTCATGATATCTGAAAATCTCGTGCGAGCGAAGCTCTAGCACGGTTTCATAAAAATCAGTGAAATCTGCGTACGAGCAGCGCTCCAGTACGACTTAAACTGATTATAATTTCATGTAAATTCCACGTACGAGCAATGCTCTAGTACGGATATGTATATAAATTCAGTGAAAACCTCGTACGAGAAAAACTCCAGTACGGCATTCAAATGAATTATGAAAACCATATAAAACTTGGTGCGAGCAACGCTCCAGCACAAATGAATGCTCAAGTAAATCAAATCTCGTGCGAGTTATACTCCAGCACGGCTTTATGCATAACTAAATCAAATCTCGTGCGAGTTACACTCCAGCACGGCTTTTATGCATAATTAAATCAAAATAGGATGCGAGCTAAGCTCCGGCATCTCTCATGCATGTCAAATCATTAAAAGTAGTGCGAGTAATCGCTCCAGCACTATTTTATGCATACCACGTCAAAACAAATCAAAACATGTCAAAACATGTCAAAACAGAGTGCGAGCTAGGCTCCAGCAGCTTTCATTTCACAATATTAAAAATCAGTGCGAGCACCATGCTCTAGCACATTTCATGCATATGATGTCACAAGTCGGTGCGAGCAAGCGCTCAAGCACATTTATGCACAATCACAAACGCAGATATAGTGCGAACTACGTGTCGGCACTATCTGTTTTCATACAAACTGGATAGTTGGCCTCTTTTCCAAAGAAATTTCCATTTAAATATAAATAACACCTACGTAGTGTTATCTTGTGAAATTTAAACAATTACTGGCCAATCTATCAATTTTCTTTGATTAAAACCAATAAAATTCTTAAACCATAATAGTCCTTAAATCATGCATTTCATGCATGTCATGCTTTCACCATCCTTAGGTGAACTTCCCTCAATAGGGGTAAAATAGACATTTCACCTATTTCGATCCTTAAAATCATTCAAACCATTTTTAGGATCATTATACAATATCCATGTATACATACATACTCAGTGTACAGAAAAACTATTAAAATATGCGTAGCTACCTCTAGCTACTCACACAATTCCCTTACCTCATTTATCTGTACAGTCTGACCTTTCCCACTGATGTCTCGTCACGCAGTCCGATTTGCTCCGAATCCAAATCAAATCTCCGGCACTGCGGATACACATTCATCAGGTCAAATACAATACAATTAATTGTATTTCACAATTTTCTGGGCTTAATTTAAATCATTGGGCCCATTTACCCATATTGGGCCCGATTGCACCATAATGGGCCTTAATCGGCCTTAAGCCCGTTTACCACACTTTATCGAGGCCTATTGGGCTCATTGGACCCATCAATATTTATTTAGCCTCGTTCTAAATTCTCAGATAGCTTATGAATTATTTACGACAATTTATCCCAATTTCTAGAATTTAATTCATTTATGCGGAAATTAAATCCGTAATTTATGCGTTAAATATCAATCACGCATAACGATACAAATTGTCGTAAATTAAGGGTCACTTACCCGTTATTCCATGATCGTACACAAATCGAGGCTGTCTCGAGCTCTCAGTGGATGCCAATTGTCGAGCTACACAATTAAATATATTTTCGGGTAAACTTTCAGTCGATTATTTATCAAATTAAATATTCTAAAAATTAAATCGGTCAATTTGACCGCTTACCGACTTACCCGAAGCTCGATTGCATCACAGAAATTTTCTCCAATTTTTTCTCTTTTTCTTTTTCCCTTTTTCTTCCTTTTTTTTCCCTCTATTTTTGGCTGAACCGGTCCGGTCCGGTTCAACCCGGTTCGGACTGCCGGTTCAGCTCGGGTCCGGTTCGGCTCAGACCGCCGGTTCAGTCCGGTTCACCCATCATTTTGCCGTTTCGACGCCGTCCGACCGGTTCCCGGTGCGATTCCGGTGCCGTTCGGCGCGCCATGGCATGGGCTCCCTAAATCGGGCCTCGGCTGGGGTCGAATCGACGCCATCGTCGGCGAAACTAGTTTTCTCTCCCGCGGCCCTCCTCCGTCGATCTGGCGTTTTTCGCCGTTCTTGGCGCGCGTGCCGGCTGCCGGTGGTTCCCACGAGGCTCGTCAACCTTCGCCGGCCTTCGCCTGGGGTCTCTGGCCGTCGGTAGTTCGCCGGTGAGCCTCCTCGGTCTCGGCTTGTTTTCTGCTTCATTTCGCTTCTCTGTTTCGCGTTTCTTCAGACTTTTCGATTCTGTTTTTTTTTTTTTTTTTTTTTCATTTTATTTATTTATAATTTATTTTTAATATTATTTTAATCAATAAAATAATATTAAAATACACAAATATCTTTTTAAAAAATATATTTTATTCATCTAATCTGTAAATAATTTTCTCAGTCCGATTTTACCTTTTCGGTATATTTTTCGATTATTTTCGGGATTATTTTTCGATACGAAAATCCCGGTTTATTCCAATAAATTCATATCTTGATCAATTTAACCCGGAATTTAATTATTTCTTCGTCATTGATCAAGATTTCTCATTTTCATATTTTTAATTAAATTTTCTTGTCCCGATTAATATCGAATTTTGGTCTTTCGACCATTTTGCCCTTGCACGTATTCGGGAATGTCATTTAAGTCCTTTTGCATTTTTTTAAATGCACTCGAAAATATCGGGTCTTACAATCTCTCATTCATCACATATATATTTCACTTAGCTCAATAAATTACACTTCAAGTTCATATTACATAATTAAATTACATCTAAAATTCTTAGATCTCACACATAAGAATTGTCAACCTCCCAATTCAACAATGTCCTATATTAATCTACCATTGTGCATATAAACAATCCCCTCTCCCGAGTGCCGGATTCTTACTAATTCATCTAATTGGTGGCCAATCAACTAGAGCATTAAGAACAAGTAGATTAAATAAACATAATTGAAATCATCCAAACAACATCACAAAGTAATTGCAATCTGCCCAGAGATGGTTACATCGATTCTAGGAAAATGGAGTTTAGTTCCTAGACATCATAATAAACATCCAAGAAATCCAATTTAACATCCCAAGAACAAATATGGTGAAAAAGATGAAAAAGATGAAGTTTCTATGTAGCTAAATAAATCTTGAAGTCTTCTGCCGCAGCCTCCTCCGAAATTCTGATAAAAAGACTATTTATAAGGTTTCCAAATACTGAAACGTGGAAGGCCACGTGGCAAAATAGTGTTGCCCTAATCAGACTGCTAAGCTGCGAGAATGGTATTAATTCCTTAAATCTGCTCTGCACTATCCAGTTTCTTCTATTACTGCAACATAAGTCACGATCAACACCCTGTAACTTCAATTCTTCATGGAATCATCAGAACCAGCTACAAAAACCTTAACTTCTCCAAATTACTCTGTTTCCTGCACAAGTGCACAAAACACATAAAACATACCTAATTTTGCAAAGAACAAATCAAATAACTAAGTAAAAAGGGTCCTAGACATATATAAAATTCAGTGCTAACAAGCAATGCTCGGTGTGTATTCAAAAAGACACACCTAAGTCTTAATCAAGAGCCATTATCATAAAAAAATAGTTTTTCCTTCATGTAAAGCTCATAATGGTTTTCTCTCATAAAACTCATTTCAAACCGTTTTGTACTCAACACAAAACATGTTAAAATCGAGCTTCAACCGGCAAAACCACGCACACATTTCTCAAATCTCAATACGCCTTAACGTAGGGCCCAAAACACTTTTCACATTTTTAAACACAAAATGGTTATAAAACATTTTCACATATAGTTTAGAACTCATAAAAGTTGAGCCCCAACCGGCTATAAAATCGTGTGCAATTCTCATTCACAACACATAAAACATGCTTGTTTTCTCAATAAAAAATCATGCTACAATATTATCACAAAACACATGCACAAATCAGTTTAGTTTTCCCTTACTTCTTTGCACCTCGTATAGTGCAATCGTTCCCCCGTATCACGGACCAGCCTCGTATTCCACTCTGGAACTCCCAAGCTATCCAAACGATGTTAAAAACATCAATATCTTGACTCAATTTCATTATCGAGCATACATTTGCTCATATTTCTCACCAACACCTAAATCTCTTAATTCTCATAACTCTATCACCCTTCATAATCCCATCCGCTGCATTTCTAATCCTACATTTATTGTGCACGAAAACCCATGCTGATATTCATCTCATTGCCTTGATTTCAATTTATAACCATAATTCCCAAAATTACCACAATTGCATAATAACATCTCTACTCCAACAAAATCATAGTTTCAACAATCCCAAATCATTTCCCAACTAATTCATCACAATGCCCATGCTCACAATCACAAAAAATTACTTCAAAATCAAAGATCGAGGTTTAGAAAATAACCAAACTTGTGGAGTACTCAACTCACACCTTGATTCGATTCGTCTTTTGATTTCCAAGTATGTTGTTCTCCTTTGGGTGAGCAACAACTTTCCTTCTTGCCACAACTCTTGATTTGGACGAAAATGGGTGATTTGGAAGAGAGAGAAAGCTAGGGTTTGGCTGAAATGGAGGTTTGAAAGAGAGAGAAAAGATGAAATGCAGGAAAACACAGGGGTCCTTTTATAGATGAAGGGTAGGAGATCAATCTGGCTCTTGATGAGATCGATCTGCATTGGAATTTGGGGACGATTTGGGGTAATTTTATGCCTAGGAGATCGATCTGTTGAGGAGTGAGATCGATCTCTTAATGGCTTTATTAGATTGATCTGCTCCAATTATGAGATCGATCTCTAGTTTACAAAAAGCTTCATGAGATCGATCTGCTCCTTGAGGAGATCGATCTTCTCCTTAACAGAAACATTTTGAGATCGATTCCTTCCTCATGAGATCGATCTTTTAATTACAGAATCATAAGGAGATCGATCCACTTCCATTGGAGATCGATTTGCTCGCTTAAATTCCTCTTTCCTTGTCATTTTTTACCTACCAGATCGATCCTCTCTTCTCCATGATCGATCTGGCCCCATAGTTTCACACTTTAACATAAAATCTCATTCATCACTTAAAATTTCATTCCATACCAACTCAATATATGAGTACATCATATTTAGTTCAATCAATTACACTTCATGTTCTCATTACATAATTTGATATGTGTAAAATTCCCAAATCTCACACCTTAAGCCTCGACCTGAAGCAGATCGATCTCATTACCCTGCCAGATCGATCTGTGAAACTCTCGACCTGGAAGAGATCGATCTCATGTTCTTCGACAGATCGATCTCCTAAGCTTGAAAACTCAATGCAGGAAGGCTAAAAACATTTACAGATCGATCCTTCACTTATGGAGATCGATCTCATCAAGCATTTTCTATATAAACAAGGTAGCTGAACTGTAAATTTTGGGAGAAACATCAAACCTTCCATTCTAAGTAAAGAAACCTAGTTTTTCACCATAGGAAACCATTATTTTTCATACAAAATTGAGAGAAGTTGGTTTGGTAAAGTTGTTCAAAGTGGAGAGGAGAACATTTTAGTCCAAAAACAATTGGTGAAACTATTTGATTGAAGGAAAAAAAAGGTGATTTTTCTAAATTCAGCTAAACGGAGAAAAGTCCATCTAGGTGAGATTTCAATGCACCAATCTCATGTATGTTGAACTATACAATTTTATGAGTTGATTGGTGTATATATTACTGATTTAAACATCTTAAAACATGCTTAATCTCTATGACCTATACATGATGAAATGTGAGAAAAAGATGAGAAAGTTAAGTAAGCATGGATTTAATGATGATTTAAGCATGAATAGATGTTATTGAGCATATATACATGATTGTATATCAGTTTGATGAAGTTCATGCGCTAGAAACAAAAATGGCTAAAATTGAGTATATGAGGTGCTCGATGAAATGCCACAATGAAATGAAAATGATGAATAGGAGCTCTTGTAAGTGTGATGCCGATTGAGTACGAATTAATAGACTCAAAGAGTCTGAAAGATTCTCGAAAATGAGTTATATACTCGAAATGGACTTATGAAAGGATAAAGTCCAATAATGATGCAATAAGGTCAAATGAGATATAAATGGCCCAAATGCATTGATTTGAATATCATGCAAGTGAAATGAAGTATATGACAATATACTGATGTGTGTAATACACGATTTCAGCTCCAGAGGATATCGTTGGAATCGATAAGATGGATCACGAGAGGTGGAAATCGAAGGAAAATGATTCAAGTGTGATTCGAGGTAAGGGACTTATGTAAGCTATAGAGATAGCTATACATATGTTTTCTTACCTGCTATGTGTGGATGTATGCGATACATATATAGATATTGGTAAATCTAGGTAGAAAACTACACATGAGAATAAGTCCATAGTATGAGTTGCATGACTTCTATGATTGTTGTGAAAAGAGGTTTTACAAACATTTTGAGAAAGAATAATAATAGACGGGCTCTCAGTTTGATAATTTGCATGAAATGCTTTAAACGAGTGACTAAAGGGTGATTTTCCCTCTCACTCATGACTATATATGGAACCCTTTCTATTTCTTTTCTGTGTGAAATCGTGCTAGAGCATAAGAGGCAACGGTAGATTGACCAGCCTTGCTCGCACGTTGTTTTCAAAGGGATTTTTGAGAAAACCAAAGAGTGTTTGATGTCTTGGGTGATGTTGTGTATCCCACTCGAGATGCTCGCACTAGATTTTAGGAATCATGCTAGACCCTTCGAGTATTGTTGTTTGCCTTGCTCTGACTATGCTCACATGTAAATTCCTAGTAATACCATGCTCGATGCTTCAGGTATGTTGTGTGTCTTACGCTGAGTTACTTGCACGAGGTTTTCATGATTATGCTGTGTGTTGAGTAAAATCGTGTTAGAGCCGTCATGTATTACTGTGTGTCTTACATTGACCTACTCACACAAGATTTATGAATGTGAAGTGATGAGTACAACACTATGCTTGAGCCATCGTGTACTGCTGCGTGTCTTGTACTGACCTGCTCGAATGAGATTTTGAGACAATGAAAATAGGTGATAAGGATCCACGAGAGCACGATGTATCGTGAGCGTTAGCCATGGGGTACGTTGTGCCGTGATTTGAGTATGAGCTGAAGGGATGGTTGATCCACCTCCCCAAGCGTAGGGTTCCCGCACACCTGATCAGTGATGCCTAGAATTCGACTATGGCCATTAGTCTTGTTATATCTGTGTGATATGACATTATCACTACTGTGTGAGGTGACAGATGTCTCCCTTGCTGTGTGTCCGGGGATATGATAACCCATGATTTATGTCTCAATATATATATTGATTTATAAAGTTTAGAGCATTTTTTATGTATGAACTATGTGAATAGTTTGCTGTGTGAAGTTGTGTGCTACTATGTGAATATGCATATACCCATCTAGCGAATTAATGATTTCTCATTAATGGAAGTTGTTTTAAAGAACATGCATATTGTTTATAAGGAAAATGAATATATATGTATTTTAGCATGTAGATAGTGTAGTTATCTACATGTTTTCAGATTTTTCTTACCGAGTGTGTTATGCTCACCCCCTTATTTCCTCCTCCACAGATACTACGCAGTAGTGAGTACATTGCAGTTGCCCCTGCTATCGTGTTTTCTCTAGTCACCCAACAGTGCAAAGAGGTATACATTTGTGGAAAAAAAAATTGTATCTTGTAAATTAATGCACATTGGAGTTTGTATTTAGTATTTTGGGGGATGTATATAATAAAAACTGATGTAAACACTTCTGTACTTATATATAAAAGTCCCAGTTTCTATTCTACTTCATTTGTATAACTGTATTTAACTAAAATGGATGAGATATGAATTGGATATTGAATCACAGCCCAACTGTAAGTGGTAAGGTAAAGGTCATGGATTGCTATAAAGGGTTGTGACACCGTGTCGACGCACATGGAGTATGATGTACCGTGTTGTTATGTTTGCTGTCTGATGGGTAGACTGACCCCCTGCCCTCAGCCATCTAGGGACATTCATGCACACCTGATCAGTGATTGCATGGAGTCCAGTGACTATGGCCATATGTCTACTTCTTTCCATATGCTCTACTTTGTCTCCATACTTATATAATTTCTGATTTACTTTTTGATGATTTTTTATTTGTCTCCTATTTGATTTAAATCAGCTTTATAAGAACATGTGTTTTGAGAAATTCGTTTGTGATATAACATGGCTTTGAAAAAGCATATGTGTGTGGTTTTATGAACTCGGTTGGGATTGAGAAAGTAAGGATTTTCTGCATGACATGATTCACGAGCATGTAGGTAGTATAGTTATCTACCTACTCGCGTGATTCCTTACTGAGTGTGTTGTAGCTCACCCTCATTTTTTCCCTTCACTCCATAGAGTTACCCAAGTCTTGAGAGCTGCGGTAGTCTTGAGCAGTTGACAACCCACACCTTATTGTGCGCGAAGGTATACACCTCTTTTAATTTTGTATCTAAACTTGTAAGACACAATTATGTAAATAAAGAATTACTGGGATGTAAATGTATGTATGTAAATACATATATATATATGAATAAAGAAATTCAATTATCTTGTGCGGTTTATATTTAAGTGTGTAAGGTCAATATCAGCTCGTATGCCCAACGATTAGAGTGTTGTCTGCTCTGTTATGTGTGTGGTATAGATGAATAATAACGATTTAAATGTGGAAATCGGATGTGACAAAAGTTGGTATCAGAGCAGGGTTGGTTTGAATACGAGTCGGTATAAGTCCTTAGGAAAGTTTACATCCCTTGGGTACTGTGTCTTGTTGAGATACAAATATGTATACTGGCTGTTAGTGTAATATGAATTGATTGTGTGTGAATGGAAAATAATTAGTATGATTGATAGACACCGCAGTCGAGAGGAAACTTCTTGATCTCAAGGGCAGAGAGACAGGCCTGAGAGATGTATTGAGTCATCTTTTGACCATGCCTCCCAGGATCTGGGAGAGACTACTGATGCCCGAGTGGCAAGGTTAGAGCGGATTGTGGAGAATACAACACAGTTGTTTGGACGAACGATAGGTAGATTGGAGAGTCTGCAGGGTATGAGTGAACCCGTAGTAGCCCTTGCCACACCTGCACCTTACACTGCTGACCCCTCTTGTTTTGCCCGACCTATTCTGACACCACCTTGCTTGTACAGCTAGAGGTAGCACCTCCACCTATTAAACCTCCGGTACCACCACCAGCCCTAACAGAGCCTCAGAGAGCTCCATAAGGGAGAGATAATGAGGTAGAGCATGTTTGTGAGTTAGACAAGATGAGACAATTCCAGAAACTGAGACCGCCATCTTTTAATGGGGTCAAAGATCCGGTAGCAGCTGAGGATTAGGTAAACATATTAGAAGTTGTTTAAGTCTTTTGAGTGTTTTTAGACCGAGAAGGTGGCCTTTGCTGCATTTGTGTTGGAAGACGAAGCGAAACATTGGTGGAAATCCGCTAAGCCTATATTGAAGACCCAAAACCAAGTAGTGACTTGGGAGATTTTTCTTGATGCCTTTTGGAGGTAATATATTCTTGAGACGGTTAGGAGACGGCTACAAATGGAATTCTTTGGTTTTACCCAAGGTAACCGATCAGCGGAAGAGTATGACTCTCAATTTATGTCTCTGGTAAGGTACGATCCTGACACTATAAGTAGTAAAGATAGAAAAGTCAGGAAGTTTATGGATGGGTTGATACCGTCCACCAGAGCTAGATTAGCTCCTTTGGATATTCTGACTTACGAGGAGGTAGTGCGCAGAGCTCAATTGTGTGAATAGGATTCTGAGTAGCATGCCCCTGAATTTGGTAAGTTTAGTAAGGACAGAAAGAGAACTATGAAGTTCAGAAGTTTAAGAGAAGGGAAGAGGTCGTTTAAGAAATGGCCAAAGTGTAGAGAATTTTAAGGTAAGACAATGAAGCCCTCTATTTCGCCAGTTTCAGGTCCGTCCAGGGGTATAGTGATTGGTGAACTCCGTCCTACTATTGAGCCATGTAGAGTATGTGGGAAACCTCCTGGTGGTAGGCGATGTTACCAAGCATCCGAAACATATTTTAGATGTGGAAAGATAGGCACTAGATGAGAGACTGCCTGAAATCTGCATTCCCTATTTTGCAGAAGCGAGAAGAGCCACAAAGAGCTCCTGTTGTACCCTCACCCTAGAGAAGGAAGGCCACAGCTGATGAGAAGGAGAAGCAGATTGGTGGCCAGGGACATGTGTATGCATTGGATCAGGACATGGTAGATGCTTCGTCTGGTGTGGTTAAAGGTACTATCTTGGTATTTAATCTTTAAACACTTGCATTAATTGATCCTGGTGCCATGCATCCAGTTATATCCTCCCCATTTGTAATTAAATTATCAAATTTTGTAAAACCTATGCCATTAGGTAGAAGGCTATTAATCAGCACACCCTTAAGAGATAGTCAAATGACTGAAATGGTGTGTAAAGAATAGGAATTGAAAATATGTGATAAGAGTATGACAACCGATCTCATCTTATTAAATATGTTTGATTTTGATGTAATATTAGGAATGGATTTGGTTGGCTGCAAATCAGGCTATTTTAGATCGTTATTCTAGGGAAATAATGTTTTCTCAAGTAGAGAAAACTGAGAAACATGTTGTAAGATTTTCTAAGATTGATCTGAAGTCTGGGTACCATCGTTGAGAATCTGGAGAGAGGATGTACCCAAGATGACTTTTTGTACCCGCTATGGCCATTATGAATTTCTAGTGATGCATTTCGGGTTGACTAATGCGTTTGTAGCATTTATGGCTTTGATGAACGATGTGTTCAAGTCATACCTGGACAGATTTATTATCATTTTGATCGATGACATTTTAGTGTATTTGAAGTTTAGGAAAGGTAATGAGTAGCACTTAAGGATTGTGTTACAAACCCTTCGAGAAAAGGAATTATGTACTAAACTCAGTAAGTATGACTTCTAGTTGGAACAGATATCAGTTATGGGCCATGTGGTAATAAAGGATGAGGAATCAGTAGATCCATCCAAGATAGAAATTGTAGTCTAGTGGGACATGCCCAAGATAGTTACTAAAATCAAGAGTTTTTTGGGTTTAGCTAAGTATTGCAGCAGGTCTGTAGAGGGCCTTCTTTTTGAAATTGGCTGCTCCTCTAAACTCATCTCACTTGGAAGAATATGGCATTTATGTGGGATAATGCTTGTGAGAGAAGCTTTCAGGAGTTAAAACTTTGACTGACCACCGCACTTATTCTCACCATTTCTACCAGCTCATGAGGTTTCTTTGTGTACATTGATGCTTCACACTAGGAACCAGGCTGTGTATTGATACAAGATGGAAAGGTAGTTGCCTATGCATCCCATCAGTTGAAGGACCACGAGAGAAACTACCCTACCCATTATCTAGAGTTGGCTGCAGTAGTGTTTGCACTGAAGATATGACGCCACTATTTGTACGGTGAGAAATTTCAGGTGTATACCGATCATAAGAGCCTCAAGTACTTGTTTTCAGTAAGACCTGTAAATTTTTATGTAATGTTTATGATTCCGAAATGTACAAATGAGTTATGATATATATGAATCATAAGAAATGGATGTTTTAAGTTCTAAGTGTGAATGAATTGCAAAACGAGTGTTAAAGTAATTAAGTATGAGTTTAAGTCCAAAAATCTAGGAAAATTGCAGCTGGAATACTACAGAACGCAGGGCAGATTGATCTCATTACAAGGAGAGATTGATCTCATTGCCTTGAAATGCAATGCCAAGGCATTCTATAAGAGGGAGATCGATCTCTCACTCCAACAGATTGATCTCAAGTTACTTCGACTCGGACCAGATCGATCTCCTCTCATAAGTCAGATCAAAATCTGTTTGTCTATGGATAGGCTAGATTGATCTCTAAAGCCCTTTGCCTGAAATAGATCAATCCCATTCCACGGTTAGCAAATAGGCAGATCGATCTCATGCAAATAAGCAGATCGATCGCATTCCCTCGAGCATATCGATCTCATGGAAATGGACAAATTGATCTTCTGCATGCATTGTCGAAATTTTAAAGGAGTTTAAGCAAGGCCAGATCGATCTCCCACCCATGGAGATCGATCTCATAAGGCGTTTCCTATAAAAACTGGGCAGCTGAATCTGCATTTCATGAAGAACAACTCATTTCCTCCATTTTTAACAAGTGACCTAGCTTTCCACTCTAAAATCACCACTTTCCAATCAGTTTTGAGAGAAGTTCCTTTGAGCAAAGTTGTTCCTAGTGAGGAAGAGAACAACATAGTCAAAGATTGGAAGCTCAAACCTTAGATTGAAGGAGAAAAGAGGTTTTCCCCCAATTTTAAAAAAAGAGGAAAAAGTCAAGCTGGATAAGATTTCAATAACCATCTTCTAGTATGTTAATCTAGACATTTTGATGAGTGATTTGGTGTATATAATGTTGGCTAAAATGTTCATTTACATGCTTAAACAACCATGACCTAAAATGGGCTTAGTGAGAGAAAGTTGAAATGGCATGTGGTTGATGATGAATTAAGCATGTAGAAATATTAGTAAGCATGTATAGATGATTTTAACATAGTTTTATGAAATACATATGTTGGAAAAGATGATAATTGAAAATGGGCTAAGAGGTGTTTGATAAAATGCTACAGAGAATGTATATAATGAACTTAAGGCATTATAAGATTAATGTTGGTTCAATATGAATTAGTAGACTCGAGGAGTCTAATGGATTCTCGAGAAAATGAATAGAATGATTGAAATGGACTTAAGAGAGAGTAAAGTCCAATAAAACGTAACGAGGCCAAATTGGTGTAAAATGGCCTAATGCATTGAATTGAACTTCATACAAGTGAAAATAAAGCATATTAAAGTATACTGATGTGAATTGTAAATCATTGTAGCTCCTGAAGACATAATTGGAGCCGATAAGACCGAATTATAAGCACTAGAAATCAAGGAAAGTGATTCAAGCGTGATTCAAGGTAAGGGATTTATGCGAGCTATTAGAGATAGCTATACGAATGTTTCTTACCTGCTGTGTGCAAATGAATGCTATGAAGTATATAGATATTGATATATCTACGAGAAAGCTAAGTGATAAGAAGAAGTTTATTTGCATGAATTGTGTGACTTCAATGTCTTGTTGTGAAAAGATGTTTTGTAGGTATTTTGAGAAAGAGTAATAATAGACTGGCTCCAGATTTAGTAATTTGCATGATAAGCTTTTAACGAGTGATTGAAGGGAGATTGCCCTCTCACTCATACTTAATGAATGGAGCCATCTACTCCTTTTTTGTGTGAACTTGTGCTAAAGCTAAAATGGCAACAGTAGATTTACCACCCTTGCATTTTAAAAAGGATTTTTGAGAAAAGCCAAAGGTGCTAGACCTGAGTGTAGTGATCAACTCGAGAGCTCGCACTAGATTTTGGAAAACCATGCTAGAGCCATCGAGTATTGCAAAGTGATCTTCCTCTGATTATGTTCGCATGTGACCCCCTCGATTTAAAGTGATGGGATAAAAATCGTGCTCGATGCCTCAGGTATGTTGTGTGTTCTTACCTGAGTTGCTCGCACAAGAGTTTTTGAGTTTGCTTTGTGATGAGTAAAACTGTGCTGGAGCCGTCGTGTATTGCTTGGTGATCTTGCTCAGACCTGCTCTCACGTGATTTTGAGACAGTGAAAATGGGTGATAAGGATCCATGGGAGTACGATGTACCATGAGCGCTAGCCATGGAGTACGATGTGCCGTGATATCTTAGTGATTCTGTGTGGGCTAAAGGGATGGTTGATCCGCTTCCCCAAGCATAGGATTCCCGTACACCTGATCAGTGTTGTCTGGAATCCGGACTATGGCCATAAGTCTTATATCTGTGTGATATGACATTTTGTCACTACTATGTGAGGTGACATGTGTCCCCCCTGCTGTGTGATACAAGGTGATATGATATCCTATTATATGTCTCATGTAAATTGATTTCTAGGTGATTCGCTAAATATAAAGTAATTTCTCAGTGTGTGCTATGTAGAATGATGAGTAAGCTGTGTGATTTTTAAAGAGTATACTGTCTGATTTGAGAATGAAATATACATATACACATCTAGCGAATTAATGATTTTACAATTGATGCAAGCTATTTTCAAAGAATGCATATGTTTTATAAGGAAAATAAATGTTAATATTTTAAGCATGTTGATAGTGTAGTTATCTATCTGCTTTCATATTTTCCTTACTGAGCGTTTTAGCTCACCCCCTTATTTCCTCCTCCACAGATTCTGCACAGTAGTGAGTTACTACAGTCGTCTCTGTTAAGGTGTTTTCCTGTTCTCCAGTAGAATAGAGGTATACACTTATAAGAAAAAATTTTGTTTCCTGTAAATTAATGCACAGTATAGTTATCTTTTTTACAAAAGGGATGTATATAATAGAAACTGATGTAAATGTTTCCGCATATTTATAAAAGAACAGTTTCTATTTCATTAAATAAATTTTAAATTATGAATGGATGAGATGTTGATATGGATGTTGACTCAGAGCCCAATTGTTGATAGTAAGTTAAGTCACGGGAAGAGGGCCGTGACAGAGATTGGTATCAGAGCTGAGTTAGTCTGATATGAGTCAATATCCATAGTTAGGAAAATATACATCCCTAAAGTACTGTGCATTATTTGGATACAATTGTCTATACCAAGCTGAAAATGTGACTGAGACACTTGTTATTGAGTATGCAGGATGTCAGATAGACAACGTACTCATGGAGGAGAGAGTTCGCGCTCTCAGAGGCATAGGGATGAGCCCGAGAGGCGTAGTGGGTCCAGTTCTAGTAGAGATCCACCTGGTCTTAGTGAGGCTGCTGAGGCACGTATTGCACAATTACAACGCAGTGTACACACAGTTATGGAGATGTTTACATAGGCGATAGCCAGATTTGAGGGTAGACAAGAGAACCTTGCTGGTCAGGCATTGCACTTGAGAGACATAAGCCTGCATAGCCTGCAACAAGACCTCGGGCTACGGAGGCAGAGATTCTTTCTCCCCCTCTAGTTTAGGATATTCCCCCACCAGTTCAGGAGCTTGTAGGTCCACAACAGGTTGGTGGTGAAGGAGTTTATGATTGTGACTTGGGTAGATTGAGACAGTTCAAGAAGTTTGGACCACCTTCATTTAGTGGGGTAAAGGACTCAGTGTTAGCGGAGCATATGATTCGCAATATGGAGAAACTTTACAGATTTTTCCGTTGATCTGCCATAAAGAAGGTCACATTTGTGGCCTTTGAATTAAAGGGTGAGGTCGAGCATTGGTGAATGGCCACGCAGTCGATTTTGAGTGCACGTCACCCGGTGGTGACTTGGGATATATTTCTGGATGCTTTTAGGAGGCAGTACATTCCAGCCACTACTTAGAGGAAGATGCAGATGTAATTTCTGACCTTGACTTAGGGGAATCAAACAGTGGATGAGTATGAGTCTGGATTCACATCCCTGGGCAGATATGACACAATGACCATGAGCTGTCAGGACTGGAAGGTCCCAAAATTTATGAAGGGATTGAGACCTTTGATCAGAGCTCGATTGACCGCATTTGACATTACCATCTATGATGAGGCAGTATGTAGGGCTCAGCTATGTGAGCAGGACTATGAATTGCATGCCTCAGAGTTAAGCAAGAGTGGTAAAGGTAAAGATAGAGACCAAAAGAGGTCAATGGACAATAGAGGGTTCAAGAAGGGCCAGAGACTATTTGGTAAAGGGACAAAGATTGAGGAAGTACAAGAGAGGCCTGCGAAGCCTCCAATTTATCCAGCTCTATCTCCAGCTTCGAGGGGCATCGTTATTGGTGGACCTCGACCTACAACCAAGCAGTGCAGGGCGTGTGGCAGATATCATGGGAGTATACCATGCCTTTTATGAGATCCTGTTATAGATGTCATAAACCAGGGCACATAGCTCGTGAATGCCTAGACTTGATTAATGCAGCCCCACAAAAGGGCAAAGAGCCAAAGAATGCTACAGTTCAGACACCTACACCTAAGAGGAAGGCCACAACTAAAGAGAAAGGGAAACAAGTTGTTGGTCGAAGGTGAGTGTTTGTATTAGACCAGGCATCTGCAGAAGCTTCTACGAATGTGATTAAAGGTGCCATCATAGTCTTTGATTTTAAAACAATAGAATTAATTGATCCTGGTGCCACACATTCATTTATATCACCTACATTTGCATACATTTGCATGTAAATTGCTTAAACATGTGAAACCTGTACCTCTAGGTAGGATATTACTTATAAGTACTCCAATGAGAGATAATGTAGTAACTGAGTATGTATGTAATGGTTGTAAGTTAAAAGTAAGGAAAAAGGATATGTTGGCCAATCTTATTCTGTTAAACATGAAGGACTTTGATGTAATACTAGGAATGGATTGGTTAGCTGCAAACCATGCTGTTTTAGATTGTTATGCTAAGACAGTAATGTTTTCCACCCCTGAAAAGTATGTTGTAAGATTTGTAAAGTAATGAAAGAAGTAGTAAATTATTCCCGAGGATGGATGATTTTACTAAGAAATGTGGTCATAATATGTTGAAGGTTTTATAGCATATGTGGTTGACTTGGATAAAGCACACCCAAAATTAGTTGACATCTCAGTGGTTAGAGAATTCCTCGATGTCTTTTCGAAAGAATTACCGGGGTTGCCACCAGACAGAGAGATGGAATTCTATATTGATTTGGTGCCTGAAACGGAACCAATATCCAAGCCACCATATAGAATGACTCCAGTGGAATTGGAAGAGCTAAAGAAACAGTTGAAAGTGTTGTTGGACAAGGGGTTTATTAGAACGAGTGTATCACCTTGGGGAACATCGGTTCTATTTGTAAAGAAGAAAGATGGGAGTCTCCGACTTTGTATAGATTATCGATAGTTAAACAAGGCTACCATCAAGAACAAGTATTCCCTTCCACGGATTGATGATCTATTGGATCAGTTGCAGGGAGTACAGATTTTTTTAAAGATTTGAGGTCTGGGCATGATCAGTTGAGGATTCGGAGTGGAGATGTGCCTAAGACAGCATTTCAGACCCGTTATGGCCATTATGAGTTTTTGGTTATGCCATTTGGGTTAACGAATGCTCCTGCAGTGTTTATGGTATTAATGAATGATTTGTTTAAGCCATACCTGGACAGTTTCGTGATTGTCTTTATGGATGACATATTGGTATACTCGAAGTCTAGGGAAGTGCATGAACAGCATTAAAACAGTGTTACAGACCCTCCGAGATCTGAAGTTGTATGCTAAACTTAATAAATGTTATTTCTAGCTAAGTGAAATATCGTTTATGGGTCATATAGTCTCGAGAGATGATGTATCAGTGGATCCGTCCAAGATAGAGGTTGTGATACAGTGGGAAAGACCCAAGACAGTTACAGAGATCCGTAGTTTCCTGGGTTTAGCAGGTTATTACCGACGGTTTCTCGAAGGATTCTCTAAGTTGGCTGCTCCGTTGACACATCTCACTCGAACGAATGTGGCATTTGAGTGGGATGATAAATGTGAAAGTAGTTTCTGCGAGCTAAAGCAGAGACTGACCATCGCACCTATTCTCACCATACCACCAGCTCAGAAGTTTACTCAGTGTATACAGATGCCTCGGGACAGGAACTAGCCTATGTGTTTATGCAGGACGGGAACGTAGTAGCCTATAGATCTAGACAGCTTAAGGACCATGAGAGGAACTACCCGACCCATGATTTAGAGTTGGCAACCGTGGTATTTGCATTAATGATTTGGCGCCACTACTTGTACGGTGAGAAATTCCAGGTGTTTACAGATTATAAGATCCTCAGATATCTGTTTTCATAAAAAATGTTAAATATGAGGCAGAGACGATGGATAGAGCTTCTGAAGGATTATGATTGCGAGATATTGTACCATCCAGGGAAGGCTAATGTTGTGGCTGATACCCTGAGTAGAAAGAGCCTCGGAATGGTCTCATACATGATAGTCAGGGAACATGAGTTGCTCGAGTGGTTTGCTCACCTCAGGCTGGATATAGACCCTTTTGATGTTGACACTAACTGTGTGATAGCTAGCCTGCGAGTGGAACCGAATTTGATTGACCGGATATGACAGGCGTAGCATGCAGATCTACTGTGTGAGGATCGTGCGAGTCTGACTCAAAGGGGTGATGTGACTGATTTCTTAATAAGTAATGATGGCCTATTAAGGTTTAGAGGCAGGATTTACGTTCCCAATGACCTAGAGTTAAAGAGATTGATTTTGACAGAAGCTCATTCATTGAGATTTACATTGCATCCGGGGAGTAACAAGATGTACCAGAACCTCTGAAAAGTGTATTGGTGGTCAGGGGTGAAAAAGGATATTGTAGAGTTTGTGGTAAGATGTTTGGTATGTCAGCAAGTGAAGGTAGAGCATCAGAATCCTACAGGACTATTGCAGCCTCTACCTATACCGACTTGGAAATGAGAGCTTGTCACCATAGATTTCATCATAAGATTGCCAAGGACTAAGAGGAACCATGATGCTATCTGTGTAATGGTAGACAGATTGACAAAATCCTCCCACTTTCTAGCCATGAAATCCATAGATACTCTGAGTACTTTGGCAGAGTTGTATGTACGGGAGATAGTAAGGCTATATGGTGTTCTAGTGAGCATCATATCGGATAGAGATTCCCGCTTCACTTCCCACTTTTGGGAACATTTTCAGGGAGCTATGAGAACCCAGTTAAGTTTCAGCACCGCTTTCCACCCTCAAACTGATAGTCATCAAAGAGAACCTTCCAAACGTTAGAGGATGTGCTGAGAGCGAGTGTTATGGATTTTAAAGGCTCCTAGGATGATCACCTACCATTAACCGAATTCGTATACAACAATAGTTATCACTTGAGTATCAAAATGGCACCGTATGAGCTATTGTATGGTATAAGATATTGTTCCCCTATTAGTTAGGAAGAAGTGGGTGATAGAAAGACTTTTGCTTCCAATTTGGTATAACAAGCGTTTGAGGTTATTCAGTTGATATGTGAGAGATTGAGAACAGCTCAGAGCAGGAAAAAACGTTAAGCTGACATGAGATAAAGGCCACTAGAGTTCACTGTGGGTGACTTAGTATTTCTTAAAGTCCCTCCCTCAAAAGGAATTATGAGGTTTGGTAAGAAGGGTAAGTTGAGCCCTCAGTATATCAGACCATTTGAGATATTGTAGCTTGTAGGAGATAAGGTCTATAAGCTAGCATTGCCACCGGAGCAAGCAGGCATTCATAACGTCTTCCACGTATCGATGTTTCGAAAGTACCATCCAGATCTGACTTTTGTGAATCGGTATGAGCCATTGGAGCTCAAGGACGATTTGACATATATAGAGAGATCGATCCGGATACTGGATAGGAAGGAAAAGTTCTTAAGGAATAAGACAATTTCACTTGTTAAGGTTCTCTGGCAGCACCACAATTTAGAGGAAGCTACTTGGGAGTTAGAGAGCCTGATACGGGAAAAGTACCCCCAACTTTTTGAGGAATAACTTAGTTCTAATTTGGAGGACCAAATTTCTTGAAGGAGGGGAGGAATGTAAGACGAGTTATGATATATATGAATCATAAGAAATGAATGTTTTTAAGTTCTAAGTGTGAATGAATTGCAAAACGAGTGTTGAAGTAATTGAGTATGAGTTTAACTTTGAAAATCTGGGAAAATTACAGCTAGAATGCTATAGAATGAAAGGCAAATCAATCTCATTGCAAGGAGAGATCGATCTCATTGCCTTGAAATGCAACGCCAGGGCATTCCACAAGAGGGAGATTAATCCCTCACTCCAACAGATCAATCTCAAGTTGCCTCGGCATGGACCAGATCGATCTCCTTCTATAAGGCAGATCAATCTCTGTTTGTCTCTGGATAGGCCAGAACGATCTCCTATTAAGGCCAGATTGATCTCTAAAGCCTTCTGCTTGAAACAGATCGACCTGATTCCATGGTTAGCAAATAGGTAAATTGATCTCATGCAAATAAGCAGATCGATCTCATTCCCTCGAGCAGATCGATCTCATGCAAATGGATAGATCGATCTCCTGCCTGCATTGTCAAAATTTTGAAGGAGTTTAAGCAAGGCCAGATTGATCTCCCACCCATGGAGATCGATCTCATAAGGAGTTTCCTATAAAAACTGGGCAGCTGAATCTGCATTTCACGAAGAATAACCCATTTCCTCCATTTTTAACAAGTGACCTAGCTTTCTCACTCTAAAATCACCACTTTTCAATCAGTTTTAAGAGAAGCTCCTTTGAGCAAAATTGTTCCTAGTGAGGAAGAGAACAACATAATCAAAGATTGGAAGCTCAAACCTTGGATTAAAGGAGAAAAGAGGTTTTCCCCCAATTTGACAAAAAGAGGAAAAAGTCAAGCTAGGTAAGATTTCAATACACCATCTTCTAGTATGTTAATCTAGACATTTTGATGAGTGATTTGGTGTATATAATGTTGGTTGAAAAGTTTATTTACATGCTTAAACAACCATGACCTAGAATGGGCTTAGTGAGAGAAAGTTGAAATGGCATGGGGTTGATCATGATTTAAGCATGTAGAAATGTTAGTAATCATGTATAGATGATTTTAAGATAGTTTTGTGAAATACATATGCTGGAAAAGATGATGATTGAAAATGGGCTTAAGAAGTGTTTGATAAAATGTCATAGAGAAGATATCTGATGAACTTAAGGCATTGTGAGATTAATGTGGTTTCAATATGAATTATTAGACTCGAGGAGTCTAATGGATTCTCGAGAAAATGAATAGAATGGTCGAAATGGACTTAAGAGAGAGTAAAGTCTAATAAGACGTAACAAGGCCAAATTGGTGTAAAATGGCCGAATGCATTGAGTTGAACTTCATACAAGTGAAAATAAAGCATATTGAAGTATACTGATGTGAATTGTAAATCATTGTAGCTCCTAGAGACATAATTGGAGTCGATAAAACCGGATCACGGGCATCGAAAATTAAGGAAAGTGATTCAAGCGTGATTCGAGGTAAGGGATTTATGTGAGCTATTAGAAATAGCTATACATATGTTTCTTACCTACTGTGTACAAATGAATGCTATGAAGTATATAGATATTGATATATCTACGTGAAAGATATGTGATAAGAAGAAGTTTATTTGCATGAATTGCGTGACTTCAATGTCTTGTTGTGAAAAGATGTTTTACAAGTGTTTTGAGAAAGAGTAATAACAGATTGGCTCCTGGTTTAGTAATTTGCATGATAAGCTTTTAACGAGTGATTGAAGGGAGATTGCATTCTCACTCATACTTAGTGAATGGAGTCATCTACTCCTTTTCTATGTGAACTTATGCTAGAGCCAAAGTGGCAACAATAAATTTACCAGCCTTGCTCCCACAACATTTTAAAAAAGATTTTTGAAAAAAGCCAAAGATGCTAGAGCTGAGTGTAGCTGTGTGATCCACCCAAGAGCTCGCACTAGATTTTGGGAAACCATGCTAGAGCCATCGAGTATTACTAAGTGATCTTGCTCTGATTATGCTCGAATGTGACCCCCTCGATTTAAAGTGATGGGATAAATATCGTTCTCGATGCCTCAGGTATGCTGTGTGTTCTTACGCTGAGTTGCTCATACGAGAGTTTATGAGTTTGTTGTGTGATGATTAAAACTATATTGGAGCCATCGTGTATTGCTTAGTGATCTTGCACAGACCTGCTCGCAAGTGATTTTGAGACAGTGGAAATGGGTGATAAGGATCCACGGGAGCACGAAGTACCATGAGTGTTAGCCATGGAGTACGATATGCCGTGATATCTTAGTGATTCTGTGTGGGCTGAAGGGATGGTTAATCCGCCTTCTAAAGCATAGGATTCCCGTAGACCTGATCAGTGTTGCCTGGAATCCGGACTATGGCCATAAGTCTTATATCTGTGTGATATGACATTTTGTCACTACTGTGTGAGGTGACATGTGTCCCCCCTGCTGTGTGATACAGGGTGATATGACATCCCATTATATGTCTCATGTAAATTGATTTCTTAGTGATTGGCTAAATATAAAGCAATTTCTCAATGTGTGCTATGTGGAATGATGAGTAAGCTGTGTGATTTTTAAAGAGTATACTGTGTGATTTGAGAATGAAATATGCATATACCCATTTAGCAAATTAATGATTTTGCAATTGATGGAAGCTATTTTCAAAGAATGCATATGTATTATAAGGAAAATAAATGTTTATATTTTAAGCATGTAGATAATGTAGTTCTCTACCTGCTTTCATATTTTCCTTACTGAGCGTGTTAGTTCACCATCTCATTTCCTCCTCCACAGATTCTAGGCAGTAATGATTTACTGCAGTTGTCCTTGTTAAGGTTTTGTCCAGTTCTCTAGCAATATAGAGGTATACACTTATGAGAAAAAAAATTTGTATCCTGTAAATTAATGCACAGTATAGTTTCTTTTGTACGAATGAGATGTGTATAATAGAAATTGATGTAAACATTTCTGCATATTTATAAAAGAATAGTTTCTATTTCATTAAATAAATTTTAAATTATGAATGGATGAGATTTAGATATGGATGTTGACTCACAGCCCAACTATTAATAGTAAGTTAAGTCACAGGGAAAATGACCGTGACATTTTCACAAAAGGAATGGAATATGTGGCAATGGAGATGGTTAGTGTAAAACCCGATTTTTTATCGTAAGAGTAAATGGAATGAATAGAAATTTTCGAGTGCATTTAAAAATGCAAAAGGATTGAAATGGAATTTTCGAACACGTGCAAGGGTAAAACGGTCAAAAGATCGAAAGACGGTATAAATTTGACAAGAAAATTTAATTAAAAATAATGGATTTGAGAATCTTGATCAATAACGAAGAAATAATTAAATTTCGGGTTAAATTGATCAAGATATGAATTTATTGGAATAAATAGGAAATTTCACATCAAAAAATAATCTCGAAAATAATCGAAAAATATACCGAAAAGTCGAAATAAGACTGAGAAATTCATTTACGGATTAAATGAATTTAATATGAATTTTTGAGATTTTTATTATTATTTAAATAATTAAAATAATAATTTGTAAAGATATTTTAGATTTTTAATATTAAAATATTATTAAAATAGATTATAAAAAAAAAAAGAAATCTGAAATTTTTGAAAACAGAGAGGAAAAGAAATAGAAAACACAAAAGAAAGATAGAAGCCTGAAACGCGAAGGCCGACCCGAGGAGGATTCTTCACTGGCGAGCCACCGGTAAGGCTTAGGGGCCGGCGAGGGCCGGCGAAGACTGCCCGACTTCGGGCGACATCACAGCGGCGGTGATGTGCCGTGGAAATGCCGGAGCACTCCAAAAATGGAAGGAGATGCCACGAGGGAGAAGCCTCGATCGGCGGCCATCGACACCGATTCGAGCCACAAAGAGGCCCGACTTTGGAAGCCCAGGCGATGGCGCGTCGAACGGCATCGAAAATGGCCCAAGAACCGATCAGACGGTGCCGGAAAGAGGAAATGATGCCGAACCGGACTGAACTGCTGGACCGAACCGGTCCGAACCAGGTTGAACCAGACCGGACCGGTTCAGCCAAAAAGAGAAGAAAAAAAGGAAGAAAAAGGGAAAAAGAAAAAGAGGAAAAATTGAGAAAAATTTTAGTGATGCAATTGAGCTACGGGTAAGTCGGTAAGCGGTCAAATTGACCAATTTAAATTTCAGAATATTTAATTTGATTAATATCTGACTGAAAATTTACTCGAAAAATTATGTAAATTGTGTAGCTCGACAATTGGCATCAACCGAGAGCTCGAGACAGCCTCAATTTGTGTAAAATCATGGAATATCAGGTAAGTAACCCTTATTTACGACAATTTTATATCGTTATGCGTGTTAAAAATTTACCGCATAAATTACAGATTTAATTTTCGCATAAATGAATTAAATTTTGAAAATTTGAATAAATTGTCGTAAATACTAAATTGAAATATTTAAGAATTTAGAACGAGGCTAAATAAATACTAATGGGCCCAATGAGCCCAATAGGCATCAATAAAGTGTGGTAAACGGGCTTAAGGCCGATTAAGGCCCATTAAGGTACAATCAGGCCCAATATGGGTAAACGGGCCCAATGATTTAAAATTAAGCCCAAAAAATATAAAATACAATTAATTGTATTGTATTTGACCTGATGAATATGTATCCGCAGTTTTGGAGATTGGATTTGGAGCAAATCGGACTGCGTGACGAGTCATCAGTGGAAAGGTCAGACTGTACAGAAAAATGAGGTAAGGGAATTGTGTGAGTAGCTAGAGGTAGCTACGCGTATTTTAATAGCTTTTCTGTACACTGAACATGTATGTATACCTTGATTTTGTATAATGATCCTAAAAGCAGTTTAAATAATTTTGAAGATCGAAATAGGTGAAAAGACTATTTTACCCCTATTGAGGGAAGTTCACCTAAGGATGGTGAAAGCATGACATGCATGAAATGCATGATTTAAGGACTTTTATGATTAAGGAATTTTATTGGTTTTAATCAAAGCAAATCGATAGATTGGCCAGTAATTGCATGAATTTCACATGATAACACTACGTAAGTGTTATTTCTATTTAAATGGAAATTTCTTTGGAAAATAGGCCAACTATCAAGTTTATATGGAAACAGATAGTGCTGACACATAGTTCGCACTATATCTGCGTTTGTGAATGTGCATAAATGTGCTTGAGCGGTTGCTCGTGCCGATTTGTGTGACATCATATGCATAAAATGTGCTAGAGCAGTTGCTCGCACTGATTTTATTATTTGATATGCATGAGAGCTGCTGGAGCCTAGCTCACACTCTGTTTTGACATGTTTTGACTGTTCTGATTTGTTTTGACTGAATATGCATAAAAAGGTGCTGGAGCGATTGCTCGCACTAGTTTTTATGATTGACATGCATGAGAGATGTTGGAGCTTAGCTCGTATCCTGTTTTGATATGATACTGCATAAAAGCCGTGCTAGAGTGTAACTCGCACAAGATTTGATTTAATTATGCATAAAGTCATGCTGGAGTGTAACTCACAGGAGATTTGATTTACTTAAGCATTCATTTATGCTGGAGCGTTGCTCACACAATGTTTGATATGGTTTTATAATTCATTTGAATGTCATACTGGATTTTTCTCGTACGAGGTTTTCACTGAGTTTTTGTACATATCCATACTAGAGCATTACTCGTACGTGGATTTTACTTGAATTTATAATTATTTTAAGTTGTACTGGAGTGCTGCTCGTACGCAGATTTCATTGATTTCTATGACACCGTGCTAGAGCTTCGCTCGCACGAGATTTTCAGATATCATGAATATGCATGGAGCCGTGCTAGAGCTTCGCTCGCACAGGGATTTATATTACATGTATATAGCCATGTTGGAGCCTCATGTAGACTGTGTGTCACAGTGAGATGATATGCTCACACGTGCATACTAAGACAAAGATGATATGGGTGGATAAGACCTATTGTAGGCACCCCTGATTGAGCTTGGGTTCACGGAGTACGTTGTACCGTGTATATCGCATGGAGTACGCTGTACCGTGGGGATTGTTGGAGTGGAGTGGCATTAGCCACGAGGCAGCAAGCCTTGCCCTCGCAATCCTGGTGTTATGTTGTTCTAGCGGGTAGGATGACGCACCTGCCATTTCAGGTGTGATACCCCGCACACTAGGTACCATGTTGCCATGGATCACGAGGTTATGGCCATAGTCCTATGTTGTTACTGATAGTCACCTACTTGTCTCACATGATATAACTATTGGTCGATAAACCAGGGTAGACCCGAGGGAGGGGTTAGGCCCCCGATTTTATGATTTTCTACTATGCTAATTTACTACTATGCTAATTTATGTTTTAAAGGATTTTATGATATGTGACCCTGAAAGAAGGGTGGTTTTATAACTGTAGTTTTATAATGAATTTTAATGAATTGTTTTATGAGATGATTGACCCGGAAGGGGTTAGTTCTTATTGCAATTTTAATAAAATGATTTGAATGCAGTAGCATGATAGTGTTTTCCATGCTTTCATTTCAAATTCATGATTTGTCTTACATGACATGAAAGAATGCATGATGTTATTTTACTTCATGCTAATTATGATTTAAGGATGTCACATAAAATGGTATTGATGCATGAATTACATGCTTTTCTATATGCACAAATAGTTTTGGATAAACTATGTCATGATATATGCATGGTTTTGTGCTTGAGATTTTAATGAAAAGAAATGGATTTAAGGGCATGGCATTATGAGTATGTAGATAGTGGAACTATCTACTTACTTGCATAATTGCCTTACTGAGCGTGTGGTTTGCTCACCCCCCTTAATTTTCCATCTTTTCGGAGCACTCGCAATAGTTAGTGAGCGGCTGAGGACATGCATCTTGGTATCCGCTGCTTCCCATTGAGAGACAGGTATACACATTTGTATGGTTTTGTATCTAAATATGTAATGCACAGTACTGTAAACAGATATGATGTCGGGGATGTAGAGTTATAAATACCATTGTGTATGTATTCAGTTAAAGTCAAAAGATAGTAAACTCTGATATGTGCATGTGATTATGGAAATGGAATGGTAAATAGGTGAGAGGTGACTAACACCGAATCATAGCCCAACTATTCGTAGGATGGTCACGATGAGAGAAAGGTAAGAATTAAATAAGAAATGAAAAAGCAAAAAATTTACTCTGATTTTTAGGTAATTTGGGTCGTGACAAGTTTAATGGTATCAGAGCTGAGTTGGCCTGATATGAGTCGATTTTAGTAGTTAAGGAAGTTTACATCCCCATGTATTGTGCATTGTTTAAATACAATTGTGTATATCGAGATGGAAGTGCAGCTAAGAATTTGGTTTTGATGCAAGAATATAGACTCATTAACTGATAGCCACTATGATAGAGAGGCGAGTACACGAACTCAAGGCCATAGAGGTAGGCCTGAGAGTCGTACTGAGTCGCCACATGAGACTCAAGATGAGATTGAAGTCGAGGCTAGTATTGAGCATCCCCCACAGAGTCTGACAGAGAGATCGGATAGAGTCCGACAGAGAGATCAGACAGTATTGAGACATGCTTCGCGAGGTTGGAGCGAAATGTGGAGACTATTTTGAGAGCTAATTGCTCATATTATATATGAGATTTGAGGGTGAGTTGGAGCATTGGTGGAAGTCCGGCTCGACCCATCTTATGAGTTGACATCCAGAATGGACATGAGAACATAATTCTAGATGTTTTTCGATGACAGAATATCCCAGACACTATTTAAAAAAAATTACAGATAAAATTCTTTACTCTGACCCAAAGAAACTAGTTAATTACCGAGTATGAAACTCAGTTTATATTCTTAGGCAGATATGACTCAGACACGATGAACAGTGAGAGTCGAGACATCTGAAAGTTCATTGAAGGGCTCAGATTGTTAATTAGAGTCTGATTAGCCCATTAGATATCACTACCTATGTCGAGGCAGTGCGCACACTACAGTTGTATGAATTAGGTCATAAGTTGTATGCCTCTGATTGGGAAAGGTAGTAAGGGTCGAAATTGAGATAGAAAGAGAATAGATAATGACAGAGATGTCAGAATAAGAAAAAGGTAGTTTGGTAAGAAATTAGAGCTGATGAGTCATGGGGTAAGATGATTGGTAAAGCCCAGTGTATTCAATTTCATTACTTACGAGGGGTATTGTGATTTGAGAACCCCGACCTGCTCTGTAGTAGTGTAACAGTGAGAGTAGTGTAACAGTGTAAACAATGTAAGATGTGTGGTAGTTACCACGAAAATAAGATGTTGGACGAGGGCAAGTGTATGCCTTGGACCAGGACACCATTGATTTTTCATCGGATGTGGTGGAAGATACCACACTGGTTAAAAATAATGAAGTAATTATTTTAATGGATCCTGGTACCACGTATTTATTCATACCACCTTCAGTTGCTTTTAAGCTAGTGAAAGATGTGAAGCCTATAACCTTAGGCAAGATGATGATAGTTAGTTGATTTTCACTAACTAAATATGGGTATAGAAATTGTAAGTTGAAAATCGGGGTGAAAACATCCCTGAAAAGCATATTGTAAGTTTAATAAGTAATGAAAGAGTTGTTATAAGTGATTTATGAAAGGAGATAAGCTTTGAGATGTGATAGATCTTGAATACGAGATATATTGGAATAAGATGTGTATACAAGGTAAGGATATCTTTCATATGTAAAGTAATTTGGATTAAGCGATATGTAGTGAATATGAATTGCGACCAAGATAAGGGGTGGATATACCCATAACCAGTCTATGTGGTTAAGTCTGAGGGTTAATAAAGGTATTTCAAAATACCTCCCCACCTGAAGATTTGACAGCGTCTAGAAGCGCACACATAAGCTATAAATTGAAATTGACAGTCATATATATACATTTAAAATTTGGGTACCTTTACTGGTACGATAAAGAAATATAGAATTTGATTAATCAAAAAGGTTTAAAAATTAAAATTTTATAAAAGCCGTTAATATAAGAAATAAGAAATGACGTGGGTTAGTATCTTGAATGGAAATGACTTCGAAATGACGATTTACATTTATGCGTACATAGGTCAAGAATATGGGTGATTGAAATATTGAGTGGAACTCAACTACGATAAGGTATTTAAACCTTACCTGGACTGATTGGTTATCATCTTTAGTGATGATATTTCATGTATTCGAAGTCCAGGGAAGAACATGAGTAGCAACAAGAAACTATCTTACAGACGTTGTTGAGAGTTTCTCGCAATTGGCTGCTGAGTTGGTATGACTCGTTTGGAAAAAAGATTGTATACGAGTAGGATGATAAGTGTCATGCCCCGCTTTCGGGAACCCTTCTATCCATACATTCTCTACTACGGTTGGGCTGTGAGAAGATGCAATTTCTAAAAATTTATTTATTTACAGCGGAATATTTAAAACTTTAATTCACACTCCCAAGTGTGTGTGTAAATACACAAAATTAATTGTATAAATACCATGTACTTACATATCATCCCCATAATACTGTTTACAATTCCAAGATATAACTGTGCGATACAATATATTAGATACAAAATACTCGTGTATACAAATCTTATACCTTTGCGGATTGTGGGAGCTGTTCAACACAAAGGACTTAGAGATCACCGCTCTCTTACTTCTCAGTACCTGGAGGGGGAAAAATAGTGGGATGAGCAAACCACGGCTCAGTAAGGAAATGTATGCTAGCAGGTAGATATCGTACTACCTACATAGCCCATGCATGCATAAACCAAAACCATGTTTTCGTTATAAATGGAAATATCATACGAACAATGCATTTAAATACATATTTCTCAAGAGCATTTTCGTGTAAATCAAATGTCAAACTTCCATTTAAAACATGCTCATAAATAGTGCCCTCATGGCACGAATGTGAAATCGGAGATTTATTAAAACATGAAATCTCTTTCACTTCTCAAATCATTCTTTCTCGCAAATCTCTTTCTTTTCTGAGATTGTCTCTGTTTCTCGATTCTCTGAGACAGGCATGGAATTTTAGGCAATCAAATATCCACGACTTATGGCCACAGTCAGTGATCCCAGGCCTCACTGATCGGGTGTGCACAGGGTATCACTTCGCCTGAAGGGGGATGGGTCAGTCCTACCTCCGGCTCATCTCAATCCACCTCATCTCCTCGTATACTCACGGTGAAGATACGTCGTGTGTCATCTACGCGATACTCGTACTCACGTGCACCCAGCACGGTACATAGTATACCAACGGGTGACTACACTATTCTACATACAACCGTGGACCCAAGTCCATACTCCAACTCCGATGGACTTTTTATCCTTAAACCATGTCTCATATACCAGGCGAGCAAGCAGCGTGACACACAGTCAACGCAAGGCTCCAGCGCGGTACGATCTATCGTTAAGGCCCAGCCCGTTCAATTGGCCGTCGGCTGGTATCCCCTTGGGTCCCAGACCCCCAGGTTTACCGTAACTCAACAAAACAGGTACGAGCATAGTTCTCGCACTTTCTCAAAACCTCCGTGCGAGTTAAAACTCCCGCACGGTACATCAAGGCTTTAAACCGGGTGTGAGCTAACGCTTCAACACCAAATCTCATCTCAAAACTGATAGATGGCTATTTTCTCTTTTTTTTTAAAACTCAAAACACGTTTATTCATACAGCATGCCTCTTCATGCTAAAACATGTAAAATTAGCCAACCTATCATCAACATCTCTCAATCATAAATAACAATGTAAAATTGAGAAAATCATTGAAAACATGCATATCATGCTATTTCCTTACCCTATCCCATTTCTCAATACATATATATACATCATAGTACTTTTCATACTTCCACATCATTTCATAAACTTATAATATCGTACTAGTCCTAGCAATATATCTACGAAATTGCTGTAATTACGTACGAACATCTCTATAGCTAACACACAGTCCCTTACCTCGTTTTACTTGTGTGCAACTATCCGCCTTTATGCTTCTTGCGTTCTCATCTTGACTTGCTCCAGCGTATCATCCGAAACTGAAATTCATCCATCAACATTTGAGTCAATGATTCTAACTCTTATTCAACTAAGCATTTATCCAATGCCTTAATTACCCATTTTTACCCTTTGTGGTAAATCTCCCAATTTATCCTAATATCAACATTTCCAAACCATTTCCACAACATACTCATCCACTCAAGATATCCCATTCATCAAAAATACTCCCACATTCCACTTTCTCACACTTGACTATTTCTAAGCTATATGCATTTCATACCATCCTAGGTAGTTCTATCCACAATATGCACACCCAAATATCTTTATAATCATTAACTAAACCAATGTACTTGGATTTGTGCATTAGAACTTACCTCATTGGATTTCCTCTTGCTCCAATTAGGATTGCCCTCTATTTCTTCAATCCTTCAAATGGGAAAATGCCTCTAGACTATGTTGTTCTTCTCTTTGATGTGAGCAACTTTGTCTCTAATAGCCTCTCCTTAAATCTCACTAAAAATGGCTGGATTTAGGAGTGAGAAACTAGATTTCTTTGAGTTGAAGTGAAATGGAAATGTTTGTCCCGAAATTCTGATGATCCAACTGCTCCCATTTATAGGTTTGACTTGATGAGATCGATCTTCCTTGGGTGGAGATCGATCTGTTCCTCAAAAATCCCTCTTTTCTGAGACGTTTTAAAGGTAGGAGATCGATCTGTCGAGGCTGGAGATCGATCTGCTATCAAACAGAAGCTTAAGGAGATCGATCTGGTCTTATGGGAGATCGATCTGCTTCCAACCCGAGAGCTAAGGAGATCGATCTGCTTCCTTTGGAGATCGATCTGTCCCCTTCCATTTCTCACCTAAGGGCATTCAGGCTCTCCCAGATCGATCTCTCATCCTATGAGATCGATCTGGCCTTCACAAATTCCAGATTTCCTGCAGTTTTTCTGCAACAACTCTTACCAAGCACCCTTAATTTGCTTCCATGATCATTTTCTCATTCATTCATCTTTGAGACTTGAAAATGGGATCCATCCTCTCTACATACACATTAAAACTTGTGTAGAATCTTTGTATGACCAAATATATACGATATTACTCGAATGGAATTATACACTTATGTAAATCTTTCCTTCCATTTTACTATACTACTCATATCCCATTTTGATCACATTCTTCTCGTTTCAAGTTTATTTCTTCATACTCACTCATAATGCAACTTGTACGTATAATCACAATTCTTATTACACGTGCGTACATAATCTTATGAACTTACATTGCATACACTTCACATTACAATACGTCATCTTACTTATGATTCTATTTACATTCCCATGTTCCTATATACATAGCTATACATGTACGGGGTCTCACATTCTCCCCCACTTAAAGAATTTGGTCCTCCAAATTAGAACCAATTCAATCTGTGAATAACTCGGGATACTTTTCCCGCATCAAACTTTCCAGTTCCCATGTGGCCTCTTCCACAGTGTGATGTTGCCACAAAATCTTAACCAATGAAATCATTTTGTTCCGCAACACCTTCTCTTTCCTGTCCAACACCCTGATCGGTCTCTCGACATACGACATATCCTCCTTGAGCTCCAACGGCTCATAGCTAATTACATGTGTCGGATCCGGGTAGTACTTCCGAAGCATAGAAACGTGGAAGACATTATGGACTTCTGCTAGCTCAGGTGGTAAGGCTAGCCTATATGCTCCTTCTCCCACTCTATCCAAAATCTCGAAGGGACCAATGTAACGAGGACTTAATTTTCCTTTCTTCCCAAACCTCATTATTCCCTTAGAAGGAGATACTTTCAAAAATACAGACTCGCCAACATCAAACTCAAGTGGTCTCCGTCTCTTGTCAGCGTAGCTCTTTTGTCGACTTTGAGCCGTTCGCAACCTCTTGCATATTATCTGAACATCCTCGGAGGCTTGCTTAACCAAATCGGGGGCGAGCAATTGTCTGTCACCAACTTCTTCCCAACCAATGGGCGATCGGCATCTACGACCGTATAGTGCCTCATAAGGGGCCATACCAATACTAGAGTGATGACTGTTATTGTAGGCGAACTCAATCAATGGCAAGTGATCGTCCCATGAGCCTCTAAAATCCAGCACACACGCTCTCAACATATCCTCCATGGTCTGTATAGTCCTCTCTGACTGACCATCTGTCTGAGGATGAAAAGCGGTGCTAAAACTCAACTGGGTCCCCATCGCTTCCTGGAAATGTCCCCAAAAGTGGGAAGTGAAGCGGGCATCCCTATCCGAAACAACACTCACTGGGACTCCATGCAATCTCACTATTTCTCGCACATACAGATTCGCCAGTGCACTCAATGTATCTGTAGATCTCATGGCTAAGAAATGTGCCGATTTCGTTAACCGATCTACTATCACCCATATCGCATCATAGTTCTTACGGGTTCTCGGTAACCCCATCACAAAATCCATGGTGACATGCTCCCACTTCCATGTTGGTATCGATAGAGGTTGTAATAATCCTCCTGGTTTCTGATGTTCGACTTTTACTTGCTGACAAATGAGACATCTAGCAACATACTCGGCTATGTCTCTCTTCATTCCAGACCACCAATATGCTTTTCGGAGATTTTGATACATCTTACTACTCCCCGGGTGTATCGTGTATCTCGACGAGTGTGCCTCTGATAAGATCAGGTTTCTCAGCTCTAAATCCTTAGGAACACATATTCTATCTCCAAACCTTAGTATTCCATCTGGACTCAATATAAAATCAGCACCCTTCCCTTTCCGGATTTGGCTAATCATGACAATACACCATTGATCGATTTGCTGAGCTTGTCGGATTCTCTCAATCAACTCCGGTTCTAATCTCAAGCTAGCAATGATCCCATAGCTGCCAATCTCAGGTAGGGTCATATCCAGACTAAGGTTCGTGAATTGTTCCAACAACTCGTGCTCTCTAACCATCATATGTGATACCAACCCGAGACTCTTCCGACTCAATGCATCGGCAACCACATTTGCCTTCCCCGGGTGGTACAAGATCTCACAATCATAGTCCTTGAGGAGTTCCAACCACCTCCTCTGTCTCATGTTTAACTCCTTTTGTGAGAATAGATATTTCAGACTCTTATGATCCGTAAAGATCTGAAATCTCTCACCATATAAGTAGTGGCGCCATATCTTCAACGCAAACACTACGGCCGCTAATTCCAAATCGTGAGTTGGGTAGTTCTTCTCATGATCCTTCAGCTGTCTAGATCCATAAGCTACTACCCTTCCATCTTGCATCAAAACACAGCCTAGTCCTTGATGCGAAGCATCAGTATACACCGAGTAATTCCCCGAACTGTTAGGGATGATAAGAACTGGCGCGGTAGTTAATCTGCGCTTAAGCTCCTGAAAACTCCTCTCACAAGCTTCATCCCATGAAAACTCCACACTCTTCCTCGTAAGACGTGTCAATGGAGCAGCTAATCTAGAGAAACCTTCTACAAATCTCCTGTAGTAACCAGCCAAACCCAGAAAACTTCTGATCTCTGTGACTGTCCTAGGTTGTTCCCACTGAACAACTGCCTCAATCTTGGATGGATCTACTGACACCCCATCCTTCGATATAACATGGCCTAGAAAAGAAATCTGTTCTAGCCAAAAGTCACATTTGTTAAGCTTGGCATATAACCTTTTCTCTCGGAGGGTTTGCAAAATAATCCTTAAGTGCTGCTCATGCTCTTCTCTGGACCTTGAATACACCAATATGTCATCAATGAAAATAATTACGAATTGGTCCAGGTATGGCTTGAATACTTCATTCATTAGAGCCATAAAAGCTGCCGGCGCATTGGTCAACCCAAAAGGCATCACTAAAAATTCGTAATGGCCATAACGGGTACGAAATGCTATCTTGGGCACATCCTCCCGAATCTTCAATTGATGATACCCAGACCTCAGATCTATCTTGGAGAAGATCTGTGCTCCCTGAAGCTGATCCAATAAATCGTCAATGCGTGGCAAGGGGTACTTATTCTTGATGGTAGCCTTGTTTAACATCCGATAGTCAATGCACAACCTGAGGCTCCCATCTCTCTTCTTCACAAATAATACCGGGGCTCCCCATGGTGAGACGCTCGGTCTTATGAACCCCTTCTCTAACAACTCTTGCAGCTGTTTCCTTAATTCCTCTAACTCAACTGGGGCCATCCTATATGGTGACTTCGATATTGGTTCGGTTCCAGGCGTCAAGTCTATACCGAATTCCGTTTCTCTATCAGGTGGCAATCCTGGTAGATCGTCTGGAAAGACATCAGGGAATTCTCTGACCACTGAGATGTCCTCCATATCCGGATGTACTTTGTTCAAATCCACCACATAAGCAACAAAACCTTCAAAACAACACTCAAGCCATTTATACCAAAGTACTTTACTTAATACAAAATTTAAGATTTCATTTCTTCTCTTAAAATCTTACAACACATTCTTCAGGTAGAGAAAACTTAATAGACTTAGAACGACAGTCTATGACAGCATGATTGGCGGCTAACCAATCCATTCCCAAAATTACATCAATGTCATACATATTCAACAAAATCAAGTTGGCTGTCATGCACTTATCTCCCACCCTCACTTTACAATCTTCATACACTTGTTCAACTAATTGGCTAACTCTCATGGGAGTACTTATCAGTAAGGTCCTATTCAAGTATGTGGGCTCTACAAAACCTTTTAACTTAGATGCACATGCAGGTGATATGAAGGAATGCGTAGCTCCAGAATCAAACAAAGCTATAACCTCTAGATTGAAAATCAAGATTGTACCTTTTATCACTTCAGAAGAGGTATCAGCCGATGCCTGGTCTATCGCATACACCCTGCCTTGACCCACAACTTGTTTTCCTTTTTTTTCAGCCGAGGCTTTCTTTCTTGCAGGAGGTGCAACCGTAGGAACCCTCTCTGGCTCTTTACCCCTCTGTGGAACTGCCTCAACTATCTCCGGGCACTCTCTGGCATAATGTCCAAATTTACCACATCTGAAACATCGGGTACCCTGAAGATGACATGGCCTACCACCATGGTATCGACCGCATAGCCTACACTGATCTGTAGTCGGTCGGGGTCCACCAATCACTATACCCCTGGCTGGTGTCTGAGTCGGAGGCATAAAAGGTCTAATAACCTTCTTCTGGAACTCATCTACTTCTCTCCGACGTTTACTCATGAATTTTTGACCAAATTTGGCACTCTTGCCATCTCCCAGCTTCCTCGGACCCTTGTCCTTTCCCCAACTAAACTCAGAAATTTGCAAGTCATGATCCTGCTCACATAACTGGGCCCGTCGTACAGCCTCTCTATATGTAGCGACATCAAATGGGGCCAACTTCGCTCGGATCGAAGGCCTCAGTCCATCTACAAATCTACGGACTCTGACAGCTTCACTCCTGATCGAGTCCGGATCGTATCGACCCAGTGAAGTGAATCGTGACTCGTACTCATCAACTGTTCGATTCCCTTGAGTCAGATTCAGAAATTCCATCTGTAGTCTCCGTCGAGCAGTATCTGGGATGTATTGCTCTCTGAAAACGTCCAAGAACATATCCCACGTGATAACCATTCCTTGAGCTCTTAACATCGGCCTGACGGACTTCCACCAGTGCTCTACTTCGCCTCTCAATACAAAGGCCGCAAGTGCTACTCTCTCCGTAGCTGAACATCTACAGAAGTCGAATAACTTCTCCATTTGACTGATCCAGTCCTCAGCCACCGTCGGATCCTTTACTCCGCTAAACGAAGGAGGCTTAAAGTCCATAAAGTGCCTCAATCTTTCCATATCACAATCATATCCATACCCCAAATCATCATCATGCTGATGTGGGGCTCCCGGAGGAGGTACCGGTAGAATATGAGGTTCCCATGGCCTAGCCGGTTCAGCTTGCGCAGGTGCAACATTCTCAGGTTTAGGTGCAGCTGCTGGGGGATTCGGTGCAGCCTGTCCCGCTGTACCAGGTGTACCCTCAAACCTAGCCATGATCTGACCCATCATGGTCATCATCGTGCGCATGTCTTCCTCCAATCGAGTGATTCGAGGATCAGAAGCCTCTATCTGTTCCTGGGGCTCATGACTAGAGGATGATCTACTGTGCCTCTCAGTCCTGTCATTTTGCCCTCGAGCCCTCGAGCTCTCTCCCCTCTTGCGGTGTCTCTCAGGCATAACTCACTAGCCTGATAACTTTCCTGCGTTATAACAAACATTTAATTCACTACCAGCTCCGTATACACATTTGTATCTAAATATCGCACAGTAACTTGGGGATGTATGTTTTCTTAGTCCTAAGCATCAACTCACATCAGACCAACCAAGCTCTGATACCAAGCCTGTCATGCCCCGCTTTCGGGAACCCTTCTATCCATACAATCTCTACTACGGTTGGGCTGTGAGAAGATGCAATTTCTAAAAATTTATTTATTTACAGCGGAATATTTAAAACTTTAATTCACACTCCCAGGTGTGTGTGTAAATACACAAAATTAATTGTATAAATACCATGTGCTTACATATCATCCCCATAATACTGTTTACAATTCCAAGATATAACTGTGCGATACAATATATTAGATACAAAATACTCGTGTATACAAATCTTAT
The DNA here is from genome assembly GCA_033439115.1 of Firmiana major. Lineage (NCBI taxonomy): Eukaryota > Viridiplantae > Streptophyta > Magnoliopsida > Malvales > Malvaceae > Firmiana > Firmiana major. Next base: position 66,674,411 of record CM065907.1, on the reverse strand, counting down.
ACCTTTGCGGATTGTGGGAGCTGTTCAACACAAAGGACTTAGAGATCACCGCTCTCTTACTTCTCAGTACCTGGAGGGGGAAAAATAGTGGGATGAGCAAACCACGGCTCAGTAAGGAAATGTATGCTAGCAGGTAGATATCGTACTACCTACATAGCCCATGCATGCATAAACCAAAACCATGTTTTCGTTATAAATGGAAATATCATACGAACAATGCATTTAAATACATATTTCTCAAGAGCATTTTCGTGTAAATCAAATGTCAAACTTCCATTTAAAACATGCTCATAAATAGTGCCCTCATGGCACGAATGTGAAATCGGAGATTTATTAAAACATGAAATCTCTTTCACTTCTCAAATCATTCTTTCTCGCAAATCTCTTTCTTTTCTGAGATTGTCTCTGTTTCTCGATTCTCTGAGACAGGCATGGAATTTTAGGCAATCAAATATCCACGACTTATGGCCACAGTCAGTGATCCCAGGCCTCACTGATCGGGTGTGCACAGGGTATCACTTCGCCTGAAGGGGGATGGGTCAGTCCTACCTCCGGCTCATCTCAATCCACCTCATCTCCTCGTATACTCACGGTGAAGATACGTCGTGTGTCATCTACGCGATACTCGTACTCACGTGCACCCAGCACGGTACATAGTATACCAACGGGTGACTACACTATTCTATGTACAACCGTGGACCCAAGTCCATACTCCAACTCCGATGGACTTTTTATCCTTAAACCATGTCTCATATACCAGGCGAGCAAGCAGCGTGACACACAGTCAACGCAAGGCTCCAGCGCGGTACGATCTATCGTTAAGGCCCAGCCCGTTCAATTGGCCGTCGGCTGGTATCCCCTTGGGTCCCAGACCCCCAGGTTTACCTTAACTCAACAAAACAGGTACGAGCATAGTTCTCGCACTTTCTCAAAACCTCCGTGCGAGTTAAAACTCCCGCACGGTACATCAAGGCTTTAAACCGGGTGTGAGCTAACGCTTCAACACCAAATCTCATCTCAAAACTGATAGATGGCTATTTTCTCTTTTTTTTTAAAACTCAAAACACGTTTATTCATACAGCATGCCTCTTCATGCTAAAACATGTAAAATTAGCCAACCTATCATCAACATCTCTCAATCATAAATAACAATGTAAAATTGAGAAAATCATTGAAAACATGCATATCATGCTATTTCCTTACCCTATCCCATTTCTCAATACATATATATACATCATAGTACTTTTCATACTTCCACATCATTTCATAAACTTATAATATCGTACTAGTCCTAGCAATATATCTACGAAATTGCTGTAATTATGTACGAACATCTCTATAGCTAACACACAGTCCCTTACCTCGTTTTACTTGTGTGCAACTATCCGCCTTTATGCTTCTTGCGTTCTCATCTTGACTTGCTCCGGTGTATCATCCGAAACTGAAATTCATCCATCAACATTTGAGTCAATGATTCTAACTCTTATTCAACTAAGCATTTATCCAATGCCTTAATTACCCATTTTTACCCTTTGTGGTAAATCTCCCAATTTATCCTAATATCAACATTTCCAAACCATTTCCACAACATACTCATCCACTCAAGATATCCCATTCATCAAAAATACTCCCACATTCCACTTTCTCACACTTGACTATTTCTAAGCTATATGCATTTCATACCATCCTAGGTAGTTCTATCCACAATATGCACACCCAAATATCTTTATAATCATTAACTAAACCAATGTACTTGGATTTGTGCATTAGAACTTACCTCATTAGATTTCCTCTTGCTCCAATTAGGATTGCCCTCTATTTCTTCAATCCTTCAAATGGGAAAATGCCTCTAGACTATGTTGTTCTTCTCTTTGATGTGAGCAACTTTGTCTCTAATAGCCTCTCCTTAAATCTCACTGAAAATGGCTGGATTTAGGAGTGAGAAACTAGATTTCTTTGAGTTGAAGTGAAATGGAAATGTTTGTCCCGAAATTCTGATGATCCAACTGCTCCCATTTATAGGTTTGACTTGATGAGATCGATCTTCCTTGGGTGGAGATCGATCTGTTCCTCAAAAATCCCTCTTTTCTGAGACGTTTTAAAGGTAGGAGATCGATCTGTCGAGGCTGGAGATCGATCTGCTGTCAAACAGAAGCTTAAGGAGATCGATCTGGTCTTATGGGAGATCGATCTGCTTCCAACCCGAGAGCTAAGGAGATCGATCTGCTTCCTTTGGAGATCGATCTGTCCCCTTCCATTTCTCACCTAAGGGCATTCTGGCTCTCCCAGATCGATCTCTCATCCTATGAGATCGATCTGGCCTTCACAAATTCCAGATTTCCTGCAGTTTTTCTGCAACAACTCTTACCAAGCACCCTTAATTTGCTTCCATGATCATTTTCTCATTCATTCATCTTTGAGACTTGAAAATGGGATCCATCCTCTCTACATACACATTAAAACTTGTGTAGAATCTTTGTATGACCAAATATATACGATATTACTCGAATGGAATTATACACTTATGTAAATCTTTCCTTCCATTTTACTATACTACTCATATCCCATTTTGATCACATTCTTCTCGTTTCAAGTTTATTTCTTCCTACTCACTCATAATGCAACTTGTACGTATAATCACAATTCTTATTACACGTGCGTACATAATCTTATGAACTTACATTGCATACACTTCACATTACAATACGTCATCTTATTTATGATTCTATTTACATTCCCATGTTACTATATACATAGCTATACATGTACGGGGTCTCACAATAAGTATGAAAGTAGCTTCGGTGAGTTTTGGTATATTGAAGTAATGAACTGACCACCATAAGTATTCTCACCATGACTAACAGCTCAAGAGGTTTTAGTGTGTATGGATACCTCAAAATAAGGATTGGGCTGTGTATTGATCAAAAATTGAAAGATAGTCGTTTATGGATCCAGATAGTTCAAGGATCATGAAAGAAACTATCTGACCCATGATTTAGCGTTGGCAGCCGTAGCATTTACACTAAAGGTATGGCGTCACCACTTACACAGTGAGAAATTTTGGGTATGCACTGATCGTAAAAGCCCCGAGTATCTGTTTTCACAGAAAGAGTATAATATGAGATAACCAAGAGGGTTAGAGCTTCTAAGGATTATGATTGTGGAAATTGTACCACCCAGGAAAGGCTAATGTAATGGAGGATGCCTTGAACAGAAAGAGCCTGGGGATGGTATCACACATGATGGTCAGGGAGCGTGAGCTGCTAGAGTAGTTGTGAGCCTCAATAGTGATGTGATCCCTTCTGATGATGACGATGATTTTGTGACAGCTAGCCTGAGGTTAGAACTGGATTTGAGTGATCGAATTTGCCAGGCTTAGTGTGATGATCGGCATGGTGTCGATAGTGTAGGTCAGATTTAGAAGGGTATAGTGACAGAGTTCACAGAGAGTGATGATGATTTACAGAGGTTCAGAGACAGTATAAGTGCTCCCCAGGACCACAGTGATGAGATAGTATTATTGTCAGAAGCTCACTCTTCGGGATATACAGTGCATCCGAGAAATAATAAATATATCGGAATCCTTGAAAAGGGTATTGGTGGTCAGGTATGAAAAGTGATATTGTAGAGTTGTGGAGAAGTATCTCATATGTCAGAACATTAAGGTAGAGCAAGAGAAGTCTGCAGAGTTATTACAGCCTCTACCTATATTGACATGGAAAAGGGAACAAGTTACTATGAATTTTATGATGGGTTATAGAGGACCTGAATGAATCATGAGGCTATCTAGGTGATAGTCGATAGACTGACTAAGTTTACTCACTTTCTGACTATGGAAATCCCTAGATACTCTGAGTGAGTAGGCGGATTTATGTGTAAGGAAGTTTGTGAAATAGTATGTAGTGTTCCAATGAGCATGGTATCAGATAGGGATTCCCGCTTCACTTCTCACTTCAGGGAACGTTTTTCAGGAAGCTATGGGGACCCGATTGAGTGTTAGCACAACTTTCATCCTCAGACAGATGGTCAGTCAGAGAGAACTGTACAAGTTCTGGAGGATGTGATGAGAGTGTGTGCCATTGATTTTATAAGCTCCTGGTATGATCAGTTGTTACAAATAGAATTCGCCAATAATGACAGTTGTCACTTGAGTATCGGGATGACTTTATATGAGGTATTGTATGGTCGTAGGGATTGTTTCCCTGAATTGGATAAGAAGAAGTGGGTGACAAATATAGAATTGTTCCCAAATTGGTAAGACAAACCTTAGAGAATATTCAGTTGATTTGTGAGAGATTAAGAACACCTCAGAGCAGACAGAAAATACTATGCTGATAAGAGACAGGAAATCATTGAAATTCACCGAGGGTGAATCATTATTGTTGGCAGCTACTTGTCTTAAGAACGTAATGAGATTCTGATAGAGATATTGGACAAGTGGGAGATAAGACCTATAGGTTGGCGTTACCACTTGAATAAACAGTCATCCACAATGTGTCCTATCTTATATTGCTTCGAAAATACTATCCGGACCCAGCATATGTGATCGGATATGAGCTTCGACAGTTTAGCTTAATGAAAGTAAAATATATGATTGGAAAATCGATTCGGGTACTAAAGGAAGGAGAAAGTGTTGAGGTTTAAGACGATCTCCCTAGTCAAAGTCTGTTGGTAGTAGTACACTCCGGAAAAAGTTACATGAGAATTAAAGAGTATAATGTGATAGACGTACCCAGAGTTGTGTATGGACCTTTTTAACTTGGTTCTAATTTGGAGGACCAAATTTCTTAAGTGGGGGAGATTGTAAGACTCGATTTTTTATCGTAAGAGTAAATGGAATGAATAGAAATTTTCGAGTGCATTTAAAAATGCAAAAGGATTGAAATGGAATTTTCGAACACGTGCAAGGGTAAAACGATCAAAAGATCGAAAGTCGGTATAAATTCGACAAGAAAATTTAATTAAAAATAATGGATTTGAGAATCTTGATCAATAACGAAGAAATAATTAAATTTCGAGTTAAATTGATCAAGATTTGAATTTATTGGAATAAATAGGAAATTTCACATCAAAAAATAATCCCGAAAATAATCGAAAAATATACCAAAAAGTCAAAATAAGACTAAGAAATTCATTTACAGATTAAATGAATTTAATATAAATTTTTGGGATTTTTATTATTATTTAAATAAATAAAATAATAATTTGTAAAGATATTTTGGATTTTTAATATTAAAATATTATTAAAAATAGATTATAAAAAAAAAAGAGAAATATGAAATTTTCGAAAACAGAGAGGAAAAGAAACAGAAAACACAAATGAAAGATAGAAGCCTGAAACGCGAAGGCCGACCCAAGGAGGATTCTTCACCGGTGAGCCACCGGCGAGGCTTAGGGGCCGACGAGGGCCGGCGAAGACAGCCCGACCTCGGGCGACATCACAGTGGCGGTGACGTGCCGTGGAAACGCCGGAGCACGCCGAAAATGGAAAGAGATGCCACGGGGGAGAAGCCTCGATCGGCGACCATCGGCACCGATTCGAGCCACACCGAGGCCCGACTTTGGAAGCCCAGGCGATGGCGCACCGAACGGCACCGAAAACGGCCCGAGAATCGATCGGACGATGCCGAAACGAGGAAATGATGCTGATCCGAACTGAACCGTTGGACCGAACAGGACTGAACTGCTGGACTGAACCGGTCTGAACCGGGTTGAATCGGACCGGACCGGACCAGTTCAGCCAAAAAGAGAAGGAAAAAAAGGAAGAAAAAGGGAAAAAGAAAAAGAGAAAAAATTGGGAAAAATTTCAGTGATGCAATTGAGCTACGGGTAAGTCGGTAAGCAGTCGAATTGATCAATTTAAATTTTGGAATATTTAATTTGATTAATATCCGATTGGAAATTTGCTCGAAAAATTATATAAATTGTGTAGCTCGACAATTGGCATCAACCGAGAGCTCGAGACAGCCTCGATTTGTGTACGATCATGGAATATCGGGTAAGTAACCCTTATTTACAACAATTTTGTATCATTATGCATGTTAGAAATTTACCGCATAAATTACGGATTTAATTTTCGCATAAATGAATTAAATTTTGAAAATTTGAATAAATTGTCGTAAATACTAAATTGAGATATTCAAGAATTTAAAACGAGGCTAAATAAATACTGATGGGCCCAATGAGCCTAATAGGCCTCGATATAGTGTGGTAAACATGCTTAATACCAATTAAGGCCCATTAAGGTACAATCATGCCCAATATGGGTAAACGGGCCCAATGATTTAAAATTAAGCCCAAAAAATATAAAATACAATTAATTGTATTGTATTTGACCTGATGAATATGTATCTGCAGTTCTGGAGATTGGATTTGGAGCAAATCGGACTGCGTGACGAGTCATCAGTGGAAAGGTCAGACTGTACAGAAAAATGAGGTAAGGGAATTGTGTGAGTAGCTAGAGGTAGCTACGCGTATTTTAATAGCTTTTTTGTACACTGAATATGTATGTATACCTTGATTTTGTATAATGATCCTAAAAGTAGTTTAGACAATTTTGAGGATCGAAATAGGTGAAAAGACTATTTTACCCCTATTGAGGGAAGTTCACCTAAGGATGGTGAAAGCATGACATGCATGAAATGCATGATTTAAGGACTTTTATGATTAAGGAATTTTATTGGTTTTAATCAAAGCAAATCGATAGATTGGCCAGTAATTGCATGAATTTCACATGATAACACTACGTAAGTGTTATTTCTATTTAAATGGAAATTTCTTTGGAAAATAGGCCAACTATCAAGTTTATATGGAAACAGATAGTGCCGACAAATAGTTCGCACTATACCTGCGTTTGTGAATGTGCATAAATGTGCTTGAGCGGTTGCTCACGCCGATTTGTGTGATATCATATGCATAAAATGTGCTAGAGCGGTTGCTCGCACTGATTTTATGATTTGATATGCATGAGAGCTGCTGGAGCCTAGCTCGCACTCTGTTTTGACATGTTTTAACATGTTTTGACTGTTCTGATTTGTTTTGACTGAATATGCATAAAAAGGTGCTGGAACGATTGCTCGCACTAGTTTTTATGATTGACATGCATGAGAGATGCTGGAGCTTAGCTCGCATCCTGTTTTGATATGATATTACATAAAAGCCATGCTGGAGTGTAACTCGCACGAGATTTGATTTAGTTATGCATAAAGCAGTGCGTAGTGTAACTCGCAGGAGATTTGATTTATTGAGCATTCATTTATGTTGGAGCGTTGCTCGCACAAAGTTTTATATGGTTTTATAATTCATTTGAATATCGTATTGGATTTTTCTCGTACGAGGTTTTCACTGAGTTTTTATATACATCCGTACTAGAGCATTGCTCGTACGTGGATTTTACTTGAATTTATAATTATTTTAAGTCGTACTGGAGCGTTGCTCGTTTGCAAATTTCATTGATTTCTATGACACCTTGCTAGAGCTTCGCTCGCACGATATTTTCAGATATCATGAATATGCATGGAGCCGTGCCAGAGCTTCGCTTGCACAGGGATTTATATTACATGCATATAGCCATGTTGGAGCCTCCTGTAGACTATGTGGCACAGTGAGATGATATGCTCACACGTGCATACTGAGACAGAGATGATATGGGTGGATAAGACCTATTGCAGGCACCCCTGATTGAGCTTGGGTTCACAGAGTACGTTGTACCATGTATATCACGTGGAGTACGCTGTACCGTAGGGATTGTTGGAGTGGAGTGGCATTAGCCACGAGGCAGCAAGCCTTGCCCTCGCAATCCTAGTGTTATGCTGTTCTGGCGGGTAGGACGACCCACCTCCCGTTTCAGGTGTGATACCCCGCACACAAGGTACCATGTTGCCAGGGATCACGAGGTTATGGCCATAATCCTATGTTGAACTGATAGTCACCTACTTGTCTCACATGATATAACTATTGGTCGATAGACCAGGGTAGACCCGAGAGAGGTGTCAGGCCCCCGATTTTATGATTTTCTACTATGCTAATTTATGTTTTAAAGGATTTTATGATATGTGACCCTGGAAGAAGGGTGGTTTTATAATCGAAGTTTTATAATGAATTTTAATGAATTGTTTTATGAGATGATTGACCCGGAAGGGGTTAGTTCTAACTGTAGTTTTAATGAAATGATTTGAATGCAATAGCATGATGGTGTTTTCCATGCTTTCATTTCAAATTCATGATTTGTCTTACATGACATGAAAGAATGCATGATCTTGTTTTACTTCATGCTAATTATGATTTAAGGATGTCACATAAAATGCTATTGATGCATGAATTACATGCTTTTCTATATGCACAAATAGTTTTGGATAAACTATGTCATGATATATGCATGGTTTTGTGCTTGAGATTTTAATGAAAAGAAATGGATTTAAGGGCATGGCATTATGAGCATGTAGATAGTGGAGCTATCTACTTACATGCATAATTTCCTTACTGAGCGTGTGGTTTGTTCACCCCCCTTAATTTCCCATCTTTTCAGAGCACTCACAATAGTTAGTGAGCGGCTGATGACTTTTATCTTGGTATCCGCTGCTTCCCATCGAGAAACAGGTTTACACATTTGTATGGTTTTGTATCTAAATATGTAATGTACAGTACTATAAACAGATATGATGTCGGGGATGTAGAGTTATAAATACCATTGTGTATGTATTCAGTTAAAGTCAAAAGATAGTAAACTCTGATATGTGCATGTGATTATGGAAATAGATGGTAAATAGGTGAGAGGTAACTAACACCGAATCATAGCCCAACTGTTTTTAGGATGGTCATGATGAGAGAAAGGTAAGAATTAAATAATAAATGAAAAAGTGAAAAATTTACTCTGATTTTTAGGTAATTTGGGTCGTGACAGTTAGAGCTTCTGAGGGATAACGATTATGAGATCTTATGCCACCCGAGTAAGGCTAATGTGGTTGCTGATGCGTTGAGCAGAGAGAGCCTTAGGATGGTATCTTTTATGATGATCAAGGAACACGAGCTGCTAGAACAGTTTATGAGCCTCAGCTTAAATGTGACCCCTTCTGATACTGAAGCCTATTGTGATATAGCTAGTCTGAGATTAGAACCAGAGTTGGTTGACCAGATCAGACATGCTCAGCGTGTAGATCTCTTGTGTATCGATATGGCTAGTCAAATACAGATGGGTGCCGGTGTCGACTAGGAGTTGAGCACCGATGGGTTATTGAGATTCAGAGGCAAAGTGTGTGCTCCCGATAATCTATAGTTGAGGAAACTGATTTTGGCAGAAACTCACTCTTTGAGGTATACCTTGCATCCGGGGAGTAGTAAAATGTATCAGAACCTCTAGAAAGTTGTATTAGTGGTCAGGTATAAAGGGTGATATCACCGAGTATGTTGCTAGATGTCTGGTATGCCAGCAGGTTAAGGTAGAGCATCAGAAGCTTGCAAGGTTATTGCTGTCTCTACCTATACCGACATGGAAATAGGAGCATCTCTGTCACACCCCGTTTCCACATATAATTCATTATTATTCATTCTTACACACACATAACGGAGCAGACAACATACGGATGGTTGGGCACACGAGCCGATATTGACCTTACACACTTAAATATAAACTGTACATGATAATTGCTTTACTTATTTATATATGTATTTACATACGTACGTCTACATCCCCATAATTCTTAATATACATAACTGTGCCTGACAAGTTTAGATACAAAAGCGAAATAAGTGTATACCTTTGCACACAATGGAGTGTGGGCTGTCAACTGCTCAGGACTACCGCAGCTTTCCCTACTTAGGTAACTCTGTGGAGTGGAGGAAAAAAAAGGGGTGAGCTAACGCGCTCAGTAAGAAATCACGCAAGCAGGTAGATAACTATACTACCTACATGCATGTCATGCAGAAAATCTTTACTTTCTCAATTCCAACTGAATCACAAAACCACACACGTATGCTTTCTCAAAGTCATGTCATATCACAAACGAATTTCTCAAAACACATGTTCTCATAAAGCCGATTTAATTCAAATAGGAGATAAATCAAAAATCTCGAAATTTAAATCAGAAATCATATAAGTATGGAGACAAAGCAGAGCATATGGAAACGAATAGACATATGGCCATAGTCATGGACTCCATGCAATCACGGATCAGGTGTGCATGAATGTCCCCGGATGGCTGATGATAGGGGGGTCAGTCTACCATCAGACACAAACAAACAACACGGTACGTCGTACTCCATTTGCGTCCACACGGTACATTGTACTCCGTGGACCCCAATATCTGAAATTTGGGAGATTAGGAGTGCCGGTCCAACGGGTCTTATCATCCCATCTCCAGCTATATCAATACTGAGTCTCCCAAAAATGCACGTGCGAGCATATCAATCAGTGTGACACCCAGTCTACACGAGGCTTCAGCACGGCTTTATCAAATCACGTGCGAGGATCAGTGCAAGCTTACACAGCCTACACGACGTCTCCAAACACGATTTTATGCACATCACAAAATCGAAGTCCAGTGCGAGCAAGCTCTAGCACGGTATCATGCACAAATCATGTAAAGTCTAGTGCGAGCAATGCTCTAACACGACTTTAATCTCAAAACAGATAGATGGCTCGATGCACATAAGGGGCGTACAAACCAACCTCAACCACGGAAGGTAGTACCCACTTGAGTGAGAGAAAACATTTTCTATCAAATCACTCAGCAAACACTTTTTAGTCTGAAAACATTGCAATTTAATGCAGATAATCAAATTCAGAGCCATTCTATCACCACTTATTCACAAAACATGCTTATTCATGTAAAACACATCAAAATAGGCTATTTTGACCATTTTCATATTTTTCGTACCTAGGGGCATTTTCGTAATTTTTTTCATATTTGGGTACTATCCAGATATTTCATATTCATATTCTATACGAAAATTTAGGTGTACGTAAACGACGATAAAATACGTACAGCTATCTCTAAGAGCTTACGGAATCCCTTACCTCGAAATGAGTCGACTGCGAATTTTAATTCTTTATCTCTCCGGATCACGCAGTCTAATTGGCTCCGGACGTATTCTCGGAAGCCAAATCTTTCCTTGGTGGTATGTAAGTCGAGATTCGCTCGAACTCGTATACGTCACCTACCGTTTTCGCTACACAGCAATATATATTTAAACCGATTAATTTCGGTCTAAAAAAATTCAAATTAATTATCCGAAAAATAATTCGATCGATTTTCGACCACTTACCGGTCTACTGCTGTGCCGGGATAACACTGAAATTTTTTTTTCTCTCTCCTCTTTCTCTCTCCTGCTGAACCGGTTCGGATCGGTTCAGCCTCTTTCACACTGAACCGGTCCGAACCGGTTCAGGTGCGTTTTAGCCGTCGTCGGCGCTGTCGGCCGGTTCTCGGGGTGGTTCGGTCGCCGTTCGACGCGCCTCGGCCCGGGGAAGCCTTGCCTGGCTTGGCTCAGCCCAATTCGGCGCCGGTGCCGGTGAATCTGGCTTTTCTCCCGCAGCCTTCTCCTTGCCGATCGGTCTTCTCCGGCGGTTCTCATGGCGCGTGCTGGTGCTCGGTGACTCCCTGGGCTGCCGGTCGTCCCTCGCCGGTCATCTCTCGAGCCTCCATCGTCGCCGTTCGCTCGCCGGAGGAGGAAGGCAGAGGAATCGGGTTGGGGGGCGCTTCCTTGCGTTTTTCAGGCTTTGTTTCCTTTTTTTTTTGATTCGATTTCTTTTTTTTTCTTTTTTTATATATATTATATTATATACAATATAATATAATATATCTATCAAAATATCTACAAAATACATACAATAATATTAAATTATTATATAATTTAAAATATAATAATAATAAAACAAATATTATTATTATATTTTATTTTCATAGTGAATTTTATACACTAAAATTTATACATCTTTGTACATATATTTTATTTTATTTTATTCCACAAAAATATATGCACATCCTATTTTATTTTCTTGCATTTATTTATCCCTCCGAAAATATTTTTTTTGATATTTTCGTGATAAATTGCCAAATTGGAAAATTTTTGGTTTATCGTTTTCGGACTAACTTCCCTTCTTGGACTCCCTATATTTTCGTGTTCTGAGTCCATATTTGCGATCGGTTTAACCTAATTTCATTCGGTTTATTCCAAATTTATCCAAACTCTTATTCGGTACTTTAAAATTTATCGGAACCCACTTTAATTATTTATACTTGAAATTGCATTATTCCTTCGTCATTGATTAATATATCATATTTACACGATTTAAATGATATATTCGTAAGGAAAAATGCCAAGTTCGGGTCTTACATTTGCTCCCCCACTTAAAAAAATTTGGTCCTCTAAATTGACCAATACTCAGCTCTCGAATGAGTGCAGATACATCTCACGCATCAGGCTCTCTAATTCCCACGTAACTTCCTCAGAGGTGTGGTACTGCCAGAGAACCTTGACTAGAGAAATCATCTTAGACCGTAGTACTTTCTCCTTCTTATCTAATATCCAAATCGACTTCTCCACATACATCATATCCTCCTTGAGCTTCAATGGCTCTTACTGAATTACATGTGCCTGCTCCGAATGATATTTTCGAAACATGAAGATGTGAAAGACATTATGGATGCCTGCTAGCTCAGTGGGTCACACTAGCCTGTAGGCCTTATCTCCCACTCGGTCTTAAGATCTCAAATAGTCTGATGTAGCGAGGACTTAACTTGCCTCTCTTTTCGAACCTCATAATTACCATTGGAGGAAGAAACTTTCAAAATACAGGTTCACTCACAGTGAATTCTAGAGGTTTACGCCTCGTGTCAACATAACTTTTCTGTCTACTCTGAGTTGTCCACAATTTATCACATATCAATTGGACATCCTCAGAGGCTTGTTTCACAAAATCAGAGCAAATATCTTTCGATCACACACCTCTTCTCATCTAATGGAAGGACTACACCTGCTACTATACAACGCTTCGTAAGGTGTCATTCCAATACTCGAGTGATAATTGTTGTTGTAGGTGAATTCGGCTAATGGCAAATGCTCATCCAGGAGCCTTTAAAGTTTATCACATAAGCTCTCAATATATCCTCTAGAGTCTGAATGGTCATCGCTGACTGACCATCTGTCTGAGGATGGAAAGTTGTACTCAAACTCAATCAGGTTCCCATCGCTTCCTGAAATTGTCCCTAAAAGTGGGATGTGAAGCGGGACTCCCTATCAGAGACTATGCTCACTGGAATGCCATGTAGCCTCACAACCTCTCGTACATACAAATCCGCCAATGCACTCAGAGTATCCGTAGCTTTCATAGCTAGGAAGTGGGCTGACTTCGTCAATCGATCAATGATCATCCAAATAGCATCATGGTTCCTTCTAGTCCTTGGTAAATCCATGATGAAATCCATGGTGAGACACTCTAATTTCCATGTCGGTATAGGTAGAGGCTGCAATAACTCTGCAGGCTTCTGTTACTCTATCGTAACTTGCTGGCATACCAGACATCTAATAACATACCCGACGTTATCCCTCTTCATATCTGACCACCAATACAATTTTTTTTTTGAGTTTCTTATACCTTTTATTGCTTTCTGGATGCAAGGTGTACCTCGAAGAGTGAGCTTCTGCCAAAATCAATTTCCTCAACTGCAGATCATCGGGAACACACACTCTGCCTCTGAACCTCAGTAACCCATCAGTGCTCAACTCCTAGCTGGCACCGGTACCCATCTGTATCTGACTAGCCATATCAATACACAAGCGATCCACTCGCTGAGCTTGTCCGATTTGGTCAACCAACTTTGGTTCTAACCTCAGACTCGCTATCACACAATAGGCCTCAGTATCAGAAGGGGTCACATAAAAGCTGAGGCTCGCAAACTCTGCTAGCAACTCGTGTTCCCTGATCATCATATAAGATACCATCCCAAGGCTCTTTCTGCTCAACGCATCAGCAACCATATTAGCCTTATCCGGGTGGTATAAGATCTCACAGTCGTAATCCCTCAGAAGCTCTAACCATCTTCGTTGCCTCATATCCAGTTCCTTTTGTGAAAATAAGTACTTGAGGCTCTTATGATCGGTATACACCTGAAATTTCTCACCGTACAATTAGTGGTGCCATATCTTCAGTGCAAACACTATGACAACCAACTCCAAATCATGGGTCGGGTAGTTCCTCTCATGGTCCTTCAACTGACGGGAACCATAAGTAACTACCTTCCCATCCTGTATCAATACACAGCCCAGTCCTTGGTGTTAAGCATTAGTGTACACAGAGAAATCTACTGAGCTGGTTAGAATGGCGAGAATATGTGCGGTGGTCAGTTGAAGTTCCACTCCTGAAAGCTTCTCTCACAAGCATCATCCAACTCAGATGCCATATTCTTTAGAGTGAGATGAGTTCAGAGGAGTAACCAATTTTAAGAAGAAGACCCTCTACAGACCTGCTGCAATACTCAGCTAAACCCAAAAAATTACTGATCTCTGTAATTGTCTCGGGCCTGTCCCACTGGACTACAATTTCTATCTTGGACGGATCCACTGATACATCGTCCTTCGATACCACATGGCTTAGAACTTATATTTGTTTCAACCAGAAGTAATACTTACTGAGTTTAGCATATAATTCCTTATCTCGGAGGGTTTGTAACACAATCCTTAAGTGCTGCTCATTATCTTTCCTGGACTTCGAATAAAAACGATAACAAATCTGTCCAGGTACGACTTAAACACATCATTCATCAGAGCTATAAATGCTGCAAGCGCATTAGTCAACCCGAAAGGCATCACCAAAATTCATAGTGGCCAAAACGGGTACAAAAAACCGTCTTGGGTACATCCTCTTCGGATTCTCAACTGATGGTACCCAGACCTCAAATCGATCTTAAAAAAATCTTTGCTTCCCGGAGTTGATCCAATAGATCATCTATACGTGACAAGGGGTACTTATTCTTGATGGTAGCCTTATTCAACAACCGAAAATCAATGCACAGTCGAAGGCTTCCATCCTTTTTCTTCACAAATAGAACCGGAGTTCCCCAAGTCGACACGTTCGGTCTAATAAACCCCTTATCCAGTACCTCATGTAACTGCTTCTTTAGCTCTTCTAACTCTACTGGTGTCATTCTATACGGTGGTCTCGATATAGGCTCAGTACTAGATGTCAGATCAATATCAAACTTCATCTCTCTGTCTGGTGGCACTCCTGGCGGATCATCCGAAAAGACATCAATAAATTCCTTGACTATTGGAATATCAGTCAACTCCGGACGTGGCTTATCCATATCGACCACGTACGCAATAAACCCTTTAACACATCAGATGAAACATTTGTCGTATCCTGATCCAATGCATACACATATCTCACGCCAGCAGTCTACTTCTCTTTCTCTTCAACTATGGCCTTCCTTCTCTGGGGTGGGGGTATAATAGAAGCTTACTGTGGCTCCTCTCACCTCTACGGAATAGGGACTGCAGATTTCGAGCAGTCTCTCCTCAGGTGGCCCATCTTTCCGCATCTTAAAACATGCTTTAGATACTTGGAATCATCACCTACCACCATGAGGTTTTCCACATACTCAACATGACTCAATAGTAGGTCAGAGTTCACCAATCATATACCTTTAGACGGAGCTGAAATTGGCGAAATAGAGGGCTTTACTATATTACCCCGAAATTCCCCAAACTTTGGTCGTTTCTTAAACAACCTCTTCCTTTTTTTTTTGAAACTTCTATACTCCACAGTTCTCTTTCTGTCCTTACTGAACTTACCAAATTCAGGGGCATGCTACTCAGAATCCTGTTCACACAACTGAGCTCTGCGCACTGCCTCCTCATAAGTCAGAATATCCAAAGGAGCAAATCTAGCTCTAGTGGACGGTATCAACCCATCTATAAACTTCCTGACTTTTCTATCTTTACTACTCATGGTGTCAGAATCGTACCTTCCCAGAGATGTAAACTGGGACTCATACTCGTCCACTGATTGGCTGCAGTAAGTCAAACTAATTAAACTCTCTCTGTAGCCATCTCCGAGCAGTCTTTGGAACATATTGCCTCCTAAAAGGCATCAAAAAAAATCTCTCAAGTCACTATTTGGTTTTCGAGTCCTCAATATAGGCTGAGCGGATTTTCACAAATGTTTTGTTTCGCCTTCTAACACAAATGCAGCAAAGGCTACCTTCTCGGTCTGGGAACACTTGAAGTACTAATACAACTTCTCTAATATGTTTACCCAGTTCTTTGCTGCTACCTAATCTTTGACTCCAATAAACAATTTTTGTCATGGTACGGGATATAACGGCCTAGCCCAGTCGGACCAGCCCAGCCGAACATGGCTACCCCTCTTGGGCCCACAACATCGACTGCTGTGACATCGACTGCTGTTGACATCGTTACTCATCCGTACTGTCCTCTTTGGGGCCTACTGGTCCTCAAGGTTTTCTTTCGTGTTCAATTGTACAGGTGGAGTGGTACAGGACGACTAAAATCAAAAGGTCTAGCGGTCTACGGTACAGGCGTGGCAAGGGCTGCTGCGGGTGCACTCATACCCTGCAGACTTTCAAATCCAGCCATCGCCTGTCCAAACAACTATGTCATACTTTTCACAGTCCGCTTTAACCTCACCATGCTTATCTTAGTAGTCTCTACTGGATCTTGAGAGGCATGGCCAAAAGATGATTCAGTACGTCTCTCGGGCCTATCTCTCTACCCTCGAGATTGAGAATTTTTCCCTCGACTGCGGTGTCTATCAGTCATACGGATGATTTTTTTTTTCCATTCACACAATCAATTCATATTACATTAATAACCCGGTATACACATTTGTATCTAAACAAGGCACAGTACCAAAGGGATGTAAACTTTCCTAATGACTTATACCGACTCGTATTCAGACCAACCCTGCTCTGATACCAACTTCTGTCACACCTCGTTTCCACATTTAATTCATTATTATTCATTCTCACACACACATAACGGAGCAGACAACATACAGATGGTTGGGCACACGAGCCGATATTGACCTTACACACTTAAATATAAACTGTACATGATAATTGCTTTACTTATTTATATATGTATTTACATACGTACGTCTACATCCCCGTAATTCTTAATATACATAACTGTGCCTGACAAGTTTAGATACAAAAGTGAATTAAGTGTATACCTTTGCACACAATGGAGTGTGGGCTGTCAAGTGCTCAGGACTACCGCAGCTTTCCCTACTTAGGTAACTCTGTGGAGTGGAGGAAAAAAAAGGGGTGAGCTAATGCGCTCAGTAAGAAATCACGCAAGCAGGTAGATAACTATACTACATACATGCATGTCATGCAGAAAATCTTTACTTTCTCAATTCCAACTGAATCACAAAACCACACACGTATGCTTTCTCAAAGTCATGTCATATCACAAACGAATTTCTCAAAACACATGTTCTCATAAAGCTGATTTAATTCAAATAGGAGATAAATCAAAAATCTCGAAATTTAAATCAGAAATCATATAAGTATGGAGACAAAGCAGAGCATATGGAAACGAATAGACAGATGGCCATAGTCATGGACTCCATGCAATCACGGATCAGGTGTGCATGAATGTCCCCGGATGGCTGATGATAGGGGGGTCAGTCTACCATCAGACACAAACAAACAACACGGTACGTCGTACTCCATGTGCGTCCACACGGTACATTGTACTCCGTGGACCCCAATATCTGAAATTTACGAGATTAGGAGTGCCCGTCCAACGGGTCTTATCATCCCATCTCCAGCTATATCAATACTGAGTCTCCCAAAAATGCACGTGCGGGCATATCAATCAGTGTGACACCCAGTCTACACGAGGCTCCAGCACGGCTTTATCAAATCACGTGCGAGGATCAGTGCAAGCTTACACAGCCTACACGACGTCTCCAAACACGGTTTTATGCACATCACAAAATCGAAGTCCAGTGCGAGCAAGCTCTAGCACGGTATCATGCACAAATCATGTAAAGTCTAGTGCGAGCAACGCTCTAGCATGACTTTAATCTCAAAACAGATAGATGGCTCGATGCACAGAAGGGGTGTACAAACCAACCTCAACCACGGAAGGTAGTACCCACTTGAGTGAGAGAAAACATTTTCTATCAAATCACTCAGCAAACACTTTTTATTCTGAAAACATTGCAATTTAATGCAGATAATCAAATTCAGAGCCATTCTATCACCACTTATTCACAAAACATGCTTATTCATGTAAAACACATCAAAATAGGCTATTTTGACCATTTTCATATTTTTCGTACCTAGGGGCATTTTTGTAATTTTTTTCATATTTGGGTACTATCCAGATATTTCATATTCATATTCTATACAAAAATTTAGGTGTACGTAAACGACGATAAAATACGTACAGCTATCTCTAAGAGCTTACGGAATCCCTTACCTCGAAATGAGTCGACTGCGAATTTTAATTCTTTATCTCTCCGGATCACGCAGTCTAATTGGCTCCGGACATATTCTCGGAAGCCAAATCTTTCCTTGGTGGTATGTAAGTCGAGATCCGCTCGAACTCGTATACGTCACCTACCGTTTTCGCTACACAGCAATATATATTTAAACTGATTAATTTCGGTCTAAAAAAATTCAAATTAATTATCCGAAAAATAATTCGATCGATTTTCGACCACTTACCGGTCTACTGCTGTGCCAGGATAACACTGAAATTTTTTTCTCTCTCCTCTTTCTCTCTCCTATTGAACCGGTTCGGACCGGTTCAGCCTCTTTCACACTGAACCGGTCCGAACCGGTTCAGGTGCGTTTTAGCCGTCGCCGGCGCTGCCGGCCGGTTCTCGGGGTGGTTCGGTCGCCGTTCGACGCGCCTCGGCCTGGGGAAGCCTCGCCTGGCTTGGCTCGGCCCAATTCGACGCCGGTGCCGACGAATCTGGCTTTTCTCCCGCGGCCTTCTCCTTGCCGATCGGTCTTCTCCGGCGGTTCTCACGGCGCGTGCTGGTGCTCGGTGACTCCCTGGGCTGCCGGTCGTCCCTCGCCGGTCAACTCTCGAGCCTCCATCATCGCCGTTCGCTCGCCGGAGGAGGAAGGCAGAGGAATCGGGTTGGGGGGCGCTTCCTCGCGTTTTTCAGGCTTTGTTTCCTTTTTTTTTTTGATTCGATTTCTTTTTTTTTCTTTTTTTTATATATATTATATTATATACAATATAATATAATATATCTATCAAAATATCTACAAAATACATACAATAATATTAAATTATCATATAATTTAAAATATAATAATAATAATAAAACAAATATTATTATTATATTTTATTTTCATAGTGTATTTTATACACTAAAATTTATACATCTTTGTACATATATTTTATTTTATTTTATTCCACAAAAATATATGCACATCCTATTTTATTTTCTTGCATTTATTTATCCCTCCGAAAATATTTTTTTTTGATATTTTCGTGATAAATTGCCAAATTGGAAAATTTTTGGTTTATCGTTTTCGGACTAACTTCCCTTCTTGGACTCCTTATATTTTCGTGTTCTGAGTCCATATTTGCGATCGGTTTAACCTAATTTCATTCGGTTTATTCCAAATTTATCCAAACTCTTATTCGGTACTTTAAAATTTATCGGAACCCACTTTAATTATTTATACTTGAAATTGCATTATTCCTTCGTCATTGATTAATATATCATATTTACACGATTTAAATGATATATTCGTAAGGAAAAATGCCAAGTTCGGGTCTTACAATCTCACCATGGATTTCAGCATGGGTTTACCAAGGACTAGAAGGAAGCATGATGTTATTTGGGTGATCGTTGATCGATTGACAAAGTCAGCCCATTTCCTAGCTATGAAAGCTAGGGATACTCTGAGTGCATTAGCAAATTTATATGTACAAGAGGTTGTGAGGCTACATGGCATTCCAGTAAGCATAGTCTCTGATAGGGATTCCCTCTTCACATCCCACTTTTGGGACATTTTCAGGAATCTATGGGAACCAGATTGAGTTTCAATAAGCTTCTATCCTCAGACAGATGGTTAGTCAAAGAGGACCATTCAGACTCTGGAGGATATGTTGAGAGCTTGGGTGATAGACTTTAAAGGCTCCTGGGATGATCATTTGCCATTAGCCAAATTCGCCTATAACAATAGTTATCACTCGAGTATTAGAATGACACCTTATAAAGCATTGTATAGTCACAAGTGTTGTTCTCCCTTTGGATGGGAAGATGTGGGTGACCAAAAGCTAATTGCTCCCAATCTGGTGAAACAAGCCTTTAAGGATATCCAGTTGATATGTAATAGATTGAGGACAACTCAGAGCAGCCAGAAAAGCTATGCTGACATGAGGCGTAAACCTCTAGAATTCACTGTGGGTGAATCTATATTTTGAAGGTTTCTCCCTCCAAGGGTATTATGAGGTTCGAAAAGAGACGTAAATTGAGTCCTCGCTATATTAGACCATTTGAGTTCTTAGACCAAGTGGGAGATAAGGCCTACAGGCTAGCGTTACCCCCTCAGCTAGCAGGCATCCTTAATATCTCCCTCATCTCCATGCTTCGAAAATACCATTTGAATTCGGCCCATGTGATTGAGTATGGGCTATTGGAGCAGTGAGAATATGACATATGTGGAGAACTCGATTTGGATAACGGATAGGAAGGAGAAAGTACTACGGTCTAAGTTGATTCCTCTAGTTAAGGTTCTTTGGCAGTACCACACCTTTGAGGAAGCTACGTGGGAATTAGAGAGCCTGATGCGTGAGAAGTATTCGCACCTGTTCGAGGACTAATTTTGTTCTAATTTGGAGGAACAAATTTCTTTAGTGGGGGAGAAAATTCAAGACCTGAACTTGGTATTTTTTTCTTACAAATATATCATTATAATCGTGTAAATATGATATATTAATCAATAAAGAAGGAATGATGCAATTAAAAATCAATTTAATCAAGAAATAAAGCTGAGTGTTTTAAATTGTGAAATAAGAGCTTCGATGAGCTCTGGACAAATCGAAATAAAATATGATTAAACAGACTGAAAATATGAATTCAGGACACCAAAATTTAGGTAGTCTAAGAAAGGAAGTCAGTCCAAAAATAATAACCCGAAAATTACCCCATTTTAGAAATTTATCCCGAAAATATAGAAAAAATACATTTTCGGAGAAATAAATAAATGCGATAAAATAAAATAGAACATACATATATTTTTGTAGAAATAAATTAAATAAAATATATATACAAGGATGTGTAAATATTAGTATATAAAATACACTATGAGAATAAAATATTATATTTTAAGATATGTTTGTATTATATTATATTATATTATATTAAAATATAATAAAATATATATAAAAAAGCAGAAAAAATTTGGTGATGTTCGGGTTTAAGGACAAGCTGGTAAGTGGTCGGAATTGACAAATTTATTTCTCGAAAAATTAGTTTGAATTTATATTTGATCGAACATGTCCGGTTTAAATATATATTAATGTGTAGCGCGACGGTAGCAACAAACACAAGTTCGAGCAAGTCTCGATTTACGTGCCATCAAGAAAATTTGGGTATGTGATCCTCACATACTATAACTTGTATATTTATACGAAATTAGAATTAATCGTATGTGAATTAGAAATTGATCGCGTAAGTTACAGATTAATTTCGTATAAATTGTTGTATGTGTGGAATTGAAAATCGACGATCGTAACTGAAATAGCGAACGATCCGAAAGACTAGAAAAGGCTTAAGATGACACGATGTTAGGGTGAGACCCATTAAAGAGAAATTGGGCCCAATACGAGCAAGTGGGCCCAATATGTTAAATTAATTGTAGAAAAGTGAAAAATAAGTATATCAGGGTGAATTAATATAATATGTAATTATTTGCAGCTCCCGAGGATACATCCAGAGCCAGATAGACTACATGATAGAGAGATTAAGAATTAAAATTCGCAGTCGACACATTTCGAGGTAAGGGATTTCGTAAGCTCTTAGAGATAGCAGTATGAATTTTCGTCGCCATTTCAGAGTCTTTAAATTCTCTAAGGAGTCCAGATTAGGAATTTCTAAATTTACAGTGGGAAAGGGTAAATTACCCTAATGCCCCCAGTTATGAAAATAAATAAAAGTAACCGAAATTACATATAATGTTGTGTTTTGCATAAATAAGTGTGTTTTGTGAATGAGAAATGATAGAATGTCTCCCAATTTGATTATCTGCATTAAATTGCATGTTTTCTGAATTAAATAACTGTGATGAGTGATTTGATGGGAAATGTTTTCCTCTCACTCAATTGGGTGTTATTTTCGGTATTTGATTTAATCATGAGCACCACTTTTATCAGAATGAGCCATCTATCTGATTTGTGTGAAAACAAATAGTGCTGGAGTTTACTCATACTAGATTTGATATGGTTTTCACATGACATAGTGTTAAAGCCTTGTTTTGCTCGCACTAGATGATATGGTTTTCACATGACATAGTGTTAGAGCATTGTTTTGTTCATACTAGATTTGATATGGTTTGCACATGACACAGTGTTGGAGCTTTGCTCGCACTAAACTCTATATGTTTTATGCATGATAACATGTTGGAGCTTTGCTCGCACTAGTTTGTGATTTTGTGATATGCATAAATCGTATTTGGAGACGTCGTGTAGGCTATGTGAGCTTGCATTGATCCTTGCACATGATTTGATAAAGTCGTGTTGGAACCTCGTGTTGACTGTGTGTCACACCGATTTGATATGCTTGCACATGCATTTTTGGAGACTTAGTATTGATACAGCTGGAGATGGGATGATAAGACTCGGAGGATAGGCGCTCCTAATCTCGCTGAATTATGATATTGGGGTTCACGGAGTATGATGTACCATTTTGTTGTGTTTGCTGTCTGATGGGAAGACTGATCCCCCTGCCCTCAGCCATCCGGGGACATTCATTCACACCTGATCAGTGATTGCATGGAGTCCAGTGACTATGACCATATGTCTACTTATTTCCATATGCTCTGCTTTGTCTCCATACTTATATGATTTCTGATTTAATTTTTGATGATTTTCGATTTGTCTCCTATTTTATTTAAATCAACTTTATGAGAACATGTGTTTTGAGAAATTCGTTTGTTATATGACATGGCTTTGAGAAAGCATATGTGTGTGGTTTTGTGAATTCGATTGGGATTGAGAAAGCAAGGATTTTGTAAATGACATGATTCACGAGCATGTAGGTAGTATAGTTATCTACTGGCTTGCGTGATTCCTTACTGAGCATGTTGTAGCTCACCCCCTTTTTTCCCCCTCCACTCCACAGAGTTACCTAAGTCTTGAGGGTTGCGGTAGTCTTAAGTAGTTGACAACCCACACTTCATTGTGAACGAAGGTATACACCTATTTTGATTTTGTATCTAAACTTGTAAGGCCCAGTTAAGTAAATAAAGAATTACTGGGATGTAAACGTACGTATGTAAATATATATATATATATATATGAATAAAGAAATTCAATTATCATGTGCGGTTTATATTTAAGTGTGTAAGGTCAATATTGGCTCATATGCCCAACCATCAGAGTGTTGTCTGCTCCGTTATGTGTGCGGTATGGATGAATAATAATGATTTAAATGTGGAAACGGGGTGTGATAATAATCCTTGTGAAAAGCACAGTGTTTAGACTTATCGGCTCATGGCAACTGCATTGAGGATGGTTTCACGACTCACCGTTAATGGTATGTACATATGAACCTTCCTTTGGTGAGACCTTGTTGCGACATTCGACTTATGACTTAACTTGTCTTTTCCCCATCTATACTCAATTTGATCACTCCTTTTCTTAGATCTTAGATTAGCCCTTTCTAAGTTCCTTTTTCTAATTTCCTTTAATTTGGCTATAATGTCAAATTTCTAGAAAATTTCATGTAATGTTAGCTTTCTAGAAATCTTCATGTATTGCCATCAACTTCTCATCGTATAATGAGTAATGAACATGGTCACTTATAACTTTTCCTCTAAGTGTTTGAATTGTAAACCTATCATTGGGGTCTTTACATCTCCGTAGACACTAGTAAATCTACGTATGCAATCCTTCAAGCTCTCCTTAGGCTTTTGAACTACCGATATTAAAAAGTCCTTATTTACTTTTTGTTGATGAAGAAGTGTCACACAAATAATTTGTCGAGTTGATCAAAACTAGTAATGGAGTTAGGCATAAGAGATAGAACTAAGATTTTGATGTACCTTTAAGAGTTATAGGGAATTTTTTATGCTTTATAGCATCTTTTGTGTCTGACAGATTCAAAGTTAATTCATAGCATAGTATATGTTACTGCAGCTCGTTTATACCGTTATATTTCTCCTTTAGCACATGAAAGTAATGTGAACAATATCTTTTTGGAATTTCAAAGAGAATTGGCTATCACTTCGTCATACACAATAGACAAGCTCCTATCGTCCTTCATTTATTTCCTTCAATTCTTCACAAATGTCTAACCTTTCATGTCAGGAAAGATCAAGCTTTTAGTGGGCAATCTTGGTTCTTTTGGTTAAGTTTATTATGGGGGAGTTAACTGTGAGACCCCTTATAGGTTTAACCTTGAACGTATGTAAATGAATTCATAAGTATGATGATGTACTAGTAATGTGAAACATATGTGCTATAAAGTCCATTTGGTGATTGAACATACAAGTTACATTATGAATGAATATGAAGAAATAGACTTAAACATGTGATGAATGTGAGTGGAATGGAAAATAAGTAGTGTAGTAAAGGGAATGAAGATTTGCATGAGCTATGCACTCCCATTTAGTTTATAATATGTACCTTTAGCTATACAAAGACTCTACACAAGTTTTAAAGTGTATGAAGTATGAAAGGATGTCATTTTCAAGTCTCAAAGATGATTGAATGAGAAAATGATTATGGTAGCAAATTAAGGATGTTTTGAGTGAAGTTGCTGCAGAAAACTTTAGTAAAATCTGGAAATATGAAAGACAGATCGATCTCATAGGATGAGAGGTCGATCTGGAAGGGCAAAAAATGCTCTTATTTGAGTAATGGAGTAGTGCAGATCGATCTCCATAGAGCCAGATCGATCTTCTAAGCATTCTGTAATGAGAAGATCGATTCTTAAGACAAGTAGATCGATCTCCTTAACTCTCTGTTTGAGACAGATCGATCTCAAGACTCGACAAATCGATCTCCTTAAGGGTTCTGTAAAGAGTAGATCGATCTCCTACAAGGGGCAGATCGATCTCCAAGAGGAAAATTTACCTTCGACAGATTGATCTCATCAAGGAAGTAGATCGATCTGGTAGTGGTTGCATTTAGTAAAAAGGACTACCAAACCTTGTAGATATCGATCTCTACAAGGACCAGATCAATCTCATATGCCTGCATATATAAAAAGGGGCTCGAGATTTGACTGAAAACTCATATTTTTCCCTCTCACCATATCTCACCTGCCATTTTCTCTCAAGACCCAAGCTTTCTCACTCTAAAGATCACTATATTCTAGCCAGTTTTGGAAGAAGCTCAAGAAGGGAAAGCTGTTCCTTGAAGCAAGGAGAACAACATACCTAAAAATCTCACATTGGTGTGACCAAGAAAAGGAGTTATGGCTACCACAAGTTTGACTAAGTAAAAGGGGTAAGCTCTTCAACCCTCAAGCTTCTAAATATGGTTTCTAGTTATTCGTGGGCTAAATGATATGTGAAATGTTTATAAGAATGATGAATGTAGTGATGGGTGAGTAATGTTAAGGGAGATTTATAAAGTGAGAATCCATGGAAAAATGATGGAAAGCTTTAGAGATGATAAATGATGTTAGTGGAAAGGTGAAACGTGATTTTAAGGATTTGAGGAGTATGAAAAGACAAATAAGTGAAATGTGTATATTTAAAGGATGAAACAAAAAATAACTTGATGATTTATACGTGTAGCTTGGAATACGTGAAACACGACTAACCTGAATCACGAACGGAGTAAACATGATAGAGGAAATACGAACGCGATTCGAGGTAAGGGACTGTGTGTTAGCGATAGAGGTATTTGTACATATTTTACTGCGATTTGAGGAGTTACGACGCTAGAAATAGTATGTTTAGCTATTGAGCTATAAAAATCTATGTGGAAGCATGAAAAGTATTAGATATACATATATATTGTGAAAATGGGATGTGGGAAGGAAAAATAGCCTGACATGCATGTTTTTAATGATTTTACATCTATGTGTGTTGTATTGATGTTTTCTCATCCATACACTGATTTTGAGATAGAGAAATGATAATAGGTAGGCTGGCTAATTTTACATGTTTAGCATGGGACGGCATGCTACGTAAATATACATGGTTTGAGTTTTTAAGAGAGAAAACAGCCACCTATCGGATTTGAGATGTGAAATGGTGTTGGAGCTTTAGCTCACACATGTTTTAATGACTTTGACTATGCTGGAGTGTCACTCGCATACGTCTGCATGTTTTGATAAACCGTGCTAGAGCGTGACTCGCATGAGGCTTTATAATGATAATGTGCTGGAGTGTTAGCTCGCACATGTTTATATGCTTTTGATGTGTCGTGCTGGAGTTTAACTCGCACGATGGTTTTGAGAAAAGTGCTGGAGCATTGCTCGCACCCGTTTTTACTGAGTTGAGGTAAACCTGGGGGTCTGGGACCCAAGGAGATGCCAGCCGACGACTTTGGAATGGGCTGGGCCGTAACAATAAATCGTACCGGGTTGGAGCCTTGCGATGATTGTGTGTCACACTGATTGCTCTCCTGGTATATGAGACATGGTTCAGGATGAAAAGTCCATTAGAGTTGGTAGATGGACTTGGGTCCACGGTCGTACGTAGAACTGTGTAGTTGTCTGTTATTATACTATGTACTGTGCTCGGTGCACGTGAGTATGAGTATCGCGTAGATAACACATGGCGTACCTTATACAGTGAGTATATGAGGAGATGATGTTGATTGAGATGAGCCGGAGGGTAGGACTGACATATCCCCCTTCAGGTGAAGTGATGCCCTATGCACACCTGATCAGTGAGGCCTGGGATCATTGACTATGGCCATATGTCCCGAATATTAGATTGCTGAAAATTCCATGCCTGTCTCAGAGATACGAGAAATTGAGAAACTCATAAAAGAAATGATTTGAGAAAAGCAAAGAGAGTTTGTAATTTGATAAATCTCTCGATTTGAATGCTGCTGCTATGATAGCACCGTTTATGACATGTTTTCAAATGGGAATATCGTATACATGTTTTCCTGAAAATGCTTATATGAGAAATGAATGTTTGAATGCATTTTCTATTAATATTTCCATTTACATTGAAACATGATTTTGTTTATGCATGCATGGGCTATGTAGATAGTACAGTATCTACCTGTTAGCATCCATTTCCTTACAGAGCTATGGTTTTCTCATCCCACTACTTTTTCCCCTCCAGATACTGAGAAGTAGGACAGTGCGGTGGTCTCTGGATCTCTTTTTGTGTTGGACAGCTCCCACCAGTTGCAAAGGTATAAGATTTGTATACACTCGAGTATTTTGTATCTAATATATTGTATCATACAGTTACAAATCGAGAATGTAAATAGTGGTATTAGGGGATGTTATATTATTATACAATTAATTTTGTATATTTACACACACCTGGGAGTGTGAATTAAAGTTTAAATATTTTCGCTGTAAAACTTATGAAATTTTAGTAATTGTATCGTCTCACAGCCCAACCGTAGTAGCGTAAGTATGGATAAAAGGCACCTAAAAGTGGGGTGTGACATTAACACTCCCTTATTCTCTTTCCTTTCTTCCCCTTAGAATATGGTAATCAACTAGAGATTCTACTCGTGGGTTGAGGTTTTAGTTGAGGACCACATTAGTTGGGTTGTAGGTTGTGGGTCGAGTGGATTTAGCTATTAAGTAGTAGACATTTCTAGGCCAATGAAATGAATAGTCAGGTGAGCATCACACGTGGTTAGGAAGCATCATGGACATGTGAGCGAATAGCTATTGAATTATGACTTGCTATTAAGGATTCCACTATCTGAGCATAGTGGCCATGTCGTAGCTAAGACTTGGTTTTGGGTAAGCTGTTTATTATATTACTTTAAGGATACTATTTGAGGTGCTATATGAATTCGTGGCTACCCAAAGAGGGTCTAGGTTGGTAGGAAAGAGATCACGAGTTGTAAGGACATAGTCAGTTGGTATAGTGGGATTGAATGGGTAGGTTCAACGAAGGTGAGCAGGTTATAGAAGGTAGGGGTTGGTTGTGTCACGATCGACTTTTCCAAAATCACTACAAATTTTTCGCTTTCTCACAACCAGTTCCAGTAAAATAGTTGGCCTATGAGTCGACATCAGTCCAGTCACTTTACTTATCTTACCATCCATTATCTATATCAGTTTACCAGTAAGATCGACAGTCAGTAAACTTTATATGGAAGCATTTCATAACTATAGACACATATGTTTACATCCCGTAAATATTACATCCATATACATTACCGTGTTGTTACATATCCAAATACAAAAGCTCTATAATTGTGTATACCTTCTCGTACGATGGAAAGCTGCGAGCGATAGGAATGCAGAATTGGCCCTGACTCTCTATCTATGACAAGTGCTTTGTAGAGAGGGGAAAATGAAGGGATAAGCACAACTTTCTGAATAAGGCAATTATGCAAGCCAGTATATAACTACACTATCTACGTGCTCATAATGCCATGCAGTAAAACAGTCCAGTTCAATACAATAAAATCAGTTCAGTTTGGTTCAGTAAAATCAGTTCGGTTTAGTGCAGTAAAACAGTTCAGTTTGGTTCAGTAAAATCAGTTCAATTCAGTGCAGTAAAATCGTTCAGTTCAGTGCACTAAAATCAGTTCAGTTAAGTGCAGTAAAATCAGTTTAGTTCAGTTATTCAATAGATCAAGGTTCCAACCCATCCTTGGGGTTTACCTTGTGTCAGTATAAAACATGTTCAGTTTTATCAGTACAATAATATATGAGATAATGAGAGCATAGGCAGGACTCGGTAAACAGTAGGGAGTATGATCATATCCAATGGATTCCAAGCATCACAGATCAGGTGTGGGGGATATCCAATCGCTTAAGGAGGTGGGTCAAATCCTACACGTCAACCAGTCAGTTCAGTACAGTTTAGTAGTCCGAAGACTTAAGCACAGTACAGCGTACTTCGTGTTACTTACACGGTACAACGTACTCTGTGGACCCCAGTTTTCAATATCCAGTGCCATGTCTCAAAATATAGTGCGAGTCCTTGAGTGTGACTTTCAGTCAACACCATGCTCCAACACGGTTTCATTTACAGTTCATATCATAAACACGTCAGATGGCTCAATTCTAGTGAAAATAGTACTAAAAATCAAGTTCAATACGTAAAACGGTGCAAAGCGGTTCAAAACGGGGTAAGAGGGTTAACTTCTCGTATGGTCACCCATCATGGAATTTCTCTCACTTAAGCATGCTTAACTTTGAAAAACGTCTAATTTAATGCAAATAGAAAATCATGAGCTAGTCTATTTACATTATTACAAAACAGTATTTTACGATAAAGACACTGAAATCATGCATTTCATACATTTTCAAATTCTTGTCATTCCCAGTGGCATTTTGGTAATTTTTCTATACTTTGGTTTTCGTTTAGATATTTCAATATCTATATACTATATAGTATTTAATTGTATACGGTAGGTAAGAAAATACGTGCAGCTATCACTAACAGCTTGTATAAATCCCTTACCTGGATTTCAGTCGAATGCACTTATAACTTTTCCACTTTTCGTATATCGGTCTATCTGGCTCCCGATGTGTCTCCCGAAGCTGCAGATAGTTATCTATCATGTCAGTCCATCTTTATAACCTGTATTCTGCTTTCATTACGGTATACTTAAACTATTGGGCCCAAATACTCTTACTGGGCCTTATTTCTCCTTAATGGTCTAACTCTGTCTTAAGCCCATTCTCACTTCACTATTCATTCTATCAAAACCTATTGGGCTCACCAGACCCATTAACACTTATAGGGCTTTATCCGAGGTCCATTGGCCTTATTGGGTCGATTGCACCATGTCCTTGGCCCGGGAAACCTCTCGGCCATGGATGGTGTGTCGAACACCATCACGCCTAGCCATGCCGATTGGCTATCACCATGGCTTGCCATGCTTGCCTAGCTCACTTAGGCATTTTATCAAACACTTGGTTAGCATGTCTTAAGCCTTTCCTATAGTTCATGTTAGCATTTTATCAAACACCTCATATGCCAACATCATACAACCATCCTTGTGAACAAATTGATTAAAACTAACCACGTCATAATCAGGTATACATGCATATCAACCTATACATGTCTTAAAATCACATGCTTACCCATTAAAACACAAATACCAACTTTTGACCAACATGTGTACATCACCTTAGGTGATGTTTTACCTTACAATTCATACACCAATCAACTCCATATAATTCATAGATCAACATACATGAAGTTAGAAGATTGAAAACTTACCTAGCTTATAATTTTCACTTGGTCGAAACTTTGCTTAATTTTCGCCCCCTTCAATATGGCTTCTCTATGGCTGGTTCCAAGATATGTTATTCCTCTCTCAATATGGAAAACCTTTCATGAAGATCACTTGTTCCAAATATGTCTCTAACCTAGTGATTTCTAGTGAGAGAAAGCTTGAAAACTATTTGGTTATGGTTTCTTCACTTTGCCGAAAATGAAAGGATCAAGATGATTATGTGTTGGTTGATATTTATAGCCTAAAGACTTAGCCATTAAGTCGTCAATTTCAGCCACCTTAATTGACTTTTAAAAATTTAGGAGGTGGTTACCAAATTGGATTTTGCTACCTTTTATTAATGGTTTTTAACTCATACTAATGGGTTTTCCAATTGGGCTTTCGGTTTGGGCTTCTCTTTTGGGCTTTTGGGTTGAAAATTTTCTACCAATTGGGCCTTAAATTGACTTCATATTGTGTAAGACTCGTATTTTCATAAGTAATCCTTATGACTCCCTAAGTATACCTTCGTTTATGTAATATGAATCATAACTGATGTAAGGTTCGTAAATCCGATGTACACACTTGTAATATGAATTCGTGATGTACACGCAAGTTTCATTGAGTATGAATAATAATAAATGGACCTTTTTAAGTGAAAAATGTGTATTGAATGCAAAATTAGTGGTGGAGTAAAATGATATGAAGTTAACATTGAGAAATTGGGATGAAATTGGCTAAGTATGGCTGCAGAGCAATGGGAGATTGATCTCCAATGCAAGGGAGATCGATCTCCAATGCAAGGCAGATCGATCTTAGAGGCATTTATGAAGAAGGAAATCGATCCCTAGTCTAAGCCAGATCGATCCCCTATGAAGAACAGATCGATCCATCCTTAAGCAGATCGATCTCCTTAAGCCTCGGCCCGAAGCAGATCGATCTCCTTTCCGTGCCAGATCGATCTGTTAAGCATTTTGTTAAATTGTGGAATCAAAGGAGAAAAGGAGCTTTTCATCAAAGTGGTGAAAAAGGAGAAAATCTAAGATTGGTAAGATTTCAATGCATCAATCTCATATATGTTAATCTATATACTTGTATGAGTTGATTGGTATATATGTCACGACCCTCTATAACAGTCCGGGACATTTACCTTACAACTTACAGTTGGGCTGTGAGTCAACATCCGAGCCAATTCTCATTCATTTATAGTTATACAATTGAAGTAAGATAGAAACTGGACTTTTATATATAAATACAGAAGCGTTTACATCAGTTTCTATTATATACTTCCCCCAAAATACAAAATACAAGTTTCACTGTGCATTAATTTACAGGATATAAAATTTTTCTCATCTCATAGTGTATACCTCTTTGTACTATTGGATGACTAGAGAAAACACGAAAGCAGAGACAACTGCAATGTTCTCACTACTGCATAGTATATGTGGAGGAGGAAATAAGGGGTTGAGCATAACACGCTCAGTAAGGAAAATATGAAAGCAGGTAGATAACTACACTATCTACATGCTAAAATATATATATATGTTCATTTTCCTTATAAAACAATATGCA
The DNA here is from genome assembly GCA_033439115.1 of Firmiana major. Classification (NCBI taxonomy): domain Eukaryota; kingdom Viridiplantae; phylum Streptophyta; class Magnoliopsida; order Malvales; family Malvaceae; genus Firmiana; species Firmiana major. The sequence continues at coordinate 66,642,293 of CM065907.1, read as the reverse complement.
TGTTCTTTAAAACAACTTCCATTAATGCGAAATCATTAATCTGCTAGATGGGTATATGCATATTCACATACTAGCACACAGCTTCACACAGCATAATCTATTCACATACTTCATATATAGAAAATGCTTTATACTTTGTAAATCAATACATGTTGAGACATAAATCATGGGTTATCATATCCCTAGACACACAGCAAGGGAAGACATCTGTCACCTCACACAGTTGTGACAATGTCGTATCACACAGATATAACAAGACTTATGGCCATAATCAGATTCCAGGCTATACTGATCAGGTGTGCAGGAACCCTACGCTTGGGGAGACAGATTAACCATCCCTTCAACTCATACTCAAATCACGGCACATCGTACCCCATGGCTAACGCTCACAGTACATCGTGCTCCCGTGGATCCTTATCACCCATTTTCATTGTCTCAAAATCTCCTGCGAGCAGGTCAATGTCAAACACACAGCAGTACACTATGGCTCAAGTATGGTTTTGTACTCATCAGATGACATTCATAAATCACGTGTGAGTTGGTCAATGCAAGACACACAGCAATACATGATGTCTCTAACACGATTTTACTCAACACACAGCACAATCATAAAAACCCTAGTGCGAGCAACTCAGCGTAAGACACACAACATACCTGAGGCATTGAGCACGGTATCACTAGGATATTACATGTGAGCATAGTCAGAGAAGTACATACAGCAATACTCGAAGGCTCTAGCATGATTCCCAAAAATCTAGTGCGAGCATCTCGAGTGGAACACACAACATCACCTGAGGCATCGAGCACTCTTCTGTTTTTCTCAAAAATCCCTTTGAAAATATTGTGAGAGTAGGGCTGGTCAATCTACCGTTGCCTCTCACGCTCTAGCACGATTTCACACAGAAAAGAAATAGAAGGGGCTCCATGTAAAGTCATGAGTGATAGGGCAAATCTCCCTTCAATCACTCTTTAGAAACATTTCATGCAATAGGTTAGACCGGGAGCCCGTTTATTATTATCATTCTTTCTCAAAATGTTTACAAAAAACCTCATTTCACAACAACCATAGAAGTCATGCAACTCATACTATGGACTTATTCTCATACGTGGTTTTCTACTTAGATATATCAATATCTATGTGTTTATCGTGTACATTCGCATACAACAGGTAAGAAAACATACGATAGCTATCTCTAATAGCTCGCATAAGTCCCTTACCTCGAATCACGCTTCAATCTCTTTCCTTCGATTCCCACTTCTAGTGATCCATCTTATTGATTCCAAAGATATCTTTCGGAGCTGAAATCGTGTATTATACATATCAGTATATTGTCATATACTTGCATGATATTCACATCAATGCATTTGGCCATTCATATCTCCTTTGGCCTCTTTATATCATTATTGGACTTTATCCTTTTATGAGTCCATTTCGAGTATGTAACTCATTTTTGAGAATCTTTCAGACTCCTCGAGTCTATTGATTCGTATTTAACCGGTATTACACTTATAATACCTCAAGTTAATGATTTTCATTTTATTGTGGCATTTCATCAAACACCACATATAGTCAATCTTAGCCATTTCCAATTCTAACACATGGACTTCATCAAATCATTATACAATCATGTATATATGCTTAATAACATCTATTCATGCTTAAATCATCATTAAATCCATGCCTACTCAACTATCTCATCTTTTTCTCACATTTCACCATATATAGGTCATGGAGATTAAGCATGTTCTAAGATGTTTAAATCAACAATATATACACCAATCAACTCATAAGATTATATAGCTCAACATACATGAGATTAGTGCATTGAAATCTCATAAAGATGGATTTTTCTCTTTTTGGCTGAATTTGGAGATATCACATTGTTTCATTCAATCGAATAGTTTCACCACTTGTTTTTGGACTAAGAAATTCTCCTCTCCACTATAAACACTTTTGCTAAACCAACCTCTCAATTTGGTATGAAAAGAGATGGTTTCCTATGGTGAAAAGCTAGGTTACTTGGTTTGAAATGGAAGGTTTATGTTTCTCCCGTGAATTGCAGATCAACAAGCCCTGTTTTATAGAAATTGCATTGATGAGATCGATCTCCATTAGTAAGGGATCGATCTGCTGCTGCTTTTAGCCTTCCAAAATCAGTTTTCAAGCTTAGGAGATCGATATGTCGAGGAACATGAGATCGATCTCTCCCAAGCCGAGAGCTTCACAGATCGATCTGGCAAGGAAATGAGATCGATCTACTTTAAGCCGAGACTTAAGGGGATCGATCTGGCTTGAGCTGAGGATCGATTTCCTTCTTCAAAATGCCTCTAAGATCGATCTCCCTTGCATTGGAGATCGATCTCCCCTTGTTCTGCAGTCATACATAGCTATTTTTCACTCCAATTCTCAAAGCTAACTTCATTTCCATTTGCCACACTAATCATTTTGCATTCAATACACTTTTATCACTTCAAAAGGTCCATTTCTTATTATTCATAGTTAATGAAACTTGCATGTACATCATGAATCCATATAACAAGTGTGTACATCGAATTTGCAGACCTTACATCATTTATGATTCATATTACATAAACGAATGCATACTTAGGAATTTATAAGAGTTACATATGAAAATGCGGGTCTTACATTCCTCCCCTTTTTTAAGAAATTTGGTCCTCCAAATTAGAACCAAGTTACTCCTCAAAAAGTCGGGGGTACTTTTCCCGTATAGAGTTCTCTAACTCCAAAGTGGCTTCTTCTAAGTTATGGTGCTGCCAAAGAATCTTAACAAGCGGAATCATCTTGTTCCGTAGCACTTTTTCCTTCCTATCCAGTATCCGGATCGATTTCTTTGCATAAGACAAATCATTCTTGAGCTCCAATGGCTCATACCAAATTACATGGGTTGGATCTGGATGGTACTTCCGAATAATCGATACATGGAAGACATTATGTATGCCTTCTAGCTCCAGTGGTAATGCTAGCTTGTAGGCCTTATCTCCTACATGCTCCAATATCTCAAATGGTCTGATATACTAAGGGCTCAACTTACCCTTCTTACCGAACCTCATAATCCCTTTCGAATGAGAGACTTTCAAGAATATCAAGTCACCCATGGTGAACTCTAGTGGCCTCCGTCTGATGTCAGCGTAGCTTTTCAGTCTGCTCTAAGCTATTCTCAATCTCTCACATATTAACCAAACAACATCAAAGGCTTGATGCACCAAATAGGGAGCAAAAATTTTCTTTTCACTCACTTTTTCCCAACCAATTGGAGATCGACACCTTCTACCGTACAAGGCTTCATATGATGCCAATACTTGAGTGGTAACTATTGTTGTATGCAAATTCAGCTAACGGTAGGTGATCATCCCAGGAGCCTTAAAAATCCATAACACTTGCTCTCAATATGTCCTCTAATGTCTAGGTGGTTCTCTCTGACTGACCATCAGTTTAAGGATGAAAGGCGGTACTGAAACTCAATCGGGTTCCCATAGCTTCCTAAAATTGTTCCCAAAAATGAGAAGTGAAGCGGGAATCCCTATATGATACGATGCTCACTGGAACACCATGTAGCCTTACTATCTCCCTACATACAACTTTGCCAAACTACTCAAGGTATCTATAGATTTCATAGCTAGGAAGTGGGCAGATTTCGTCAGTCTGTCAACCACTACCCAGATAGCATCATGGTTCCTCTTAGTCCTCGGTAATCCCATGATGAAATCTATGATGACATGCTCGCATTTTCAAGTTGGTACTGGTAGAGGCTGTAATAACCTTGCAGGTTTTTTACGCTCTACTTTTACTTACTGACAAACTAGACATCTTGTCACAAACTCTGCGATATCTCTTTTCATCCCTGACCACCAATACATTTTCTGAAGGTTTTGGTACATTTTGTTACCTCTCGGATGCAATGTGTATCTCGATGAATGAGCTTCTGTCAAAATCAATCTCTTTAGTTTTAGGTCATCGGGAATGCAAATCCTGCCTCTAAACCTCAATAGGCCATCATCACTCACAAAGAAATCAGCCACATCACCCCTCTAAATTTGACTTACACGATCCTCACACAGTAGATCGGCATGTTGAGCCTGGCATATCTGATCAATCAAATTCGATTCCACTAGCAGGCTAGCTATCACAAAGTCTCGGTCAATATCAATATGGTCTATATCCAACCTCAGGTGAGCAAAATGCTCGAGCAGCTTATATTCCCTGACCATCATGTGCAATGCCATTCCGAGGCTCTTTCTACTCAAGGCATCAGCCACAACATTAGCCTTTCCTGGATGGTACAGTATCTCGCACTCATAATCTTTTAGAAGCTCTATCCATCGTCTCTGCCTCATATTTAACTCTTTCTGTGAAAACAGATATCTGAGGCTCTTAAGATCAATATACACCTGAAATTTCTCACCATATAAATAGTGGCGCCATATTTTTAATGCAAATACTACAGCTGCCAATTCTAAATCATGGGTCAGGTAGTTCCTCTCATGGTCCTTAAGCTGTTTGGATCAATAGGCTACTACCTTCTCTTCTTGCATCAATACACAGTACAGTCCCTGTCCTGAGGTATCTGTATACACTGTATAACCTCTTAAGCTGGTGGGTATGGTGAGAATAGGTACGGTGGTCAGTCTGTGCTTTAACTCACAGAAACTTTTCTCACACTTATCATCCCACTAGAATGCCACATTCTTTCGGGTGAAATGTGTTAACGGAGCAACCAGCTGAGAGAATCCCTCGACAAATCATCGGTAATAACCTGTTAAACCTAGGAAACTGCGGATCTTTGTAACCGTCTTGGGTCTTTCCCACTGTATCACAGCCTCTATCTTGGACGGATGCACTGACACACCGTCTTTCGAGACCACATGACCCAAAAACGATATCTCACTCAGCCAGAAATCACACTTGTTGAGTTTAGCATACAACTCCTGATCTCGAAAGGTCTGCAATATTGTTCCCAAATGCTGCTCATGCTCTTCCCTGGACTTCGAGTACACCAATATGTCATTTATAAAGACAATCACGAATCTGTCCAGGTAGGGCTTGAATACATCATTCATTAAAGCCATAAACGTTGTAGGAGCATTTGTCAACCCAAATGGCATAACCAAAAACTAATAATGGCCATAACGGGTCCGAAATACTGTCTTGGGTACATCTCCACTGCGAATCCTCAACTGATGATGCCCAAACCTCATATCAATCTTTAAAAAGACATGTGCTCCCTACAATTGATCTAATAGATCGTCTATCCGTGGAAGGGGATACTTATTCTTGATGGTAGCCTTATTCAATAACCGATAGTCTATACATAGTCGAAGACTCCCATCTTTCTTCTTTACAAACAGAACCGGTGCTCCCCACGGTGATACACTCGGTCTGATGAACCCCTTGTCCAGCAACTCTTGTAATTGCTTCTTTAGCTCCTCCAATTCAATAGGAGCCATTCTATATGGTGGCTTGGATCGGTTCAGTTCCAGGCACCAAGTCAATACAGAATTTCATATCTCTGTCTGGTGGCAACCTTGGTAATTCTTCCGAAAAGACATCAGGAAATTCTCTAACCACTGGGATGTCAACCATATCCGGATACACTTTATCCAAGTCAACCACATAGGCGATAAAACCTTCAACACATTATCATTACATTCGTTAGCAACATTATTCATCTTACAAATCATCTACTACTTCTTTCATTATTTTTTAAATCTTACAACTTACTTTTCAGGGATGGAAAACATTAATGTCTTAGCATAAAAATCTAAAATAGCATGGCTTATAGCCAACCAATCCATTCCTAGAATTACATCGAAATCCTTCATAGCTAATAGGATGAGATCGACAAACATATCCTTTTCCCCTACTTTCAATTTACAATTCTTTCATACATATTCCGTCATTACATTGTCTCTCACTGGAGTACTTCTAACTAAGATTCTACCTAAGGGTACAGGTTTCACATGTTCACACAGTTTACATGCAAATGAAGGCAATATGAATGAATGCATGGCACCAGGATCAATCAATGTTAATGCTTCAATATTAGAGGCTAGGATGGTACCTTTAATCACATCTGAAGAAGTCTCTGCAGATGCCTGGTCCAGTGCAAACACTCGCCCTTGACCAATAGCTTGCTTTCCTTTCTCTTCAGCTGTGGCCTTCCTCTTAGGTGTAGGTGTCTCAACCGTAGCCTTCTCTGGCTCTTTGCCCTTCTATGGGGTTGTATCAATCAACTCTAGGCATTCACAAGCTACGTGCCCTGGTTTACCACACCTGTAACATGATCTCATTGATAAAGGGCATGCTCTACCCCCATGATATCTACCACATGTCCTGCACTGCTCTGTGGCAGATCGAGGTCCACCAATAACTATGCCCCTCGATACTGGATGAACTGGAAGCTTCAGAGGCCTCTCTCGTGTCTCCTCAATCTTAGGCCCCTTACCAAATAACCTTCAGCTTTTTCAGAATCCTATATCCTCAACTGACCTTTTTCGGTCTCTATCTCTGCCTTTACCACTCCTACTCAATTTTGAGGTATACTACTCAAAATCTTGCTCACATAACTGACCTCTGCGTACTGCCTCATCATAGATGGTAATATCCAGTGGAGCTAGTTGAGCTCGAATAGAAGGTCTCAGTCCCTTAAGAAATTTTTGAACCTTTCTGTCCTCAAGGCTCATAGTGACTGTATCATATCTACCCAGGGATGTGAATCCAGACTCATACCCATCCACTGTCCGATTCCCCTGAATCAATGTCATAAATTCCATATGCATCATTCTTTGAGCAGTAGCTGGAATATATTACCTCCTGAAGGCATCTAAGAATATATCCCATGTCACAACCGGGTGCCATGCACTCAACATCTGCTGTGTGGCCATCCACCAATGCTCAGCCTCATTCTCTAATACAAAAACTGCAAAGGTGACCTTCTCGGTGTCCGAGAAATGGAAGAATCTGTAGAGCTTCTCCATACTACATATCTAATGCTCAGCTAATACTGGGTTCTTTACCCCATTAAATGAAGGTGGTCCGAACTTTTGAAACTCTCTCAGTCTACCCAGATCACAATCGTACACTCTTTCACCACCAACTTGTTGTGGAGCTACAGGATCCAGAACTGGTAGGGGAATTTCTTGAACTGGAGGGGGTATAGGTATCTTTGCCTCTGCATCTTGAGGTCTCAGTGCAGGTTGTGCTGGCTCTTGTCTCTCAGGTGCAGCAGCCTGACCAGTAGGGTTCTCCTGTCTACCCTCAAATCTGGCTATAGCCTATGTAAACATCTCCATAATTGTGTCTACACTACGTTGTAACTGCGCTATATGCTCCTTAGCGGCCTCACTAAGATCGGATGGATCTCTACTAAAACTAGACCCACTACATCTCTCAGGCTCATCTCTACGCCCTTGAGAGTGCGAACTCTCTCCTCTACGAGTACGTCATCTATCAGACATCCTGCATACTCAAAATAAGTACCTCAGTCACAATTTCCAGCTTTGTATACACATTTGTACCCTGATAATGTAGAGTACTTTGGGGATGTATAATTTCCTAGATATGGATACTGACTTACGTCAGACCAACTCAGCTCTGATACGATTAATTCCTGTCACGACCCTCTATAGTAGTCCGTGACCTTTATCTTACCACTTACAGTTAGGCTGTGAGTCAACATTCGAACCAATTCTCATTCATTTATAGTTATACAATTGAAGTAAGATAGAAATAAGACTTTTATATATAAATACGAAAGCTTTTACATCAGTTTCTATTATATACATCCCCCAAAATACAAAATACAAGTTTCATTGTGCATTAATTTACAGGATACAAAATTTTTCTCATCTCATAGTGTATACCTCTCTGTACTGCTGGATGACTAGAGAAAACACGAAAGCAAGGACAACTGCAATGTACTCACTACTGTGTAGTATCTGTGGAGGAGGAAATAAGAAGGGTGACCATAACACGCTCAGTAAGGAAAATATGAAAGCAAGTAGATAACTACACTATCTACATGCTAATATATATATGTTCATTTTCCTTATAAAACAATATGCATGTTCTTTAAAACAACTTCTATCAATGCGAAATCATTAATCCTCTAGATGGGTATATGAATATTCACACAGTAGCACACAGCTTCACACAGCATAATCTATTCACATAGTTCATATATAGAAAATGCTTTATACTTTGTAAATTAATACATGTTGAGACATAAATCATGGGTTATCATATCCCCATACTCACAGCAAGGGAAGATATCTGTCCCCTTACACAGCAGTGACAATGTCGTATCACAGATATAACAAGACTTATGGCCATAGTCGGATTCCAGGCTATACTAATCAGGTGTGCGGGAACCCTACGCTTAGGGAGGCAGATCAACCATCCCTTTAGCTCATACTCAAATCACGGCACATCGTACCTCATGGCTAACACTCACGGTACATCGTGCTCCCATGGATCCTTATCACCTATTTTCGTTGTCTCAAAATCTCATGCGAATAGGTCAGTGTCAGACACACAACAGTACACGATGGCTCAAGCATGGTTTTGTACTCATCAAATCACATTCATAAACCATGTGTGCGCAGGTCAATGCAAGACACACAGCAATGCATGACGGCTCTAACACGGTTTTACTCAACACACAGCACAATCATAAAAACCTTCGTGCGAGCAACTCAGCGTAAGACGCACAACATACCTGAGGCATCGAGCACGGTATCACTAGGAAATTACACACGAGCGTAGTCAAAGTAAGACACACAGTAATACTCGAAGTCTCTAGCATGATTCCCAAAAATCTAGTACGAGCATCTCAAGTGGAACACACAGCATCACCCGAGGCATAGAGCACACTTTTGCTTCTCTCAAAAATCCCTTTGAAAATAACGTACGAGCAGGGCTGGTCAATCTACCGTTGCCTTTCATGCTCTAGCCCGATTTCACACAGAAAAGAAATAGAATGTGTAAGACCCGAAATTCGGTGTCATTTCTTTAAAAAGTTGTTATTATAAACATGGATTTCGACAATCTTGATCAATAAAGAAGAAATAATTAAATTTCAAGTCCAATCGATCAAGATATGAGTTCATTGTGATAACTCAAAGTTTTCCACCTACGGAACTATTTCGAAAATATGAAAAAATATTTTCAAGGAAATAAAAATAAGTAATGATGTCTATATATACGCATAAAATATATATAGAAAAAAAAATTTGGGTGTCTAAATATATACATGTGTATGTAGAAATCAATGTATATATTATACATTGTAATAATATTTTTGTAATAATAATATAAATTATATGGGATAATTATTATTGTATTATTATTATTATAATATTATATTATAGATATTTATATCTATGTATTATATTATATTATATTATATTAAAAATATAACATAATATATATTAAAAAAAAAAGAGAAAACGGAATAAAAAAAATTAAAGAAAAAAAGCAAAGCGAAAAAAAAGGAAACAAAACTGAAAACGAAAGGAAAAGCGAAAGGAAAATGAAACCGAAGACAACCCCCCCGAATCATCCTCACCGGTGAGAGAAGAGAGAGAATGGATGTGAACAGAGGCCGGAGGAAGGGAGAACGTCTCACCACCGGCCAGTAGAGGGTTGAATCACCACCGTCAGCAGCCCAGAAACACTGATCGGCGAAGGAGAAGAAACGCCTGCGAAGCCGAAGGGAGAAAGGGCCGGATCGGCCACTTTTCGATAAGCTGAAGCTCAGACACCACCAGATCCATGCATCGCGAGGCCCCACAGATCTGCTGGAAATGGAAGCAGACGAAGAACCAACCGGAAAAGAGTCTGAACGGTGAATTTTCCACTGAACCGATTCGGACCGGTTCAGTGAAAGGAGGGTCTGAACTGGTCCGAACCGATTCAGCCAAAAAAAAGAAGGGAAAAAATTCGATGATGCACCAGGCTACAAGTAAGCCGGTAAGTGGTCGAAATTGACCGATTTAATTTTGAAAACTTTATTTGAATTTATATTTGATCGAAATTGAAACGGTTTAAATCTCTAAATGTGTAGCGTGACAATAAGCGACGAACGTGAATTAGATCGAGTTTTGATTTGTGCGCCATCACAGAAACTCGGCTCTGAAAAGCATATTGGAGCCGAAATGAGCGAGTGACTAGAAATTGGAAAGACAAATGCAGAATCGATTGGGATTCCAGGTAAGAGATTTATGATTGCAATAAAGATAGCTATACATATTTTATAAATCCCGATATAAGAATAAATAGTATGAAATATATAAAGACTAAAAATCTAGGAAAGAGCCTAGTGATAAGTAAATTATGATATTACCCTTGTTATAGGATAATGAACGTTGAGGATCGAGAATGCAAGATTTGAAAAAAATGCATTAATTGCATATTGTTGTTTTCATTATAAAACACTGCTTTTTAGCAAGTATATGGATAGATTGGCTATTGTTTATGTCACACTCCACTTTCGGGTGTCCTTTATCCATACTTACTCTACTGCGGTTGGGCTGTGAGGCGATACAATTACTAAAGTTCCTTGAATATATAGCAAAAATATTTAAAATTTAGTTCACACTCCCAGGTGTGTAAATATAAAAAATTAATTGTATAATAATATCTTTACATAACATCCCCATAAAACTATTACATTTCTAAGGTATAATTGTGCGATACAAGATAATAGATACAAAATGCTCTTGTGTATACTGTTCTTATACCTTTTCAACTGATGGGAGCTGTCCAACGCAAAAAGAGATCCAAAGACCACCGCTTTCCTACTTTTCAGTATCTGGAGGGGGAAAATAGTGGGATGAGCAAACCACAGCTCAGTAAGGAAATGAACGCTAGCAGGTAGATATCGTACTACCTACATTGCCCATGCATGTATAAACCAGAAACCATGTTTTCGATATAAATGGAAATATTATATGAAAATGCTTTTAAACAAACATTTCTCATTTGCATTTTCATGTAAATCATATATGTCATGCTTCCATTTTAAAACATGATTCATATAACAATGCCCTCACAGCACAAGTGTTTAAATCAGAGATTTATCAAAACACAAAATCTCTTTACTCTCTCAAACATTTCTTTTCCTCAAATCTCTTTCTTTTTTGAGTTGTCTCCATTTCTCGAATCTTTGAGACAGGCATGGAATTTTTGACAATCTAATATCCATGACATATGGCCATAGTCAGTGATCCCAGGCCTCACTGATTAGGTGTGCACAGGGCATCACTTCGCCTGAAGGGGAATGGGTCAGTCCTACCCTCCGGCTCATCTCAATCAACCTCATCTCCTCATATACTCATGGTATAAGGTATGTCATGTGTCATCTACGCGATACTCGTACTCACGTGCACCCAGCACGGTACATAGTATACTAACGGACAACTACACAGTACTACATACGACCGTGGACCCAAGTCCATACTCCAACTCTGATGGACTTTTCATCCTAAACCATGTCTCATATATCAGGCGAGCAAGCAGCGTGACACACAGTCATCGTAAGGCTCCAGTGCGGTACAAGATATTGTTAACGCTCAGCCCGTTCAAAGGCCGTCGGCTGGCATCCCCTTGGGTCCCAAACCCCCAGGTTTACCTCAACTCATTAAAAACAGGTGTGAACAATGCTCCAGCACTTTTCTCAAAACCATCGTGCGAGTTAAACTCCAGTACGAAACATCAAAAATAGAGAAACATGTGCGAGCTAACGCCCCAGCACATAGTTAAGTCATTAAAACGGGTGTGAACTAGAGCTCCAACACCAATCTCATCTCAAATTCGATAGATGTCTATTTTCTCTTTTTAAAACTCAAAACATGTTTATTTATGCAGCATGCCTCTTCATGCTAAAGCATGTAAAACTAGCCAACCTATCATTATCATTTCTCAATCACAAAATCAATACAAAATTGAGAAAACATTGAAATCATGCATATCATGCTATTTCCTTACTCCATCCCATTTCTCAATACATATTTATCATAGTACACTTAATACTGCCATATCATTTCATAGAATGGTAGTATCTTACTAATTCTAGCGATATATCTACGAAATTGCCATAAAATGTGTACGAACATCTCTATAGCTAACACACAGTCCCTTACCTCTAATTACGCTCATATCCCCTTTGTCACGTTTGCTCCGTTCGCGATCCAGGTTAGTTGTGTCTCACATATTCCGAGCTACACGTATAAATCATCAAGTTATTTTCTGTTTTCATCTACTAAACATACACATTTTCTTCTATTTATCTATTCATACTCCTCAAATCCTTCAAATCACATTGCACCTTTCCACTAACATCATTTTATCATCTTTAAAGCTTTCCATAATTTTTCTATGGATTTCCTCTTTATAAATCTCCCTTAATACTATTCACCTATCACTACATTCATCTTTTATATCAACATTTCGCATATCATTCAACCCACAAATACCTAGAAACCATATTTAGAAGCTTGAAAGTTGAAGAGCTTACCCTTTTACTTAGTTAAACTTGTGGTAGTCATAACTCCTTCTCTTGATCACACCAATGTGAGATTTTTGGGTATGTTGTTCTCCTTGCTTCAAGGAACAACTTTCCCTTCTTAAGCTTCTTCCAAAACTGGCTGGAATGTAGTGATTTTTAGAGTGAGAAAGCTTGAGTCTTGAGAGAAAATGGCGGTGAGGTTTGGTGGGAGAAGAGTTCTGAGTTTTCATCTCAATCCTGTGCTCTTTTTATAGATGCAGAGATATGAGATCGATCTCTGCAGGGTTTGGTAGTCCTTTCTACCAAACACAACCACTAATAGATCGATCTTCTTCCATGATGAGATCGATCTGTCGAAGTCAATTTTCCTCTTGGAGATCGATCTGCCTCTTGTAAGAGATCAATTTGCTCTTTACAGAACCCTTAAGGAGATCGATCTGTCTGGCTTTGAGATCAATCTGTTCTCAAACAGAGAGTTAAGGAGATCGATCCTCTTGCCTTAAAATCGATCTTCTCATTACAGAATGTTCATCAGATCGATCTAGCTCCATTGGAGATCAATCTGTCTTATAGCATAGCTCAAAATAATGTCATTTTGGCTCTTCCAGATTGATCTCTCATCCCATGAGATCGATTTGTCATTCATATTTTCAGATTTTACTGCAGTTTTCTACAGCAACTTCATTCAAAACCTCCTCAATTTACTGCCATAGTCATTTTCGCATTCATCCACCCTTGAGACTTGAAAATGGCATCCAATCACACTTTGTATACATTAAAACTTTGTGTAATTATTGCATGACCAAATATATTCAATATATAACTAAATGGAAGTGCATAACTTATGCAAATCTTCATTCCATTTGCTACACTACTTATTTCCCATTCCATTCACATTCATCATATGTTTAAATCCATTTCTTCATATTCATACTAAATGTAACTTGTACGTACAATCACCATCTCTCATTACAAGTGTGTACATTTAACTTATGGACTTTATATCACATATGCTTCACATTACTAGTACATCATCATACTTATGAATTCATTTACATATGTTCAAGGTTAAACCTATACGGGGTCTCACATTCTCCCTCACTTAGAAAATTTGGTCCTCCAAATTGGAACCAATCATTCTGTGAATAACTCAGGATACTTCTCCCGCATCAAACTCTCCAATTCCCATGTGGCTTCTTCTGATGTATGATGTTACCACAAAGCCTTGACCAATGGAATCATCTTGTTCCACAACATCTTCTCTTTTCTGTCCAATATCCAGATCGGTTCCTCCACATACGACATATCCTCCTTGAGCTCCTATGGCTCATAGCTAATTAGATGTGCTAGATCTGGATAGTACTTTCGAAGCATAGAAACATGGAAGACATTATGGACTTTCGCTAGCTCAGGTGGTAAGGCTAGCCTATATGCTCCATCTCCCAATCTATCTAAGATCTCGAAGGGACCAATGTAACGAGGACATAGTTTCCCTTTCTTCCTGAACCTCGTTATTCTCTTGGAAGGAGATACTCTAAAAATACGGACTCACCCACATCAAACTCAAGTGGTCTCCGTCTCCTGTTAGCATAGCTCTTTTGTCGACTTTGAACTGTTCGGAGCCTCTCACATATTGTCTGAACATCTTCGGAGGCTTGTTTAACCAGATCGAGAGCGAGCAACTGTTTGTCACCAACCTCTTCCCATCCAATAGGTGATCGGTATCTACGACCGTATAGTGCCTCATAAGGGCCATACCAATACTTGAGTGATAACTGTTATTGTAGGCGAACTCAATCAATGGCAAGTGATCGTCCCATGAGCCTCTAAAATCTAGCACACACGCTCTCAATATATCCTCTAAGGTTTGTATAGTCTTCTCTGACTGACCATCTGTCTGAGGATGAAAAGCGGTGCTAAAGCTTAACTAGGTCCCCATCGCTTCTTGAAAATGTCCCCAAAAGTGGGAAGTGAAGCGAGCATCCCGATCAGAAACAACACTCACTGGTACTCCATGCAATCTCATTATCTCCTGTACATACAAGCTCGCCAATGCACTCAAAGTATCTGTAGATCTCATGGCTAAGAAGTGTGTCGATTTCATTAACCGATCTACTATCACCCATATAGCATCATGGTTCTTGCAGGTTCTCAGTAACCTCATCACAAAGTCCATGGTGATGTACTCCCACTTCCATGTCGGTATCGGTAGAGGTTGCAATAATCCTTCTAGTTTCTGATGTTCAACTTTTACTTGCTGACAAATGAGACATCTAGCGACATACTCAACTATGTCCCTCTTTATTCCAGACCACAAATATACCTTCCGGAGATTCTGATACATTTTACTACTCCTCGGGTGTACTATATATCTCGATGAGTGAGTCTCTGATAAGATCATTTTCCTCAGCTCTGAATCTTTAGGAACACACATTCTATTCTCGAACCTTAATACTCCATCTGAACTCAAACAAACTCTGTACTCTTAACCTTCTGGATTTGGCAAATCACATCAATACACCACTGATCATTTTACTGAGCTTGTCAAATTCTCTCAATTAACTCCCATTCTAATCTCAAGCTAGTAATAATCCCATAGCTGCCAATCTCAGGTAGGGTCATATCTAGACTAATGTTCGTGAATTGCTCCAACAACTCGTGTTCTCTAACCATCATATGTGATACTAACCCGTGACTCTTTCTACTCAATGCATTGGTAACCACATTTGCCACCCCCGGGTGGTACAAGATCTCACAATCGTAGTCCTTAAGGAGTTCTAACCACCTTTTTTGTCTCATATTTAACTCATTCTATGAGAATAGATATTTCAGACTCTTGTGATCCGTAAAGATCTGAAATCTCTCACCATACAATTAGTGGCACCATATCTTCAATGTAAACACTATGGTCGCCAACTCCAAATCATGAGTGGAGTAGTTCTTCTCATGATCTTTTAGTTGTCTAGATCCATAAGCTACTACATTTCCATCTTACATCAAAACAAAGCCTAGTCCTTGATGCGAAGCATATGTATACACCGAGTAGTTCTCTGAGCTGTTAGAGATGATAAGAACGGGTGCGGTGGTTAATCTATGCTTGAGTTCCTGAAAACTCCACTCACATGCTTCATCCCACGTAAACTCCATATTCTTTCTCATAAGACATGTCAACAGAGCAGCCAATCTAGAGAAACCTTCTATAAATTTCCTGTAGTAACCAGCCAAACCCAGAAAACTCCTAATCTCTGTGACTGTCCTGGGCTGTTCCCACTAAACAACTGCTTCAATCTTGGATGGATCCACTGACATCCCATCCTTTGATACAACATGGCCCAGGAAGGACATCTGCTCTAGCCAGAAGTCACATTTACTAAGCTTGGCATATAGCCTTCTCTCTCATAGGGTCTGTAAAACAATCCTCAAGTGCTGCTCATGCTCTTCTCTGGACCTTGAGTACACCAGTATATCATCAATAAAGACGATTACGAACTGGTCCAAGTGTGGCTTGAATCTCTCATTCATTAGAGCCATAAAAGCTGCTGGCGCATTTGTGAACCCAAAAGGCATCACTAGGAATTCGTATTGACCATAGCGGGTGCGGAAAGCTGTCTTGGGCACATCCTCCTTTCGAATCTTCAGTTGATGATACCCAGACCTCAAATCTATCTTAGAAAAGATCTGCGCTCCTCGAAGCTGAGCCAATAGGTCATCGACGCGCGGCAAGGGATATTTATTCTTAATGGTAGCCTTGTTCAACATCCTATAGTCAATACACAACCTAAGGCACCCATCTCTCTTCTTCACAAACAATACCAGAGCTCCCCATGGTAAGACGTTCGGCCTTATAACCCCCTTATCAAGCATATATTGCAACTATTTCCTTAATTCCTCTTGCTCAACTGGAGCCATCCTATATGGTGACTTGGATATCGGCTCTGTTCCAGGCGTCAGGTCTATACCAAACTCCATTTCTCTATCCGGTGGCAATACCGGTAGGTCGTCTGGAAAGATATCAGGGAATTCTCTGACCACTGGAATGTCATCCATATCCGAATGTGTTTTGTCCAAATCCACCATATAAGCAATAAAACCTTCAAAACAACATTCAAGTCATTTATACCAATGTACTTTACTTATCACAAAATTCAAGATTTCATTTCTTCTTAAAATCTTACAACACATTCTTCAGGTAAAGAAAACTTAATGGACTTAGAACGACAGTCTATGATAGCATGATTGGTAGCTAACCAATCCATTCCCAAGATTACATCAATGTCATACGTATTTAACAAAATCAGGTTGGTTGTCGCACACTTATCTCTTACCCTCACTTTACAATCTTTATACACTTGCTCAGCTAATTAGCTAACTCTCATAGGAGTACTTATTAACAAATTCCTATTTAAGTGTGTGGGTTCTACAAGTCCTGTTAACTTTGATGCACATGCAGGTGATATGAAAGAATGCGTAGCACCAAAATCAAACAATGCCATAGCTTCCAAATTAAAAATTAGGATTGTACCATTTATCACCTCAGAGGAGGTATCAGCTGATGCCTAGTCTATCGCACACACCTTGCCTTGACCCACAACTTGTTTTCCTTTTTCTTCAGCCGTGGCTCTCTTCCTTCCTGGAGGTGTAACTGTAGGAACTCTGTCTGGCTCCTTACCCCTCTGTGGAATTACCTCAACTGCCTCTGGACATTCCTTTGCATAATATCAAATTTTACCACATCTGAAGCATCGTATACTTTGAAGATGACATGGCCTACCATCATTATATCGGTCGCATATTCTACACTGATCCGTAGTTAGTCGGGGTCCACCGATCACTATGCCCCTAGCTGGTGTCTGAGTCAGAGGCATAAAAGGTCTAGCAACCTTTTTTGGAACTCATCTGCCTCTCTCCAATGCTTACTCATGAATTTTCGACCAAATTTGGCACTCTTGCCATCTCCCATTTTCCTCGGACCCTTGTCCTTACCCCAACTAAACTCAGACATCTGCAGGTCATAATCCTGCTCACACAATTGGGCTCGTCGCACATCCTCTCTATACGTAGCGACATCAAACAGGTCCAACTTCGCTCGAATTGAAGGCCTCAGTGTCATACCCCGCTTTTGTGAACCCTTCTATCCATACATTCTCTACTACGGTTGGGCTGTGAGAAGATGCAATTACTAAAAATTCATTCATTTACAGCGGAATATTTAAAGCTTTAATTCACACTCCCAGGTGTGTGTGTAGATACACAAAATTAATTGTATAAATACCATGTGCTTACATTTCATCCCCATAATACTGTTTACAATTCCAAGATATAACTGTGCGATACAATATATTAGATACAAAATACTCGTGTATACGAATCTTATACCTTTGCGGATTGTGGGAGCTGTTTAACACAAAAGATCTAGAGACCACCGCTCTCTTACTTCTCAGTACCTGGAGGGGGAAAATAGTGGGATGAGCAAACCACAGCTCAGTAAGGAAATGTATGCTAGCAGGTAGATATCGTACTACCTACATAGCCCATGCATGCATAAACCAAAACCATATTTTTGTTATAAATGGAAATATCATACGAAAAATGCATTTAAACATATATTTCTCAATAGCATTTTCGTGTAAAATGAGTATCAAGCTTCCATTTAAAACATGCTCATAAATAGTGCCCTCACGGCACGAATGTGAAATGAGAGGTTTATCAAAAACACGAAATCTCTTTCACTTCTCAAATCATTCTTTTCGCAATTCTCTTTCTTTTTTGAGATTATCTCTGTTTCTCAAATCCCTGAGACAGGCATGGAATTTTCGGCAATCAAATATCCACGACATATGGCCATAGTCAGTGATCCCAGGCCTCACTGATCAGGTGTGCATAGGGTATCACTTCGCCTGAAGGGGGATGGGTCAGTCCTACCCTCCGGTCATCTCAATCCACCTCATCTCCTCGTATTCTCACGGTGAAGATACGTCGTGTGTCATCTACGCGATACTCGTACTCACGTGCACCCAGCACGGTACATAGTATACCAACGGGTGACTACACTATTCTACGTACGACCATGGACCCAAGTCCATACTCCAACTCCGATGGACTTTTTATCCTAAACCATGTCTCATATACCAGGCGAGTAAGCAGCGTGACACACAGTCAACGCAAAGCTCCAGCGCGGTACGATCTATCGTTAAGGCCCAGCCCGTTCAAATGGCCGTCGGCTGGTATCCCCTTGGGTCCCAGACCCCCAAGTTTACCTCAACTCAACCAAAACAGGTGCGAGCAAAGTTCTCGCACTTTCTCAAAACCATCGTGCGAGTTAAACTCCAACACGGTACATCAAGGCATTAAAAACAGGTGTGAGCTAGCGCTTCAACACCAAATCTCATCTCAAAGCTGATAGATGGCTATTTTCTCTTTTAAAACTCAAAACACGTTTATTCATACAGCATGCCTCTTCATGCTAAAACATGTAAAAACTAGCCAACCTATCATCAACATTTCTCAATCATCAATAACAATATAAAATTGAGAATATCATTGAAAACATGCATATCATGCTATTTCCTTACCCTATCCCATTTCTCAATACCTATATACATCATAGTACTTTTCATACTTTCATATCATTTCATAGAATTATAATATCGTACTAGTTCTAGCAATATATCTACGAAATTGCTGTAAAATACGCACGAACATCTCTATAGCAAACACACAGTCCCTTACCTCGTTTTACTTGTGTGCAACTATCCGCCTTTATGCTTCTTGCGTTCTCATCTCGACTTGCTCCGGCGTATCATCCGAAACTGAAATTCATCCATCAAACACTCGAGTTAACGTTTCTAACTCTTACTCAACTAATCATTTATCCAATGCCTTAAATACATATTTTACCCTTTGTGGTAAATCTCACAATTTTATCCCAATATCAACATGTCCAAACCATTCCCACAACATAATCATCCACTCAAGATATCTCTTTCATTGTTAACACCTCTACATTCCACTTTCTCACACTTGACTATTTCTAAGTCATATTCATTTCATACCATTCTAGGTAGTTCTATCCACAATGTGCATAACCAAATATCTTTATAATCATTAACTAAACCAATGTACTTAGATTTGTGCACTAGAACTTACCTCATTGGATTTCCTCTTGCTCCAATTTGGAATGCCCTTTATTTCTTCAATCCATCAAATGGGGAAACGCCTCTAGACTATGTTGTTCTTCTCTTTGTCGTGATCAACTTTGTCTCTAATAGACTTTTCTTAAATCTCACTGAAAATGGCTGGATTTAGGAGTGAGAAAGCTAGTTTTCTTTGAGTTGAAGTGAGAGGAAATGGTTTATCCCGAAATTTTGCAGATCCAACTGCTCCTATTTATAGTTTTGACTTGATGAGATCGATCTCCCTTGGGTGGAGATCGATCTGGTCCCCTAAAATCCCTCTTTTCTAAGACATTTTAAAGGCAGGAGATCGATCTGTCGAGGCTAGAGATCGATCTGCTGTCGAACAGAAGCTTAAGGAGATCGATCTGGTCTTAGGGGAGATCGATCTGCTTCCTTTGGAGATCGATCTGTTCCCTTCCATTACTCACATAAGAGCATTCTGGCTCTCCCAGATCGATCTCTCATCCTATGAGATCGATCTGGCCTTCACAAATTCTAGATTTCCCGCAGTTTTTCTGCAACAACTCCCTTCAAGACTTCCTCAATTTACCCTCATAGTCCTTTCCTCATTCATTGCTCCTTGAGACTTAAAAATGTCATCCCATCCCACTTAATGTATTTTCAAACTTGTGGAAAATCTTTGTATAACCAAATATACACGATATTACTCGAATGGAAATATACACTTATGTAAATCTTTCCTTCCATTTTACTATACTACTCATATTCCATCTCGATCACATTCTTCTCGTGTTCAAGTTTATTTCCTCCTACTCATGCGTAATGCAACTTGTACGTATAATCACAATTCTTATTACAAGTGCGTACATAATCTTATGAACTTACATTGCATATACTTCTCATTACAATGTATCATCATACTTATGATTTTATTTACATTCCCATGTTCCTATATACCTAGCTATACATATACGGGGTCTCACATTCTCCCCCACTTAGAGAATTTGGTCCTCTAAATTAGAACCAATTTATTCCGTGAATAACTCGGGATACTTTTCCCGCATCAAACTTTCCAGTTCCCATGTGGCCTCTTCCTCAGTGTGATGTTGCCACAAAACCTTAACCAATGAAATCGTCTTGTTCCGTAACACCTTCTCTTTTCTGTCCAACATCCTGATCGGTCTCTCGACATACGACATATCTTTCTTGAGCTCCAACGGCTCATAACTAATTACATGTGTCGGATCCGGGTAGTACTTCCGAAGCATAGAAACGTGGAAGACATTGTGGACTTCTGCTAGCTCAGGTGGTAAGGCTAGCCTATATGGTCCATCTCCCACTCTATCCAAAATCTTGAAGGGACCAATGTAACGAGGACTTAATTTTCCTTTCTTCCCAAACCTCGTTATTCCCTTAGAAGGAGATACTTTCAAAAATACAGACTCGCCAACATCAAACTCAAGTGGTCTCTGTCTCCTGTCAGCATAGCTCTTTTGTCAACTTTGCGCTGTTCACAGCCTCTCGCTTATTATCTGAACATCCTCGGAGGCTTGCTTAACCAAATCGGGAGCGAGCAATTGTCTGTCACCAACTTCTTCCCAACCAATGGGCGATCGGCATTTACGACCGTATAGTGCCTCATAAGGGGCCATACCAATACTTGAGTGATGACTGTTATTGTAGGCGAACTCAATCAATGGCAAGTGATCGTCCCATGAGCCTCTAAAATCCAGCACACACGCTCTCAACATATCCTCCAGGGTCTGTATAGTCCTCTCTGACTGACCATCTGTCTGAGGATGAAATGCGGTGCTAAAACTCAATTGGGTCCCCATCGCTTCCTGGAAATGTCCCCAAAAGTGGGAAGTGAAACGGGCATCCCGATCAGAAACAACACTCACTGGGACTCCATGCAATCTCACTATTTCTCACACATACAGGTTCGCCAGTGCACTCAATGTATCTGTAGATCTCATGGCTAAGAAATGTGCTGATTTCGTTAACCGATCTACTGTCACCCATATCGCATCATGGTTCTTACGGGTTCTCGGTAACCCCATCACAAAATCCATGGTGACATGCTCCCACTTCCATGTTGGTATCGATAGAGGTTGTAATAATCCTCCTGGTTTCTGATGTTCGACTTTTACTTGCTGACAAATGAGACATCTAGCGACATACTCAGCTATGTCTCTCTTCATTCCAGACCACCAATATGTTTTTCGGAGATTTTGATACATCTTACTACTTCCCGGGTGTATCGTGTATCTCGACGAGTGTGCCTCTGATAAGATCAGCTTTCTCAGCTCTAAATCCTTAGGGACACATATTCTATCTCTAAACCTTAGTATTCCATCTGGACTCAATATAAAATCGGCACCCTTCCCTTTCCGGATTTGGCTAATCATGCCAATACACCATTGATCAATTTGCTGAGCTTGTCGGATTCTCTCAATCAACTCCGGTTCTAATCTCAAGCTAGCAATAATCCCATAGCTGCCAATCTCAGGTAGGGTCATATCCAGACTAAGGTTCGTGAATTGTTCCAACAACTCGTGCTCTCTAACCATCATACGAGATACCAACCCGAGACTCTTCCGACTCAACGCATCGGCAACCACATTTGCCTTCCCCGGGTGGTATAAGATCTCACAATCATAGTCCTTGAGGAGTTCCAACCACCTCCTCTGTCTCATGTTTAACTCCTTTTGTGAGAATAGATATTTCAGACTCTTATGATCCGTAAAGATCTGAAATCTCTCACCATATAAGTAGTGGTGCCATATCTTCAACGCAAACACTACGGCCGCTAACTCCAAATCGTGGGTGGGGTAGTTCTTCTCATGATCTTTCAGCTGTCTAGATCCATAAGCTACTACCCTCCCATCTTGCATCAAAACACAGCCTAGTCCTTGATGCGAAGCATCTGTATACACCGAGTAATTCCCTGAACTGTTAGGGATGACAAGAACTGGCGCGGTAGTTAATCTGCGCTTAAGTTCCTGAAAACTCCTCTCACAAGCTTCATCCCATGAAAACTCCACACTCTTCCTCGTAAGACGTGTCAATGGAGCAGCTAATCTAGAGAAACCTTCTACAAATCTCCTGTAGTAATCAGCCAAACCCAAAAAACTTCTGATCTCTGTGACTGTCCTAGGTTGTTCCCACTGAACAACTGCCTCAATCTTGGATGGATCTACTGACACCCCATCCTTCGATATAACATGGCCTAGAAAAGAAACCTGTTCTAGCCAAAAGTCACATTTGTTAAGCTTGGCATATAACCTTTTCTCTCGGAGGGTCTGCAAAATAATCCTTAAGTGCTGCCCATGCTCTTCTCTGGGCCTTGAATACACCAATATATCATCAATGAAAATAATTACGAATTGCTCCAGGTATGGCTTGAATACTTCGTTCATTAGAGCTATAAAAGCTGCCGGCGCATTGGTCAACCCAAAAGGCATCACTAAGAATTCGTAATGGCCATAGCGGGTACGAAATGCTGTCTTGGGCATATCCTCCTTCCGAATCTTTAATTGATGATACCCAGACCTCAGATCTATCTTGGAGAAGATCTATGCTCCCCGAAGCTGATCCAATAAATCGTCAATGCGTGGCAAGGGGTACTTATTCTTGATGGTAGCCTTGTTTAACATCCGATAGTCAATGCACAACCTGAGGCTCCCATCTCTCTTCTTCACAAACAATACCGGGGCTCCCCATAGTGAGACGCTCGGTCTTATGAACCCCTTCTCTAACAACTCTTGCAGCTGTTTCCTTAATTCCTCTAACTCAACTGGAGCCATCCTATATGGTGACTTCGATATTGGTTCGGTTCCAGGCGTCAAGTCTATACCGAATTCCGTTTCTCTATCAGGTGGCAATCCTGGTAGATTGTCTGGAAAGACATCAGGGAATTCTCTGACCACTGAGATGTCCTCCATATCCGGATGTACTTTGTTCAAATCCACCACATAAGCAACAAAACCTTCAAAACAACACTCAAGTCATTTATACCAAAGTACTTTACTTAACACAAAATTTAAGATTTCATTTCTTCTCTTAAAATCTTACAACACATTCTTCAGGTAGAGAAAACTTAATGGTCTTAGAACGACAGTCTATGACAGCATGATTGGCGGCTAACCAATCCATTCCCAAAATTACATCAATGTCATACATATTCAACAAAATCAAGTTGGCTGTCATGCACTTATCTCCCACCCTCACTTTACAATCTTTATACACTTGCTCAACTAATTGACTCACTCTCATGGGAGTACTTATTAGTAAAGTCCTACTCAAGTATGTGGGCTCTACAAAACCTTTTAACTTAGATGCACATGCAGGTGATATGAAGGAATGCGTAGCACCAGAATCAAACAAAGCAATAACCTCCAAATTGAAAATCAAGATTGTACCTTTTATCACTTCAGAAGAGGTATCAGCCGATGCCTGGTCTATCGCATACACCCTGCCTTGACCCACAACTTGTTTTCCTTTTTCTTCAGCCGAGGCTTTCTTTCTTGCAGGAGGTGCAACTGTAGGAACCCTCTCTGGCTCTTTACCCCTCTGTGGAACTGCCTCAACTATCTCCGGGCACTCTCTGGCATAATGTCCAAATTTACCACATCTGAAGCATCGGGTACCCTAAAGATGACATGGCCTACCACCATGGTATCGACCGCATAACCTACACTGATCTGTAGTCGGTCGGGGTCCATCAATCACTATACCTCTGGCTGGTGTCTGAGTCGGAGGCATAAAAGGTCTAACAACCTTTTTTTGGAACCCATCTACCTCTCTCCGACGTTTACTCATGAATTTTCGACCAAATTTGGCACTCTTGCCATCTCCCAGCTTCCTCGGTCCCTTGTCCTTACCCCAACTAAACTCAGAAATCTGTAAGTCATAATCTTGTTCACATAACTGGGCCCGCCGCATAGCCTCTCTATATGTAGCGACATCAAATGGGGCCAACTTCGCTCGGATCGAAGGCCTCAGTCCATCTACAAATCTACGGACTCTAATAGCCTCGCTCCTGATCGAGTCCTGATCGTATCTACCCAGTGAAGTGAATCGTGACTCGTACTCATCAACTGTTCGATTCCCTTGAGTCAGATTCAAAAATTCCATCTGTAGTCTCCGTCGAGCAGTATCTGGGATGTATTGCTCTCTGAAAATGTCCAAGAACATATCCCAAGTGATAACCATTCCATGAGCTCTTAACATTGGCCTAGTGGACTTCCACCAGTGCTCTGCTTCGCCTCTCAATACAATGGCTGCAAGCGCTACTCTCTCCGTAGCTGAACATTTACAGAAGTCGAATAACTTCTCCATTTGACTGATCCAGTCCTCAGCCACTGTCGGATCCTTTACCCTGCTAAACGAAGGAGGCTTAAAGTCCATAAAATGCCTTAATCTTTCCATATCATAATCATATCCATACCCTAAATCATCATCATGCTGATGTGGGGCTGTCGGAGGAGGTACCGGTCGAATATGAGGTTCCCGTGGCCTAGCCGATTCAGCTTGCGCAGGTGCAACATTCTCAGGTTCAGGTGCAGCTGCTGGGGGATTCGGTGCAGCCTGTCCCGCTGTACTTGGTGTACCCTCAAACCTAGCCATGATCTGACCCATCATGGTCATCATCGTGCGCATGTCTTCCTCCAATCGAGTTATTCGAGGATCAGAAGCCTCTATCTGTTCCTGGGGCTCATGACTAGACGATGATCTACTGTGCCTCTCAGTCCTGTCATTTCGCCCTTGAGCTCTCGAGCTCTCTCCCCTCTTGCGGTGTCTCTCAGGCATAACTCACTAGCCTGATAACTTTCCTGCGTTATAACAAACATTTAATTTACTATCAGCTCCGTACACACATTTATATCTAAATATCACATAGTAACTTGGGGATGTATGTTTTCTTAGTCCTAATTATCAACTCACATCAGACCAACCATGCTCTGATACCAAACCTGTCATACCCCTCTTTTGTGAACCCTTCTATCCATACATTCTCTACTACGGTTGGGCTGTGAGAAGATGCAATTACTAAAAATTCATTCATTTACAGCGGAATATTTAAAGCTTTAATTCACACTCCCAGG
This sequence comes from Firmiana major, assembly GCA_033439115.1. Classification (NCBI taxonomy): domain Eukaryota; kingdom Viridiplantae; phylum Streptophyta; class Magnoliopsida; order Malvales; family Malvaceae; genus Firmiana; species Firmiana major. Next base: position 66,616,526 of record CM065907.1, on the reverse strand, counting down.
TGTGTGTGTAGATACACAAAATTAATTGTATAAATACCATGTGCTTACATTTCATCCCCATAATACTGTTTACAATTCCAAGATATAACTGTGCGATACAATATATTAGATACAAAATACTCGTGTTTACGAATCTTATACCTTTGCGGATTGTGGGAGCTGTTTAACACAAAAGATCTAGAGACCACCGCTCTCTTACTTCTCAGTACCTGGAGGGGAAAAATAGTGGATGAGCAAACCACAGCTCAGTAAGGAAATGTATGCTAGCAGGTAGATATCGTACTACCTACATAGCCCATGCATGCATAAACCAAAACCATATTTTTGTTATAAATGGAAATATCATACGAAAAATGCATTTAAACATATATTTCTCAATAGCATTTTCGTGTAAAATGAGTATCAAGCTTCCATTTAAAACATGCTCATAAATAGTGCCCTCACGGCACGAATGTGAAATGAGAGGTTTATCAAAAACACGAAATCTCTTTCACTTCTCAAATCATTCTTTTCGCAATTCTCTTTCTTTTCTGAGATTATCTCTGTTTCTCAAATCCCTGAGACAGGCATGGAATTTTCGGCAATCAAATATCCACGACATATGGCCATAGTCAGTGATCCCAGGCCTCACTGATCAGGTGTGCATAGGGTATCACTTCGCCTGAAGGGGATGGGTCAGTCCTACCCTCCGGCTCATCTCAATCCACCTCATCTCCTCGTATTCTCACGGTGAAGATACGTCGTGTGTCATCTACGCGATACTTGTACTCACGTGCACCCAGCACGGTACATAGTATACCAACGGGTGACTACACTATTCTACGTACGACCGTGGACCCAAGTCCATACTCCAACTCCGATGGACTTTTTATCCTAAACCATGTCTCATATACCAGGCGAGCAAGCAGCGTGACACACAGTCAACGCAAAGCTCCAGTGCGGTACGATCTATCGTTAAGGCCGAGCCCGTTCAAATGGCCGTCGGCTGGTATCCCCTTGGGTCCCAGACCCCCAGGTTTACCTCAACTCAACCAAAATAGGTGCGAGCAAAGTTCTCGCACTTTCTCAAAACCATCGTGCGAGTTAAACTCCAACACGGTATATCAAGGCATTAAAAACAGGTGTGAGCTAGCTCTTCAACACCAAATCTCATCTCAAAGCTGATAGATGGCTATTTTCTCTTTTAAAACTCAAAACACGTTTATTCATACAGAGTGCCTCTTCATGCTAAAACATGTAAAAACTAGCCAACCTATCATCAACATTTCTCAATCATCAATAACAATATAAAATTGAGAATATCATTGAAAACATGCATATCATGCTATTTCCTTACCCTATCCCATTTCTCAATACCTATATACATCATAGTACTTTTCATACTTCCATATCATTTCATAGAATTATAATATCGTACTAGTTCTAGCAATATATCTACGAAATTGCTGTAAAATACGCACGAACATCTCTATAGCTAACACACAGTCCCTTACCTCGTATTACTTGTGTGCAACTATCCGCCTTTATGCTTCTTGCGTTCTCATCTCGACTTGCTCCGGCGTATCATCCGAAACTGAAATTCATCCATCAAACACTCGAGTTAACGTTTCTAACTCTTACTCAACTAATCATTTATCCAATGCCTTAAATACATATTTTACCCTTTGTGGTAAATCTCACAATTTTATCCCAATATCAACATGTCCAAACCATTCCCACAACATAATCATCCACTCAAGATATCTCTTTCATCGTTAACACCTCTACATTCCACTTTCTCACACTTGACTATTTCTAAGTCATATTCATTTCATACCATTCTAGGTAGTTCTATCCACAATGTGCACAACCAAATATCTTTATAATCATTAACTAAACCAATGTACTTAGATTTGTGCACTAGAACTTACCTCATTGGATTTCCTCTTGCTCCAATTAGGAATACCCTTTATTTCTTCAATCCATCAAATGAGGAAACGCTCTAGACTATGTTGTTCTTCTCTTTATCGTGATCAACTTTGTCTCTAATAGACTTTTCTTAAATCTCACTGAAAATGGCTGGATTTAGGAGTGAGAAAGCTAGTTTTCTTTGAGTTGAAGTGAGAGGAAATGGTTTATCCCGAAATTCTGCAGATCCAACTGCTCCTATTTATAGTTTTGACTTGATGAGATCGATCTCCCTTGGGTGGAGATCGATCTGGTCCCCTAAAATCCCTCTTTTCTAAGACATTTTAAAGGCAGGAGATCGATCTGTCGAGGCTAGAGATCGATCTGCTGTCGAACAGAAGCTTAAGGAGATTGATCTGGTCTTAGGGGAGATCGATCTGCTTCCAACCCGAGAGCTAAAGAGATCGATCTGCTTCCTTTGGAGATCGATCTGTTCCCTTCCATTACTCACATAAGAGCATTCTGGCTCTCCCAGATCGATCTCTCATCCTATGAGATCGATCTGGCCTTCACAAATTCCAGATTTCCTGCAGTTTTTCTGCAACAACTCCCTTCAAGACTTCCTCAATTTACCCTCATAGTCCTTTCCTCATTCATTGCTCCTTGAGACTTAAAAATGTCATCCCATCCAACTTAATGTATTTTTAAACTTGTGAAAAATCTTTGTATAACCAAATATACACGATATTACTCGAATGGAAATATACACTTATGTAAATCTTTCCTTCCATTTTACTATACTACTCATATTCCATCTCGATCACATTCTTCTCGTGTTCAAGTTTATTTCCTCCTACTCATGCATAATGCAACTTGTACGTATAATCACAATTCTTATTACAAGTGCGTACATAATCTTATGAACTTACATTGCATATACTTCTCATTACAATGTATCATCATACTTATGATTTTATTTACATTCCCATGTTCCTATATACCTAGCTATACATATACGGGGTCTCACACTCAGTCCATCTACAAATCTACGGACTCTAATAGCCTCACTCCTGATCGAGTCCGGATCATATTTGCCTAGTGAAGTGAATCGTGACTCTTACTCATCAATTGTTTGATTCCCTTGAGTCAAATTTAGAAATTCCATCTGCAACCTACGTTGAGCGGTATCTGAGATGTATTGCTCTCTAAAAACACCCAAAAACATATCCCAAGTGATAGCCATACCCTGAACTCCCAACATAGGCCTGGTGGACTTCCACCAGTGTTCTGCTTCGCATCTCAATACAAAGGCCGCAAGCGCTACTCTCTGTAGCCAAACATCTATAGAAGTCGAATAGCGTCTCCATCTGACTGATCCAGTCCTCAGCCACTGTAGGATCCTTTACCCCGCTAAAAGAAGGAGGCTTAAAATCCATAAAATGCCTCAACCTCTCCATATCACAGTCATATCCATACCCTAAATCATCATCATCATATTATTGTGGGGCTACCGAAAGAGGTACTGGTCGTATATGGGGATCTCGTGGCCTAACTGGTTCAGGTTATGCAGGTGAAACATTCTCAGGTTCAGGTGCAGCTGCTAGGGGATTCAGTGAAACCTGTCCCTCTGTACCAGGTGTATCCTCAAACCTAGTCATGATCTGACCCATCTTGGTCATCATAGTGCGCATGTCATCCTCTAATCGGGCTATCCGAGGATCATAATCCTCTATCTATTCATGGGGCTCATGACTAGAGGACAATCTACTGTGCCTCTCAGTCCTGTCATTTCGCCCTTGAGCTCTTGAGTTCTCTCCCCTCTTGCGGTGTCTCTCAGGCATATCTCACAAGCCTGATAACTTTCCTGCATTTATAACAAATGTTTAATTCACTACCAGCTCCATATACACATTTGCATCTAAATATCGCACAATAACTTGGGGATGTATGTTTCTTAGTCTTAAATATCGACTCACATCAGACCAGCCATGCTCTGATACTAAATCTGTCACACCTCACTTTCGGGTGTCCTTTATCCATACTTACTCTACTGCGGTTGGGCTGTGAGGCGATACAATTACTAAAGTTCCTTGAATTTACAGTGAAAATATTTAAAATTTAATTCACACTCCTAGGTTTGTAAATATACAAAATTAATTGTATAATAATATCTTTACATAACATCCCCATAAAACTATTACATTTCTAAGGTATAACTATGCGATACAAGATAATAGATACAAAATGCTCTTGTGTATACTGTTCATATATATTTTCAATTGATGGGAGCTGTCCAACGCAAAAAGAGATCTAGAGACCACCGCTTTCCTACTTTTCAGTATTTGGAGGGGGAAAATAGTGGGATGAGCAAACCACAGCTCAGTAAGGAAATGAATGCTAGCAGGTAGATATCGTATTACCTACATAGCCCATGTATGTATAAACCAGAAACCATGTTTCCAATATAAATGGAAATATTATACGAAAATGCTTTTAAACATACATTTCTCATTTGCATTTTCATGTAAATCATATATGTCATGCTTCCATTTTAAAACATGATTCACAAAACGATGCCCTCACAGCATAAGTGTTTAAATCAGAGATTTATCAAAACACAAAATCTCTTTACTCTCTCAAACATTTCTTTTCCTCAAATCTCTTTCTTTTCTGAGTTGTCTCTGTTTCTCGAATCTCTAAGACATGTACGGAATTTTCGACAATCTAATATCCACTACATATGGCCATAGTCAGTGATGTCAGGCCTCACTGATCAGGTGTGCACAGGGCATCACTTCGCCTGAAGGGGGATGGGTCAGTCCTACCCTCAGGCACATCTCAATCAACCTCATCTCCTCATAAACTCACGGTATAAGGTATGCCATGTGTCATCTACACGATACTCATACTCAGGTGCACCCAGCACGGTACATAGTATACCAATGGATAACTACACAATACTATGTATGACCATGGACCCAAGTCCATACTCCAACTCTGATGGACTTTTCATCCTGAACTGTCACGCCCCGGAAGCGCGGAAAAATGGGGCTAATTTAAACTTTTTTATCCATTAACTATGTTGTTTTCCTGTCCATGTCTAGATTGAAAATCTTTCTCATTTTCCAGGATCTCATTACATCACATACATTCTGTATATATATAATCATTTACAACTATTACATCCCGACTATTATATACAATAGTGTCTATTCTGTATCACATGTCTGGAATATAAGTAAGACTGTACCTCAAGGTTACGAAAGTATCCGTGAAAGGTCGGACTACCTTGTCAACGACCACAGTCTCGTATGTGCAGTAGACTCGCTATAGATAATCTGGGAGATGGAGAGGAGGGGGTGAGTTTTTCAGACTCAGTAAGAGATACATTTAAAATAGCTTTAAATACTCAAAACATAGAAAAACTCTTGGGTTTACAAATCAGCATAAACATGTACTGGAGTAGAGATGCTTACATTTCGTAAAAGCAGTAAAAGTATGCTTAAATCATAAGTTTACACATCATGCATATTTTTGGTAAAACTCATATATAGTATGCATATCACGTCGTGTAAACAAGTAAAAGCATCTCAAAACTTAATCATGCATATCATAACATGCTTATCACTTTAAAATGAAATCGTATTGTCATATACACATTTCGTAAAACATACTTATGGCTACCTTTAAAATCTCATCATAAAAATATGTGCTCAATAAAATCATGAAACAGGTAGCATGAAATGTACGAAAACATATATATATCATTCCGTCAATTCATCGTGTAGGGTCAGGCAATCGTCTCATATACTAGTCCCGAAGGACATCATACATTTGGTCCCGTAGGACAAAATCATGGGTACTCATGGCTATAGTACAGGGAGCCGTAGGACTGGATCAGGGTCGTACGCTGCCCTATCTCTCGTGCACCACTAAATGGGGACTATACGCACGAACTCACGTGCATCACCAAGTGTGGTCTATACGCACGTTTCTCATATCAAGTCAGAGCCTGCCCGTTCCCCGACCGTCGGCTAGGTAGATCCTCGATCGTCTCCATACGAGATCGACCCCAGATCCTCTGACTTTCTTCATGTCATGCCTTTTTACCCCATAAAAATCATTTTGGGCCTCTTACCCAATTTATCAAAATCATTTCGGGCCTCATACCCGTGTATTAAAATCATTACGGGACTCTAACCCGATTTTCATAAATCATTACGGGACTCTAGCCCGTTTTTCATAGAAAACATAGTTTTCATAAATCATTGCGGGACTCTAGCCCGTGTAAATATGGAAAGCATAGTTATCAAAGTTAATTCTTGGGACTCATACCCGTACCGTGAAAATATAGCTTAAAAGCTATCTCGGGACTTTAACCCGTATCATGAAAACATGGTTTCATAAAACATATCGGGACTTTAACCCGTAATCTCACATAAAAATACTATGCTTTCGTTTCAAAAGTGAAAAATCACTTTTATAAACATATATGCTGTAAAATGCATCTCAAATATATAAAACATGCTGAAAACTCGGGAAATGGTTTTGGCTTCGGTTTAAATACCGTTGGAAATCCATTTCGTAAAATCTCATCCAATTCTCATACATAAACAGTTGGTAAGGATGAAGGAGTACTAACGCTACTCTAAATTATATCCCTTACCTCTTAGCGACTGATGTAGAGCACTTTCCTCGATGCTCAAATTTACCTCGTAAAATGTGTCGATAGACTGAGCTGCTGGAAAACAAGTTCAATTTATCACATATGGCTTAAATTCATTTCAATATATCCAAATATGTGATTATATCGAAGCTTTGACCAAAAGTTGACTTTTAATCGATTTTACTCTTTTTGCTCGGTTTTATCGATGTAAACCTCGTTTTAAATCGTCTTTAATTCAACAAATATTTTCCTCATATTTATTATGGTCGATTTAGCTAATTGGACCAATTTCTCTCTTATTGGGCCAAATTACACCTTAATGGGCCTTAATCCGTTTTAAGCCCGTTTCCACTTATTAATTCTTTCATCAAGGCCTATTGGGCTCACTTGGCCTATTAGTACTTATTGAGCCTTTTTCTAAACGCTTTGAATAGCCGTATATCATTTACGACAATTTAGTTAAAAATCTCAATTTAATCCACTAAATGCGCAATTTAATCCGTAACTCGTAAAATAAACTCTTAATGCGCAATAATTACATAGATTGTCATAAATAAGCTTTACTTACCCGAGATTTTGCGATAGTGCGAAATTCGAAGTTCGATCGGGCTCACGTACGTGATTTATCGTCGAACTGCATAATTATATATATTTAATTTCGAGTAAATTTTCGATCAAATATAATTTAAATAAATTTCCTGAAAATTAAATCGGTCACTTTTGATCTCTTACCGACTTACCCGAAGTCCGGTGTATCCCCAAAAATTTTTTCCTTTTTCCTTTTCCTCTTTTTTCTTCCCTTTTTCTCCTTTTTCCCTCTCTTTTTCGGCTGAACCGATTCGGTCCGGCTCAGTCCGGTTCAGTTTCGGTCCAACTTCTCCCTCGCCGTTCGGGGCTTTTTCGGTCGGTTCTCCGCCGACTTCCGCCTCCAGCTTGTTCGCGAGGTAGTCCGATGCATGGATCTGGGGTCGGCTTCACCAAAGCTCGTCGAAAAGTGGCCTGTCCGGCCTCTTCTCTCCTCTGGCGGTGGCACCGAATTTTTCTCGCGCCGTTCGACAGCGTTTCAGGCCGATCTGCGTCTGGATCGGCGTCGCAGACGTCCCCTCTGGCCAGTGGTGGGTCGCTCCTCCCCTCCTCGGCCACCAATCTCTCTCTCTCCTCTCTTTTCTCTCGGTTTCTCCCTTTCTCACTCTTTCTCTCTCCTTCTCTCGCCGGTCACCGTTTCTCCTTCCACTATCGGCGCCGGCAAGCTCGGGCGGTCTGCTGGGTCACTTCTCCGGTGGCGGCTCGCGGCTGAGGCAGACGGGGCTGTGCGGTTCTTCTGTTTCCTTCTGTTTTCTTCTCTGTCGCGCGACAGAGTTTCGTTTTTTTTTTACTTTATTATTATTTTATTATATTTTATTATATTATATTATATTTATTATATTTTATTTTAATCAAATAAAATATAATAAATTACACAAAATATCTCAAAAATTATATTATATTTTATTAATTAATTAATTTAATTAATTTATTTTAATTATTTCGGTGTATTTTTCGCATATTTTCGGGATAATGTCCCAAGCGAAAATTACGAAAATTCGTAATATCTTCGTATCTTGACCAATTAGACTCGGAATTCCATAATTTCTCCTTTATCGATCAAGATTTTTTTAAATCCATATTTTTAATGAAATTTTTTTTCATCGAATTTACACCGAAATTAGGATCTTTTGACCATTTTACCCTTCTACACGTTTGGGATTAATTTAGACCGATTTCCTTCTCGGACTCACTATTTTTTCTCATTTAAATTTCGTATTTTTTGTCCAACAATTTAAATCCCTTTAAAAAAATCCGGGTTTCACATGAACCATGTCTCATATACCAGGCGAGCAAGCAGCATGACACAGTCATCGCAAGGCTTCAGCGCAGTACGAGATATTGTTAAGGCCCAGCCCATTCAAAGGCTGTCGGCTGGCATCCCCGTAGGTCCCAAACCCCTAGGTTTACCTCAACTCATTAAAAACAGGTCAAAAGCATAGAAACATTTGCGAGCTAACACCTCAGCACATAGTCAAGTCATTAAAACGGGTGTAAGCTAGAGCTCCAACACTAATCTCATCTCAAATCTAATAGATGGCTATTTTCTCTTTTTAAAACTCAAAACATGTTTATTTATGCAGCATGCCTCTTCATGCTAAAGCATGTAAAACTAGCCAACCTATCATTATCATTTCTCAATCACAAAATTAATACAAAATGGAGAAAACATTGAAATCATGCATATCATGCTATTTCCTTACCCCATCCCATTTCTCAATACATATATATCATAGTACACTTAATGCTCCCATATCATTTCATAGAATGGTAGTATCTTACTAATTCTAGCGATATATCTACGAAATTGCTGTAAAATGTGTACGAACATCTCTATAGCTAACACACAGTCCCTTACCTCGAATTGCACTCATATCCCCTTTGTCACGTTTGCTCCGTTCGCGATCCAGGTTAGTCGTGTCTCACATATTCCGAGCTACACGTATAAATCATTAAGTTATTTTCTGTTTTCATCTACTAAACATACACATTATCTTCTATTTATCTATTCATACTCCTCAAATCCTTCAAATCACATTTCACCTTTCCACTAACATCATTTTATCATCTGTAAAGCTTTCCATAATTTTTCCATGGATTTTCTCTTTATAAATCTCCCTTAATACTACTCACCTATCACTACATTCATTTTTCATATCAACATTTCACATATCATTCAACCCACAAATACCTAGAAACCATATTTAGAAGCTTAAAGGTTGAAGAGCTTACCCTTTTACTTAGTCAAACTTGTGGTAACCACAACTCATTCTCTTGATCAAACCAATGTGAGATTTTTTGGTATGTTCTTCTCCTTGCTTCAAGGAACAATTTCCCTTCTTGAGCTTCTTCCAAAACTGGCTGGCAAAAAGTTGGTACGCCCTGAAGGTATTATCCACAAGTGCACGGGTCGTACAAGTAATAATGGAATTTGAGTCCCAAGTTATCGTCCTACAGAGAAGTTGATCAGTCTAATTAACTACCGGTTAATCTTACCTTAAGTATATCCTAGTAAATTATAAAGTTCTGATGGGTGGTCTACATGGCTAAAATTAAAGTACTGAAAATAATAACAACTATAAAATAAAGAAAATTAAACAGAGCTAAAATTACTTGCAAAGCTCCAAGCAATAAAAAGCAAGTACCTACAAAGGAAAATTAGAACAGTTAAAATTCATTAACGTAACTAAAATAAAATGCAAATATGAAAATGAAGAAATACAATTAAACTAAAATTTAAATAAACTTAAAATAAAATTGCATGAAATTAAACTAATATAAATTGCAAATTAAACTAACCTAAAATCTAATAAAAATGACGACTAAATTAAAAATGCATGAAACACATAAAATTTAAATTGATTCTAAATGCAACTAATAAAATACTAAACAAAAATAAAGTCTTAAAACATATAATAAAAAATTAACTACTACTAAAAATTAACATTACAAATTAAATTAACATGCAAAGTTATTAAAACTAACCTACCAATTAATAAAAACTAACAACTAATTAAGGAATAAAACAACTAAAAGCATGAAATAACAAATTAATTGGCCAAACAAGGCCTTAAACTTCTTTGCAACAATGTGGTCCCGAGCATGTCACTGTGCACTGTTCATTGTCCTTCCAAGGTCATTTTCATTTCCAGGTGTGTTCTCGATTCCAGGCCTACTGTCATCATCAGCTGCTGTCCAGACGAGGTTTGCTTCTGCCATTGCTGCTCGTCCTGTAAGTCTGGTCCTGCAATCTGCTGCTGTTCTCGACCTCTGCCTAGCTAAAGCACAGATGCTACAGCTGCTATCCGTGCTGCTCTCGGCTGCTGGTCTGTTTTGGTCTGACTGCTCCAGCACACAGATGCTGTTCACAATTTTGTACTGCGCTGCCATGGCCACACTGCCCAGCTACTGTCTAGGTGCTGCACACATCCTCTGCAATCAGCAATGCTCTGCCCAGCTAGCGTTGGCTGCTTCATGCACCCACACACATTGCTAGATCTGTTATATACAGACCAATCTGCAACTCCTCAATAGATTTTTCCAGCACTGTTGTTGCTGCTCTGCGTTACATGCCCCAACATTCGGCTTGGCCACAACATGCTTCATGCTTCATATCATGCTTGGAACAATCAGCCACTATCCATGCAGTCCAGAATCTGCAACAGCACACAGCAGCACGCACTAACACTCTCGACAAGAGCAGACAGAACAAGAAGATAGGGGCTGTGTCCGATCCTAGTTGCCCAAACTCTGCACCCTTCAACTGCTCCCTATTAGCATCTACTTCAGCAGCATTAGTGATGGTGAAGGACTAAAACTCTGCACTGAAATCTTGAACAAAAAAAAAACTAATACCAGCTTGATAATGAATAACAGAAAAATAACAACAATGAACAGTGGAAATAACGTGAAACAGAGCTAAACAGAGGACAAATATGAAACCATATAAATTGTATTAGTTCACTCATTGTATGCTATGTTCCACACAGCAGCAATTGACACGCCCTGAAGGTATAGTCCGCAAGTACACGGGTCGTACAAGTAATAATAGGATTTGAGTCCCGAGTTATTGTACCATAGGGAAGTTGATCAGCCTAATTAACTACCGGTTAATCTTACCCTAAGTATATCCTAGCAAATTATAAAATTAAAGCGGATGATCTAATAAGGCTAATTAAAAATACTGGAAAGCAATAAAATAATAAGAACTAAAGAAAATAAAACCGAGCAAAATTTACTTACAATACTCCGAGCAATTAAAAGCAAATAACCTATAAAAGAAAATTGAAATAGTTAAAATGAATTAACGCAACTAAAATAAAATGCAAATATGAAAATAAAGCAATAAAATTTAATTAAACTAAAATTTAAACAAACTTAAAATAAAAATGCATGAATTTAAACTAATTAAAATTGCAAATTAAACTAACCTAAAATCTAATGAAAGCTAAATTAAAAATTGCATGAAACACATTAAATCTAATTTAACTTTAAAATGCAACTCATAAAATACTAAACCAAAATAAGGTCCTAAAACATATAATATAAAATTAACTAAACTAAGACTTAAAACTAAAGATTAAATTAACAACTTAAAACATTAAATTTACTATCAATTAACCACTATCCTAACTAACACTAATGAAAATAAGAAAAATGCAATCAACATTAATTTAAACCAAGGAAAGGTGGCCAAACAAGGCCTTAACAAATTGCAACAATGTGGTCCCGACATGCAATACAATTCATGCTTTATCTTCAGCAGACTCATTTCCAGGAGCTGCTCTCGAGTGCGTCCTCCATTCTGCTCCTGTCGTGCTACTGCAGGTGCTGCTGTACTGGCTCTTGGTTTTGTCCGTTCCTGCCTTCAGGTAAGCATATCCCGGCTGCTGTCCTGCAGTGCTCTTGCCTGGATTGTGTTTTCCAACCCAAGTCATCCTCCTCGTAGCTGCTTCAGGTCAGTCACTAGCTGTTGCCGCACCACATTCTCTGCACTAGCCGTACCTACACCAGTCGCCCTGTCTTCACAACTGCACCAGGATATGCAAGCAGCAGCAACTTCTTCCCTACAGAGATCGTGTTATGCAATTCCCAAATGGAAACAAAGTGCAGCAGCCTCGTCAAACATCAGCTTCAGCCCCTGCTGAGCAGTACTTTCCTTTTGGCAACATCCAGCAATGCAAAATCGAGAAATCAAATAAGCACAAACAGAAGCTATTAGCTTGTAGGATTAAGGCAGTGAAAAAAAATAAATTTAAAATGACCGAGACCAAGAATTAAAGAAAAGAAATTGCACAGTGAATAAAACCATAAACAGAGTAGAACAGAGCAAAGATCGGTTTGCTAGGTTGGTCCCTTGTTACTGTCCAGCTACTAGTCGAACACATTCTCTCATAGTACACAGAAGCATCTCCAAGCAAACAATAACTAAGAAAATGCAGAAAACTAACACTGAACACTAATTCAATAATGAAGAAACTTATAAAACATGAAAAAATGAGGGTCCTAGGCCACGGTTTCCTTCATTTTCTTCTCCTTCTGTGTTTCACATTTGCCTTTGATGTGGATAAATGCTAAGCATCAACCCACATCAAAGCATCAAAACCAAATGGCACAAACAGAGGAAGAACCGAGACTATAAAAATGGGATTTGGTGGCTAACCAAATGCAAAGAAAATAAACCAAAAACAAGAACAAAAAAAAAATAAAGATTGATCAAACGAAAAACATAGATATTTAAGGGAAATCGAGAGCAAATCAACTAGGAAATTAACTATGCAAATAGAACTCAATAAAAGAACTAGTTTTTATCAAACCGAGAACATGAAATGAAATTGATTTTCATTGAAAAATAAATACAAGACTAAAGAAGAACATAAAGAAAATGGAATGAACAATAAAACAACTTGTAAAAAACTATTCAGAAATTTTAAAGAAAGCTTTTAAAATTAACCTAAAAACTATTCTACCCTAATTTACATCTTCTCCTACTCCTAAATTACTTCTATTCTAACCTAGGCTACCTTCTTTTCAATTGCCATCTTTTTCTATTTATACACACACTTAGGGGTACAATGGTAATTTTTTCATCCTAGATGAGTTTGCATTGTTTGGCCACTTGTCTTCACACCATTGGCTCCTTGAAAAATAATATTTCCATGTCATTTGTCTTTTTGTCCAATTGGATGTGCTAGGCTCATGTTGTCCGCATGGTCCAATCTCGATTTTAGCCCAATTTCGATCCATTTTATACCGAAATATTCAAAATTTATCTGGATTTAATTAATCTACAAACATGAGAATTTTAATTAAATAAAGGGGATAATTAAAAAAATAAATTGGGGATTTAAATAATTAATTAGGAAATTAAGCACAAATAATTCTAAAAATATAGAATTATCACAACCCCAATCTTGAGTTTTTGCTTGTCCTCAAGCAAAACAAAATAGATGTAGGAATGACAATTACAAAACATAATAATTTTCCCAATATCATCCTCAAAGAAAAAGTACAAACTATGATCTTAAAGATTCACAATTACAAGTCAAACACTCAGAATCATTCAATCATAAGTCCTAACCCAAATTGGACCCCTCGTGTGTGTGTGAAAATGTCAGAGTCACTTCACAGTACATTATCCGGATCAGATTATGCAAACATAGTTAATGCAAAGTCAATGACAAGTGATTATTCCCATAAGTTTGCTTTTCACTTCTCTCTCCACTAATGTAGTCACACTTAACTAAAGATCAGTAGGACTTCATTAAGCTTGTAATTTAAGGCTGGGGTTAAGGTATGATAAAGTCGATTTAGGTTTAATTACCCCTTAACATGGATTACTTCTAGGATCTTTAATGTAAGAGCTCAAATTTATTTCCCCCAAACTTATTTCTTTTGCTAAACATTTTATTCTATTTTTGTATTTTTCTTCTTTCTTCTTTTCTTTCTTTTTTTTCTTTTTCGTTCATTTTTTTTTAAATTTTTACTATCACCAGATACCCATATGTACAAAACTCACAATATATCCCAATTTTTCATGCTTTCGGGGTAAGGGATAGGAACAGAGTACTTAAGTTAAGGAAAATAATGCAGGTGTATTTATAGAGAAAAGCTTATTTGGCCCAGATGGGTGACTAGGGGTAAAGTATGTACAGGGATGGCTCGAAAGGCTCAAACGATCCAAAGATGGCCTAAATCATCTCCCTAATTAATTGTGATCTAATATTTCACCTCGAAATTAGATCAAACAAATTCTATAATATGATACACAAAATCAACTGAACAAATGCAAACCTATGTCCACATAAGCTCTCTCTAAATAAATATACAGATTCATGACATGACATGTGCATAAAATGAGGAAATCACAATCAAAATCAAGACAAATTCAAGAATTCAACTTCATGCTTTTCCTATAATCATGCTTCTCAGTCAATCAAAATCAGACTTAATCATGGGGTCATATCATCGAAATATGGGAAAACTACATGCCAAGCACTAAATCATCCCACAATCAAACAATTTAATCTCATATTTTCGAAAAAATTTTGAAAATTTTTCAATTTTGCCCGAATTTTTGAAAAATGCTCAAGTGATATCCCTTCCCCCAAACTTGAAGTGCACAGTGTCCTCAGTGTACAGATAATATAAGAATTAAAGTTCAGGAACAGTGTACTCCCCTTTCTGATGATGATGAACAATCGAAACTTTGATTGAAAACGTAAAACTAGAAAAGAAATCTGTAAAATAAAGAAAGAAACAAACAACGGAAAAGAAAAAGAACTATATACAAAATGAAAAGAAAAATACAGCCACTTCAAATGCAGCTAAAGAACACAACACTCAGTAGCAGTGCGAAGAGTAAGAGGATCAGCCATAGTGGTGATAGAATGTTAACAGTTCATAGTGGTGGTCTAACTGGAGAGGATGTAGTGGAAACATGTGTAGCATCAGAGGATGAGGAAGGTTGTGAAATAAAAGAAGGTATAGATGAAGAAGTACCTGGCTTGGATTCTTTTACAGCCTGATCCTGATGTTCCTGCTCTTTCTAAGCTGCTTCTTTGGGACTTATGAGTTCTTCAACTATGGGTTCAATAAGATTAGACTTAACTTGTGGCTCTTCTAGCTCTTTGTCGCTCCAAAGGGTGATGGATTTAACATGTTCCTTACCCTCCTTTTGCCTAACAGGATTAGCTTCAGTGTTACTGAGAAGGGTCCCTTGAGGACGTTGACTAAGAGCGTTTTCTATTTGTCCTACCTGAACCTCTAAGTTCTTAATTGAAGCAGCTTGATTTTGCAGGATAGTCGTGAACATTTCCTCAAGTGAGGGCTTCTTCTTAGCTGCTGGTGCTGGTACAAGTATATACTGTGGCTGGATAGGTGGTGGTGGTGGGGATGAATGATGTTGAAATTGTTGAAATGGGAATGGGTGATAAGAGTGATGAGGTGGATGGCATGGAAGTTGCGGCTGTTGTGGTACATGAACCGGTGAAGCTTGAAAACTAGGGGGTCCTATAGGTTTAGAATTAGAAGATTGCCCTAGGTTTTGGCTCCAGGAAAAGTTAGGATGGTTCTTCCACCCTGGATTGTAGGTGTTTGAAAAGGAGCTGTTCTATTGCGTTTGAAAAGGGGTAAAATACTGAACCGATTCTAAGTTGAGCGGACACATATCTACATAGTGTGTACCACTACACTGCTCATAGGAAAGAAAAGGACTTTGGACAGAATAAATCGGATTAGGACTGGTAGAAGGATTATGTTGGGTACTGAGCGACTCTACCTTCTTCGTAAGATTGGTGATTTGAGAGGTCAAGGTAGACAACGTGTCGAGCTCATAAATACCCGCCAACTTCTTAGGTAATTGCCTCTCCGAGGACCATAGATAGTTGTTAGCAGCCATCTTTTCTAACAACTCTAAGCTTCCTCCTCTATTTTGTACATCAGGGCACCACCCGCGGCAGCATCAACAATGGTCCTATTTTGGCTTGTAAGTCCGTTGTAGAAGGTCTGGACTTGCAACCACAAAGGTAGGCCATGGTGAGGGCACTTCCTAAGAAGCTCCTTATATCATTCCCATGCTTCGTAAAGAGTTTTCGAATCAAATTGGGCAAAGGAAGATATGTTACTACGGAGTTGGGCCATTTTGGAGGGAGGGAAAAACTTAGATAGAAATTGGTGGGCTAACTCGTCCCATGTAGAAATGGATCCTGGAGGCAGAGAGGTTAACCAGTGTTGCGCCCTATCCCTAAGCCAGAAGGGGAATAGTCTAAGCCTAAGCGCATCATCAGATAATCCATTGTGCTTGAACGTGTTGCACAAGTCCAGGAATTGCCCAAGGTGAGCATGTGGGTCATCGTGTGGAAGCCCACTAAACTGTAATGAAGTCTGAATCATCTGGAGGATTGCGGGCTTAAATTCAAAATTGTTATCAGGGACAGCTGGTGGCCTAATGCTGGTATAATACCCTCCAATAGTTGGCACTGCATAATCTCCATCGGTCCTAATTTCCCTATTTTGTGCCATAGTGTGTTGCAGCGGAGCTAATAATTTCCTAGAATCCTTTCGAATTTCATAGAATCCTTTCAAATTTTTCTAAGAGTGCGTTCAATTTCAGGATCTAGAGGAAAGCAATCAAAACCCTTGGCTCTACGCATGCAAACATTAGAAAGCCCTTAGAATTTTTTTTTAAAGTTTTTTAATTTTTCAATTTTTTAATTAATTAATTATGAAAAAATTTAACTAACCTAAGTAGGGCTCTAAATATCTACAACCTAAATATTTACAAGCAAGAATTACACCTAAGCATAATTTCACTAATATTAATTAATGACTAATTAAAACTTCCCCGGCAACGGCGCCAAAAACTTGACACGCCCTGAAGGTATAGTCCGCAAGTGCACGGGTCGTACAAGTAACAATAGGATTTCAGTCCCGAGTTATCAGCCCACAGAGAAGTTGATCAGCCTAATTAACTATCGTTTAATCTTACCCTAAGTATATCCTAGCAAATTATGAAATTAATGTGTGTGATCTAATAAGGCTAATTAAAAATACTGGAAAGCAATAAAATAATAAGAACTAAAGAAAATAAAATCGAGCAAAATTTACTTATAGTATTCCAAGCAATTAAAAGCAAATAACCTATAAAAGAAAATTGAAACAGTTAAAATGAATTAATGCAACTAAAATAAAATGCAAATATGAAAATAAAGCAATAAAATTTAATTAAACTAAAATTTAAACAAGCTTAAAATAAAAATGCATGAATTTAAACTAATGAAAATTTCAAATTAAACTAACCTAAAATCTAATGAAAGCTAAATTAAAAATTGCATGAAACACATTAAATCTAATTTAACTTTAAAATGCAACTCATAAAATACTAAACTAAAATAAAGTCCTAAAACATATAATATAAAATTAACTATTAACTAAGACTTAAAACTAAAGATTAAATTAACAACTTAAAACATTAAATTTACTATCAATTAACCACTATCCTAACTAACACTAATGAAAATAATCAAAATGCAATCAACATTAATTTAAACCAAGGAAAGGTGGCCAAACAAGGCCTTAACAAATTGCAACAATGTGGTCCCGACATGCAGTACTATTCAAGCTTCATCTTCAGCAGATTCATTTCCAAGAGCTGCTCTCGGGTGCGTCCTCCATTCTGCTCTTGTCGTGCTACTGTAGGTGCTGCTGTACTGCTCCCGGTTTTATCCGTTCCTGCCTTCAGCTAAGCATATCCCAGCTGTTGTCCTGCACTGCTCTTGCCTGGACTGTGTTCTACAACCCAAGTCATCCTCCCCGCAACTGCTTCAAGTCAGTCACTAGCTGTTGCCGCACCACATTCTCTGCACTAGCCATACCTACAACAGCCGCCCTGTCTTGACAACTGCACCAGGATATGCAAGCAACAGCAACTCCTTCTCTACAGAGATCATTTTATGCAATTCCCGAATGGAAACAAAGTGCAGCAGCCTTGTCAAACATCAGCTTCAGCCCCTGCAGAGCAGTCCGTTTCCCTTTGGCAACATCCGGTAATGCAAAACCCAGAAATCAAATAAGCACAAACAGAAGCTATTAGCTTGTAGGATTAAGGCAGTGAAAAAAAATAAATTTAAAATGACCAAAACCAAGAATTAAAGAAAAGAAATTGCACATTGAATAAAACCATAAATAGAGTAGAAAAAAGCAAAGATCGGTCTGCTGGGTTGCTCCCTTATTACCATCCAGCTACTCGTCGAACACATTCTCTCATAGTACACAGAAGCATCTCCAAGCAAATAGCAACTAAGAAAATGCAGAAAACTAACACTGAACACTAATTCAATAATGAAGAAACTTATAAAACATGAAAACAGGAGGGCTCTAGGCCACGGTTTCCTTCATTTTCTTCTCCTTCTGTGTTCCACATTTGCCATTGATGTGGATAAATGCTAAGCATCAACCACATCAAAGCATCAAAACCAAATGGCATAAATAAAGGAAGAATCGAGACTATAAAAATGGGATTTGGTGGCTAACCGAATGCAAAGAAAATAAACCAAAAACAAGGACAAAAAAAATAAAGATTGATCAAACCAAAAACATAGATATTTAAGGGAAACCGAGAGCAAATCAACTAGGAAATCAACTATGCAAATAGAACTCAATAAAAGAACTAGTTTTTATCGAACCGAGAACATGAAATGAAATTGATTTTTCATTCAAACATAAATCCAAGACTAATGAAGAACATAAAGAAAATGGAATGAACAGTAAAACAACTTGTAAAAAACTATTCGAAAATTTTAAAGAAAGCTTTTAAAATTAACCTAAAAACTATTCTACCCTAATTTACATCTTCTCCTACTCCTAAATTACTTCTATTCTAACCTAGGCTACCTTCTTTCAATTGCCATCTTTTTCTATTTATACACACACTTAGGGGTACAATGGTAATTTTTCCATCCTAGATGAGTTGGCATTGTTTGGCCACTTGTCTTCACACCATTGGCTCCTTGAAAAATAATATTTCCATGTCATCTGTCTTTTTGTCCAATTGGATGTGCTAGGCTCGTGTTGTTCGCGTGGTCTAATCTCGATTTTAGCCCAATTCTGATCCATTTTCTACCGAAATATTCAAAATTCATCCGGATTTAATTTATATGCAAACATGAGAATTTTTATTAAATAAAGGGGATAATTAACAAAATAAATTGGGGATTTAAATAATTAATTAGGAAATTAAGCACAAATATTTCTAAAAATATAGAATTATCAGCAATCTTACTTCTCATTAATACCAGTAAGCAAAAGAAAAAAAAGAAAACAAACATGTAAAGATAAGCAAATAAAAAAAAATCTTGAAGGGAGAATGCAGTAGAAAGAAACGGTAGCTAGCATTGATATGCAGTAAAGAATAGCTTCTGTGTATTGCAAACAAAGTCAAATGAAACTAGGAAAATCAAATAACAATGCATTACTAGGTAAAAGTTTAAAAACTAGAAGAACTATGTGAAGATTAACAACTGAAAAATTAACCAAAATTAACAATACCCGAATACACATGAACAAGGAATCCATCATCCTCGGTTTGCTTCACTTTCTTTTCCAACATGATTCCACATTGCTCTTGATGTGGAATAATGCTCAACATCAATCCACATCAAGGCACTAGAACCGAAATGGAGAAGAATGAATGAAAAAAAGGCTTGTCACCCGAATACACAAGAAGAAACTAAACCGAGAACTAGGAAAATAAAGCTTGCTTTAACAAAAACAATAACAGTTAAGGAAAACCAAGAATGAGAAAAAGAGAGGCAAACACTTTCCATTAACTTTCATTGAATCAAATGCAAAGGAAATACTTTTGATAATATGAACTACAAGTAACCGAGCAAAGAAAATGAAAAACTTCATAAAAACATTAAGAAAATGCCATGAACAATAAAATTGAATGTTGGAATAAAGCTATTCGAAAATTTAAAGAAAGCTTTAAAATTAACCTAAAAGCTACTCTACCCTAAATTACATCTACTCCTACTCCTAAATTACATTTATTCTAACCTAGGCTACCCTTTTCTTTTCAATTGCGATCTTTTTCTATTTATATACACACTTAGGGGTACAATGGTAATTTTTCCATCCTAGATGAGTTGGCATTGTTTGGCCACTTGTCTTCCTTTGATTTGCTGCAGAGTAGATATTTCCACGTCATCAGTCTTTTTGTCCAATTTGATGTGCGATGTGGCCCAACATGTGTCTTCCAGAGGGTTAGCACGGTGTCCTTCGATCTTATCGTTTCAGAGCAAATAAAATACGGACACCTGGCATCACGCGTGTCCAGACGACTGATGACTCGGTCTGCAAATTGGAAGTGGTCCAGTCTCCTTTAGCCCGATTTTAGTCCAATTTTGACTGAAATAATTGAGTTTCATCCGAATTTATTTTATCTACACATTAAAAATTTTAATTAAATAAAGGGGATTATTAATAAAATAATATGGGGATTAAATAAATAATTAGGAATTTAAGCACAAATAATTCTATTAAAAATAGATTTATCACACCCTCAAATTTAAGCTTTTGCTTGTGCTCAAGCAAAACAAAACAAATGTAGGAATGACAAGTACTAAACATAATAATTTCTCCAATATTATCCTCAAAGATAAAGTACAAACTCTGAAATCAAAGACTCACAATTACAAATCCAACACTTGGAATTATTCTATCATAAGTCCTAACCCAAAATTGGACTCCTCGTGTGTGTGTGAAAAATGTCAAAGCCACTTCAAAGTACATTATCCGGATCAGATTATGCAAACATAGTGAATGCAAAGTCAATGACATGTGATCATTCCCATAAGTTTGCTTTTCACTAATCTCTCCACTAATGTAGTCACACTTAATCAAAGATCAATAAGACTTCATTAAGCTTGTATTGTAAGGTTGGGGTTAAGGTATGATAAAGTCGATTTAGGTTTAATTACCCCTTAACATGCATTACTTCTAGGATCTTAATGTAAGAGCTCAAATTATTTCCCCCAAACTTATTTATTTCACTAAACATTTTATTCTATTTTTTTATTTTTCTTCTTTCTTCTTTTCTTTTTCTTTTTCTTTTTCTTCAATTTTGTTTTTCGAACTTTCACTATCACTAGATACCCATATGTACAAAGCTCAAAATATATCCAATGATTTTCCATGCTTTCGAGGTAAGGGATAGGAAAAGAGAATTTAAGCTAAGGAAAATTATAAGCAGGTGTATTTACAGAGAAAAGCTTATTTGGCCCAGATGGGTGACTAGGGGTAAAATATATACAAGGATGGCTAGAAAGGCTCAAATGATCCAAAGATAGCCTAAATCATTTCCCTAATTAAGTGTGATCTAATATTTTACCTCAAGATTAGATCAAACAAATTCTAGAATATGATACACAAAATCAATTGAACAAATGCAATCCTAGGTCCACATAAGCTTTCTCTAAATAAATATACAGATTCATGACATGACATGTGCATAAAATGAGGAAATCACAATAAGAATCAAGACAAATTCAAGAATTCAACTTCATTCTTTTCCTATAATTATGCTTCTCAGTCAATCAAAATTAGACTTAATTATGGGGTCATATCATCGGAATATGGGAAAACTACATGTTAAGCACTAAATCATCCCAAAATCAAACAATTTAAGCTCAGATTTTGAAAAAAAAAATTGAATTTTTTTTCAATTTTGCCCAAATTTTTGAAAAATGCTCAAGTGATATCCCCTCCCCCAAACTTAAAGTGCACTGTGTCCCCAGTGTGCAGATAATATAAACATTTAAGCTTAAGAATAGAGTATTCCCCTTTCTAATGATGATGATGAACAATCGAAACTTGATTGAAAACATAAGACTAGAAAAGAAATCTGTAAAATAAAGAAAGAAAGAAAGAAACAACAAAAAAGAAAAAGAAATATATACAAAGTGAAAGGAAAAATTAAGCCACTTCAAATGCAGCTAAAGAACACAACACTCAGCAGCAGGGCGAAGAGTAAGAGGATCAGCCAAAGTGGTGATAGAATGTTAATAGTTAAATCCTCCTGAGCTCTAGCTACTTCCCTCCTTCTTTCATATTTCTTATGCTCAAGCCTTATATCCTCCTCAATCTCCATCTTAAAACACTCTTGAGAGTCATCAAGGAGCTTCAAAGGTTTGAAAACATTAAACTTCACCTCCTGATCTAGGACTCTTATAGTCAACTCCCCCTTTTGTAAATTAATTAAAGTTCTACCAGTAGCTAGGAAAGGTCTGCCTAAAATAATGGGGACTTCCCTGTCTTCCTCCATGTCCATTACAATAAAATTCGTAGGGAAAATAAATTTGCCCACATTTACTAAAACATCCTCAATGACCCCCTTCAGATATTTAATGGATCGATCAGCTAGCTGAAAGGTCACTGTGGTAGGTTTGACATTCCATATTCCTAACTTTTGGTAGATAGATAGAGGCATCAGATGATACTGGCTCCTAAATCACACAGGGCTCTACCAAAGAACATATTTCCAATAGTGCAAGGTATGGTAAAACTCTCGGGATCCTTGAGCTTGGGGGGTAATTTCCTCTGAATAATTGCACTACATTCCTCAGTTAAAGCCACCATCTCATAATCTTCCAATCTTCTCTTCCTCGAGAGGATATCCTTCAGGAACTTCACATAACCTAGCATTTGCTCTAAAGCATCTGCGAAAGGAATATTGATGTGAAGTTTCTTAAAAACCTCAAGAAATTTGACAAATTATTAAAAGGTATTGGTGGTCTAACCAGATGGAATGTAATGGAAACATGTATAGCATCAGAGGATGAGGAAGGCATTGAAGTAGAAGAAGGTATAGATGAAGAAACACCTATCTTTGATTCCTTTGCAGCCTGATTATTAGGTTCCTGCTCTTTCTGAGTTGCCTCTTTAGAACTTAAGGATTCTTCAACTATGGGTTGTTCAGGTCTGGACTTAACTTGTGGATCATCTAGCTCTCTAACACACCTAAGGGTGATGGATTTAGCATGTTCCTTACCCTCCCTTTGCCTAATAGGGTTAACTTCAGTGTTACTAGGAAGGGTCTCTTGTGGACGTTGGCTAAGAGCATTAGCTATTTGTCCAACCTAAACTTCTAAATTCTTGATTGAGGCAGCTTGATTTTACAGGATCGTTGTGAACATTTCCTCAAGCAAGGGCTTCTTCTCAGCTGCTGGTGCTGGTGCAAGTATATGTTGTGGCTGGAAAGGTGGTGGTGGTTGATGGAAGTGAGGTGGATGATGTTGAAATTGAGGTGGATAGGGATGATGAGAAGGCGGATGATGAGGAAATGGATGCTGTGGTGGTACCTGAACCGATGGAGCTTGAAAACTAAGGGGTCCTACAGATATGGAGTTAGAAGACTGCCCTTGATTTTGGCTCCATGAAAAGTTAGGATGGTTCCTCCACCCTGGATTATAGGTGTTAGAAAAGGGGTGGTTCTATTGCGTCTAGGAAGGGGCAACATACTGAACCGATTCTAAGTTGAGCGAACACTTATCTACAGAGTGGGTACCACTACACAGCTCGCATGAAAGAAAAGGACTTTGGGCAGAATAAATAGAATTAGGACTGATAGAAGGATTATGTTGGGTACTGAGCGACTCTACCTTTTACGTAAGATTAGCGATTTGAGATGTCAAGGTAGACAGTGTGTCGAGCTCATAAATACCTACCGACTTCTTTGGCAATTACCTCTCCAAGGACCATAAATAGTTGTTAGCAGCCATCTTGTCCAATAGCTCGTAAGCTTCCTCCTCTGTTTTACACATTAGCGCTCCACCCACAACAGCGTCAACAATGGTCCTATTCTGGTTTATAAGTCTGTTGTAGAAGGTCTGGACTTGTAACCACAAAGGTAGGCCATGGTGAGGGCACTTCCTAAGAAGCTCCTTATATCGTTCCCATGCTTCGTAAAGAGATTCAGAGTCGAACTGGGCAAAGGAAGATATATCACTACGGAGTCTGTCCATTTTAGAGGGAGGGAAAAACTTAGAAATTGATGGGCTAATTTGTCCCATGTAGAAATGGATCCTGGAGGCAAGGACGTTAACCAGTGTCGCGCCCTATCCCTAAGCGAGAAGGGGAATAATCTAAGCCTAAGTTCATCATCAGATAATCCATTGTGCTTGAACGTGTTGCATAAGTCCAGGAATTGCCCGAGGTGAGCATGTGGGCCGTCATGCGGAAGCCCACTGAACTGCAAAGAAGTCTGGATCATCTGGAGAATTGAAGGTTTGATTTCAAAATTGTTTGCATGGACAGTTGGTGGCCTAATGCCGGAATAATATCCTCCAATCGTCGGCAATGCATAATCTCCGACTGTCCTAATTTTCCTATTTTCTGCCATGATGTTTTGTAGCGGAGCTAATAATTTCCTAGAATCCTTTTGAATTTTTCTAAGTGTTTGTTCAATTTCAGAATCTAAAGGAAAGAAATCATAACTTCTAGCTCTACGCGTGCAATCATCAAAAAGTCCTTAATATTTATTTTTTAAAATTTTTAAATTTTTAAATTTTTAAATTTTTTTTAATTTGATAGATAAAATGTAACTAACCTAAACTAAGGCTCTAAATATATACAACCTAAATATTTACAAGCTAGAATTACACCTAAGCATAATTTTACCGATATTAATTAACGGCTAATTAAGACTTCCCCAGCAACGGCGCCAAAAACTTGCTACGCCCTGAAGGTATTATCCGCAAGTGCACAGGTCGTATAAGTAATAATGGGATTTGAGTCCCGAGTTATCATCCTACAGAGAAGTTGATCAGCCTAATTAACTATCGGTTAATCTTATCCTCAGTATATCCTAACAAATTATGAAGTTATGATGGGTGGTCTACATGGCTAAAATTAAAGTACTGAAAAAAATAACAACTATAAAATAAAGAAAATTAAACAGAGCTAAAATTACTTACAAAACTCAAAGTAATAAAAAGCAAGTACCTATAAAAGAAAATTAAAACAGTTAAAATTCATTAACGCAACTAAAATAAAATGCAAATATGAAAATGAAGAAATAAAATTAAACTAAAATTTGAACAAACTTAAAATAAAATTGCATGAAATTAAACTAATAAAAATTGTAAATTAAACTAACCTAAAATCTAATAAAAATGAAGACTAAATTAAAAATGCATGAAACATATTAAATCTAAATTGATTCTAAATGCAACTAATAAAATACTAAACAAAAATAAAGTCCTAAAACAAATAATAAAAAATTAACTACTACTAAAAATTAACACTACAAATTAAATTAACACGCAAAGTTATTAAAACTAACCTACCAATTAACAAAAACTAACAACTAATTAAGGAATAAAACAACTAAAAGCATGAAATAACAAATTAATTAGCTAAACAAGGCCTTAAACTACTTTGCAACAATGTGGTCCCGAGCATGTCACTGTGCACTGTTCATTGTCCTTCCAAGTTCATTTTTATTTCCAGGTGTGTTCTAGGTTCCAGGCCTGCTGTCTTCATCAGCTACTGTCCAGACAAGGTTTGCTTCTGTCCTTGCTGCTCGTCATGCAAGTCTAGTCTTGTAATCTGCTGCTGTTCTCGACCTCTGCCCAGCTAAAGCACAGATGCTTAAGCTGCTGTCCGTGCTGCTCTCGGCTGCTAGTCTATTTTGGTCTGACTGCTCCTGCACACAGATGCTGCTCACAATTCTGTACGCTGCCATGGCCATATTGCCCAGCTGCTGTCTAGGTGCTGCACACGTCCTCCGCAATCAGCAATGCTCTGCCCAGCTAGCGTTGGCTGCTTCATGCACCCACACACGTTGCTAGCTCTGTTATATATAGCCCAATCTGTAACTCCTCAACAAATTTTTCCAGCACTGCTGTTGCTGCTCTGCGTTACATGCCCTAACATTCAGCTTGGCCACAACATGCTTCATGCTTCATATCATGCTTGGAACAATCAGCAGCTATCCATGCAGTCCAGAATCTGTAACAGCACACAGCAGCATGCACCAACACTCTTGGCAACAGTAGACAGAACAAGAAGACAGGGGCTATGTTTGATCCTGGTTGCCCACACTCTGCACCCTTCAACTGCTCCCTATTAACATCTACTTCTGCAGCATTAGTGATGGTGAAGGACTACAACTCTGCACTAAAATCTTGAACAAAAAAAAAAACTAATACTAGCTTGATAATGAATAACAGAAAAATAACAATAATGAATAGTGGAAGTAACGTGAAACAGAGCTAAACAGAGGACAAATATGAAACCATATAAATTGTATTAGTTCACTCATTGTATGCTATGTTCCACACGATAGCAATCTTACTTCTCATTAATACTAGTAAGCAAAAGAAAAAAAAAGAAAACAAACATGTAAAGATAAGCAAATAAAAAAAAAACAAAACCGAGAAGGGAGAATGCAGTAGAAAGAAACGGTAGCTAGCATTGATAAGCAGTAAAGAATAGCTTCTGTGTATTGCAAACAAAGTCAAATGAAACTAGGAAAATCAAATAACAATGCATGATAACAGCATGCTATTTATACTGAACTCTGATTTTAAGTTATTTTCAATGAAAATAGAGCCATTTATTATATTTGTGAATGAAATAAATCGTGCTGGAACGCGTGTTAACTAATGGGTTACACGATCCTGCTTGCATGAAATTTTAAATGGTATTGATAATGAAATTGTGATAGAGCCGCGTGTTAACTAACAGGTTACACACTCTTGCCCGCACATGATTTTTATGTTATTGATGATGAAACCATGCTGGAGCCCTCGTGTCGACTATGTGTCACACTAACTTGCTCGCACTAGTATATGAGACAAGGTTATGGTTGATGATTAATGTCGAGGTCGTAAAAGTCTGCCTACTCTCAAGTAGCCTCGAGCATACAATATATTGATGGAGTCCATGACGTAGGGCGTATGGACAGGGTCCATGGAGTACGTTATACCGTGAGACGATACATGGAGTACCTTGTACCGTGTTGGCATCTTCGGACAGATGATAGAGTAGAGATTAGCCGATGGGTTAGATTAACCTGCCTCCCTAGGCGACTGATACCCTTGCACGCCTAGCTAGCGATTGCTTAGGGTCACTGACTATGGCCATATGTCCACAAATGAATGCATATCCCTACCTAGTCTCAAAATGTTCTCAAATGGTTTCAAAAACTATGATTTGTGATTATGACAGAATCATTTATTGCCAATACCAGAGGAGTACTAACTTCGAAAATGAAAAGAGAGAGAAATGTGATGATTTGAAATATGTTTAAAGTGAAAAGAAAAAGCTTTCTATCGAATTAATGATTTCTGAATAGACTGCTATGGTTTGTCAAATTCATTGCCTTGAGATGATATTAAGCATGTATTATAAGCACGTAGATAGTATAGTTATCTGTCTGTTGTCATGTTTTCCTTACTGAGCGTGTTAGCTTACCCTTTTTTTTCTCCCTTGACAGATCAGGCTCAGTAGAGCATATTGCTGTCACCACTGCTATTTCTTTTGTTGTACAGCTCTCTTTGCTACATAAAGGTATATATATGTACACATATTTTGTATCTGAACACTAAATCGCACATGCATGTACTGTATAAGTTACTAGGGATGTAAAGGATGAGAAACAATTATATAAATAGATGTACATAGTTCATGAGATGTACAATTGTGTTTAATATTTGATACATAAGAATGAATAGAAATGATTAACATTAACTCACAGCCCAACTAAATCTTGTGAATGAAAAGGAAAAAGGTCAGCGATAACGGTCGTGACAGAAGGGGCTCCATGTATAGTCATGAGTGAGAGGGCAAATCTCCCTTCAATCACACTTTAGAAACATTTCATGCAATAGGTTAGACCGGGAGCCTATCTATTATCATTCTTTCTTTATAACGTTTACAAAAAAACCTCATTTTACAATAACCATAGAAGTCATGCAACTCATACTATGGACTTATTCTCATATGTGGTTTTCTACCTAGATATATCAATATCTATGTGTTTATCTCATACATTCACACACAGCGAGTAAGAAAACATATGTATCGCTATCTCTAATAGCTCGCATAAGTCCCTTATCTCGAATCACGCTTGAATCGTTTTCCTTTGATTCCCACTTCTAGTGATTCGACTTATCGATTCCAACGATATCTTTCACAGCTAAAATCGTGTATTATACATATCAGTATATTGTCATATACTTACATGATATTCAAATCAATGCATTTGGCCATTCATATCTCCTTTGGCCTCTTTATACCATTATTGGACTTTATCCTTTTATGAGTCCATTTCGAGTATATAACTCATTTTCGAGAATCTTTCAGACTCATCGAGTATATAGATTCGTATTTAATCGGTATTACATTTATAATACCTCAAGTTAATGATTTTCATTTCATTGTGGCATTTCATCAAACACCACATATAGTCAATCTTAGCCATTTCCAGTTCTAACACATGGACTTCATCAAATCATTATACAATCATGTATATATGCTTAATAACATCTATTCATGCTTAAATAATCATTAAATCCATGCCTACTCAACTATCTCATCTTTTTCTCACATTTCACCATATATAGGTCATGGATATTAAGCATGTTCTAATATATCTAAATCAACAATACATACACCAATCAACTCATAAGGTTGTATAGCTCAACATATATGAGATTGGTGCATTGAAATCTCACATAGATGGACTTTTCTCCTTTTGGCTAAATTTGGAGAAATCACCTTGTTTCCTTCAATCGAATAGTTTCACCACTTGCTTTTGGACTAAGAAATCACCTTGTTTCCATATAACAAGTATATACATCGAATTTAAGAACCTTACATCACTTATGATTCATATTACATAAATGAATGCATACTTAGGAATTTATAAGAGTTACATATGAAAATACGGGTCTTATAATATAGATTAAAGGTTGAAACATCTTAGTTCATGCCTAACTTTCCAAGACCTATAAATGGTTTAATGTGTCTAAGTGAGGAAAGGACTAGTAGGCAAGGATCAAATGATGAACTAAGTATGTATTGATGTTATTGAGCATGTGTATATGCTCTTACACAATAGTTTGGTGAACTTTTTATGCTAGAAATAAAAATGCCTGAAAGTGAGTATATGAGGTATTCGATGAAATGCCAAAATGAAATGAAATAATGAACTTGAGGTATTGAAAGCTTAATATCGATTTAATATGAATCGATAGACTCGAGGAGTCTGACAAATACTCGAAAAATGAGTTATATACTCGAAATGGACTTATGAAAGAATAAAGTCTGATAACGGTATAACGAGGCCAAATGAGATATAAATGGCCCAAGGCATTGATTTGAATATCATGCAAGTGAAATGAAGTATATGACAATAAACTGATGTGTGTAATACACAATTTCAGCTCTAGAAGATATCGTTGGAATCGATAAGATGGATCACGAGGAGTGGTAATCGAAGGAAAACAATTCAAGCATGATTAAAGGTGAGGGACTTATGCGAGCTATATAGATAGTTATACGTATGTTTTCGTACTTGCTTTGTGTGAATGTATGCGATACATATATAGATATTGGTATATCTAGGTGAAAACTATGTATGAGAATAAGCCTACTCGTATGAGTTGCATGACTTCTATGATTGTTATGAAAAGAGGTTTTTGTAAATGTTTTGAGAAAGAATGATAATAGATGGGCTCCCGGTTTAACCGATTGCATGAAATGTTTCTATTGAGTGATTGAAGGGAGATTTACCCTCCCACTCATAACTATACATGGAGCCCCTACTATTTCTTTTCTGTGTGAAATCGTGCTAGAGCATGAGAGGCAACGGTAATAAACTAGCCCCGCTAGCACATAATTTTAAAAAGGGATTTTTAGAAAAACAAAAGAGTGCTCGATGCCTCGGGTGATGCTGTGTGTTCCACTCGAGATGCTCGCACTAGATTTTGGGAGATCATGCTAGACCCTTCGAGTATTACTGTGTGTCTTGCTCTGACTATGCTCGCATGTAATTTCCTAGTAATACCATGCTTGATGCCTCAAGTATGTTGTGTGTCTTTCTCTGAGTTGCTGGCACGAGGGTTTTCATGATTGTACTGTATGTTAAGTAAAACTATGTTAGAGCCGTCATGTATTACTATGTGTCTTGCATTGACCTGCTCACACATGAATTATGAATGTGATGTGATGAGTACAAAATCGTGCTAGAGCTGTCGTGTACTATCGTGTGTCTGGCACTGACTTGCTCGTACGAGATTTTGAGACAACGAAAATGGGTGATAAGGATCCACGGGAGCACGATGCACCATGAGCGTTAGCCATAAGGTACGATGTGCCGTGATTTGAGTATGAGCTGAAGGGATGGTTGATCCGCCTCCTCAAGCGTAGGGTTCTCGCACACCTGATCAGTGTAGCCTAGAATCCGACTATAGCCATAAGTCCTATATTTATTTGATTGATATACATAGTCATTACTGTGTGTGGTGACGCATTTTCCCTTACTGTGTGTCTGGGGAGGTGATAACCCACAATTATGTCTCATGTATATTAAATTGTTGTGTGTAGAGTGATTTCTAAATATGTACTCAATGCTTTTAAAGACGCGCTTTATGAATTGGAACATGCTGTGTGAATAAGCAAATACTCATCTAGTGAATTAATGGTTTCGCAACGATGGAAGCTATTTTAAAGAGAATGCATTTGTTTTGTAAGGAAAATGAGTATATATGTATTTTAGCATGTAGATAGTATAGTTATCTACCTGCTTTCATATTTTCCTTACTGAGCGTGTTAGCTCACCCCTTTATTTCTCCTCTACAGATTCTACGCAGTAGTGAGTATACCGCAATCGTCCCTGCTATCGTGTTTTCTCTAGTCATCCAACAGTATAGAGAGGCATACACTTGAGATGAAAAATTTTGTACCTTGTAAATTAGTGCACAGTACAGTTTGTATTTTGTAATTTGGGGAATGTATATAATAGAAACTGATGTAAACGCTTCCGCACATATATATAAAGGTTCCAGTTTCTATTCTACTTCATTTGTATAACTATATTTAACTAAAAAATGAGATATGAATTGGATATTGAATCACAACCCAATTGTAAGTGGTAAGGTAAAGGTCACGCACTAGTATAGAGAGTCGTGACATATTGGGCCCACCAAATGGCCCAACAATTCGACCTAATGGGCCTAAGAAATTCGACCCACACTTGTTGCACCTTAATGGGCCTTAAAATTTCCAACTTTAGCCCATTTCGTTTCACCGGTTTAATTTAATCCGGCTTTCATCCAAATAAATTTTCCTTACTTCAGGGGATGAATATCGAGTGTTTTAACCAAAACTATTTCTTCCCCACTTTTTAAAGATACTTAGGTTAAATTCTAACCATGGTTAGTCAACTATGGTTAAAGTCCACTTTTCTTAACTACCATTGACTTTTCTTGACCATTGACCACATTTGACTTTTTTCTCAACATCCCAAAAGTATCATTTTCCATGGTTCACTCTCATCGTTATGTTTTGGCCGTTTCCTGGAGGCGAATATGTCAAAAACACCTTAAACGGACCACTTCGAACTCTTTTAGACCCTTTTTGACAATTTCACTTCTTCAACCTTATCGGGACTAAACCAAACTAACTTTCCTTCTTGGACCCTCTATATTTTAATCTTTTGAGTCCATTTCTTCAGCCAGAATCCTTACGGTTTAGCCTGAGCTCACTTTAGCTTATAATTGGCTTTTTAATGCTTTTAAAGCATTTTCTACTCTTACTTGAACTTGGAATTGTAATACCCTCTTTCTTATGATTCTAATAACCTATTTCAATATTTAAAATGTTGAATCATTAGTGGTACAATGCAAAATTAGGGGTCTTACAATCCTCCCCACCTTAAGAAATTTTGTCCTCCAAATTAGAACCAAGTTAATCCTCGCATAAATGTGGATGCTTCTCTTATGGGTGTGCTAATAAGTAATGCCTTCCCTAAAGGCACAAACTTTACATATGGAAGCAGTTTATGTGCAAATTTAGGTAATATGAATGAATGCGTGGCACCAGGGTTAATTTAAACAAATGCTTCAAGACAAAGATCAAAGTGGTACCTTTCGCCACATCAAATGAAGCATCAGCAGTGTCTTGGTCTAAAGCATACACTCGCCCTCTACCGATAGCTTACTTCCCCTTTTCCTTGGCTGTGGCCTTCCTTGTCTAGGTTAAAGGACCAGTGAGAGCTTTCTGTGGCTCCTCTTGCCTCTGTGCTATAGGAAATGGAGGTTCAGGGCAATCTCTCACTATGTGGTCGATCTTGCCACATCTATAGCATGCTCCAAAGGCCATATAGCAAGGACTATTAGTGTGATACCTACCACACACTCTACACTGTTCTGTAGTAAGCCGATGTCCTCTAATAACTATACCCTTGTCTAGAGTTGGGGCCAGTAGCATAGTTAGCTTAACTGTCCTACCCCGAATCTCCTATCTTCAGTCTCTTACTGAAAAATCTTCTCCCTACTCTGAAACCTCTATCGTCCCTTGTTCTCTTTCTATCTCTATCTCTACCCCTATCTGCCATGTCAAACTCAAAGGCGTGCAGTTCAGAATCCTATTCACAT
This sequence comes from Firmiana major, assembly GCA_033439115.1. Classification (NCBI taxonomy): domain Eukaryota; kingdom Viridiplantae; phylum Streptophyta; class Magnoliopsida; order Malvales; family Malvaceae; genus Firmiana; species Firmiana major. The sequence goes on along the minus strand of CM065907.1, from coordinate 66,583,727 downwards.
AGCTACGCTTTACGTACTGCCTCCTCATAGGTAGAAATGTCTAATAGAGCCAGTCTTGACCTAATAGATGGTTTTAGTCCATCAATAAACTTTTGGACCTTTCGGACCTCACTGCTCATGGTATCGGGATCATACCTACCCGAGGATATAAATCTCGAGTCATACTCATCCAGTGATCTGGTCCCCTGGGTTAATCCCATGAACTCTAGTTGTAATTTCCTCCGAGCAGTATCCGAAAAATACTACCTCCAGAAAGCCTCCAAAAATATCTCCCAAGTAATGATTGTATGTCGAACTCTCAGAAATGGTCTAGTGGACTTCCACCAATGTTCTGCCTCTCCCTTCAGCATGAAAAAGGTAAAGGCGACTCTTTCAGTCGTCGTACACCTAAAAACCCCATATAGTTTCTCTATCTCGTTTACCTATTCCTCAGAAATTACTGGGTTCTTTACCCTGCTAAATGAACTTTTAGAACTGCCTTAACCTCTCTAACTAGCAGTTGTATCCTAAATCATTACCAGACTCCTGTGGGGCTACTAAAGAAGGTGTAGGCTGAACCGGTGGGGACTGTGTAGGTCTAGTAGATATAGGTGTAGACGGTTCTGCTGTCGATGGCATGGGTTCAGGCTCTGCGGGTGCAAGTGTCTCAGGTGCAGCTGCAGGCATAGCTGGGGCAGCTTGACCAGCTGTACCCTGCATACGGTCAAACCTTGTCATAGTCTGAGTCAATAGTGCCCTTTAGTTATCCATACTCCACTCTAAACTCATGAAGCGGGCATTAGTGGTCTCTGTGGGACCTTGTTGGGCATGGTCAGATGAGGATACAGTCGGACTCACAGGCCTACCTATACGACCTCGAGCACGAGTGCTCGCCCCTCTATCATGGCGTCTATCTGTCATAGTGATGAAATTTTTGCATTCATAATCATTCCTTATTACAATAACAGCCCAGTATACACAATTATATCTGAATAATGCATAGTAACATGAGGATGTAAACTTTCCTAACCACTAACACCGAATCATATCAGACCAACTCAACTCTGATACGATTCGGTCACGATCGACTTTTCCAAAATCACTACAAATTTTTCATTTTTTCGCCACCAGTTCCAGTAAAATAGTTGGGTTATGAGTCGACATTAATCCAGTCACTTTACTTATCTTACCATCCATTATCTATATCAGTTTACCAGTAGGATCGACAGTCAGTAAACTTTATACAGAAGCATTTCATAACTATAGACACATATGTTTACATCCCGTAAATATTACATCCACATACATTACTGTGTTGTTACATATCCAGATACAAAAGCTATATAATTGTGTATATCTTCTCGTAAGATGGGAAACTGCGAGTGATAGGAATACAGAACTGACGCTGACTCTCTATCTATGACAAGTGCTCTGTAGAGAAGGGAAAATGAAGGGATGAGCACAACTTGCTCAGTAAGGCAATTATACAAGCTAATAGATAACTACACTATCTACGTGCTCATAATGCCATGCAGTAAAACAGTCCAGTTCAATGCAGTAAAATCAGCTCAGTTTGGTTCAGTAAAATCAGTTCAGTGCAATAAAACAGTTCAGTTTGGTTCAGTAAAATCAGTTCAGTTCAGTATAGTAACGCAGTTCAGTTTGGTTCAGTAAAATCAGTTTAGTTCAATGCAGTAAAATAGTTCAGTTCAATTTAGTAAAATTAGTTCAGTTCAGTAATTATGTAGATCAAGGTTCAACCCATCCCTAGGGTTTACCTTGTCTCAATATAAAACATGTTCAGTTTTATCAGTACAGTAATATATGAGATAATGAGAGCACGGGCAGGATTCGATAAACAGTAGGGAGTATGATCATATCTAGTGGATTCCAGGCATCACGGATCAGGTGTGCGGGATATCCAATCGCTTAGGGAGGTGGGTCAAATCCTACCCGTCAACCAGTTAGTTCAGTAGTCCGAAGACTTAAGCACGATACAGCGTATTCTGTGTTACTTACACGGTACAACGTACTCCGTGGACCCCAGTATTCAGTATCCAGTGCCATGTCTCAAAATACAGTGCGAGTCCTTGAGTGTGACTCTCAGTCAACTCCCCGCTCCAACACGATTTCATTTATAGTTCATATCATAAACATGACAGATGGCTCAATTCTAGTGAAAATAGCACTAAAAATCAAGTTCAATATGTAAAACGGTGCAAGAAGGTTAACTTTCCGTATAGTCACCCATCATGGAATTTCTCCCACTCAAGCACTTTTAACTTTGAAAAACGTGTAATTTAATGCAGACAAAAATTCCTAAGCCAATCTATCATTACACTATTACAAAACAATATTTTACGACAAAGACACTGAAATCATGCATTTCATGCATTTTCAAATTCTTGCTATTCCCAGTGGCATTTTGGTAATTTTCCTATACTTTGGTTTCCATTTAGATATTTCAATTTCTATATACTCCATAGTATTTAATTGTATACGGTAGGTAAGAAAATACGTGTAGCTATCTCTAACAGCTCATATAAATCCCTTACCTGGATTTCAGTCGAATGCACTTATAACTTTCCATTTTTCGTATATCGATCTATTCGGCTTCCGATGTGTCTCCCGGAGTTGCAGATAGTTATCTATCATGTCAATCCATCTTTATAACTCGTATTCCAGTTTCATTACGATATATTTAAACTATTGGGCCCGAATACTCTTATTGGGTCTTACTTCTCCTTAATGGTCTAACTTTGTGTTAAGCTCATTCTCACTTCGCTATTTATTCTATCAAAACCTATTGGGCTCATCAGGCCCATTAACACTTATAGGGCCTTATCCGAGGTCCATTGGCCTTATTGGGTCGACACCATGTGCTTGGCCCATGAAACCTCTCGGCCATGGATGGTGTGCCAAACACCATCATGCCTAGCCATGCCGATTGGCCATCACCATGGCTTGCCATGCTTGCCTAGCTCACTTAGGCATTTTATCAAACACTTGGTTGGCATGTCTTAAGCCTTTCCTATAGTTTATGTTGGCATTTTATTAAACACCTTATATGCAAACATCATACAACCATCATTATGAACAAATTGATTAAAACTAACTATGTTATAATCAGGTATACATGCATATCAACCTATTCATGTCTTAAAATCACACGCTTACCCATCAAAACACAAATACCAACTTTTGGCCAACATGTGTTCATCACCTTAGGTGATGTTTTACCATACAATTCATACACCAATCAACTCCATATAATTCATAGATCAACATTTATGAAGTTGAAAGATTGAAAACTTACCTAGCTTATAGTTCTTCACTTGGCCGAAACTTTGCTTAATGTTTGCCCCCTTCAATATGGCTTCTCTATGGCTGGTTCCAAGATATGTTATTCTTCTCTTAAAATGGAACAACTTTCATTAGGATCACCTGTTCCAAATATGTCTCTAACCTAGTGATTTCTAGTGAGAGAAAGCTTGAAAACTATTTGGTTATGGTTTCTTCACTTTGTCGAAAATGAAAGGATGAAGATGATTATGTGTTGGCTGATATTTATAGCCTAAAGACTTAGTCATTAAGTCACCAATTTCAGCCATCTTAATTGACTTTTAAAAAGTTTAGGTGGTGGTTACCAAATTGGATTTTGCTGCCTTTGTTTAGGTGATAGTTACCAAATTTGATTTTGCTACCTTTGTTTAGGTGATGGTTACTAAATTGGATTTTGCTACCTTTTATTAATGGTTTTTAACTTATACTAATGGGCTTTCCAATTGGGCTTTCGATTTGGGCTGAAACTTTTCTACCAATTGGGCCTTAAATTGACTTCATATTGGGCCCACCAAATGGCCCAACAATTCGACCTAATGGGCATAAGAAATTCGGCCCACACTTGTTGCAACTTAATGGGCTTTAAAATTTCTAACTTTGACCCATTTCGTTTCACCCATTTAATTTAATTCAAATTTCATCCAAATAATTATTCCTTTCTTCAGGGGATGAATATCGAGTGTTTTAACCAAAAATATTTCTTCCCCACTTTTTAACAATACTTAGGTTAAATTCTAACCATGGTTAGTTAACTATGGTCAAAGTCCACTTTTCTTAACTAACATTGACTTTTCTTGACCATTGGCCATGTTTGATTTTTTTCTCAACATCCCAAAAGTATCATTTTCCATGGTTCACACACTCATCTTTATGTTTTGGTCGTTTCCTGGAGGCGAATATGTCAAAAACACCTTAAACGAACCATTTCGAACTCTTTTAGACCCTTTTTGACAATTTCACTTATTCAACCTTATCGGGACTAAACCAATCTAACTTTCCTTCTTGGACCCTCATATTTTAATCTTCTGAGTCCATTTCTTCAGTTAGAATGGTTAGAATCCCTATCGTTTAGCCTGAGCTCACTTTAGCTCACAATTGGCTTTTTAATGCTTTTAAAGCATTTTCTACTCTTACTTGGACTTGGAAATGTAATACCCTATTTCTTATAATTCTAATAACCTATTTCAATGTTTAAAATGTTGAATCATGAGTGGTAAAATGCAAAATTACGGGTCTTATAGGTTGTTATTCCACTTATAAAGAACAAGTTTCGAGGTTGGGGTTTTTCCCAATGAGACTTGTTCCGTGCTTAAATCAGTAATGATTGTGAGAACTGTAAATTTTATGAGTTTTGCTAAGTGAGAATTGTAATTTGGTGAATGTAATTATGATATGTTGATGTACACGCAAGTTTTAAATTTAATGAAGTATAAGGAGATGAAGTTTTCAAGTTTTAAATGTGTGTGGATTGAAATATGGCCTATGGAGTAGATTATGATGAGTTTTACATTGAGTTTCCTGCAATTGATGCAACAGCAGTAGAATATGTGAAGGCCATATCAATCTCCAAGGATGAGAGATCGATCCCATAACTCCAGAATGCAGAAAAATATGTAAATGCAGAGAGGCAGATCGATCTCATAGGGAAGAAGATCGATCTCCTAATGCCTCTGTCTAGCAAGGATCGATCCTTTCACAAGGACAGATCAATCTCCTTAACTCTCGGCCTGAAAGAGATCGATCCCCAATTTAAAGCCAGATCGATCTCCACTTAGTTTTCTTATGAAGAGCAGATCGATCTCTACCCTCGACCAGATCGATCTTGTAGTTATTAAGGGAGCAGTTGAATCCAACAGAGATCGATTTCCTTCAATACCAGATCGATCTCATAAGTCATATCTATATAAGGATCACGAGATTTTCTCCTGGAACCGAGCCTTTCTCTCTCTGTAACCCAAACCTTCACCATTTTCACCCAAACCAAGCTTTCTCTCTCTAAAATTCACCTTATTCTAGACGAAATTAGACAAAAGGCCAAGAGACAAAGTTGTTCCTTTTGGCAAGGAAAACAACATACTAGAAAATCAAAGCTGGACTTGAGCAAAGGGAAGAGACAAGCATTCTACAAGTTGGTCAAGAGAGGACAAGCTAGGTAAGCTCACAAAATCCTTGGTTTAAGCATTATTATTGGGGATATTTGTGAATAAATGCATTTATACATATTTTTTGTTGGAAATGTTTAAGGCATGATGGAACCAACCAATGGGTTTAGTTAGAAAGTTTAATATGGCTGTCTTATGATGATTATGAGTTAGCTTAAGTGTTGATAAAGATGTAGAAAGAGTTTTGAAATAATGTTGAGTTAGAATGAGTAAGAGAAAGAGATGGAAAATGAAAATGATGTATATTGATGGGTTAATGATGTGTGTGGACAGCTCGAGAATCCAACGCGGGAAACGAAGCTAGTCTGAGAACCCGAGGGTATTGTATCACTCAAGGTGCAAGAGGCAAGGGAAATAAACCATTTGTGCTTGTGAGTTTTCTAGTCAATGAAAACGTTTTAAGAGCATGAAAAGAGTTTGATGAATGAGCATGTTTTATGAAATAATATGATGTGTTGATAAATGTGTGAGTGTTTTACCAGTTTGAGCTCGATTTTGATGTGATTTGTGTAATTGTGAAAACATGTGGTTTATAACCAAAATGGGTTTTTGTGGTAACCACCATAAGCTCTACGTGAAGGTAAAATGATTTTTATACAACAACGACATGTTTTTACTGTGTGAGTGTTTTGTCGGTTTGAGCTCGATTTGATGAGTTTTGTGTAAATGTGAACACAATGTGTTATAACCGAAATAGGTTTTTTTATAACTATTATGAGCTCTACGTAAAGGCAACACGATTTTTACTGAGACTATGGCTTGTCATAAGATGCACATCGGGCTTTGCTCTTGTAGCATGTAAGACCGACGCCTCCGTTCTAGTAACATGAGATGACCCCGCTCCACGATAGTGATGGGTGGCTTTGCTTTGATAGCATGTAAGACCGGGTTGTGCTATGATAGCATGTAATACCGACGGTTGTACAACTCTTATCAAGTCTACCGCAAACCATGGCCATGTATGTATTATTGTCGACGAAATCCCTCGATTGGGGATGTCCGCCTAGGGGACGAATTCAATCATTGTGATGTGTCGTGACGTTGATTTCATATGAGTTTTATAAATGCCTAGTCTCGATTTAATTGATGATGATGTGAATTTTACTACTGTGATTTATATCATGCTATGAGATTTGATATAATTTGATTGGTGATTTTTGTCACGTGTTTTATGCTATTGCCATTGTTTTACACAATTATTTCTATAACGACTTGCATGATCATTATTTTCCATCATATTGTGATTGTGATAATGATTTTCATAACTTCCCTTATCCTCTTTACTAAACGTTTTGAGAGCTCACCCTTTTTCCTCCCCCCTCCAGATTATTTGCAGTAAGCAAGATAGCGCCTGCCGCGTATGTGATATAGGCTGGTGGACAAGATCTCGCCAGGCTATTGCTTGTACACGCATAAGGTATAATTGAGTTCATTTTGTATCCAGACAATGATGTAATACAGACACTTGTAATGAGTATTTTGGGATGTAATTAGGTTGATATGAAAGAAATGATATGAGACTTATAGGTTGATTCTTTTTGGGATATTATGTAATTGATCCATTAAGTATGAGTTGTATGATCTTAGGTATAATGACTAGTGTTAAAAACGTATGTGAGCACATGAAACTATACAGGAATACACCCAGAGTTGTTAGTTTTGTTTTAAGAAAAAATTTAAATTAGCCCTATTTTTCGCGCTTTTGGGCTGTCACAGATTTTCTTAGTATCAGAGCAAAGGGTGTCTAGTACTTTCAGTTTCAAGTAATTGGAAGTAGATTACATCCCAAGTGTCTATATTGTCTAGCAATGAATTGAATTTAACGAGTAAAATTATGATCGATGTTTAATGAATACTGACAATTCTATATTTTTAGAATTATTTGTGCTTAATTTCCTAAATAATTATTTAAATCCCCAATTTATTTTGTTAATTATCCCCTTTATTTAATTAAAATTCTCATTTTTGCAGATAAATCAAATCCGGATGAGTTTTGAATATTTCGGTAGAAAATGGACCGGAATTGGGCTAAAATCGAGATTGAGCCATGCGGACAACACGAGTCATGCCACCTAACACATCCAATTGGACAAGAAGACCGATGACATGGAAATATCTTTTCAAGGAGCCAATGGTGTGAAGACAAGTGGCCAAAAAAAAATGCCAACTCATCAAGAATGTAAAAATTACCATTTTGCCCCTAGTGTGCTTATAAATAGGAAGATGACAATTGAAAGGAATGTAATTTTCAGGAGTAGAAGTTAGTGTAATTTTAGGAGTAGGAGTAGTGTAGGTAGAGTAGTTTTTAGAATTATTTTCCTTCCTAGTATTTTTTATTTTCCCATTTGTTTTACTATGCATTTTCATGTTCTTATTTAAGCTTTGTTAAATTTTATTTTCAAGGAAGAATCACTTTTATTTTCATGTTTTTGGTTTGATAAGCTTAGCTCTTTAATATTTTTTTTTTAGCACTTGAATTCTCAAATCTCTTTTAATCCTCGGGTTAGCCTTCATGATTGGATTTCATCTTTATTTTCCCACTCTCCATGCATTCGGGTTTGCGAGGTGCTGAGCTTGCTCACTGCCGAGCATTGTGACACAGCAGTAGAAGAGGGAGAAGCCGGTGACAGTGGCCATCTTCCTCAGCTATTTAATCGGTTGTGGTGCAGAGGTGGAGAAGCAGCAGCTAGCATCCCACAGGCAGCAGCAAGCAATCCGAGAACTTTCCTCTGTTTCCTCTGTATTGTGAAGTACTTACTGTTCATATTGGTGTTGTTTGTAACCTTCATTGCTTATCATTTTCTGCTGGAAGAGTGAGGCTCGGGGTACTGTCAAGGTGCTGAAGGCTGGACTGACGCAAGAGGAGGCTTCGAGTTAGCTGGTGTAGCTGTTGTGTTGTCCCATTTAGTTGTAACAGTTGATAAATTGTGTTGCACGATTTGCACCATGGATATTGCCTGCTGCCAGGGCTGTGTTGCAAGGCATGGAGCACAACCCGTGAACCTGGAATGGCAGCTGAATAACGTGAGCAGACTGAGAGCATCCCGTGTAACTGAAACAGCAGAGGACACAACCAGAACAGCAGCAGTTGCAGAACCGAGAATGGAAGCATGGACACAGCTGGAGCTAGCAGTGTAGCAGGTGGCAGAGGACAAAACCGTGAAGCCTGGAGTAGCTGGCAAAAGCCTGAACCTAGAGGCATGGACAGGCCTCACCCGTGAGCTAACAACAGCAGCAGACCAGCGGAAACAGCAACGGACCAGCGGACACCCGAGACCACACCTGGAAACCGAAAAACAAAATGCAAAATGATAAATGAATAGTATTTTGGAGGGAAATGTTTAAATTGTTAAGGCCTTGTTTGGCTTTTGCATTTTGGGCATTAACTCATTTTCATGCATTTTAGTTTAGTTTATTTTTAATTTAATTTATTAGCTTAGTTTAGAGTTGTTAATTAAATTGCATAATTATTATTCTTGCCTAATAGTGTAGAACTTAGTTTTAATTAGGTTAATAGTTAATTAAATGTTCATTTAGAATTAGATTAGGGGTAAATTCATTTCATTAAGTCTTAGGTTAGTTTAAATTGCATTTGATTAAGTAGTTTAATTGCATTTTTAGGTTAGTTTAATTTTAGTTTAATTAATCTTGCTTTTTTATTTTCATATTTGCATTTAATTTTAATTGCGTTAATTAGTTTTAACTGTTTTAATTTTTTTTGTAGGTTTTCGATTTTAATTGTTTGGAGTATTGTAAGTACTTCTTGCTCGGTTTTATTTCCTTTAGTTTTTATTATTTTATTGCTTTCAGTATTTTCAATTCTAGTTATGTAGATCACCCCTTAATTTCATAATTTGCTAGAATATACTTAGAGTAAGATTAACCGGTACTTAATTAGGCTAGTCAACTTCTCTGTGGGACGATAACTCGGGACTCAAATCCCATTATTACTTGTACGACCCGTGCACTTGCGGATATATACCCTTAGGGCTCATCAAGTTTTTGGCGCCGTTGCCGAGGAAGTCTTAATTATTCATTAGTTAATATGAAATTATGCTTAGGTGTAATTCTAGCTTGTAAATGTTTAGAGCCTTAGCTTAGGTTAGTTAAATTTTCTCTTAATTAAAATCAAAAAAAATTGAAAAACTTAAAAAAAAAAAATTCTAAGGACTTTTCGATGATTGCATGCGTAGAGTCAGGAGTTTCGATTGATTTCCTTTAGATCCTGAAATTGAACAAACACTTAGAAAAATTTGAAAGGATTTTAGGAAATTATTAGCTCCGCTGCAAAACATCATGGCAGAAAATAGAGAATTTAGAACAGTTGGAGATTATGCAATGCCGACAATTGGAGAATATTATTCCGGCATTAGGCCACCAGCTGTCCATGCAAACAACTTCGAAATTAAGCCCGCAATCCTCCAGATGATCCAAACTTCTCTACAGTTCAGTGGGCTTCCACACGATGACCCACATGCTCACCTTGGGCAATTTTTAGACTTATGCAACACCTTCAAGCATAATGGATTATCGGACGACGCACTCAGGCTTAGACTATTCCCTTTCTCACTTAGGGATAGGGCGAGACACTGGTTGACCTCTCTGCCTCCGGGATCAATTTCCACATGGGACGAGTTAGCCCACCAATTTCTAGCCAAATTCTTTCCTCCCTCTAAACTAGCCCAACTCCGTAGCAATATATCTTCCTTTGCCCAGTACGACTTTGAATCTCTTTATGAAGCATGGGAACGATATAAGGAGCTTCTTAGGAAGTGTCCTCACCACGACCTACCTCTATGGCTTCAAGTCCAAACTTTCTATAATGGACTTACAAGCCAAAATAGGACCATAGTGGACGCTGCTTCGGGTGGAGCCTTGATGTGCAAAACAGAGGAGGAGGCTTATGAGTTGCTAGACAAAATGGCGGCTAACAACTATCAATGGTCCTCGGAGAGGCAAATGCCAAAGAAGCCGGCGGGTATTTATGAGCTCTACAGGATGTCCACCTTGACTTCTCAGATAGCCAATCTTACAAAGAAGGTGGAGTCGCTCAGTACCCAACATAATCCTCCCAATAGTCCTAACCCTATATATTCTGTCCAAAGTCCTTTTCTTTCCTGCGAGCTGTGTAGTGGTACCCACTCTGTAGATAGGTGTCCGCTCAACTTAGAATCGGTTCAGTATGTTGCCCCTTCTCAAACGTAACAGAACAACCCTTTTTCAAACACCTATAATTCAGGGTGGAGGAACCATCCTAACTTCTCCTGGAGCCAAAACCAAGGGCAAACTTCTAATCCCATATCTGTAGGACCCCCTAATTTTCAAGCTCCACCAGTTCAGGTACCACCACAGCCACAATTTCAATTTCCACATCATCCGCCTCATCAACCATCCCCACCACAATTTCAGCATCATCCATCTCACTTCCATCAACCACCACCACCACCATTTATGCAGCCCCAACTCTACCATGCACCAGCAGCTGAGAAGAAGCCTACATTAGAGGAGATGTTCATGACTATCCTGCAAGATCAAGCTGCTTCAATTAAGAACTTAGATGTTCATGTGGGACAAATAGCTAGTGCTCTTAGCCAACGTCCTCAAAGGACCCTTCCTAGTAAAACTGAAGTTGATCCTGTTAAGCAAAGGGAGGGTAAGGAACATGTTAGATCTATCACCCTTAGGAGTGGCGGAGAGTTAGATGAGCCACAAGTCAAGTCCCAACCTGAACAGCACATAGTTGAAGAGCACATAGGTTCTAACGAAGCAGCTCAGAAAGAGCAGGAACATCAGGATCGGGTTGCAAAACTAGGCGCTTCTTCATTTTTACCTTCTTCTTCTTTACCGCCTTCCTCGTCCTCTGATTCTACAGAGTTGACTATGAGAGTCCTAGATCAGGAAGTGAAATTTAATGTTTTCAAACCTTTGAAGCTCCCTGATGACTCTCAAGAGTGTTTTAAGATAGAGATTGAGGAAAATATAAGGCTGAAGCATATAAAATCTCAAGGAAGGAGGGAAGCAGCGAGAGCTCAGGAGGGGTTAACTGTCAGCATTCTGTCACCATTTTGGCTAATCCTCTTACTCTTCGCCTTGCTGCTGAGTGTTGTCTTCTTCAACTGCATTTGAAGTGGCTGTGCTTTTATTTTCACTGTGTATATAGTTCTTTTTCTTTTTTCTTTTCTGTTGTTTCTTTCTTTGTTTATTTTACAGGTTTATTTTCTAGTTTTACGCTTTCAATTAAAGCTTCAGTTGTTCATCATCATCAGAAAGGGGAGTATTCTGTCTTTAGCTTAAATTCTTATATTATCTGCACACTGAGGACACTGTGCACTTTAAGTTTGGGGGAGGGGATATCACTTGAACTATTTTGAGAAAAATTGGATAAATTTTCAAAAAATTTTCGAAAATCTGAGAAAGAATTTTCAAAATTTTTTCGATAATATGAGCTTAAATTGCTTGATTTTGGGATGATTGAGTGCTTAGCATGTAGTTTTCCCATATTCCGATGATATGACCCCATGATTTAGTATGACTTTGATTGACTTAGAAGCATGATTATAAGAAAAGCATGAAGTTGAATTTTTGAATTTGTCTTGATTCTGATTGCGATTGCCTCATCTTATGCACATGTCATGTCATGAATCAGTATATTTATTTAGAGAAAGCTTATGTGTACATAGGATTGCATTTGTTCAGTTGATTTTGTGCATCATATTCTAGAATTTGTTTGATCTAATCTCGAGGTGAAATATTAGATCACACTTGATTAGGGAGATGATTTAGGCCATCTTTGGATCGTTTGTGCCTTTCTAGCCTTCCTTGTACATATTCTACCCCTAGTCACCCATCTGGGCCAAATAAGCTTTTCTCTGTAAATACACCTGCTTATTTTTGTTTCCTTAGCTTAAATAATTTTTCCTATCCCTTACCCCGAAAGCATGAAAAGTCATTGGATATATTGTGAGCTATATGGGTATTAAGTGATAGTGAAGGAGTATGTAAAAAAAAAAAATGAAAAATGATGAAAAAGAAAGAAAAAGAAAAAAATAGAAAAATTCAAGAAAAAAAAATGTTTAGCAAAAGAAATAAGTTTGGGGGAAATGATTAGAGCACTTACATTAAGATCCTAGAAGTAATGCATGTTAAGGGGTAATTAAACCTAAATCGACTTTATCATACTTAGCCCCAGCCTTACATTACAAGCTTAATGAAGTCCTATTAATCTTTGGTTAAGTGTGACTACATTAGTGGAGAGTTTAGTGAAAAGCAAACTTATGGGAATGATCACATGTCATTGACTTTGCATTCACTATGTTGCATAATCTGATCCGGATAGTGTACTGTGAATTGACTTTGACATTTTTCACACACTCACAAGGAGTCCAATTTAGGTTAGGACTTATGATTGAATAATTCTAAGTGCTGGATTTGTAATTGTGAGTCTTTGATTTCATAGTCTGTACTTTTTCTTTGAGGATAATATTGGGAAAATTATTGTGTTTTGTACTTGTCATTCCTACAATCATTTTGTTTTGCTTGAGGACAATCAAAAGCTCAAGTTTGGGAGTGTGATAATTCTATATTTTTAGAATTATTTATGCTTAATTTCCTAAATAATTATTTAAATCCCCAATTTATTTTGTTAATTATCCCCTTTATTTAATTAAAATTCTCATTTTTGCAGATAAATCAAATCCGGATGAGTTTTGAATATTTCGGTAGAAAATGGACCGGAATTGGGCTAGAATCGAGATTGAGCCACGCGGACAACACGAGTCATGCCACCTAACACATCCAATTGGACAAGAAGACCGATGACATGGAAATATCTTTTCAAGGAGCCAATGGTGTGAAGACAAGTGGCCAAAAAAAAAGCCAACTCATCAAGAATGTAAAAATTACCATTTTGCCCCTAGTGTGCTTGTAAAATTCAGTGCGAGTAGTACTCCAGCACTCTGTATATGAGCTAAAATATAAAATCCAGTACGAACAGTGCTCGAGCACGATTTAAAACTCATAAAAACATGACAGGCTGCTTAATTTCACTAAAACAAATCAAAAATCACAACTGGCACCTAATTCGTGCCCTTTCATGTAAAAACATGAAATAAATAGTCAGCCTATCCATAATTTGCTTAAATTAAAGCAACATAATCATAGGAATATCAAAAACATGAAAATCATGCAATTTCATAGCCTTACTACCCTTTTTTTGAAATTTTCCTAACTAGGGGCAAAATCATAATTTTCACATATACCTCGATTTTCGTAAAAATTATTATTCTATTTCTAGATACCTTATGAAATTCTACGTAATGTAAATAACCCCAAAAATACGCGCAGATATCTCTAAGGGCTTACAAAATTCCCTTACCTCATTTTTCTGTACGGTCTTACTTTTCCAACTCTACCGATCACCCGATCCGTTTAGCTCCTAATATTTACTCCGGAGCTGCAGATAATCATTTATCGGGTCAAATCCAAGCATGATTATTCATATTTCACTTTAACTAGGCTTAATTTAAATCATTGGGCCCGTTTTACTTTATTAGGCCCGATTTCATCTTAATGGGCCTTGACCCATTTCCAGCCCGTTTCCACTTATTAAATCCTTTCTTCGAGTCTATTGGGCTCTCAATACCTATTGGGCCTTGTTCCCAACTCTTTGGATAGCCCATATATCATTTACGACAATTAATTTCAAATTCCATACATTACGAAATTATACAGAAATTAAATCGCAACTTACGCGATTAATTCCTAACTCTTATAACTATCCAATTTATAGAAATTGAGCTTCACTTACCCAAGATTACGCGATGGTGTGCAAATTGAAGTTCGTTCGGCTCACGTTCGAAATTTATCGTCGAACTACATAATTTATATTTAATTCTGGAGTATTTTTCCAATCAAATATAATTTAAATAAATTTCCCAAAAATCAAATCGGTCACTTTTGACCTCGTATCGACTTACCCGAAGTCCGGTTTATCCCCCAAAATCTTCCTTTTTTTCCTTTTTCTCTTTTTCTCCCTTTTTCCTCTCTTTCTTGGCTGAACCGGTTCAGCCCGGTTCGGTCTAGTCCAACTTTCTCCCTCGTCGTTCGAGGCTTCACCGGTCGGTTCTCCACTGGCTTCCACCTCCAGCTTGTCCGCGGGGTAGTCCGATGCATGGATCTGGGGTTGGTTTCACCAAAGCTCGTCGAAAAGTGGCCGGTCCAGCCTCTTCTCTCCTTCGACGTCGGTACCAATCTCTTTCTGCGCCGTTCGGCGGTGTTTCTGGTCGATCTGCCCCTCGATCGGCGCCACTGTCATCCCCCTCTAGCCGGTGGTGAGTCGTTCCTCCGGCCGCCGATCGCCTCTCTTTCCTCTTTTTCCCTCTTTTTCTCTCGATTTCTCTCCCTCTCTCGCTGGCCGCGGCTCTCCTCCCTTTGCCAGCGCCGACGGTGGCCTCAGCTACTTCATCTCCTCAGTGGCAGCCTCCGATCGGAGAAGCAGAAGGGAGGCCCTCGGCTCCCTTGTTGGTCTTTTGCTTCTTTCTTGTTTCTTTCTCAAACAGAATCGCAACTCGCGATTCTGTTTTTTATTTTTTTAATTAATTATTTTATTTTTATTTATTATTTATTTTTATTATTATTTTAATCAATATTATAATATTATTTTGGCAAAATATCTAAAAAAATTATATTTAATTCATTTAACCAATAAATAAATTTATCGGTATTATTTCGGCTTTTCGGTATAATTTTTGATTATTTTCGGGATTATTTTCCGAGGTGAAAATTTCGATTAATTCCAGTAAATTCATATATTGATCAATTTAACCCAAAATTTAATTATTTCTTCGTTATTGATCAAGATTCTCAAATCCATTATTTTTAATTAAATTTTCTTATCGAATTTATACCTACTTTCGATCTTGTGACCGTTTTGCCCTTGAACGTGTTTGAAAATTTCATTTCAATCCTTTCTTTCACGAACACACTCATTTTGTGTTTTAACTAAATTCGGGTCTTACACTCTGAGACGAGTACAAGAGGCGGAGAGGGGATTAGAGTTGGTACAGTCCCGGACTGAGTCCAGAATTGTAACCGAAAATAGGAGTAAGCGAACCGTGACTTCTCACACAAACCTTCAAAGGGGTTCTTTTAAAATAAGACAGTTTGAGGGACCGAGGGGAAGAGTTAATAGACCCAGGATTCCTTCCATTATTAAGGAGGCCCCTCGAGGGGTCAGACCAGAGGTTAGAGTCTGCAGAGATTGTGGCAGATCACATGAGGGAAGATGTCCTAGCACCATACAAGGATGCTATAGATGCGGGGACATGGGTCACAGAGTGAGGTATTTCCCGCAACCACAGAAGCCACATTCTCCAGAGCCTCCTAGACAGTAGCCACATAGGATGATTCCCCAGAGACGGGCTACGACTGTTGATAAAGGCAAGAAACCGATCACAGAGGGACGAGTGTTCGCCTTGGATAAGAAGACTGCAGACACTTTGTCCAAGACCATACGAGGTACACTTCTTATCTGTAATCATGAGGCTCATGTGTTATTTGATTCGGGTCCACGCATTCTTTTATTGATGTACAATTTGCATATAAACTGAGTTCGAAGTATGAATCCTTAGATTATATTTTACATGTAAATACCCCCATGCGTGAGTCCGAGAGGACTAATATGGTGTGCAAGAGTTGTGAGATTAAGGTGGGAGGTAAGTTGATGTTAGCAGATCTAGTGATGTTAAACATGTGTGGTTTCGATGTGATTTTAGGAATAGATTGGCCAGCAGCCAATCAAATGAGTCTAGACTGCTACACCAAGACTGTAACTTTCTCCGTATCTGAAAAGTTTAGTGTATGTTTTCAATGTTAAGGAATACAGACATGTGAAGTATTATAAAATGTTAAGAGATGATTATATCGCTATGATTACTGATTGAATTATTGATGTGAAGGTTACATCGCACTCATCTCTGATATGAGTCGAGAACATCAGAGGGTAGTGGACATATCGGTAGTATGTGAGTTTTTGGATGTATTTCCAAATGAATTGCCTGGCTTACCATCGGAGAGAGAGCTGGAGTTCACTATCGACTTAGTGCCAAATACTCAGCTGATCTTTAAATCTCCCTATAGAATAGCGTTGGTCAAATTGGAAGAGTTAAACAAACAATTGCAAGAACTGCTTGACCAGGGTTTTATTAGACCTAGTGTGTCGCCATGAGGAGCTCCGGTGTTGTTTGTAAAGAAGAAAGATGGTAGTCTGAGGCTGTGTATAGACTACAGATTGCTGAACAAGGCTATGATGAAGAACAAGTACCCCCTACCAAGGATAGATGATTTGTTTGATCAGCTTATAGGGGCCTCTATCTTTTCTAAGATTGATTTAAGATCGGGCTATCACCAGTTAAGAATCAGGAAAGAGGATGTTCTAAAAACAGCCTTCAAAACTAGATATGGCCACTACGAGTTCTTAGTGATGCCCTTTGGTTTGACGAATGCCCCAGCTGCTTTCATGAGTTTGATGAATGAGGTTTTTAGAGACTATCTGGATCAGTTTGTGATAGTCTTCATTGATGATATCCTTGTGTATTCTCGGTCTCATGAGGAACATGCACAGCATTTGACGATTGTGCTACAAATACTCAGAGATAGGTAGCTTTATGGGAAGATCAGTAAGAGTGAGTTTTGGCTAAACCAAATACCTTTTCTTGGTCATATTGTATCTAAAGATAGGGTGTCGGTTGATTCGTCTAAGATAGACACTGTACTTAATTGGGAGAGACCGAGGACAGTTACAAAGATTCAGAGTTTCTTAGGGTTGGCAGGATATTACAGAAGGTTTGTTGAAGGATTTTTTAGGATTACCGCTCCTTTAACTAAACTCACACGTAAGGCGATTCCTTTTGTATGTTCTGAGAAGTGTGAGCAGAGTTTCCAAGAATTAAAGAGGAGATTAACGATGGCACCAGTGTTGACTATTCCAAGTGGACCCAAAGGCTTTGTAGTGTACAGTGATACCTCTCAACAAGGATTGGGATGTGTGCTCATGCAACATGGAAGAGTAGTCGCTTATGGTTCGCGACAGCTGAAAGATCATGACCGGAACTACCCCACCCATGATTTGGAATTAGCCACTGTCAAGATCCTTCATTGACTTAACCAAAACCACTACAAATTTTTCGCGTTTTAACTTACCTTTCTCATCATAAATGGTTGGGCTGTGATCCGATGTCAGAATTGTCACGACCCGAATTACCTAGAAATCAGAGTAAATTTTTCGTTTTTTTTCATTTATTATTTAATTCTTAACTTTCTCTCGTCGTGACCATCCTACAACACAGTTGGGCTATGATTCGGTGTTAGTCACCTCACACTATTTAACATTTCATTCCCATAATCATATATCAGAGTCTACTATCCTTTTGACTTTAAATAAATACATACCCAATGGTATTTACATGACTCTACATCCCCGACATCATATCCATTTACAGTACTGTGCATTACATATTTAGATACAAAACCATACAAATGTGTATACCTGTCTCTCGATGGGAAGCAGCAAGCAGCGGATATCAAGTTTGCAAGTCATCAGCCGCTCAATAACTATTTCAAGTGCTCTGAAAAGATGGGAAAATAAGGGGGTGAGCAAACCACACGCTCAGTAAGGCAATTATGCAAGTAAGTAGATAACTCCACTATCTACATGCTCATAATGCCATGCCCTTAAATCCATTTCTTTTCATTTAAAATTACACGCACAAAGTCACGCATATTCAATGCCATAGTTTATCCAAAACTATTTGTGCATATATAAATCATGTAACTCATGCATTCAAAGCATTTTATGTGACATCATTAAATCATATTAAGCATGAATTAGATCAAGATCATCCAGTCATTTATGCCATGTAAGACAAAACATGGATTTCAAATGAAAGCATGGAAAACTTCACATTCTACTGCATTTAAATCAAAACATTAAAACTGCAGTTAAAACTAACCCTTCCGGGTCCATCTCATAAAACAATTCAATAAAATTCATTATAAAACTCCGGTTATAAAACCACCCTTCTTTCAGGGTCACATATCATAAAATCATATGAAATCATAAATTCATCAAATCGGGGGCCTGACCCCTCCTTCGGGTCTACCCTGGTCTAACAGACCACAAGTTATATCATGTGAGACAATCAGGTAATTAACAGTAACATCGAGGACTATGGCCATATCCTAGTGATCCCTGGCAACACGGTACCTAGTGTGCGGGGTATCACACCTGAAACGGGAGGTGGGTCGTCCTACCCGCCAGAACAGCATAACACCAGGATTGCGAGGGCAAGGCTTGCTGCCTCGTGGCTAATGCCACTCCACTCCAACAATCCCCACGGTACAGCGTACTCCGCGTGACATACACGGTACAAAGTACTCCGTGAACCCAAGCTCAATCAGGGGTGCCTGTAATAGGTCTTATCCACCCATATCATATTTGTCTCAGAGTGCACGTGTGAGCATATCATCTCACTGTGACACACAGTCTACAGGAGGCTCCAACACGGCTATATGCATGTAATATAAATCCCTGTGCGAGCGAAGCTCAAGCACGGCTCCATGCATATTCATGATATCTGAAAATCTCGTGCGAGCGAAGCTCTAGCACGATTTCATAAAAATCAGTGAAATCTGCGTACGAGCAGCGCTCCAGTACGACTTAAACTGATTATAATTTCATGTAAATTCCACGTACGAGCAACGCTCTAGTACGGATATGTATATAAATTCAGTGAAAACCTCGTACGAGAAAAACTCCAGTACGGCATTCAAATGAATTATGAAAACCATATAAAACTTTGTGCGAGCAACGCTCCAGCACAAATGAATGCTCAAGTAAATCAAATCTCTGGCACTGCGGATACACATTCATCAGGTCAAATACAATACAATTTATTGTATTTCACAATTTTCTAGGCTTTATTTAAATCATTGGGCCCGTTTACCCATATTGGGCCCGATGCACCATAATGGGCCTTAATCGGCCTTAAGCCTGTTTACCACACTTTATCGAGGCCTATTGGGCTCACTGGGCCCATCAGTAATTTATTTAGCCTCGTTCTAAATTCTCTGATATCTCAATTTAATATTTACGACAATTTATCTAATTTTCCAGAATTTAATTCATTTATGCGGAAATTAAATCCGTAATTTATGCGTTAAATATCAATCACGCATAACGATATAAAATTGTCGTAAATAAGGGTCACTTACCCGTTATTCCCTGATCGTATACAAATCGAGGCTGTCTCGAGCTCTCAGTGGATGCCAATTGTCGAGCTACACAATTAAATATATTTTTCCGGGTAAATTTCCAGTCGAAATTAATTAAATTAAATATTCAGAAAATTAAATCGGTCAATTTGACCGCTTACCGACTTACCCGAAGCTCGATTGCATCACTGGAATTTTCCCCAATTTTTTCTCTTTTTCTTTTTCCCTTTTTCTTCCTTTTTTTCCCTCTCTTTTTGGCTGAACCGGTCCGGTCCGGTTCAACCCTGTTCGGACCGCCGGTTCGGTCTGGTCCGGTTTGGCCGGTTCTGTCCGGTTCGGCCGGTCCAATCTCCCTTTGGTCGTGCCGGCGCCGTCCGGCCGGTTCTCTGGCCGATTCCGGTGCCGTTCAACGCGCCATGGACTGGGCTTCTCAAATCAGGCCTCGGCCTGGGTCGAATCGGCGCCGATGGCCGCCGATCGACGTTTCTTCCCCGCGGCATCTCCTTCGTTTTTCGACGATTTCCGGCCACTTCGCCGCGCGTCGCTGCCGCCTGTGGGCTCGCCTGAGGTCGGCCGACCTTCGCCGACCCTCGCCTGGGGCCCTTGGCCGCCGGTGAGGCTCGTCCGTCGTCTTCTCTTCCTCGGCTCGCCTTTCGCGTTTTCTGTTTCTTTTCGCCACTGTTTCTTCCAGATTTCGTTTCTTTCTTTTTTTTTTATTATTTATTTATAATTTATTTTTAATATTATTTTAATCAATAAAATAATATTAAAATACACAAATATCTTTTAAAAATTTATATTTTATTCATTTAATCTGTAAATAATTTTCTCAGTCCGATTTTACCTTTCCGGTATATTTTTCGATTATTTTCGAGATTATTTTTCGATGCGAAAATCCCGGTTTATTCCAATAAATTCATATCTTGATCAATTTAACCCGAAATTTAATTATTTCTTCGTTATTGATCAAGATTTCTAAATCTCATATTTTTAATTAAATTTTCTTGTCCCGATTAATACCGAATATTAGTCTATCGACCATTTTGCCCTTGCAAATTTTCGGGAATACCATTTTAGTCCTTTTGCATTTTTAAATGCACTCGAAAATATCGGGTCTTACAATCTCCCCCACTTAAGAAATTTGGTCCTCCAAATTAGAACCAAGTAATATGAGTTCATAAATAACTCCGGGTACATCTATCGTATCATATACTGTCATCCTCAAGTAACCTTCTCCGGAGTGTAATACTACCATCATACTTAACTAGTGAGATCATCTTAAACCTCAACACTTTCTCCTTCCGTCTAATACCCGAATCGATTTCCAATCATATGTTATACTTTCATTGAGCTAAACCGTTGAAGCTCATATCCGATTACATATATCGGGTCCGGATATTATTTCTTAAGCATCAAAAGATAGGACACATTGTGGATGCCTGTTTATTCAAGTGGTAATACCAACCTACAGGTCTTACCTCCAACTTGTCCAATATCTCTATCTGAATGTCATCATTTCCTTAAAAACTTGTTGCTTCTTTATTTTCCCGATTTATCCGTACTCGATTTTACGTAATTTATTTCGTTTCATCCGCATTTTATCAAATCCGAATCAACCATCTTATGAATCCATTAACATATACTAATGTCATACAATATGGAAATCATAAGGAATATTATACAAAAATTGCGGATCTCACAATCTCCCCCACTAAAAGAATTTGGTCCTCCAAATTAGAACCAAATCAATCGGTAAACAACTCCGGGTACTTCTCCTGTATCATGCTCTCTAGCTCCCAAGTAGCTTCCTCCGGAGTGTGATACTGCCACTGAACCTTCACCAGAGAGATCGTCTTGGATCGCAATACCTTCTCCTTCCGTCTAATACCCGAATCGATTTCCAATCATATGTTATACTTTCATTGAGCTAAACCGTTGAAGCTCATATCCGATTACATATATCGGGTCCGGATATTATTTCTTAAGCATCAAAAGATAGGACACATTGTGGATGCCTGTTTATTCAAGTGGTAATACCAACCTACAGGTCTTACCTCCAACTTGTCCAATATCTCTATCTGAATGTCATCATTTCCTTAAAAACTTGTTGCTTCTTTATTTTCCCGATTTATCCGTACTCGATTTTACGTAATTTATTTCGTTTCATCCGCATTTTATCAAATCCGAATCAACCATCTTATGAATCCATTAACATATACTAATGTCATACAATATGGAAATCATAAGGAATATTATACAAAAATTGCGGATCTCACAAGAATCCTCGCTTACCATATCATTCATCCATCTTCATACATACAAGTCAATACATTATCTACTGACTGTAATTTCTTTTATAATGTATGTAAGCTCATATAAAATCTTATACAAATACATTCCCCATAATATATATATATATATATATCGTATACATCACTGTGTTGTTTCTATGTTTAGATACATAACCGTACAAAATATGTATACCTGTCGATCGATAGGAAATAGCACGGACAACAAGAATACTATCTCTCAAGCACACTCACTCTACTGCTGATGCTCTGTAGAGAGATGGAAAGAAAGGGGGTGAGCATACAACGTGCTCAATAAGGAAATCAGGCAAGCAAGTAGACATCTACACTATCTACTCAAAATAATGCTATGCCTCGAAAACATCATTTCTTAAACTTATTTTAAAAGCATGTCTTTAAATATATATATATATATATATACTTGTATAGATTAAATCCCATGTACAGAAATCATGCTTTCTTTCTCAGATGTAGGCATGTAGTGCAAAATAATGCATCTTTATAATATCACAATGCCTTTGATAAATCATGCCATGTATATTTAAATCACAGTAAATATGACATTTAAATCATTCACAACACAAAATTAGATTCTGACCCATCCCTCAGGTCTATCCGTATCATAAATAAATCAGTCAATTAGGTGATATATCATGTGAGACTCTGTGGTGAAATGCAATAATATCCTGGACTATGGCCATATCCTATATTGGTGAAATCCCAGGCAACACAGATCTCGGTGTGCGGGTTATCACTGCTGTAACGGGTGGGGGCTCAGTCCATCACAACTGCCAGCTATCAACTCCTCAACTCCAGAACACCACACGGTATAGTGTACTCCATGCCACTCGCACGGTACAACGTACTCCATGGACCCTAAATCACAGTCGGGGTGCCTGCCATAGGTCTTAGCCCTCAAACCATGGAATATCATACCACGTCTCCAAATCCACATGCGAACCTCTCATAGTGTGACACTCAGTCAACACGAGGAAATCAACCATGGTTTTCAACCTGTATTATATATCACATAAAATACAGTGCGCGCCTTTGAGCATGACTCACAGTCGACACTCCGCTCAAACACTGTTTCACATTACAAACTCAAACTCTAGTGTGAGTAATCCTCTAGCACTAGGTCATGCATAGTTCATGATTCAATTCGAGTACGAGCTAATCGCTCTAGCACTCTCTCATGCATATATCATATAAAACTGAGTAAAGTAATAACTTCAGCACTCTATCATGCATGTCATGGAAATCTAGTGCGAATCAAAATCCAACACTAATATATATGGAAAATATAAGAAATCAAGTGCGAGCTGTGCTCTAGCACGATTTATTCTCACATAATTCGATAGATGGCTCTTTAAAAAGGGATGTTTTTCAAAATATCAAAATTAGCACTATAAAGTGTGCTTAATTCACAACAAGCTTAATATCATTAGCCCATCTATTTATTCTTCTGCTAAACAGCAGTAAAACACTCAAAATCGTGGTTTCCATGCTTTTTACAACTTTTCACAAAAGTTGACTTTTTTTTCCTAATTAAAGGTAAAATCGTAATTTGCCACTATCGGGTCACAATAATTATTATTCACTTTCTCTGACCACCAGAGTTTTTAAGTGAATGTAAAAGCATATGAAAATACGTGCAGGTATCTCTAACTACTCATAAAAGTCCCTTACATGCAATCACTCGAGAAATTTTACTTTCTCAACGTTGCTCGATCCAGTAGTCCGATTTGCTCCTCCAATAATCTCTGGAGTTGCATATAACCATTTATCAGGTTAGTTATATTTTTCCTACTGTATTTCACATTAAATACAGTCTGTTTCCCTTAATGGGCTTTAATAAACCTTAATGGGCCTAACTATGCCTTAAGCCCATTTCCAATTCACTATTTATTTTCGTTGGGCCTATTGGGCTTGTGGGGCCCACCAACTCTTATTGGGCTTATCTGAGACCCATTACATCACATTGGGCCTAAAATAATTGGGCTTGGCCCATTGGACCTCTTGGCAACATGCCATGGCCGAGAGCATCCCATGCCGTCGGTCACACCATGGCATGCCGTCCATGTCCATTTGTTTAGCCAAATTCACTTAGGCATTTTCACAAACACTTGGTTGGCATGTCTTAAGCCTTTCCTATAGTTCATGTTAGCATTTTATCAAATACCTTTTGTGCCATATCATATAACCATCCATATGAACAAATTGATTATAACTAACCATGTCATAATCATGTATACATGCATATCAACCTATACATGTCTTAAAATCACATGGGTATTTATCAAAACTCATATACCAACTTTCGGCCATCACTTGTTCATAGTGTTTTCTTGTGTTTCAATCCATAAAACATATATCAATAAACTCCATATAACTCATAGATTAACATATATGAAGTTGGGAGCTTGAAATTATACCTAGTATTTGTGTTCACACTTGGTCAAAACTTTAGTTTGCACACTATGGCTCCTTGATAGCCAATTCCAACATATGTCACTCTCCTCTCAATTTGGAACAACTTTCATGAAGATTACAAGTTCTAAATATGCCTTTTTCCTAGTGATTTCTAGTGAGAGAAAGCTTGGAAAACTTTTTGGTTATGGTTTCTTCACTTTGCCAAAAATGAAAGGATGAAGATGATTATTTGTTGGCTGGTATTTATAAGTCCATTACTTAGTCATTAAGCTAAAATCCAGCCACCTTAATTGACTTCCAAAAATTTTAGGTAATGGTTATCATTTTTTACTTTGTTACCTTTCATTAATGGCTTTTAACTTATACTAATGGGCTTTTTAATTGGGCTTCTCGATTTGGGCTTTCTTAATGGGCTTTCGGGCTGAAATTTTTACTACCTATTAGGCCTTCAATTGTCTCAATATTGGGCCCACAAAATGGCCCAAAAATTTGGCCCATTGGGCTTTCCGAATTCGGCCTATACTTATGATACCTTAATGGGCTTTAAAATTTCCAACTTTGGCCCATTATGTTTTTAACCATTAAATTAAATCCGAAATTCATCCAAATAAATTTTCCTTGCTTCAGAGGATGAATATATTATATTCTAGCTAAAATTATTTTTTCTCAATTTTTTTCTCCATACTTAGGTTAATTCCTAACCATGGTTAGTCAACTATGGTAAAAGTCCACTTTTCTTAACTATAGTTGACTTTTTCCTTAATCATTGACCAAGTTGACTTTTTCTCAAAATTTTGAAAGTGTCATATCTTATGTTTTACACTCTCTTCTTTACGTTTTGGCCATTTTCGGGAAGTGAATATACCTAAAACACCTCGAATGGCTTAAAAGGTCTGTTTTGCCTCTTTTTGGCATTTACTCTACCTCTATGTGTTCATGACCAAATCAAACTGACTTTCCTTCATAAACTTTCTATATTTTCACATCATAAGTTCTTCTCCTCAGTCAGAATGATTTAGATCCATTCGGTTTAACCTGTAGCCCTCATAGCTCACATTAGGCCTTTATGTACCTTTTAAGTGTTAAAGCATTTCACTAACACTTAAATCTAGTAAATACTCTTCTTATGATTTAAGCAACTCAATACATGTCTGTACATGTATAAATCATAAGGAACAAGCTACATAAAAATACGGGTCTGACAATCCTCCCCAACTAAGAAAATTTGGTCCTCCAAATTAGAACCAAGTCAGTCATCAAACAGATGGGGGTGCTTCTCTCGCATCAGACTCTCCAGCTCCCAAGTAGCCTCCTCTGAAGTATGATGCTGCCAGAGAACCTTAACCAATCTGATAGTCTTCGATCTCAAGACCTTCTCCTTCCTATCTAGTATTCGAATTGGTCTCTCAACATACGACATGTCCTCTAGGAGCTCCAAAGGCTCATAACTAATCACATGTGTCGGATCCGGATGATACTTCCGAAGCATCGAAATATGGAAGACGTTATGCACGCCTGACAAATCTGGTGTTAATGCCAACCTATAGGCCTTATCTCCCACTCAATCAAGTATCTCAAAGGGTCCAATATAACGAGGACTCAACTTTCGTCTCTTCCCAAATCTTGCTATGTCCTTGGAAGGAGAAACTTTCAAGAACTCGGATTCACCAACTACAAACTCTAGTGGCCTTCGTCTCTTGTCAGCGTAACTCTTCTGTCTACTCTGAGCTGTCCTCAATCTCTCTACAATCAAATGGACGTCCTCAGATGCTTGTGTAACTAAGTCAGGAGCAAAAATCTTACGGTCGCCCACTTCTTCCCATCCAATAAGGGAACGACATCTACGGCCATATAAAGCCTCATATGGTGCCATCCTGATACTCAAATGATAGCTGTTGTTGTAGGTGAACTCGGCTAGTGGCAAGTGATCATCCCAAGAGCCTCTAAAATCTAGCACACATTCTCTCAACATGTCCTTCAGAGTCTGTATAGTCCTCTCTGACTGACCATCTATCTGAGGATGGAAAGCGGTGCTCAAACTCAACTGGGTTCCAATGGCTTCCTGAAAATATTCCCAAAAGTGGGAAGTGAAGCGGGAATCCCTATCAGACGCTATGCTCACTGGTACACCATGTAACCTCACTACCTCATGTACATACAGCTCTGCCAATAAACTCAGAGTATTAGTAGCTCTCATAGCTAGGAAGTGGGCTGACTTCGTTAGTCTATCGACGATCACCCATATAGCATCGTGATTCCTGCGGGTCCTCGGTAAACCCATCACGAAATCCATGGTGATATGCTCACATTTCCATGTCGGTATAGGTAGAGACTGCAATAACCCTGCAGGTTTCTGATGCTCTACCTTCACTTGTTGACATAAGAGACATTTCACCATAAAATCTGCTACATCTCTCTTTATACCTGACCACCAGTACACCTTCTGGATGTTCTGATACATCTTGTTACTCCCCGGATGTAACGTGTACCTCGACGAATGAGCTTACGCTAATATCAGTCTCTTGAGTCCTAGATCCTTGGGAACACACAATCTGCCTCTAAACCTCAGTAGTCCATCTGAACTTAACTCAAAATCAGTCACTGTGCCCCTCTGCATCTAACCACTCATATCCATGCAAAACAGATCAGTTTGCTAAGCCACTCTGATCTTATCCAACTGATCCGGCTCCAAGCGTAGACCAGCTATCACATAGCCTGTATGCATGTCAAAAGGCACAACTCCCAAACTGAGGTTAGCAAACTACTCTAGCAACTCATGTTCCCTAATCATCATAAACGATACCATCCCAAGGCTCTTCCTACTCAAAGCATCCGCTACAACGTTAGCCTTACCCGGATGATAAAGTATCTCGCAATCTTAGTCCTTCAGAAGCTCTATCCATCTTCTCTGTCTCATGTTCAATTCTTTCTGTGAGAACAGATACTTGAGGCTCTTGTGGTTGGTAAATATTTGGAACTTCTCACCATATAAGTAGTGGCACCATACCTTCAACGCAAACACTACTGCTGCTAACTCCAAATCACGGGTCGGATAGTTTTTCTCATGATCCTTCAGCTGTTTGGATCCATAAGCAACTACCCTCCTATCCTGCATCAATACACAGCCCAATCCCTGATGCGAAACATCGGTATATACTGCAATTCCTCCTAAGCTGGTAGGGATAGTGAAAATCGGAGCGGTGGTCAACCGACGCTTCAACTCTTGAAAACTCTTCTCACAATCCTTGTTCCATAAGAACGGTACACTCTTCCGAGTGAGATGTGTCAACAGAATAGCTAACTTTGAAAATCCCTCAACGAATCTCCGATAGTATCCAGCTAAACCCAAAAAACTCTTGATCTCGGTGACTGTCCTCGGCTGTTTCCACAGAACTACAGCCTCTATCTTAGATGGATCGACTGATACACGATCCCTCGATACAATATGTCCCAAAAATGAGATCTGTGACAACCAAAAGTCACACTTACTGAGCTTAGCATATAACTTCTGCTCTCGTAGAGTCTGCAATAAAATCCTGAGATGCTCCTCATGCTCTTCCAGCTTAACCAAGGCCAAGCGATATGGTGGTCTCGAAATAGGTTTTGTACCAGGCACCAAGTCTATACAGAACTCCATCTCTCTGTCTGGTGGTAATCCTGACAACTCATCCAAAAAAACATATGGGTACTCATTGACCACAAGAATATCTAACAACTCCGGATGCGTCTTATCTATATCTACCACGTACGCAATGAAACCTTGATGTGTTGAAGGTTTTCTAAGTCAGTAAATCATATATAATCATAACTACTCCTTTCATTTATTTTCATTAAAATTTACAACATATCTAGTAGGGTTAGGAAACATAACTGGCTTAGCATAACAATCTAAAATAGCATGGTTTACAGATAACCAATCCATTCCTAAGAGTACATCAACGTCGCTTATACTTAGCAATATTAGATTGGCTGACATATGCTTATTCCCTACTCTCAACTTGCTTCCCTTTCTCTTCTGTTGTTGCTCTCCTCCTCGAAGCAGAAGGATCAACTAGAGCTCTCTCTGGCTCCCTGCCCTTCAGTGAAGCAGTCTCAACCATCTCCGAGCAAGCTCTAGCAATATGCACTGGTTTCCCGCATCAAAAACACACTATAGGAGTCAGAGGATAAGGTCTACCTACATGTTATCTAGCGCATCTACTACACTGATCGGTAGTAGGTCTTTGTAATCCAATGACAATACCCTTCGCTGGAGCTACGGTCGAATAAGTAGGTGGTCTAGTAGGTCTCTCTCGTGCCTCCTCAATCCGTGGTCTCTTACCGAAGAGTTCCTCCCTCCTCAATAACTGAAACCTCTATCTCTAGCCGGCCTCTTCCTCTGTATATCTCAACTCTGACTAAACTTCCCAAACTCGGAAGTATTCCTCTCATAATCCTGCTCGCACAGTTGTGCCATGCGCACTGCTTCCTCATATGTGGCTATATCAAATGGGACCAATCTGGATCGCAGAATCGGTCTCAGTCCATCAATGAACCTGTGGACCTTTCTGGTCTCACTATACATGGTGTCTAGGTCATATCTCCCCAGGGATAAGAATCTAGTCTCATACTTGTCCACGGATAAACTCCTCTAGTTCAATCCCAAAAACTCAGCCTATAGTTTTCGCTGTGTGGTATCGAGAACAAACTGCCTCCTAAAGGCATCCCAAAATATCTCCCAACGAATATCCGTATGTCGGGCTCTCAATATGGGTCTGGTGGACTTCCACCAATGCTCTGCAGCTCTCTTCAGTAGGAACGCAGCAAATGCGACCATCTCTGATGTCGTACACTCGAAGAATCCATAGAGTTTCTCCATTTCTCCAACCCACTCCTCAGCAGCAACAGGGTCCTTGACCCCACTAAAAGATAGAGGTCAAAACTTTTGGAATTGTCATAACTGATCCAAATCACATCCGTACCCTAATCCACTATTACCCAAAACTAGTGGGGGTGTAGGAGTATCTGTAGTCCTCGGTGCATGAGCTGGCTGTGTAGGTGTATCAGGGGTAACTACCTCTCCTGTCGTAGCTCTTGCCTCCTGTCCCTGCCTACCTGGCATTGTCTGTGCCAATATCTCAACTATTTTCTCTAGACTATGCTCTAATCTCGTAGAGCGCGTCTCAGCACACTCTTGTACCTCTGTAGTACCTGGAGTCTAACGGGTAGGTAATGGCTCAGCAACA
This sequence comes from Firmiana major, assembly GCA_033439115.1. NCBI lineage: Eukaryota > Viridiplantae > Streptophyta > Magnoliopsida > Malvales > Malvaceae > Firmiana > Firmiana major. The sequence goes on along the minus strand of CM065907.1, from coordinate 66,554,009 downwards.
GTTCGTCTCTTAGGCCTATCTCCACGGCCTCGAGCCCTACCTCTCGCCCCTCTACCACTACAAGTATTTGCCATATAGGCAAAGTTCCTCTATTCACAATCATGAATTAGTTCATCTCCTAGCTGGTATACACAGTTGTTTCTAAACACAGCACAGTACTATGAGGATGTACACTTTCCTATTTTCTAACACCGACTCACATCAGACCAACATCTGCTCTGATACCATTCTGTTAAGACCCTTCCCTGACTTAACCAAAACCACAACAAATTTTCCGCATTTTAACATACCTTTCTCATCATAAATGGTTGGGCTGTGATTCGATGTCAGAATCCTCGCTTACCATATCATTCATCCATTTTCATACATACAAGTCAATACATTATCTACTGACTGTAATTTCTTTTATAATGTATGTGAGCTCATATAAAATCTGAAACAAATACATTCCCCATAATATATATATATATATATATATCATATACATCGCTGTGTTGTTTCTATGTTTAGATACATAACCGTACAAAATATGTATACATGTCGATCAATAGGAAATAGCACGGACAACAGGATTACTATCCCTCAAGCACACTCACTCTACTGCTGATGCTGTGTAGAGAGATGTAAAGAAAGGGGGTGAGCATAGAACACGCTCAGTAAGGAAATCAGGCAAGCAAGTAGACATCTACACTATCTACTCAAAATAATGCTATGCCTCGAAAACATCATTTCCTTAACTTTTTTTAAAAGCATGTCTTTAAATATATATATATATATACTTGTACAGATTAAATCCCACGTACAGAAATCATGCTTTCTTTCTCAAATGTAGGCATGTAGTGAAAAATAATGCATCGTTATAATATCACAATGCCTTTAGATAAATCATGCCATGTATATTTAAATCACAGTAAATATGGCATTTAAATCATTCACAACACAAAATTAAATTCTGACTCATCCCTTAGGTCTATCCATATCATAAATAAATCAGTCAATCAGGTGATATATCATGTGAGACTCTGTGGTGAAATGCAATAATATCCTGGACTATGACCATATCCTATAATGGTGAAATCCCATGCAACACAGATCTCGGTGTGCAAGTTATCACTGCTGTAACGGGAGGGGGGTCAGTCCATCACAACCACCAACTATCAACTCCTCAACTCCAGAACACCACACGATACAGTGTACTCCATGCCACTCGCACGGTACAACGTACTCCATGGACCCTATATCACAGTCGGGGTGTCTGCCATAGGTCTTAGCCCTCAAACCATGGAATATCATACCAAGTCTCTAAATCTACATGCGAACCTCTCATAGTGTGACACTCAGTCTACACGAGGAAATCAAGCATAGTTTTCAACATGTATTATATATCACATAAATTACAGTGCGCGCCTTTAAGCGTGACTCATAGTTGACACTCCGCTCAAACACTGTTTCACATTACAAACTCAAACTCTAGTGCGAGTAAACCTCCAGCACTAGGTCATGCATTGTTCATGTTTCAAATCAAGTACGAGCAATAGCTCCAGTACCATGCTATGCACAAAATCATAAAATCAAGTACGAGAAATAACTCAAGTACTATGTCATGTATAAATCATGAAGAATCGAGTACGAGTAATGCTCTAGCACTCTATCATGTATCTCATGTAAAGTTTGAGTACGACCTAATCACTCCAGCTCTCTCTCATGCATATATCATATAAAACTAAGTACGAGTAATAACTCCAGCACTCTATCATACATGTCATGGAAATCTAATGCGAATCACAATCCAGCACTAATATATGTGGAAAATATATGAAATCAAGTGCGAACTATGCTCTAGCACGATTTATTCTCACATAATTCGATAGATGGCTCTTTAAAAAGGGATATTTTTCAAAATATCAAAATCAGCACTATAAAGTGTGCTTAATTCACATAAAGCTTAAAATCATTAGCCTATCTATTTATTCTTCTGCTAAACAGTAGTAAAACACTCAAAATGGTGGTTTCCATGCTTTTTACAACTTTTCATAAAAGTTAACTTTTTTTCCTAACTAAGGGTAAAATCATAATTTGCCACTATCGGGTCACAATAATTGTTATTCACTTTCTCTGACTGTCAAAGTTTTTAAGTGAATGTAAAAGCAGATGAAAATACGTGTAGGTATCTCTAATTACTCACAAAAGTCCCTTACCTGCAAGCACTTGAGACATTTTACTTTCTCAACGCTGCTCGATCCAACAGTCCGATTCGCTCCTCCAATAATCTCTGAAGCTGCATATAACCATTTATTAGGTTAATTATATTTTTCCTACTGTATTTCACATTAAATACAGTTTATTTTCCCTAATGGGCTTTAATAAACCTTAATGGGCCTAACTATGCCTTAAGCCCATTTCCACCTTACTATTCATTTTCGTTGGGCCTATTAGGCTTGTGAGGCCCACCAACTCTGATTGGACTTATCCGAGACCCATTACATCACATTGGGCTTAAAATAATTAGGCTTGGCCCATTGCACCTCTCAACCACATGCCATGGCTAAGAGCATCCCATGCCGTCGGTCACACCATGACTTGTCATCCATGTCCATTTGTTTAGACAAATTCACTTAGACATTTTCACAAACGCTTGGTTGGCATGTCTTAAGACTTTCCTATAGTTCATGTTGGCATTTTATCAAATACCTTTTGTGCCATATCATACAACCATCCATATGAACAAATTGATTATAACTAACCATGTCATAATCATGTATACATGCATATCAACCTATACATGTCTTAAAATCACATGGGTATTTATCAAAACTCATATAATAACTTTTGGCCATCACATGTTTATAGTGTTTTCATGTGTTTCAATCCATAAAACATATACCAATAAACTCCATACAACTCATAGATTAACATATATGAAGTTGGAAGCTTGAAATTATACTTAGTATTTGTGTTTACACTTGGCTGAAACTTTGAAGCCTCACGGTTTGCACACTATGGCTCCTTGATAGCCAATTCCAACCTATGTCACTCTCCTCTCAATTTGAAACAACTTTCATGAAGATTGCAAGTTCCAAATATGCCTTTGTCCTAGTGATTTCTAGTGAGAGAAAGCTTGGAAACTTTTCAGTTATGGTTTCTTCACTTTACTGAAAATGAAAGGATGAAGATGATTATGTGTTTGCTGGTATTTATAAGTCCATTACTTAGTCATTAAGCTAAAATCCAGCCACCTTAATTGACTTCCAAAACGTTTAGGTAATGGTTATCATTTTAGACTTTGTTACCTTTCATTAATGGCTTTTAACTTATACTAATGGGCTTTTTAATTGGGCTTCTCGGTTTGGGCTTTCTTAATGGACTTTCGGGCTGAAATTTTTACTACCTATTTGGCCTTTAATTGTCTCAATATTGGGTCCACAAAATGGCCCAACAATTTGGCCCATTGGGCTTTTCGAATTCGGCCTATACTTATGATACCTTAATAGGCTTTAAAATTTTCAACTTTGGCCTGTTATGTTTTTAACCATTAAATTAAATTCAAAATTCATCCAACTAAATTTTTCTTACTTCGGAGGATGAATATATTGTATTCTAGCTAAAATTATTTTTTTCCAATTTTTTTCTCCATACTTAGGTTAATTCCTAACCATGGTTGTCAACTATGGTAAAAGTCCACTTTTCTTAACTATAGTTGACTTTTTCCTTAATCATTGACCAAGTTGACTTTTTCTTAAAATTTTGAAAGTGTCATATCTTATGTTTTACACTCTCGTCTTTACGTTTTGGCCGTTTTCGGGAAGTGAATATACCTAAAACACATCAAACGACTTAAAAGGTCTGTTTTGCCCCTTTTTGGCATTTACTCTACCTCTATGTGTTCGGGACCAAATCAAACTGACTTTCCTTCATGAACTTTCTATATTTTCACATCATAAGTTCTTCTCTTCAGTCGGAATGATTTAGATCTATTCGGTTTAACCTGTAGCCCTCATAGCTCACATTCAGCCTTTATGTAGCTTTTAAGTGTTAAAGCATTTCACTAACACTTAAATCTAGTAAATACTCTTCGTATGATTTAAATAACTCAATACATGTCTGTACATGTATAAATCAAAAGGAACAAGCTACATAAAAATAAAGGTCTGACAGCCACAGTAGTATTTGCATTGAAGATTTGGCGGCATTACTTATATGGGGAAAGGTTCCAAATATTTACAGATCATAAGAGCCTAAGATATATATTTGCCCAAAATGAGTTAAATATGAGACAAAGGAGATGGATGGAACTCCCTAAAGATTATGATTACGAGATACTCTACCATCCGGGGATGACGAACGTAGTGCCTGATGCCTTGAGCAGGAAGAGTATGATGTCTGCTATGATGTGAGATCTGAGAATTTTACACATATCAAATTATGTAATGAGAACATGAAGTGTAATCGATTGAATTAAATATGATGTACTCATATAATGAGGTGGTATGGAATGAAATTTTAAGTGATGAATGAGTTATAAATGAGATTTTATGTTAAAGTGTGAAACTATAGGGCCTGATCGATCTTGGAGAAGAGAGGATCGATCTGGTAGGCCAAAAATGACAAGGAATAAGGAAATTAAGTGAGCAGATCGATCTCCTTATGATTCTGTAATGAAGAGATCGATCTCATGAGGAAGGAATCGATCTCAAAATGTTTCTGTTAAGGAGAAGATCGATCTCCTCAAGGAGCAGATCGATCTCATGAAGCATTCTATAAACTAGAGATCGATCCCATAATTGGAGCAGATCGATCTCATAAAGCCATTAAGAGATCGATCTCACCCCTCGACAGATCGATCTCCTAGGCATAAAATTACCCAAAATCATCCCCAAATTCAAATGCAGATTGATCTTATCAAGAGCTAGATCGATCTCCTACCCTCGGCCTATATAAAGACCCTGTGTTTTCCTGAATTTCATCTTTTCTCTCTCTTCCAACCTCCATTTCAACCGAACCCTAGCTTTCTCTCTCTTCTAAAGTCCCCATTTTCGTCCAAATCGAAGGTTGTGGCAAAAGGGAAAGTTCTTCCTCATCTAAAGGAGAACAGCATACTTGGAAACGGAAGGATAAATCGAATCGAGGTGTGAGCTGAGCACTCCACAAGTTGGGGTAATCTCTAGACTTCAATCCTTGATTTTGAAGTAATCTTTAGTGATTATGGACATGGGCGTTGTGATGAAATAGTTGGAAAATGATTAAGGATTGATGAAACTATGATTTCGTTGGAGTAGATATGTTATTATGCCATTTGTGGTAATTTTGGGAGTTTTGGGCTATAAATTGAAACTGAGGGAATAAGATGAATATCGACATGGATTTTTGTGTACAATAAATGTAGGATTGGAAATGTAGTAAATGGGATTATGAATGGTGATAGAGTTATGAGAATTGAGAGATTTAGGTGTTAGTGAGAAATATAAGCAAATGTATGCTCGATAATAAAATTTAGTCGAGATATTGATGTTTTTAACATCATTTGGATAGCTCGGGAGTTTCAGAGTGGAATGAGAGGCTAGTTCATGATACGGGGGAACGATTGCACTATACGAGGTGCAAAGAGGTAAGGGAAAACTAAAATCATTTGTGTATGTGTTTTGTGATAATATTGTAGCATGATTTTCGATTGAGAAAACAAGCATGTTTTATGTGTTGTGAATGAGAATTGCACACGATTTTATAGCCGGTTGGGGCCCAACTTTTATGAGTTGTAAACCATATGTGAAAACGTTTTCTAACCATTTTGTGTTTAAAATGTGAAAAGTGTTTTGGGCCCTACGTTAAGGCGTACTGAGATTTGAGAAATGTGTGCGTGGTTTTACAGATTGAAGCTCGGTTTTAACATGTTTTGTGTTGAGTACAAAATGGTTTGAAATGAGTTTTATGAGAGAAAAGCATTATGAGCTCTACGTGAAGGCAAAACGATTTTTATTATAATGGCTATTGATTGAGACTTAGGTGTGTCATTTTGAATACACACCGGGCATTGCTCTAGTAGCAAGTAAGTCTGATATTCCTCCGTTCTGGTAACATTTGAATCCTAATCAGTGGTTGTGCCACGTGTATTTGGTGGCTGTGCCACGTGCGAATCTTAATCAGTGGCTGTGCCACGTGTATTTGGTGGCTATGCCATGTGCGAATCTAAATCAGTGGTTGTGCCACGTGTGTTTGGTGGCTGTGCCACGTGCGGATTTTAATTAGTGGATGTGCTACGTGTAGATTTTATTTAGTGGTCGTGCCACGTGCATTACTATTGCAGTGATTTTTATCACGTTTTAAAGAGAAAAGCCATTATCGCATCTTAATTTCTACATTCTTGTAACCTTGAATTGAGCCATTTATTATCACGTTTGTACATGATCTTTGAGATGATGTTTTAACTATTCATGCTACATTTTTCACTGAGTTTATTGAGTTTATCATGTCAAACAAAATGATTGTGTTGTGCAAATAATTTTCTTATTAATGAATCCCTTATCCTCTTACTGAGCGATTTAGAAGCCCACCCTGTTTTATCTTTCCCTCAGATTTCTTCAGGTGGAGAGGATTTTCCTGCGACGTACGGATTAGTGGCCAGTGGAGGATTCGAGCTCCGAGTCACATATTGTACTTGAGGTACATATTATTATTTCATGTAACTAGACTATAATTGTATTTATAGACACTTGATGTACTATGATGTACGGGATGTATTAGGATTAATTAATACTGAGTTGAGAAATGGATATGATATGATTTTTGAGTGCTTGATAATGAGATCCTGAGGTTTAAGTTTTATAACTTATATATATGATGATGTATAACACTGCACAGGAATGCACCCATAAATGTGTATTGATGTAAATAAAAGTTTAAATTTGACCTATTTTTTCGCGCTTCCAGGGCATCATCAGAGTTTTCTTGGGTCAGAGCTTTAGGGTGTCTAGTACTGTCAGTGTCGGTTAAGTAAAATAGGATACATCCCAAGTGTCTGTAATAGTCTGGTCATGAACTGAATTTGAGGATTGAGATTTCAATCAAGTTTGATGTGTATGCGCAGGAAACGAATTGAGATTGAAAATGAGTGGACAACGAGGTCATTCGAGGAGGCAGGCAGAGCCACCTTCACCACCTGCCCCACAACCAGAGAGTCCTAACTCTCAATTTAACTGGATTAAGACTGATGTAAGGTAAGGTTTTGAGCAAATGGCAGCGCTATTCACGTAACATTTTGGAGTTAATGCCTCGGGTACTACTCCTACACCACCACAAAGACCTCACGTGCCCTCAGTATAGATGGACTCGTGCCTCCCGTCACTCAGCCTGATGACAGAATTATAGTCTGACTAAAGGACTTTTTAAAAATGAATTCACCCAAATTCAAAGGGAAAAAGGATCCCGTTGAGGCTGAAGATTGGCTGACAGAGTTGAGAGTCATATTTGACTATTTGGGGTGCACAGATGCTGAAAGGGTCAGTATGAGTACATATATGTTAAAAAGGAGAGCTCGAGATTGGTGGGGTACTACCTAGGGTATTCTGATGTTCTGCCAGGATGTGATTAGCTGGGACGAGTTTTCGACGGCATTTAGAGCCAAATATGTACCATGAGCCACTCAGAGAAAGAAGTAGGCAAAGTTTTTGAATCTGGTACAGGTCGATATGTCTGTGAATGATTATGAGAGCCAATTTACAGCTCTATTGAGATATGATCTAGAGACCTTCAAGAATGAAGAGCTCCGTAAGAGAGATTTGTGTATGGATTGAAGCCCATCAACAAAGATTGATTGATAGGGCTATGTATTACTGAGTTTGGAGATGCTCTGAGAAGAGCACAAGAGATTGAGAGGGGAATCGAGATGGTACAATCCCAAAATGAGCTCAAAACTGTGAATAATGTGAGATTCGCAATTTTTGTATGATATTCCTTATGATTTCCATATTGTATGACATTATTATATGTTAATGGATTCATAAGATGGTTGATTCGGATATGATAAATGTGGATGAAACGAAATAAATTACGTAAAATCGAATATGGATAAATCGGGAAAACAAAGAAGTAACAAGTTTGTCTAAGGAATTAAATCGAGGTGACTGAAAATAATGAATTGAAAATAGGGAAAAGATTGTAGATTGATGAAAGAAAGTCGATTCAATTTGGTCCCGAACACGTGCAAGGGTAAAATGGTCAAAAGACCAAAATTTGGAATAAATTTGATAAGTAATTTTCGTTAAAATATGGAATTTGCGAAATCTGGATCAATACCGAGGAAAATATTTAAATTCGAGGTCGATTGATCTAGATATAAATTTATTGAAATTTACGGGAATTAATTTGGAATTAATTGGGATTTTTAATTCGAAAAATTTTCCCGAAAAGAATCGAAAAATATACGAGAAAGACGAAAATACACTGATAAATTCATTTATTGATTAAATGAATTTAATAGTATTTTTTAAAGATTTTTTAAGAGATATTTGGATTATTTAATATATTTTAATTGATTAAAATAATAATAAATGAAAAAAAAACAGAAAAATCTGAAAACGAATCGGGGAGAGAGAAGAAACCCGAGAAAACGAAACCAGCGACCCGTCTGAAACCGTGACGTCCGACGAGCCATCGGTGACCGTTGAGCCTAGGCGAAGGTCAAAAAAGTTAAAGCGAATCCCGACGATTCCAGTGGTACCATCAACGCGCGCCGACGGCAGCTATCTCCGGCGAATCGACGACCGAAAGTTTCAAGGGGAAAACGCTTCGGTCCCGACGAACGGCGGCGTTTTAGCTTCGATTCGACCCCGTAAAATGATCCCTTGGCCGAGACGGTTCTGTTAAACCCACTGGCGGCCGACGAGATGGTCGGAATCTCCAGCGACGGTGAAATGCCCAAAACGGCACCGTAGCCAGGAAAGGGAGAAGGAAAAAAAAAAGGGAAAAAGAAAAAAGAAAAGGAAAAAGAAAAAGAAAGAAAATAAGGAAAAAAAAGGAAGAAAGTGTACCCGGGGACGACTCGAAAATTCGGGTAAGTGATCGAGGGTCGGGATTGACCTGCGGATAAATCCTGGGAATTCAATTTAATATTATTTTATTGAAAAATGATCGGATTTAAATAATTGTGCAGTGTCACTGCAGAGCCCGAATGAGAGCTGATTTAGCTCTGATTTTCGTACCCCGCACCATATTGGGTAAGTACATTTTAATTACGATAATATGACTCCTTTAATGCAGAGTTTCGATTATTTTACGGATTAATTCTGCATAAAAAGGAAATTTATTTGAAATTTCAAAGTAATTATCGTAAATAGTATCCGGGCTATCCACTGAGTTTGGAACGAAGCCCGATGATTATTGATAAATCAAATGAGCCCAGTAAACCCGAAGAAGGGATTTAAAAAGTGGAAACGAGCTGAAAAAGGGGTTCGAGGCCCATTAAAGTGCAATCGGGCCCAATAGAGTAAAAACGAGCCTAGAGCTTTAGATTCGATCAGTAAGAGTGAAATATTGATCTATATATTGAACTGAACTCATATGTGGTTATATGCAGCTCCGTAGACGAGCGAATTGGACTGAGAGACCTGGTACGGCCGAGTCGGGATAAGCTTGCGCATGATTCCAGGTAAGGGAATTTTATGAACACTTAGAGGTAGCTGTACGTAATTTTGAGGGGATTTACATTGCGTTAAATTCAATAGGCTACCTGAAAACAGAATAATAATTTTTGTGGAAAAATATGGAAATAGTGGTAAATGACTATTTTGCCCCCAGTTAAGAAAATTTCAAAAAGGGTAGTATGGCTATGAAATTGCATGAATTTCATGATTTTAATGTTTTCATGATGATATTACTTTAATTCAAGCAATTTATGGATAGGTTGGCTATTATTTACATGTTTTAAGTGAAAAGGCACAGGTTAGGTGCCAGATTGATATTTATTTAACATGTTTTGATAAAATTGAGCCACCTATCAGTGTTATATGAGTTGTAACTGTGCTTGAGCACTGCTCGCACTGGATTTTATATTTTAACTCATACACAGAGTGCTGGAGCCTTGCTCGCACTATTTTACAAATTTGTTTTATATGACTACCGTACTGGAGTTTTTCTCGTACGAGGTTTTCACTGAGTTTTAATACCTATCCGTACTGGAGCAATGCTCGTACGTGGATTTGAATTGAATTTATAATCAGTTTAAGTCGTACTGGAGTGCTGCTCGTACGTAGATTTTTATTGATTTCTATGAAACGTGCTAGAGCTTCGCTCGCACGAGGTTTTCAGATATCATGAATATGCATGGAGCCGTGCTGGAGCTTCGCTCGCACAGGAAATTATATGACATGCATATAGCCGTGTTGGAGCCTCCTGTTGACTGTGTGTCACAGTGAGATGATATGCTCACACATGCATACTGAGACATACTTGACATGGGTGGATAAGACCTATTACGGTACCCCTGATTGAGCTTGGGTTCACGGAGTACGTTGTACCGTATATATCACGCGGAGTACGCTGTACCGTGGGGATTGTTGGAGTGGAGTGGCATTAGCCACGAGACAGCAAGTCTTGCCCTCGCAATCCTGATATTATGCTGTTCTGGCGGGTAGGATGACCCACCTCCCGTTTCAGGTGTGATACCCCGCACACTAGGATCCGTGTGCCAGGGATCATGAGGTTATGGCCATAGTCCTGGATATTACCGATATAGTCGTTTACATGTCTCACATGATATAACTATTGGTCTTGATAGACCAGGGTAGACCTGAGGGAGGGGTCAGGCCCCGATTTTCTTATGATTTCAATTGAGATTTGATTATTCCCATGGAGGGATTTTATGAGACTTTCATTGATTTGTAACCCTATGAGAAGGGTGTTTTATAACGGAGATTTGAAAATAAAGAATTTTGTTGAAATTGATTTTTGTTTGTGAGTGTATCGTATTTTAACCCACATGAGGTATTTTAAAACGTGTTGTTTCATTGAGCATGAGATGTTCACATGAGGATTATTCCATGTTTTAATATGCCGATTTCCTGTTTTAGAACAGATGATATTATATATATGGCATATCATTGTTTTTACCTTATGCTCACATATATCCTGATTTTTTATCAGCATGTAGATAGTATAGCTATCTACCCGTTTGTATTATTGCCTTACTGAGCATGTGGAGCTCACCCTTTCATTTTCCACCCACTTTCAGTATATCCACCATAGAGATAGCGGGTGTAGAGAGTAGATGGCATAGCTGATATCTTTGTTTCCCATCGACTGTCAGGTATACACCACGTACAGAATTTTGTATTAGTATGCTTACAGCACAGTATTGTATCTGAAAGAATATTTGGGGATGTAAATATAGAATCATGTGATGTATAAACATACCGACCACTCTATTATATGATAAATGATATCAGTATATGTGTTTACGTGAAATATTTCTTAATGGTTTGAATGGTATATCGATATTGATTCACAGCCCGACCAGTTTAGAGGAATATGTCACGAGGAGGTAAGAAAGATTTTTCAAAAGCAAAAAATTTATATTGATTTTAGTAGTATTGGGTCGTGACAAATAGGGATAAGGGCAAGAGACCAGTGATTTCCTAAACAGATGTTTAGAGAGGTTCCTTCAGAAAAGGAAGGATTGAGGTGCAGAAGGGCAGATTAGAGAGAGCTTATCCCATCATTAGGGAGACCCCTCGAGATGTCAGACCTAAGATAAAGGTTTACAAAAATTGTGGCCGAATGCATGAAGGAAGTTGTACTGGGTTGATCCATGGATGTTTTGGATGTGGAGACATGGGTCACATGGTGAAAGACTACCCTCAACCTCAAAGACCACATGCTCCCGAGCCTACTAGACAATAGCCTCAGAGAGTGAATCCCCAGAGACGGGCCACTGCTGTAGAGAAAGTGAAGAAGCCTGTTACAGAGGGACGTGTGTTTGCCCTGGATAAGGAAACCGCAGACACTTCTGCAGAAACTATAAGAGGTATACTCTCTATCTGTAATCATAAGGCTCATGTGTTGATTGATTCAGGGTCCACGCATTCGTTTATTTCTTAGTATTTTACATGTAGATTAAATTTGAAGTTTGAACCTCTAGAGTATATACTACATGTAAATACCCCTATGCGTGAATCCTAGAGAACTGATTTGATCTGTATAAGATGTGAAATAAAGGTGGGAGACAGAGTAATGTTAGCAGATCTAATAATATTAAATATGCATGGGTTGGATGTAATTTTGGGAATGGATTGGCTAGCAACCAATCGAATGAGTTTAGACTGCTACACTAAGATTGTAACTTTCTCCCACCCTGAACCTTACAGTGTACGTTTGAAATATTGAGTAAATAGACATATGAAATCTTGTAAGCAAATTGAAATTTTGATATTGCCCTTGAGAGTACTAAATATGATTGTTTATGTGAAGGTTATGAAACACTCATCTCAGATGATGATCGAGAACATCCGAGGATTGAGGATATACCTGTGGTGTGTGAATTTTCGGATGTTTTCCCAGATGAGTTACTAGGTTTACCACCAGAGAGAGCTGGAGTTTACCATTGATTTGGTACCAGATACTCAGCCGATCTCTAGACCTCCATATAGGATGGCATTAGTGGAACTTGAGGAATTGAAGAAACAACTACAGGAGTTATTGGATCAAGGGTTTGTTAGACCCAATGTTTCACCGTGGGGAGCACCAGTTTTATTTGTTAAGAAGAAGGATTGTAGTCTCGGATTATGCGTAGACTACCTATTATTAAATAAATCCACGGTGAAGAATAAATACTCATTGCCCAGGATTGATGATCTACTTGATCAACTGAAAGGGGCCTCAGTTTTTTCTAAGATTGATTTGAGATCGGGCTATCACCAATTGAGGATTAAGGAAGAAGATATTCCAAAGACGGCCTTCAGGATAAGGTATGGCCATTATGAATTTCTAGTGATGTCCTTTGGATTGACAAATGCCCCTGCAGCCTTTATGAGATTAATGAACGAGGTGTTCAGAGACTATCTAGATAAATTTGTGATAGTCTTTATTGATGATATCCTAGTATACTCTCAGTCATATGAGGAACATGCACAGCATTTGTGGTTAGTACTTCAGATACTCCGAGATAAACAATTATATGGAAAGCTTAGTAAGTGTGAGTTTTGGTTGGATTGGATAGCCTTCCTTGGTCATATAGTCTCAGAGGAAGGAGTATCAGTGGATCCAAGTAAAGTAGAGGTTGTGCTTAATTGGGAAAGGTCGAGGACAATTATAGAAGTACAAAGCTTCCTTGGTTTGTGTTAGCACTGAATTTTATATATGTTTAGAACCCTTTTTTACTTAGTTATTTGATTTGTTCTTTGCAATATTAGGTATGTTTTATGTGTTTTGTGCATTTGTGTAGAAAAAAGAGCAACTTGGAGAAGTTAAAGCTTTTGGAGCTGGTTCTGATGATTCCGTGAAGAATTGAAGTTACAGGATGCTGATCGTGATTATGCTGCAGCAATAGAAGAAACTGGACAATGTAAAGCAGATCTGAGGAATTAATACCATTGTCGTAGCATAGCAGTCTGATTAGGGCAACACTATTTTTCCACGTGGCCTTCCACGTTTAAGTGCTTGGAAACCTTATAAATAGTCTTTTTATCAGAATTTTGGGGGAGGCTGCAGCAGAAGGCTCCAAGATTGATTTAGCTCCATAGAAACTCCATCTTTTACATCTTTTTCTACCAATGTTTATTCTTGGGATGATAATTTTGAGTTATTGGATGTTTATTATGATTTCTAAGAACTAAACTCATTTTTCCTAAAATCGATGTAACCAACTTTGGGCTGATTGCAATTACTTTGTGATGATTGTTTGGATGATTTCAAGTGTGTTTATTTAATCTACTTGTTCTTAATGCTCTAGTTGATTGGCCACCAATTGGATGAACTAGTATAGGAATCCGGCACTCGGGAGAGGGGATTATTTATATGCACAAGGGTAGATTAACATAGGACATTGTTGAATCGGGAGGTTGACAATTCTTATGAGCCATAGAGAAACATATTTCCATCGCTTAATGAACTCTATTATTTAATTCTGAATCGAGAGGTTAGGATTAGGTAATTTAGGTATGACTGTTTAAAACTCGAAAGAGATAAACAGGAAATAGTTTCGGCTATAAACAATTTGAAATCAAAAGAAAAATTGATCAAAGGAATTTTATGAACCCTAGTTAGGTGAAATCGAGTTCTAGGAATATTTTGCCATTGATATTTTCATTCGTACTAATTGTGATTTGTTTTAATTAATTTGTTCCGTAATTAATAGTTAGAATAGTAAATAGGATCTTAACCAATATAAATTACTTTTTCTAAATAAAGTTTAAGGTTGTTGATTACAGTGATTTGTGGTAGACACAATTCCCTATGGGACGATACTTATATTTACTCTATACTCAAAAACTGACTTGTGCACTTGCAGTAGTGTTCCAATTAAGCACAACAAGTTTTCTGGCACTGTTGCCGGGGATTTGTTGTTTCGTTTTTCGTTAACACTATTCCCCAGCAGCCATTACTTTAATTTAGATTTTATTTTTGTTTTAATTTACTATCTACAAATTTTTATTTTAGGTGAATGGTAAAAACTCGCAAAGATTGAGAGAACCATCAAACAAATTCAACAGAACAGATTTGAAGAGAAAGACCCAAATTTAATCATGGCAGATGAAAATCAGTAGCAGCGAGCTATACGCGATTACTTTACCCCAGTTGTGCATCAGAATTTTGCTGCTATAAGAGAGATTCCTGTAAATTGTAATAACTTTGAATTGAAGCCGGCATTGATCAACATGGTTATGCAAAATCAATTTGGAGGTTCGGCCTTGGAGGATCCTAACACACATTTGACAAGTTTTCTACAGATTTGCAGCACCATTAAGATTAATGGAGCCCCTGATGATGCTATTCGGCTGAGATTATTTCCATTTTCTCTTCGGGATAAAGCCTTGAGTTGGTATCAAAATCTACCAGCAGGAAGCATTCCGACATGGGCAGTGATGGCACAGAAATTCTTAGCAAAGTACTTCTCACCAGGAAAGACAATGCAGATGAGATTAGAGATTGCCTAGTTCATACAGTTAGACCAAGAGCCGTTACATGAGGCGTGGGAGCGATTTAAAGAGTTATTGCGTAGATGCCCTCAGCATGGATATGATGAAGGAAACCAGATACAAGTTTTCTACATGGAAATGACTCCGCAGACATGAGCTACTGTGGATGCTTCAGCAGGAGGTTCACTGTGGTCTAAGACACCTAATCAAGCTATGCAGTTAATTGAGGAGATGGCTATAAACAGCAGCCAATGGCCAGGTGAAAGAGCTAATGTCAGAAGAGTAGCAGGTATGCATGAGTTAGATACACAGATAACCATTCTAGCAAGACTTGAGCAGATTTCGACACAAATTTCTTCAATGGGTATACAAGGGCCGCAAGCTATGATTCATCCTGACAATACAAATCCTAACATGATGGGGACGGATTTGGAGCAGGTGAATTATGTTAATAATCGCAACTTTGGTTTTCAGGGAAATCGGGTTCCTAACTATTACCAGCCAGGATTCAGAAACATGAGAATCTATCTTATGGTAATTCTAAGAATGTTCTAAACCCAGCAGCAGCAAGTAACAGTAATACAGGATACAATAACCAAGGGAATTCCCAAGGTTATGGTGGAGTTGAAGGAACGAATTTGAGGAGTTCATGGTTGAAACTAGAACACGGTTTAGCAAAACTGATGCATGGTTAGACAACGTGGAAGCTAAAATGTCAGAGATGAATACCAGTCTTGGTGCGTAGATGAAGTCTGTAGAGACCACTTTGGGACAGCTAGCTGCAGCTGTCAATTCTTTGAATGAAAGAGGTAAGTTCCCTAGTGATACAATGCTAAATCCGATAGAACACTGCAATGCTATATCTCTGAGAAGTGGGAACACCTATGAGCCACCGAAGGTAGCAGAGAAAGAAGAAACTACACCAATAACTGAGGTGCAGAAGAAGCAAACTGAACCTGCTATGACAAAGGATACAGAATCAGAAACAGTAAAACAGGGAGTTAATTCTAAACCTTTTAGTAAACTTTTTCCTGATAATCCTCCTTTGTTGAAACCATCTATTCCTTATCCTCAAGCTTTGTATAAAAGGAAGATTGAATCTGAGTTTAAGAAATTTCTAGATATATTTAAGAAATTACATATTAACATTCCATTTGTTGATGCTCTGCAGCAGATGCCACATTATGCAAAGTTCATGAAAGAAGTGCTGTCAAAGAAACGGAAACTTGAGGATTATGAAACTGTCAATTTGACAGAGGAATGCAGTGCAATTTTGTAGCAGAAGTTACCGCAAAAATTGAAAGACCCTGGAAGCTTTACTATTCCATGCGAGATTGGAGGATCGAAAGTGGGTAAGGCATTGTGTGATTTAGGTGCTAGCATAAATTTAATACCTTTATCTATTTTCAGGAGCCTAGGTCTTAGAGAGGTAAAGCTGACTACCATAACACTGCAACTAGCGGATAGATCGATTACTTATCCCAGAGGAATAATAGAAGATGTTCTTGTTAAAATAGATAAGCTAATATTTCCTGCCGATTTTGTAGTCTTAGATTATGAAGAGGACAGAGAAATTCCACTTATACTTGGGAGACCATTCCTTGCCACTGGGAGAGCACTAATAGATGTTCAGAGAGGGCAATTAACCTTGAGGATGAATGATGAATCAGTTATGTTTAACATCTATAAGGCGATGAAATTTGCTGATGACCCAGAAACCTGTAAGTTGATTGAAGTAGTGCAGAGTTGTGTAAGAGAAGTTGAAACAAAAGAGGCACTAACCGATCCTATGGCTCAATATCTGGTAAATTCAGTTTCTAATTTAGATGATGAATCATTAACTGATGAAATCAAAAGTTGTGTTGTTACTTTGGAAGCCAACCCATTAGAAAGTACGACTACAACAACTAAGGAAAAGATTGACAAGTCACAAGTAAATAAGAAAAAAGAAGGAAAAACTGAATTGAAAGAATTACCAAGCCATTTGAGGTATGCTTTCTTAGGTGATGATACTACTTTTCCTGTAATTATTTCATCATTTTTATCTGCTGCAGAGGAAGACAAGTTGCTTAGAATTTTAAGAGAGCACAAACCGACAATTGGATAATCTATTGCCGACATCAAAGGAATTAGTCCTTCTGTTGTGATGCACAAAATTCGGTTAGAGGAGAATCATAAACCCTCTATTGAACCACAGAGAAGACTAAATCCAGTAATGAAAGAAGTTGTTAGAGCTGAGATTTTAAAATTATTAAATGCTGATATTATATATGCTATATCTGATAGTTCTTGGGTGAGTCCTGTGCAGGTTGTGCCAAAAAAGGGTGGAATGACAGTAGTTCGTGACACCAATGATGAAATCATATCCACCAGAACTGTAACAGGATGGAGAGTTTGCATCGATTATAGGAACTTGAACAAAACTACTAGGAAAGATCACTTCCTGCTTCCGTTCATTGATCAAATGTTAGACAGACTAGCTGGACACAGTTATTATTGCTTTTTAGATGGCTACTCGGGCTATAACCAGATTGTGATAGCCCGAGAAGATCAAGAGAAAACAACATTCACTTGCCTATATGGAACTTTCACATATAGAAGGATGCCTTTCGGTTTGTGTAACGCCCCAGCAACCTTCCAGAGATGCATGATGTCAATCTTCGCTGACATGGTTGAAGAGATAATGGAAGTCTTCATGGATGACTTCTCGGTATTTGGTAAGACTTTTGACCAATGTTTATCTAATTTGGCACTTGTTTTGCAGAGATGTTAAGAAACGAATCTCATCTTAAATTGGGAGAAGTGTCATTTTATGGTGCAAGAAGGAATCGTCCTTGGACACAAAATTTCAGCTCACGGCATTGAGTTGGATAGAGCTAAGATCGCTGCTATTGAAAAGCTTCTCCCTCCAAAATTAGTTAAAGTCATGAGGAGCTTTTTGGGACATGCAGGCTTCTATCGCAGATTTATCAGGAACTTTTCAAAAATCTCAAAACCTTTATGTAATTTACTAGAAAAAGATGTTGATTTTGTCTTTGATGATTTTTACTTGCAGGCATTCGAAAAAATCAAGAAGAAGCTTATTTCTGCACCTATTATGATCGCACCTAATTGGACAGAACCGTTTGAACTGATGTGCGACGCTAGTGATTTTACAATTGGAGCTATCCTTGGATAGAAAAAAGATAAACTTTTTTGGGCTATCTATTACTGAAGCAGGACCTTAGATGATGCTCAGAAAAATTACACAACAATGGAGAAGGAGATGCTTGCAGTTGTACATGCATTTGACAAGTTCAGACCATACTTAATTAGGAGCAAGGTCATTGTCTATACAGACCATGCAGCTATTCGATACATGTTTGCAAAGAAGGATGCCAAACCCAGACTTATTAGATAGATCTTGCTTCTGCAAGAATTTGATTTTGAGATTAGGGATAAAAAGGGATCTGATAATGTTATAGCTGATCATTTATCTAGGATGGAGCAATCTGAAGTTCAGCAAGAACAGTCTATTCAAGAGGAATTTCCAGATGAGACAATAATGAAGTTTGATGCAAATCTGCCATGGTTCGCAGACATAGTGAATTACTTAGCAGGAGGATTAATGCCAAGTGGATTGATTTATCAACAGAGGAAGAAATTCTTCCATGATGTTAACTCGTATTTTTGGGATGATCCTCTACTATTTAAGAAATGTCCAGACCAGATTATAAGACGATGTGTACCGAAAGATGAAGTTCAGGAAATTTTGCATCACTGTCATGCTACAGCATATGGAGGCCATTTTGGTGCAGAACGTACAGCAGCAAAGGTGCTGCAATCAGTTTTTATTGGCCTAGTCTATTTAAAGATAGCTACATGTTTGTAAAAACATGTGACAGATGTCAAAGGATTAGAAACATTTCAAGAAGGCATGAATTACCTTTGACAAATATTCTAGAAGTGGAAGTCTTTGATGTATGAGGTATCGATTTTATGGGACCATTTCCTCCATCTTTTGGGAAGCTGTACATTCTCCTTGCTGTTGATTATGTCTCTAAGTGGGTGGAGGCAATAGCAACACCAACAAATGATGCAAAAGTGGTGATTCGGTTCCTACATAAGAATATATTGACAAGATTCAGTACTCCAAGAGCCATCTTGAGTGATGAAGGCACTCATTTCTGTAACAAAATCTTCAATGGTTTGATGTTAAAATATGGAATTCGACATAAAGTAGCTCTCAGTTATCATCCGCAGACAAATGGTCAAGCTAAAATTTCAAACCGAGAAGTGAAGTTGATATTGAAGAAGACTGTAAATCTGAACAGAAAAGATTGGGCTAACAAATTAGATGATGCGCTGTGGGCATACAGAACAGCATATAAGACTCTAATTGGAATGTCTCCCTATAGGTTGGTATTTGCTAAGGCATGTCATCTACCTGTAGAGCTTGAGCATCGAGCTTACTTGGCCATTAAGAAATTAAATTTTGACTATAACAAGGCTGGAGCAAATCGGTCTCTCCAATTGAATGAGCTTGATGAGCTGAGAAATGAGTCCTATAACAATGCAAGAATTTACAAGGACAGGACCAAAAGATGGCATGACAAGATGATAATGAGAAGAGAATTCAGTCTTGGACAGTAAGTTCTATTGTATAATTCAAGCTTAAATTATTTCCTAGCAAATTGAAGTCAAGGTGGTCAGGACCATTTGAGATAAACCAAGTTTTCACATATGGAGCAACTGAGTTAAAGAAATCATATGGGAGTTTGTTCAAGGTTAATAGACAGCGTCTAAAGCATTATTATGGAGAAGGAGTGCATAAATTAGACAGCATTCCCCTTGGTGAACCAAATTAAGGAGACTGAAAACAGTCTGGCTGAAGACTTGAAATTTAGCACTTTTGGGAGGCAACCCAATTGATCTTTTTAAGATTCTTAGTTTTTCATCTCGTTTTATTTTCTTTGATTTTAGTTGTTTGTTTTTATTTTTATTTTATTTGATTAGTTTGAGTTTTATCTTTCAGGCGTATGTATTAGAAGAACACAGTTTGGAAGAATAATTGTCATGATCTTTCAAGAAAGAATGCATGAGTGCGTGATCAGGTGAAAGAAAAAGAAAACTTTTGCACGAACATAGTAGCTTCAGAATCGACAATCAAAAACAGAAAAGAAATGAAAATGGTTTTTCAAGAAAGGTGAGGGCCGAATAATGGTTGCATAGGTGAGAAAAAGAAAGTCAGAAAGAGGGTGAGAAGAAAATCTATCAAAGAAGGGAACAAATGTCTGAAATTTTCAAAGATGGGTGAGTGGAATACACATGTCAATGTTTGATTGGAAGACGAAATCCCGTATTTTTGTCAACCCCACTCACTATTTGGTTAAGCCAAATAACCCTACCAAACTAGTTTGAAAGCGGCTGCAGAACCTTTTACATCTTCCCGACTCTCTTTTTCTAGTAATACATCTTTCCTTATTCTCTTAGAAGTACACCGATTACCTCACACCCATTATTTTTCTTTCTTTCTTTCGATCCTGTTGTTTTCTGCTGATTTGGTAGTTTGGCCAACAAATTTTTGTGGGTTCGCGATCTTGGTGGTCCCGAAACCCTTAGGGGAAAGCAGAAAGTGTTTTCTTGTCGGATTGTGATAAAGACGAAGAGTGGTCCTACTTAATATTACGTGATTTCCGTTTCGGGTATTTTACTACTGCTCTTCAATCGTTTTCGATCTTCCAGCGGATTTCCTTTTGGTTTCTACCACTTAGATTTTTTTGAAGCTCTTCTCGATTTGATAAATTGTTATTGGAGAAATTATAGTTGTGACGTAATTTTTGGGTTTAGTTTGTGTGCTTGTCCGACTGGGGTCAGCTAAACACTATTCTTGTCAATTTGAGCTTCCATTAGTAATGGCACCCAAAGCCCGAGCCAGGCGCAACCTTGACAGTTCGAGTCAAGCCACTGATAGCTCAGCCTCATCTCCACAGAGGGAAGAGCCAGTCACCACTGATTATGATCCCTCTAGATTTGTAAACAGCTAAGCCGCAGAAAATTTCAAGAAAATTATGGCAAAAGCATGATTATCGAAAGGAGTTTTCGGCCTGATATTGGCGACTGGGATATGTATTCTGAGATTTTGAGGGATTTTGGGTTGCTGAAATTAGCAGGACAACCTGAAGATGCCATTCTTGATGTTCCGAGAATTTTATGCCAATGCAATGGAGAGCACCCATTCGACTTATGAAGTCAAGGGTATTCTTATTCCTTACAACGTAAATGCCATTAATCTATATCTGGACCTTCTGCAAGGGGTGCAGGATGAATATACGAGCTATGTTGCAGCTCTCCACTCTGATTCTGATGAGCTGGTTCAGGTCATTAATGAACTAACAGTCCCACACACCCATTGGCGGAAGAGGCCAGAAGCTAAATCTATGGCATTCCCTTCCAATCAACTTCAATATGGCCTACACGAATGGTATAACTATATTTGCTCACAAACATGCCTACAACTCATAAAAGTAGCATTGATGTCGATAGAGCTGCTCTCCTTTACTGTATTCTGACTGGCAAGATTGTTAATTTTGGAGCCATTATTTTTTGGTCTATGCAAGAGTTTATACGCAGGGAAAATAGAAGGGGTTTACCTTATCTTTCATTGGTTTGTGGACTTTGCAAGAAATATGAAGTATATTGGACTGAGCTTGAACCAAGACTGGCTAGGAAATCTGCAATCACTTTAAAAAATCCTCGGGTACCTCTGACTCAGAGAGAAGCTGCTCCTCATGCTGCTCCACCACCACCTTCTGTTGGTACTTCTACTAGTCCATCCGCTGCACCTTCCACCACTTCCGACTCCATTGACAATGTGCTTAACGAGATTAAGGAATTACGAATAGAGATGCGTAACAATAACCGAGACTATCAGACTTTCTGTGCGTATGTTGCCTACTACAATAGGTCATTGGTCAAGTACCTTGGTATGAGGGGTCAAGAAGGAGAAGTGGTATTTCCCTTGCCGCCACAATGGTGTATACCACAGCAAGGAGAGGCAGATGATGATGATGATGATGACATGGAAGAAGCTGATGCTGAAGATGGCTCAGAGGAGGATTCAGACTGTTAGACTACCCCAGAGAAGTCCTCTTTACTACTTTTTCCAATTCATTGAGGACAATGAAAATCTTAAGTTTGGGGGAGTTATTGGCTGTGCTCTGTGTCATGCTTTGCTATGTTTTCCATGCTTGCTGTTATGTTTGCCATGCTTTGTTATGTTTTATGTGCCTGTTTCCATATTTTTAGCAAATTTTATTTATTTCAGATTTATATGTTTGTGTGCAATTATACTCAGTTTTACAAATTAATTTTCTAGATTGTGGCCGAAGATGGATTTTGCAAGGAACTAATTAATTTTTTTTTTAAATTGATGATTTTTATTGTTTAAGTATTGGTATGTGGATAGAAAACTTCACTTGAATCTTTTCACTCAAACTATGCACCAATCATATTCAGTTTATGTACTTACTGTGTTGATATGTGAAACCAAAAAGACTCTAGAACTTGATTAGTTATTACTTGAGGTGAAATTCATAGACCATGCATGATTAGGAAAATGATCTAGGCCATTTTTGTTTTGAGATTGAGCCTTTCAAGCCTACCTAATTATATTAATCCTTTGGAAAACCTTTTGAGCCTAATTTTTCCATTTTGTTGTTATATAACCATATTACGAGCCATTGCCTAATTGTTTGGTTATCCTATTCTTTTGGTCCCTTACTTAAAGTACTATCAATCAAAATTTTTGGATTGGGGGATGAGCTCAAAAGAAAACAAGGGTGGTTTGTAAATTGTTGGTTTGAAAACTTGAATGTTACAAACAAGGGTTTGATTTCGAGTCTTGATGCAAATTTAGTGTCATATGCAGTTACAAGTAGTAAAAAATAAATCTTAAATTCTGGAGTATGACACTGTGAAAAAAAAAAGAGAAATCAAACTCGAGAATGAGTAAAGTTGGGTAGTGATTCATAAGCTCAAAACAAATTAAATCCAAAGGTGATTACAGTGCTTTAGGTGGATTAAACTTCATATTATACCCTTTATCCCACCTAAACCCGAGCCTTACGTTACAACCTTTGAAAAGTCCTTTTGATTCTTGGTTATGCATGAGTCTTTATTAGTGGAGAGTAGTAGTTAGTTCAAGCATATGAAGTCTTGTGTATAATTCTCATTTAGGTTTCGCATTAACACTTGAGTGCATGAATTTGAGTAAATGATTGTACACACACACACAAGTGGAAAGTGAAGAGTGAAGGGGGATTAGTTTGCTTTGATTGACTTGAACAATATAAATCTGAAATTTGTCTTAAGTTGAGATCCTTGTAAATTCTTGAGGAAAATCCCAATTTAGTATGACAAGTATGTGAGCTGAGTATGGTTGAGAGTCATTAATTGTTCTGTGTCTAGTATGTCTTTGCTTGAGGACATGCAAATTTCTAAGTTTGGGGGTATTTGTTAGCACTGAATTTTATATATGTTTAGAACCCTTTTTACTTAGTTATTTGATTTGTTCTTTGCAATATTAGGTATGTTTTAGGTGTTTTGTGCATTTGTGCAAGAAAAAGAACAACTTGGAGAAGTTAAAGCTTTTGGAGCTGGTTCTGATGATTTCGTGAAGAATTGAAGTTATAGGATGCTGATCGTGACTTATGCTGCAGCAATAGAAGAAACTGGATAGTGCAGAGCAGATCTAAGGAATTAATACCATTGTCGCAGCATAGCAGCCTGATTAGGGCAACACTATTTTTCCACGTGGCCTTCCACGTTTAAGTGCTTGGAAACCTTATAAATAGTCTTTTTATCAGAATTTCAGGGAAGGCTGCGGCAGAAGGCTCCAATATTGATTTAGCTCCATAGAAACTCCATCTTTTACATCTTTTTCTACCAATGTTTATTCTTGGGATGATAATTTGGAATTATTGGATGTTTATTATGATTTCTAGGAACTAAACTCATTTTTCTTAGAATCGATGTAACCAACTTTGGGCTAATTGCAATTACTTTGTGATGATTGTTTGGATGATTTCAATTGTGTTTATTTAATCTACTTGTTCTTAATGCTCTAGTTGATTGGCCACTAATTGGATGAATTAGTATAGGAATCCAGCACTCGGGAGAGGGGATTATTTATATGCACAAGGGTAGATTAACATAGGACATTGTTGAATCGGGAGGTTGACAATTCTTATGAGCCATAGAGAAACGGATTACCATCGCTTAATGAACTCTATTATCTAATTCTGAATCGGGAGGTTAGGATTAGGTAATTTGAGTATGACTGTTTAAAACTCAAGAGAGATAAACAGGAAATAGTTTCAGCTATAAACAATTTGAAATCAAAAGAACAATTGATCAAAGGAATTGTATGAACCCTAGTTAGGTGAAATCGAGTTCTAGGAATATTTTACCATTGATATTTTCATTCGTAATAATTGTGATTTGTTTTAATTAATTTGTTCCGTAATTAATAGTTAGAATAGTAAATAGGATCTTAACCAATATAAATTACTTTTTCTAAATAAAGTTTAAGGTTGTTGATTACAGTGATTTACGGTAGACACAATTCCCTGTGGGACGATACTTATATTTACTCTATACTCGAAAACTGACCTGTGCACTTGCAGTAGTGTTCCAATTGAGCACAACAGTTTGACAGGGTATTACAGAAGATTTGTGGAAGGATTTTCTAGGATTGTCGCTCCTTTGACTAAGCTCACGCGGAAAGAGACTCCGTTCATATGAACTGATCAGTGTGAGCTCAATTTTTAGGAATTGAAGAGGAGATTGACAGCAGCACCTGTGTTGACTATTCCTGAGGGATCAAGAGGATTTTCAGT
Organism: Firmiana major; assembly: GCA_033439115.1. Lineage (NCBI taxonomy): Eukaryota > Viridiplantae > Streptophyta > Magnoliopsida > Malvales > Malvaceae > Firmiana > Firmiana major. The sequence goes on along the minus strand of CM065907.1, from coordinate 66,529,009 downwards.
TTATAGTGATGCATCTCATCAAGGATTGGGGTGTGTGCTTATGCAGCACGGAAGAGTGGTCGCATATGGATCGCGACAGTTGAAAGATCATGAACGGAATTACCCCACGCATGATTTGGAGTTAGCCATTGTGGTGTTTGTCTTGAAGATCTGGCGACACTACTTATATGGGGAAAGATTCTAGATCTTCACTGACCACAAGAGTTTGATGTATTTATTTGATCAGAAGGAGTTAAACATGAGACAAAGGAGATGGATGGAACTCCTTAAGCATTATGACTACGAGATTTTGTACCATCCGGGTAAGGCGAACGTAGTTGTTGATGCTCTGAGCAGAAAGAGTATGATATCTGCTAGGATGATCAGGGAATGGGATTTACTGGAGCAGTTCACCGAAGTCCTGATCAAAGTTAAAGAGGTAGAGACTGGATTTCTGGCTAGCCTACGAATAGAGCTCAGGATCATGGATCAGATTAGAACTAGGCAGCGCAGCGATCAGAGGTTGATAGATATGGTTGGCCAAGCTGAACAGACTTCGCAGTCGGATCTCACAATCAATGAGGATGGATTGTTGAGGTTCAGAGGACGGATTTGTGTACCGGATGATGATACCCTGAAGAGACAGATACTGAGAGAATCTCACTGCTCGCGATACACTATGCACCGAGGAGTACTAAAATGTATCGAGATTTGAGAAAGGTGTCTTGGTGGAATGGTATGAAGCGAGACGTGGCAGATTATGTGGCCAGATGTTTAGTGTACCAGCAAGTGAAAGCTAAGCATCGAAAGCCCGGAGGATTATTGCAGCCTTTACCTGTGCCTACATGGAAATGGGAGCATGTCACCATGGACTTTATTATGAGTTTACCGAGGACCTGAAGGGGACGTGATGTGATATGGGTCATAGTGGATAGACTGACCAAGAGTGTCCACTTCCTTGCCATTAAGAGCATAGATACTGTAGATGCCTTAGCTGAGTTATATGTCAACGAGATAGCTAGATTACATGGGGCTCCAGTGAGTATTACTTCTAACAGAAATTCTCGATTTACTTCTAGATTTTAGACCCAATTTCAGGAGTCCATGGGATCTCGATTGAGTTTCAGTACCGCCTATCATCCTAAGATAGATTGTCAGTCAGAGAGGACTGTTCAGACCCTGAAGGATATGTTGAGGGTGTGTACAATAGATTTTAAGGGATCATGGGATGATCACCTGCCCCTAGCAGAATTTGTGTACAATAACAGCTATCATGCGAGTATTGGAATGGCACCTTTTGAGGCTCTATATGGTAGGAGGTGTAGATCCCCTGTAGCTTGGGAAGAAGTGGGTGAAAAAAAGATAAATGCTCTCGAACTTGTTGAACAGACTATACATAGTGTAAAGCTCATATATGAGATTACGGGCTGCACAGAGTAGACAAAAAAGCTACGCAGATGTGTGTAGACGTCTATTGGAGTTTGATGTTAGTGATGCAGTAGTTATGAAGATATCACCGAGTAAGGGTATCATGAGGTTTGGAAAGAAAGGGAAGTTGAGTCCTCGATACATAGGACCCTTCGAGATTATTGAGAGAGTGGGAGAAGTAGCCTACAGATTGGCGTTACCCCCATAGATGTCCGGAATACATAACATCTTCCATGGGTCTATATTGACGAAGTACCACCTGGACCCTTCTCATGTCATAGAGTACGAAGAGATGGACATACAAGAGGACATGAGCAACACTGAAGAACCCGTTCGGATTCTCGATAGAAATGAGAAGGTACTTAGAACCAAGAGCATCCCATTAGTGAAAGTTTTGTGGAAACATCACTCAATGGAAGAGGCAACGTGGGAATTGGAGAGTCTCATGAAGGAGAAGTACCCCCATCTATTTGACGAGTTGAGTTGAATTTGGAGGACCAAATTCTTTTTAAGGTGGGGAGGATGTGAGATCTGAGAATTTTACACATATCAAATTATGTAATGAGGACATGAAGTGTAATTGATTGAACTAAATATGATGTACCCATATATTGAGGTGGTATAGAATGAAATTTTAAGTGATGAACGAGTTATAAATGAGATTTTATGTTAAAGTGTGAAACTATGGGGCCAGATCGATCTTGGAGAAGAGAGGATCGATCTGGTAGCCAAAAATGACAAGGAATGAGGAAATTGAGTGAGCAGATTGATCTCCAATGGAAGAGGATCGATCTCATTATGATTCTATAATGAAGAGATCAATCTCATGAGGAAGGAATCGATCTCAAAATGTTTCTGTTAAGGAGAAGATCGATCTCCTCAAGGAGCAGATCGATCTCATGAAGCATTCTGTAAACTAGAGATCGATCTCATAATTGGAGCAGATCGATCTCCTAAAGCCATTAAGAGATCGATCTCACCCCTCGACAGATTGATCTCCTAGGCATAAAATTGCCCCAAATTATCCCCAAATTTAAATGCAGATCGATCTCATCAAGAGCCAGATCGATCTCCTACCCTCGGCCTATATAAAGACCCCTATGTTTTCCTGCATTTCATCTTTTCTCTCTCTTCCAACCTCCTTTTCAATCGAACCCTAGATTTCTCTCTCTTCCAAAGTCCTCATTTTCGTCCAAATCGAAGGTTGTGGCAAGAGGGAAAGTTGTTCCTCATCCAAAGGAGAACAACATACTTGGAAATAGAACGACGAATCGAATCGAGGTGTGAGTTTAGCACTCCACAAGTTTGGGTAATCTCTAAACTTCAATCCTTGATTTTGAAGTAATCTTTAGTGATTGTGGACATGGGCATATGATGAAATAGTTGGGGAATGATTAAAGATTGATGAAACTATGATTTCGTTGGAGTGGAGATGTTATTATGCCATTTGTGGTAATTTTGGGAGTTTTCGGCTATAAATTGAAATTGAGGGAATGAGATGAATATCAGCATGGATTTTTGTACACAATAAATGTAGGATTGGAAATGTAGTAAATGGGATTATGAATGGTGATAGAGTTATGAGAATTGAGAGATTTAGGTGTTAGTGAGAAATATGAGCAAATGTATGCTCGATAATAAAATTGAGTCGAGATATTGATGTTTTTAACATCATTTGGACAGGTCGAGAGTTTTAGAGTGGAATCTGAGGGTAGTCCGTGATACGGGGGAACGATTGCACTATACAAGGTGCAAAGAGGTAAGGGAAAACTAAAGTCATTTGTGTTGTAGCATGATTTTCGATTGAGAAAACAAGCATGTTTTATGTGTTGTGAATGAGAATTGCACACGATTTTATTGCCGATTGGGGCCCAACTTTTATGAGTTGTAAACTATATGTGAAAACATTTTATAACCATTTTTTTGTTTAAAATGTGAAAAGTGTTTTGGGCCCTACATTAAGGCGTACTGAGATTTGAGAAATGTGTGTGTGGTTTTGCCGGTTAAAGATCAGTTTTAATATGTTTTGTGTTGAGTACAAAAACGGTTTGAAATGAGTTTTATGAGAGAAAACCATTATGAGCTCTACGTGAAGGCAAAACGATTTTTATGATAATGGCTATTGAATGAGACTTAGGTGTGTCATTTTGAATACACACCGGGCATTGCTCTAGTAGCATGTAAGTCTGATATTCCTCCGTTCTGGTAACGTGTGAATCCTAATCAGTGGTTGTGCCACATGTATTTGGTGATTGTGCCATGTGCGAATCTTAATCAGTGGCTGTGCCATGTGTATTTGGTGGTTATGCCACGTGCGAATCTAAATCAGTGGCTGTGCCACGTGTGTTTGGTGGCTGTGCTACGTGCGGATTTTAATTAGTGGCTATGCCACGTGTAGATTTTATTTAGTGGTCGTGCCACGTGCATTACTATTGCAGTGATTTTTATCACGTTTTAAAGAGAAAAGCCATTATCGCATCTTAATTTCTACATGCTCGTAACCTTGAATTGAGCCATTTATTATCATGTTTTTACATGAACTTTGAGATGATGTTTTAACTATTCATGCTACATTTTCCACTGAGTTTATTAAGTTTATCATGTAAAACAAAATGATTGTGCTGTGCAAATCATTTTCTTATTAATGAATCCCTTATCCTCTTGTTGAGCAATTTAGAAGCTCACCCTATTTTATCTTTCCCCTAGGCTTCTTCAAGTGAAGAGGATTTTCCTGCGACGTACAGATTAGTGGCCAGTGGAGGACTCGAGCTCAAGGCCATATATTGTACTTGAGGTACATTTTATTATTTCATGTAACCAGACTATAATTGTATTTACAGACACTTGATGTACTATGATGTGCGGGATGTATTAGGATTAATTAATACTGAGTCAAGAAATGGATATGATATGATTTCTAAATGCTTGATAATGAGATCCTGAGGTTCAAGTTTTATAACTTATATATATGATGATGCATGACACTGCACAGGAATGCACCCATAAATGTGTATTGATGTAAATAAAAGTTTAAATTTGCCCTGTTTTTCTGCGCTTCTGGGGCGTCACATATGATGACCAATGAATGGGATATGTTGGAACAGTTCGCTGGACTCAGGATCAGAGTTGAAGAGGTAGAGGTCGAATTTATGGTTAGCCTGTGGATAGAGCACGATATTATGGATCAGATTAGAACTGGACAGCGAAATGATCAGAGGCTATTGGATATGGTTAGCCAAGCTGAATAGACCTTGCATTCGGATTTCATGGTCGGCGACGATGGGTTCTTAAGGTTTAAGGGTCGAATTTGTGTTCTAAATAATGATACCCTGAAGCAACAGATACTGAGAGAGTCTCACTGCTCACGATACACTATGCATCGAGAAGTACCAAGATGTACCAAGATTTAATAAGGGTGTATTGGTGGTGTGGTATGAAGCAAGATGTTGCAGAATATGTGGCCAGATGTTTGGTATGCCAACAAGTGAAAGCCGAGCACCAGAAGCCCAGAGGGTTACTTAAGCCTTTGCCTGTGCCTACATGGAAATGGGAGCATATCACCATAGACTTTATCATGGGATTACCGAGGACCCGTCGAGGTCATGATGCAATATGGGTGATAGTGGATAGATTAACAAAGAGTGTCCACTTCCTTGCCATCAAGAGCACAGATACATTGAGTACATTAGTCGAGCTATATGTTAGAGAGATAGCTAGACTACATGGGGCTCTAGTGAGTGTTACCTCTGATAGAGATTCTCAGCTCACCTCTAAGTTTTGGACTCATTTTTAGAAGGCCATGGGATCTCGATTGAATTTTAGTACCGCCTATCATCCTCAGACTGATGGTCAGTCCGAGCGGACTATACAGACCTTAGAAGACATGTTGAGGGCGTGTACGATGGATTTTTGGGGATCATGGGATGATCATCTGCCCCTTGCTGAGTTTGCGTACAACAATAACTATCATATGAGTATTGGTATGGCACCTTATGAGGCTCTTAATGGTAGGAGGTGTAGATCCCCCATAGCATGGGAAGAAGTGAGTGACAGGAAAGTAATTGCTCCTGAACTAGTTGAATAGGCGAGTCAGAATGTGAGGATCATTTTGTGATAGATTGTGGGCCGCTCAGAGTCGACAGAAGAGTTAGGTAGATGTGCGTAGACGGCCACTTGAGTTTCGAGTTGAAGATTCTGTGTTCCTTAAGATATCTCCCAGTAAGGGTATCATGTTGTCATGACCCAAATTCCTTACATTTATATCAATAATTCCCACACATCATGACTACACATACGGACAGTTGGGCTACGAGTCAATGTTAGTCGATCATTCCCATATACTTTAATTCATTCACTTCTCATGCATCCATAATAAGAAGTTATACTTATGATAATTTACAGAACTTTTACGTTCGTTTACATTGGTTTACATCCTAGTACTAATATAAATATATCACTGTACTCTGTCATATTTAGATACAAAAGATTTTAAAAGTGTGTATACCTTTCGCAATGTGATAAAAGCTGCTAGCGGAAGGAAAATACAAGAATCTACCACAGAGCTCTTAGAAACACTGGGGCTAATTTGTGGAGGGATGAAAAAAAAAGGTGAGCTAACGTGCTCAGTAAGGAATAAATGAAAGCAAGTAGATAACCATACTATCTACAATGCTTATAATGCATGGTTTATGCCGAAAATCCATAGCATTCACAAAACCACTATAGTAAAACACATAACCAAAAATCGAATACCAAAATTCGTTCAGAGTAAAATATTTCTGTGCTCAATATTGAAACTCATGTTTAAATCATAATCTCATTTCAAATGGTTTCATCACAGAAATCAAATCACAATTAGTTTCGTTATAGAAACCAATAAAAACAGGTGAGACTAGGCAGGGATCCACACAAATCGATAAGACATTTGGTCAAAGTCCGAGACCCCGAGCTATCACTAGCTAGGTGTGCAAAGGTATCTCAGAGTCCGAGGAGGGGATTAGTGTAAGACCTGAAATTTTCGAGTGCATTTAAAAATGCAAAAGGACTTAAATGGAATTACCGAACACGTGTAAGGGCAAAATGGTCAAAAGATCGAAATTCGGTATTAATCGGGATAAGAAAATTTAATTAAAAATATGGGATTGAGAAATCTTGATCAATAACGAAGAAATAATTAAATTTCGGATTAAATTGATCAAGATATGAATTTATTGGAATAAAATCATAATTTTTGTATCGAAAAATAATCCCGAAAATAATCGAAAATTATACCGAAAAGGTAAAATCGGACTAATAAATTTAATTACAGATTAAAGGAATAAAATAGAATTTATCTAGATATTTTAGGAATTTTATTATTATTTTATCGAATAAAATAATAATAAAATTTAATTATAACTAAATAAAGATTCAAAAAAAAAACAGAAATGAAAAATCGTGAAATAGAGAGAAAAGAAACAAAAAACGAAGAGGAAAAAAACGCGATGGTCGACTATGGAGGAATCACCGGACGAGCCACCACCGGCGAGGCAGAGGGGCCGGCGAAGGTCGGCGAAGATAGCTCGACCTCAGGCGAGCCACCAGCAGCCGTGACGCGTCGTGGAGTCGCCGAAAAACGAAGGAGAAGCCGCGGGGAAGAAATCACGATTCGCCGGCGATGGCTGCGATTCGACCCCAGCTGAGGCCCGATTTAGGGAGCCCATGCGACGGCGCACCTAACGGCGGTGGAATCACGTCGGGAACCGGCCGGACGGCGCAGGCACGACCAAATGTTGCTAAACCGGCTGAACCGGACCGAGCTTAACCGGCGGTCCGAACCGGGTTGAACCGGACCGGACTGGTTCAGCCAAAAAGAGAGGGAAAAAAAGGAAGAAAAAGGAAAAAAGAAAAAGAGAAAAAATTGAGAAAAATTCCAGTGATGCAATCGAGCTTCGGGTAAGTCAGTAAGCGGTCGAATTGACCGATTTAATTTTCAGAATATTTAAATTGATAAATAATCGACTGAAAGTTTACCCGAAAATATATTTAATTGTGTAGCTCGACAATTGGCATCCACCGAGACCTCGAGACAGCCTCGATTTGAGTACTATCATGGAATCACGGTTAAGTGACCCTTATTTATGACAATTTTATATTGTTATGCGTGATTGATATTTAACGCATAAATTACGGATTTAAATTCCGCATTAATGGATTATATTCTGGAAATTGAGATAAATTGTCGTAAATAATTCATAAGCTGTCTGAGAGTTTAGAACGAGGCTAAATAAATACTGCTGGGCCCAATGAGCCCAATAGGCCTTGATAAATTGTGGTAAACGGGCTTAAGGCCGATTAAGGCCCATTGTGGTGCAATCGGGCCCAATATGGGTAAACGGGCCCAATGATTTAAATAAAGCCCAGAAAATTGTGAAATACAATTAACTTGTATTGTATTTGACCTGATGAATATGTATCCGCAGTTTCAGAGATTGGATTGGGAGCAAATCGGACTGCGTAACGAGACATCAGTGGAAAAGGTCAGACTGTACAGAAAATGAGGTAAGGGAATTGTGTGAGTAGCTAGAGGTAGCTACGTGTACTTTAAATAGTTTTTCTGTACACTGAATATGTATGTATACATTGATAATGTATAATGATCCTAAAAGTGGTTTAAATGATTTTAAAGATCGAAATAGGTGAAAAGTCTATTTTACCCCTATTGAGGGAAGTTCACCTAAGGATGGTGAAAGCATGACATGCATGAAATGCATGAATTATGAATATGTAATGCACAGTACTGTAAACGGATATGATGTCGAGGATGTAGAGTTTATGAATACCATTATTTATGTATTCAGTTAAAGTCAAAAGATAGTAAACTCTGATATTGAATGAAATTATGGAAATGGATTGGTAATAAGTGTGAGGTGACTAACACCGAATCATAGCCCAACTGTGTTGTAGGATGATCACGACAAGCGAAAGGTAAGATTAAATAATAAATGAAAAAGCGAAAAATTTACTCTGATTTTTAGATAATTTGGGTCGTGACAATTAATCTATCCATCGGCTCCTATCTAAGGACTATCAAGAATCAGAGAAATGACATAGCATGCCCGAGTCCAAAGACGCAATCCTCACATCCCATAGTTGCACGGTACAGTGTACTCCATTTTGTCTACACGGTTACAATTACCACATAGTTGTAGGTGCTTGAGTCACAAACTTACTACCCCAACCAAATAAATTATCAACCATAGCCTGTCGTCTCAGATCTAGTGCGAGCAAGTCAGTGTGACACACAGTCCAACACGAGAGCTCCAGCACAACCTTAATCATATATCACATCAAAAATCAAGTGCGAGCGGATCTGGATAAATCCACAGACCTCATAGCTTCAGCATGATTTCACACACACAAATAGACAGATGGCTCTATTTCCCACAACAGTGGTATTCAAAATCGAGTGCGATACATAAAACGGTGCAAAACAAAGTGAGAGGGCAACATCCCATCAAATCATTCGTCAATCAAATCACATTTCATAAAAATGTGCAATTTAATGCATACAGTCAAATCGTGAGCCAGTCTATCATTTTGGTTTCACAAAACCTCTTTTTCACATGTAAAACGTCATGTTCATGCACTTTATGCATTTCCAAATTTTTCCCTAGGTCTAGGGGTATTTTTATAATTTTTCCATATTTGGATACTATCCAAAAATTTATATTCATACTCTATACGAAATTTAAGTGTATGTAAACGACGATAAAAATACATACAGCTATCTCTAAGAGCTTGCAAAGATCCTTACCTGGAATCACGCCGATTGCTCTTTCACCTTTTCTCGTTTTACGTATTTCAATCTATCTGGCTCCGTATATATCTCCAAGAGTCAAATTTTTCTCGATAGCACAAAAATCGAGACTCGCTCAAACTCGTGTTTGTCACCTACCGTTGCGCTACACATTGATATATATTTAAACCGGTCAATTTCAATCAAATATAATTTCAAACTAATATATCGAAAAATAAATTGATCAATTTCAATCGCTTACTGATCTATGGTTGTGCCGGGGCAGCACCGAATTTTTTTCTCAAATTTTTTTCTCTCTCTTTTTTCTCTCTCCTGCTGAACTGGTTCGGACCGGTTCAACCCCTTTCACAGTGAATCGATCCAAACCTATTCAGGGTCAATTTCACTGGTAGGAGCTTCTGCTGGCCGGCTCTTCGTCAGCTTCCATTTCCAGTGGCTTCGCAGGGCCGCGCGACGTGCGTGGTTGACTGGGTTAAGGCTGGGCTCGTCGAAACCTGGCCGGTCCGCCCCTATTTCCTCTTGGCGTCACTGTCTTCTCTTTACTTGTCCGATATGAGCAGTTCTCCCTGCCGTCGACGGCGATTCTTCAGCCCCCACGACCGACTCTTCTTCCTCTTCCCTTTCCTCTCCTTCTTCCTCTCTGATTCCCTCTCTCGGCCCTTCGATCGTCGATTCTCGTTTTTTCTTCCTCTCGGCTTTGTTTCGTTTCCTTTCTTCAGTTCCTTTTTTTTTTCAAATTTTTTCTATATATATATTATACTATACTATAATATAATATAATACCCCAATTAAATAAAATATCTCAATATAATATTATTATAATAATAAACAAATATTTTATATTATTATTATAATAATATTATATTACCATAATGTATTTTATACACTAATATTCACACCCATGTGCATATATATTATTTTTATTTCTTCAAATATATATGTTTATCATATTTTATGTTTATTTCTCTGGAAAATATATTTTTTCATATTTCTAAGATAAATTCCCAAAGTGGGGTAATTTCCGGGTTATCATTTCCAGACTAACTGCCCTTCTTGGACTCCTTATATTTTTGCATTCTGAGTGCATATTTTCAATCGGTTTAACATAATTTCATTCGGTTTATTCTAAAATTACCAAAGCTCTTATTTTGGTATTTTAAAACTTATCGGCTTCCAATTACATCAGATGAACTCGAAATTGTATTATTTCTTCCTTATAGATCGATATATCATAATTACATATTTCAAAATGATATATTCTTAAAGAAATAATAGAAAGTTTGGGTCTTATATTTCCTCCCCCCTTAAGAAATTTAGTCCTCCAAATTAGAACCAAGTCGTCTTCGAATAACTCTGGATACTTCTCTCGCATCAAGCTCTCCAATTCCCACGTAGCTTCCTCTAAAGTGTGGTACCGCCAGAGAACCTTAACCAAAGAGATCGTCTTAGACCGTAAGACCTTCTCTTTCTTATCCAAAATTCGAATAGGCTTCTCTACATATGTCATATCCTCTGTGAGCTCCAACAGCTCATACTGAATCACATGTGCCGGGTCCGGATGGTACTTCCGAAGCATCAAAATATGGAAGACGTTATACACACTCGCTAACTCCGGTGGCAACGCCAACCTATAAGCCTTGTCTCCCACTCGATCCAAGATCTCAAATGGTTCAATGTAGCGAGGACTTAGCTTACCCTTCTTCCCGAATCTCCTAATCCCCTTAGAAGGAGATACCTTCAAGAATACTGACTTACCGACCATAAACTCCAAAGGTCTGTGTCTCATGTCAGCATAGCTCTTCTGCCTACACTGAGCTGTCCTCAATCTGTCACATATTAAACGGACATCCTCAGAGGCTTGCTGCACCAAATCGGGAGAAAACATCTTTTGGTCACCCACTTCTTCCCATCTAATTGGAGATCGATACCTACGACCATATAGTGCCTCATATAGTGCCATCCCAATACTTGAGTGGTAACTATTATTATAGGCGAACTTGGCTAATGGCAAATGGTCATCCTAGGAGCCTCTAAAATCCATCACACAAGCTCTCAACATATCTTCCAAAGTCTGGATGGTTCTCTCTGACTAACCATCAGATTGAGGGTGAAAAGTTATACTGAAACTCAATCGGGTTCCCATGACTTCCTGAAAGTGTTCCCAAAAGTGGGAAGCAAAGTGAGAATCCCTGTCAGACACAATACTCACTGAAACACCATGTAGCCTCACAATCTCCTATACATACAGATTCGCCAACGCACTCAGAGTATCTATAGCTCTTATAGCTAAGAAGTGAGCTGACTTCGTCAATCTATCCACAATCACCCAAATGGCATCATGGTTTTATTGGGTCCTTGGTAAACCCATGATGAAATCCATGGTAATGTGCTCTCATTTCCATGTCGGTATATGTAGAGGCTACAATAATCCCGCAGGCTTCTGATACTCTACCTTAACTTGCTGACACACCAAACACTTGGCCACAAACTCTGCCACATCCCTCTTCATCCCTGACCACCAATACACTTTTCAGAGATTCTGATACATCTTATTACTCCTCGGATGCAACGTATAACGTGACGAATGAGTTTCGGACAAAATGAGTTTTCTCAACTCAAGATCATCGGGAATGCACACTTTGCCTTTGAATCTCAGTAATCCATCAGTGCTCAACTCAAAATTAGCACCAGTACCCATCTGAATCTGACTAGTCATATCAACATAGAAACGATCAATACGCTAAGCTTGTCTAATCTGGTCAATCAAATCCGGTTCCAATCTCAGACTAACTATCACACAATATGTGTCAATATCAGAAGGTGTCACATCTAAACTGAGACTCGCAAACTGCTCTAACAGCTCATGTTCCCTAATCATCATGTATAATACCATCCCAAGGCTCTTTCGGCTTAAAGTATCGGTAACTACATTTGCCTTGCCCGGATGATACATGGTCTCACAATCATAGTCCTTCAGAAGCTCTAACCATCTATGTTGCCTCATATTCAATTCCTTCTATGAAAACAAATATTTCAGGCTTTTGTGATCAGTAAATACCTGAAATTTCTCACCATACAAATAGTGGCGCCATATCTTCAGTGCAAACACTACGGTTGCCAACCCTAAATCATGGGTCGGATAGTTCTTCTTATGGTCCTTAAGCTGTCTGGATCCATAAGCAACTACCTTCCCATCTTGCATCAATACACAGCCTAGTCCTTATCCCGATACATCCGTATATACAAAGAAACCTCATGAGCTGGTTGGAATGGTGAGAATCGACGCAATGGTCAGTCACTGCTTCAACTCTCTAAAGCTTTTCTCACACTTATCATCCCACTCAAATGCAACATTCTTCTGAGTGAGACGAGTTAAAGGAGCAGCTAACTTTGAGAAGCCCTCTACAAATCGTTTGTAATACCCAGCTAAACCCAGAAAACTCCTGATCTTAGTGACTGTCCTGGGTCGTTCCCATTGAACTACTACCTCTATCTTGGACGGATCAACAGACACCCCATCCTTCGATACCACATGACCCAAAAATGATATTTGGTCCAATTAGAAGTCACACTTACTGAGCGTGGCATATAACTATTTCTTTCGGAGGGTCTGCAGAACAATACTCAAGTACTGCTCATGTTCCTCCATGGACTTCGAATACACCAATGTATCATTGATGAAGATGATCACAAATCGGTCTAAGTATGGCTTGAACACATCGTTCATCAAAGCCATAAAAGCTGCAGGAGTATTCGTTAACCCGAAAGGCATAACCAAAACTCATAGTGACCATAACGGGTACGAAAGGTTGTCTTGGGTATATCTCCACTCCAGATCCTCAACTGATGGTACAGAGACCTCAGATCGATCTTGAAAAAGATTTGTGCTCCTCTAAGCTGATCCAACAGATCATCAATATATGGAAGGGGTACTTGTTTTTAATGGTAGTCTTATTCAACAATCGGTAATCTATGCACAGTCGGAGGCTTCCATCTTTCTTCTTAACGAACAAGACCGGAGCTCCCCAAGGCGAGACGCTCGGTCTAATGAACCCCTTATCTAACAGATCTTGTAACTGCTTCTTCAGTTCCAACAACTCAACTGGAGCCATCCTGTACGGTGGTCTGGATATAGGCTCAGTACCAGGTACCAAATCAATACAGAACTCCATCTCTCTGTCTGGTGGTAACCCTGGCAAGTCATCCGAAAAGACATCTGAATACTCTTTGATCACTGGAATATCGGTCAATTTCAGTTGTGCCTTATCCATGTCAACCACGTACGCAATAAAATCTTCAAAACAATATTATGCAATTAATTTAATATTGCATTCTTCTCATCATAATAATATTCTTTTGATTACCATAAGTATTTCTTTTAAATATACTCAGAAAAAATATACAACATCTTTCTCAGTTTTCTCTACCTGAGAAAACATTATTTACTTAGAATAGCAATCTAAGATAGCATGATTTGCAGCCAACCAATCCATTCCTAATATTACATCAAAATCAAACATAATTAACAGGATAAGATCGGCTGTCATACTCTTATCTCCTACCCTTAACTTACATTATTTACACACATACTCAGTCATTTGACTACTTCCTATTGGTGTGCTAATTATCAACCTCTCACCTAAAGGTGTAGGTTTCATAAACTCTGATAATTTAAATGCACACGATGGTGATATGAATGAATACGTTGCACCAGGATCAAATAGAGCTAATGCTTTAGGGTTAAAAATTAGAATTGTACCTTCCACCACATCCGATGAAGCATCTGCAGTGCCCTGGTCAAGTGCATACACTCTGCCTTGACCGATGACTTACTTCCCCTTCTCCTCAACCGTGGCTCTCCTTCTCGAAACAAGAGTAACAGGTGGAACTTTCTCTAGTTCCTTACCCCTCTGAGAAGATACTTCAACTGATTTTGGGCAATCTTTCATCATGTGTCTGGTCTTACCACACCTAAATTATGCTCCTGACATCCTATAACAAGGTCAATTCTCGTGGAGTCCTCCACAAAGTCTACACCGATCGGGATTAGGTCGGGGGCCTCCAATCATAATACCCCAAGCCGGAGTTGCAGTCGGATGCATAGGGGGTCTAATTGCCCTACTTCGCGACTCATCGATCCTCTGTCGTCCACTAAAAGGCCTCTTCCCCTCACTGTGACCTCTATCCTCACCAGACCTCTTTCGATCTCTGTCTCTATCCTTACCACCCTTTCCAAGCTCGACACTATAGAGCTTGTAGTCCTGCTTACATAACTGAGCTCGTCTAACGGCATCTTCATAAACTGAGATATCCAACGGGGCCAGTCGAGCTCTAATATGTGGTCTCAGGCCCTCCAAAAATCTACAGACCTTCCTCAATTTGTTCTCCATAGTATCGGGATCATATCTGCTCAGAGATGTGAACTGAGATTCATGCTCGTCCAAAGACTTACTTCCCTGAGTCAAGCTCTGAAACTCTATCAGTAGTTTTCGCTGAGCTGTATCCGGAATATATTGCCTATGGAAGGCATCCATAAAGATCTCCCATGTCAGTTCCCGATACCTAACCATCAGAATAGGCATAGCAGATTTCCACCAGTGTTCTGCCTCACCTGTAAACACAAAGGTCACAAAGGCCACTTTCTTGGTCGAAGTACACCGAAAAAACCTATAAAGTTTCTCCATCTTGCTAATCCATTCCTCGGCCACTACCGGATCCTTCACTCCACTAAATGATGGAGGCTAAAGCTTTTGAAATTGCCTCAGTCGATCTAGCTCACAATCATACTCTAGATCATCATTACCCTGATAAGGTACAACTGGAGGAGGTGCGGGTTGAACAGGAGGAATCTGTGGTGGTTCAACTCTCTGTGGTGCGAATGCAGGCTGTGCAGGCACAGGGGTCTCTGGTGCAGTTGTTGTAGCAGTCGGTGCAACCTATCCTGCTGTACCCTGGGCACTGTCAAATCTAGCCATAAACTGCCCCAATAATGTCACCACTGAATCAAGGCGCCGCTCTAATCTCAAGTCGTAAGTGCTAGAATTCTCATATGGTTCTCGAGAAGTACGTCTAGATGAGGATCTACTGTATCTCTCAGGTCTATCCCCTTGCCCTTGAGATCGAGACCTCTACTACGATGTCTGTCAGACATCCTGTCACTTTCCTGTATATATAACATAAATTTCAGCGAAATCACAACCCGGTATACACAATTGTATCTAAACAAAGCACAGTGACAATAAGATGTAAACTTTCCTAGTTACTAACAACGACTCATGTCAGACCAACTCGGCTCTGATACCACCTCTGTCGTGACCTAAATTCCTTACATTCATATCAATAATTCCAACACATCATGACTACACATACGGACAGTTGGGCTATGAGTCGATGTTAGTTGATCACTCCCATATACTTTAATTCATTCACTTCTCATGCATTCATAATAAAAAGTTATACTTATGATAGTTTATAGAACTTTTACGTTCATTTACATTGGTTTACATCCCAGTACTAATATAAATACATCACTGTACTCTGTCATATTTAGATACAAAATATTTTAAAAGTGTGTATACCTTTCTCAATGTGATAACAGCTGCTAGTGAAAGGAAAATACAAGAATCTACCACAGAGCTCTCAGAAACACTGGGGCTAATCTGTGGAGGGACGAAAAAAAGGGGTGAGCTAACGCACTCGGTAAGGAATAACTGAAAGCAGGTAGATAACCATACTATCTACGATGCTTATAATGCATGGTTTATGTCGAAAATCCATAGCATTCACAAAACCATTATAGCAAAACACATAGCCAAAAATTGAATATCAAAATTCGTTCAGAGTAAAATATTTCTGTGCTCAGTATTGAAACTCATGTTTAAATCATAATCTCATTTGAAACTGTTTCATCACAAAAATCAAATCACAATTAGTTTCGTTATAGAAACCAATAAAAACAGGTGAGACTAGGCAAGGATCCACATAAATCCATAAGATATTTAGCCAAAGTCCGAGACCCCGAGCTATCACTAGCTACGTGTGCAAGGGTATCTCAGAGTTCGAGGAGGGGATTAGTATATCCATCGGCTCCTATCTAAGGACTATCAAGAATTAGAGCAATGACACAGCATGCTCGAGTCTAAAGACGTAATTCTCACATCCCATAGTTGTACAGTATAGTTTACTCCATGTTGTCTACACGGTACAACGTACTCCGTGAACCACAGTACAATTACCACACAGTTGTAGGTGCCTGAGCCACAAGCTTACCACCCCAACCAAATAAATTATCAACCATAGCCTGTCATCTAAGATCTAGTGCGAGCAAGTCAGTGAGACACACAGTCCAACATGAGGGCTCCAGCACGATCTTAATCATACATCACATCAAAAATCAAGTTCGAGGGGATGTGGATAAATCCACAGACCTCATAGCTCCAGCACGATTTCACACACACAAATAGACAGATGGCTCTATTTCCCACAACAGTGGTATTCAAAATTGAGTACGATACGTAAAACGATGTAAAACAAAGTGAGAGGGCAACATCCCATCAAATCACTCGCCAATCAAATCAAATTTCATAAAAACGTGCAATTTAATGCATACAGTCAAATCGTGAGCCAGTCTATCATTTTGGTTTCACAAAACCTCTTTTTCACATGTAAAACGTCATGTTCATGCACTTTATGCATTTCCAAAATTTTCCCTGGGTCTAGGGGTATTTTCATAATTTTTCCATATTTAGGTACTGTCCAGAATTTTCATAGTCATACTCTATACAGAATTTAAGTGTATGTAAACGATGATAAATATACATACAGCTATCTCTAAGAGCTCGCAAAGATCCCTTACCTGGAATCACGTCGATTGCTCTTTCACCTTTTCTCGTTTTTAGTATTTCAATCTATCTGGCTCCACATATATCTTTGGGAGCTGAATTTTTCTCGATAGCACAAAAATCGAGGCTCGTTCAAACTCGTGTTTGTCACCTGCCGTTGCGCTACACATTAATATATATTTAAACCGGTCAAATATAATTTCAAACTAATATTTCAAAAAATAAATCGATCAATTTCAACCGTTTACCGATCTATTGTTGTGCCGAGGCAACACCAAATTTTTTTCCTAAATTTTTTTCTCTCTCCTTTTTCTCTCTCCTACTGAACTGGTTCGGACCGATTCAACCCCTTTCACACTGAATCGGTCCAAACAGGTTCAGGGTCAATTTCACTGGTTGGAGCTTCTGTCGACCAGTTCTTCGCCGGCTTCCACTTCCAGCAGCTTCACGGGGCTGCGCGACATGCGTGGTTGACTGGGTTAAGGCTGGGCTCATCAAAAACTGTCTGGTCTGCCCCTATTTCCTCTCGGCATCACTGCCTTCTCTTTACTTCGCCGATCTGCGCCGTTCTCCACGCCGCCGACGACGATTCCTCAGCCCCCACGACCGACTCTTCTTCCTCTTCCCTTTCCTCACCTTCTTCCTCTCTGATTCCCTCTCTCGGCCCTTCGATCGTCGATTCTCGTTTTTTCTTCCTCTCGGCTTCATTTCGTTTCCTTTCTTCAGTTCCTTTTTTTTAATTTTTTTCTATATAAATATATATATTATATTATAATATAATATAATATAATACCCCAATTAAATAAAATATCTCAATATAATATTATAATAATAATAAACAAATATTTTATATTATTATAATAATATTATATTACCATATTGTATTTTATACACTAATATTCACACCCATGTACATATATATTATTTTTATTTCTTCAAATATATATGTTTGTCATATTTTATGTTTATTTCTCTGGAAAATATATTTTTCCATATTTCCAAGATAAATTCCCAAAGTGGGGTAATTTCTGAGTTTTCATTTTCGGACAAACTTCCCTTCTTAGGCTCCCTATATTTTTGCATTCTGAGTCCATATTTTTAATTGATTTAACATAATTTCATTCGGTTTATTCCGAAATTACCAAAGCTCTTATTTCGATATTTTAAAACTTATCGGCTTCCAATTACATCAGATGAACTCGAAATTGTATTATTTCTTCCTTATAGATCGATGTATCATAATTACATATTTCAAAATGATATATTCTTAAAGAAATAACACAAAGTTTGGGTCTTACACATACGCTTCGGGAAGATAGAAAAATTGAGTCCTCGATATATAGGACCGTTTGAGATTTTGGAGAGAGTGGGAGACGTCGCCTACAGGTTGACCTTACCTCCGCAATTCTCTGGGATACACAATGTATTTCACGTATCCATGTTGAGGAAATATAATTCGGATCCCACTCATGTCATTGAATATGAGGCATTGGATATTCAAGGGGATATGAGTTATGTGGAAGAACTCATCCGAATACTTGACAGGAAGGAGAAAGTACTTCGGACGAAAAGGATTCCATTGGTTAAAGTTCTTTGGAAGCACCACTCGGTGAAAGAAGCAACTTGGGAACTAGAGAGCCTTATGAAGGAGAAGTACCCTCAGCTAATTAATGGGTCGAGTTGAATTTGGAGGACTAAATTCTCTTAAGGTGAGGAGGATGTGAGAATTGTAAATTTTATAAGTTTTTCTAAGTGAGAATTGTAATTTGGTGAATGTAATTATGATATGTTGATGTACATGCAAGTTTTAAATTTAATGAAGTATAAGGAGATGAAGTTTTCAAGTCTTAAATGTGTATGGATTGAAATATGGCCTATGGAGTAGATTATGGTGAGTTTTGCATTGACTTTCCTGCAATTGATGCAGCAGTAGCAGAATTTGTGAAGGCCAAATCGATCTCCAAGGATGAGAGATCGATCCTATAACTCCAGAATGCAGAAAAATGTGCAAATGCAGATAGGCAGATCGATCTCATAGGGAAGAAGATCGATCTCTTAATGCCTCTGTCTAGCAAGGATCGATCCTGACACAAAGGCAGATCGATCTCCTTAACTCTTGGCCTGGAAGAGATCGATCCCCAATTCAAAGCCAGATCGATCTCCACTTAGTTTTCTTATAAAGAGCACATTGATCTCCACCCTCAACCAGATCGATCTTGTAATTGTTAAGGGAGTAGTTTGGAACAGTTGAATCGAGCAGAGATCGATCTCCTTCAATACCAGATCGATCTCCTAAGCCATGTCTATATAAGGATCAAGGGATTTTTACCTGAAACTGAGCTTTTCTCTCTCTGCAACCCAAACCTTCACCATTTTCACCCAAACCATGCTTTCTTTCTCTAAGATTCACTCTATTCTAGATGAAATTTGACAAAGGGACAAGAGACAAAGTTGTTCCTCTTGGCAAGGAGAACACCATATTATAAAATCAAAGGTGGGCTTGAGCAAAGGGAAGAGACAAGCGTTCTACAACTTGGTCAAGAGAGGACAAGCTAGGTAAGCTCACAAAATCCTTGGTTTAAGCATTATTATTGGGTACATTAGTGAATAAATGCATTTATACATATTTTTGGTTGGAAATGTTTAAGGCATGATGGAACCAACAAATGGGTTTAGTTAGAAAATTTAATGTGGATGTCTTATGATGATTATGAGTTAGCTTAAGTGTTGATAAAGATGTAGAAAGAGTTTTGAGATAATGTTGAGTTAGGATGAGTAAGAGAAAGAGAAGGAAAATGAAAATGATGTATATTGAAGGGTTAATGATGTGTATGGACAGCTCGAGAATTCGACGCGGGAAACGAGGCTAGTCCGAGAACCCAAGGGTATTGTACCACTCAAGGTACATAAGGTAAGGGAAATAAACCATTTGTGCTTGTGAGTTTTCTAGTGAATGAAAACGTTTTAAGAGCATGAAAAGAGTTTGATGAATGAGCATGTTTTATGAGATGATATGATGTGTTGATAAATGTGTGAGTGTTTTACCGGTTTGAATTCAATTTTGATGTGATTTGTGAAATTGTGAAAACATGTGGTTTATAACCAAAATGGGTTTTTGTGGTAACCATTATGAGCTCTACATGAAGGTAAAACGATTTGTATACAACAATGGCATGTTTTTACTGTGTGAGTGTTTTACCGATTTGAGCTCGATTTGATGAGTTTTGTGTAAATGTGAACACAATGTGTTATAACCGAAATAGGTTTTTTGATAACCATTATGAGCTCTACGTGAAGGCAAAATGATTTTTACTGAGACTATGGCTTGTCATGAGATGCACATCAAGTTTTGCTCTTATAGCATGTAAGGTCGGGTTGTGCTCTAGTAGCATGTAAGATCGACGCCTTCGTTCTAGTAACGTGAGATGACCTCGCTCCATGGTAGCGATGGGTGGCTTTGCTTTGATAGCATGTAAGACCAGGCTGTGCTGTGATAGCATGTAAGACCGACGGCTGTACGACTCTGATAAAGTCCATATGTGTATTATTATTGACGAAATCCCTCGATTGGGGATGTTCGCCTAGGGGACGAATTCAATAGTTGTGATGTGTCGTGACGTTGATTTCATTGAGTTTTATAAATGCCTAGTCTCGATTTAATTGATGATGATGTGAATTTTACTATTGTGATTTATATCATACTATGAGATTTGATATAATATGATTGGTGATTTTTATCACGTGCTTTATGCTATTGCTATTGTTTTACACAGTTATTTCTATAACGACTTGCATGCTCATTATTTTCCATCATATTGTGATTGTGATGATGATTTTCATAACTTCCTTTATCCTCCTTACTGAGCATTTTGAGAGCTCACCCTGTGAGACCCCATATAGGTTTAACCTTGAACATATGTAAATGAATTCATAAGTATGATGATGTACTAGGAATGTGAATCATATGTGATATAAAGTCCATAAGATTAATGTACGCACTTGTAATAAGAGTTGTGATGTACGTACAAGTTGTATTAAATATGAATATAAAGAAATGGACTTTGATATATAAGGAATGTGAGGGGAATGGAATATGAGTATGGGAGTAAAACGAAATGAAATTGCATAAGTTATGCACTTCCATTTAGTTATATATTGTAGATATTTGGTTATACAAAGATTTCCCATAAGTTTTAATGTGTACTAAGTGTGATTGGATACCATATTCAAGTCTCAAGGAGGGATGAATGAGGAAATGACTACGGCAGCAAATGAAGGAGGTTTTCAATGAAGTTGCTACAAAAAACTGCAGTAAAATCTGGAAATATGAATGACAGATCCATCTCATGGGATGAGAGATCGATCTGGAAGAGCCAAAATGACCTTATTTTGAGCTATGGGGCGAGACAGATCGATCTTCAATGGAGCCAGATCGATCTGCTAGACATTCTGTAATGAGAAGATTGATTTTAAGGCAAGAGGATCGATCTCCTTAACTCTCTGTTTGAGAACAAATCGATCTCAAGACTCGATAGATCGATCTCCTTAAAGGTTCTATAAAGAGCAGATCGATCTCTTACAAGGGGCAAATTGATCTCTAAGAGGAAAATTGCCTTCGACAGATCGATCTCATCACGGAAGAAGATCGATCTTGTAGTGGTTGTGTTTGGTAAAAAGGACTACCAAACCTTGCAGAGATCGATCTCCACAAGGGCCAGATCAATCTCATGTCTCTGCATCTATAAAAAGAGCACGAGATTGAGATGAAAACTTAGAACTCTTCTCCCACCAAACCTCACCTACCATTTTTCTCTCAAGACCCAAGTTTTTTCACTCTAAAAATCACTACATTATGGTCAGAATCTGAAAGAGCTCAAGAAGGGAAAGTTGTTCATTGAAGCAAGGAGAACAACATACCCAAAAATCTCACATTGGTGTGACCAAGAGAAGGAGTTGTGACTACCACAAGTTTGGCTAAGAAAAAGGGGTAAGTTCTTCAACCCTCAAGCTTTAAATAAGGATTCTAGACATTATATGGGCTGAATAATATGCAAAATGTTGACAAGAGTGATTTGTAGTGATATTGAAAGGGATTTATAGAGAGAAAATCCATGAGAAATGGGGAAATCTTAAGAGAAGTATAATGAGATTGTGAGAAAGATGAAATGTGATTTAATGGGTTGAGGAGTATGAATAAATAAATGACAATGTAGAGGCTTAGAAGAGAGAAAAGAAAATAACTTGATGATTATACGTGTAGCTCGGAAGAACGTGGAACACGGCTAACCCAGATCACGAACGGAGCATACGTGACAAAGAAAATACGAGTACGATTCGAGGTAAGGGACTGTGTGTTAGCTATAGAGATGTTCATACATATTTTATGGCAATTTCGTAGATATATCGCTAGAATTAGTACGATACTACAATTCTATAAAATGATATGGAAGCATGAAATATACTATGATATATATGTATTGAGAAATGGGATGGGGTAAGGAAATAGCATGATATGCATGTTTTCAATGTTTTTCTCAATTTTGTATTGATAATGGTGATTGAGAAATGATAATGATAGGTTGGCTAGTTTTACATGTTTTAGCATGGAAAGACATGCTACATAAATGAACATGTTTCGAGTTTAAAAGAGAATAGCCACCTATCAGATTTGAAATGAGATTGGTGTTGGAGCTCTAGGTCACACCTGTTTTAATGACTTAACTATGTGCTGGGGTGTTAGCTCGCACATGTTTCTATGCATTTGATGTGCCGTGCTGGAGTTAAACTCGCATGATGGTTTTGAGAAAAGTGCTGAAGCATTGCTCGCACCTGTTTTTAATGAGTTGAGGTAAACCTAGGGATTTGGGGCCTAAGGTGATACCAGCGGACGGCCTTTGAACGGGCTAGGCCTTAACGATAAATCATACCCCGCTGGAGCCTCGCGATGACAGTGTGTCATGCTACATGCTTGCCTGGTATATTAGACATGGTTCAAGATGAAAAGTCCATCGGAGTTTGAGTATGGACTTGGGTCCACGGTCGTACGTAGTACTGTGTAGTTATCCGTTGGTATACTATGTACCGTGCTGGGTACACATGAGTACGATTATCACGAAGATGACACATGACGTACCTTATATCATGAGTATATGAGGAGATAAGGTTGATTGAGATAAGCCGAAGGGTTAGACTCCCCCTTCAGGCGAAGTGATGCCCTATGCACACCTGATCAGTGAGGCCTGGGATCACTGACTATGGCCATATGTCGTGGATATTTGATTGTCAAAAATTCCATGCCTGTCTTAGAGATTCGAGAAATAGAGATAACTCAAAAAAGAAAGAGATTTGAGGAAAAGAAATGATTGAGAAAGTAAAGAGATTTTGGTGTTTTGATAAATCTCTGATTTAAACACTTGTGTTGTGAGGGTATTGTTTTATGAATCATGTTTTAAAATGGAAGCATGACATATGATTTACATGAAAGTGCAAATGAGAAATGTATGTTTAATGCATTTTCATATAATATTTCCATTCATATCGAAAACATGGTTTCCTGTTTATACATGCACGGGCTATGTAGGTAGTACGATATCTACCTACTAGCATTCATTTCCTTACTGAGCTGTGGTTTGCTCACCCCACTATTTTTCCCCCTCCAGATACTGAGAAGTAGGAGAGCGATGGTCTTTAGATCCTTTTTTTTGTGTTGGACAGCTCCCACAATCTGCAAAGGTATAAGATTTGTATATACACGTGTATTTTGTATCTATTTTGATGTATTGCACAGTTATACCTAAAAAATGTAACAGTTTTATGGGGATAATATGTAAAGATATTATTATAAAATTAATTTTGTATATTTACACACCTGGGAGTGTGAATTAAATTTTAAATATTTTCGCTATAAATTCAAGGAACTTTAGTAATTGCATCGCCTCACAGCTCAATCGTAGAAGAGTAAGTATGGATAAAGGACACCCGAAAGTGGGGTGTGACACACCCTTTTTCCTCCCCCTCCAGATTATTTGAAGTAAGCGAGATAACGCCTGCCACGTACATGATATAGGCTGGTGGACAAGATCTCCCCAGGCTATCGCTTGTACACCCATAAGGTGTAATTAAGTTCATTTTGTATCCAAACAATGATGTAATACAGACACTTGTAATGAATATTTTGGGATGTAATTAGGTTGATATGAAAGAAATGATTTGAGACTTATAGGTTGATTCTTTTTGGGATATTATGTAATTGATCCATTAAGTATGAGTTGTATGATCTTGGGTATAATAACTAGTGTTAAAAAGCTATGTGAGCACATGACACTATACAAGAATACACCCATTGTTGTTAGTTTTTTTTTTTTAAGAAAAATTTTAAATTAGCCATATTTTTTGCACTTTCGGGCTGTCACAATGATGATTTTAAGGGCTTTTGTTGTAAAATGAGCGAGTATAAGTGTTGTTGTACTAAACAACAATGATTGAATAATGCTGATGTGGTCTTCTATGTTGTCTTCTCCACGTGTCTTAAAGATTCTGTAAGAACAGGAAAGGTCAGAGAGGTGCAGGGATTTGTCCCTGCACGCGCACTCCGATGCTTAAGTCAGAAAGCTGTTTAAGCAGAATCTTAATTAGCAAAATAGAACTTAGGGTCTTTTGATTATACATGGAGTATTTATAGATATTTTTGAAGTTAGGTCGGGCTTTATATCTGTTCTAGATACTCTGTCACAGAACTCAGAGTCTGCCGCAGTGCAGATGAGTACAGACGTGCGACAGAGGTTCGAAGACCTCTACCGCTGACTTGGACGCAGAGTTCTGTCGCGGCTCACTCTGCCGCATATAACTCTACCACTACACAAAGGACGTAGAGTCTATCGCAGATACACTCTACCACAGAGGTTTACCATTCTCTGCCGCTAGACTTAGGGCACTGAGGTCTATCGTGGGACATACTCTGCCGCAAGACCCCCTGCCACAGGCTTACTCTGTAGCGAGATATTTCCTCTGTCGCCAGTCTACGTGCCACGTGGATTATGACTTTTCATTGATTGCCACGTGGCCTACAACCTAAAGCGTGGCTGTCCTTTATTAGTCGATGTTTGCCTAGGTGGACTTACAGAATCTGACCTCTATCAATTGCTCCCCACTCTTTAGTAGGAAAGTTTCCTGCGAAAGAGTATGACAATAGGATTTGATTTTATAATAGTTATAATTTTTTTGACACGCATTTGGATTACTATTTATGAGGGATGTTCGATCACTTCAGCCACAAATGTGTATATATGTTTGGTTACTATACACGTGCGACTATAGCCACGCCTATATATAAGGAGTCAGGTATCGCCATATTTGCTAAGAATTTCTCTTGCATAACCGGCCACTTTGTCGCTCACTCTCCGCGCACTCTGTCGCTGCTCTCTCGCGTACATCACTACTGTTTTGCATCTCTGTCGCTACTCTATCGCGTGCATTGTTACTCTGTCGCTTCATTCTCGCACAGTTTACCATAACTCTATCGCAACACTCTGACGCTGTTATTAGTGTCTACCTTTATTCCTGGTGCTTTGCTGGTGCACCTTTGGACGTTAGGTAAAACTCTGTCACCAATCACTTTTTCTTTGTAGTTTTTCTTAAGTCCAAAATGGCTAGTCATGGTGTGGGGAAGCGTATAGAACTAGGAGTTAGATCGACTTTGAAAGAAGCTGACATCCAGGATCTTACGCCTAGATTTCCATTGCCCGATGGATACTCCTATAGACGTCCAAACCCTCAGGAGAATGACATACGTAGTGTGTCCGACATGGTAGTTATTTTCAGAGCATCCTTAGAGCTAGGATTCTGTTTTCCAATTTCTGACTTCGGAGCTTCTTTTCTTAGAGCGCATAGGATTGTCCCCGGACAACTGCATCCTTACGCCTAGATGCAATTAATTAGTTTTACCGTCCATTACCGATTAAAGGGCGTTTCTCCATCTCTTCCCTTACTTTATACTTCTTTTAGGTTCCGAGGTAGCTCATTTTAGTTCCTTATTCCCTTCAATGAGTGTATAAGCCTGGATTTGAGAATAGGTTATTCGAAAAACCTGTAAATAAGATTCATGGATTTGAATCAGAGTGGCTTATTGTGGAGACACCTAGGGGCCTTGATTTCCCTACTCATTGGGAAACTAGATGTGAAATCCCTAAGGGCCCCCGAATTTCTACACTCAGGAGACAATTGTCTTCAGATATTAATAAACTATTAGTTGACAACCCTATTAATCTTGATATTCTTTTATCAAATGAAAATTTGGTGTCCATCGGTTGGGGTGTGGGTTTCGTTCCTATTGTCGGCCCCTCTGTTCCTCCGTCAAATCTTCCATCATCTATTCCTTCTGAGTTGAACCCTGAACTTTTAAGGTCGCAAGGGGATATAAGGAGCACAAATAGAGAGTCCAGCTCTGAGAATGAACCCCTAGTCGATCTGAGCGACTGGGAAGGGTTTAGTTCAACTTTTATGGTCCTTCCAGATAATGACATGTTAAACATAGAGTCCCTTTAGGAGCATCTTGATTCTCCTAATGGTAACTTTTCATGCTTTTCAATTTATCATTGTTAGTTCTGACCACATTTTTGACAATTTATTTAGTTTTTTCTTTTTTGTAGAAATGAGCCACTTTAGACATTCTTTGGCATGTCAAGGGGTGGAGGAAGATTCGTCTAGTGAACTTGCTAGAAAGAAACCTCGCCTGATAGATGCTGTTCCCAGTCAGGCACCAGTCCCACCTCCATTGCCCCTGGCTCGGACCCCACCTCCTTTCAGAAAAGAGACGCCCCCTCCTACTGAACATAGGGATCCTTCTCGAGATAGAGGGAAGGCTCCTTCCTCTTCAAAAAGAGCTTTCGGTTCCTCAAGACGGTCTCGATCTGAAGAGCATGCTGAGTGTAATATAATCTCGTCTCAGTGAAAGAATCGGAGGCATTTGTACATTAAACCGGCAATGGGGAAGAGGCCAATTCTTCCTAAGATTGGTCCCGCCGACAAGAGGTCCTATCCTGTAGACGACGGCTTCATAATGAGGGGGTTGGAATTCCAGGTGTACCCGAGAGTACATGACAATGATACCTTAGATACTTTCGGGGTGGCTTCTCGGTTGAGTTGGGCCACCATTCTTCCAAGGGACGAACACCGATTATTCAGAAGGGGAAGACTTGGCTGACGTGGAAGCGCTGAGGGTAATTTTCAGATTCTTTTTCATTTTATTTCTCTCTGCTTTACTTTGAGTTTGACTTTTTATGTTTCTCTTCAGCTTGCTCAGAGGACCGTAGCCAATAATGCCCAACACCAAGCCTATCGAGAACGAACTGATAAAGAGCTTTAAGAGTTAAGGGACAGAGTTATGGAGTTGTCGAACACTGTCATCCAATTATCTGGGCTACCCGACACAGTACAAAATTTAGAGGATCAGCTCTCAAAAGCTCTTCAGGATTTGAATCATGTCAAAGGGGATCTTACTGTCGAGACGGCTAGGTCTAACAAACTTAATGAAGACCTTCAACAAGCACAATCCAAGCTGGATAGTATGCAGTCTAAGTATGAATCCTTAATAGATCGCAATCAGGAGCTGGAACAATACATCACTGAACTAGAGATTCGGGCCACTCCTTCTCTTAATCAAGTTGAGATTGATAGTATCAAGGCGGAAGCCATCAAGGAATACCGTCTTTCTAAAGATTGCTTGAGGCGAAAAAAGGATTTTTCGGTGCCATATGTGAAAAATGGTTTTTACCTCACTAGATCCTGGTTAAAGAAGCATAGGGAAGGTGAAGAGTTCCCTGAGCTTCAATATACGCATGAAGCAATGTTATTTGAAGCTCCGGATTGGACTAAATATGAACCAGAGGCTGAGCCTCCTGATGAGCTTTTTAAGAAGACTGCGTGAGATGATCTTGAGAACCTGACCAGTCCTTGGCAGCCTGTGAGTCTAGATAACGTCCCTGAGTCCATCAATGCCTTTGATGACTTGGATGGAGAGGACTTGTCATTGCCCGATCCCCCGCCTCAAGAACATACGAATGTGGCTTGATTTTTTTTAAAATATTCCATCGTTGTAAAGACTTTTGAATTTGTGAATAAAGTTTTTCTTTTCCTATTCCATATTGTTTATGAATGTTATTTATTTCACTTTTGCTATTATCGCTTTTTTATCTGTGTATGCTTTCCAAATTCCTGGTAGCAAGACTTATACATTTTAGAAAGAATTACATGTGTAAACATACCTTTTTCTAATGCCTGACCACCATGATGCGAGTGCATCTTCGGTTCTTACAGCTAATGCATTTCCATCGCCTGGCCACAGTGACATTATTATGCCTTAGGCTCTTACGGCTTCTTCGTGCCTGGCCACAGTGACGCTATTACGCCTCAGGCTCTTACAGCTCGTCTGCCTTTTTACGCTTGGCCACAGTGACGTTATTGCGCCTCAAGCTCTTATGGCTCGTCTGGTCTTTTTACGCCTGGCAACAATGACGCTATTGCGCCTCAGGCTCTCATGGATCGTCTGTCTTTTTACGCCTGGCCACAGTGACGCTATTGAGCCTCAGGCTCTTACGGCTTGTCTGTCTTTTTACGCCTGTCACAGTGACGCTATTGCTCCTCAGGCTCTTACGGCTCATCTGTCTTTTTATGCCTGGCCACAGTGACGCTATTGCGCCTCAGGCTCTTACGGCTCGTCTGTCTTTTTACCCTGGCCACAGTGACGCTATTGCGCCTCAGGCTCTTACGGCTCGTCTATTTTTTTATGCCTGGCCACAGTGACGCTATTGCACCTCAGGCTCTTACGGCTCGTCTGTCTTCTGTCACAAGATTTATATTCATAAAAGCCGAAGATATAATAGAGAAATAATTTGCATAATGATTAGATAATAGTATCTTGTGACATTGTAAACAAATAATAATGCGAGAATACAAAAATCAAGAAAGAAGACATAATGGTTAATTCAAACACAATTTCAAATGATTTGAGTTCCATGTCTTTCCTATTTTCTTTCCTTGTAGAGTTTCTAGGATGCAGGTGTTATGCCCAATCCTACGTCTGATTCGATATGGACCTTCCCAATTGGCTCTGAACTTCTCGTCTTCCCTCAAGGCATTGGTGATGTGCGACTTCCTAAGCACCAAATCTCCATCGGACATCGGTCTATCTTTTGCCCGACTGTTGTAATAGTTGGCCACCCTTTGATTGTAGGATGCCAGTCGGATAGCTGCAGCCTCTCTATGCTCATCAAGTAGATCCAGGTTTTCCCTTAGCCCTTGTGAATTCTTTTCTTCCACTGAAGGTACCACCCTGGATGACAGTGCTCCAATTTCCATGGGAATCAATGCTTCAGTGCCGTATACAAGGCTAAACGGCGTTTCTCCAGTTGATACTCAACTTATAGTACAATATGCCTATAAGACACTAGGCAACTTGTCCACCCATGCTCCTTTAGCTTTGTCCAGTCTGGTCTTCAACCCATGAAGGATGGTTCGATTGCTGACTTTGGCCTACCCGTTAGCTTGAGGATATGATACAGAAGAAATCCTTAGCTGAATGTCAAGGCACTTACAGAATTCACGAAAGGCGTCACAATCAAACTGCTTTCCGTGGTCAGCATTTAAGATACGTGGGATCCCTAACCGGTAAATAATATCTTTCCACACCATTGCTTTAACTTTCTTCTCTGTGATTGTAGCTAAAGGTTCTGCCTCAATCCATTTTGTAAAGTAATCGATAGTTACCAATAGAAACTTTCTTTGACCCGTAGCTAATGGGAAGGGCCCAAGAATGTCTAACCCCCATTGTGCAAAAGGAGTTGGTTGTACGGTACTTTGGAATGGAGCCATTGGGGCCATTGTTATCGGTGCAAACCTTTAGTACTTGTCACACCTGCGGGCTTTATCCATCGTATCTTTTTTCAATGTCAGCCAATAGAATCTCGATCGCAATATCTTAGAGGCAAGGGCTCTAGCTCCCAAGTGCTCACCACAAATACCTTCATGTACCTTAGCTAGGACCCAGGCACTTTAACAAAGGCGATGAATACCCCCTTTTGTACAGTTCCCTGTTTATCAGTGTGAACTTTGCCCTTTGTATCTTTAAACGACGAGCCTCTTCCTTATCTTGCGGGAGCGTACCTTCAGTGAGATACTGTCTGAATGGGGTTCTCTAATCGTCCCCCACTTCAATGCCACATACTTCAACTTCTTCAATGCTAGGTGGTTCAAGTCTCTCCACCTTCACCATTCTTCCTTCGATCTCATTAGAGGAAGCTAATTTAGACAATGAATCTGCATGTGTGTTTTCAGACCGACTAATTTGTATCAACTGAAAGTTTTCAAAAGTTTGAGCCAGAGATTAGACTTTCTTTAGATAAGGGACCAGCATTGGCTCTCGGATCTCATATTGTCCATTGAACTGGTTTACCACCAATTGAGAATCACTATGCACCACTAGGTGGTGAACTTGCAACTTCTCTGCCAGCTTCATTCCAGCAACCAGAGCCTCATACTCTGCTATATTGTTTGAACTAGGGAACCCAAACTGCAAAGAGTATTCTAAGGATCTCCCTTCTGGTGATATCAAGACTATACCGACCCTACTACCATTTGTACTTGAAACTCTATCAACATACAGTAACCACGACCGAGTTTCTTTTTCAATGTTGCCCCTTGGGCTAGTACATTCTACTATAAAATCTGCTAAAGCTTGGCCTTTGATAGCCTGCTTGGGTTGAAACGTGATATCATACTCTTCAAGCTCCACTGCCCATTTAACCAATCTCCTTGAATGTTCAGGCTTCTGAAGGATTTGCCTTAATGGTTGATCCGTCAGGACGAAAATAGAGTTTGCCTGAAAATAAGGACGCAATTTGCGAGAGGCCATCACAAGGGCCAGTGTTAGCTTTTCGGCTAGTGGATAACGGGTCTCCGAGTCTAGCAGTACCTTACTCACATAGTAAATGGGACGGTCTACTATTTCATCTTTTTTCAGTAGTACCACACTGACGGCAAATTCACTGACTCCCAAGTA
This sequence comes from Firmiana major, assembly GCA_033439115.1. NCBI lineage: Eukaryota > Viridiplantae > Streptophyta > Magnoliopsida > Malvales > Malvaceae > Firmiana > Firmiana major. Next base: position 66,497,910 of record CM065907.1, on the reverse strand, counting down.
CATATACAACTGTTCTCCTTCCAAAGGCCTTGTTAAAAAAGGTAACTGCTTCAAATATTCTTTCAAGTCTTCAAAAGCTCTTTGACAATCATCTGTCCACTCGAAATTCCTTCCGCCCCATAGTGTTTTGAAGAACGACAAGCTCCTTTCTGCAGATTTTGACAAGAAACGGTTCAGAGCTGCCATTCTGCCTGCCAATCTTTGGACTTCTCTCACTGTGGTTGGTGGCTTCATATCTATAATCGCTGTACCTTTTTAGGGCTTGCCTTAATACCCCTGTTGGTGATCATGAACCCCAAGAACTTCCCCGACCTAACTGATAATTCTATATTTTTAGAATTATTTGTGCTTAATTTCCTAATTAATTATTTAAATCCCCAATTTATTTTGTTAATTATCCCGTTTATTTAATTAAAATTCTCATGTTTGCAGATAAATTAAATCCGGATGAATTTTGAATATTTCGGTAGAAAATGGACCAGAATGGGGCTGAAATCGAGATTGGACCACACAGAGAACACGAGCCTAGCACATCCAATTGCACAAAAAGACAGATGACATGGAAATATTATTTTTCAAGGAGCCAATGGTGTGAAGACAAGTGGCCAAACAATGCCAACTCATCTAGGATGGAAAAATTACAATTGTACCCCTAAGTGTGTGTATAAATAGAAAAAGATGGCAATTGAAAAAGGGGTAGCTTTAGTTTTTTTAGGTTAAAATTTTATTGCTAGGTTTTATTATTTTTCCTTAGGTTTTCTTTTAAGTTTTTGGCTGGTGACAGTGGCCAAAGCTCCTCCCCTATTCTTGATGCGTTGTTTTCCATTGTTCTGTGCTTTTAGTTTCTATTTTATTTAGATTTTAATTAGCTCTTCAATTTATCGTTACGTTTACAGTTCGGTTATAATAGAATTCAATCTCCTTTTCAGAATTTAAATTCAATGAAGTTTCGTTTTTATCGTTTCCCCTTGATTTGATTAGTAACTTACTATTATTATATTTTCTTGCTTAGTTTCTTTAGATCATGGTTTAAACTTACTGTTCTGGTTCTTTAATTCTACACTGCATTGTTTTTGTTTACTGCTTGTTCTTGGTCTCTGCAACGTGTTGGTGCGTGAAAGCGGTTCACAACAAGGCTGGTCGAAGGCAGCGTTGCTGCAGTTGCATGCTGTGTGGATAGATGTTGCTTAGCTTGGCCACGGGTTGAAGGATTAAGGATACTACAAAAGGCAGCAGCTAGCGTCGGTATAAGTTGGAATGCGTTGTTGCAACCGATAGAGAACCACATTGCTTCTCTGTTCTCCCCTGTTTTCCCATCCAATTACTGTTCATTTTCTGTATTTTGTTGTTACCTTTTAGTTCAGTCCACTTAAGCTGTTATTTTTCATTTACTGAAGTGCATATTACATCTTTTCTTTGCAAATATTTTCTTTTGTTCCCAGGTTAGCATTGCTATGAATTGCAGGAAAATCGCAAGTGCATGTTCGGCAAGAGTAAGGTGACTTGTGGTTGCTGCACCTAACTTTGCTGGACATCAAATTACCTGGGTTTGCACAGCATGAGAAGTTGCAAAACAAGGGAAACTCATAATAGTTGAAGCAAGTGGAAGACCGAAAGTAGTTACAGCAGCTGAAGCAGACCGACAACGTGCAGCAGGCTGGAGCAGAAGACAGGACCGTGAGCACCTGAAGCAAGCAGTGGGGACGTGCATTGTACTGGGTAGAACTGGTAGTTGATGCACATCAGTCTAGAGCAGCAAGACACATGCAAAACTAAGAGCAGAGTGCGGGACACCTGCAGCAGTGAGCAAGCCGAGAATGCTGGAAATGAAATTTGTGAAATTGAAGACGTGAACAGTGTTTGGAGGGATATTTGGATGATTTAAAATTGGTTAAGGCTTGTTTGGCTAGTGCATAATAGTTAATTAATTCATTTTCATGCATTGTTAGTTTAGTTTAATTCCAATTTAATTTGTTAGCTTAGTTTAGAGTCTTTAATTAAATTGCATGATTAGTATTCTTGCTTAATGGTTTAGAACTTAGCTTTAAATAGGTTGATAGTTAATTAAGTGTCCATTTAGAATTAGATTAGGGGTAAATTTATTTCATTAAATCTTCACTTAGTTTAAATTGCATTTTAATTAAGTAGTTTAATTGCATTTTAGGTTAGTTTAATTAATAGTTTAATTGCATTTTAGGTTAGTTTAATTAATCTTGCTTTGTTATTTTCATAATTGCATTTTATTTTAATTGCGTTAATTAGTTTTAACTGTTTTAATTATTTTTGTAGGTTTTTTATTTTAATTGCGTGGAGCACTGTAAGTAATTTTGCTCGATTTTATTTAGTTCTTTTTATTTAATTGCTTTCCAGTATTTTTAACTTTAGACTTAGTAGATCACCCACTTCAATTTTATAATTTGCTAGAATATACTTATGGTAAGATTAACTGGTAGTTAATTAGTCCAACCAACTTCTCTAAAGGATGATAACTCGGGACTCAAATCCCATTATTACTTGTATGACCCATGCACTTGCGGATTATACCTTCAGGGCGTGCCACTAACTCCGAATGAGCATTTGTTGGGATTCAGCTTCATAGTAAATTCCCTTAACACATCAAACACCCTGGATATCTGATGAGCGTGAGACTCTCTTGCTCAGCTCTTGATAATCATATCATCCACATAAGCTTCTATAGTATTTCCCAGAAGATCTTTGAATGCTTTGTCCACCATTCGCTGATATGTGGCTCCAGCGTTCTTTAAACCGAATGGCATTACCCGATAATAGTATGTTCCATCATCGGTTATGAAAGAAGTCTTCTCTTCATCTTCTGGATGGAGCATAATTTGATGATACTCGGAGAAAGCATCTAAAAACCTGAGGAGTTCATACCTGGACATTTCATCCAAGCCTATCAATTCGGGGCAGAGGGTACGAATATTTGGGGCAAGCTTTATTCAAATCAATGAAATCCACACACATTCGCCATTTCCCATTGGATTTCTTCACCATTACTACATTGGCCAGCCACTCAGGGTAATAGACTTCTCTAATAAGCCCGGCTTCTAAAAGTTTATTAACTTCTTCAGTGATCGTCTTTTGTCTTTTCGGGGTAAAATTTCTCTTTTTTTGTTTAACGGGCTTATGTCTGAGTGAAACATTAAGCCTATGACAAATAACTTCTGGATTAATCCCGGGCATATCAGCCGGGGTCCAATAAAAAACATCTGAGTTTCTGTGCAGGCATTCTGCTATCTCTCTTCTTGTTTGTTCATCCAGTTGAGTCCCTATGAACGCCCTCTTCTCTTCATCCCCTTTAACTAGCTCAATGGCTTCTGTTTCCTCAACAAGCTAAGGCTTAGGAGGGTCATCTATATACAATGTCTCCTTTCTCTGTACTCCTTTATAGGCAGTAAAGGCAATATAGCACGTGCGAGCCCTTTTTTGATCTCCTCGTACTTGCCCGACTCCGTTGGGAGTAGGGAACTTCATTAGTAAGTAGCAAGAAGATATCACCGCCCTCATATCATTTAATACAGGCCTTCCCAAGATCATGTTGTAAGCAGTTGAGGTCGACCTTACAACCATGAACAATACCTGTCGAGTCACATCCTTTAGGCTTTCCACTAGAGTCACAGGCAACTCTATAGACCCGACGACCTTCACCTTCTCGCCCGTAAGTCCATACAATGGCATCATAACGGGTCTTAATCTATCCTTGGATATATTCATTTTCTCAAAGCAATTCCAATAGATTAAGTTTACCGAACTTCCATTATCGACTAGGATTCTGCTCACTCGATGTTTTGCCACCACCGCTAATATCACCATCGGGTTATCATGAGGCATGACGATATCACCCCTGTCCGTCGGAGTGAACACAATGGGCTCTTCATCTGCCTTTTCCTCTATTACAGCATGAATTTGATACGCTTGTCTCGCGTAACTTTTACGGGAAGCAGAGGAACTTCCTGCCATTGATTCTCACCCTGCTATAACATTTATAGCTGGACCGGTAGGTTCATTATCCAGCCGGTTATCTCGAGGGTCTGGCCTAGCTACTTCATTTATTGGCCTATTTCTCCCGTTATCATTATTTTGTATATTCCGCGGACGATCATTCCTTCGATCTCGCGAAGGATAATGAGGCCTTTCACTTCTCCACAGGAAGCTGTTAATTTTCCCATCTCTAGCCAACCTCTCTAACTGATCTATCAGATCTCTGCATCTTTCAGTAGGGTGACCATGAACGGCATGAAATTCACAATAAGCATAAATATTTCGACCCATATCTCTAATTTTCTTTTTAGGGAATTCTAACAGTCCAGTCCCCTCAATAATGGTAAGTATTGCTGTGCGGGGCTTATTTAGTTTGGTATAGTTTTCATACCTGAGTCTAGGAGCCTTGTCTAATCCGATGGGTCTTGAAGAGCTTCTTTCAAGTACATCTCTCTCTCTTTTTCTTCCTTCCCTTACCTCTCGAGACTGTACCATCTTCATTACTTCTTCCTGAGCCACGTATTTATTTGCTTTAGCAAACAAATCAGAAAGTGTCGCTAGCTAATCAAGGGAGAGGGATTCTTGTAGCTTCGCGGAATTCGTCCCTTGCAGCATTGCAGCCATGGCTACTCCCACTGGTAGATCTTTCACCTCTAAGGTTGCATCTCAGAAACGATCTACATAGTTCTTCAATGATTCTTTGTTCCCTTGTTTAAGGGTGAACAGATAAGTAGCATCCTTCTTCCGCTAGCTGTTGATCATGAAGTCTCTCAAAAATTCACTTCGTAATTGGTTGAAGGAGGAGATAGAACCCTCGTTTAACCCATTAAACCATTTTAACGCATGCCTCAACAGTGTGAGTGAGAAGGCTTTGCACATGATTTCATCTTCCCATCCATGGAGCAACTTGAGGGACTCGTAACTCTGTATATGGTCGTATGGGTCTGCTTTACCTACATAAGTGGCCATAGAAGGCATCTTGAACTTCTTCGGCAAAGGATTGTCCATAATCTTGGGACTGAAAGGAACTCTCATTCTCTGACTGTCGTTGGGAGACATTAACTTCTTCCTTTCTAGGATCCTCTCAACAACTTTCTCAACATTTTTTGACCCTCGAGTCGAGTGTGCTCCCCTCTCTTCAGCACTAGAAGAGTCTAAGTAGTAAGCACCCCTTCTTCCTCTGTTCCGGAGATTTTGCACACGGTCCGCTCCTCGGCTAAAGATCTCCTCCTCGTTCATAGTTTCCCTTCCTCTAGGGGCCTGCATTGTATCCTTTCTTCTTGTACCTCTCATTCCGTAGTTTGACCTTGTACCTTCGAAATAGTCTTAGGGGTCATGACTATTCTGTCTCTACCGTTCCCCAGATCTGTGATCTTCAAAGTCATGCTCCAACTCTGTGGTAGAAGTCCTGATCTCCGCGGCAGAGTCTGTCGCCTGTACTCTGCAGTAGAGTTCTGCCTCCTTAACTCCGCGCTAGGGTATTGCTCCTGAATCTGTGCAGCAAGGTTGGACTCTGTTAGACCTGCAGTAGTATTCATTCATCTCAGACCTGCGACAGGGTTCACCTCTCGCAGCCCCGCGGTGGGGTACTTCCTCAGAGCCGCGACAGGGGTGTCCTCCAGACCTGCGGTAGGGTTCACTCTCAGAGCTGCGGCAGTGTTCACCCTCAGACCTGCGACAGGGTTGTCTTCCAGACCTGCGGCAGAGTTCATCCTCAGAGCTGCGGCAGGGTTTACCCTCAGACCTACGGCAGGGTTGTCTTCCAAACATGCGACAGAGTTCTGCATCAGGCCAACGGCAGTATTCTATCCTTAATCTCCTTGTCCGACATTCACCATTGTAGAAGGTTGACCTCTCTCGTAAGTCTACCTCGGGACGTTCTCTCCTACCATCTGCTGCACTTCTAGAGGTAAGTTAAATTGCGGCAGAGCATTTTTGAAGAAATTCATAATAGCCCTCAACGTTGTAGTAGTCTGTTCATTCTGACGCTTCAAAGCCTTAAATTCGTTAAGGGAAACAGTGGCAACTCTGTCACCTTCTTTATTCTGCTCTTGTCCTCTCTCCTGTCTGGCAGGAGGACACACAGAATTCTCTTCTCCTAAATTTGTCGCTGTTGTCGAACGTGTTCTCACCATTTTGATAAAGAATCTGACTTTTTGTTCTGATTCCCATAGATAGCGCCAATTGTTGTTGTACTAAACAACAATGATTGAATGATGTCGATGTAGTCTTCTCTGTTGTCTTCTCAAGTGTCTTGAAGAATCTGCAAGAACAGGAAAGGTCAGAGAGGCACAAGGATCTGTCTCTGTACTCGCACTTCGATGCTTAAGTCAGAAAGTTGTTTAAGCAGAATCTTAATTAGCAAAATAGAGCTTAGGGTTTTTTGATCATACCTGGGGTATTTATAGATATTTTTGGAGTTAGGTTGCGCTTTATATCTGTTCAGGGTTTATGAATATCCTAGGCCCAAAATTGTATGGTTTTGGGCGGTATGAATCTGAGGCCCAGGCGCGCGTCTGGGCAGGCGACAGAGTTACTAGATACTCTGTCGCGAAACTCAAAGTCTGTCAAGGTGCAGATGAGTACAGACGTGCGACAGAGGTTTGAAGACCTCTACCGCAGACTTGGGCGCAGAGTTCTGCCGCGGCTCACTCTTTGGCATATAACTCTACCGCTACACAAAGGACGCAGAGTCTGTCGCAGATACACTCTACCACGGAGGTTTACCTCTCTCTGTCGCTAGACTTAGGGCACTGAGGTCTATCGTGGGACATACTCTGCTGCAAGACCCCCTGCCGCAGGGTTACTCTGTCGCGAGATATTTCCTCTGTCTCCAGTCTACGTGCCACATGGATTATGACTTTTCATTGATTGCCACATGGCCTACGACCTGATGCATGGCTGTCCTTTATTGGTCGATGTTTGCCTAGGTGGACTTGCAGAATCTGACCTCTATCAATAAGAATATATGAGAGTATTCATAATTCTGCTTTTGCGTGAACTCTCCTTTTTATAAGAAGTGGTTCTTTTTTTGCCTACAACCGACATCCTTAATATAAGAGGCATGCATGAGTAGGCAGTTATTTGTAGGGTTGGGGTCATTCTTGTCACTGTACCATTTGGTGGGTGAGTGAGTAGTTGCGTACCCGCTCAACCAATTTTCTTCATTCAAAGGATCAAGCTAAGTTCGAAGGCATTATTTCTATGGCTTTCTTGGCATGTAGATTGAAAGGGTTTAATATAATTAGGCTAACCCAACTGTTATTGGGTAGTAACACTCTTCATATAGTTTTACTTAGTCACCCTATGTGGATGTACACATTCCCACGATTATGTAAATCCTAGTATGGTTTATATTGACTCATATTGTTTATACCATCTTGCTATGTACATGTATTTATTTTTTGTTTGCTTCGATGTTTTAAAAACAATTATGTCTTTTGAAATTATTATTGACCATTTTGACGTACCAATCTCAAACTAGTTAATATAATTTTAGTGAAACGCAACTCAAATTATCGAATTGTGAATGGAGATTCCCAAGTGGTGCGAATCACATATGGGTGTATTTATGCACTCATCACATGCATGTGTGCCCTTTAAGGGTTGCCAGGGGCAGTCTTAGCTGAAGTAGCATACTTGGACCTGCAACTTTAGCCGACAGTGTTGACTTGACCACAACAAGTGACCATATGGTTGAGGCTCGAGCAGCCAGTCCATAACTTCGTTCGTAAAACCAAATAATAAAGGACTCAATTCCATTTCCCATCCAACATCACTCAAATCATGAAGCTTTCTCCCGCAAGATACTTCCCTTTCCTTCTGTTTATCCTAACCGCCCCTTGTATCAAAACCGCCTCAGCAATATGCCACGCGGATGACCAAGAAGGTCTCTTGGGCTTCAAAGCCGGCATCTCCCAGGATCCGTCAGGCATGCTCATCTCATGGAAATCGGGTACAGACTGTTGTACTTGGCCGGGTATAACTTGCCTTTTCAACAGTCGGGTCACCAGCATTTCTCTCTCCGGCCAACTCGATAAACCCAACACCTTCCTATCAGGTACAATCTCTCCTTCCCTGTTAAAACTCCAAAATCTAGACGGTATCTACCTGCAAAATCTAAGAAACATTTCGGGTGCATTTCCGGATCTCTTTTTCGGGTTACCCAAACTCAAATTTGTTTATATTGAGAACAACAAGCTTTCGGGTCAAATACCTGTGAACATCGGTAGGCTAGCCCAACTTGAGGCACTCAGTCTAGCTGGCAACCGCCTCACTGGACCCATACCCACTTCAATCTCTGAGTTGACTCACTTAACTCAGCTAAACCTTGGTAAAAATCTTCTCACCGGCCAGTTCCCCGTCGGAATCAAACAGCTTAGGAACCTTACCGTTCTGAATTTGGAACAAAACAAGCTCTCCGGCACCATTCCAGATATTTTCAAATCATTCTCCAATCTTAGAAGTCTTATACTTTCTCGCAATGCATTTTCCGGAAAAATCCCAGAATCAATATCATCACTAGCACCTAGATTGATGTATCTTGAGCTTGGCCACAATGCTCTCTCAGGGAAAATACCTAGTTTTCTTGGAAATTTCAGGGCACTGGACACATTAGATCTTTCATGGAACTTATTCACGGGAGTGGTACCTAAAAGCTTGGCAAACTTAACCAAAATTTTCAATCTGGACCTATCTCACAACGTTCTAACCGACCCATTTCCTCCGCTGAATGTGAAAGGTATCGAGTCACTGGATTTATCATACAACAAGTTCCATCTCAAGGAAATCCCGAAATGGGTCACTTCATCTCCAATAATTTATTCAATCAAGCTAGCAAAGTGTGGGATTAAAATGAGCTTAGACAGTTGGAAGCCTGCGGAAACTTACTTTTATGACTACATTGATCTGTCGGATAATGAAATATCGGGTAGCCCTGCTGGTTTATTGAATCGAACAGATTTCTTGGTGGAATTTAAGGCCTCGGGGAATAAGTTGCGGTTTGATTTGGAGAAATTGAGAATCGTTGAGACACTGAAACAGTTGGATATATCGAGGAATTTGGTGTATGGCAAGGTTCCTACGGCTATTACAGGTTTGGAAAAATTGAACGTAAGTTATAATCATCTCTGCGGCCAGCTTCCCAAGACGAACTTTCCTGCTTCTTCTTTCATTGGGAATGACTGTTTGTGTGGATTACCGATTTCGCCATGTAAACTGTAGGAGGCTACAAGTGTTCGCGGAAATGTCAATGAACCTAGTGATGAATAAAAGTTTCTATTGCTTGGCGCTAAACCTTTCCTATTAGATACGTAAAATAAACTATTGAATTGTTCGTTTATTTATTTTCTTTTTGGTGGAGATGCAAACGGGCTGCTTTGATCTGGATTGTTTTTATATTCGAGTTGCTTTAGCTTTGAATATTTTTGAGTTTGGACTATTTTGGATTCGGGTATTTTTGGGTTCAATCTTTTTTGAATTCAGGTTTTTTCAGGTTCGGATAATTTTGGATTCAAGTTTTTTCAATTCGGGTTTATTTTGGGTTTGATTATTTTCGATTTTTTAGTTATTTTTCGATTCGGTTCTGATTCAAGTTGGGCCGGTTTAAAGAGCTGACTTAAAATTATTTTATAATTTTATAAGTTATGATTTTTTTTTAAAAATTTTGAATGTAATAATTAATTTAATTTTTATATAATTTTAAAATTTAATAAATATTTAGATAAATATAAATCTCTACAATTAATATTTATTACTGGACAAAATATTTGCTTCTTCTAACTTCCAACAATATTTGCTCCAAAATAGTATATATAATTATATTCATTAGCTTGTAAAATATATTATATATAGATATTATGAAAAGAAAAGTATCAATTATCATTTTAAAAAAAAATACTTAATACAATTAAGTGGTCAATTAATTATCTCAATTTTATTACTATTTTTTTGTTTATACATAAATCATAATATTAATACAGTAACCATGTGTCACGACCCTCTTTACTAGTTCGTGACCATTACCTTACCACACTTCAGTTGGGTTGTGATTCAATATCTCATCTATTTTAGTTAAATATAGTTATTCAAATGAAGTAGAATAGAAACTGAAACTTCTATATATATATGTGCGGAAGCGTTTTGTAAGACCCGAATTTTTGTGTTATTTCTTTAAGAATATATCATTTTGAATAAGTGTTTATGATATATCGAGTAATAAGGAAGAAATAATACAAATTCGAGTTTATCTGATGAAATTGGAAGTCGGTAAATTTTAAAATACCGAAATAAGAGTTAGGGTAAATTCGGAATAAATCGAATAAAATTAGATCAAACGGACTAAAAATATGGACTCAGAACGCGAAAATATAGGTAGTCCAAGAAGGGAAGTTAGTCCGAAAATGATAATTCGAAAATTACCCCACAATGGGAAATTATCTCCGAAATAAAGAGAAAAATTATATTTTCGGAGAAATTAAAAAAAAATAGAATATGATGTATATATATATATATCTATTTTTCGAAGCAAAATTAAATAAAATATATGTACACGGGTATGAATATTAATGTATAAAAATACATTATGGTAATATGATATTATTATAATAATACAAAATAATTGTTTATTATTATTATAATAATATTATATTAAAATATATTATTATAGTGGGATATATATTATATTATATTATGGTATAATATAATATAATATAATATAATATAATATAATATATATATTTATATATAGCAAAAAAAAAAAATGAAAATCGAAAAAAAAAAGAAAACAGAAGCAAATCGCGCGAGAGAGAGGGACCGAAAATCGATCTGTTGTTCTCTTACCACCGGCGAGCAACGACCGGCGAAGGGCGCAGGGTCGAGACCGGCGACGGACAGCCAACCTTCAGGCACCCTCCAGGCATCCCGACGCGCGGCAGAATGGCCGAAAAAGGGAGATTGGAGAGGAGAAGCCCGCGGGGAGAAAGGGGAGATTCGCCGACGTCGGTTGCGATATGGGCCGAGCCAATCCAGGCGAGCCTTCCCCAGGCCTAGGCGCACCCAACGGTGGTCGACCCACCTCGGGAACCGACCGAAAATGCCGACAATGGCCAAAATAATCCTGAACCGGTTTGGACCGGTTCAGTGTGAAAAGGGCTAAACCGGTCCGAACCGGTTTAGTAGGAGAGAGAAAAAGGAGAGAGAAAAAAAATTTTGAAAAAAAATTCAGTGTTATCCCGGCACAGCAGTAGACTGGTAAGTGGTCGAAAATCGATCGAATTATTTTTCGGATAATTAATTTGAATTTATTTTAGACCGAAATTAACCGGTTTAAATATATATTGCTGTGTAGCGAAAAAAGGGTAGGCGACGTGTACAAATTCGAGCAGATCTCGACTTACGTGCCACCAAGGAAAGATTCGACTTCCGAGAATACATCCGGAGCCAATTAGACTGCGTAATCCGAGGGGATCGAGGAAATTGAATTCGCAGTCGAAACAATTCGAGGTAAGGGACTTATGTAAGCTATAGAGATAGCCATACGTATGTTTTCTTATCTGATGTGTGAAATGTATGTGATAAATACATAGATATCGATGTATCTAAGTAGAAAACTACATATAAGAATAAGTCAAATGTTGCATGACTTCTATGCTTGTGTGAAAAAAAAGGGTTTTTGTAAAGGTTTTGAGAAAGAATGATAATAGACAGGCTCCCAGTTTAACTAAGAGCATGTAATATGTTTTAAAGAGTGACTGAAGGGAGAATTGCCTTCTCACTCATGACTATACATGGAGCATTTCTATTTCTTTTCTGTGTGAAATAGTGCTAGAGCAAAAGAGGCAACGGTAGATTGACCAGCCCCGCTCGCACATTATTTTAAAAAAGGGATTTTGAGAAAAACAAAAGAGTGTTCGATGCCTCGAGTGACGTTGTGTGATTCCACTCGAGTGGCTTGCACTAGATTTTGGGAATCATGTTGGAGCCATAGAGTATTTCTTATTGATCTTACTCTGGTTATGCTCACATGTGACTCTCTCGATTTAAAGTGATGAGACAACAGTGCTTGATGCCTCGGTAACACTGTGTATTCCATCTGAGAGCTTGCATTCGTGCGCGATGCCTCAGATATACTGTGTTCTACTCTGAGTTGCTCGCACGTAGTCTCTTGAGCTTCTGTGTGATAAACAAAACCGTGCTTGATGCCTCGATCATACTGTGTGTTCCATTCGAGAGCTTGTACGAGGGTTTATGATATTGTTGTGTGATGAATAAACCATGTTGCAGCTGTCGTGTGATTCTAGGTGTTCTTGGACTGACCTGCTTGCATGTGATTTTGAGACATGGAAATGGATGATAGTGATACTGAGGTGGAAGACCTCGAGATTACTCGGTCCCTTCAGCTATGTCACAATATATAAGGATCCTCGGAGTACGCTGTACCGTGAGGTAAACCACGGAGTACGATGTACCGTGATATCTTAGTGATCTTAGTGAGCTGACGGGATGGTTGATCCACCTCCCTAAGCATGGGATTCCCGCACACCTGATCCGTGATTGCCTGGAATTCGACTATGGCCATAAGTCTTGATTATCACTACTGTGTGAGGTGAGAGATATTTTCCCTTGCTGTGTGTCTGGGGATATGTTAATCCATGATTTATGTCTCAACATGTAACTGATTTTCAAAGTATAAAGCATTTTCTATATGTGATTTGTGTAAATAGATTATGCTATGTAAACCTGTGTAGTTTTGAAAGATGATTTATGTGAAGCTGTGTGCTACTGTATGAAGTTAAACCTGTGTGGTTTTAAATGATAAACTGTGTGGATATGCATATACCATCTAGTGAATTAATGGTTTTGCATTGATGAAAGTTGTTTTTAAAGAACATGCATATTGTCTTATAAGGAAAATGAACATATATGTATTTTAGCATGTAGATAGTGTGGTTATCTACCTGCTTGCATATTTTCCTTACTGAGCGCGTTATGCTCACCCCCTTATTTCTCCTCCACAGATACTACGCAGTAGTGAGTACTGCAGTCGTCCCTGCTACGGTGTTCTCTAGTTATCCAGCTGTACAAAAAGGTATGCACTTGTGATAAAAAAAAAAGGTGTCCTGTAAATTAATGCACAATCTAGTAATATTTTGTACGAAAGGGATGTATAATTAATAGAAACTGAGGTAAACGCTTCCGCATAGTTATAACAGTCCAGTTTCTATTCTCTTTCATTTATTATAATGAATTTATATGAGAGGTGGATTGGATTTGACTCACAGCCCAACTGTAAGTGGTAAGTAGTAAGGTAAATTCACGAGAAGAGGGTAGGGGTCATGACACGTTTACATCAGTTTTTATTATATACATCCTCAAAATACAAAATACAAACTCTACTGTGCATTAATTTATAGGATCCAAAATTTTCATCTCAAGTGTATACCTCTCGATACTGCAGGATGACCAGAGTAACACAATAGCAAGGACAACTGCAGTGTACTCACTACTGCGTAGTATCTGTGGAGGAGGAAATAAGGGGGTGAGCTAACGCGCTCAGTAAGAAAAATATGAAAGCAGGTAGATAACTACACTATCTAAGTACTTAAAATACATATATGTTCATTTTCCTTAAAAGACAATATGCATGTTCTTTAAAACAACTTCCATCAATGCGAAACCATTAATTCGCTAGATGAGTATATGCATATTCACACAGTATCACATAACTTCACACAGAATAATCTATTCACACAGTTCATATATAGAAAATGCTTTATACTTTGTAGCTTAATACATGTCGAGACATAAATCATGGGTTATCATATCCCAGACACACAGCAGGGGAGACATATGTCACCTCACACAATAGTGACAATGTCGCCTCACACAGATGAATATGGGACTTATGGCCATAGTCGGATTCCATACAACACTAATAAGGTGTGCGAGAATCCTACGCTTGGGGAGACGGATCAACCATCCTTTCAGCTTATACTCAAATCACGGCACATCGTACCCCATAGCCAATGCTCACGGTACATCGTGCTCCCATGGATCCTTATCACCCATTTCCGTTGTCTCAAAATCACGTGCGAACAAGTCAGTGCAAGACACACAGCAGTACAGGACGACTCAAGCACGGTTTATACTCATCACATTCATAAACCACGTGTGAGCAGGTCAATGCAAGACACACAGTAATACATGATGGCTTTAACACGGTGTGATGCCCTAGAAGCGTGAAAAACAAGGCAAATTTAAAACTTATTTACATCAATACACAATTCTAGGTGCATTCCTGTACAATATTATGCATCATTATACATAAATTATAAAACTTTAACCTCAGGATCTCATCCTCTAATAGTTATATATCATACCACATACATTCCTCAATCCAAAATTTATTAATCCTAATACATCCCATACATCATTGTTCATCAAATGTCTGGAATTACAACCTTAGTCTGGGTACATGAAATGTTAAAGTATACCTCAAATACAATATACGGCCTGAAGCTCAAGTCCTCCACTAGCCGCTACTCCATATGTTGCAGGAACTCTCTTCACTTGAAGAAATCTGGGGGATATTAAAAATAGGGTGAGCTTCTAAATCGCTCAGTAAGGGTGTCACGACCCTCCGTGAACTTAGCCAAAACCACTACAAATTTTTCGTATTTTAACTTACCTTTCTTTTCATCAATGGTTGGGCTGTGATTCGATGTCAGCATCCTCGCTTACCATATCATTCATCTATTTTCATACATACAAATCAATACACTCTCTACTGACTGTAATTTCTTTTATAATATATGTGAGCTCATATAAAATCTAATACAAATACATTCCCCATAATAGATATCGTATACATCATTGTGCTATTTATATGTTTAGATACAGAACCATACAAAATATGTATACCTGTCGAACGATAGGAAAAACAACGGACAACAGGAATCCTATCCCTCTCTCGAAATCGCTCTACTGCGGATGCTCTGTAGAGAGGTGTAAAAAAAAGGGGTGAGCTCACAGCTCAGTAAGAAAATCAGGCAAGCAAGTAGACATCTACACTATCTACTCAAAATAATGCTATGCCTCGAAAATATCATTTCCTTAACTCACTTTAAAAACATGTCTTTAAAATATATACATATACTTATACAGATTGAATCCCATGTATAGAAATCATGCTTTCGTTCTCAAATGTAGGCATGTAGTGCAAAATAATGTATCCTTAAAATATCACAATGCCTTTAGATAAATCATGCCATTGATATTCAAATCAAAGTAAATATGGCATTTAAATCATTCACCACATAACAACCGGATTTCGACCCATCCCTCAGGTCTATCCGTATCATAAATAAATCAGTTAGGTGATATATCATGTTAGACTCTATGGTGAAATGCAATAATATCCTGGACTATGTCCATATCCTATAATGGTGATCCCAGGCAACATAGATCTTGGTGTGCGGGGCATCACTGCTGCAACGGGAGGGGGTCAGTCCATCACAACCGCTAGCTATAAACTCCTCAACTCCACAACACCACACGGTACAGTGTACTCCATGCCACTCGCACGGTACAACGTACTCCGTGGACCCTACCTCACAGTCGGGGTGCCTGCCATAGGTCTTAGTCCTCAAACCATGGAATATAAATACCACGTCTCTAAATCCACATGCGAACATCTCTACAGTGCGACACTCAGTATACACGAGGAAATCAGCATGGTTTTCAACATGTCTTATATATCACAGTAAAACTACAGTGCGCGCCTTTGAGTGCAACTCACAGTTAACACTCCGCTCAAACACTGTTTCACATCACAAACTCAACTCTAGTGCGAGTAAACTTCTAACAACTAGGTCATGCATAGTTCATGTATCAAATCAAGTACGAACAATAGCTCAAGTACCATGCTATGCATAAAACTCATCAAATCAAGTACGAGAAATCTCTCAAGTACTATGTCATATATAAATCATGAAGAATCGAGTATGAGCAACACTCTAGCACTCTGTCATGCATCTCATGTAAAATTTCGAGTACGAGCTAATCGTTCCAGCACTCTATCATGCATGTCATGGAAATCTAGTGCGAATCATACATCAGCACTAATATATGTGGAAAATATATGAAATCAAGTGCGAGCTGTGCTCTAGCACGATTTATTCTCACATAATTCGATAGATGGCTCTTTAAAAAGGGATGATTTTAAAAACATCAAAATCAGCACTATAATTTGTGCTATTTCTCATCAACCATCAAACATTAGCTCATCTACCTACTCTTCTGCTAAACAACAGTAAAAACACTCAAAATGGTGGTTTCCATGCTTTTTACAACTTCTCTTAAAATTTAAATTTTTTCCTAACTAAGGGCAAAATCGTAATTTGTCACTATCAGGTCATAATAATTATTATTCACTTTCTCTGACCTCAAAGTTTTTAAGTGAATGTAAAAGCAAACGAAAATATGTGCAGGTATCTCTAACTACTCACAAAAGTCCCTTACCTGGAATCACTCGAGAAATTTTACTTTCCCAAGGCTGCTCGATCCAGCAGTCCGATTCAGTCCTCCACTAATCTCTGGGGCTACATATAACCATTTATCAGGTTAATTACACTTTTCCTACTGTATTTCATATTAAATACAGTCTATTTCACTTAATGGGCTTTAATAAGCCTTAATGAGCCTAACTATGCTTTAAGCCCATTTCTATTTTACTATTCATTTTCGTTGGGCCTATTGGGCTTGTGGGGCCCACCAACTCTTATTGGGCTTATCCGAGACCCATTACATCACATTGGGTCGAAACCAATTGGGCTTGGCCCATTGGACCTCTTGGCCACATGCCATGGCTGAGAGCATCCCATGCCGTCGGTCACACCATGGCATGCTGTCCATGTCCATTTATTTAACCAATTCACTTAGGCATTTTCACAAACACTTGGTTGACAATGTTCTTAAGCTTCACTTAGTTCATTTAGGCATCTTATCAAACATCTTGATTACCAACTAAATTCATGTGTCAATTAATCAAATTGATTAATTCTAACTATACCATAATCATGGACATATGTACTTTAACTCATTTATGCCTTAAAATCATATGGGCATTCATCAATTTATCACTACTCACTCTCGGTCCAACCATGTTCATAGTGATTTCATATGTTTCAATGCTTAAAACATATACCAATATACTTAAAATCATTCATACATTAACATATATGAATTTGAAAGCTTGAAATTATACCTAGTATTTGTATTCACACTTGGCCGAAACTTTGAAGCCTTTCAGTTTGCACACTATGGCTCCTTGATAGCCAATTCCAACATATGTCACTCTCCTCTCAATTTGGAACAACTTTCATGAAGATTGCTAGTTCCAAATATGCCTAAATCCTAGTGATTTCTAGTGAGAGAAAGCTTGGATATATGTGTTTTAATGGTTTCTTCTTCTAGCCGAGAATGATATGTTGAAGAAGACCATGTGGTGGCTGATTTTATAAGCCAATTACTTAGCCATTAAGCCTTACTTTCCAGCCATCTAAATTGACTTTCAAAAGTTTAGGTAATGGTTACCAATTTAGTCATAGTTACCTTTAACTAATGGGCTTGATTTTAATCCATTTGGGCCTTACAATTGGGCCTCTCATTTTGGGCCTTCCTAATGGGCTTTCGAGCTGAACTTTTTACTATACCTCGAGTCTTTAATTGTCTAAATATTTTGCCTATCAATCGGTCCAACAATTCGGTCTAAGGGATCTAAGAAATTCGATCTACACTTAGTATACCTTAATGGGCTTTAAGATCTTCATTTTGGCCCATTACGTTTTTATCCATTAAATTTAATCCGAAATCCATCTGAATACATTTTCCTTACTTCCGGGGATGATTATCTTGTATTCTGACCAAAAAAATTTTTCTCCAAATTTTTCTCCATACTTAGGTTAATTTTTAATCATGGTTAGTCAACTATGATAAAAGTCCACTTTCTTAACTATAGTTGACTTTTTCCTTAATCATTGACCAAGTTGACTTTTTTTGAAAAATCCAAAAGTGTCATATCTTATGTTTTACACTCTCGTCTTTACGTTTTAGCCGTTTTCGATAGGTAAATACACCCAAAATACCTTATATACCTTAAATCGTTAAAAAGGTCCGTTTTACCCCTTTTTGACTTTTACTCTTGTTCTTTATGTTCGGGACTAAATCAAACTGACTTTCCTTCATGAGCTCTCTATATTTTCTCATTTTAAGTTCTTCTCTTCAATCAGAATGATTCAAATCCACTTGGTTTAACATGTGGTTCTTATAGCCCACATTTGACTTTTATGTAGCTTATAAGTGTTAAATCATTTCACATGCACTTTAAATCTAGTAAATACTCTTCTTATGATTCATCTATAATAATAGAGTGTTCATACACATAGGAATCATAAGGAACAAGCTACATAAAAATATTGGTCTGACGATCCTCCCCAACTAAGAAAATTTGGTCCTCCAAATTAGAACCAAGTCAGTCATCAAACAGATGGGGGTGCTTCTCTCGCATCAGACTCTCCAGCTCCCAAGTAGCCTCCTCTGAAGTATGATGCTGCCAGAGAACCTTCACTAATCCGATAGTCTTGATCTCAAAACCTTCTCATTCCTATCCAGTATCCGAATTGGTCTCTCAGCATATGACATGTCCTCTCTGAGCTCCAATAGCTCATAACTAATCACATGTGCTGGATCCGGGTGATACTTTCGAAGCATCGAAATGTGGAAGACGTTATGGACACTTGATAATTTCGGTGGCAATGCCAACCTATATGCCTTATCTCCCACTCGATCAAGTATCTCAAAGGGTCCAATATAGTGAGGAATCAGCTTTCCTCTCTTTCCAAATCTCCGTATGCCCTTAGAAGGAGAAACTTTCAGAACCACTGATTCACCAACTGCAAACTCTAGTGGCCTTTGTCTCTTGTCAGCGTAACTCTTCTATCTACTCTGAGCTGTCCTCAGTCTCTCTACAATCAAATGGACATCCTCAGATGCTTGTATAACCAAGTCAGGGGTAAAAATCTTACGGTCACCCACTTCTTCCCATCCAATAGGGAAACGACATCTACGACCATATAAAGCCTCATATGGTGCCATCCTGATACTCGAATGATAACTGTTGTTGTAGGAGAACTCGACTAGTGGCAAGTGATCATCCTAGGAACCTCTAAAATCTAGCACACATGCTCTCAACATGTCTTCCAAAGTCTGTATAGTCCTCTCTGACTGACGATCTGTCTGAGGATGGAAAGCGGTGCTCAAACTCAACTAGGTTCCCATGGCTTCCTGAAAATGTTCTCAAAAGTGGGAAGTGAAGTGGGAATCCCTATCAGAGACTATGCTCACTGGTACACCATGTAACCTTACTACCTCACGTACATATAGCTCTGCCAATGAACTCAGAGCATCGATAGCTCTCATAGCTAGGAAGTGGGCTGACTTCATCAGTTTATCAACGATCACCCATATAACATCGTGATTCCTGTAAGTCCTCGGTAAACCCATCACGAAATTCATGGTGATATGCTCTCATTTCCATGTCGGTATAGGTAGAGGCTGTAATAACCCTGCAGGCTTCTGATGCTTGACCTTCACCTGCAGACATAAGAGACATTTTGCCACAAAATTTGCTACATCTCTCTTCATACCCAACTGCCAGTACACCTTTCGGAGGTTCTGATACATCTTGTTACTTCCCGGATGTAATGTGTACCTCGACGAATGAGCTTTCGCCAATATCAATCTCATGAGTCCTGGATCCTCGGGAACACACAATCTGCGCCTAAACCTCAATAGTCCATCAGAACTCAACTCAAAATCACTCACTGTGCCCCTCTGTATCTGACCACTCACATCAATGCAAAATGGATCAATTTGTTTAGCCACTCTGATCCTGTCCAACAGATCCGGCTCCAAGCGTAGACTAGCTATCACATAGCCTGTATCCATGTTAGAAGGCACAACTCCCAGACTGAGGCTAGCAAATTGCTCTAGCAACTCATGTTCCCTAACCATCATGTACGATACCATCCCTAGGCTCTTCCTACTCAAAGCATCCGCTACAACGTTAGCCTAACCCGGATGATAAAGTATCTCGCAATCGTAATCTTTCAGAAGCTCTAGCCATTTTCTCTGTCTCATGTTCAACTCCTTCTGTGAGAACAGATACTTGAGGTTCTTATGGTCGGTAAATATCTGGAACTTCTCACTATACAAGTAGTGGCGCCATACCTTCAACGCAAACACTACTGCTGCTAACTCCAAATCATGGGTCGGATAGTTTTTCACATGATCCTTCAGCTGTCTGGATCCATAAGCAACTACCCTCCTATCTTACATCAATACATAGCCCAGTCCCTGATGCGAAGCATCGGTATACACTGCAAGTCCTCCTGAGCTGGTAGGGTTAGTGAGAATCTGAGCGGTGGTCAATCGACGCTTCAGCTCCTGAAAACTCTTATCACAATAATCATTCCATACAAATGGTACACTCTTCCGAGTGAGACGTGTCAACAGAGCAGCCAACTTTGAAAATTTCTCAACAAATCTTTGATAATATCTAGCTACACCCAGGAAACTCCTGATCTCAGTGACTGTCCTCAACTGTTTCCACTGAACTACATCCTCTATATTGGATGGATCTACTGATACACCATCCCTCAATACAACATGTCCCAAAAACGAGATCTGTGACAACCAAAAGTCACACTTACTAAGCTTAGCATATAACTTCTGCTCTCGTAGAATCTGTAATACAATCCTGAGGTGCTCCCCATGCTCCTCCATAGATCTCGAGTACACAAATATGTCATCGATGAAGATGATAATAAACTGATCCAAATATGGCTTAAATACATCATTCATCAAAGCCATGAAAGCTGCGGGAGTATTCGTCAATCCGAATGGCACAACCAAGAACTCATAATGGTCATATTGGGTACGAAATGCTGTCTTGGGTACATCTCCACTCTGAACTCTCAGCTGATGATACCCAGACCTCTGATCAATCTTAGAAAAGACTTGTGCTCCCCGAAGCTGATCCAACAAGTCATCAATGCGTGGAAGGGGATACATATTCTTGATGGTGACCTTATTCAACAATCGGTAGTCTATGCACAATCAAAGGCTCCCATCCTTCTTCCTTACGAATAAAATCGGTGCTCCCCAAGGTGAAACACTCAGTCTAATGAAACCCCTATCTAACAACTCCTGCAATTGTCTCTTAAGCTCTTCCAACTCAACTAAGGCCATGCAATAAGGTGGTCTCGAAATAGGCTCCGTACCAGGCACCAAGTCTATACAGAACTCCATCTCTCTGTCTGGTGGCAACCCTGGCAGTTCATCCGGAAAGACATCTGGGTACTCACTGACCACAGGAATATCTGCCAACTCCAGATGTGCCTTATCCGTATCTACCACATACGCAATGAAACCTTCAACATATTCGTTTCTCAGTTAGCAGAGTATATCGTTATTATAATCATAACTACTACTTTCATTTCTGATCATTAAACTTTACAACATAACTAGTAGGGTTAGGAAACATAACTGTCTTAGCATAACAATCTACAATAGTATGGTTTGCAAATAACCAATCCATTCCTAAGATTACATCAAAGTTGCTCATACTCAACAATATTAGATTGGCTGTCATATCCTTTTTCCCTACTTTCAACTTGCAATCATTAAATACATACTCTACAAGCTGACTACTATTCATAAGTGTACTAATCAACATCATCATACATAACGTTGTGCTCTCTACATGTCTTGCTAAGTTACATGCAAATGAAGGCGATACAAATGAATGCGTGGCACCAGGATCAATTAAAACATATGCTTCAATATCATAAATCAGGATGTTACCTCGTATCACATCCGATGAAGCATCAGCTGTGCCCTGGTCCAAAGCATGTACGCACCCTCGACCAATCACTTTCTTCCCCTTCTCTTCTGCTATCGCTTTCCTCCTCGAAGCAGAAGTATCAATTGGAGCTCTCTCTGGTTCCCTGCCCTTCAGTGGAGCAGTCTCAAGCATCTCTGGGTAAGCTCTAGCAATATGCCTTGGTTTCCCACATTGAAAACACACTATAGGATTCAATGGACAAGATCTACCTCCATGATGTCTACTGCATCTACTGCACTAATTGATAGTAGGTCTCTGTCCTCTAATGACAATACCTTTTGTTGGAGCTATGGTCGGATAAGCAGGAGGTCTAGCAGGTCTCTCTCGTGCCTCCTCAATCTGTGGTCTCTTACCGAAGAGTCTCCTCCCTCCTCGATAACTGAAACCTCTATCTCTAGCAGGTCTCTTCCTCTCTCTATCATGGCTCTGACTAAACTTTTTGAACTCGGAAGCATTCCTCTCATAATCCTACTCGCACAGTTGTGCGCCCTGCGCACTGCTTCCTCATATGTGACTATATCCAATGAGACCAATTTGGACTACAAAACCGGTTTCAGTGCATCAATGAACCTATAGACCTTCCTGGTCTCACTATACATGGTGTCTGGGTCATATCTCCCTAGGGATAGAAATCTAGTCTCATACTCGTCCACAGACAAACTCCCCTAGTTCAGTCCCAAAAACTCAGCCTGTAGTTTTCGCTGCATGGTATTTGGAACAAACTGCCTCCTAAAGGCATCTTAAAATATCTTTCAACTAATATATGTATGTCGGGCTCTCAATATGGGTCTAGTGGACTTCCATCAATGCTCTGTAGATCCCTTCAGTAGGAACGCAGCAAATGCGACCATCTCCGATGTCGTACACTCGAAGAATCCATAGAGTTTCTCCATCTCTCCAACCCACTCCTTAGCAGTAACAGGGTCCTTGACCCCACTAAAAGATGGAGGTCTAAACTTCTGGAACTGTCGCAACCGATCCAGATCACATCCGTACCCTAATCCACTACTACTCGAAACTGGTGGGGGTGTAGAAGTATTTGTAGTCCTCGGTGCATAGTTATCTGTGTAGGCATATCAGGGGTAACTGCCTCTCCTATCATAGTTCCTGCCTCCTGTCCCTGCCTACCTGGTATCGTCTGTGCCAATATCTCCACTATCATCTTTAGGCTATGCTCTAACCTCGTGAAGCGCATTTTAGTACTCTTTGGTACCTTAGTAGCACCTAGAGTCTCATGGGTAGGTAATGGCTCAGTAGCAGCTCATCTCTCAGGCCTATCTCTACGACCTCGAGCCCTACCTCTCGTCCCTCTACCACTACGGGTATTCGACATATAGGCTAAGTTCATGTATTCACAATCATGAATTAGTCCATTTTCCATCTGGTATACATAGTTGTATCTAAACACAACACAATACTATGAGGATGTACACTTTCCTATTTCTAATACCGACTCACATCAGACCAACCTCTGCTTTGATACCATTCTGTCATGACCCTCTGTGAACTTAGCCAAAACAACTACAATTTTTTCTCCATACTTAGGTTAATTTTTAACCATAGTTAGTCAACTATGGTAAAAGTCCACTTTTCTTAACTATAGTTGACTTTTTCCTTAATCATTGACCAAGTTGACTTTTTCTCAAAAATCTAAAAGTGTTATATCTTATGTTTTACACTCTTGTCTTTACGTTTTAGCCGTTTTCGGTAGGTAAATACACCCGAAATACCTTATATACCTTAAATCGTTAAAATGGTTCGTTTTACCCCTTTTTGAGTTTTACTCTTGTTCTTTGTGTTCGGGACTAAATCAAACTGACTTTCCTTCATGAGCTCTCTATATTTTCTCATTTTAAGTTCTTCTCTTCAGTCAAAATGATTCAAATCCATTTGGTTTAACCTGTGGCTCTTATAGCCACATTCGGCTTTTATGTAGCTTATAAGTTTTAAATCATTTCACATACACTTTAAATCTAGTAAATACTCTTCCTATGATTCATCTATAATAATAGAGTGTTCATACACATAGGAATCATAAGGAACAAACAACATAAAAATACGGGTCTGACAAAGGGGGTAAGGGACTCGTTAACAAAATGATTAATTACACAGCACAATCATTTTGCTTTGTAAGTGAAACTCAATAGAAAACGTAGCATGAAATCATTCAAACATCATCATCATCTCCTTTCTCTAAAATTATGTAGAAACATGAGAGTAAATGGCTCAGCATAAAAGCCATAGTTACAAGCATATGGAAATCAGGATACGATAATGGCTTTTCTCATAAAAACGTGATAGAAATCACCTTAGTAATAATGCACATGGCACAGCCACAAAACACAATCTCATGTGTCTAGGCAAATAAAACTCAGATAAAAACATCTGTCATGGCACATCAAAATAATCTCCTCTGGGTGCGCATCTCAGGCATCCTTAAAAGAGAGAACGTCAACAATATGGTCGTGCACATGGTGTATTGGTCTTACGTGTTACCATAACAAGGCCTGGACTTACATGCTACCAGAGCAAGGCCTCTCCTCATGCACACTATCAGTCTTACATGCTACCAAAGCAAGGCTCGAACTTACATGCTACCAAAGCAAGGCCACCCAGCGCTACCAGAGCGAGGGTCATCTCGCGTTACCAGAACGGAGGCATCTATCACTACCAAAGCGGAGGGATATCAGACTTATATGCTACCAGAGCAAGGCTCAGACTTATATGCTACCAGAGCAAGGCCCGATGTGTTATCACATGACATGCTTCAGTCTCAATATCAGCCATTATCATATAAAACTGTTTTGCCTTCACGTAAAGCTCATAATGGTTTCTCTCATAAAACTCATCTAAAACCCTTTTTATACTTATTACAAAACAAGTTAAAACCGAGCTCAAACCGGTAAAAATATGCACACATTTTTTAAATCTCAGTACGCCTTAATGTAGAGCCCAAATCGCTTTTCACTTTTTAAACTCAAATAGTTTGTAAAATAATTTCACACTTTGTTTACAACTTATTAAAATTGGGCCCCAACTGGCTATAAAATCATGTACAATAACTCATTCACAACTCATAAAAACATGCTTGTTTTCTCAAATCACATTTGATGCTACAATTATCATCACAAATCACATACACAAGTGAGTTTAAGTTTTCCCTTACCTCGTTGCACCTCGTATAGTGCAATCGTTCCCCCGAACGACGGACTAGCCTCGCATTCTGTAATACCCGTAACTTCCCATGTATCTGTCTTATGAAGATATAATGTACACGTACGTTGTTATAGAAATAGCTTGAGAAGCTATGACATTTGTATATGTATTATTACATGTGTATAAGTGATAAAAGGAATGTAAGGATTTTGGAAATTTAATGAAACCTCCATGATTCTAAGTTGTGTGCAAAATTTTCATTAACTATAACTAGGTGGAATGGATGCCATTGTCTATAAAGTGTGCACAGAATGCAAATTGAGGTATGCAGTAAATTGGTTGAGTGTATAGGCAAAAATCTGCAGAAAATAAGGGTGCAGGGGATGAGAGATTGATCTCATATGAAGGTGAGATCGATCACCCCTCATAAAATGCCCAAAAATTATCGAATAGAACTAGGCAGATCGATCTCATAGGAAGACAGATCGATCTCCTTAACTCTCTGTTTGAGTTAGATCGATCTCAAGCCTCGACAGATCGATCTCCTTAAGGTTCTGTAAAGAGCAGATCGATCTCCTACAAGAGGTCGATCGATCTCTAGGAAGGAATTTACCTGCAAACAGATCAATCTCATTATGGAAGAAGATCGATCTGGTAGTAGTTACGTTTGGTAAAAAGGACTACCAAACCATGCAGAGTTTGATCTCTACAAGGACTAGATCGATCTCATGTCTCTGCATCTATAAAAAGGGCACGAGATTTGGACTGAAAACTCATATTTCTCCCACCAAATCGGTACTTGCCATTTTCTCTCAAGAAACTAAGCTTTCTCATTCTAAAAATCACTACACTCCAGCCAGTTTTGGAAGAAGCTCAAGAAAGGAAAGTTATTACTTGAAGCAAAGAGAACAACATACCCAAAAGTCACACATTGGTGTGATTAAGAGAAGGAGTTTTTGGCTCCTACAAGTTTGGCTAAGCAAAGGGGTAAGCTCTTCAACCTTCAAGCCTTAAATATGGGTTTTTAGACATTTGTGAGTTGGATAATATGTGAAATGTGGATAGGAATGATGATTGTAATGATGGGTGAGTAATGTTAAGAGGAGTTTATGAAGGGAATCTATAGAAAAATGATGGAGAGCTTAGGATGAGATATAATGAGTACAAATGGGAAATGTGAAATGTGATTTTAAGGATTGGGAAGTATGAATAGATAAATAGAAGATAATGTGTATGTTTAGTAGAGGGAAAGGATAATAACTTAATGATTTATACTTGTAGATTGAAATACATGGAACACGATTAACCCAGATTTGCGGATGGAGCAAACAAGGTAAAGAAAATACGAACGCGATTCGAGGTAAGGGACTGTATGTTAGCGATAGAGATATTCGTATGTATTTTATTGCGATTTTAGTAGTTATGACGTTAGAGCTACTACGTTTAGCTATGGAACTATGAAATGATATGAAATCATGAAATGTACTATGAGATATATATGCATTGTGAAAATGGGATGTGGTAAGAAAATAGCATGACATGCATGTTTTTGATGTTTTCTCAACTATGTATTGATTTTGAAATTGAGAAATGGTGATGGATAGGTTGGCTAGTTTTACATGTTTAGCATGGAATGACATGCTACATAAATAAACATGTTTTGAGTTTTTAAAAGAGAAAATAGCCACCTATCGGATTTGAGATGTGAATTGGTGTTGGAGCTCTAGCTTGCACCCATTTTAATTGTTTTGACTATGCTGGAGTTTCACTGGCATATGTCTATATGTTTTGATATGCTATGCTGGAGTTCGTCTCGCATGATGGATTTGCGAAAAGTGCCAGAGTATTGCTTGCACTAGTTTTGCTGAGTTTGAGACGATACAGTGTTAGAAGCTGTTGCTCGCACTGAGAAATACCGAGCTAGAGCCTTGCGATGACTCTGTGTCACGCTGATTGTTCACCTGTATATGAGACATGGTTTAGGATGATAAGTCCATCGGAGTTGGAGTATGGACTGGTCCACGGTTGTATGTAGTACTGTGTAGTTATCCGTTGGTATTCTATATATCGTGTTGGGTGCACATGAGTACGAGTATCGCGTAGATGACACATGCCATACACTGTACCATGAGTACATGTGATATGAGGAGATGGACTTGATTGAGATGAGCCAGAGGGTAGGACTGACCCATTCCCTTTCAAGCGAAGTGATGCCCTATGCATACCTGATCAGTGAGGCTTGGGATCACTGACTATGACCATATGTCGTGGATAATAGATTGTCGAGAATTCCATGCTTATCTCAAAGATAAGAGAAATTGAGAAACTCAGAAAAGGAAAGAGATTTAACGAAAAGAAATGGTTTGATAAATCTCTCTCGATTTAAATGCTCATGCTATGATAGCCCTGTTTATGACATGTTTTCAAATGGGAATATCGTATACTTGTTTTCATGAAAATGCTTATGTGAGAATAAATGTTTAAATGCATTTTCTAGTAATATTTCCATTTATATAGAAATATGGTTTTGTTTATGCCTGCATGGGCTATGTAGACAGTATAATATCTACCTGTTAGCATTCATTTTCTTACTGAACTGTGGTTTGCTCATCCCACTCTTTTCCCCCCTCCAGATATTGAAAAGTAAGACAGTGCGATGGTCTCTAGAATCCTTTTGTGTTGGACAGCTCCCACCAGTTACGGAGGTAAAAGAATTGTATACACAAGAGCATTTTATATCTATTATAATGTATCGCACAGTTATGAATTGAAGTTGTAAACAGTTGTATGGGGATGTTATGTAAAGATATTATATTAAACAATTGATTTTGTATATTTACACACACCTAGGAATGTGAATTAAAGTTTTTAAACATTGTCGCTGTAAATTTATGGAATTTAGTAATTACGTCGTCTTACAGCCCAACCATAAGTAGTGTATGTATGGATGAAGGGCACCCGGAAGCGGGGTGTGACACATTCCTCTCTGGAACTCCCGGGCTGTCCCATCGATGTAAAAACATCATCAACACGTTATCACATAATCCCCAATCTCAACATTGAGCATAATTGCTCACATTCTCATTAAACATCTCAAATAACCTCACCAACCAATTTCTCATAATTTCTTAATATTTCAATCAACCCTAATCATTTTCAGCTAATTCATCACCACATCTACAGCCACAATCGCAGAAATTTTCTTCAAAATCAAAGATCAAAGCTTAAAAATTTACCCAAAACTTGTGGAGTGCTTAATTCACGCCTCAGCTTAAACCGTCCTTCGATTTCCAAGTATGTTATTCTCCTTTTGATGAGGAACAACTTTTCCTCTTACCACAAACTTTGATTCGAATGGAAATGAGTGTTTTGGAGGAGAGAGAAAGCTAGGGATTTTGGCCAAAATGGCGGTTTTTGATTTTCTGGAGAGAGAAAGGATGAAATGTAGGAAAAACGCAGGGGTCCTTTTATAGGTAGAGGGTAGGAGATCGATCTGCTCTTGGTAGAAATCGATCTGTCTTTGAATTTGGGAACGTTTTCAGCACTTTTTATGCCTACCAGATCAATCTGTCGTGGGGTAAGATCGATCTTATAATCTTGAGGAGATCGATCTACTTCTTGTGAGGAGATAGATCTATATTTTGCAGAAACATTTGGAGATCGATCTGCTCTTATAGGAGATAAATCCATTTAAGGCAGAATCATAAGGAGATCGATCTGCCTTCCTTAGAGATCAATTTGCTCATTTAGATTTTCCACTCCTTGTCACTTTGGCCTACCAGATCAATCCCCTCTTCTCTAAGATCCATCTGGCCTCATAGTTTCACACTATGGTTGTACTCTTGGCATAAAATCTCAATATATAATTGCCATAATTTTCTCCATAGATTATGTCACGACCCTCAACTTAACAAAATACGTACAAAATTTTCGCATTTTCATACATCATTTACTATCCGTCTTTACCTCAATCGTGAACAACTACTCTCCTCAATAGTTGGGCCGTGTGTTGACGTCTAACTCACTCCATCATACCAATTCAATTTGCATATTATTTATAAGTAAACACTTGTATAAATAAATCAGAGTCGTTTACATGTGTTTACATCGTTTTACGTCCCCAATAGTTACATACAAAATGCTATTGTGCTACCGTAAGTTTAGATACAAAATTACAACAGTGTGTATACCTTACGCGATGGGATGCAGCGGATTACCAAAAGGGAACGCCTCTAGTCATGCTCAATCTATACTCAACACTCTGTAGAGAGGGGGGAAATAGGGGGTGAGCAAACCACACGCTCAGAAAGGCAATCACGCGAACAAGTAGATACTGCACTATCTACGTGAACGTGATGCCAGGCTCAAAGCATATTTTTCATCTCATTTTCTCAAATATGAGTTCATGCTTGTGTTAATGGTATGTAAAGCATTCATGCTATTAAAATCCAATGCATAAATCATTTCAAGGCATGGCATATATGATCATGCATATTTCACAATAAAGCATGGCATTAACCATCATGCATTTTTCATAATAAAATATGGTATTAATCATCATGCATTAGTGCACTTTAAAAACCATTAACAAAGCAATCCAACACTTGTCAGGTCTCAGCCCATCCCTCAGACTGTCCTGACCCACAAATCATTTTAAAGAAGGATTTATTCATAAAACAATAGACATGTGAGATAGGCAATTCAATAAAAGGTAATAACCTCTAGGTCTATGGCCATAGCCTGTGATACTAGCTACACGGATCAGGTGTGCGGGATATCACCACTATCGGCTTCTACATGGAAGGTGGGTCAAATCCTACCCGCCGGTCCATAGCAGATCTCGTCCGAAGATGGCATATCACAATCTCAACACGGTACAATGTACTCCATGCTACCTGCACGGTACAACGTACTCCGTGGACCCACATCAACATATCATATCATGCCACATCTCAAACGCACGTGTGAGCCCTATTTAATCGGTACGACCTCTTGTCTACCCGAAGCTCCTAACACGACTATCAACATGTCAAAATATCACAAATGCATGTGCGAGCCTATTTAATCGATGTGACACCTAGTCTGCCCGAAGCTCCAAGCATGGCAACAAATAAGGTGGGCATCTAGTGTGAGCTAAGCTCCAAGCACCATGCCAAAACCCATATGAAATCCATGTGAAAACTAGTGCGAGCTAAGCTCTAGGACTCATGTGTGTAAAACACATCAAATCTCGTGCGAGTCATACTCTAGCACGCTTTCATTCTCACGGAAATAATGTAGGTGGCTCATTTCTTTGTAAAGTGTGGTTAACAAACCAAAACAACTCATTTCTTTTGTAATTCATTTCAAATGCTAGCCAACCTACCAATCACTTGCTAAAAAGAAATAAAACGTGATTTTCCAAAGCATTATCTTTTATTCAAATGCTTATTTCTCAAACACCCAACTTTTACCCTTCAATCACCCATTTTCATTTCCTAATATCTCATGCATTCTAACAAATCATTTAAGCACCCAAATTGCACATAGATATCTCTAAGAGTCCACACAATTCCCTCACCTCAATTTACTTGAGCGTGACTCTCTTTTCCTCTTAGCTTCTTACGCTCTTAGCTCGCCTTGTTCCAGTGTATCCTTGGAAGCTGCGATTCAATCATCCAAACCACTTGAGTTAAAATTATTCACTCACCATTGACCTCATTAGTCAATATAATTCATCTATGCATTTACCGATGCCTTAATTCACATTTTACCCTTTTTTGGTAAATCTCACAATTTATTCAATAATAACACCTTAAAATCATACCACAACATTATCATTAACTTTAATATATCCCATTCATCATTAATATCAACACATTTCACTTTCTCACACTAGACCATTTCTAGGTCATGGTGGATTCATTACTTCCTAGGTAGTTTCTATCCTTTCTATGCATACCAAACAACTCCAAAATCAATATCTACACAATGTACTTGAGTTATTTCATTTAGAAACTCACCTAGCTTGATTTCCTCTTTGTTCCAATAGAAATGCACATTTGATCCTTCAATCCAACAAGTGGGGAAATGCCTCCAAACTATGTTGTTCTTTCTCTTTGATGTGAACAACTTTGTCTCTAATAGCTTTCCCTCAAATCTTACTGAAAATGTGTGGATTTAGGAGTGAGAAAGCTAGGCTTTAGGTTGGAAATGGGAAAGATTGGTTTTTGTCTCAAAAATGCAGATCCAACTACTCCATATTTATAGATTCAGCTTAATGAGATCAATTTGCCTTGGGTGGAGATCGATCTGGCCCTCTTAAAATCCCTCTTTTCCAAGACATTTTGAAGTAGGAGATCGATATGTCGAATAGGGGAGATCGATATGCTTCAAATAGAAGGTTAAGGAGATCGATCTAGTCTTAGGGGAGATCGATCTGTTCCATTAAGGATCGATTTGTATTTTACAGAATGTGTTAGGAGATCGATCTGACTCCCTTGAAGATCGATCTGTCCTATTCCATAGCTCAAAATAAGAGCATTTTGGCTCTTCCAGATCGATCTCTCATCCTATGAGATCGATCTGGCCTTCATATTTCTAGATCTTATTGCAATTTTCTATAGAAAACTTATACCAAAACATCCTTAATTTGCTGTAATAGTCATTTTCTCATTCGATTATCTTTGAGACTTGAAAATGGCGTCCATTCATGTTTTATACCTATTGAAACTTGTGTGGAATCCTTGTATAACCAAAGGTATACGATATAAACTAAATGGAAGTGCACAACTCATGCAATCTTCCTTCCATTTTACCACACTATCCATTTTCTATTCTACTCCCATTCTTCATATGTTTAAGTCTATTTCTTCACATCCATCCATAATGTAACTTGTATGTACAATCACAACTCTCATTGCAAGTGTGTACGTTAAACTTATGGACTTACATCACATATACTTCACTTAAGAAATCATAGTATAACTCCATTTACATTTCTATGTACATATTACAATTATACATATACAGGGTCTCACATTCTCCCCCACTTAGAAAATTTGGTCCTTCAAATTAGAACCAATCACTCTGTGAATAACTCGGGATACTTCTCCCGCATCAAACTCTCCAATTCCCATGTAGCCTCTTCTACAGTGTGATGTTGCCAAAGAACTTTCACCAAGGGAATTGTCTTTATCCTCAACACTTTATCTTTTCTGTCCAGTATCCGAACCGACTTCTCAACATATGTCATGCCTTCATTGAGCTCCAATGGCTCATATCTTTTCACATGCGTCGGGTCTGGGTGATACTTTCTTAACATGGATACGTGGAAGAAGTTATGCACACTTGCCAACTCTGGTGGCAATTCCAACCTATAAGCCTTGTCTCCTACTCTTTCTAAAATCTCGAAGGGTTCGATGTATCTAAGGATCAACTTGCCCTTCTTACCAAATCTCATAATTCCTTTCGAAGGAGAAACTTTCAAGAACACCAACTCACCCACATCAAACTCTAGTGGTCTCCGTCTCTTGTGAGCATAACTCTTTTATCTGCTCTGAGCTGTCTGTAACCTCTCACAAATCAACTGGACATCCTCAGAGGCTTGTCTAACCAAGTCGGGAGCAAAGATCTATCTGTCACTAACCTCTTCCCATCCAATAGGGGAACGACATCTACGCCCATACAATGCCTCATATGGTGCCATCTCGATACTCGCGTGAAAATTGTTATTATAAACGAACTCTGAGAGTGGTAAATGGTCATCCCAGGAGCCTCTAAAATCCAACATGCTCTCAACATATCCTCCAGGGTCTGTATAGTCCTCTCTGACTGACCATCTGTCTGAGGATGAAACGTGGTGCTAAAACTCAACTGGGTCCCCATCGCTTCCTGAAAATGTTCCCAGAAGTGGGAAGTGGACATCCCTATCAGAAATAACGCTCACTGAAATTCCATGTAGCCTCACTATCTCGTGCACATATAGGTTCGCTAACTGGCTTAGAGTATCGGTAGCTCTCTGACAATTCTATATTTTTAGAATTATTTGTGCTTAATTTCCTAATTAATTATTTAAATCCCCAATTTATTTTGTTAATTATCCCCTTTATTTAATTAAAATTCTCATGTTTGCAAATAAATTAAATCCGAATGAATTTTGAATATTTCGGTAGAAAATGGATCGGAATTGGGCTAAAATCGAGATTGAGCCACGCGAACAACACGAGTCATGCCACCTAGCACATCCAATTGGACAAGAAGACCGATGACATGGAAATATCTTTTCAAGGAGCCAATGGTGTGAAGACAAGTGGCCAAAAAAAGCCAACTCATCAAGGATGTGGAAATTACCATTTTACCCCTAGTGTGTTTATAAATAGGGAAGGATGACAATTGAAAATGTTATGGAATTTTAGGAGTAG
This sequence comes from Firmiana major, assembly GCA_033439115.1. NCBI lineage: Eukaryota > Viridiplantae > Streptophyta > Magnoliopsida > Malvales > Malvaceae > Firmiana > Firmiana major. The sequence continues at coordinate 66,464,388 of CM065907.1, read as the reverse complement.
AAGTAATTGTAATTTAGGAGTAGGAGTAGTGTAGGTAGAGTAGCTTTTAGAGCTATTTTCTTTCCTAGTATTTTTTATTTTCCCATTTGTTTTACTATGCATTTCATGTTCTTCATTAATCTTTGTTAAATTTCATTTTCAATTTCAATGGATAATCACTTTCATTTTCTTGTTCTCGGTTTGATAAGCTTAGCCCTTTGTTTTTTTTTTTTTTTAGCATTTGAGTTCTCAAATTTTCTTTTAATCATCGGGTTAGCCTTCATGTTGGAGTTCATCTTTTATTTTCCCACTTTCCATTTGGGTTTGCAATGTGCTGAAGCTTGCTCACTGTCGAGCATTGCGTAACAACAGTAGAGGAAGGAGAAGCCGGTGACAGTGACCATCTTCCTCAGCTATTTAACTGTTGTGGTGCAAATTGGGAGAGGCAGCAGCTAGCATCCCGAAATGCAGCATCAAGCATCCAAGAGCTCTCCTCTGTTCATCTCTGTTTTCTGTATTCGGTTACTGTCCTTATAGTTACTCTCGCTGGTACAAGCAACACAAGGCAGTACATAGTGCAGCAGAGAACAGCTTGCAGTTGTGGTTATTGGTGACGAAAACAGAGCAATACTGAATTGAGAACAACACTTGGAAACTGAGCTACAACTGGGCACTGCTGGGCGTTTCCTAGAGGACTCGGGATGCTCGTATAGTTGATGTAGATGCCGGGCAGTAGTTGTGTTGCAAAGCATGGAGTATAACCTGTGAACCTGGAATGGCAGCTGAATACCTAGAGCAGAGAATACAACCCGTGACCACAGCCTTGAACCGAGACACACCAGGGCAGAACAGCAGAGGACACAACCCGAGGACACTGCAGAAATGAGAAGCAGAATGAGAGTAGCTGGCAACCAGAAACCGAGGCAGAGAACAGCAACCTAGCATGCTTGGAGTAGAAACTAGAGGACAAACAGCAAACGCCTGGACCAGAGGACAATCCGAGCCATACCTGAAAATATGCAAAGATGACACGTGAACAGTAAATGGAGGGATTTTGTTGGTTTAAAATGCTTAAGGCTTTGTTTGGCTAGTTCATTTTAGTGATTAATCCATTTTCATGCATTGTTAGTTTAGTTTGCTTTCAATTTAATTTGTTAGGCTTAGTTTAGAGTTGTTAATTAAATTGCATGTTAGTAGTCTTGCATATTAGTATAAAACTTAGTTTTAATTAGGATGGTAGTTAATTAAGTGTTCATTTAGAATTAGATTAGGGGTAAATTTATTTCATTAAATCTTAGGTTTGTTTAAATTGCATTTTAATTAGGTAGTTTAATTGCAATTTTAGGATAGTTAAATTTAGTTTAATTTATCTTGCTTTGTTATTTTCATAATTGCATTTTATTTTAATTAATTAGTTTTACCTGTTTTAATTTCTTTTGTAGGTTTTTATTTTAATTGCGTTGAGCACTGTAAGTAATTTTGCTCGGTTTTATTTACTTTATTTTATAGTTTTATTATTTTATTGTTTGAGGTATTTTCAATTCTAGATTAGTAGATCACCCACCTTAATCTCATAATTTGCTAGAATATACTTAGGGTAAGATTAACCGGTACTTAATTAGGCTAGTCAACTTCTCTGTGGGATGATAACTCGGGACTCAAATCCCATTATTACTTTTACAACCCGTGCACTTGCGGACATTACCTTTAGGGCCCATCAAGTTTTTGACACCGTTGTCGGGGAAGTCTTAATTTGTCAGACCCGAATTTTTGATTTTTCGTATGTAGCTTGTACCTTATGATTCCTATGTGTATGAACATTATATTTTCATAGTTGAATCATAAGATGAGTATTTACTACATGCAATCGATTAATTGAGAAATTAAAAATGCATGTGAGATATATAACAGCGAGATAAGGGTTAAAATGATTCTCGAGCAAGTACAGGGGTAAAACGATCAATTGATCAAAATTCGGTATAAATCCGATGAGACAATTTCATTAAAAATATGAAATCGAGAAATCTTGATCAATAACGGGGCAAATATTGAATTTCGAGTCCAACTGATCGAGATATGAATTTATTTAATTTTTGAAATCTTTATCTCGAAAAACGAGCCCAAAAATAGTGAAAAAATATACCGAAAAGGTAAAATCGGACTGATAAATTCATTTACGGACTAAATGAATTTAATAAAAATTTTTGGGATATTTTTGGGATATTTTGGTATTTTATTATTATTTTATTATTAAAATAATAATAAAATTGTATTATAAAAAAAAAAAACGAAATCAGAAGCAAAATCGGGGAGAGAGAAAGCTTCAGAGAAAACGAAGCCGACCGAGGAAGAGAAGACCCACCGGACGGCGAGCACCGGCCACCCCACGGCCAAGCCAGAGGCCGAAAAAAAGGTAGAGGGGCACCGCGCGACCTCCCAGCCACCGGTAACGCGCTCCACCGGCGCCGGAAAGAGGAGATCGGCGAGGTTGAAGCCGCGGAAGGAAAGAAGGATTTCGGCGGCCACCGACGGTGCTTGGCTCCGATCAAGCCCAGCCGAGAGATCCCCAGGCCGAGGCGCACCGAACTGCGGTGGTGAGACGTCGAAAACCGACCGAAAACGCCGGCAACGACGAGATCGACCCTGAACCGGTTCGGACCGGTTCAGTGTGAAAAGGGTTGAACCGGTCTGAACCGGTTCAGTAGGAGAGAGAAAGAGGAGAGAGAAAAAAAATTTTAGAAATTCACCGGACTTCGGGTAAGTCGATACGAGGTCAAAAGTGATCGATTTAATTTTCGATAAATTTATTTAAATTATTTTTTAATCGAAAATTGACCCGGAGTTAAATATACAAAATTGTGCAGTTCGACGATTAATTCCGAACGGAAGCCCGATTGAACTCCGATTCGCGTACCATCGCATAATCTCGGGTAAGTAAAGCTTATTTACGACAATTTAAGTGATTAACGCGTATTTAAGATTTATTATACGCAATTCGGATTAAATTTCAGATTTAGTGAATTATATTCGAAATTTCGAATAAATTGTCGTAAATAATATACGGGCTATCCAAAGAGTTTGGAATAAAGCCCAATGGGTATTGATAGGCCCAATGAGTCGATAGACCCTAATGAAGGGAATTAATACGGGGAAAACGGGCTTAATACGGATTAAGGCCCAATTAAAGTGTTAAGGCCCATTAAGAGTAAACGGGCCCATTTTAAGTGAAATAAACTGTATTAAATGTGTAATACAGTAGGAAACGTGTAATTAATTCAGTGAGTGGTTAAATGCAGCTCCAGAGTCATATTGAGAGTGACCGGACTGCGAGACTTGGACAACAAAGAGGAAGAGAGGTCACACTACGTGATCCGAGGTAAGGGATCTTTGTGAGCTCTTAGAGATAGCTGTATGTATTTTTATCGTCGTTTACATACACTTAAATTCCGTATAGCGTATGAATATGAAATTTCTGGATAGTACCCAAATATGAGAAAATTACGAAAATACCCCTAGACCCGGGGAAAAATTTGGAAATGCATAAAGTGCATGAGCATGATGTTTTACATGTGGAAAAGAGGTTTTGTGAAACCAAAATGATAGACTGGCTCACGCTTTGACAGTATGCATTAAATTGCATGTTTTTATGAAATGTGTGTTTTGCACCGTTTTACGTATCACACTCGGTTTTGAGTACCACTGTTGTGGGAAATAGAGCCAGCTGTCTATTTTTGTGTGTGAAATCATGTTGGAGCTACGAGGTCTGTTGATTTATCCAGATCCGCTAGCACTTAATTATGTTGTGATTTGTGATTGAGATAGTGCTGGAGCCCTCGTGTTGACTGTGTGTCACACTGACTTGCTCGCACTAGATCTGAGACGACAGGCTATGGTTGATAATTTATTTGGTTGGGGTGGTGAGCTGTTGACTCAGGCACCTACAACTATGTGGTAATATTACTCTGGTTCACGGAGTACATCGTGTATACAACATGGAGTACACTGTACCGTGCAACTATGGGTTGTGAGGATTGCGTCTTTGGACTCGGGCATGCTTTGTCATTGCTCTGTTTTGTGATAGTCCTTAGATAGGAGCTGATGGATAGACTAATCCCCTCCTCGGACTCTGAGATACCCTTGCACACCTAGCTAGTGATAGCTCGGGGTCTCGGACTTTGGCCAAATGTCTTATGGATTTCTGTGAATCCCTGCCTAGTCTCACCTGATTTTATTGGTTTCTATAACGAAACTATTTGTGATTTGATTTCTGTGATGAAAACTATTTGAAATGAGAACATGATTTAAATGTGAGTTTCAATACTGAACACAGAAATATTTTACTCTGAACGAGTTTTGACATTTGATTTTTGGACATTAAATTGCTATGTGTTTTAACGATAATGGTTTTGTGAATGTTATGGATTTTCAGCATAAACCATGCATTATAAGCATCGTAGATAGTATGGTTATCTACCTGCTTTCATTTATTCCTTATTGAGCGCGTTAGCTCACCCCTTTTTTCATCTCTCCACAGATTAGCCATAGTGCTTCTGAGAGCTCTGTGGTAGATTTCTGTATTTTCCTTCCGCTAGCAGCTGTTATCACATTGCGAAAGGTATACACACTTTTAAAATCTTTTGTATCTAAATATGACAGAGCACAGTGATGTATTTATATTAATACTGGGATGTAAATCAATGTAAACGAACGTAAAAGTCCTGTAAATTATTATAAGTACATCTTCTTATTATGGATGCATGAGAAGTGAATGAATTAAAATATGTGGGAGTGATCGACTGACATTGATTCATAGCCCAACTGTCCGTATGTGTAGTCGTGATATGTGGAAATTATTGATATAAATGTAAGGAATTCGGGTCACGACATAATTAGCCATTAGTTAATATCGGTGAAATTATGCTTAGGTGTAATTCTAGCTTGTAAATATTTAGGGTGTAAATATTTAGAGCCTTAGCTTAGGTTAGTTAAATTTTCTCTTAATTAAAATAAAAAAAATTAAAAAATTGAAAAACTTAAAAAAATTTTCTAAGGACTTTTCGTTGATTACAAGCGTAGAGCCAGAAGTTTTGATTGCTTTCCTCTAGATCCTAAAATCGAACACACTCTTAGAAAAATTCGAAAGGACTCTAGGAAATTATTAGCTCCGCTGCAATTCACCATGGCAGAAAATAGGAAAATTAGAACTGTTGGAGATTATGCGATGCCGACAATTGGAGGATATTATTCCGGCATTAGGCCACCAGCTGTCCCTACAAATAACTTCGAAATTAAGCCCGCAATCCTCCAAATGATCCAAACTTCTCTACAGTTCAGTGGGCTTCCACACGATGACCCACATGCTCACCTTGGGCAATTCTTGGACTTGTGCAACACGTTTAAACATAATGGATTATCTGATTATGCGCTTAGGCTTAGATTATTCCCCTTCTCAGTTAGGGATAGGGCAAGACACTGGTTAACCTCCCTGCCTCCAGGATCCATTTCTACATGGGACTAGTTAGCCCATCAATTTCTATCTAAGTTTTTCCCTCCCTCTAAAATGGCCCAACTCCGTAGTAATATATCTTCCTTTGCCCAGTACGACTCTGAATCTCTTTACGAAGCATGGGAATGATATAAGGATATTCTTAGGAAGTGCCCTCACCATGGCCTACCTTTGTGGTTGCAAATCCAGACCTTCTACAACGGACTTACAAGCCCAAATAGGACCATTGTTGACGCTGCGGCAGGTGGAGCGCTAATGTGTAAAACAGAGGAGGAAGCTTACGAGTTGTTAGAAAAGATGGCGGCTAACAACTATCTATGGTCCTCGGAGAGACAATTGCCAAAGAAGTCGATGGGTATTTATGAGCTCGACACACTGTCTATCTTGACCTCCCAAATTGCTAATCTTACGAAGAAGGTAGAGTCGCTCAGCACTGAACATAATCCTCCCACCAGTCCTAATTTGATTTATTCTGTCCAAAGTCCTTTTCTTTCCAGCGAGCTGTGTAGTAGTACTTACTCTGTAGATAGGTGTCCACTTAACCTAGAATCGGTTCAGTATGTTGCTCCACTTCAGAAGCAACAGAACAACCCCTTGTCAAACACCTACAACCCAGGGTGGAGGAACCATCATAAAACTTCTCTTGGAGCCAAAACCAAGGGCAACCTTCTAGCTCTAGATCTGTAGAACCCCCTAGTTTTCAAGCTCCACCGGTTCAGGTACCACCACAGCCGCAATTTCCATTTCATCCTGTCACGCCCTGGAAGCGCGAAAAATGAGGCTAATTTAAACTTTTTATCCATTAATTATGTTGTTTTTTTTATCCATGTCTAGATTTAAAATCTTTTTCATTTTCTAGGATCTCTTTACATTACATACATTCTGTATATATAAAATCATTTACAACTATTACATCCCGACTATGATATACAATAGTGTCTATTCTGTATCACATGTCTGGAATATAAGTAAGACTGTACCTCAAGGTTACAAAAGTATCTGATGAAAGGTCGGACTACCTTGTCAACGACCACAGTCTCGTATGTGCAGTAGACTCGCTATAGATAATCTAGGAGATGGAGAGGAGGGGGTGAGTTTTTCAGACTCAGTAAGAGATACATTTAAAATAGCTTTAAATACTCAAAACATGGTAAAACTCATGGTTTTACAAATCAGCATAAATATGTACTGGAGTAGAGATGCTTACATTTCATAAAAGCAGTAAGAACATGCTTAAATCATAAGTTTACACATCATGCATCCTTTTAGTAAAACTCATATATAGTATGCAGATCACGTCGTGTAAACAAGTAAAAAGCATCTCAAAACTTAATCATGCATAGCACTTTGAAAATGAAATCGTATTGTCATATGCACATTTCGTAAAACATACTTATGGCTACCTTTAAAATCTCATCATAGAAATATGTGCTTACTAAAATCATAAAACAGGTAGCATGAAATGTGCAAAAACATATATATATATATAATTCTGTCAATTCATTGTGTAGGGTCAGGCAATCGTCTCATATACTAGTCCCGAAGGACATCATACATCTGGTCTCGTAAGACGTTCATTGTAGGTACATATAGCCATTGTACAGGGGAGCCGTAGGACTGGATCAAGGTCATACGCTGCCCTATCTCTCATGCACCACTAAATGGGGACTATACGCACGAACTCACGTGCATCACCAAGTGTGGACTATGCGCACGTTTCTCATATCAAGTCAGAGCCTGCCCGTTCTCTGGCCGTCGGCTGGGTAGATCCTCGATCGTCTCCATACGCTACCTTATGTATGCGAGATCGACCCCAAATCCTCTGACTATTGTAATATCATGCCTTTTTTACCACATAAAAATCATTTTGGGCCTCTTACCCATTTTATCAAAATCATTTCGGGCCTCATACCCGTGTATTAAAAATCATTACGGGACTTTAACCCGATTCTCAAAATCGTTATGGGACTCTAACCCGTTTTTCATAGAAAACATAGTTTTTATAAATCATTACGTGACTCTAGCCCGTTTCTCATAGAAAACATATTTTTTCATAAATCATTGCGGGACTCTAGCCCGTGTAAATATGGAAAGCATAGTTATAATAGTTATTTCTTGGGACTCATACCTGTACCGTGAAAATATAGCTAAAAAGTTGTTTCGGGGCTTTAACCCGTATCATGAAAACATTGTTTCATAAAACATATCGGGACTTTAACCCGAAATCTCACATGAAAACACTATGCTTTCATTTCATACGTGAAAATCACTTTTATATACATAAACATAATTACTAAAATGTACCTCATGAAATAAAAGTCATTTTGAAAGGTTATGATAAGTTTATTTCGGTTTTGAGTGAATAGTATTCTTCCCATTTTTCGAGAAAGCCATTTTTCATGGAAAATAAACTAGCTATCCACATAAACATTTGGTAAGGTTGAGGAGTTCTAATGCTACTCTAAATTATATCCCTTACCTCTTAGCGACTGATGTAGAGCACTTTTCTCGATGCTCGAATTTACCTCATAAAACGTGTCGATAGATCGAGCTGTTACAAAACAAGTTCAACTTATCACATATGGCTTAAATTTATTTCAACATATCTAAATATGTGATTATATCGAAACTTTGATCAAAAGTTGACTTTTAATCGATTTTACTCTTTTTTCTCGATTTTATCGGTATAAACCTCGTTTTAATCGTATTTAACTCAATAAATATTTTCCTCATATTTGTTACTGTCAATTTAGCTAATTGGGCCAATTTCTCTCTTATTGGGCCCGATTGCATCGTAATGGGCCTTAATCCGTTTTAAACCCGTTTTCACTTATTAATTCTTTCATCAAGGCCTATTGGGCTCACTGGGCCCATTAGTACTTATTGGGCCTTTTTCTAGACTCTTTGAATAGCCCGTTTATCATTTACGACAATTTAATTAAAATCTCAATTTAATCCACTAAATGCGCAATTTAATCCGTAACTCGTAAAATAAACTTTTAAATGCACGATAATTACATAGATTATCGTAAATGAGCTTTACTTACCCGAGATTTTACGATAGTGCGCAAATCGAAGTTCGATTGGGCTCACGTACGCGATTTATCGTTGAACTGCACAATTTCATATATTTAATTTCGGATGAATTTTCGATCAAATATAATTTAAATAAATTTCTCGAAAATTAAATCGGTCACTTTTGACTACCGACTTACTCGAAGTCCGGTGTATCCCCAAAATTTTTTTCCTTTTTCTCTTTTTCTTCCCTTTTTTCTCCTTTTTTCCTTTCTTTCTTGGCTGAACCGGTTCGATCCGGTTCAGACCGGTCTGGTTCAGTTCGGTTCGACCGGTTCGATGCATCGCCGGTCTGTTCTTCATCGGCTTTCATCGCCAGCAGCTCCGCGGGACCTCGCGAAGCTCTGATCCGGCCTTGGTTTCATCGTGGTTGGCCGAAAAATGGTCGGTCCGGCCTCTTCTCCCTCGGAGTAGGTGGTATCTTCCGTTTCCGCCGTTTTCGGCCATTTTCAACGTCGATGGTGGCAGATTGGACCTCCTCCTGGCCGGTGGCGAGGTCCTCTCTCTTCCTCCAGCCTCCGTCCGCCGCCGTTCTCTCTCTTTCTCCTTCTTTCTCTCTGTTTCACTCTTTCTCTCTCTTTCTCTCTCCTTCTCTCGCCGGTCACCGTTTCTCCTCACTTGTCGGTGCCGGCGAGCTCGGGCGGTCTGCTGGTCAGTTCTCCGGTGGCGTTATCGCCGAGGAATAAAAGGTTTGGGAGGATCGGGTTTTCCCGATCCTCCATTGTTCCTCTGTCGCGCGACTCTGTTTCGCGCGACAGAGTTTCATAATTTTTTTTAACTTATTATATTTTATTATTATTAATTTATTATATTTTATTTTAATCAAATAAAATAATAAATTGCACAAAATATCTCAAAAATTATATTTTATTTTATTAATTAATTAATTAATTTAATTAATTAAATTTATTTAATTTATTTTAACTTTTTCGGTGTATTTTTCGCATATTTTCAGGATAATGTCTCGGGCGAAAATTATGAAAATTCGTAATATTTCGTATCTTGACCAATTAGACTCAAAATTCCATAATTTCTTCTTTATCGATCAAGATTTCCTAAATGCATATTTTTAAAGAAATTTTCTTATCGAATTTACACCGAAATTAGGATCTTTTGACCATTTTACCCTTCTACACGTTCGGGACTAATTTAAATCGATTTTTCTTCTCGAACTCAATATCTTTTCTCATTTAAATTTCATATTTTTCGTCCAACGATTTAAATGCCTTTAAAAAATTTGGGTTTCACATTTCTCCCCACCTTTTAAGAATTCAGTCCTCTGAATTCAAGCTGGTCCATCAACCACGTGAGAGTACTTCTCCCTCATTTAGCTCTCTAGTTCCCAAGTGGCTTTTTCTGTCTTATGGTGTTACCAAAGAACCTTTACTAGTGGAATAGTCTTAAATCGTAGCACTTCCTCTTTTTTTTGAAGTGTACTATACTCTTCATCGGTGACACCTTAGCAATTACGGAGTCCCCAACCTGAAATTAAAGAGGATGTCTGCGCACGTTGGCATAACTTTTCTATACAGTCCTCAATCTGTCACGGATGAGCTGAACACCCTTAGCTGCTTGTTCCACTAAATCGGAAGCAAGGTGAATCTAGGACAATGTGACTCCTTCAGAATGCTCTGTCTCAAGGTGTCATCATGTGGCACACAGATACGACCTTGGTACCTCAGTAATCCATAATCACTGACCATAAACTCAGACTGCGATCTCTCTTCTGCCTAGCTAACCATATCCAGTAACCTCTGATCGTTTCGCTATCCAGCTCTAATCTGGTCTAGTATACTTGGTTTAATCCTTAGGCTAGCCATATATCCATGCTCAATCTTATTCATACTGATCCTGAGTTCGACGAATTGTTCCAATAAGTCCCACTCTTTAATCATCATGTAGGACATCATACCCTTTTTGTTCAAGGCATCAGCTACCACGTTCGCCTTACTAGGATGGTATAAAATCTCGCAGTCATAGTCTTTAAGGAGCTCTATCCATCTTCGCTGTCTCATATTAAGCTCCCTCTAATCAAATCAGTACTTAAGATCTTGTGGTCAGTGAAAATCTAAAATCTTTCTCCATATAATTAATGCTGCCATATCTTGAGTACAAAACTACTGCATCTAACTCTAAATCATGAGTGGAATGATTATGCTCATGATCCTTTAGCTAACAGGATCCATAAGCTACCACTCTACCATGCTACATAAGCACACAGTCGAGACCTTAGTGGGAAGCATTATTGTATACCACATTCACCCAGACCACTCGGAATGGTCAAGACTGGCGTTGTAGTCAACCGACGTTTGAGCTCTTGTAAGTTCTGTTCACACTACTCAGACCATATAAACTGAACCTTTTTACGGGTCAGTCTAGTTAATGGAGCTGTTATCTGTGAAAACCCTTAGATAATCCGTCGGTAATACCATACCTATCCCAATAAGCTTCTGACCTCCATGACTGTCCTCAGTCTATCCCATCTCAATGCTGTATCTACATTGGATGGATCTACTGACACCCCATCCTTAGATACCACATGTTCGAGGAATGAAATCTGATCTAGCCAGAAAGCACACTTACTGAGTTTACCATATAGCTTCTTCTCATAGAGAGTCTGGAGCACCGTCCTTAATGTTGTTCGTGCTTTTCTCGAGATCTAGAATAAATCAAGATGTCATCAATGAATACTATTATCAATTTATCCAAGTATTCTCAGAAGACATCATTCATAAGACTCATGAATGCAGTTGGGGCATTAGTCAATCCAAAAGGGCATAACTAGGAACTCGTAGTGCCCATATCGGGTCTGAAATGTTGTCTTCAGTATATCAACCTCCTTACTCCTTAGCTGATGATAACCCGATCCCAAATCTATCCTTGAAACACTAAAACCCATATCAGCTGATCAAATAAGTTGTCTATCCTTGGCAGGGGATATTTATTCTTAACTGTTGCTTTATTCAAAAACTTGTAGTCTATACATAGACAAAAACTACCATCCTTCTTTTTGGTAAATAGTACTGGTGCACCGCATGGTGACACACTAGGCCTTATAAACCCCTTATCGAGTAATCCTTACAACTGCTTCTTTAATTCTTTTAACTCTACAAATGCCATTTTGTAAGGTGGCTTGGAGATGGGTTGAGTATTTGGTATTAGCTCAATGACAAACTCAACCTTTCTCTCGGGTGGTAATCCCAGTAAGTCCTCTAGGAATACTTCGGGAAACTCACATACCACTGAAACATCCTATATACTAGGTGGTTCCCGACTCTCATCAGAAACGAAGGCAATGTATCCTTCACACAATCAAACATCATTCGTCAGTCTCATACATAAACATTATATCATTTCATAACTTTAACACTATGCACTTTTATTTCTTTCTAACCAAACATACACTGAACTTTTCTGGTAAGGAGAAAGTTAAGGTCTTAGTGTAGCAGTCTAGACTTACACAATTGATAGCTAATCAATCCATGCCTAATATTACGTCAAAGTCTTGCATATTCAACCGTACTAGATCTACTAACAACTTCTTATCTCCTACCATCATATCACAAGCTTTGCATATCATATCTATTTTCTCTATCTCGTGCATAGGTGCACTTATGTGCAACATGTAATCTAGTGACTCCAGGTTTCCTATGAAACTTACATGCAAATTGTGGTGAAACAAATGAATGTGTGGAACTTGGGTCAAACAGTACATGTACTTCATGATTACAGACAAGGAGAGTACCTCGGATAGCATCGGAGGATGTATCTGCTGTCTCCTGGTCAGGGGCATACACTCGGTCCTGGGAGACAAGCTTCTTGCCCTTGTCTGTGGCTGTGGCTCTCCTCTATGGAGCCTGAGCCGATCTCTCTATCTATCTAGGTGCCTCACGAGGTTTCTAAGATCTCATAAGTGGACACTTTCTCATTATGTGCCCTACTTCACCGCATCTGTAGCAAGTAATTGTATTTGCAAGGTAAGGTTCAATGTGGATATTACCACACGTCTTGCATCGTGGCAGTCTCATCTCAGAACCTCTGATAACATCTGTAGTACCCACTGTAGTCTTGGGCTTACCAGCCTCTATCTGAGGTCCTTCCACCATCTGTCTCTTGGACTGACCCCCTTTCAACTTATGTCGAGAAGCAATTGCTCTCTTTCCCTTAACTCTGACTAATCTCCTGAGACCATGCTCTGCTTGAGCGTCTAAGCCCCTCTCTATCTCTTGGGCTCGCCTCAGAGCATCTCTGAAATCTACGATATTCTGACCCAACAGCTTATCTTCGATCCCAGATCTCAATCTTGCCAGAAATCTCTCTGCCTGGCGCTCGGGATCTTTAACTATCTCTGGATCGTATCTCATTAGAATTATAAATTGTTCTCCTACTTGTCTACTGTAGAACTTCCCTGTTACAGACTCAAAAACTCTACATGCATCTTCTTTCGAGCTACAAGCGATACATACTGCTCTCGAAATGCGACTAAGAAAGCATTCCATGTGATCTCTAAGGGATCCTCGACTAATATCGTCTGTGTGGATCTCCTCCAAAACTTAGCCTATCCCTTTATCATTTAACCCATCATAGTCACTCTCTCCCTATCAGTACACCCCAAAACTGAAATATCGCCTCAATATCAACGATTCACTCCTCAGCCTTAACCGGGTCCTTAAGCCTTGTGAACTCCGAAGGATGCATACTCAAGAAATCTCGCACCCTCTGAGTCTCTCTATCATCCTTATGCTGGGGAACTGTTGGCTGAGGGCTGGGGCTACTGGAGGAACTGGTGGGGGAGAAGGATTAGGCATAAGAGTAGCTGTCTCCGTACCAGGTGTACGTACCCCAAACTGCTGGGTAAACATAGTGGTAAAGGTTGTAAGTCTTTCCCTCATACCCTATACTATCTCCTCGAGCCTCCTTATTCTATCAGTAGGGCTATCGGGTTGAGGGGGAGATGGTGGAGCGGGTTGAGCTCGTCTCTGTGAATGGCCCTGTCTACCACTCATGATTAGCGATCTACTATTTGCACATAATCCATAAATTAAGTCATACTTTGACAAGTAAGCTTACCTTATTACCAGACATGCATAGACACATTAGGATTTAATACACTCTAATTACTAGACACGACAGTACTACACAGCATTTGCTCTGATACCAAGTAAACTGTCACGCCCCGGGAGCACGAAAAATGGGGCTAATTTAAACTTTTTATCCATAAATTATGTTGTTTTCCTGTCTGACGAGGCCCTAAGGGTATCTTATCCGCAAGTGCACGGGTGGTACAAGTAATAATGGGATTTGAGTCCCGAATTATCGTCCCTCAGAGAAGTTGTTAGCCTAATTAACTACCGGTTAATCTTACTAGGGGTGTAAACGATACAGTGGTGCTCGCAAGCTACTCGGGCTCGACTCGAGCAAAACTCGAATTCGGCTCGATTTTAGTCGAGTCGAGCTCGAGCTCGAGCTACTCGAGCTATCGAGCGAGCCGAATTCGAGCACTTAAATACCCTACTCGAGTAGCTCGCGAGCCTAATCGAGCATCGAGTTTTTATATATTTTAATAATAAAATAATATTTATATAATGATTCGAGCCTAATCGAGCTTAATCGAGCTTAATCGAGCCTAATCGAGCCTAATCGAGTTCGAGCAAAATATCGAGCTTATATAATCGAGCCTAATCGAGCCTAATCGAGTGAGCTTGAGTAGCTCGAATTCGATCTCGATCCGAGCTCGAGCTTAAAAAATAAGACTCGATCGAGCTTGAGCCGAGTATCGAGCACCGAGTTTCGAGTCGAGCTCGAGCTCGAGCACCTCACTGTATCGACTCGACTCGACTCGATTACACCCCTAAATCTTACCCTAAGTATATTCTAGCAAATTATGAAAATTGCAATGAGTGATCTACTAATCTAGAATTGAAAATACCGAAAGCAAGAAAATACTAAAACTATAAAATAAAGAAATTAAAACCGAGTTGAAAATTACTTACCGAGCTCCACGCAATTAAAAGCAAATACCTATAAAAATAATTAAAACAGTTAAAACTCATTAACGCAATTAAAATAAAATGCAATTATGAAAATAAAACAATAAAATTAAACTACAATTAAACTAATCTAAAATGCAATTAAACTACTTAATTAACATGCAATTGAAACTAAACTAAAGCTTAATGAAAATAAAATCCTAGGAAATTAAGAAAATAACTATAAAACTACATGTCTAAAATATTAACTCTAAAATAATCCTAACTAATTAAATTGAAATTACACTAAACTAATAATGCATGAAAATGGATTAATCACTAAAGTGCAATAGCCAAACAAAGCCTTAGCAATTTAAACTTTGCCTCCCTTTACTGTTCATCCATCATTTTACATTTGTTTTCCAGGTGGTCTCGGCTTTGTCTGGTCTGCTGCGGTTTGTCACCTTCTGCTCCAGGTTGCTGCTACTACCTCTGCTGGACGGTGCTCAAGGCTGCTGCAGGTAATGCTATTATTCTGTCGTGCTTCAGCTGCTGTCAACCTCTGTCATTTTGCATGCTCTCAAGTCCAGATGCTACTGCTGTACCCGAACCAATATTCTGAACATTCTCAGTCACCACGACTTGCTGTACTGCATTGTGAGTCACGATTCCCAGCTTTGTCCCATGCTCTTCTATGCAGTTTACAGTTTTTTTCGCAACGAACAGCTACCCATTTAGTCCAGAATATGCAGCAACACTCAGCAGCACACTCCCAACTTCTCAGCAACAGTAAACAACACAAGAAAGCAGAGGCTAGACCCGATCCTGGTTGCCTACACTCTGCACCCATCAGCTACACATAACAATGTCTAAGCAAAAACTCATTAATAGGATGGAAATCAATGCTTAATCAACGTGGAACTAAAAAAAACAGCACTGGATTAAAACATCACATAGCAGAACGTAATCAGCATTTTAAGATTTAGAACAGAGACAAACAGAGGGTCAATGCGAAACTAACTTTCTGTTATGAATTAAACAATGACTCTATGAAATGGAATAAGGAATAAGGAAGGTTTAAAACAAAAATACAAAGCAGTAAATGAGTTTAACCCCAAAAGGATTAAATAACAGTTCCAAATCCACCTTGTCAGAGAACTTCACTACCGTAACAGAGAGCTCAACCTCCTCGGATTGCCTCATTTTCTTCTCCAGCCGAGACTCCACTTTGCTCATGATGTGTGTAAATGCCTTGCATCCTCCCACATCAAAGCAACAGAATCAAAAGGGCTGAAGCTTGAATGAATAACTCATGCAACCCGATTTCTCAAACAAGGGACCAACCGAAGCTTTTAAAGATGATGGTTTTCAAATGAAACTAAGGAAACATAAACAATAATCAAGGTAAAACCGAGAGTAACAAAAGTGATGATTCAACAGATGAAGAAAAGAAAGCAGAAGTAATGCTTCCTGGAAAGTAACCGAGAGCATGTAATGGTAAAGAAACCGAGAGCAAACAAAATAAAAGAAATCGAAACTGGAAGAACCTGAGAGCAAACAAAATAAAAAAAAATTTAATAACTGTAAATTAAAACTTAAAGAGTAAAATAACAATGAATGGAAACTGAATAAATCTTAGAAGAAAATAGACAATGGTGGCTGCTGTCACCAGCCAAAGAACATAAAAAATTTAAAGAAAAATAAAATCTAAAATAAATGTTTAACCTAAAAAACTAAAAACTAAAAGCTACCTAACCTAGGCTACCCCTTTTACAATTGCCATCATTTTCTATTTATACACACACTTAAGGGTATAATTGTAATATTTTCATCCTAGATGAGTTGACATTGTTTGGCCACTTGTCTTCACACCATTGGCTTCTTGAAAATTAATATTTCCATGTCATCTGTCTTTTTGTCCAATTGGATGTGCTAGGCTCATGTTGTCCGCGTGGTCCAATCTCGATTTTAGCCCAATTCCGATCCATTTTCTACCGAAATATTCATAATTCATTCGGATTTAATTTACCTGCAAACATGAGAATTTTAATTAAATAAAGGGATAATTAACAAAATAAATTGGGGATTTAAATAATTAATTAGGAAATTAAGTACAAATAATTCTAAAAATATAGAATTATCACTGTCCATGTCTAGATTTAAAATCTTTTTCATTTTCTAGGATCTCTTTACATTACATACATTATGTATATATAAAATCATTTACAACTATTACATCCCGACTATGATATACAATAGTGTCTATTCTGTATCACATGTCTGGAATATAAGTAAGACTGTACCTCAAGGTTACGAAAATATCTGATGAAAGGTCGGACTACCTTGTCAACTACCACAGTCTCGTATGTGCAGTAGACTCACTATAGATAATCTGGGAGATGGAGAGGAGGAGGTGAGTTTTTCAGACTCCGTAAGAGATACATTTAAAATAGCTTTAAATACTCAAAACATGGTAAAACTCAAGGTTTTACAAATCAGCATAAATATGTACTGGAGTAGAGATGCTTACATTTCATAAAAGCAGTAAGAACATGCTTAAATCATAAGTTTACACATCATGCATCCTTTTAGTAAAACTCATATATAGTATGCAGATCACGTCGTGTAAATAAGTAAAAAGCATCTCAAAACTTATCATGCATAGCACTTTAAAAATGAAATCGTATTGTCATATGCACATTTCGTAAAACATACTCATGGCTACCTTTAAAATCTCATCATAGAAATCTGTGCTCAATAAAATCATAAAACAGGTAGCATGAAATGTGCGAAACATATATTTATATATAATTCCGTCAATTCATCGTGTAGGGTTAGGCAATCGTCTCATATACTAGTCCCGAAGGACATCATACATCTGGTCTCGTAGGACGTTCATCGTAGGTACATATGGCCATTGTACAGGGGAGCTGTAGGATTGGATCAGGGTTGTACGCTGCCTTATCTCTCGTGCACCACTAAATGGGGACTATACGCATGAACTCACGTGCATCACCAAGTGTGGACTATGCGTACGTTTCTTATATCAAGTCAGAGCCTGCCCGTTCTCTAGCCGTCTGTGAGATCTGAGAATTTCAGACATATTTTAATGATGTAATAAGAATTTGAAGTGTAATTTATTGAGCTAAGTGAATTGTGGGAATTATAATTGGAGATTTATATGTTAAGTGTGTAAAATAAGGATGAAGTATGAGGACAGATCGATCTGGGAGAAGGAGAGATCGATCTGGTGAGTTAAAAATGACGAGGAAGGAGGAATTTGAGGAGCAGATCGATCTCCAATGGAAGAGATCGATCTCCAAATGATTCTGTTTGAGAAAGGATCGATCTCATGAGGAAGAGATCGATCTCCAAATGATTCTGTTTGGGAGAAGATCGATCTCCTTAGGAGCAGATCGATCTCATAAAGCCATAAAGAGATCGATCTCACCCCTCGACAGATCTATCTCTTAGGCATAAAATTGCCCAGATCGTCCCCAAAATTCAAATGCAGATCGATCTCATCAAGAGGCAGATCGATCTGCTACCTCCAGTCTATATAAGGAACCCATGTTTTTCTCCTGCAATTTCACTTTCTCTCTCTTCCAACCCCATTTCCACCGAAAACCTAACTTTCTCACTCATCCAAATCACCCATTTCCGGCCGAATCAATAGTTGTGGTAAGAAGGAAAGTTGTTCCTCATCAAAGGGAGAACAACATACTTGGAAATCGAAGGACGAATCGGATCGAGGCGTGGGTTGTGCGTCTCACAAGCTTTAGGTAATTTCTAAACCTCGATCTTGATATTTGAGATGATTTTGATGATATTGGTGGTTGTCATTGCGTTGAAATAGTTGAGAAAGGATTAGGGATTGATGAAATTGCAATGTAGTTGGAGTAATGTAGGTATTTGGTAATTTTGGTAATTTTGAGAATTTGTGCTATAAATGGAAATATAGACAATGTGGTGAATTAGCGTAGATGATTTAACATGAGAAATATAGGACGTTGAGCTATTGTGAATGAGGTTGTAGTTTAGGGTAGAGTTACGAGAATCGAGAGATTTGAGGAGTTATGAGCCATTATGCTCGGTTTTGAGAATTGAGGTTTCTGAGATAATTGAGTATTGATGTTTTAACATCGTTTGGACAGCTCGGGAGTTCCAGAGTGGAATGCGAGGCTAGTCCGTGATACGGGGGAAACGATTGCACTATACGAGGTGCAAAGAGGTAAGGGAAAACTAAACCATTTGTGTATGTATTTTGATGAATTGTTAGCATAAACCATGATTTGAGAATACAAGCATGTTTGGTGTTGTGTAGTGATATAATTGCACACGATTTTATAGCCGGTTGGAGCCCATTATTTTATGAGTTTATAAGCTGAGTGTGAAATTGCTTTATAAATCTTTGAGTTTGCGTGAAAAGTAAATTGGGCTCTACGTTAAGGCGATATTGAGATTTGAGAAAATGTGTGCGTGTTTTGCCGGTTGGAACTCGGTTTTAATATGTTTTATGTTGAGTACACAAATGTTTTAAATGAGTTTTATGAGAGAAAACCATTATGAGTTCTACGTGAAGGCATAACGTTTTATAATATAATGGCTAATGATTGAGACTTAGGCGTGTCATGTTGAATACACATCTGGCCTTGCTCTGGTAGCATGTAAGACCGATATAGTGGGACGCCTGGGAACCGACCCAGGGACCACAGGCCTTGTTCTGGTAACATGTAAGTCCGATTATTCCTCCGCTCTGGTAGCGTTGGGAGGCCTTGCTCTGGTAGCATGTAAGTCCGATATTCCTCCGTTCTGGTAACGAGAGATGCCTCCGTTTTGGTAACGTGAGATGACCCCCGTTTTGGTAACGCTGGGTGGCCTTGCTTTGGTAGCATGTAAGACCGAGAGAGTGGGCCGCCTGGGAACCGACCCAGGGACCACGTGATAGTGTGCATGAGGCAAGGCATTGCTCTGGTAGCATGTAAGGCCGGGCCTTGTTCTGGTAACATATAAGTCCAATATACCGTGCATACGACCATATTGTCGACGTTCCCTCTATACGAGGATGCCTGGGATGCGCACCCAGAGGAGATTACATATTTGATGTGCCATGACGAGTTTTATTGCCTAGTCTCGTTTTACACATGAGTTGTGTTTTGTGACCTTGTCACGTGCGATTTACTGAGGTGATTTTTATCACATATTTGGAGAACAACCATTATTGCATATATTTACACATGCTTGTGAGTGCTCGATGTTGAGCCTTTTATCTTCATGTTTTCACATGATTTAACGAGTTATGAGATGATGATGTTTTGAGAACTTTCATGCTACGATTTCAAATGAGCTTTATAAACAAATACATATTTGTGATGTGTGAAATGGTTTGTATAACTGAGTTCCTCACCCCCCTTACTGAGCGATTTAGAAGCTCACCCTATTTTCTTTCCCCCCAGAGTTCTTCAAGTGAAAAGGATTTCCCTGCGACGTACGGAGTAGTGGCTAGTGGAGGACTCGAGCTCCAGGCCATATATATATATTGTATCTTGAGGTATATTTTATCTTTTCATGTACCCAGACTATTATTGTAATTACAGACACTTGATGTATAACATTATATGGGATGTATTAGGATTAATTAACTTGGAATTGAGTAATGTATATGATACAATATACGCTATATTATGATAAGATCCTGAGGCATGATAATTATGATGATGTATGACACTGCACAGGAATGCACCCTTAATTGTGAATTAATGAGTAAAAAGTTTTAAATTTGCCCTATTTTCTGCATATTTGGGGTGTGACAGAGTTTTCTTGGTATCAGAGCTTAGGGTGTCTAGTACTGTCAGTGTCGATTAAGTGAAATAGAATACATCCCAAGTGTCTGTAATAGTCTGGTCATGAACTGAAATTGAGGATTGAGATTTCAATCAATTTTGATATGTACGCGCAGGAGACGAGTTGAGATAGAGAATGAGTAAATGACGAGGTCGTTCGAGGAGGCAGGCAGAGTCCCCTCCGCCACCTGTCCCACAACCAGAGAGTCCTAACTCTTGATTTAATCGGATTGAGACTGATGTGAGGCAAGGTTTCGAGCAGATGGCAGCGTTATTCGTACAACACTTTGGAGTTAATGCCTCGGATACTACCCCTACACCACCACAAGGACCTCCCATACCCCCAGTGCCTCCCGTCACTCAGCCTGAGGACAGAAGTATGGTCCGACTAAAGGATTTTCTGAAGATGAATCTACTCGCATTTAAGGGAAAGAAGGATCCTACAGAGGCTGAGGAGTGGTTGACGGAATTGAGAATTATATTTGATTTCTTGGGGTGCACCGATACTGAGAGGGTCAGTATGAGTGCCTATATGCTGAAGGGGAGAGCTCGAGATTGGTGGGGTACTACCCAGGGTATTCTGATGTCCCACCATGATGTGATTGGTTGGGAAGAGTTTCAGACAGCCTTTAGGACCCAATATGTACCACGAGCCGCCCAGAGAAAGAAACAGGCCGAGTTTTTGAGTTTGGTACAGGGTGACATGTCTGTGGATGACTATGAGAGCCAATTCATAGCGCTATTGAGATACGACCCAGAGACCTTCAAGAGTGAAGAGCTCCGCACAGAGAAGTTTGTGTATGGGTTGAAGCCTGTCATCAGAGATAGATTGATAGGGCTATGTATTACTGAGTTTGGAGATGCTCTGAGACGAGCACAAGAGATTGAAAGAGGAATTGAGATGGTACAATCCCAGAATGAGCTCAGAGCAGTGAATAGAGATAAGGGCAAGAGGCCAGCACTTTTCCAAACAAAGGCTCGGAGAGGTTCCTTCAGAAGAGGAAGGATTGAGGTACAGAAGGACAGATTGGAGAGACCCAAAGCCTATCCTATTATCAAGGAGACCCCTCGATATGTCAGGCCGGAGATAAGGGTTTGTAGAGACTGTGGCCGATCGCATGAGGGAAGTTATACTGGGTCGATCCATGGATGTTTTAGATGTGGTGACATGGGTCACAGAGTGAAGGACTGTCCCCAACCTCAGATACCACATGCTCCGGAGCCCACTAGACAACAGCCTCAGAGAGTGGATCCCCGGAGACGGGCCACTGCGACAGAGAAAGGGAAGAAACCTGTGGCACAGGGACGTGTGTTTGCCCTGGATAAGGAGACCGCAGACACTTCGGCAGAAACTATGAGAGGTACGCTCTCTGTCTATAATTATGAGGCTCATGTGTTGATTGATTCAGGATCCACGCATTCGTTTATTTTTGAGCATTTTGCATGTAGATTAAACTTAAAGTTTGAACCTCTAGAATATATACTACATGTAAATACCCCTATGCGTGAATCCCAGAGAACTGAGTTAATCTGTAGAGGATGTGAAATAAAGGTGGGAGATAGAGAGATGTTAGCAGATCTAATCATGTTGAATATACATGGGTTTGATGTAATTCTGGGGATGGATTGGTTGGCAACAAATCGAGTGAGTTTAGACTGCTACACTAAGATTGTAACTTTCTCCCTACCTGAACCTTACAGTGTACAATTGAGATATTGAGGGAATGAATATGGGGATTTCTAGTAAGTAATTTGAGAATTTTGATATTATTTTGGAGAATATTAAATATGATTGTTCATGTGAAGGTTATGAGGCACTCATCTCAGACGATGAGCGGGAACATCCGAGGATTGAGGATATACCTGTGGTGTGTGAATTTCTGGATGTTTTCCCAGATCAATTGCCAGGTTTACCACCAGAGAGAGAGCTGGTGTTTACCATTGATTTGGTACCAGATACTCAGCCGATCTCTAAACCTCCTTACAGGATGGCATTAGTGGAACTTGAGGAATTGAAGAGACAACTACAGGAGTTATTGGATCAAGGGTTTATTAGACCCAGTGTTTCACCGTGGGGAGCGCCAGTACTATTTGTTAAGAAGAAGGATGGTAGTCTCAGATTATGTGTAGACTACCGGTTGTTGAATAAAGCCACGGTGAAGAATAAATACCCATTACCCAGGATTGATGATCTACTTGATCAGCTGAGAGGGGCATCAGTCTTTTCTAAGATTGATTTGAGATCGGGCTATCACCAATTGAGGATCAAGGAAGAAGATATTCCAAAGACGGCCTTCAGGACGAGGTATGGCCATTACGAATTTCTGGTGATGTCCTTTGGATTGACGAACGCCCCTGCAGCATTTATGAGGTTGATGAATGAAGTGTTCAGAGACTATCTAGATAAATTTGTGATAGTCTTTATTGATGATATCCTGGTGTACTCTCAGTCGTATGTGGAGCATGCACAGCATTTGTGGTTAGTACTTCAGATACTCCGAGATAAGCAATTATACGGAAAGCTTAGTAAGTGTGAGTTTTGGCTAAACCGGATAGCTTTCCTTGGTCATATAGTCTCAGAGGAAGGAGTATCAGTGGACCCAAGCAAGGTGGAGGCTGTGCTTAATTGGGAGAGGTCGAGGACAATCACTGAGGTGCGAAGCTTCCTTGGTTTGGCAGGGTATTACAGAAAATTTGTGGAAGGATTTTCAAGGATTGCCGCCCCTTTGACTAAGCTCACGCGCAAGGAGACTCCATTTATATGGACTGATCAATGTGAGCTCAGTTTTCAGGAATTAAAGAGGAGGTTGACAGCGGCACCCGTGTTAACTATTCCTGAGGGATCAGGAGGATTTTCGGTGTATAGTGATGCATCTCATCAAGGATTGGGGTGTGTGCTTATGCAGCACGAAAGAGTGGTCGCATATGGATCGCAACAGCTGAAAGACCATGAGCGGAATTACCCCACGCATGATTTGGAGTTAGCCGCTGTGGTATTTGCTTTGAAGATCTGGCGACACTACTTATATGGGGAAAGATTCCAGATCTTCACTGATCACAAAAGTTTGAGATATCTCTTTGATCAGAAAGAGTTAAACATGAGACAAAGGAGATGGATGGAACTCCTTAAGGATTATGATTGCGAGATTCTATATCATCCGGGTAAGGCGAATGTAGTGGCTGATACCCTGAGCAGGAAGAGTATGATATCTGCTATGATGATCAGGGAATGGGATTTGTTAGAGCAGTTCGTCGAACTTCGGATCAGAGTTAAAGAGGTAGAGACTGAATTTTTGGCTAGCTTGCGGATAGAGCTGTCACGACCCAACTATCCAAAAATCAGAGTGAATTTTTTCGCGTTTTTGTTTATTTTCTTACTTAATTCTTACCTGTCCTCGAATCGTGACCAACACTCCACTACTAATTGGGCTGTGCGTCAATGCCAGTCCCACCATACATCTACCCTAGTACTTATTTCTTCTCCAGTCATTTATAATTGTTATATTATTTATACATCCCCTGAAGTTACTTACAATCATGTTACTGTGCTATGCTTATGTAGATACAATAAGTACAAGTGTATATACCTTATGTTGATGGGCAGCAGCGGATATCCGGAATGCAGTACTGAGTCGCCTCAACTTCAACTGGAGATCATCTGTGGGAGAAAATGAAAGGGGTGAGCACATCAAGCTCAGTAAGGCAATCCTACGAACAAGTAGGTAACCATACTACCTACATGAACGTAGTGCCATGCATAAACCACCCTTTCTCCACACATTTTAAAACAATGCTATGCATTATGATGATATGTAAAATACATTTGCACGGAAAATCAACATGCAATTATCATAAATCATTTCTTTCTCAATTAAGATTTTGACAATAAAGTCAGGACTCGACCCCTCCTGCGGGTGATCCTGACTCACACAAAATCATGAAAACATTTACATCACACGTGGGTTTTGAAATGCATGGAAATACCATCATGCAATTTAGTTTTAAAACCCAGTTTAAATCATCATAGAAATCATCAACATGCGAGACTAGGCAACGTCTGTATATAGGTAAATAACTAGGACTATGGCCACATCTGTCCTCGTGAGTTCCTCAGCTACACGGATCCTAGTGTGCGGGTTCTCACCATGATCGGGAACCGCCCGGGAGGTGGGTCAGTCCATCCCGTCAGTCTTATCCGATCCCCGGCATCCGAAGATGCTGCATCCGGAGATGCCGTATCCGAAGATACAACACGGTACATCGTACTCCATGCTACTTGCACGGTACATCGTACTCCATGAACCCATGTAATATCTCTAGGTACTCCGGCCCAATTGGCCTGCTTCCCACAGAGGTTTGTTTCTCAATACTCATGCCATGTCTCAAAACGCACGTGCGAGCCTATTAAATCGGTGACACACAGTCTACCCGATGCTCCAAGCACGGCTCATCGCATGTTCTCATAAAATCTGTGTGAGCGATGCTCAGCACTCTCATCAAAACACGTCAACTGGCAGAGCCCGCTTACATCCCCACAAGGCCGCCAACCTCATCCCTCACTCACACCCCCACCTAAGAGGTCTCTTGAGCCTGTTGGGCCTTTTGGCTGACTCCAAGGGCAGACAGCGGTACTCCACAAATCCGGTAAAACTAGTGCGAGCTAAGCTCAGCACTCTGTATATTATAAATCACATGAAAATTTTATAAATACTGGTGTGGGTTAAACTCCAGCACCCTGTCTCGAAAATCATGTAAAAATATGGTGCGAGTCAGACTCTAGCACCGTGTCACGAAAGAGCATGTGAAATCTGGTGCGAGTTATACTCTAGCACCTATGCATGTAAAACTCTAGTGCGAGCTCTCGCTCCAGCACTAATGCATGCATCACACAAATCGAAATTACCGTGCGAGCTGAGCTCTAGCACGTCATATGTCAATAAAACACGTAGGCGGCTCTATTTACTCAAAACAGTTTTCAAATCAATTTCACGTTGAAAGTATGCAATGCGGTGCACTTTCTTTCAAGGCGAGCCAGCCTACTCATGCATGCGTTGAAATATCTCCAGAACGAGCAGGAACCTCTTGTCCTTGCTCCTCCCAATTTTTCCTAGATTTTTAGAATTTTACCCTTAACAAGGGTATTTTAGTAATTTGCCCATTCGGGGCACTAAAATTATTATTTGACCTCTAGACCCTTCAGGATATTTTAAAGGACTGCATATGAATTTAAAATTGCGTACTGTTACCTCTAGCAGTCCGCAGAATTCCCTTACCTCGATTCTCGTCGAGTCTGACCTTTCTCTTTTCCAATGTAGTCCCATCGCGCAGTCCGATATGTTTCCAATCCAATGCCCGGAACTGCGTATTAATATTCCTCAGGTCAGATATTATGATTTAATTGTACTTAATCTTTTCTGGGCTTAATTTAAATCATTGGGCCCGTTTACCCCTATTGGGCCCGATTGCACCTTAATGGGCCTTAATCGGCCTTAAGCCCGTTTTCCACTTAATTTTCTCTTTATCGAGGCCTATTGGGCTCATTGGGCCCATCAATAATTTATTGAGCCTCGTTCTAATTCTCGAATAGCTAAATTTAATATTTACGACAATTAATCTAAATTTCCATAAATTAATTCAATTTATGCGTAAATTTAATCAATATCACGCATAACGAGGAAATTGTCGTAAATAGGGGTCACTTACCCGAGATTCCATGCTAGTCCGCAAATCGAGGCTGTCTCGAGCCCTCGGTGGATGCCAATCGTCGAGCTACACAATTCCACAATTTTTCCGGGTAAGTTCTCAGCCCAAAATTAATTAAATAAAATATTCCAAATTTAAATCGGTCAATTTGACCGCTTATCGACTTACCCGAAGCTCGATTGCATCACCGGAATTTTCCCCAATTTTTTCCTCTTTTTCCTTTTCCCTTTTTCTCCCTTTTTTCCCCTCTTTTTGGCTGAACCGGTTCAGTCCGGTTCGGACCGGTCAGACCGCCGGTTTTTCTCCGGTTCGGCCGGTTCACTGCCGGTTCACTGCCTTGCCGGCCGGTTCTCCGTCGGCTTCCACCGCCAACAGCTCCGCAAGGCCGTCCGCATCTCGAATCTGGGCTCGGATTCGCCCAAGGCCGCCGGAATGCCGCCGGTCCGGCCTCTTCTCTCCTCGCCGTCGGACCCATTCTCTTCCCTTGGCCGTCGCCGCCGATTCCGGCCGTCTCGCTGAGTGCCACCGGTGCCAAAAGCACCGCCGTCGACTGGGCTCTCCAAATCGGGCCTTGGTTTCGCCTGGATCGCCGCCGTTCGCCGCCGGTAGCCCTCTCTTTCCCGCGGGCTTCTCCTCCGATTTCCGCCGGATTTCGGCGTCCCCACGGCGCGTCGTCGCCGCTGATAAGTTGCCTGAGGTCGGGCCATCCTCGCCGGCCCTCGCCTGGGGTCCCTGGCCGCCGACGGGGTCGGGCCTCTGCTTCCGTTTTGCTTCGTCTTCAGCTTCTCTGCTTCTTTCTCTCTCCCCGATGGTTTTCCAATTCTGTTTCTTTTTTTTTTTTTTTGTTTCAATTACTTTTTTTTTTCTTCTATTTTATCAATTTTATTATTTTTATTTTTATTTATTTTAATTATTTTACTATTCATTTAAAATATATTAAATACCTCAAAACATCTACAAAATTATTATTTTATTCTAATTTAACTAATTTAATTTTATTTAATTTATTTTTAATCCTTTTTCGGGTATAATTGCTCCGTATTTTCGGGATATTGTCCCGAGTGACTTTTCAGTATATTTTTCGATTATTTTCGGGATTATTTTTCTGAACTAAAAATCCCGATTAATCCCGATTAATTCCAATAAATTAATATCTTGATCAATTTAATCCGAAATAATTTTATTTCATCTTTATTGACCAAGATTTCTTAAATCCTTATTTTTAATTAAATTTCCTTATCGAATTTACTCCGGCTTTCGGTCCTTTGACCGTTTTGCCCTTACACGTGTTCGGGATTAATTTAACCCGACTTCCTTCATACTTCCTCTATCTTTTCTTATTTAGTTTTCGTATTTTTATTAAATTCGGGTCTTACAATTCTCCCCCACTTAAGGAATTTGGTCCTCCAAATTAGAACCAAGTCATATGAGTCCATATACAACTCCGGGTATATCGATCATATCATACTCTTAAAATTTATGCGACCTTCTTCGGAGTGTATTACTACCAAAGGACTTTAATTAGGGAGATTATCTTAAACCCCAATACTGTCTCTTTCCTGTTCAATGCCCGAATCAACTTCTTCAATATACTCATATTTTCATTAAACTGAACTTTTGGAGTTCATATCCTATCACCTCTGCTGGATCTGGATAGTAGTACCGAAGCATCATAAGCTGGGACACATTGTGGGTGCCTATTAATCCAAGTGATTAACAACAACCTACAGGTCTTATCTCCCACTTGTCCAATCTCTCAAGAATTCGATCCAGCTCAACTCAATTTACTTCTTCCAAAAGTTCCGCTATGTCCTTATTCTCTTAGGACGTGTAACTTTCAACCATAATAATTCACCAAGGGTGAATTCCAATATTTTTCTATCTGTTCTGAGGTGTTCTTAATCTCTCATCCTTAACTAAACATCCTCAGAGACTTATTATCCAAAGTCAGAAATAATTTCTACCTGTCACCCACTCTTTCTTATCCAATTTGGGGAACAGCCCCTACAGCTATACACTGCCTCATATCTCGTTATCCCGATACTCAATTGCCAATTGTCGTTATTGGCGACTTCAATTAGAAATCAACTGATCATTCCAGGAGCTTATAAAATCAATGGCACACGCTTTCATCGGATCCTCCAGAACTTGTACAGTCCTCCCTGACTGACCATCTGTCTGAGGATGTAAAGCTGTGCTAATACTCAGTCGGGTTCCCATAGCTTCCTAAAAATATTCCCTGAGGTAGGAAGTGGAGCGGGAATCCCTATATGATACCATGCTCACTGGAACGCTACTTAATGTTCCACAATCTTTCTTATACCTGAATCCTCATACACACTCTGAGTATCTGGGGAGTTCATAACCAGAAGGTGGGTGGACTTAGTCACTCTATCGACTACCATCCAACTAGTCTCCTGATTTATCCGGGTCTCCTATAACCCATCACGACATTCATGGAGACTTACTCTCGTTTTTCTTGCCGTGTCGATATAGGTAGGTGCTGCAATAACTCTGCAGACTTTTAATACTCTACCTTACTCTGCTGACACACTAGGCACTTTTCTACAATCTCCACCAATATCTCTTTTCACATCTGACCACCCATACCCCTTTTGAGATTTTAATATATATTATTATTACCTTCCGCATGCACTGTATATCCCGAAGAGTGAGCTTCTGACAATATCACTATCTCATCAACTGTGGTCCTGGGGAGCACTCATACTGTCTCTGAATCCTCAGTAACTCATTATCACCCACTGTGAACTCTATCACTGTACCCTTCTGAATCAGACCCAAACTATCGACATCCGGTCGATCATCACGCTAAGCCTGGCAAATCCGGGCACTCTCATCCGGTACTAGTCATCAGGCTAGCTGTCACACAATCACTGTCATCCTCAGAAGGGATCACATCAATACTGAGGTCCACAACTGCATCTAGCAGCTCACGCTCCCTGACCATCATATGTGGTACCATCCCGAGGCTCTTTCTGCTCAAGGCATCAGTCATCACATTCGCCTTTCTTGGGTGGTACAATTCTCACAAATCAAAGCCTCTCAGAAGCTCTACCCCACTATGTATTCTCATGTTCACCTCTTTCTGTGAAAACAGATTACTCGGGCTTTATGATCAGTGCATATCCATAATTCCTCACCCTGTACATAATAGTACCATATCCTCGGTACAAATACTGTTGCCAACTTTAAATCATGGGTCAGATAGTTCATTTCGTGATCGAAGAGTTGTCTGACTCCAAAATTGATTATCTTCCCATTATACATCAATACACAGCTCCATCATAACTTTGAGGCATTCATACTCACTGAAAAACCTCTTGAGCTGTTGGGCCTGGTGAAATTAATCATGGTGGTCAGTTCATACTTTATCACGCCAAATTCACGTCACATCAATCATCTTATTTTATTCATCTCATTCCAAGACCACGTTTCTTAGTTAAACGTGTCAACAGGGTATACCATTTTAAATCTCGCAATAATCCATCTGTAAAAGCTATCTTCCAATTGTTGCTTATAATTCGCCCTAGGCTTTAACTACTCCCAGCATATCACCGTTAATGATGATTACAATTCGGTCCAATCCTTGACTTATTTACGCATAAGCGTACAAAATCCTTCTCAACCGCTTACGTTTTCCAGGTGCTAACCTGCGCTATTTCCTTTTCTTTGCCTTAACCGCTCTTATTAAATTTTACTATGCTAACCTTTGTGATCTGCCGAATTTCTTATATTCTATCGTCTTAGTGAAGGTATCCTAATGCTAAAGGTATTTAGTACGACGATTCGGTTTCACGTTATAGGTTATTATATATATATATATATTTTGACGCTGTCAAGTCTTCAGGCGGGGAGGTATTTTGAAATACCTTTATTTGCCTTCAGACTTAACCACAACTACGTTATATCTCAGTGACTTCATATACGCACTCTTTATCCTTGGTTATAACTTGTATTCACTACTAATTGCCTTAATCCTTATTACTTCGCATATTAAAGGTATTCCTTATCTAGCATATATCTCTACTCCAATACATCTTGTACTTAGGATCTATCTTATCTCGAAGATTTTCTCCTTTGCGTATCAATTATAATGAAACTCTTGTCTTTATTCATTCTGTGAGTACATCTTTTACTCCTGTAATTTCAACCGTTACACCCCTGTTTATCAACTTAAAATCTCTATATCTATATTCCGTTAATTAATCCTCCTCTATTAGGGTACTCATTTATCAGTATTGCCCAATGATGTAGGCATTCATGCCTTTTACTCACTTATATGCGAATGAAGGCGGTATGAATAAATATGTGGCACCAGGATTAATGAACATATGTACTTCGTTATTCATAACAAGTGTGGTATCTTACACCACATCCATGAAACATCAATAGCATCCTGGTCCAAGACATCCACTCGCCTTCGTCCAATAGCCTACTTTCCTTTTTCTCTTCGGCTATGGCCTCCCTTTTCGTTTTCAGCTATACCAACGAAATCTTTCTTTGTCTCTTTACTTTCCTGTGGGAAAATCTCGCTCAACTCTGAGCAATCAAAATTAATGGTCCGTCTTACCACACTTAACGGCCATTTCATCAATACCATGTAGGTATAAACCTTCCTTCTGTGGTATCTACCACACATTCCACAGTAATGACACTGCTACTCTGCTTCGTAGCAGGTCGGGGTCCTCCAATCACAATGCCCACAAGAGTGCCCAAAATTAGATGCACTAGGGCCTTACCAATTATCTTAGCCCATAACTCGTTACATCAGATCTTTTACCAATTACCAATTTTCCCATTTTTGACATCCTTGTCATTTCTCGCTTTTCTTTCTGTCTCTATCTCGGCCCTCACTACCTTTCCAAGTCTCAGAGGCGTGCAATTCATGTTCTTATTTACCCAACTGTAAATCTGTGCACTGCCTCGGTATAGGTAATATCTCACGGGCCAATCGGACTCTAATTGAAAATCTGAGCCCTTCCATAAACTTTTAGACATCTCGACTGTCACTTTTCATAGTGTCGAGGTAATATCTGCCCAGAATATAATCGAGTCTCCATACTCGTCAATAAATTAAATCCTCTGGGTCAGAGTAAGGACTTTAATCCAAAATTTCCTTTAAATCATGTCCAGGATATCCTGTCACCGGAATACATCCATAATCATTTCTCATATCAGCTCTTAAGATGGGTCGAGCGGGTTTTCACCAATGCTCCGCTGCGCCCTCTGATCTCGTACATAATCTGAGTAATTAGCTCCTCAAAATAATCTCCACACTCCGCTCCAATCTCGCGAAGCGTGTCTCAATACTGTCCGATCTCTCTGTCGGACTCTGTGAGGCATGCTCAACATTCGCCTCTATTTCAATCTCATACTGATTTTCATAGCCAAACTCAGCACGACTTAGCAGACTCAGGTCTACCTCTACGACCTCTGCCTCGTGCACTATCTCATTTAGCGCGACTCATATTAGGCATTCCTGCATTCTCAACCATTTCTTAGTCAAGCCCATCTCGATATACACTATTGTATCTAACTAAGCACAGTAACACGGGGATGTAATTTCTTAACTTCTGACACTGACACACATCAGACCAATTACGCTCTGATACCAAAATAATTGTCACGACCCAACTATCCAAAAATCAGAGTGAATTTTTTCGCGTTTTTGTTTATTTTCTTACTTAATTCTTACCTGTCCTCGAATCGTGACCAACACTCCACTACTAATTGGGCTGTGCGTCAATGCCAGTCCCACCATACATCTACCCTAGTACTTATTTCTTCTCCAGTCATTTATAATTGTTATATTATTTATACATCCCCTGAAGTTACTTACAATCATGTTACTGTGCTATGCTTATGTAGATACAATAAGTACAAGTGTATATACCTTATGTTGATGGGCAGCAGCGGATATCCGGAATGCAGTACTGAGTCGCCTCAACTTCAACTGGAGATCATCTGTGGGAGAAAATGAAAGGGGTGAGCACATCAAGCTCAGTAAGGCAATCCTACGAACAAGTAGGTAACCATACTACCTACATGAACGTAGTGCCATGCATAAACCACCCTTTCTCCACACATTTTAAAACAATGCTATGCATTATGATGATATGTAAAATACATTTGCACGGAAAATCAACATGCAATTATCATAAATCATTTCTTTCTCAATTAAGATTTTGACAATAAAGTCAGGACTCGACCCCTCCTGCGGGTGATCCTGACTCACACAAAATCATGAAAACATTTACATCACACGTGGGTTTTGAAATGCATGGAAATACCATCATGCAATTTAGTTTTAAAACCCAGTTTAAATCATCATAGAAATCATCAACATGCGAGACTAGGCAACGTCTGTATATAGGTAAATAACTAGGACTATGGCCACATCTGTCCTCGTGAGTTCCTCAGCTACACGGATCCTAGTGTGCGGGTTCTCACCATGATCGGGAACCGCCCGGGAGGTGGGTCAGTCCATCCCGTCAGTCTTATCCGATCCCCGGCATCCGAAGATGCTGCATCCGGAGATGCCGTATCCGAAGATACAACACGGTACATCGTACTCCATGCTACTTGCACGGTACATCGTACTCCATGAACCCATGTAATATCTCTAGGTACTCCGGCCCAATTGGCCTGCTTCCCACAGAGGTTTGTTTCTCAATACTCATGCCATGTCTCAAAACGCACGTGCGAGCCTATTAAATCGGTGACACACAGTCTACCCGATGCTCCAAGCACGGCTCATCGCATGTTCTCATAAAATCTGTGTGAGCGATGCTCAGCACTCTCATCAAAACACGTCAACTGGCAGAGCCCGCTTACATCCCCACAAGGCCGCCAACCTCATCCCTCACTCACACCCCCACCTAAGAGGTCTCTTGAGCCTGTTGGGCCTTTTGGCTGACTCCAAGGGCAGACAGCGGTACTCCACAAATCCGGTAAAACTAGTGCGAGCTAAGCTCAGCACTCTGTATATTATAAATCACATGAAAATTTTATAAATACTGGTGCGGGTTAAACTCCAGCACCCTGTCTCGAAAATCATGTAAAAATATGGTGCGAGTCAGACTCTAGCACCGTGTCACGAAAGAGCATGTGAAATCTGGTGCGAGTTATACTCTAGCACCTATGCATGTAAAACTCTAGTGCGAGCTCTCGCTCCAGCACTAATGCATGCATCACACAAATCGAAATTACCGTGCGAGCTGAGCTCTAGCACGTCATATGTCAATAAAACACGTAGGCGGCTCTATTTACTCAAAACAGTTTTCAAATCAATTTCACGTTGAAAGTATGCAATGCGGTGCACTTTCTTTCAAGGCGAGCCAGCCTACTCATGCATGCGTTGAAATATCTCCAGAACGAGCAGGAACCTCTTGTCCTTGCTCCTCCCAATTTTTCCTAGATTTTTAGAATTTTACCCTTAACAAGGGTATTTTAGTAATTTGCCCATTCGGGGCACTAAAATTATTATTTGACCTCTAGACCCTTCAGGATATTTTAAAGGACTGCATATGAATTTAAAATTGCGTACTGTTACCTCTAGCAGTCCGCAGAATTCCCTTACCTCGATTCTCGTCGAGTCTGACCTTTCTCTTTTCCAATGTAGTCCCATCGCGCAGTCCGATATGTTTCCAATCCAATGCCCGGAACTGCGTATTAATATTCCTCAGGTCAGATATTATGATTTAATTGTACTTAATCTTTTCTGGGCTTAATTTAAATCATTGGGCCCGTTTACCCCTATTGGGCCCGATTGCACCTTAATGGGCCTTAATCGGCCTTAAGCCCGTTTTCCACTTAATTTTCTCTTTATCGAGGCCTATTGGGCTCATTGGGCCCATCAATAATTTATTGAGCCTCGTTCTAATTCTCGAATAGCTAAATTTAATATTTACGACAATTAATCTAAATTTCCATAAATTAATTCAATTTATGCGTAAATTTAATCAATATCACGCATAACGAGGAAATTGTCGTAAATAGGGGTCACTTACCCGAGATTCCATGCTAGTCCGCAAATCGAGGCTGTCTCGAGCCCTCGGTGGATGCCAATCGTCGAGCTACACAATTCCACAATTTTTCCGGGTAAGTTCTCAGCCCAAAATTAATTAAATAAAATATTCCAAATTTAAATCGGTCAATTTGACCGCTTATCGACTTACCCGAAGCTCGATTGCATCACCGGAATTTTCCCCAATTTTTTCCTCTTTTTCCTTTTCCCTTTTTCTCCCTTTTTTCCCCTCTTTTTGGCTGAACCGGTTCAGTCCGGTTCGGACCGGTCAGACCGCCGGTTTTTCTCCGGTTCGGCCGGTTCACTGCCGGTTCACTGCCTTGCCGGCCGGTTCTCCGTCGGCTTCCACCGCCAACAGCTCCGCAAGGCCGTCCGCATCTCGAATCTGGGCTCGGATTCGCCCAAGGCCGCCGGAATGCCGCCGGTCCGGCCTCTTCTCTCCTCGCCGTCGGACCCATTCTCTTCCCTTGGCCGTCGCCGCCGATTCCGGCCGTCTCGCTGAGTGCCACCGGTGCCAAAAGCACCGCCGTCGACTGGGCTCTCCAAATCGGGCCTTGGTTTCGCCTGGATCGCCGCCGTTCGCCGCCGGTAGCCCTCTCTTTCCCGCGGGCTTCTCCTCCGATTTCCGCCGGATTTCGGCGTCCCCACGGCGCGTCGTCGCCGCTGATAAGTTGCCTGAGGTCGGGCCATCCTCGCCGGCCCTCGCCTGGGGTCCCTGGCCGCCGACGGGGTCGGGCCTCTGCTTCCGTTTTGCTTCGTCTTCAGCTTCTCTGCTTCTTTCTCTCTCCCCGATGGTTTTCCAATTCTGTTTCTTTTTTTTTTTTTTTTTGTTTCAATTACTTTTTTTTTTCTTCTATTTTATCAATTTTATTATTTTTATTTTTATTTATTTTAATTATTTTACTATTCATTTAAAATATATTAAATACCTCAAAACATCTACAAAATTATTATTTTATTCTAATTTAACTAATTTAATTTTATTTAATTTATTTTTAATCCTTTTTCGGGTATAATTGCTCCGTATTTTCGGGATATTGTCCCGAGTGACTTTTCAGTATATTTTTCGATTATTTTCGGGATTATTTTTCTGAACTAAAAATCCCGATTAATCCCGATTAATTCCAATAAATTAATATCTTGATCAATTTAATCCGAAATAATTTTATTTCATCTTTATTGACCAAGATTTCTTAAATCCTTTTTTTAATTAAATTTCCTTATCGAATTTACTCCGGCTTTCGGTCCTTTGACCGTTTTGCCCTTACACGTGTTCGGGATTAATTTAACCCGACTTCCTTCATACTTCCTCTATCTTTTCTTATTTAGTTTTCGTATTTTTATTAAATTCGGGTCTTACAAGAGCCCAGGATCATAGATCAGATTAGAACTGGGCAGCGCAGTGATCAGAGATTGATAGATATGGTTAGCCAAGCTGAGCAGAGTTCGCAGTCGGATCTCACCATCAGTGAGGATGGATTGTTGAGGTTCAGAGGACGGATTTGTGTACCGGACGATGATACCCTAAAGAGACAGATACTGAGAGAATCCCACTGCTCGCGATACACCATGCACCCAGGGAGTACTAAGATGTACCGAGACTTGAGAAAGGTGTATTGGTGGAGTGGTATGAAGCGAGACGTGGCAGAGTATGTGGCCAGGTGTTTAGTATGCCAGCAAGTGAAAGCTGAGCATCGGAAGCCCGGAGGACTACTACAGCCCTTACCTGTACCTACATGGAAATGGGAGCATGTCACTATGGACTTTATTATGGGTTTACCGAGGACCCGAAGAGGTCATGACGCTATATGGGTTATAGTGGATAGATTGACCAAGAGTGCACACTTTCTTGCCATCAAGAGCACAGATACTGTGGATGCCTTAGCTGAGCTGTATGTCATGAGATAGCTAGATTACACGGGGCTCCAGTGAGTATTACTTCTGATAGAGATTCCCGATTTACTTCTAGATTTTGGACCCAGTTTCAGGAGTCCATGGGATCTCGATTGAGTTTCAGTACCGCCTATCATCCTCAGACAGATGGTCAGTCAGAGAGGACTATTCAGACCCTGGAGGATATGTTGAGGGCGTGTACGATGGATTTTAAGGGATCATGGGATGATCACCTGCCCCTAGCAGAGTTTGCATACAATAACAGCTATCATGCAAGTATTGGAATGGCACCTTTTGAGGCTCTATATGGTAGGAGGTGTAGATCCCCTGTAGCTTGGGAAGAAGTCGGTGACAGAAAGATAAATGCCCCCGAGCTTGTTGAGCAAGCCGTACAGAGTGTGAAACTCATATGTGAGAGGTTACAGGCTGCACAAAGTAGACAGAAAAACTACGCGGATGTGCGTAGACGGCCACTCGAGTTTGAGGTTGGTGATGCAGTATTTCTGAGAATATCACCGAGTAAGGGTATCATGCGATTTGGGAAGAAAGGGAAATTGAGTCCTCGATACATAGGACCATTCGAGATTCTTGAGAGAGTGGGAGAGGTAGCTTACAGATTAACATTACCCCCACAGATGTCCGGAATACACAATGTTTTTCATGTATCTATGTTGAGGAAGTACCACCCGGACCCTTCCCATGTCATAGAGTATGACGAGATGGACATTCAAGAGGACATGAGCTACACTGAGGAACCCGTCCGGATTCTCGATAGAAAGTAGAAGGTACTGAGAACCAAGAGCATCCCATTAGTGAAAGTTTTGTGGAAACATCACTCAATGGAAGAGGCAACGTGGGAACTAGAGAGTCTCATGAAGGAGAAATACCCCCATCTATTTAACTAGTTGAGTTGAATTTGGAGGACCAAATTCTATTAAAGGTGGGGAGGATGTGAGATCTGAGAATTTCAGACATATTTTAATGATGTAATAAGAATTTGAAGTGTAATTTATTGAGCTAAGTGAATTGTGGGAATTATAATTGGAGATTTATATGTTAAGTGTGTAAAATAAGCATGAAGTAAGAGGACAGATAGATCTGGGAGAAGGAGAGATCGATCTGGTGAGTTAAAAATGACGAGGAAGGAGGAATTTGAGGAGCAGATCGATCTCCAATGGAAGAGATCGATCTCCAAATGATTCTGTTTGAGAAAGGATCGATCTCATGAGGAAGAGATCGATCTCCAAATGATTCTGTTTGGGAGAAGATCGATCTCCTTAGGAGTAGATCGATCTCATAAAGCCATAAAGAGATCGATCTCACCCCTCGACAGATCGATCTCCTAGGCATAAAATTGCCCAGATCGTCCCCAAAATTCAAATGCAGATCGATCTCATCAAGAGGCAGATCGATCTCCTACCTCCAGTCTATATAAGGAACCCGTGTTTTTCTCCTGCAATTTCACTTTCTCTCTCTTCCAACCCCATTTCCATCGAAAACCTAACTTTCTCACTCATCCAAATCACCCATTTTCGGCCGAATCAAGAGTTGTGGTAAGAAGGAAAGTTGTTCCTCATCAAAGGGAGAACAACATACTTGGAAATCGAAGGACGAATCGGATCGAGGCGTAGGTTGTGCGTCTCACAAGCTTTGGGTAATTTCTAAACCTCGATCTTGATATTTGAGATAATTTTGATGATATTGGTGGTTGTCATTGAGTTGAAATAGTTGAGAAAGGATTAGGGTTTGATGAAATTGCAATGTAGTTGGAGTAATGTAGGTATTTGGTAATTTTGGTAATTTTGAGAATTTGTGCTATAAATGGAAATATAGGACGTTGAGCTATTGTGAATGAGGTTGTAGTTTAGGGTAGAGTTACGAGAATCGAGAGATTTGAGGAGTTATGAGCCATTATGCTCGATTTTGAGATTTGAGGTTTATGAGATAATTGAGTATTGATGTTTTAACATCGTTTGGACAGCGCGGGAGTTCCAGAGTGGAATGCGAGGCTAGTCCGTGATACGGGGGAAACGATTGCACTATACGAGGTGCAAAGAGGTAAGGGAAAACTAAACCATTTGTGTATGTATTTTGATGAATTGTTAGCATGAACCATGATTTGAGAATACAAGCATGTTTGGTGTTGTGTAGTGATATAATTGCACACGATTTTATAGCCGGTTGGAGCCCATTATTTTATGAGTTTATAAGCTGAGTGTGAAATTGCTTTATAAATCTTTGAGTTTATGTGAAAAGTAAATTGGGCTCTACGTTAAGGCGATATTGAGATTTGAGAAAATGTGTGCGTGTTTTGCCGGTTGGAACTCGGTTTTAATATGTTTTGTGTTGAGTACACAAATGTTTTAAATGAGTTTTATGAGAGAAAACCATTATGAGTTCTACGTGAAGGCATAACGTTTTATAAGATAATGGCTAATGATTGAGACTTAGGCGTGTCATGTTGAATACACATCTGGCCTTGCTCTGGTAGCATGTAAGACCGATATAGTGGGACGCCTGGGAACCGACCTAGGGACCACAGGCCTTGTTCTGGTAACATGTAAGTCCGATTATTCCTCCGCTCTGGTAGCGTTGGGAGGCCTTGCTCTGGTAGCATGTAAGTCCGATATTCCTCCATTCTGGTAACGAGAGATGCCTCCGTTTTGGTAACGTGAGATGACCCCCGTTCTGGTAACGCTGGGTGGCCTTGCTTTGGTAGCATGTAAGACCGAGAGAGTGGGCCGCCTGGGAACCGACCCAGGGACCACGTGATAGTGTGCATGAGGCGAGGCATTGCTCTGGTAGCATGTAAGGCCGGGCCTTGTTCTGGTAACATATAAGTCCAATATACCGTGCATACGACCATATTGTCGACGTTCCCTCTATACGAGGATGCCTGGGATGCGCACCCAGAGGAGATTACATATTTGATGTGCCATGACGAGTTTTATTGCCTAGTCTCGTTTTACACATGAGTTGTGTTTTGTGACCTTGTCACGTGCGATTTACTGAGGTGATTTTTATCACATATTTGGAGAACAACCATTATTGCATATATTTACACATGCTTGTGAGTGCTCGATGTTGAGCCTTTTATCTTCATGTTTTCACATGATTTAACGAGTTATGAGATGATGATGTTTTGAGAACTTTCATGCTACGATTTCAAATGAGCTTTATAAACAAATACATATTTGTGATGTGTGAAATGGTTTGTATAACTGAGTTCCTCACCCCCCTTACTGAGCGATTTAGAAGCTCACCCTATTTTCTTTCCCCCCAGAGTTCTTCAAGTGAAAAGGATTTCCCTGCGACGTACGGAGTAGTGGCTAGTGGAGGACTCGAGCTCCAGGCCATATATATATATTGTATCTTGAGGTATATTTTATCTTTTCATGTACCCAGACTATTATTGTAATTACAGACACTTGATGTATAACATTATATGGGATGTATTAGGATTAATTAACTTGGAATTGAGTAATGTATATGATACAATATACGCTATATTATGATAAGATCCTGAGGCATGATAATTATGATGATGTATGACACTGCACAAGAATGCACCCTTAATTGTGAATTAATGAGTAAAAAGTTTTAAATTTGCCCTATTTTCCGCATATTCGGGGCGTGACACCGTCGGCTAGGTAGATCCTCGATCGTCTCCATACGCTACCCTATGTATACGAGATCGACCCCAGATCCTCTGACTATCGTCATATCATGCCTTTTTTACCCCACAAAAATCATTTTGGGCCTCTTACCCATTTTATCAAAATCATTTCGAGCCTCATACCTGTGTATTAAAAATCATTACGGGACTTTAACTCGATTCTCAAAATCATTATGGGACTCTAACCCGTTTTTCATAGAAAACATAGTTTTTATAAATCATTACGGGACTAGAACCCGTTTCTTATAGAAAACATAGTTTTTCATAAATCATTGCGGGACTCTAGCCCGTGTAAATATGGAAAGCATAGTTATAATAGTTATTTCTTGGGACTCATACCCGTACCGTGAAAATATAGCTTAAAAATTGTTTCGGGGCTTTAACCCGTATCATGAAAACATTGTTTCATAAAACATATCGGGACTTTAACCCGAAATCTCACATGAAAACACTATGCTTTCATTTCATAAGTGAAAATCACTTTTATATACATAAACATAATTACTAAAATGTATCTCATGAAATAAAAGTCATTTTGAAAGGTTATGATAAGTTTATTCCGGTTTTGAGTGAATAGTATTCTTCCCAATTTTCGAGAAAGCCCTTTTCCATGGAAAATAAACTAACTATCCACATAAACATTTGGTAAGGTTGAGGAGTACTAATGCTACTCTAAATTATATCCCTTACCTCTTAGCGATTGATGTAGAGCACTTTCCTCGATGCTTGAATTTACCTCGTAAAATGTGTCGATAGATCGAGCTGTTACAAAACAAGTTCAACTTATCACATATGGCTTAAATTCATTTCAACATATCCAAATATGTGATTATATCGAAGCTTTGATCAAAAGTTGACTGTTAATCGATTTTACTCTTATTTGCTCGATTTTATCGGTATAAATCTCGTTTTAATCGTATTTAACTCAATAAATATTTTCCTCATATTTATTACTGTCGATTTAGCTAATTGGGCCAATTTCTCTCTTATTGGACCCGATTGCACCTTAATGGGCCTTAATCCGTTTTAAACCCGTTTCCACTTATTAATTCTTTCATCAAGGCTTATTGGGCTCACTGGGCCCATTAGTACTTATTGGGCCTTTTTCTAGACTCTTTGAATAGCCTGTATATCATTTACGATAATTTAATTAAAATCTCAATTTAATCCACTAAATAATTAATTAGGAAATTAAGCACAAATAATTCTAAAAATATAGAATTATCACACCCCCAAACTTGAGTTTTTGCTTGTCCTCAAGAAAAACAAAAATAATTGTACGAATGACAAGTACTAAACACAATAATTTCCCTAATATTGTCCTCAAAGAAAAAGTACAGACTATGAAATCAAAGAATCACAATTATAAGTCCAACACTCAAAATCATTCAATCATAAGTCCTAACTCAAATTGAACTCCTCGTGAGTGTGTGAAAAATGTCAAAGTCACTTCATAGTACATTATCCAGAATAGATTATGCAAACACAGTGAATGCAAAGTCAATGAAATGTGATCATTCCCATAAGTTTGCTTTTCACTTCTCTCTCCACTAATGTAATCACACTTAACTAAAGATCAATAGGACTTTATTAAGCTTGTAATGTAAGGCTGGGGTTAAGGTATGATAAAGTCGATTTAGGTTTAATTACCCCTTAACATGCATTACTTTCAAGATCTTAATGTAAGAGCTCAAATTTATTCCCCCAAACTTATTTATTTCACTAAACTTTTTTTTTTTGGTATTTTTCTTCTTTCTTCTTTTTCTTTTTCTTTCATTTTCATTTTTTTTCATCATTTTTTTTTAACATTCACTATCACTAGATACCCATATGTACAAAGCTCAAAATATATCCCAATGACTTTCATGCTTTCAGGGTAGGGGATAGGAACAAAATATTTAAGCTAAGGAAAATTAATAGCAGGTGTATTTATAGAGAAAGTCTTATTTGGCCCAGATGGGTGACTAGGGGTAAAATATGTACAGGGTCAGCTAGAAAGGCTCAAACCATCCAAAGATGGCCTAAATTATCTCCCCAATTAAATGTGATCTAATATTTCGCCTCGAGATCAGATCAAACAAATTCTAGAATATGATGCACAAAATCAACTGAACAAATGCAATCCTATGTCCACATAAGCTTTCTCTAAATAAATATACAGATTCATGACATGACATGTGCATAAGATGAGGAAATCACAATCAGAATCAAGACAAATTCAAGAACTCAACTTCATGCTTTTCCTATAATCATGCTTCTTAATCAATCAAAATCAGACTTAATCATGGGGTCATATCATCAAAATATGAGAAAACTACATGCTAAGTACTAAATCATCCTAAAATCAAACAGTTTAAGCTTAGATTTTCGAAAAAAATTTGAAAAATTTTCAATTTTGCTCAAATTTTTGAAAAATACTCAAGTGATATCCCCTCCCCCAAACTTAAAGTGCACAGTGTCCTCAGTGTGCAGATAATATAAAAATTGAAGTTCAGGAACAAAGTACTCCCCTTTCTGATGATGATGAACAAATGAAGCTTTTATTGAAAGCGTAAAACTAGAAAATAAACCTGCAAAATAAACAAAGAAAGACACAACAGAAAAGAAAAAGAAAAAAAAGAACTATATACAAAAAGTGAAAAGAAAAAAACACAACCACTTCATATGCAGCTGAAGAAAACAACACTCAACAGCAGTGCAAAAAGTAGGAGGATTAGCCAGAATGGTGATAGAATATTAACAATTAAATCCTCCTTAGCTCTATCTACTTCCTTCTTTCTCTCAGATTTCCTATGCTCAAACATTTTATCTTCCTTAACCTCTATCTTAAAACACTCTTGAGAGTCATCTGGGAGCTTCAAAGGTTGGAAAACATTAAATGTCACCTCCTGATCTAAGACTCTCATGGTTAATTCCCCTTTTTGTACGTCTATTAATGTCCTACCAGTAGCTAGGAAAGGTCTGCCTAGAATAATGGGGACTTCCCTGTCTTCCTCCATATCTAACACGATAAAATCTGCAGGGAAAATAAACTTGTCCACCTTAACTAGCACGTCTTCAATGATCCCCTTCGGATATTTAATGGATCTATCAGCTAATTGAAGGGTCACTGTGGTGGGCTTTGTATCTCCTATTCCTAGCTTCTGGTATATGGACCAAGGCATAAGGTTTATACTAGCTCCTAGATCACAAAGGGCTCTACCAAAGAACTGATCTCCTATGGTGTGAGGTATGGTAACACTACCTGGATCTTTGAGCTTGGGGGGCAATTTCCTCTGAATAATGGCACTACACTCCTCTGTTAAGGCCACTGTCTCATAATCCTCTAATCTTCTCTTCCTCAAGAGGATATCCTTCATAAACTTCACATAACTAGGCATTTGCTCTAAAGCATCCGCGAAAGGAATGTTAATGTGAAGCTTCTTAAAAACCTCAAGAAATTTAGCAAACTGCTGATCAAGCTTCTGGTTTTTGAACCTCTGAGGAAATGGTAATGGGGGTCTAACTGGAGGAAGTGTAGTGGTAACAAGTGTAACATCAGATGAAGAGGAAGGTTGTGAAGAAGAAGAAGGTAAAGATGAAGAAGCGCCTGACTTAGATTCCTTTGCAACTTGATCCTGATGTTCCTGCTCTTTCTGAGCTGCTTCTTTGGGACTTATGAGTTCTTCAACTATGGGCTCAACAGGATTGGACTTAACTTGTGGTTCCTCTAGCTCTTTGCCGCTCCTAAGGGTGATGGATTTCACATGTTCTTTACCCTCCCTTTGCCTAACAGGATTAACTTCAGTATTACTGGGGAGGGTCCCTTGTGGACGCTGGTTAAGAGCACTAGCTATTTGTCCTACCTGAACCTCTAAATTCTTAATTGAAGCAGCTTGATTTTACAGGATAGTCGTTGTGAGACCCCGTATATGTATAGCTATGTATATAGGAACATGGGAATGT
Organism: Firmiana major; assembly: GCA_033439115.1. Lineage (NCBI taxonomy): Eukaryota > Viridiplantae > Streptophyta > Magnoliopsida > Malvales > Malvaceae > Firmiana > Firmiana major. The sequence continues at coordinate 66,420,752 of CM065907.1, read as the reverse complement.
AAATAAAATCATAAGTAAGATGATGTATTGTAATGTGAAATGTATGCAATGTAAGTTCATAAGATTATGTACGCACTTGTAGTAAGAATTGTGATTATACGTACAAGTTGCATTACGAATGAGTAGGAAGAAATGAACTTGAATACGAGAAGAATGTGATCGAAATGGAATATGAGTAGTATGGTAAAATGGAAGGAAAGATTTACATAAGTGTATATTTCCATTTGAGTAATATCGTATATATTTGGTCATACAAAGATTCTACACAAGTTTTAATGTGTATGTAGTGAGGATGGATCCCATTTTCAAGTCTCAAAGATGAATGAATGAGGAAATGATTATGGTAGCAAATTAAGGGTGTTTGGTAAGGGTTGTTGCAGAAAAACTGCAGGAAATCTAGAATTTGTGAAGGCCAGATCGATCTCATAGGATGAGAGATCGATCTGGGAGAGCCAGAATGCCCTTATGTGAGAAATGGAAGGGAACAGATCGATCTCCAAAGGAAGCAGATCGATCTCCTTAGCTCTCGGGTTGGAAGCAGATCGATCTCCCCTAAGACCAGATCGATCTCCTTAAGCTTCTGTTTGGCAGCAGATCGATCTCCAGTCTCGACAGATCGATCTCCTACCTTTAAAACGTCTTAGAAAAGAGGGATTTTAGAGGAACAGATCGATCTCCACCCAAGGAAGATCGATCTCCTCAAGTCAAAACTATAAATGGGAGCAGTTGGATCATCAGAATTTCGGGACAAACATTTCCTTTTCACTTCAACTCAAAGAAATCTAGTTTCTCACTCCTAAATCCAGCCATTTTCAGTGAGATTTAAGGAGAGCCTATTAGAGACAAAGTTGTTCACAACAAAAAGAAGAACAACATAGTCTAGAGGCATTTCCCCATTTGATGGATTGAAGAAATAAAGGACAATCCTAATTGGAGCAAGAGGAAAATCCAATGAGGTAAGTTCTAATGCACAAATCCAAGTACATTGGTTTAGTTAATGATTATAAAGATATTTGGGTGTGCATATTGTGGATAGAACTACCTAAAATGGTATGAAATGAATATAACCTAGAAATGGTCAAGTGTGAGAAAGTGGAGTGTGGGAGTGTTTATGATGAATGAGATATCTTGAGTGGATGAGTATGTTGTGGAAATGGTTTGGAAATGTTGATATTGGGATAAATTGTGAGATTTACCACAAAGGGTAAAAATGTGTATTTAAGGCATTGGATAAATGCTTAGTTGAATAAGAGTTAGAAACATTAACTCAAATGTTGATGGATGAATTTCAGTTTCGGATGATACGCCGGAGCAAGTCGAGATGAGAACGTAAGAAGCATAAAGGCGGATAGTTGCACACAAGTAAAACGAGGTAAGGGACTGTGTGTTAGCTATAGAGATGTTCGTACGTATTTTACGGCAATTTCGTAGATATATTGCTAGACTAGTACGATATGATAATTCTATGAAATGATATGGAAGTATGCAAAGTACTCTGACGTATATATGTATTGAGAAATGGGATAGGGTAAGGAAATAGCATGATATGCATGTTTTCAATGATTTTCTCAATTTTACATTGTTATTTATGATTGAGAAATGTTGATGATAGGTTGGCTAATTTTACATGTTTTAGCATGAAGAGACATGCTGTATGAATAAACGTGTTTTGAGTTTTAAAAAAGAGAAAATAGCCATCTATCAGTTTTGAGATGAGATTTGGTGTTAAAGCGTTAGCTCACACCCGTTTTAAGGCCTTGATGTACCGTACGAGAGTTTTAACTCGCACGAGGGTTTTGAGAAAGTGCGGGAACTTTGCTCGCACCTGTTTTGTTGAGTTAAGGTAAACCTGGGGGTCTGGGACCCAAGGGGATACCAGCCGACGGCCAATTGAACGGGCTGGGCCTTAACGATAGATCGTACCACGCTGGAGCTTGGCGTTGACTGTGTGTCACGCTGCTTGCTCGCCTGGTATATGAGACATGGTTTAAGGATAAAAAGTCCATCGGAGTTGGAGTATGGACTTGGGTCTACGGTTGTACGTAGAATAGTGTAGTCACCCGTTGGTATACTATGTACCGTGCTGGGTGCACGTGAGTACGAGTATCGCGTAGATGACACACGACGTATCTTCACCGTGAGTATACGAGGAGATGAGGTGGATTGAAATGAGCCGGAGGGTAGGACTGACCCATCCCCCTTCAGGCGAAGTGATACCCTGTGCACACCCGATCAGTGAGGCCTGGGATCACTGACTGTGGCCATAAGTCGTGGATATTTGATTGCCGAAAATTCCATGCCTGTCTCAGAGAATCGAGAAACAGAGACAATCTCAGAAAAGAAAGAGATTTGCGAGAAAGAATGATTTGAGAAGTGAAAGAGATTTCGTGTTTTTTGATAAATCTCTGATTTCACATTCGTGCCATGAGGGCACTATTTATGAGCATGTTTTAAATGGAAGTTTGACATTTGATATTTCCATTTATAACGAAAACATGGTTTTGGTTTATGCATGCATGGGCTATGTAGGTAGTACGATATCTACCTGCTAGCATACATTTCCTTACTGAGCCGTGGTTTGCTCATCCCACTATTTTCCCCCTCCAGGTACTGAGAAGTAAGAGAGCGGTGATCTCTAGATCTTTTGTGCTAAACAGCTCCCACAATCTGTAAAGGTATAAGATTTGTATACACGAGTATTTTGTATCAATTTATCGTATCGTACAGTTATATCTTGGAATTGTAAACAGTATTATGGGGATGATATGTAAGCACATGGTATTTATACAATTAATTTTGTGTATTTACACACACACCTGGGAGTGTGAATTAAAGTTTTAAATATTCCACTATAAATGAATAAATTTTTAGTAATTGCATCTTCTCACAGCCCAACCGTAGTAGAGAATGTATGGATAGAAGGGTTCCCGAAAGCGGGGCATGACAGGCTTGGTATCAGAGCATGGTTGGTCTGATGTGAGTTGATGCTTAGGACTAAGAAAACATACATCCCCAAGTTACTGTGCGATATTTAGATACAAAGGTGTGTACGGAGCTGGTAGTAAATTAAATGTTTGTTATAACGCAGGAAAGTTATCAGGCTAGTGAGTTATGCCTGAGAGACACCGCAAGAGGGGAGAGAGCTCGAGGGCTCGAGGGCAAAATGACAGGACTGAGAGGTACAGTAGATCATCCTCTAGTCATGAGCCCCAGGAACAAATAGAGGCTTCTGATCCTCGAATAACTCGATTGGAGGAAGACATGCGCACGATGATGACCATGATGGGTCAGATCATGGCTAGGTTTGAGGGTACACCTGGTACAGCGGGACAGGCTGCACCGAATCCCCCAGCAGCTGCACCTGAACCTGAGAATGTTGCACCTGCGTAAGCTGAACCGGCTAGGCCACGGGAACCTCATATTCGACCGGTACTTCCTTCGGTAGCCCCACATCAGCATGACGATGATTTGGGGTATGGATATGACTGCGATATGGAGAGATTGAGGCACTTTATGGACTTTAAGCCTCCTTCGTTTAGCGGAGTAAAGGATCCGACGGTGGCTGAGGACTGGATCAGTCAAATGGAGAAGTTATTCGACTTCTGTAGATGTTCAGCTACGGAGAGAGTAGCGCTTGCGGCCTTTGTATTGAGAGGCGAAGCAGAGCACTGGTGGAAGTCCGTCAAGCCGATGTTAAGAGCTCAAGGAATGGTTATCACTTGGGATATGTTCTTGGACGTTTTCAGAGAGCAATACATCCCAGATACTGCTCGACGGAGACTACAGATGGAATTTCTGAATCTGACTCAAGGGAATCGAACAGTTGATGAGTACGAGTCACGATTCACTTCACTGGGTAGATATGATCCGGACTCGATCAGGAGTGAGGCTATCAGAGTCCATAGATTTGTAGATGGACTGAGGCCTTCGATCCGAGCGAAGTTGGCCCCATTTGATGTCGCTACTTATAGAGAGGCTGTGCGACGGGCCCAGTTATGTGAGCAAGATCATGACTTGCAGATTTCTGAGTTTAGTTGGGGCAAGGACAAGGGTCCGAGGAAGCTGGGAGATGGCAAAAGTGCCAAATTTGGTCGAAAATTCAGGAGTAAACGTCGGAGAGAAGTAGATGAGTTCCAGAAAAAGGTTGCTAGATCTTTTTTGCCTCCGACTCAGACACCAGCCAGGGGTATAGTGATTGGTGGACCCCGACCGACTATAGATCAGTATAGGTTATGCGGTCGATACCATGGTGGTAGGCCATGTCATCTTCAGGGTACCCGATGCTTCAGATGTGGTAAATTTGGACATTATGCCAGAGAGTGCACGGAGATAGTTGAGGCAATTCCACAGAGGGGTAAAGAGCCAGAGAGGGTTCCTACAGTTGCACCTCCTGCAAGAAAGAAAGCCTCGGCTGAAGAGAAAGGAAAACAAGTTGTGGGTCAAGGCAGGGTGTATGCGATAGACCAGGCATCGGCTGATACCTCTTCTGAAGTGATAAAAGGTACAATCTTGATTTTCAATCTAGAGGTTATAGCTTTGTTTGATTCTGGTGCTACGCATTCCTTCATATCACCTGCATGTGCATCTAAGTTAAAAGGTTTTGTAGAGCCCACATACTTGAGTAGGACTTTACTAATAAGTACTCCCATGAGAGTGAGCCAATTAGTTGAACAAGTGTATAAAGATTGTAAAGTGAGGGTGGGAGATAAGTGCATGACAGCCAACTTGATTTTGTTGAATATGTATGACATTGATGTAATTTTGGGAATGGATTGGTTAGCCGCCAATCATGCTGTCATAGACTGTCGTTCTAAGTCCATTAAGTTTTCTCTACCTGAAGAATGTGTTGTAAGATTTTAAGAGAAGAAATGAAATCTTAAATTTTGTATTAAGTAAAGTACTTTGGTATAAATGGCTTGAGTGTTGTTTTGAAGGTTTTGTTGCTTATGTGGTGGATTTGAACAAAGTACATCCGGATATGGAGGACATCTCAGTGGTCAAAGAATTCCCTGATGTCTTTCCAGACGATCTACCAGGATTGCCACCTGATAGAGAAACAGAATTCGGTATAGACTTGACACCTGGAATCGAACCGATATCGAAGTCACCATATAGGATGGCTCCAGTTGAGTTAGAGGAATTAAGGAAACAGCTGCAAGAGTTGTTAGAGAAGGGGTTCATAAGACCGAGTGTCTCACCATGGGGAGCCCCGGTGTTGTTTGTGAAGAAGAGAGATGGGAGCCTCAGGTTGTGCATTGACTATCGGATGTTAAACAAGGCTACCATCAAGAATAAGTACCCCTTGCCACGCATTGACGATTTATTGGATCAGCTTCGGGGAGCACAGATCTTCTCCAAGATAGATCTGAGGTCTGGGTATCATCAATTGAAGATTCAGAAGGAGGATGTGCCCAAGACAGCATTTCGTACCCGCTATGGCCATTACGAATTCTTAGTGATGCCTTTTGGGTTGACCAATGCGCCGGCAGCTTTTATGGCTCTAATGAACGAAGTATTCAAGCCATACCTGGACCAATTCGTGATTATTTTCATTGATGATATATTGGTGTATTCAAGGTCCAGAGAAGAGCATGAGCAGCACTTAAGGATTATTTTGCAAACCCTCCGAGAGAAAAGGTTATATGCCAAGCTTAACAAATGTGACTTTTGGCTAGAACAGATTTCTTTTCTAGGCCATGTTATATCGAAGGATGGGGTGTCAGTAGATCCATCCAAGATTGAGGCAGTTGTTCAGTGGGAACAACCTAGGACAGTTACAGAGATCAGAAGTTTTCTGGGTTTGGCTGGTTACTACAGGAGATTTGTAGAAGGATTCTCTAGATTAGCTGCTCTATTGACACGTCTTACGAGGAAGAGTGTGGAGTTTTCATGGGATGAAGCTTGTGAGAGGAGTTTTCAGGAACTTAAGCGCAGATTAACTACCGTGCCAGTTCTTGTCATCCCTAATAGTTCAGGGAATTACTCGGTGTATACAGATGCTTCGCATCAAGGACTAGGTTGTGTTTTGATGCAAGATGGAAGGGTAGTAGCTTATGGATCTAGACAGCTGAAAGATCATGAGAAGAGCTACCCCACTCACGATTTGGAGTTAGCGGCCGTAGTGTTTGCGTTGAAGATATGGCGCCACTACTTACATGGTGAGAGATTTCAGATCTTTACGGATCATAAGAGTCTGAAATATCTATTCTCGCAAAAGGAGTTAAACATGAGACAGAGGAGGTGGTTGGAACTCCTCAAGGACTATGATTGTGAGATCTTGTACCACCCGAGGAAGGCAAATGTGGTCGCCGATGCATTAAGTCGGAAGAGTCTCGGGTTGGTGTCTCACATGATGGTTAGAGAGCACGAGTTGTTAGAACAATTCACGAACCTTAGTCTGGATATGACCCTACCTGAGATTGGCAGCTATGGGATCATTGCTAGCTTGAGGTTAGAACCGGAGTTGATTGAGAGAATCCGACAAGCTCAGCAAATCGATCAATGGTGTATTGTCATGATTAGCCAAATCCGAAAAGGGAAGGGTGCTGATTTTATATTGAGTCCAGATGGAATACTAAGGTTTAGAGATAGAATATGTGTTCCTAAGGATTTAGAGCTGAGAAAGCTGATCTTATCAGAGGCACACTGGTCGAGATACACGATACACCCGGGGAGTAGTAAGATGTACCAAAATCTTCGAAAAGCATATTGATGGTCTGGAATGAAGAGAGACATAGCTGAGTATGTCGCTAGATGTCTCATTTGTCAGCGAGTAAAAGTCGAACATCAGAAACCAGGAGGACTATTACAACGTCTATCAATACCAACATGGAAGTGGGAGCATGTCACCATGGATTTTGTGATAGGGTTACCGAGAACCCGTAAGAACCATGATGCGATATGGGTGATAGTAGATCGGTTAATGAAATCGGCACATTTCTTAGCCATGAGATCTACTGATACATTGAGTGCACTGGCGAACCTGTATGTACGAGAAATAGTGAGATTGCATGGAGTCCCAGTGAGTGTTGTTTCTGATAGGGATGCCCGTTTCACTTCCCACTTTTGGGGACATTTCCAGGAAGCGATGGGGACCCAATTGAGTTTTAGCACCGCTTTTCATCTTCAGACAGATGGTCAGTCGGAGAGGACTATACAGACCCTGGAGGATATGTTGAGAGCGTGTGTGCTGGATTTTAGAGGCTCATGGGACGATCACTTGCCATTGATTGAGTTCGCATACAATAACAGTCATCACTCAAGTATTGGTATGGCCCCTTATGAGGCACTATACGGTCGTAGATGCCGATCGCCTATTGGTTGGGAAGAAGTTGGTGACAGACAATTGCTCGCTCCCGATTTGGTTAAGCAAGCCTCCGAAGATGTTCAGATAATATGCGAGAGGCTGCGAACAGCTCAAAGTCGACAAAAGAACTACGCTGACAGGAGACGGAGACCACTTGAGTTTGATGTTGGCGAGTCTGTATTTTTGAAAGTATCTCCTTCTAAGGGAATAATGAGGTTTGGGAAGAAAGGAAAATTAAGTCCTCGTTACATTGGTCCCTTCGAGATTTTGGATAGAGTGGAAGAAGGAGCATATATGCTAGCCTTACCACCTGAGCTAGCAGAAGTCCACAATGTCTTCCATGTTTCTATGCTTCGGAAGTATTACTCGGATCTGACACATGTAATTAGTTATTAGCCGTTGGAGCTCAAGAAAGATATGTCGTATGTCGAGAGACCGATCAGGGTGTTGGACAGGAAAGAGAAGGTGTTGCGAAACAAGACGATTTCATTGGTTAAGGTTTTGTGGCAACATCACACTGTGGAAGAGGCCACATGGGAACTGGAAAGTTTAATGCGGGAAAAGTATCCCGAGTTATTCACAGATTGAATTGGTTCTAATTTGGAGGACCAAATTCTTTAAGTGGGGGAGAATGTGAGACCCCGTATATGTATAGCTATGTATATAGGAACATGGGAATGTAAATAAAATCATAAGTAAGATGATGTATTGTAATGTGAAGTGTATGCAATGTAAGTTCATAAGATTATGTACGCACTTGTAGTAAGAATTGTGATTATACGTACAAGTTGCATTACGAATGAGTAGGAAGAAATGAACTTGAATACGAGAAGAATGTGATCGAAATGGAATATGAGTAGTATGGTAAAATGGAAGGAAAGATTTACATAAGTGTATATTTCCATTTGAGTAATATCGTATATATTTGGTCATACAAAGATTCTACACAAGTTTTAATGTGTATGTAGTGAGGATGGATCCCATTTTCAAGTCTCAAAGATGAATGAATGAGGAAATGATCATGGTAGCAAATTAAGGGTGTTTGGTAAGGGTTGTTGCAGAAAAACTGCAGGAAATCTAGAATTTGTGAAGGCCAGATCGATCTCATAGGATGAGAGATCGATCTGGGAGAGCCAGAATGCCCTTATGTGAGAAATGGAAGGGAACAAATCGATCTCCAAAGGAAGCAGATCGATCTCCTTAGCTCTCGGGTTGGAAGCAGATCGATCTCCCCTAAGACCAGATCGATCTCCTTAAGCTTCTGTTTGGCAGCAGATCGATCTCCAGTCTCGACAGATCGATCTCCTACCTTTAAAACGTCTTAGAAAAGAGGGATTTTAGAGGAACAGATCGATCTCCACCCAAGGAAGATCGATCTCCTCAAGTCAAAACTATAAATGGGAGCAGTTGGATCATCAGAATTTCGGGACAAACATTTCCTTTTCACTTCAACTCAAAGAAATCTAGTTTCTCACTCCTAAATCCAGCCATTTTCAGTGAGATTTAAGGAGAGCCTATTAGAGACAAAGTTGTTCACAACAAAAAGAAGAACAACATAGTCTAGAGGCATTTCCCCATTTGATGGATTGAAGAAATAAAGGACAATCCTAATTGGAGCAAGAGGAAAATCCAATGAGGTAAGTTCTAATGCACAAATCCAAGTACATTGGTTTAGTTAATGATTATAAAGATATTTGGGTGTGCATATTGTGGATAGAACTACCTAAAATGGTATGAAATGAATATAACCTAGAAATGGTCAAGTGTGAGAAAGTGGAGTGTGGGAATGTTTATGATGAATGAGATATCTTGAGTGGATGAGTATGTTGTGGAAATGGTTTGGAAATGTTGATATTGGGATAAATTGTGAGATTTACCACAAAGGGTAAAAATGTGTATTTAAGGCATTGGATAAATGCTTAGTTGAATAAGAGTTAGAAACATTAACTCAAATGTTGATGGGTGAATTTCAGTTTCGGATGATACGCCGGAGCAAGTCGAGATGAGAACGCAAGAAGCATAAAGGCGGATAGTTGCACACAAGTAAAACGAGGTAAGGGACTGTGTGTTAGCTATAGAGATGTTCGTACGTATTTTACGGCAATTTCGTAGATATATTGCTAGACTAGTATGATATGATAATTCTATGAAATGATATGGAAGTATGCAAAGTACTATGACGTATATATGTATTGAGAAATGGGATAGGGTAAGGAAATAGCATGATATGCATGTTTTCAATGATTTTCTCAATTTTACATTGTTATTTATGATTGAGAAATGTTGATGATAGGTTGGCTAATTTTACATGTTTTAGCATGAAGAGACATGCTGTATGAATAAACGTGTTTTGAGTTTTAAAAAAGAGAAAATAGCCATCTATCAGTTTTGAGATGAGATTTGGTGTTGAAGCGTTAGCTCACACCCGTTTTAAGGCCTTGATGTACCGTGCGGGAGTTTTAACTCGCACGAGGGTTTTGAGAAAGTGCGGGAACTTTGCTCGCACCTGTTTTGTTGAGTTAAGGTAAACCTGGGGGTCTGGGACCCAAGGGGATACCAGCCGACGGCCAATTGAACGGGCTGGGCCTTAACGATAGATCGTACCGCGCTGGAGCTTGGCGTTGACTGTGTGTCACGCTGCTTGCTCGCCTGGTATATGAGACATGGTTTAAGGATAAAAAGTCCATCGGAGTTGGAGTATGGACTTGGGTCCACGGTTGTACGTAGAATAGTGTAGTCACCCGTTGGTATACTATGTACCGTGCTGGGTGCACGTGAGTACGAGTATCGCTTAGATGACACACGACGTATCTTCACCATGAGTATACGAGGAGATGAGGTGGATTGAAATGAGCCGGAGGGTAGGACTGACCCATCCCCCTTCAGGCGAAGTGATACCCTGTGCACACCCGATCAGTGAGGCTTGGGATCACTGACTGTGGCCATAAGTCGTGGATATTTGATTGCCGAAAATTCCATGCCTGTCTCAGAGAATCGAGAAACAGAGACAATCTCAGAAAAGAAAGAGATTTGCGAGAAAGAATGATTTGAGAAGTGAAAGAGATTTCGTGTTTTTTGATAAATCTCTGATTTCACATTCGTGCCATGAGGGCACTATTTATGAGCATGTTTTAAATGGAAGTTTGACATTTGATTTACACGAAAATGCTATTGAGAAATATATGTTTAAATGCATTGTTCGTATGATATTTCCATTTATAACGAAAACATGGTTTTGGTTTATGCATGCATGGGCTATGTAGGTAGTACGATATCTACCTGCTAGCATACATTTCCTTACTGAGCCGTGGTTTGCTCATCCTACTATTTTCCCCCTCCAGGTACTGAGAAGTAAGAGAGCGGTGATCTCTAGATCTTTTGTGCTAAATAGCTCCCACAATCTGTAAAGGTATAAGATTTGTATACACGAGTATTTTGTATCTAATTTATCGTATCGCACAGTTATATCTTGGAATTGTAAACAGTATTATGGGGATGATATGTAAGCACATGGTATTTATACAATTAATTTTGTGTATTTACACACACACCTGGGAGTGTGAATTAAAGTTTTAAATATTCCACTGTAAATGAATAAATTTTTAGTAATTGCATCTTCTCACAGCCCAACAGTAGTAGAGAATGTATGGATAGAAGGGTTCCCAAAAGCGGGGCATGACAGTCGTGAACATTTCCTCAAGCGAGGGCTTCTTCTCAGCTGCTAGTGCTGGTGCAAGTATATGCTGTGGCTAGATAGGTGGTGGTGGTGGTGATGGATGATGTGTGTATGGATGATGAGAAGGCGGATGGAATGGAAATTGCAGCTGTGGTGATACATGAACCACTGGAGCTTGAAAACCAGGGAGTCCTACAGGTCTAGAGCCAGAAGTTTGCCCTTGGTTTTGGCTCCAGGAGAAGTTAGGATGGTTCCTCCACCCTGGATTATAGGTGTTTGAAAAAGGGTTGTTATGTTGCGTTTGAGAAGGGGCAACATACTGAACCGATTCTAAGTTGAGCAGACACCTATCTACAGAGTGGGTACCACTACACAGCTCGCAGGAAAGAAAGGGACTTTGGACAGAATAAATCGGATTAGGACTGGTGGGAGTATTATGCTGGGTACTGAGTGACTCTATCTTCTTTGTAAGATTAGCTATTTGAGAAGTCAAGGTAGACAGTGTGTCTAACTCATATATACCCACAGCTTTCTTAGGCAACTGCCTCTCCGACGACCATAGATAATTGTTAGCTGCCATTTTATCTAACAGACCATAAGCTTCCTCCTCCGTCTTACACATTAAAGCTCCTCCCGCAGCAGCATCTACTATAGTCCAATTCTGGCTAGAGAGCCCGTTGTAGAAGGTTTGGACTTGAAGCCATAAGGGTAGGCCATGGTGGGGACACTTCCTAAGAAGGTCTTTGTATCGTTCCCATGCTTCATAAAGGGATTCATAATCGAATTGAGCAAAGGAAGATATATCACTACAGAGTTTAGCCATTTTGGAGGGAGGAAAGAACTTAGCTAAAAATTGATGGGCTAACTCGTCCCAGGTGGAGATAGATCCCGGAGGTAAAGTGGTCAACCAGTGTCTTGCTCTATCCCTAAGAGAGAAGGGAAATAGTCTAAGCCTAAGTGCATCGTCCGAGAGTCCATTATGCTTAAAAGTATTGCACAGATCTAAAAATTGCCCTAAGTGAGCATGTGGGTCATCATGGGGAAGCCCACTGAACTGTAACGAACTTTGGATCATCTGGAGGATCGAAGGCTTAATATCAAAATTGTTTACAGGGACAGCTGGTGGCCTAATGCTGGAATAATATCCTCCAATCGTCGGCATTGCATAATCTCCAACGGTTCTAATTTCCCTATTTTCTGTCATTGTGTTTTACAGCGGAGCTTTAAATTTCCTAGAGTCCTTTTGAATTTTTCTAAGAATACGTTCAATTTCAGGATCTAGAGGAAAGCAATCAAAACTCTTGGCTCTACGCATGCAAACATCAGAAAGTCCATAGAATTTTTTTTTTGAATTTTTAAATTTTTGAATTTTTTTTAATTAACTAATCTAGATTAAACTTCTAAATATTAACAACCTAAATATTCACAAGCTAGAATTACACCTAAGCATAATTTCACTGATATTAATTAACGACTAATTAAAACTTCCCCGGCAACGGTGCCAAAAACTTGACGAGGCCCTAAGGGTATCTTATCCGCAAGTGCACGGGTCGTACAAGTAATAATGGGATTTGAGTCCCGAGTTATCGTCCCTCAGAAAAGTTGTTAGCCTAATTAACTACCGGTTAATCTTACCCTAAGTATATTCTAGCAAATTAGAAAAATTGCAATGAGTGATCTACTAATCTAGAATTGAAAATACCAAAAGCAAGAAAATACTAAAACTATAAAATAAAGAAATTAAAACCGAGTTGAAAATTACTTACCGAGCTCCACGCAATTAAAAGCAAATACCTATGAAAATAATTAAAACAGTTAAAACTCATTAACGCAATTAAAATAAAATGCAATTATGAAAATAAAACAATAAAATTAAACTACAATTAAACTAATCTAAAATGCAATTAAACTACTTAATTAACATGCAATTGAAACTAAACTAAAGCTTAATGAAAATAAAATCCTAGGAAATTAAGAAAATAACTATAAAACTACATGTCTAAAATATTAACTCTAAAATAATCCTAACTAATTAAATTGAAATTACACTAAACTAATAATGCATGAAAATGGATTAATCACTAAAGTGAAATAGCCAAACAAAGCCTTAGCAATTTAAACTTTTGCCTCCCTTTACTGTTCATCCATCATTTTACATTTGTTTTCCAGGTGGTCTCGGCTTTGTCTGGTCTGCTGCGGTTTGTCGCCTTCTGCTCCAGGTTGCTGCTACTACCTCTACTGTACGGTACTCAAGGCTGCTGCAGGTAATGCTATCATTCTGTCGTGCTTCAGCTGCTGTCAACCTCTGTCATTTTGCATGCTCTCAAGTCCAGATGCTACTGCTGTACCCGAACCAATATTCCGAACATTCTCAGTCACCACGACTTGCTGTACTGCATTGTGAGTCACGATTCCCAGCTTTGTCCCATGCTCTTCTATGCAGTTTACAGTTTTTTTAGCAACGAACAGCTACCCATTTAGTCCAGAATATGCAGCAACACTCAGCAGCACACTCCCAACTTCTCAGCAACAGTAAACAACACAAGAAAGCAGAGGCTAGACCCGATCCTGGTTGCCTACACTCTGCACCCATCAGCTACACATAACAATGTCTAAGCAAAAACTCATTAATAGGATGGAAATCAATGCTTAATCAACGTGGAACTAAAAAAAACAGCACTGGATTTGATGGTGGTCGTGTCACCAGAATCCACGTGTGCAACTATCCGCCTGCCACGTGTCAAACCAAGAACGAGCCACGTGGCAGATTTCGCGACAGAATTGCTACGCGACACAGTTGCTTGTTAAACGACAGAGTGTTCGGGGCGATAGGCACTCTGTCGCCTGGGATGAGTGCCGCACGGTAGGCCCGACAGACTCCATCGCCTCTATTGCGACATAGGTCTCCTGCATTGCCCTCGCGATAAAGGTCTCCCGCACAGCCTGCGGCATAGTCTCCCGCACAGACTGCGGTAGAGGTCTCCTGCACAGTCTGCGGTAGAGGTCTCCCGCACAGCCTGCGGCATAGTTCTCCTGCACAGCCCGCGGTAGAGGTCTCCCGCAAGCTGCTTTACCCGAAGCGCAACAGAGTGCTATATGACTCTGTTGCGGCCCAGACACACGCCTGGGCCTCAGCTCGAACCAAGTTGCAGAAACCTATAAATATCAGGTGAACTCTCAGAAACAAGGAGGCCGGATCCGAAACAAAAGAACCAAAAAGAAGGGAAAAGCCTTAAACTCTCTGATTTAAGCAATACATTCTCTTCTTCATACATTCACAACTCCGATTACTTACTTAATCATCGGAGTGCACGTGCAGGGACAAATCCCTGCCCCCTCTAATTCCTGTTGTTTTTGCAGGATATACGAAGAACCCGTGGAACAAATCGCATCGACGTCACCCTTTTGTCGTTAGTGCAATCAGACAACGTGAAAGGTATATTCTTGTTGCTGTCAGGTAGGCAACATCAATTGGCGCCGTCTGTGGGAATCCTGACAAAAAGTCAGGTTCTCTATCAAAATGGTGAGAACACGCTCTACAGCAGAGTTGACAGGAGGGCAAAATTCTGTGAGTCCCCCCGTCGGACCAGAGCAGAGACAAGACGTAGTGAAAGGGGTGACAGAGAAGCCTTGGTTTCTCTAGAAGAATTTGAGACCCTGAAGCACAAAAATGAAGAGACCACCACAGCGTTGAAAGCTATGGTGAGCTTCTTCAGAGACGCTCTCCCCTAATTCAGCTTGCCCCATGAAGTGCAGCAGTTAGTGGGGGAGAGCACGCCTAGGCAGACCTACGAGAGAGGTCAGCCCTCCACCCTGGTAAACGCTGGACAAGAGGCAGGAACACGAAATAATGCCACTGCAGATCCAGCAAGGCAGAGGTCTCCCCCAGCAGATAGGCGGCAGAGCTCAACCGCGGACCTTAGGCGACAGAGTTCGCCCACAGCACCTATGCGGCAGGGCTCACCCGCAGACCTCGTGCGGCAGAGGTCTCCCCCAGCAGATAGACCACGGAGCTCGCCCGCAGCTCAACGACGGCAGTGTTCACCACTGGCCGATAGGCGACAGAGCCCGCCAAATGTGCGGCAAAGCTCGCCCACGGCTCAATGGCGGCAGAGCTCACCCGCAGACTTCAGGCGATAGTGTTCTCTTGCGGAACCCGTGCGGCAGAGCTCTCCCGGGGACTACATGCGGCAGAGCTATCTTGCAACATATATGCGACGGTGCTCTCCCGCCGCTGATAGGCGGCAGACTTCTCCTCTAGCCGATAGGCGGCAGAGTTCCCCCACATGCCGCAGCTCATCTCCCGTGGAGTTGAAACATGGTTTAAGAGAATGTAGGGCTGGGGAGCGACGGAGACAGAGAGGCCAAGACCCACGAGAAGGTCTTAAAATTTCAAGTCCCGGAATGGGAGGTGCTGGAAGGGGTGCTTATCAGTCGGACTCTTCTAGACCCGAAGGGACAAGGCCATGCTCAGCTCGAGGGTCGGAGGACGTGGAGAAGGTCGTCCAAAGGATCCTCGAGAAGGAAAAACTGGTGTCTCCAGATGACGGCCAAAGGAGGAGGATTCCATTTAGCCTGGAGATCATGAACAAACCTTTGCCAAAGAAGTTCAAAATGCCTTCCATGGCTACTTACACCGGCAAAGCAGACCCCTATGACCACATACAGAGTTACGAGTCCCTCATGCTGCTGCATGGGTGGGAGGACAAAATTATGTGCAGGGCTTTTTCCCTCACATTGTCCGGGCACGCTCTAAAGTGGTTCAACGGGTTGAGCGAAGGTTCAATCTCCTCTTTTGACAATTTGAGAAATGAATTCCTCAAAGTCTTCATGATCCACAGCCAGAGGAAGAAAGATGCTACCTACCTACTCACGCTTAAACAAGGGAATAAAGAACCCTTGAAAAGCTTTGTAGACCGCTTCCGAGATGCAACCTTGGAAGTGGAAGATCTACCGGTAGGCGTAGCCTTGGCTGCAATGCTGCAAGGGACGAGCTCCGAAAAGCTACAAGAATCCCTCTCTCTCGATCAACCGATGACAATTTCCGACCTCTTTGCCAGGGCTAACAAGTATGTAGCTCAAGAAGAAGTGATGAAAATGATACAGCCCAGGGAGGCAAAGGAAGGAAAGAAGAGAGAGAGATGCACCCGAAAGAAGCTCCCCAAGACCCGTGAGAGTAGACAAAGCCCCTAGGCTCAGGTATGAAGGCTATACCAGGTTGAACGAGCCTCGTACTGCGATACTGGCAGCTATCGAAGGGGCAGGATTATTGGAATTCCCCAAGAAGAAAATTAGAGATGTAGGACGAAACCCCGAAGCCTACTGTGAATTCCATTGTGCTCACGGTCACCCAACAGAGAGGTGCAGAGATTTAATGGACCAGTTGGAAAGACTGGCCAGAGAGGGGAAGATCAACCGCTTCCTGTGGAGAAGCGAGAGACCCCGTTATCCTCCGCGTGACCAAAGGAATGATCGCCCGCAGACTGGGCCAAACGATGGTAACAGAAGGAATAGGCCCAGAAATGAAGTAATCAGACCCATCCCCCAAGTCAATCCGCCAAACAACGAACCTACAGCCCCCGCAATAAATGTTATTGCAGGCGGGGAATTAGCAACGGGAAGCTCCTCTACTTCCCGTAAAAGTTACGCTAGGCAAGCGTATCAGGTTAACGTTGTGATGGAAGAACAGGCGGATGAAGAACCCATCATGTTCACTCCGGCTGACAAAGGTGATATTGTCATGCCCCATGACGACCCCATGGTGATATCCACTGTAGTGGCCAAACACCCGGTGAGCAGGGTTCTGGTCGATAACGGGAGCTTAATAAACCTAATCTATTGGAACTGCTTCGAAAAAATGAGCATATCCGAAGATAGGCTAAAGCCCGTTATGACGCCACTATACGGATTCACGGGCGAACGAGTGAAAGTTGTCGGGTCTATAGAGTTGCCTGTGACTCTCGGATAG
The DNA here is from genome assembly GCA_033439115.1 of Firmiana major. Lineage (NCBI taxonomy): Eukaryota > Viridiplantae > Streptophyta > Magnoliopsida > Malvales > Malvaceae > Firmiana > Firmiana major. The sequence continues at coordinate 66,403,802 of CM065907.1, read as the reverse complement.
CACCCGAAGAACGTGACCCGACAAGTGTTGTTCATGGTGGTCAGGTCAACCTCCGCTGCCTACAACATGATTTTGGGCAGACCTGTGCTGAATGACATAAGGGCAGTGATCTCCTCTTGCTATCTATTGATGAAGTTTCCCACTCCCAACGGAGTTGGGCAAGTACGAGGAAACCAAAGGAGTGCTCGTACTTGTTATCTCGCTTCCACTGCCAACAAGGTAGCACAAAGGAAAGAAACCTTATGTATCGACGATCCGCCCAAGCCTCAGCCTGTAGAGGAAACCGAGGCCATTGAACTAACAGAAGGGGATGAGGGAAAAAAGGCATTCATAGGGACTCAACTGGGCGAACAACTAAAAAATGAGATAGTCGAGTGCCTGAGAAGAAACTCGGATGTCTTCGCCTGGAGTCTGACGGACATGCCCGAAATCAGTCTCGAAGTGATTTGCCATGAGCTTAATGTCATACCATAGCACAGACCCGTCAAATAGAAGAAGAGGAGTTTCGCCCCGGAACAACAAAAAGCAATCACTGAAGAAGTGAGTAAACTCCTGGGCGCCGGATTCATCCTAGAGGTATACTACCCTGAGTGGTTGGCCAACGTAGTGATGGTAAAGAAATCTAGCGGGAAGTGGCGAATGTGTGTGGATTTCACCGACCTGAACAAAGTCTGCCCTAAAGATTCATACCCCCTACCTCGGATAGACAGACTAGTAGACGAAACATCCGACTACGAATTCCTCATTTCTTGGATGCATTCTCCGGGTATCACCAAATCATGCTTCACCCAGAAGACGAAGAAAAGACTTCCTTTATAACCGACGACAGAACCTATTGCTATCGGGTAATGCCGTTCGTTCTAAAGAACGCGGAGCCACCTATCAACGAATGGTGAGCAAAGTGTTCAAAGATCTTTTGGGAAATACCATGGAAGCCTACGTGGACGATATGATAATCAAGAGCCGCGTAGGAGAGTCTCATACTGATCAAATGTCCAGGGTATTCGAAGTATTGAGGAGATTCAACATGAAGCTAAACCCTAAAAAGTGCTCATTCGGAGTAAGATCAGGGAAGTTCTTAGGCTTCATGATCACTAACAGGGGCATTGAGGTAAATCCTGAGAAGGTACAGGCCGTCATTGACATGAAACCCCTAACCACCATAAGAGAGGTCTAGAGATTGACAGGCAGGATAGCAGCTCTGAATCGCTTCTTGTCAAAATCAGCAGAAACGAGCCTACCATTCTTCAAAACTCTACGGGGGGGAAAGAACTTCGAATGGACGGAAGATTGTCAAAAAGCCTTTGAAGACCTCAAGGAATACTTGAAACAATTGCCTTTATTAACAAGGCCCCTGGAAGGAGAACAACTCTATATGTATTTGGGAGTCGGTGATTTCGCCGTCAGTGCGGTGCTACTGAAGAAAGATGAAATGGTGCACCGTCCCATCTACTACGTGAGTAAAGTGTTATTGGATCCAGAGACCCGCTATCCGCTGGCTGAAAAGCTAGCATTAGCCCTTTTGATGGCCTCGCAAAAGTTACGCCCGTATTTCCAAGCACACCCTATCACCGTCTTGACAGATCAACCGTTAAGACAGATCCTTCAGAAACCTGAACACTCAGGAAGGTTAGTGAAATGGGCAGTGGAGCTTGGGGGATACGAAATCACATTCCAACCACGGCAGGCTATCAAAGGTCAAGCTCTGGCCGACTTCATCGTAGAATGCACTATCCCAAGCGACAGTAGTGAAGGGGAGGCTCACCCATGGTTGCTGCATGTCGACGGGGCATCAAGTGCCAACGGAAGCGGAGCGGGTATAGTCCTGGTATCACCCAAAGGAAAATCCCTTGAATACTCCCTACGGTTCGGATTCTCCAGTTCGAACAACATAGCGGAGTATGAAGCTCTGATAGCAGGGATGATGTTAGCGAAGAAGCTACAGGTTCACCACTTGATAGCACACAGTGATTCTCAATTGGTGGTGAACCAATTCAGCGGAGAGTACGAGGTACGGGAATCGATGCTGGTCCCTTACTTGAAGAAAGTCCAACTTCTGGCCCAGACTTTCAAAAGCTTTCAGCTGATACAAATCAATCGGTCCGAAAACACACATGCTGATACATTGTCTAAGTTAGCCTCTTCCACCGAAACACGAGGAAGGACAGTGAAGGTGGAGAGGCTCGAACAACCTAGTATTGAAGAGGTCGAAGTGTGTGACATTCAAGTGGGAGACGATTGAATATCCCCATACAAACAGTATCTCACCGAAGGAACACTCCCCCAAGATAAGGACGAGGCTCGTCACTTAAAAATACAAGGGGTGAAGTTCACACTCATCAATGGAGAACTGTACAAAAGGGGATATTCGTCACCCTTATTGAAATGTCTGGGATCGGAACAAGCAAGCTACGCTTTAGCCGAAGTGCATGAAGGAATTTACGACGAACACTTAGGAGCGAGAGCTCTTGCTGCTAAAGTACTGCGATCGGGATTCTACTGGCCAACGTTGAAGAAAGATGCGATAGACCAAACCCGCAGGTGTGACAAATGCCAGAGGTTTGCGCCTATCACAACAGCCCCAGTGACTCCCTCTCAAGGCATAGTACAGCCAATTCCTTTTGCACAATGGGGATTGGACATTCTTGGACCTTTCCCATTGGCCACGGGTCAAAGAAAGTTCCTATTAGTGGCTACTGATTACTTTACAAAGTGGATTGAAACAGAGCCTTTAGCCACAATCACGGAAAAGAAAGTGGAGGCAATGGTGTGGAAAGACATTATCTGTCGATTCGAAATTCCCCGCATCTTAAATGCCGACCATGGAAAGCAATTTGATTGCAACGCCTTCCGTGAATTTTGTAAGAGCCTCAACATTCAGCTAAGGATCTCCTCAGTGTCATATCCTCAAGCTAATGGATAGGCTGAAGTCAGTAATCGAACTATCCTTCATGGGCTGAAGACCAGGCTAGACAAAGCAAAAGGGGCATGGGTGGACGAATTGCCTAGTGTTTTATGGGCATATCGTATCACCAGTCGTGTGTCGACTAAAGAAATGCCATTCAGCCTTGTATACGGCGCAGAAGCACTGATCCTCGTGGAAATTGGAGCGTTATCACCAAGAGTGATACCCTTAGCAGAGGAAGAAAATTCACAAACTCTAAGGGAAGGCTTGGACCTACTCGACGAACATAGAGAAATCGCGGCTATTCGATTGGCATCCTATCATCAGAGGGTGGCCAACTACTACAATAGCCGGGTGAGAGATAGGCCAATGTCTGAGGGAGATCTAGTGCTTAGAAAGTCGTAGATCACGAATGCCCTGAAGGAGGATGGGAAGTTCAGAGCCAACTGGGAAGGTCCCTACAGAATCAGATACAAGACTGGACCTAACACCTGTGTCCTGGAAACTCTACAAGGGAAGAAGATAGGGAAAACGTGGAATTCAAATCACCTAAAGCTGTATTTGAATTAAGCACCATATTTTCTTTCCCAAACATTATTATCATTTACTTGTACTATCACAAGATACTGTTATTTACACACTATACAGATTGTTCTTTTATCATACATCTGCGACTTTTGTATATCTAAATCTTGTGACAGGATACAAAAGAGCCGTAAGAGCCTGAGGCGCTATGCGTCACTGTGGGGCGTATACATTCAACCGAGCCGTAAGAGCCTGAGGCGCTATGCATCACTGTGGCCAGGCGTAGTTCAACCGAGCCGTAAGAGCCTGAGGCGCTACGCGTCACTGTGGCCAGGCGTAGTTCAGATGAGCCGTAAGAGCCTGAGGCGCTATGTGTCACTGTGGCCAGGCGTATACATTCAACCGAGCCGTAAAAGCCTGAGGCGCTATACGTCACTATGGCCAGGCGTAGTTCAACCGAGCCGTAAGAGCCTGAGGCGCTACGCGTCACTGTGGCCAGGCGTAGTTCAACCGAGCCGTAAGAACCTGAGGCGCTACTCGTCACTGTGGCCAGGCGTAGTTCAACCGAGCCGTAAGAGCCTGAGGCGCTATGCGTCACTGTGGCCAGGCGTAGTTCAGACGAGCCGTAAGAGCCTGAGGCACTATGCGTCACTGTGGCCAGGCGTATACATTCAACCGAGCTGTAAGAGCCTGAGGCGCTATGCGTCACTGTGGCCAGGCGTAGTTCAACCGAGCCGTAAGAGCCTGAGGCGCTACGCGTCACTGTGGCCAGGCGTAGTTCAGACGAGCCGTAAGAGCCTGAGGCGCTATGCGTCACTGTGGCTAGGCGTATACATTCAACCGAGCCGTAAGAGCCTGAGGTGCTATGCGTCATTGTGGCCAGGCGTAGTTCAACCGAGCCGTAAGAGCCTGAGGCGCTACGCGTCACTGTGGCCAGGCGTAGTTCAGACGAGCCGTAAGAGCCTGAGGCGCTATGCATCACTGTGGCCAGGCGTATACAATCAACCGAGCCGTAAGAGCCTGAGGCGCTATGCGTCACTGTGGCCAGGCGTAGTTCAACCTAGCCGTAAGAGCCTGAGGCGCTATGCGTCACTGTGGCCAGGCGTAGTTCAGACGAGCTGTAAGAGCCTGAGGCTCTATGCGTCACTATGGCCAGGCGTGTACAATTAACCAAGCCGTAAGAGCCTGAGGCGCTATGCGTCACTGTGGCCAGACGATAAAAATATCAAGGCTATAAAAACTAAAGATGCATACACGTCACAGTAATCAAGCCTTAAACAATTATACGTTCGCACAAAAAATTCTTTCTGAAAGTATACCTTTCTATCAAGAATTGGGGAGCATGCACGAATACATTCAAACGAATACATTCAAGCAAAATAAACAAACAGACAAAGAATGATAAATGATAAATAGAGAAGTAGTGCAATACAAAGCATGAACAAAAATCTCAATTTCATTTCATTCAAAAGTCATTACAAACAGATCTTTAACAGATCTTTACGATTACATTCAACAAAAGTACAAAGTTAAAATAAAAAAACAACAAAGTACTTGAAAAGAAATACAAAAAACAAAAATAGCTATCTACTCTTCGGGAGGAAGCTGGGGATCAGCTGCAGACGGACCATCACTTCCCAAGGACTGCTGACCCTCCTCGCCATCTAAATCAATAAGAGCCTCGATAGGCTCGGGAGCACCGTCCAAATCCATGGGCTCCCAAGGACCAGTGAGGTTGGCGAGGTCATCTTGGGCGGTCCTCTCGAATAACTCGTCTACAGGTTCGGCTTCAGGCTCATATTTAGTCCAGTCGGGGGCCTCAAATAGCATCGCCTCGTTGGTATACTGGAGCTCGGGGAATTCCTCTCCTTCCCTATGTGCTTCTAACCAAGATCGGGCCAGGTAGAACCCGTACTTCACATAGGGGTTGGAGAAATCCTCCTTCCGCCTCAAGCAATCCTTGGAGAGACGGTACTCCTTCACGGCCTCGGCCCGTATGCTATTGATCTCCACTTGGGTCAGCGTAGGAGCAGCCTGACTTTTCAACTCGGCAACGCGCTGCTCGAGCTCCTGATTCCGAGCAAGTAAAGACCCGTAGTTGGATTGCATACAGTCTAGCTCAGAGTGGGCATCCCGAAGATCCTCTTGAAATTTGCCGGACAGGGCCATCTCTACAGTGAGATCCCCCTTGGCGTGATTAAGGTCTTGATGAACCTTTGCGAGCTGCTCCTCCAAGCTTCGAACTAAATCCGGAAGTTTGGACAAGTTGTTGACGGTGTTCTGTAACTCCATAACTTGGTCCTTTAACTCCCGGATTTCCCTATCGGCACGCTCCCGATAAGCCCGGTGCTGGGCATTGTTGGCCACAGTTCGTTGAGCCAGCTGCAAAGAAATGCAAAAAGTTAGATTCAAAGAATGCAGCAAAAAGGAGTCAAACGAAGAGGAGTATGAAACTTACCCTCAATGCCTCCATGTCGGCTAAGTCCTCCCCCTCCGGGTAATTCCGAAATATCCTCGCCTCGTCCCGAGGAAGGATGGAAGACCAACTAATTCGGGAAGCCACCCTGAGAATGTCCAAAGTATCGTTATCGCGGACCCCGGGGTAAACTCGAAATTTGGCCCCTCTCATAATAAACCCCCCGTCCACGGGGTAGGACCCCTCGTCAGCAGGGCCTATCCTCGGCAGTATTGGCCTGCTTCCCATCGAACCTTCGATGTACAAGCGCCTTCGATTCTTCCGCTGCGACGGAATGATATTGTATTCCGCACGCTCCTCGGAGCGTGATGGCCCGAATGACCCGGAAGCCCCCCGTGAAGATGAGGCAACTCTCCCCCTATCCCGAGAGAGATCCTTCTGCTCCGAAGGAGGGGAGGCATCGCCTGCCTAGAAACAGGAGGGGTCCGAGCACGAGGTGGCTGAGAGGGGACCGGTGCCTCACTTGGGACATTGTCGGCCAAACGACGCCTCTTCCTGGTAGGAGCGCTGGAAGGACCAGCCTCAGAGACCTGGCGACCCAACAATCGTCGAAAATGACTCATATCTGTAAAAAGAAGGAAAATACATCAATGGTCAAAAATTGATCAGAAACGATAAGCAACGGGAAACAATGAAAGGTTACCTTCAGGAGAGTCTAAATGCTCCTGAAGGGACTCGATATTTATCGCGTCGTCATCCGGGAGCACCATGAAAGTGGAGCCGAACCCTTCCCAACCAGTCAGATCGACTAAGGGTTCGCTGCCAGAACTTGATTCTACGTTGGTGCTCCCTATATCCTCTTGTGGCCTAGGTGCTTCAAGATTTAACTCGGGGGAAACCGAAGGCAGAGGATCTGACAAAGGAACAGAGGGTCCGGTAACAGGGACCGGACCCACACCCCAGCCAGCTAATATCAAATTTTCATTTGATATAAGGGTGTCGAGGCTAAGGGGATGAGGGACTAGCAGTTTGTTGACGTCAGAAGACAACTGCTCCCTAAGTGTGGCAACCCGGGGACCCTTGGGGATTTCATGCCTATTCTCCCAACAAGTGGGGAAATCCAGGCCCTCGGGCACTTCCATGATCAGCCATTCCGTCTCGAAACCATGAAGCTTGTTAGCCGATTTCTCGAATAATCGGTTCTCAAAACCGGGCTGGTACACCTGCTGAAGCGAGTAAGGCACTAAGCCGGGGCTCCCTCGAAGCCTAAAGAATACTTCTAAAAGAGGAAGGGACGGAGGGACGCCCCTTAAATGGCAGTGCACGGTGAATGCTACTAATTGCATCCATGCATGAGGATGCAGTTGTCCCGGGGATACCCTATGCGTCCTAAGAAAGGAAGCCCCGAAGTCGAACAATGGGAAGCGAAGTCCTAACTCCAAAGCTGCCCTAAAAATGACAGCCCCGTCGGACACACGACGTATGTCGCTCTCCTGAGGGGTTGGGAGCCTATAAGAGTATCCCTCGGGTAAAGGAAATCGGGATTCTAGGTCTTGGACGTCGGCTTCCTTTAAAGTCGACTTAACGCCTAGATCAATTTGTTTTCCTACACCATGGCCAGCCATTTTAGGAGTCCGTAAATCAAAAGAGTGGGACTACGGACTATGAAATTACCTAAAATGAAGAAAAGGAGGAACTGGCGACAGAGTATGAAGAAGCTGCGGCAGTGTTGCGACACAGTGATGTGTACGCGACAGAGTTGCGGCAGAGTATGGTGGAGTTGCGGCAGAGTTGCGAGAGAGTGTCCAGAGAAAATCGCAGCTGAGTGTCTTTTTACGGGAGAACTCAATAGCGACAAGGACAGCAGGGGCCCAGTATATATAGCGGCTCGCCTGCATCAACACACGCTCAGAGATCTGACCCGACCCAAGAAAAGTCCAGACCCAGATACTCTTTCACAGGAAAGATTCCTACCAAAGAGTGGGGAGCAATTGATGGTGGTCGTGTCACCAGAATCCACGTGTGCAACTATCCGCCTGCCACGTGTCAAACCAAGAACGAGCCACGTGGCAGATTTCGCCACAGAATTGCTACGCGACATAGTTGCTTGTTGAACGACAGAGTGTTTGGGGCGATAGGCACTCTGTCGCCTGGGATGAGTGCCGCACGGTAGGCCTGACAGACTCCATCGCCTCTATTGCGACATAGGTCTCCTTCATCGCCCTCGCGATAAAGGTCTCCCGCACAGCCTGCGGCATAGTCTCCCGCACAGACTGCGGTAGAGGTCTCCCGCACAGTCTACGATAGAGGTCTCCCGCACAGCCTGCGGCATAGTTCTCCTGCACAGCCCGCGGTAGAGGTCTCCCGCAAGCTGCTTTACCCGAAGCGCGACAGAGTGCTATATGACTCTGTCGCGGCCCAGACACGCGCCTGGGCCTCAGCTCGAACCAAGTTGTAGAAACCTATAAATATCAGGTGAACTCTCAGAAACAAGGAGGCTGGATCCGAAACAAAAGAACCAAAAAGAAGGGAAAAGCCTTAAACTCTCTGATTTAAGCAATACATTCTCTTCTTCATACATTCACAACTCCGATTACTTACTTAATCATCGGAGTGCGCGTGCAGGGACAAATCCCTGCCCCCTCTGATTCCTGTTGTTTTTGCAGGATATACGAAGAACCCGTGGAACAAATTGCATCGACGTCACCCTTTTGTCGTTAGTGTAATCAGACAACGTGAAAGGTATATTCTTGTTGCTGTCAGGTAGGCAACATCAGGATTAAAACATCACATAGCAGAACGTAATCAGCATTTTAAGATTTAGAACAGAGACAAACAAAGGGTCAATGCGAAACTAACTTTCTGTTATGAATTAAACAATGACTCTATGAAATGGAATAAGGAATAAGGAAGGTTTAAAACAAAAATACAAAGCAGTAAATGAGTTTAACCCCAAAAGGATTAAATAACAGTTCCAAATCCACCTTGTCTAAGAACTTCACTACCGTAACAGAGAGCTCAACCTCCTCGGATTGCCTCATTTTCTTCTCCAGCCGAGACTCCACTTTGCTCATGATGTGTGTAAATGCCTTGTATCCTCCCACATCAAAGCAACAGAATCAAAAGGGCTGAAGCTTGAATGAATAACTCATGCAACCCGATTTCTCAAACAAGGGACCAACCGAAGCTTTTAAAGATGATGGTTTTCAAATGAAACTAAGGAAACATAAACAATAATCAAGGTAAAACCGAGAGTAACAAAAGTGATGATTCAACAGATGAAGAAAAGAAAGCAGAAGTAATGCTTCCTGGAAAGTAACCGAGAGCATGTAATGGTAAAGAAACCGAGAGCAAACAAAATAAAAGAAATCGAAACTGGAAGAACTTGAGAGCAAACAAAATAAAAAAAATTTAATAACTGTAAATTAAAACTTAAAGAGTAAAATAATAATGAATGGAAACTGAATAAATCTTAGAAGAAAATAGACAATGGTGGCTGCTGTCACCAGCCAAAGAACATAAAAAATTTAAAGAAAAATAAAATCTAAAATAAATGTTTAACCTAAAAAACTAAAAACTAAAAGCTACCTAACCTAGGCTACCCCTTTTACAATTGCCATCATTTTCTATTTATACACACACTTAAGGGTATAATTGTAATATTTTCATCCTAGATGAGTTGACATTGTTTGGCCACTTGTCTTCACACCATTGGCTTCTTGAAAATTAATATTTCCATGTCATCTATCTTTTTGTCCAATTGGATGTGCTAGGCTCATGTTGTCCGCGTGGTCCAATCTCGATTTTAGCCCAATTTCGATCCATTTTCTACCGAAATATTCAAAATTCATCCGGATTTAATTTACCTGCAAACATGAGAATTTTAATTAAATAAAGGGATAATTAACAAAATAAATTGGGGATTTAAATAATTAATTAGGAAATTAAGTACAAATAATTCTAAAAATATAGAATTATCACCGTCCATGTCTAGATTTAAAATCTTTTTCATTTTCTAGGATATCTTTACATTACATACATTATGTATATATAAAATCATTTACAACTATTACATCCCGACTATGATATACAATAGTGTCTATTCTGTATCACATGTCTGGAATATAAGTAAGACTGTACCTCAAGGTTACGAAAATATCTGATGAAAGGTCGGACTACCTTGTCAACTACCACAGTCTCGTATGTGCAGTAGACTCACTATAGATAATCTGGGAGATGGAGAGGAGGAGGTGAGTTTTTCAGACTCCGTAAGAGATACATTTAAAATAGTTTTAAATACTCAAAACATGGTAAAACTCATGGTTTTACAAATCAGCATAAATATGTACTGGAGTAGAGATGCTTACATTTCATAAAAGCAGTAAGAACATGCTTAAATCATAAGTTTACACATCATGCATCCTTTTAGTAAAACTCATATATAGTATGCAGATCACGTCGTGTAAATAAGTAAAAAGCATCTCAAAACTTAATCATGCATAGCACTTTGAAAATGAAATCGTATTGTCATATGCACATTTCGTAAAACATACTCATGGCTACCTTTAAAATCTCATCATAGAAATCTGTGCTCAATAAAATCATAAAACAGGTAGCATGAAATGTGCGAAACATATATATATATATAATTCCGTCAATTCATCGTGTAGGGTTAGGCAATCATCTCATATACTAGTCCCGAAGGACATCATACATCTGGTCTCGTAGGACGTTCATCGTAGGTACATATGGCCATTGTACAGGGGAGCTGTAGGATTGGATCAGGGTTGTACGCTGCTTTATCTCTCGTGCACCACTAAATGGGGACTATACGCACGAACTCACGTGCATCACCAAGTGTGGACTATGCGTACGTTTCTTATATCAAGTCAGAGCCTGCCCGTTCTCTGGCCGTCGGCTAGGTAGATCCTCGATCGTCTCCATACGCTACCCTATGTATACGAGATCGACCCCAGATCCTCTGACTATCGTCATATCATGCCTTTTTTACCCCACAAAAATCATTTTGGGCCTCTTACCCATTTTATCAAAATCATTTCGAGCCTCATACCCGTGTATTAAAAATCATTACGGGACTTTAACTCGATTCTCAAAATCGTTATGGGACTCTAACCCGTTTTTCATAGAAAACATAGTTTTTATAAATCATTACGGGACTAGAACCCGTTTCTCATAGAAAACATAGTTTTTCATAAATCATTGCGGGACTCTAGCCCGTGTAAATATGGAAAGCATAGTTATAATAGTTATTTCTTGGGACTCATACCCGTACCGTGAAAATATAGCTTAAAAATTGTTTCAGGGCTTTAACCCGTATCATGAAAACATTGTTTCATAAAACATATCGGGACTTTAACCCGAAATCTCACATGAAAACACTATGCTTTCATTTCATAAGTGAAAATCACTTTTATATACATAAACATAATTACTAAAATGTATCTCATGAAATAAAAGTCATTTTGAAAGGTTATGATAAGTTTATTCCGGTTTTGAGTGAATAGTATTCTTCCCAATTTTCGAGAAAGCCCTTTTTCATGGAAAATAAACTAACTATCCACATAAACATTTGGTAAGGTTGAGGAGTACTAATGCTACTCTAAATTATATCCCTTACCTCTTAGCGATTGATGTAGAGCACTTTCCTCGATGCTCGAATTTACCTCGTAAAATGTGTCGATAGATCGAGCTGTTACAAAACAAGTTCAACTTATCACATATGGCTTAAATTCATTTCAACATATCCAAATATGTGATTATATCGAAGCTTTGATCAAAAGTTGACTGTTAATCGATTTTACTCTTATTTGCTCGATTTTATCGGTATAAACCTCGTTTTAATCGTATTTAACTCAATAAATATTTTCCTCATATTTATTACTGTCGATTTAGCTAATTGGGCCAATTTCTCTCTTATTGGGCCCGATTGCACCTTAATGGGCCTTAATCCGTTTTAAACCCGTTTCCACTTATTAATTCTTTCATCAAGGCTTATTGGGCTCACTGGGCCCATTAGTACTTATTGGGCCTTTTTCTAGACTCTTTGAATAGCCTGTATATCATTTACGATAATTTAATTAAAATCTCGATTTAATCCACTAAATGCGCAATTTAATCCGTAACTCGTAAAATAAACTTTTAAATGCGCTATAATTACATAGATTGTCGTAAATGAGCTTTACTTACCCGAGATTTTACGATAGTGCGTAAATCGAAGTTTGATCAGGCTCACGTACGCGATTTATCGTTAAACTGCATAATTTCATATATTTAATTTTGGGTGAATTTTAGATCAAATATAATTTAAATAAATTTCTCGAAAATTAAATCGATCACTTTTGACCTCTTACCGACTTACCCGAAGTCCGGTGTACCCCCAAAAATTTTTCCCTTTTCCCTTTTTCTCTTTTTCTTCCCTTTTTTCTCCCTTTTTCCCTTTTTTCTTGGCTGAACTGGTTTGGTCCGATTCAGACCGGTTCAGACCTGTCCGGTTCAGTCCGATTCAGTTCGGTTCGACTGGTTCGGTGCTTCTTCGGTCGGTTCTTCGTCAGCTTTCGTCGCCAGCAGCTCCGCAGGACCTCCCAAAGCTCGGATCTGGCCTCTGTTTCGCCGTTGTTGGCAGGAAAGTGGCCGATCCGGCCTCTTCTCCCTCGGCGTTGGTGGTTTCTTCTGTTTTCGTTGTTTTCGGCCATTTTCGGCGCCGACGATGGCAGATTGGACCTCCTCCTGGCCGGTGGCAAGGTCCTCTCTCTTCCTCCAACCGGTTCAGTTCGGTTCGGCCGGTTCGATGCATCGCCGGTCTGTTCTTTGTCGGCTTTCGTCGCCAGCAGCTCCGCGGGACCTCGCGAAGCTCTGATCCGGCCTCGGTTTCGTCGTGGTTGGCCGAAAAATGGTCGGTCCGGCCTCTTCTCCCTCGGAGTAGGTGGTATCTTCCGTTTCCACCGTTTTCGGCCATTTTCAACGTCGACGGTGGCAGATTGGACCTCCTCCTGGCCGGTGGCGAGGTCCTCTCTCTTCCTCCAGCCTCCGTCCGCCGCCGTTCTCTCTCTTTCTCCTTCTTTCTCTCTGTTTCACTCTTTCTCTCTCTTTCTCTCTCCTTCTCTCGCCGGTCACCGTTTCTCCTCACTTGTCGGTGCCGACGAGCTCGGGCGGTCTGCTGGTCAGTTCTCCGGTGGCATTATCGTCGGGGAACGAAAGGTTTGGGAGGATCGAGTTTTCCCGATCCTCCATTGTTCCTCTGTCGCGCGACTCTGTTTCGAGCGACAGAGTTTCATAATTTTTTTTAACTTATTATATTTTATTATTATTATTAATTTATTATATTTTATTTTAATCAAATAAAATATAATAAATTGCACAAAATATCTCAAAATTATATTATATTTTATTAATTAATTAATTTAAATAATTTAATTTATTTTAACTTTTTCAGTGTATTTTTCGCATATTTTCGGTATAATGTCCCGGGCGAAAATTACGAAAATTCGTAATATCTTCGTATCTTGACCAATTGGACTCGAAATTCCATAATTTCTTCTTTATCGATCAAGATTTCCTAAATCCATATTTTTAATGAAATTTCCTTATCGAATTTACACTGAAATTAGGATCTTTTGACCATTTTACCTTTCTACATGTTTGAGACTAATTTAGATCGATTTTCCTTCTCGAACTCACTATCTTTTCTCATTTAAATTTCATATTTTTTGTCTAACGATTTAAATCCCTTTAAAAAATTTGGGTTTCACACATCCGCATCATCAACCATTCCCACCTCATTTTCAACATCATCCACCTCAATATCATCCATCACCACCACCCCCACAACCTATGCAGCCCCAATTCTACCATGCACTAGCAGCTGAGAAGAAGCCTACATTAGAGGAGATGTTCTCAACGATCCTGCAAAATCAAACTGCTTCAATTAAGAACTTAGAGGTTCATGTGGGACAAATAACTAGTGCTCTTAGCCAACGTCCTCAAGGGACCCTACCTAGTAATACTGAAGTTAATCCTATTAAGCAAAGGGAGGGTAAGGAACATGTTAGATCTATCATCCTTAGGAGTGGCAGAGAGCTAGAGGAGCCACAAGTTAAGTCCCAACCTGAACAACACATAGTTGAAGAATTCGTGAGTTCTAAAGAAGCAGCTCAGAAAGAGCAAGAACTTAAAGATCGAGCTGCCAAGGAAACAAAGCTAGGCGCTTCTTCAACTATACCTTCTTCTTCTTCTTCATTGCCTTCCTCGTCCTCTGATTCTACATAGGTTCTCGCTACATTACCTCTAGTTAGACCACCAGTACCTTTTCCTCAGAGGTTTCAAAACCAAAAGCTTGACCAACAATTCGCCAAATTTCTTGAGGTTTTTAAGAAACTTCACATCAACATTCCTTTCGTAGATGCCTTAGAGCAAATGCTAAGTTATGTGAAGTTTTTAAAGGATATCCTCTTAAGGAAGAGAAGACTGGAAGATTATGAGACGGCGGCCTTATCTGAGGATTGTAGTGCCAATATCCAGAGGAAATTACCCCCCAAGCTCAAGGATCCCGGGAGTTTTACCATACCATGCACTATTGGAAATTTATTCTTTGGTAAAGCCCTGTGCGATTTAGGAGCTAGTATAAATTTGATGCCATCATCTATCTATCATAAGTTAGGAATAGGGGATGCTAAGCCCACCACAGTGACCCTACAGTTAGCTGATCGATCAATTAAATATCCGACGGGGGTCATTGAGGATGTCTTAGTAAAAGTGGACAAGTTTATTTTCCATTTGAATTTTATTGTTTTGGACATGGAGGAAGACAGGGAAGTCCCCATTATACTAGGTAGACCTTTCCTAGCTACTGGTAGAACAGTAATTGATGTACAAAAGGGGGAGTTAACGATGAGAGTCCAAGATCAGGAAGTTAAGTTTAATGTTTTTAAACCTTTGAAGCTCCCTGATGACTCTCAAGAGTGTTTTAAGATGGAGATTGAGGAGAACATAAAGCTTGACCATATAAAATCTGAAAGAAGGAGGGAAGTAGATAGAGCTCAGGAGGATTTAATTGTTAACATTTTGTCACCACTTTGTATGACCCTCCTACTCTTCGCCCTGCTGCTGAGTATTATTTTCTTCAGCTGCATTTGAAGTGGTTGTGTTTTCCTTTTCACTTTGTATATAGTTCGTTTTTCTTTTTCTTTTCTATTGTGTCTTTCTTTGTTTATTTTGCAAGTTTAATTTATAGTTTTACGCTTTCAATCAAAGCTTCAGTTGTTCATCATCATCAGAAATGGGAGTACTTTGTTCCTGAACTTCAATTCTTATATTATCTGCACACTAAGGACACTGTGCACTTTAAGTTTGGGGGAGGGGATATCACTTGAGCTATTTTGGGAAAAATTGGATAAATTTTTAAAAAATTTTCAAAAATCTGAGAAAGAATTTTCAAAATTTTTTCGATAATATAAGCTTAAATTGCTTGATTTTGGGATGATTTAGTGCTTAACATGTAATTTTCTCATATTCCGATGATATGACCCCATGATATAGTATGACTTTGATTGATTGAGAAGCATGATTATAGGAAAAGCATGAAATTGAGTTCTTGAATTTATCTTGATTCTGATTATGATTTCCTCATCTTATGCACATGTCATGTCATGAATCGGTATATTTATTTAGAGAAAGCTTATGTGTATATAGGAATGCATTTGTTCAGTTGATTTTGTGCATCATATTCTAGAATTTGTTTGATCTGATCTCGAGGTGAAATATTAGATCACACGTGATTAGAGAGATGATTTAGGCCATCTTTGGATCGTTTGAGCCTTTCTAGCCTTCCTTGTACATATTCTACCCCTAGTCACCCATCTGGGCCAAATAAGCTTTTCTCTGTAAATATATCTATGTTATTTTCCTTAGCTTAAATACTTTGTTCCTATCCCTTACCCCAAAAGCATGAAAAGTCATTGGGATATATTATGAGCTATATGGGTATTAAGTGATAGTGAAAGAGCATGTAAAAAAAAAAAAAGAATGATGAAAAAGAAAAGAAGAAAGAAGAAAAATTCAAAAAAAAAATGTTTAGCAAAAGAAATAAGTTTAGGGGAAATGATTAGAGCTCTTATATTATAGATCCTAGAAGTAATGCATGTTAAGGGGTAATTAAACCTAAATCGACTTTATCATACCTTAGCCCGAGCCTTACATTACAAGCTTAATGAAGTCCTATTGATCTTTGATTGAGTGTGACTACATTAGTGGAGAGAGAAGTGAAAAACAAACTTATGGGAATGATCACATGTCATTGACTTTGCATTCACTATGTTGCATAATTTGATCTGGATAATGTACTGTGAAGTGACTTAGACATTTTTCACACACTCATGAGGAGTCCAATTTGGGTTAGGACTTATGATTGAATAATTCTAAGTGCTGGACTTGTAATTGTGAGTCTTTGATTTCATAGTCTGTACTTTTTCTTTGAGGATGATATTGGGGAAATTATTGTGTTTTGTACTTGTCATTCCTACAATCATTTTGTTTTGCTTGAGAACAAGCAAAAGCTCAAGTTTGGGGGTGTGATAATTCTATATTTTTAAAATTATTTGTGCTTAATTTCCTAATTAATTATTTAAATCCCCAATTTATTTTGTTAATTATCCCCTTTATTTAATTAAAATTCTCATGTTTGCAGATAAATTAAATCCGGATGAATTTTGAATATTTCGATAGAAAATGGATCGAAATTGGGCCAAAATCGAGATTGAGCCACGCGGACAACACGAGTCATGCCACCTAGCACTTCCAATTGGACAAGAAGACCGATGACATGGAAATATCTTTTCAAGGAGCCAATGGTGTGAAGACAAGTGGCCAAAAAAATGCCAACTCATCAAGGATGTGAAAATTACCATTTTACCCCTAGTGTGTTTATAAATAGGAAAGGATGACAATTGAAAATGTTATGGAATTTTAGGAGTAGAAATAAATGTAATTTAGGAGTAGGAATAGTGTAGGTAGAGTAGTTTTTAGAGCTATTTTCTTTCCTTTTCCCGTTTGTTTTACTATGCATTTCATGTTCTTCATTAATCTTTTTTAAATTTCATTTTCAATTTCAATGGATAATCACTTTCATTTTCATGTTTTCGGTTTGATTAGCTTAGCTCTTTGATATTTTTTTTAGCATTTGAGTTCTCAAATTTTCTTTTAATCATCGGGTTAGCCTTCATGTTAGAGTTCATCTATTATTTTCCCACTTTCCATTCGGGTTTGCAATGTGCTGAAGCTTGCTCACTGCTGAGTATTGCGTAACAACAATAGAGGAAGGAGAAGCCGGTGACAGTGGCCATCTTCCTCAGCTATTTAATTGTTGTGCTGCAGATTGGGAGAGGCAGCAGCTAGCATCCGAGAGCTCTCCTCTGTTCATCTCTGTTTTCTGTATTCGGTTACTGTCCTCATAGTTACTCTCCCTGGTGCAAGCAACACAAGGCAGTACATAGTGTAGCAGAGAATAGCTTGCAGCTGTGGTTGTTGGTGATGAAAACAGAGCAATACTGAATCGAGAACAACACTTGGAAACTGAGCTGCAACTGGGCACTGCTGGGCGTTTCCTGGAGGACTCGGGATGCTGGTATAGTTGATGTAGATGCCGGGCAGCAGCTGTGTTGCAAAGCATGGAGCACAACCCGTGAACCTGGAATGGCAGCTGAATACATGGAGCAGAGAATACCACCCGTGACCACAGCCTGGAACCGAAACACACCAGGACAGAATAGCAGAGGACACAACCCGAGGACACTGCAGAAATGAGAAGCAGAATGAGAGTAGCTGGCAACCAGAAACCGAGGCAGAGAACAGCAACCTAGCATGCTTGGAGTAGAAACCAGAGGACAAACAGCTGGACCAGAGGACAAACAGCAACGCCTGGACTAGAGGATAAGCCGAGCTATACCTGAAAATATGCAAAGATGACACGTGAACAGTAAAGGGAGGGATTTTGTTGGTTTGAAATTCTTAAGGCTTTGTTTGGCTAGTTCATTTTAGTGATTAATCCATTTTCATGCATTGCTAGTTTAGTTTGCTTTCAATTTAATTTGTTAGGCTTAGTTTAGATTTGTTAATTAAATTGCATGTTAGTATTCTTGCATATTAGTATAAAACTTAGTTTTAATTAGGATGGTAGTTAATTAAGTGTTCATTGAGAATTAGATTAGGGGTAAATTTATTTCGTTAAATCTTAGGTTAGTTTAAATTGCATTTTAATTAAGTAGTTTAATTGCAATTTTAGGATAGTTAAATTTAGTTTAATTTATCTTGTTTTGTTATTTTCATAATTGCATTTTATTTTAATTAATTAGTTTTAACTGTTTTAATTTCTTTTGTAGGTTTTTGATTTTAATTGCGTTGAGCACTCTAAGTAATTTTGCTTGGTTTTATTTGCTTTATTTTATAGTTTTATTATTTTATTGCTTGCAGTATTTTCAATACTAGATTAGTAGATCACCCACCCTAATCTCATAATTTGCTAGAATATACTTAGGGTAAGATTAACCGGTACTTAATTAGGCTAGTCAACTTCTCTGTGGGATGATAACTCGGGACTCAAATCTCATTATTACTTGTACGACCTGTGCACTTGCGGACATTACCTTTAGGGCCCATCACTCTCATAGCTAGAAAATGGGCTGATTTCGTCAATCGATCCACAATCACCCATATGGCATCATGACCTCAATGGTTCCTCGGCAAGACCATCACAAAATCCATGGTGACATACTCCCACTTCCATGTCGGTATCGGTAGAGGCTGCAATAACCCTGCAGGCTTTTGATGCTCTACCTTCACCTGCTGACAAACGAGACACTTAGCAACATATTCAACAATGTGCTTTTTCATCCCAGACCACCAATAAACCTTTCAAAGGTTTTGATACATCTTGGTACTTCTTGGATGTATCGTATACTTCGATGAGTGAGCCTCTATCAAGATCAACCTTCTGATCTCTGCATCATCAGGAACACATATCCTACCTCTGAACCTCAACAATCCATCTGAACTCAACTCAATGTCCGTTTTTGTACCCCTCTGTATCTGCCCAACAATATCACTGCACTACTGATCAACTCGCTGAGCCTATAAGATTCGATCTACCAGATCCGGTTCCAACTGCAGGCTAGCTACCATAACACCACCATCAGCACTAGGCGGGGTCACATCCAAACTGAGGTTCGTGAACTGTTCCAACAGCTCGTGTTCTCTGGTCATCATAAATGATACCATCTCGAGATGCTTCCTACTCAATGTATCAACAACCACATTTGCTTTACCCGGGTGGTACAGGATCTCACAATCATAATCCTTTAACAGCTTGAGCCATCTCCTCTGTCTCATGTTCAACTCTTTTTGCGAGAACAGGTACTTAAGGCTCTTATGATCTGTGTAAATATGAAATCTCTCACCATAGAGATAGTGGTGCCATATCTTCAATGTAAACACTACGGCCACCAACTCTAAATCATGGGTCGGGTAGTTCCTCTCATGATCTTTTAATTATCTCGATCCATAGGCTACTACCCTCCCATCCTGCATCAATACACAGCCCAGCCCTTGGTGTGAAGCATCGCATACAACGAGTACCCTTCAGAGCTGGTAGGAATGGTGAGCACAGGAGCTGTAGTCAATCTCTTTTTCAGCTCCTGAAAACTTTCCTCACACTTATCGTCCCACACAAATTTAACATTCTTCCTCGTGAGACGTGTCAAAAGAGAAGCTAACCTCCAAAATCCCTCTACAAACCTTCGATAATACCCAGCTAAACCCAGGAAGCTTCTGGTCTCTATCACTGTCTGGGGTCTCTGCCACTGAACTATGGCTTCAATCTTTGATGGATCCATTGATACTCCAACCTTCGATACTATGTGAACCAGAAAAGAGATCTGTTCTAACCAAAAGTCACACTTACTGAGTTTAGCGTACAACTTCTTCTCTCGGAGGGTCTGCAACACTATCCTTAGGTGTCGTTCATGCTCCTCTCTAGACCTTGAATACACCAGTATATCATCAATAAACACAATAACAAATCGATCTAAGTACTGGTGGAATACCTCATTCATCAACGACATAAAAGCTGCAAGAGCATTCGTCAACCCGAATGGCATAACCATAAACTCATAATGTCCATACCGGGTGCAGAAAGCTGTCTTGGATACATCTCCACTCTGTATCTTCAACTGATGGTACCCTGATCCCATATCTATCTTGGAAAAAACCTACGCTCCCTTAAGCTGATCTAACAAGTCATTGATGCATGGAAGGGGATACTTATTCTTGATGGTAGCCTTATTCAACAACCGGTAATCTATACACAGTCGAAGGCTTCCATCCTTCTTCCTCACAAACAGAACCAGTGCTTCCCAAGGTGAGGCGCTCGACCTGATGAACCCCTTCTCCAGCAACTTTTGCAACTGTTTCCTTAATTCTTCTAACTCAACTTGAGCCATTCTATACGGTGGCTTGGATTTCGGCTCTTTACCAGGTGTTAAATCTACACCAAACTCCATCTCTCTATCTAGAGGTAACCTTGGTAACTCATCTGGAAAGACATCTAGAAATTCCTTAACCACTGGTATGTCTCTCAATTTCGGACGTGCCTTATCCGTCTCAATCACATAAGCGATGAACCCTTCACATTATTCTTTCCACCATTAGAAATCATAAATCATCACATCAACATATATTATTTGTAAATTAAATTCATCTATAAATTATCATGTAACTAGATTATACTATTCTCAATTCTAATAACATATTCTTTCATTTCATTTCACCAAATTTACAATAAGGTTGTCTGTCTTTGGAAACATCAAAGTTTTTGCATGACAATCCATAATAACATGATTTACAGCCAGCCAATCCATACCTAGGATTACATCAAAATCACTCATGTTTAATAAGATCAAATCGGCTTCCATTTCTTTACCTCCTATCCTCATCTTACAACTTCTATACACATGCTCAGTCAATTGACTATCATTCATAGGGGAAGATATCATCAGCATCTTATCTAGCAGTGTGGGTTTTACATGCTTCATCAATTTACATGCAAAGGATGGTGATATAAAAGAGTGCGTGGCACCAGGATCAAACAGTATAAATGCTTTTAAATCAAAGATTTGGATGGTACCTTTAACCACATTCAAAGATTGATCCGTAGTGTCCTGGTCCAGTGCGTGCACTTGCCCTCTGCTTACACCCACTGCTTGTAGCTCTCCTTCTCAGAGTAGCTGTCCCAACTGGAGCTCTCTTTGGCTCTTTGCCCTTTTGTGGGGCTCTTTCTGTCATCTCTGGGCAATCTCTAATCATGTGACCTGATTTCCCACATCTAAAGCACACCACTTGAGGTCCATAGCATGGTCGAGTACCATGGTACCTGCCATACTTATCGCACTGCTCTGTCGTAGGTCGTGGACCTCCAATCACAATTCCCTTAGTTGGAGCAATGACCGGATACATTGGAGTATTAATTGTCCTTTTTCGGATCTCATCAATCCTCGACCTCTTTCTAGAGAATCTCTTACTTCCTTTATAACTGAAGCCTCTATCCATCATTGGTCTCTTTTTCTCCCTGTCCCTCATCTTGCTAACCTTCCCAAACTCTAAAGTGATCCTATCAACATCTTGTTCGCACAATTGCGCCCTGCGCACTGCCTCATCATAGGTCGGTATATCTAAGGGAACTAGTCTAGACCTGATGGTCGGTCTCAATCCATCCATAAATTTTTGGATCTTCTCGACCTCATTACTCATAATGTTGGGATCATATCTACCCAGGGAGATAAAGGTCGTCTCATACTCGTCCACTGTCCTACTCCCTCGGGTCAGTCCAAAAAATGCCATATTTATCTTCCGCTGTGTGGTATCCGGTACATACTGCCTCCGAAAAGCCTCCAAAAACACATCTCAGATGATCTCAGTATGTCGGGCTCTTAAAATAGGCCTGGTGGACTTCGACCAATGTTCTGCTAATCCCTTCAGCATAAAAGCGGCAAATGCCACCATCTTGGTAGTAGTGCACTCAAAGAACCCATACAGCTTCTCAATCTCATTTATCCAGTCCTCAGCAGCTACTGGGTCCTTAACTCCACTAAAAGACGACGATCCGAAATTTTGGAACTATCGCAGTCAATCCAAATCACAACCGTAACCCTAGTCACTACTAGCCTATGGTGTAGCAACTGGTGTAGGCATATCCTGTGCAGGTAGGGGTGTTGGTGTCTCTGGGCTAGCCGTGCCCGTGCCTCAGGAATTGCCGCCTGCTCGATATCACCCTCTATAGCGAGACTCTGTCTATCGCCAACTCCAGGTAAAGATTGGGTGACCAACTCTAATATCATCTCAATGCTCCGCTCTATCCTCGCGAAGTGAGCTCTGTATTCTTGGGTCTCTCCTCTGGACCCTCTAGAGCATGCTCAACCTCAGCCTCCACCTCAACATCATCCTGAGCCTCGTGTGTTTCTGGCTCAACACTACCCCTAGGCCTACCTCTAGGCCTCGAGCCTGTGCTCTAATCCTTCTACCGCGACTGGTATTAGGCATAATGTTTCACTTCCCTACATACATATCAAGTACTTAGTCAACCCATCGACACACACACAATTGTATCTAAACAAGCACAGTAACATGGGGATGTAATTTTTCCAACTTATTAAGTATTTTAGACACGACACACGCCAGACCAACTCAAGCTTTGTTACCAACTTCTGTCACGACCCTCAACTTAACAAAATATGTACAAATTTTTTGCATTTTCATACATCATTTATTATCCGCCTTTACCTCAAACGTGAACAGCTACTCTCCTCAATAGTTGGGCCGTGTCTCGACGTCTAACTCACTCCACCATACCAATTTAATTTGCATATTATTTATAAGTAAACACTTGTATAAATAAATCAGAGTCATTTACATGTGTTTACATCGTTTTACATCCCCAATATTACATACAAAATGCTACTGTGCTACCGTAAGTTTAGATACAAAAATTACAACAGTGTGTATACCTTACGTGATGAGATGCAGCAGATTACCAAAAGGGAACACCTCCAGTCACGCTCAATCTATACTCAACACTCTGTAGAGAGGGCGGGGGGGAATAAGGGGGTGAGCAAACCACATGCTTAGTAAGGTAATCACGCGAACAGGTAGATACTGCACTATCCACGTGATCGTGATGTCATGCTCAAAGTATATTTTTCATCTCATTTTCTCAAATATGAGTTCATGCTTGTGTTAATGATATGTAAAGCATTCATGCTATTAAAATCTAGTGCACAATTCATTTCAAGGCATGGCATAAATCATCATGCATATTTCACAATAAAGCATGGCATTAACCATCATACATTTTTTATAATAAAACATGGCATTAATCATCACACATTAGTGCACTTTACGAACCATTAACAAAACAATCCAACACTTGTCAGGTCTCAGCCTATCCCTCGGACTGTCCTGACCCACAAATCATTTCAAACAAGGATTTATTCATAAAACAATAGACATGTGAGATAGGTAATTCAATAAAAGGTAATAACCTCTAGGTCTATGGCTATAACCTGTGATACCGGCTACACGGATCAGGTGTTCGGGATATCACCACTACCTGCTTCCACACGGGGGTAGGTCAAATCCTACCTATCGATCCATAGCAAATCTCGTCCGAAGACGGCATATCACAATCTCAACACGGTACAACGTAGTCCATGCTACCTGCACGGTACAACGTACTTCGTGGACCCACATCAACATATCATATCACACCATATCTCAAACGCACATGTGAGCCCTATTTAATCGGTACAACCTTTTGTCTACCCGAAGCTCCTAACACGGCTATCAACATGTCAAAATATCACAAATGCACATGTGAGCCTATTTAATCGGTGTGACACCTAGTCTGCCCGAAGCTCCAAGCACGACAACAAATAAGGTGGGCATCTAGTGCGAGCTAAGCTCCAAGCACCATGCCAAAACCCGTATGAAATCCATGTGAAAACTAGTGCGAGCTAAGCTCTAGGACTCATGTGTGTAAAACACATCAAATCTCATGCGAGTCATACTCTAGCACGCTTTCATTCTCACGAAAACAATGTAGGCGGCTTATTTCTTTGCAAAGTGTGGTTAACAAACCAAAACAACTCATTTCTTTTGCAATTCATTTCAAATGCTAGCCAACCTACCAATCACTTGCTAAAAAGAAATAAAACATGATTTTCCAAAGCTTTATGCTTTTATTTTCATGCACATTTCTCAAACACCCAACTTTTGCCCTTCAATCACCCAATTTCATTTCCTAATATCTCATGCATTCTAATAAATCATTTAAGCACTCAAATTACGCACAGATATCTCTAAGAGTCCACACAATTCCCTTACCTCAATTTACTTGAGTGCGACTCTCTTTTCCTCTTAGCTTCTTGCGCGATGTATCCTCGAAAGCTGCGATTCAATCATCCAAACCACTTGAGTTAAAATTATTAACTCACATTTGACCTCTTAGTCAATATAATTCATCTATGCATTTACCGATGCCTTAATCCACATTTTACCCCTTTTTGGTAAATCTCACAATTTATTCACTAACAACACCTTAAAATATACCACAACATTATCATTAACTTTAATATATCCCATTCATCATTAATATCAACACATTTCACTTTCTTACACTAGACCATTTCTAGGTCATGGTGGATTCATTACTTCCTAGGTAGTTTCTACCCTTTCTATGCATACCAAACAACTCCAAAATCAATATCTACACAATGTACTTGAGTTATTTCATTTAGAAACTCACCTAGCTTGATTTCATCTTTGTTCCAATGGAAATGCACCTTTGATCCTTCAATCCAACAAGTGGGGAAATGCCTCCAAACTATGTTGTTCTTCTCTTTGATGTGAATAACTTTGTCTCTAATAGCTTTCCCTAGAATCTTACTGAAAATGTGTGGATTTAGGAGTGAGAAAGCTAGGTTTTAGGTTGAAAATGGGAAAGATTGGTTTTTGTCTCGAAAATGCAGATCCAACTGCTCCATATTTATAGATTCAGCTTGATGAGATCGATCTGCCTTGGGTGGAGATCGATCTGGTCCTCTTAAAATCCCTCTTTTCCAAGACATTTTGAAGTAGAAGATCGATCTGTTAAATAGGGGAGATCGATATGCTTCAAATAGAAGGTTAAGGAGATCGATCTGCTTCCAACCCGAGAGTTAAGGAGATCGATCTGTTCCATTAAGGATCGATCTACATTTTACAGAATGTGTTAGGAGATCGATATGTCCTGTTCCATAGCTCAAAATAAGAGCATTTTGTCTCTTCCAGATCGATCTCTCATCCTATGAGATCAATCTGGCCTTCATATTTTCAGATCTTACTGCAGTTTTCTGTAGAAAACTTATACCAAAACATCCTTAATTTGTTGTCATAGTCATTTTCTCATTCGATTATCTTTGAGACTTGAAAATGGCGTCCATTCATGTTTTATACTTATTGAAACTTGTGTGAATCCTTGTATAACCAAAGGTATATGATATAAACCAAATGGAAGTGCACAACTCATGCGATCTTCCTTCCATTTTACCATACTATCCATTTTCTATTCTACTCCCATTCTTCACATGTTTAAGTCTATTTCTTCACATCCATACGTAATGTAACTTGTATGTACAATCATAACTCTCATTGCAAGTGTATACATTAAACTTATGGACTTACATCACGTATACTTCACTTAAGAAATCATAGTATAACTCCATTTAAATTTCTATGTACATATTACAATTATACATATACGGGGTCTCACAGATTATTTCTCATTCAATACTCATTCATCACTTAGAAATTTCATTCCTAACCACCTCAATATATAAGTACATCTTCTTTAGCTCAATCAATTACAGTTCATGTTCACATTACATAATTAGATGTGTATAAAATTTGTTGGTCTCACCTCCTCCCCACCTTAAAAGAATTTGGTCCTCTAAATTTAACTCGACTCGTCGAACAGATGAGGTACTTCTCCATCATGAGGCTTTCCAGCTCCCAAGTTGCCTCTTCCACTGAGTGATGTTTCCATAAAACTTTCACTAATGGGATGCTTTTAGTCCGAAGCACCTTCTCTTTCCTATCAAGGATTTGGGCGGGTTCTTCAATGTAGCTCATATCCTTTTGTATGTTCATCTCTTCATACTCTATGACATGAGAAGGGTCCGGGTGGTACTTCCTCAACATAGATACATGGAAGACGTTGTGTATTTCGAACATCTGTGGGGGTAATGCCAACCTGTGGGCTACCTCTCCCACTCTCTCAAGAATCTCGAATGGTCTAATGTATCGAGGACTCAATTTCCCTTTCCCTTTCTGTCTACTCTGTGCAGCCCATAATCTCTCGCATATAAGTCTCACACTTTATACAGCCTGTTCAATAAGCTTGGGAGCATTTATCTTTCTATCACCGACTTCTTCCTCAGTTACAGGGGATTTACACCTCCTACCATATAGAGCCTCAAAAGGTGCCATTCTAATACTCGCATGATAGCTATTATTATACGCAAACTCTGCTAGGGGCAGGTGATCATCCCATGATCCCTTAAAATCCATCGTACACGCCCTCAACATATCCTCCAAGGTCTGAATAGTCCTCTCTGACTGACCATCTGTTTGAGGATGATAGGCGGTACTAAAACTCAATCGAGATCCCATGGACTCTTGAAAATGGGTCCAAAATCTGGAGGTAAATCGAGAATCTCTGTTAGAAGTAATACTCACTGGAGCCCTATGTATTCTAGCTATCTCGCTGACATATAACTCAGCTAAGGCATCCATAGTATCTGTGCTCTTGATGGCAAGGAAGTGGGCACTTTTTACCAGTCTATCCACTATGACCCATATAGTGTCACGACCTCTTCGGGTCCTCGGTAAACCCATAATAAAATCCATGGTGACATGCTCCCATTTCCATGTAGGCACAAGTAAAGGCTGTAATAATCCTCTGACTTTTGATGCTCAGCTTTCACTTGCTGGCATACTAAACATCTGGCCACATAATCTGTCACGTCTCATTTCATACCACTTCACCAGTACACCTTTCTCAAATCTCTGTACATCTTAGTACTACCTGGGTGCATGGTGCATCGCGAGCAGTGAGATTCTCTCAGTATCTGTTTCTTCAGGGTATCATCGTCCGATACACAAATTCGTCCTCTAAATCTCAACAACCCATCCTCACTGACTATGAGATCCGACTACGAAGTTTACTCGGCTTGGGTAACCATGTCAATTAACCTCTGATCATCACGCTGCCCAGTTATAATTCGATCCATGATCCTGGGCTCTATTCTCAGGCTAGCCAAAAATCTAGTCTCTACCTCTTTAACTCTGATCTGGAGTTTCGATGACGAACTGCTCCTAATAAATCCCATTCACTGACCATCAGAGCAGATATCATACTCTTCCAGCTCAGGGCATCAGAAACTATGTTCGCCTTCCTTAGATGGTATAGAATCTCACAGTCATAATCCTTAAGGAGTTCCATCCATCTCCTTTGTCTCATATTTAACTCTTTCTGATCAAATAGATACCTCAAACTCTTGTGGTTAGTGAAGATCTGGAATCTTTCCCCATAAAAATAGTTTCATTAGATCTTCAAGGCAAATACCACAGCGGCTAACTGCAAATCATGTGTGGGGTAATTCCACTCATGATCTTTCAACTGTCGTGAACCATAGGCGACCACTCTTCCATGCTGCATGAGTACACACCCCAATCCTTGATGGGAAGCGTCACTATACACTGAAAATCTTCATGATCCCTAAGGGATAGTCAACACAGGCGCCCCTGTTAATCTCCTTTTTAATTCCTGAAAATTGAGCTCACATTGATCGGTCCATATGAGCGAAGTCTCCTTGCGCGTGAGCTTAGTGAAAGGAGTGGCAATCCTAGAAAATCCTTCCACAAATCTTCTATAATACCCTGCCAAACCAAGGAAATTTCATACCTCTGTAACTGTCCTCGGTCTTTCCCAATTAAGCACAGCCTCTACTTTAATTGGATCAACTGATACTCCTTCCTTTGAAACTATATGACTAAGGAAAGCTATCAGATCCAGCTAAAACTCACACTTACTAAGCTTTCCATATAATTTCTTATCTTGGAGTATCTGAAGTACTAACCACAATTGTTGTGCGTGCTCTTCATAAGACTAAGAGTACACTAAGATATCATCAACAAAGACTATCACAAAACTTATCTAAATAGTCTCTGAACACTTCATTCATTAACCTCATAAAGGCTGTAGGGGCATTCGTCAATCCAAAGGGCACCACTAGAAATTCATAATAGGCATACCTTGTCTTGAAGGTCATCTTCGGAATATCTTCCTCCTTAATCCTTAATTGGTGATAGCCCGATCTTAAATCAATCTTAGAGAAAACTAAGGCCCCTCTCAGTTGATCAAGCAAATCGTCAATCCTGAGCAATGGGTATTTATTCTTCACCGTGGCTTTATTCAATAGTTGGTACTCTATGCATAGTTTGAGACTACCATCCTTCTTCCTTACGAATAACACTGGTGCTCCCCATGGTGAGACATTGGGTCTAATAAATCCCTCATTCAATAACTCCTGTAGTTGTTTCTTTAATTCCTCTAGTTCCACTAATGCCATCTTATACGGAGGTCTAGAGATAGGCTGAGTATCTGGTACCAAATCAAATGTAAACTCCAGCTCTCTCTCTAGTGGTAAATCGGGTAACTCATCTGGGAAAACATCCAAAAATTCACACACCATTGGTATATCCTCAATCCTCGGATGTTCTCGGTTATCATCTGAGATGAATGCTCCATAACCTTCACATTAAAATCAAATTTAATATTCTCAAAAGGTAACATCATAAATTTCCAGTTGCTCATAAAAATTCCACACATTTATTTCCTTAATATTTCAAACGTACACTGTAAGGTTTAGGTAGGGAGAAAGTTATAATCTTAGTGTAGTAGTCTAGACTCACTCTATTGGTTGCCAACCAATCCCTTCCCAAAATCACATTGAACTCATGTATATTTAACATCATTAGATCTGCTAGCATTACTCTATCTCCCACCTTTATTTCACATCCTCTACATATCATATCCGTTCTTTGGAACTCACGCATAGGGTATTTACATGTAGGATATACTCTAAAGGTTCAAACTTCAAATTTAAACTACATGCGAAATGCTCAGAAATAAACGAATGCATGGATCCCAGATCAATCAACACATGAGCCTTATGATTACGACAGAGAGTGTACCTCTTATAGTTTCTACAGAAGTGTCTGCTGTTTACTTATCCAGAGCGAACACACATCCCACTGTGACGAGCTTATTTCCTTTCTTTGCAGTAGTGGCCCGTCTCGAGGGATTCACTCTCTGAGGCTACTATCTGGTAGGCTCTAGAGCATGTGGTCTCTAAAGTTGAGGATAGCCTTTTACTATGTGGCCCATGTCTCCACATCTAAAACATCTACGAATCAACCCAGTACTGTCATACCCCGCTTTTGTGAACCCTTCTATCCATACATTCTCTACTACGGTTGGGCTGTGAGAAGATACAATTACTAAAAATTCATTTATTTACAGCGGAATATTTAAAACTTTAATTCACACTCCCAGGTGTGTGTGTGTAGATACACAAAATTAATTGTATAATTACCATGTGCTTACATATCATCCCCATAATACCGTTTACAATTCCAAGATATATCTGTACGATACAATATATTAGGTACAAAATACTCGTGTATACAAATCTTATACCTTTGCGGATTGTGGGAGCTGTTTTAACACAAAAGATCTAGAGACCACCGCTCTCTTACTTCTCAGTACCTGAAGGGGGAAAATAGTGGGATGAGCAAACCGCAGCTCAGTAAGGAAATGTATGCTAGCAGGTAGATATCGTACTACCTACATAGCCCATGCATGCATAAACCAAAACCATGTTTTCGTTATAAATGGAAATATCATACGAACAATGCATTTAAACACATGTTTCTCAATAGCATTTTCGTGTAAATCAAATGTCAAACTTCCATTTAAAAACATGCTCATAAATAGTGCCCTCATGGCACGAATGTGAAATCAGAGATTTATTAAAACACGAAATCTCTTTCACTTCTCAAATCATTCTTTCTCGCAAATCTCTTTCTTTTCTAAGATTGTCTCTGTTTCTCGAATCTCTGAGACAGGCATGGAATTTTCGGCAATCAAATATCCACGACTTATGGCCATAGTCAGTGATCCCAAGCCTCACTGATCAGGTGTATATAGGGTATCACTTCGCCTGAGGGGGATGGGTCAGTCCTGCCCTCCGGCTCATCTCAATCCACCTCATCTCCTCGTATACTCATGGTGAAGATATGTCGTGTGTCATCTACGCGATACTCGTACTCACGTGCACCTAGCACGGTACATAGTATACCAACGGGTGACTACACTATTCTACGTACGACCGTGGACCCAAGTCCATACTCCAACTCCGATGGACTTTTTATCCTAAACCATGTCTCATATACCAGGCGAGCAAGCAGCGTGACACACAGTCAACGCAAAGCTCCAGCGCGGTACGATCTATCGTTAAGGCCCAGCCCATTCAATTGGCCGTCGGCTGGTATCCCCTTAGGTCCCAGACCCCCAGGTTTACCTTAACTCAACAAAACAGGTGCGAGCAAAGTTCCCGCACTTTCTCAAAACCCTCGTGCGAGTTAAAACTCCCGCACGGTACATCAAGGCATTAAAACGGGTGTGAGCTAGCGCTTCAACACCAAATCTCATCTCAAAACTGATAGATGGCTATTTTCTCTTTTAAAACTCAAAGCACGTTTATTCATACAGCATGCCTCTTCATGCTAAAACATGTAAAATTAGCCAACCTATCATCAACATTTCTCAATCATCAATAACAATATAAAATTGAGGACATCATTGAAAACATGCATATCATGCTATTTCCTTACCCTATCCCATTTCTCAATACATATATACATCATAGTACTTTTCATACTTCCACATCATTTCATAAACTTATAATATCGTACTAGTCCTAGCAATATATCTATGAAATTGCTGTAATTACGTACGAACATCTCTATAGCTAACACACAGTCCCTTACCTCGTTTTACTTGTGTGCAACTATCCGCCTTTATGCTTCTCGCGTTCTCATCTCGACTTGCTCCGACGTATCATCCGAAACTGAAATTCATCCATCAACATTTGAGTTAATGTTTCTAACTCTTATTCAACTAAGCATTTATCAAATGCCTTATTATACATTTTTACCCTTTGTGGTAAATCTCACAATTTTAATCCCAACATCAACATGTCCAAATCATTCCCATAACATAATCATCCACTTAAGATATCTCATTCATCATAAACACTTCCACTCTCCACTTTCTCACACTTAACTATTTCCAAGTTATATTCATTTCATACCATTCTAGGTAGTTCTATCATGTCTATGCATACTAACCATTTCCCATATCAATATCCAAACCAATGTACTTGGGTATTTGCATTAGAAACTTACCTCATTGGATTTCCTCTTGCTCCAATTAGGATTGCCCTTTATTTCTTCAATCCATCAAATGGGGAAATGCCTCTAAACTATGTTGTTCTTCTTTTTGTTGTGAACAACTTTGTCTCTAATAGACTCTCCTTAAATCTCACTGCAAATGGCTGGATTTAGAAACTAGATTTCTTTGAGTTGAAGTGAGAGGAATTGGTTTATCCCGAAATTCTGATGATCCAACTGCCCCCATTTATAGTTTTGACTTGAGGAGATCGATCTTCCTTGGGTGGAGATCGATCTGTTCCTCTAAAATCCCTCTTTTCTAAGACGTTTTAAAGGTAGGAGATCGATCTGTCGAGACTGGAGATCGATCTGCTGCCAAACAGAAGCTTAAGGAGATCGATCTGGTCTTAGGGGAGATCGATCTGCTTCCAACCCGAGAGCTAAAGAGATCGATCTGCTTCCTTTGGAGATCGATCTGTTCCCTTCCATTTCTCACATAAGGGCATTCTGGCTCTCCCAGATTGATCTCTCATCCTATGAGATCGATCTGGCCTTCACAAATTCCAGATTTCTTGCAGTTTTTCTGCAACAACCCTTACTAAACACCCTTAATTTGCTACCATGATCATTTCCTCATTCATTCATCTTTGAGACTTGAAAATGGGATCCATCCTCACTACATACACATTAAAACTTGTGTAGAATCTTTGTATGACCAAATATATACGATATTACTCAAATGGAAATATACACTTATGTAAATCTTTCCTTCCATTTTACTATACTACTCATATTCCATTTCGATCACATTCTTCTCGTGTTCAAGTTTATTTCCTCCTACTCATGCATAATGTAACTTGTACGTATAATCACAATTCTTATTACAAGTGCGTACATAATCTTATGAACTTACATTGCATATACTTCACATTACAATGTATCATCATACTTATGATTTTATTTACATTCCCATGTTCCTATATACAGCTATACATATACGGGGTCTCACAAGTACAACTTCCCTCATGTGGTCGGCCACAGTCTCTATAAACCCTTATCTCAGGTCTGACATCTCGAGGGGTCTCCCTAATGATGGGATAAGCTCTGGGTCTCTCAAATCTGTCCTTTTGTACCTTAATCCTTCCTCCTCTTAAGGAACCTCTCCGAACATTTACCTGGGAAATCGCTGGCCTCTTCCCCTTATCTCTAGTCACTGCTCTGAACTTATTCTGGGATTATACCATTTTGATTCCCCTCTCAACCTCTTGTGCTCATCTCAGAGCATCTCCAAACTCAGTATTACACAACCCTATCAATCGATCTCCAATGATCGGCTTTTGTTCATATACAAATCTCTCGGTGCGGAGCTCTTCATCTTTAAAGGTCTTTGGATCATATTTCAATAGAGTGGTAAATCAACTCTCATAATCATCCACAGACATATCGTCCTGTACCAGACTCAAAAACTTAGCCTGCATCCTTCTTTGGGCAGCTCGTGGTATATATTGGGCTCTAAAGACCATCTGAAACTCTTCCCAGCTAATCACATCCTGACGGGACATTAAAATACTCTGGGTAGTATCCCACCAATCTCGAGCTCTCTCTTTCAATAGATAAAAGCCCATATTGACCCTCTCAGCATCAGTGCATCCCAAATAGTCAAATATGACTCTCAACTCAGTCAGCCACTCCTCAGCCTCTACGGGATCCTTTCTCCCCTTGAATACGGGTGGATTCATCTTTAAAAAGTCCCTTAGTCGGACCATACTTCTGTCATCGGGCTAAGTAGCGAGAGGCACCAGGTCCATCTGTACTGAGGGTGCAGGAGGTCCTTGTGATGGTGTAAGAGTAGTACCCGAGGTATTAACTCCAAAATGTTACGTGAATAACTCTGTCATCTGTTCAAAACCCTGTCACACATCTTGCTCAACCTGGTTAATTTGAGAGTTAGGACTCTCCGATTGTGGGACAGGTGGCGGAGGTGGCTCTGCCTGCCTCCTAGAATGACCTCATCGTTCACTAATTTTGATCTCATTACGTTCCTGCGAGTACACATCAAACTTGATTGAAATCTTAATCCTAAATTTCAGTTTCATGACTAGACTTATACAGACACTTAGGATGTATTCTATTTCACTTAACCGACACTGACAGTACTAAACACCCTAAGCTCTGATACCAAGAAAACTCTGTGACACCCCAGAAGCGCGAAAAACATGGCAAATTTAAAACTTATTTAAATCAATACACAATTCTAGGTGCATTCCTGTACAGTGTCATGCATCATCATACATAAATTATAAAACTTTAACCTTAGGATCTCATCCTCTAATAGTTATATATCATACCACATACATTCCTCAATCCAAAATTTATTAATCCTAATACATCCCATACATCATTGTTCATCAAGTGTCTGTAATTACAACCTTAGTCTGGGTACATGAAATGTTAAAGTATACCTTAAATACAATATACGACCTGGAGCTCAAGTCCTCCACTAGCCGCTACTCCATACGTCGCAGGAACTCTCTTCACTTGAAGAAATTTGGGGGATATTAAAAATAGGGTGAGCTTCTAAATCGCTCAGTAAGGGGGTAAGGGACTCGTTAACAAAATGATTAATTACACATCACAATCATTTTGCTTTGTAAGTGAAACTCAATAGAAAACGTAGCATGAAATGATTAAAACATCATCATCATCTCATTTCTCTAAAATCATGTAGAAACATGAGAGTAAATGGCTCAGCATAAAAACCATAGTTACAAGCATATGGAAATCAGGATGCAATAATGGCTTTTCTCATAAAAACATGATAGAAATCACCTTAGTAATAATGCACATGGCACAACCACAAAACATAATCTCATGTGTAAAATGGAGACTAGGCAAATAAAATTCAAATAAAAACATCTGTCATGACACATCAAAATAATCTCCTCTGGGTGTGCATCCCAAGCATCCTCAAAATAGGGAACGTCGATAATATGGTCGTGTACATGGTGCATTGGTCTTACGTGTTACCAGAACAAGGCCCAAACTTACATGCTACCAGAGTAAGGCCTCTCCTCATGCACACTATCGGTCTTACATGCTACCAAAGCAAGACCCAGACTTACATGCTACTAAAGCAAAGCCACCCAGCACTACCAGAGCTGAGGTCATCTCGCGTTACCAGAACGGAGGCATCTCTCGCTACGAAAGTGGAGGGATATCAGACTTACATGCTACTAGAGCAAGGCCCGATGTGTTATCACATGAGACGCCTAAGTCTTAATATCAACCATTATCATATAAAACTGTTTTGCCTTTACGTAAAGCTTATAATGGTTTCTCTCATAAAACTCATCTAAAACCTTTTTTGTACTCATTACAAAACACGTTAAAACCGAGCTCAAACTGGCAAAACCACGCACACATTTCTCAAATCTCAATACGCCTTAACGTAGAGCCCAAATCCCTTTTCACTTTTTAAACTCAAATAGTTTGTAAAACAATTTCACACTTTGTTTACAACTTATTAAAATTGGGCCCCAACCGGCTATAAAATCGTGTGTAATAACTCATTCACAACTCATAAAAACATGATTGTTTTCTCAAATCACATTTCATGCTACAATTATCATCACAAATCACATACATAAGTGAGTTTAAGTTTTCTCTTACCTCGTTGCACCTAGTATAGTGCAATCGTTCCTTCGAACAACGGACTAGCCTCGTATTCCTCTCTGGAACTCCTGGGCTATCCCAACGATGTAAAAACATCATCAACATGTTATCACATAATCCCTAATCTCAACATTGAGCATAATTACTCACATTCTCATTAAACATCTCAAATAACCTCACCAACCAATTTCTCATAATTTCTCAATATCTCTATCAACCCTAATCATTTTCAACTAATTCATCACCACATCTACAGCCACAATCGTAGAAATCTACTTCAAAATCAAAGATCAAAGTTTAGAAATTTACCCAAAACTTGTGGAGTGCTCACGCCTCAGCTCAAATCGTCCTTTGATTTCCAAGTTTGTGGTTCTCCTTTTGATGAGGAACAACTTTCCCTCTTACCACAACCTTTGATTCGAACGAAAATGGGTGTTTTGAAGGAGAGAGAAAGCTAGGGATTTCGGCCAAAATGGGTGTTTTCGATTTTCTGGAGAGAGAGGATGAAATGCAGGAAAAACGCAGGGGTCCTTTTATAGGCGGAGGGTATGAGATCGATATGCTCTTGGTAGAGATCTATCTGTCTTTGAATTTAGGAACGTTTTGGGCACTTTTTATGCCTACCATATCGATCTGTGGTGCGGTAAGATCGATCTCATAATCTTGAGGAGATCGATATGCTCCTTGTGAGGAGATCGATCTAATTTTTCAGAAACATTTGGAGATCGATCTGCTCCTATAGGAGATCGATCCCTTTAAGGCAGAATCATAAGGAGATCGATCTACCTTCCTTGGAGATCGATTTGCTCATTAAGAGTTTCCATTCCTCATCACTTTGGCCTACCAGATCGATCCCCTCTTCTCCAAGATCGATTTGGCCTCATAGTTTCACACTATGGTTATACTTTTGGCATAAAATCTCAATATATAATTGCCATAATTTTCTCCATAGGTTATTTCTCATTCAATACTCATTTATCACTTAGAAATTTCATTCCTTACCACCTCAATATATAAGTACATCATCTTTAACTCAATCAATTACACTTCATGTTCACATTACATAATTAGATGTGTATAAAATTCTCAGGTCTCACACACGGCATACCTGAGGCATCGAGCACGGTATTACTAGGAATTTACATGCGAGCTTAGTCAGAGCAAGACATGCAACAATACTCAAAGGCTCTAACATGATTCCTAAAATCTAGTGCGAGCATCTCGAGTGGAACACACAGCATCACCCGAGGCATCGAGCACTATTTTTTTTCAAAATCTTTTTAAAAATAACGTGCGAGCAGGGCTGATTTATCTACCGTTGCCTCTTATGCTCTAGCATGATTTCATACAGAAAAGAAATAGAAGGAGCTCCATGTACAGTCATGAGTGAGAGGCCAATTCTCCATTCAATCACTTGTTAAAAGCATTTCATGCAAATTATCAAATCGAGAGCCTGCCTATTATTATTCTTAAAACATTTGCAAAACCTCTTTTCACAAAAATCATAGAAGTCATGCAACTCATACCATGGACTTATTCTCATACATAGTTTTCTACCTAGATATATCGATATCTATGCATTTATCGCATACACTAGCACACAACAGGTAAGAAAATATACGTATAGTTATCTCTATAGCTCACATAAGTCCCTTACCTCGAATCACGCTCGAATTATTTTCCTTCAATTTCCACCTCCCGTGATCTGCTCTATCGACTCCAATTATCTCCTCTGGAGCTAAAATTGTGTATTATACACATCAGTATATTGTCATATACTTCATTTCACTTTCATGATATTCAAATCAATGCATTTGGCCATTTATATCTCATTTGGCCTCATTATACTATTATCAAACTTTATTCTTCATAAGTCCCTTTTGAGCATATAACTCGTTTTCGAGAATTTTCTCAGACTCCTCAAGTCTGTTGATTCTTATTAAACAGGTATTAAGCTCACAATACCTCGAGTTTATGATTTTTCATTTCATTGTGGCATTTCATCGAACACCTCATATACTCAATTTTAGCCATTTTTATTTCTAGCACATGAACTTCACCAAATCATTATACAATCATGTATATATGCTTAATAACATCTAGTCATGCTTAAATCATCATTAAATCCATGCCTACTCAACTTATGCGTCTTTTTCTCACATTTCACCATATATAGGTCTTAGAGATTAAGCATGTTCTAAGATGTTTAAATCAACAATATATACATCAATCAACTCATAAAATTGTATAGCTCAACATACATGAGATTGATGCATTAGAATCTCACCTAGATGGACGTTTCTCCTTTTGGCTTAATTTGGAGAAATCACCTTGTTTCCTTCAATCAAACAGTTTCACCACTTGTTTTTGGACTAAATTGTTCTCCTCTCCACTATGAACAACTTTGCTAAATCAACTTCTCTTAATTTTGTATGAAAAGTGATGGTTTCCTATGGTTAAAAGCTAGGTTACTTGCTTTGAATGAAAGGTTTGAGGTTTCTCCCATGAATTGCAGTTCAACTGCCCTGTTTGATGAGATCGATCTCCCTAAGTGAAGGATTGATCTGCAGCTATTTTTAGCCTTTCAGAATTCAGTTTTCAATCTTAGGAGATCGATTTGTCAAAGAACATGAGATCGATCTATTCCAGGCCGAGAGCTTCACAGATCGATTTGGTAGGGTAATGAGATAGATCTGCTTCAGGCCGAGGCTTAAGGGGATCGATTTGCTTGGACTGAGGATCGATTTCCTTCCTCAAAATGACTCTAACATCGATCTCCCTTGCATTGGAGATCGATCTCCCCTTGTCCTGTAGCCATACTTAGCCATTTTTCACTCAATTTCTCAAAGTTAACTTCATTTCCATAAGCACACTACTCATTTTGCATTCAATGCACTTTTATCACTTTAAAAGGCCCATTTCTTATATTTCATACATAATGAAACTGCGTGTAGATCTCGAGTTCACATAACAAGTGTGTACATCGGATTTACGGACTTTACATTACTTATGATTCATATACATTAACAAGTGTATACATAGGGAAACATAAGGGTTACATGTAAAAATACGGGTCTTACACCATGCATGCTTTTATGGAGAATTAAACAAAAAATATAAATAACCAAGTGTCTTACAAAATGAATCATTACTTTGTACCAATATAAAATGTTATAAAAATTAATTTATATTTTAAAACAAATTAATGCTTTTATAAAAATTGCAAGAAAAATATTTAATAGTATCAAATATAAATTAAATTGGTTAATTATGGTTAAGATAATAAAACTTTTAAATTATGAAGATAAAGTATTTAAATTAAGAAAAAATTATTGTAGGTTAAGATACTGTTGTTGCCAAACAGAATGATGATGTGTTGTTGACGTCCTCACTTCGATCTTCGTGCCACATGCTACCAGAGGTTCTGCAAGAAAGAGAATGATCAAAGGGATGCAGGTGTTTTACCTTGCGTAAGAACTCCGATGCTTAAGTCAGAAGGGGATTTGGCACAGTTTTCTGAAGCAAAATAGAGACTTAGTTTCATAAATCATACCTGTCCTCCCTCATTGTTGATGGTGATTATGCTTTTAAAGATATGAGTTTGTACCTCATTAAAACTCTCTTTCTTTATCTATATTCTGATTTTTACCTTGACAATGTTACAACCTTATAGATGAGGTTGAGTTTGAATTCAATGCCAATTACTTTTTTTGCCTTTATATTATTATTATTATTATTATTATTATTATTATTATTATTATCATCATCATCATCATCATCATCATCATCATCATTATTCACAACTGTCAGTCCCTTCTCTCTCATGTGACCTACCAAAATCATCATAATTTTTTTTACATTTTACTTACCATTCCTTCTGTCATCACTCACATCAAACGTTGGGCTGTGATTCGATATTAGTCACCCATTCACATTCATTCATAATATGAATACAATTTAATATTCTTTTCGATAATGTAAGCTCTTATACATTAATACAAGTATTTGTACATATACATCCCGACCATACATTAGTTTACATAACTGTGCTGTTACAATGTTCAGTACAAAATGTCAAGTGTTTATACCTCTAGTAAGATGGATAGACAGCAGATCAAAGTTTACAAATCTCCAGCCGTGTCCACCTACTATGGATACTCTGAAAAGAGGGAAATAATAAGGAGGTGAGCTCACAGCTCAGTAAGAAAATCAGGAAAGAAAGTAGATAACCACACTATCTACAAAATACTATGCTCATGCCTTGAAATCATTTCCTTAACTATTCGTATCTAAAGCATGCATCCTGCTTAAAGATTTTATGCAATATATATATATATATATACAAACCATCAGTTATAAAACTGGAAATATGCTGGTCTAACACCCTCAACATTTTATGCAAAATATTGTAATTCTCAGGTAGTTTCACACAAATCACATTTTTCTCATGCCATTCAATTAAATCAAAATATGGCATATCATCATGTTTAAAAACATGGAAATCTGGGCCTCACCCATCTTTCGGGTTACCCTTATCACAACTCACAAATTCACATGTTCAGGTTATAAAGCCATGTGTAGTCCAATCAAGAAACTCAATTACATTGCATGAAAAGAAAACGAGATAGGTGACTACAT
Organism: Firmiana major; assembly: GCA_033439115.1. Classification (NCBI taxonomy): domain Eukaryota; kingdom Viridiplantae; phylum Streptophyta; class Magnoliopsida; order Malvales; family Malvaceae; genus Firmiana; species Firmiana major. The sequence goes on along the minus strand of CM065907.1, from coordinate 66,364,035 downwards.
GTTTCGAGATTATGATTATAACTCATTTTTCGTGATCTTAGGCTACACAGTACTTGGTGTACGGGGTCTCACAATTGTTGTAATGGGTGGTGGGTCAAATCTCTACCGTCAGATCTCAACTGAGGACCTGATCCTGGAGCACACCCAATCCCACTGGATCCCGTTCCCATTGCTAACCAGTCCTATCCAAGTACATTCAAGTACTCACGGTACAACGTACTCCATATGACATACACAGTACACAATACTCAATGAACCCTATCTCAAGGTGGGATGCTCGCTATGAGTCTTAGTCCTCATACCTTAGATATACCTCATAGTCGGGATGCTCGCCATGAGTCTTAGTCCTCATACCATGGGTTCTATTTTCGATAGCCCTCGGCCATATCTCAAAATAATGCACGTGTGAGCATATATATCAGTGCGACACACAGTCAGCACAGGCTCCCAACACAGCTATTTCATGCTCTTTTTAAAACAAGTACGTGCGAGTAAACTCCCAGCACGACCATATCATAATGACACAACTCTAGTGCAAGCAATGCTCCCAGCACTATGTTATGTAAAAATATGAGTATGAGCAAAGCTCCCAATACTCTATAATGTATAATCAATGAAAACTGAGTACGAGCAAAGCCCCCAGTACTCTATCATGTAAAACTGAGTATGAGCATAACTTCTAATACTCTATAATGCATCATCAATAAATCTGAGACGAGCAATGCTCCTAGTACTCAAACATGCATAAATCGCATTAAAAATCAAGTATGAGAATACACTCAAGTACTATGTGATGCATATCTCAAAATCAAGTGCGAGTATTCTCTAGCACTAATGGTTTTCACATAAACCTTAATAGATGGCTATTCAAATCATAATTCACCGAACTCAAATCAAATCGGTACTCAGACGTGCTGTTTTCACACATACATGAAAACATCAGCTATTTTATCATGCAAATCATGAATTTTAGTCACAACATGCTTCTAAGGTATTTTTACCCTATTTTTGTATAAAATCACACTTATACTCATTAGTCCCTATTGCAACAACATGCCTATTCACGAGAAATCATATAGAATATAGTATCAAAGTTCTATACGAAATATGTGTAGCTATCTCTAGCTACTCACGAAATTCCCTTACCTCGGATCACATCACGTGACCTCTCTTCCTCGGTGCTGCTCACTCTCATAATCCGATCAGCTTTCATTGTGATTTTCGAAGTTGTTATAATTATCTATGTTAGTATACCAAAATATACTTGTTTCATTTGCCAATCTCAATTCAATATATAAATCTCATCACTTTCTTCCATTATGGTATTATACCATATTTTTCACATATTTTTCTTCATTTCTCCTTATTTCCAATTTATGCATTTCCTAGAACTACCTTACAATCTTCCATACATGCATATTCCATCATTAAATTCATGTCAATACCACTTTCTCATCATTTTCTCACTTTCATGCCAATAGCTAGGTCATGCTCATTTTTGTGGATCCTTTTGTTTTCAACAATTTATAACTATACAAATTAGCTTACCAATACACCTAGATTAACATATATTAAAGTGGTGTATTAAATCTTACATAGCTTGAACTTTTCCTTTTTTCACCAAAATTGGCAAAATCCTTCTTGCTCTTTCAATCTTTGATTCCAACTTCTTGTTTCCAAATATGTTGTTCTCCTCTTCACTAAGAACAACTTTACTTAACTGAATCTCACTCAAAACTGATTGCAAACTGAAGTTTTCTAGAGTTGAAAGGTTAGGTTTAACTTTAGGTTTTGAATGCAATAGTGTTTCTCGTGAATTGGCTCTTAGAGATCGATCTGCCAACTACATGAGATCGATCTTCCCTGCACTTTTCACCTCAGAACTAACCTTTCATGCCTAATGAGATCGATCTGCCCCTAAGCATGAGATCGATCTGCATTACTCAGAACCTTAAGGAGATCGATCTGGCATTGCTATGAGATCGATCTATCGTAACCTAACCCTTATGGAAATCAATCTGCTTCAGTAAAAAACTTGCTCAAGATCGATCTGCATCATTGAGGGATCGATCCGCTCTTGCTAAGGGATCGATCAACCTCTTGTAAAAAACTTATTTCCTCATTTCTAACCTATGAGATCGATCTGTATTGCCAATGAGATCGATCTGCTTCCCTTATGAAGCAATCCTGCTGCAACTTTTATCCCAAATTCATTGTTACATTGGAATTTGATTTACTTAACCATCGAGTTTACATTTCATACACATTCACAACTTCAAAACATCCATTCCTTATGGTTTATATAAATTGTGACTTGTCTATATATCACAATATCATTAAGATTACATGTTAAATTTCGGGTCTGACAATCCTCCCCACCTTGAGAAATTTGGTCCTCCAAATTAGAACTAAGTTTCTCTACAAACAAATGGGGATATTTCCCTTGCATCAGACTCTCTAGTTCCCAAGTAGCTTCCTCTGAAGTGTGATGCTACCAGAGAATCTTTACTAACCTGATAGTCTTATTTCTTAAGACTTTCTCCTTTTTATCCAGTATTCGTATCAGTTTCTCTACATATGTCAAATATTCCTTGAGTTCCAATAGCTCATATCAAATCACATGATTTGGATCTGGATGATACTTCCTCAGCATCGAAATGTGGAAGACATTGTACACTCTCGATAATTTCGGTGGTAAAGCTAATCTGTATGCTTTATCTCCCACTCTATCCAGTATCTCAAAGGGTCCAATGTAGCAAGGACTCAGCTTACCTCTCTTCGTAAAGCTTGCTCTACCCTTAGAAAGAGAAACCTTCAGAAATACTGACTTACTAACTGTGAACTCAAGTGGTCTCTGTCTCTTGTCAGTATAGCTTTTTTGTCTACTCTAAGCCATCCTCAGTCTCTCAACAATCAACCGAACATCCTCAGAAGCTTGTGTAACCAAATCAGGAGCAAAATCTTTCTGTCACCCTTTTCTTCCCACCCGATAGGGGAACTACATCTACGGCTATATAAAGCCTCACGGTGCCATCCCGATACTCACAAGATAACTGTTGTTGTAGGCGAATTCGGCTAGTGGAAAATGATCATCTCAGGAGTCTCTAAAATCCAGCACACACGGTCTCAACATATCCTCCAGAGTCTGTATAGTCCTCTCTGACTGACCATCAGTCTGAGGATGAAAAGTGGTGCTCAAACTCAACTAGGTTCCCATGGCTTCCTGAAAATATTCCCAAAAGTGAGTGAAGCGGGAATCCCTATTCGAGACAATGCTCACTAGAACGCCATGTAACCTCACTACCTCGAGTATGTACAGTTCTGCCAATGAATTTAGAGTATCAGTAACTCTCATAGCTAGAAAGTGGGCTAACTTCGTCAGTCTATAAACTATCACCCATATCACATCGTGATTCCTTCGGGTCCTTGGTAAACCTATCACGAAATCCATGGTGATATGCTTCCATTTCCATGTCGGTATAAGTAGAGGCTGCTATAACCCTACAGGTTTCTAATGCTCTACCTTCACTTGCTGACATATGAGACATCTTGCCACAAAATCTGCCACATCTCTCTTCATACCTGACCACCAGTACACCTTCTAAAGATTCTGATACATCTTATTACTCCCCGGATGTAGCATGTACCTCGACGAATGAGCTTCTGTCAATATCAATCTCTTGAGCTTTAGGTCCTCGGGAACACAAAATCTGCCTCTAAACCTCAGAATTCCATCAGAACTCATATCAAAATCAGTCTTTGTGCCCTTTTGTATCTGACTACTCACATCAATGCAATACGGATCAGTCTGCCTGTCTGATCCTGTCCAATAGATTCGGCTCCACGTGTAGACTAGTAATCACATAGTCTGTATCCATGTCAGAAGGCACGATTCCCAAACTGAGGTTAGCAAACTGCTCTAACAACTTATGTTCCCTGACCATCATATACGATACCATCCTAAGGCTCTTCCTGCTCAACGTATCAGCTACAACATTAGCCTTACCTGGATGATAAAGTATCTCACAATCATAGTCTTTCAGAAGCTCTAGCCATCTTCTCTGTCTCATGTTCAATTCTTTCTGTGAGAACAGATACTTAAGGCTTTTGTGGTTGGTAAAAATCTGAAATTTCTCCCAATACAAGTAGTGGCGCCATACCTTCAACGCAAACACTACTACCACTAACTCCAAATCGTGAGTCGGATAATTCTTCTCATGGTCTTTCAACTCTTTAGATCTATAAGCAACTACCCTCCCATCATGCATCAATACATAGCCCAGTCCCTGATGCGAAGCATTAGTATATACTGAAAATCCACCTGAGCTGATAGGGATATTGAGAATCAAAGCAGTGGTCAATCGACTATTTAACTCCTGAAAACTCTTCTCATAATCCTCATTCCACACGAATGCTACACTCTTCCGTGTGAGACGTGATAACGGAGCAGCTAACTTCAAAAATTCTTCAATGAATCTCCGATAGTATCCTGCTAAACTTAGAAAACTCCTGATCTTGGTGACTGTCCTCGACTGTTCCCACTGAACTACAGCCTCAATCTTAGATGGATCTACTGATACACCATCCTTCGACACAACGTGTCCTAAAAAGAGATATGTGATAACCAAAAATCACACTTATCGAGTTTAGCATACAACTTTTGCTCTCATAACGTTTACAATACAATCCTTAGGTGCTTCTCATTCTCTTCCTCAGATTTTGAATATAACAAGATGCCATCTATGAAGATGATAACGAATTGATCCAAATATGGCTTGAACACATTGTTATCGAAGCCACGAAAGCTGCGAGAGCATTCGTCAATCCGAATGGCATAACCAAAAATTCATAATGGCCATATCGGGTCCTAAATGCTGTCTTGGGCATATCTCCACTCCTAACTCTCAACTGATGATACCCAGACCTCAAATTAATCTTAAAAAAGACCTGCGCTCCCCGAAGCTGATATAATAAATCATCAATGCGTGGAAGGGGATATCTATTCTTGATGGTTGCCTTATTTAATAATCTATAATCTGTATATAATCGGAGGCTGCCATCCCTTTTCTTTACAAACAAAATCGGTGCTCCCCAATATGAAACACTCGGTCTGATAAAATCCCTATCTAACAACTCCTGTAATTGTTTCTTGAGCTCCTCTAGCTCAACTAAAGCCATGCGATACGGTGGTTTCGATATAGATTCAATACTAGGCACCAAGTCATACAGAACTCCATCTCTCTTTCTGGTGGCAGCCCTAGCAATTCATCCGGAAAGACGTATGGGAATTCTCTAACCATAGAAATATCCGCTAACTCCAGATGTAACTTATCCGTATCAACCACATACGTAATAAAACCTTCAATATATTCATTTCTCAGTCAACATAGTACATTACAATTTACAACATATTTTTCAGGGTTAGGAAACATAACTGTCTTAGCATAACAATCTAAAATAACATGGTTTGATGATAACCAATCTATTCCTAAGATTACATCGAAATCACTCATGCTTAACAGTAGTGGATTAGTCATCATGTCCTTTTCCCCTACTCTTAGCTTACAATCATTTAACACATATTCTACTAGCTGACTATTATCCATAGGCGTACTAATCAACATCATCCTACTCAAAGGTGTAAGCTCTACATGCTTTTCTAACTTACATGTAATTGAAGGCGATACAAATGAATACGTGGCATCAAGATCAATTAAAACATGTGCTTCTAAATTATACATCAGGATGTTACCTCTGATCACATCCGACGAAGCATCGGTTGTCCCCTAGTCCAAGGCATCTACTCGCCCTCGTCCAATAACCTGCTTCCCTTTTTCCTCTGTTGTGGCTCTCCTCTTCGGAGCAGACATATCATCTGGAGCTCTCTCAATCTCTTTACCCTTCTGTGGGGCAATATCTATAATCTTTTGGCAAACTCTAGCCATATGTCTTGGCTTCCTACATCTGAAGTATAATCAGCTACCTCTATAGAATCTACCACATTTACTGTGCTGCTTATTGGTAGGCCTCGATCCTCCAATCACTACTCCTCTAGCTGGAGCTATAGCCGGGTATACAGAAGATCTACCAGTGTTCTCCCGTACTTTCTCGATCTTTAGTCTCTTACCAAAGAGTCTCCTCCCTCCTCGATATTTGAAACCTCGAGCACTGTCACTCACCGACCTCTTCCTATCTTTGTCTTTACCTTTCCCGCTTGTTCTGAACTCAGAGGCATTCCTCTCATAATCTTGCTCACAGAGTTGTGCCTTACGCACTGCCTCATCATAGGTAGTAATGTCGAATGGAACCAGTTTAGACCATAGTACTGGTCTCAATCCAACTATGAATCTATGGACCCTCCTAGTCTCATTACTCATGGTGTCAGGGTCATACCTTTCCAAGGATAAAAATTGAGTCTCGTACTCATCTACTGAATAACACCCCTGGCTTAACCATAAAAATTTGGCCTGCAGCCTTCGCTGAGCCATATCCGAAATAAACTGCCTCCTGAAGGCATCCAAAAATATCTCCCAACTAATCTTGGTATGTCGAACTCTTAATATGGGTCAGGTGAACTTCCACTAATGCTCTGCCGTCCCCTTTAGTAGGAATGCAGCAAATGTGACCATCTTTGAAGTTGTACACTTAAAGAATCCGTACAACTTCTCCATTTCTCTTATCCACTCTAAAGCTAAAATAGGTCGTTAACCCCTCTATAAGAAGGTGATCTAAGTTTTTGGAAATGTCGAAGTCTGTCAAGATCACAACCATACCCCAAAACATTTTCGCCTTGTCGTGGAGTAACACGTGATAGCGTATCCTAAACTGGTGGGGGTGTAGGTGTATCCGTAGGTTGTGGCACATAAACTGGCTGTACAGGTGTACCAAGTGCAGCTGCCTCTCCATGCACAGTCTTTGTATCTTGCCCCTATCCTCCTAGCATAGTCTGTGCCAGTATCTCCACTATGGTCCCAAGACGACGCTCTAGTCTCTCGAAACGTGCCTCGGTACTCTCTGGTACCTCAATGGGACCTGTAGTCTCATTTCGAATCTTTGGCCTATTTCTACGGCCTCGAGCACTATCTCTAGCCCCTCTACCACAACAAGTATTAACCATAATGGCTAAATCCCTACATTTAAAATCATTAATTAGTCTAATTTACATCTCGTATGCACTATTGTAACTGAACAAGGCACAGTACTATGAGGATGTACACTTTCCTAATTACTAATATCGATTCACATCAGACCAATTCTGCTCTGATTCCATTCTGTCGCGCCCTTCTCTTTCATGTGACCTACCAAAATCACCATAATTTTTTTTTTTTTTACATTTTACTTACCTTTCCTTCTGTCATCACTCACATCAAATGTTGGGCTGTGATTCGATATTAGTCACCCATTCAAATTTATTCATAATATGTATATAATTTAATATTCTTTCCGGTAATGTAAGCTCTTATACATTAATACAAGTATTTATATGTATACATCCCGATCGTACATTAGTTTACATAACTGTGCTGTTACAATGTTCAGTACCAAATGTCAAGTGTGTATACCTCTCGCAAGATGGATAGGCAGCAAATCAAAGTCTACAAATCTCCAATCGTGTCCACCTACTATGGATGCTCTGGAAAGAGGGAAATAATAAGGGGGTGAGCTCACAGCTCAGTAAGGAAATCAGGCAAGTAAGTAGATAACCACACTATCTACAAAATACTATGCTCATACCTTGAAATCATTTCCTTAACTATTCGTATCTCAAGCATGCATCCTGCATAAAGCTTTTATGCAATATATATAGATACAAACCATCAGTTATAAAACTGAAAATATGCTGGTTTAACACCTTCCACATTTTATGCAAAATATTGTAATTCTCATGTAATTTCACACAAATCACATTTTTCTCATGCCATTCAATTAAATCAAAATATTGCATATCATCATATTTAAAAACATGGAAATTTGGGCCTCACCCATCCCTCGAGTAACCCTTTTCACAACTCCCAAATTCACATGTTCAAGTTATAAAGCCATGTGATAGTTCAATCAAGAAACTCAATTACATTGCATGAAAATAAAATGAGATAGGCGACTACATGTTGCGAGATTATGATCATAGCTCATTTTCTGTGATCCCTGGCTACACAGTACTCGGTGTGTGGGGTCTCACAGTTGCTGTAACGGGAGGTGGGTCAAATCTCTACCGTCAGCTTTCAACTAAGGACTTGATCCAGGAGCACACTGATCCTACTGGATCCCGCTCTCACTGCTAACCAGTCCTATCCAAGTACATTCAGGTACTCACGGTACAACGTACTCCATGTGACATAGACGGTACACAGTACTCCATGAACCCTATCTCAAGGCGGGATGCTCGCCATGAGTATTAGTCTTCATACCTTGGACATACCTCATAGTCGAGATGCTCGCCATGAGTCTTAGTGGCTTACCTCACGCATTTTTAGCTTCAAGCCCTTTATTTGGGTACGTAGCTTACCTCGCACATTTTTCGATTCGAGCCCTTTATTTGGGTGCATGGCTTACCTCGTGCATTTTTCACTTGAAGCCCTTGCACAATTTTTTTGTGGCTTACCTCACATATTTTTCACTTGAAGCCCTTTATTTGTGTGTGTGGCGTACCTCGCACATTTTTTCTTCAAGCCCTTGCACATTTTCTTCGTGGCTTATCTCGCGCATTTTTTGCTTCAAGCCCTTATACATTTTTTTATGGCTTACCTTGTGCATTTTTCGCTGCAAGCCCTTTATTTAGGTGCGTGGCTTACCTCGCGCATTTTTCACTTCAAGCCCTTGCACATTTTCTTCGTGGCTTGCCTCACGCATTTTTTGCTTCAAGCCCTTTTTATGATCAGTCATCTATCAATTATTTGAAAACCTCAACAGGCAATAAAATATCAATATGGCATAAATCACAGTTCAACAAATAAAATTTCAACCTGTAGTTTAATAACAAGAAATAACATTAAACGAATTAAAGTCTCACTGCCATTATCGTTTTAAGTGTTTGGTATTCCACGTCTTTGCTATCGTCTTGCCTTGTAAGCTTTTCAAGATACAGGTGCCGGGTCCGATCATCCTCCTGACTCTGTAGGGCTCTTCCTACTTTGCCCTGAGCTTCTCATATTCCTTCAAGGCCTTGGTGAGGTACCAGCTATATACTCTCAACCGAAAATGACATTAATAGTAGCTCTTGTAGGTTCATTGTCTATTTGTTGGTTCCTATGTTCTCCCTTTCTAGCTTCATTTCTTCTTTCTTCATTTCTGCTTATATTTTCTCTGTCATTGTCGCGTCTATCACGCGGTCTATTATCTTTTCGACCACGAGCGGGGTATTGAATCCTTTCATTCCTTCACACATAGCGGTCTAACTTCCCTTCTTTAGCCAACTTTTCAAGCTGGTTCATTAGTTTACGACATTTCTCATTTGTATGACCAAAGGGAGAATGGAAACTATAGTAGAACCCATGATCTCGTCTTAAATTCCCTTCACCTCTCATGGGGATTGATGCATCCTAATTCTTTTTATCGCTGCTAAAATTAAAGCACGTGGTTCGACAAACTGTGTGTAATTAACATACTTCAATTTTGGGGCTTTATCCGATCTTCCTACATTTTTATCATCAGGCTCTCTTTCTCGTTTCCTTCCTTCCTTCAAGTCTCGTGCTGATATCATCCTCATAACCTCGTCTTGAGTAATGTACTTGTTTGCTCTTAAGAACAAGCCTGAAATTGTTGTCGGCTGATCCAAAGATAATGATTCTTGTAGCTTTTCAGACCTTGTCCCTTGTAGCATGGCTATCACCGCTACCCCAACTTGAAGATCACTTATCTTAAGAGCAGCATTACGGAATCGATCCACGTAGCTTTTGAGTGATTCCTTGTTCCCTTGCCTCAAGGTAAGCAAATAGGTGGCCTCCGTCTTCTTCTGGCTATTTATCGCAAAGGCCTTTATGAATTCACTTCTCAACTGATTAAAAGATGAGACAGACCCTTCTGGTAAACTATTGAACTATTTTAGTACACGACCAGTTATAGTTAAGGAGAATGCGCTACACATAATCTCATCCTCCCATCCATGTAATAACATTAATGACTCATAGTTCTGGATATGGTCGTAAGGATCAGTCTTTCTTGCATATGCCGTTATCTGTGGCATCTTGAATTTCGGTGACAGTGATTTTCCCATGATCGCTGAACTGAATGAGATTCTTCTTCTCTAGTTTTCTTTTGCTGAAACCAATCTTTTTTTTCTAAGATACGTTCCACCATTTTCTTCATGTCTGTGGCATCTTGTGCCATGTATGCAGGCCTATGTTGCAGCTTGCATGAATCAGTTTGATTATAGTGAACAACCTTTCTCCCATTATTCTGCATTCAGTTTTAACGAGCCCAGGATTGAAAGTTGGCCAATTTAGTTTCAGGGTTCCATGTCGGATTTACTTCCGAGTTTCTCCCAGCATGTGTGCCCATCATTCTGCACCTCTGATCTCATTATTTGGTGAGCTATTTGTGTTAAGGGACCAGGGATCTTTTGTATTCAAATATCCAGAATCTACCATAACGAGACTCTTAAAGCTTTCAATAATTTGGTGTCTATGGCCACCAATAATCTTTCATATTACATTCCTCATACCCTGACACCGTGGTTCCCCAAAACCTTGCATGGGATATTTTGTAGCTTGGAGTCGCAGGCCTTTCGAACCCTCATTCCTAGAGCCTCTCATACCCTGGAGCCTCATGCCTCATGAGATTTCATATCTAGGGTCTTTCAAAAATTTTCGTACAGGGTCTTGCGCACCCTGACGCCTCAATCCTTTTGCAGCCTCACGTATAAGGTCTACTACAGCTTCACGTAATAGATCTCTAACTGTCAGGTCCATAGGGTCTCGTGCAGCTAGGCCATTGGAGTTTGGCGCAGGCATGCCGTTAGGGTTTTATGACAACATGCGGTGAGGGTCTCACATGGGAATACCGCGAGGGTCTCACATGAACATGTTATGAAGGTCTCGCACGGACGTGCCATGAGGGTCCTGCTCGGACATGCCATAAGGGTTTCGCACGTCAATGCCATGAGGGTCTTGTGCCATCTTGTCGTGAGGGTCTGTGCGACCATGTCGAGAGAGTTTTACACAAGCATACCGTCAGGGTCTCAGACAGACATGCCTAGAGGGTCTTGTGCGACCATGCTGTGAGGGTCTCGCACCCTCCTGCTGTGAGGGTCCCATGCCATCCTGCCGTGAGGGTCTCACGTGATGATGCTGAGAGAGTCTTGTCTATCAATGCCGTCAGGGTCTCGCGCAGCTCGACCTTCTCCTACCAAATTTCAGACAGTCGCGGGCAGATTCACTTGCAGGAAGGCATATTTGAATAGATCAACCATAGCCCATAAGGCTTAGATGGTTTCTTCCCCTTGTTTTCTCATAGCTTCAAATTCAGCTATGGGAATTGTCATCATACTTGACTTTCTCTCCCCTTGGACTCTATCACTCAGGTCACCAATTGGAGAGCTTGCCATATCTTCACTTTCATCACTCCTCATCGTTGCTGATCGTGTTCTTACAATTATTGTAGAGCTAAGAGCTTTTCTTCTGTTTCCCACAGATGGTGCCAATTGTTGTTGCCAAATAGAATAATGATGTGTTGCTAATGTCTTCACTTCGATCTTCGTGTCACGTGCTACCAGAGGTTCTACAAGAAAGAGAATGATTAAAGGGATGTAGGGGTTTTTCCCTGCGTAAGCACTCCGATGCTTAAGTCATAAGGGGATTTGGCAGAGTTTCTGTAAGCAAAATAGAGACTTAGTTTCATGAATCATACCTGTCCTCCCTACTTGTTGATGGTGATTGTGCTTTTAAAGATATGAGTTTGTATCTGATTGAAACTCTCTTTCTTTATCTATATTATGATTTTTACCATGATAATGTTACAACCTTTGTAGATGAGGTTGAGATTGAATCCAACGCTAATTACTCTTTTTTAGCTTTATATATATATTTATTAATATTGTTGTTGTGTATGATAAAAAGAATAATAAAAATAAAATCAAAAAATAAAAGTGCACTACGTGGCGGCGCACGAAGAAAACAGGTGGGAGACCAGGTCTACTGCCTTTGAAACAGTATCGTGGGAAACATAAATTATGCAGTTTGGACAATTTTATCCTTAAATATTTTTGATTCTACAGGAGTCAAAAAATAGTAAAAAAAACTCAATTAGTGGATAACTACGTAATGGAAATTGGAATTAATACCTATAAATAGGGGCCAGGTATGATTCATGAAACTAAGTCTCTGTTTTCTCTACACTCTGCCAAAATTCCCTTCTAACTTAAGCATCAGAGTGCTTATGTAGGGAACAACCCCTGCGTCCCTCTGATCATTCCTTTTGTTGTAGAGTCTCTGGTAACACGTGGTACAAAGATCAAAGCGAGGACGTGAGTAAGACATCATCATTCTGTTCGGCAACAACAATTTACTCTGTCTATGGGAACCAGATAAAACGTTTTTAGCCTTACAATAATGGTACGGACACGTTTAGCAGCGATGAGAATGAAGATACAGTGAGCTCTCCAATTGGTGACTTAGGCAATGGAGTCCAGGGGGAGCCAGAGACGAACATGATGACAATACCCATGACAAAATTTGAAGCCATGAAAAATCAAGGGGAAGAGACCGTTCAAGCCTTAAAAACTATGGTGTATGTGTTCAAGGATGCTTTTCCGTGAGTGATTCTGCCACCTACCATCCAGAACTTGGAGGGAGAAAGGTGTATTGCGCAAGACCCTAACAGCCTGGCTACGCGAGACCCTGATGGCATGTTTGTACGAGACCCTCATGGCATCTTAGCGTAAGACCCTCATGGCGTGGGCTCGAGAGACCCTCACGACATGTGAGACTTTGGCGACGTGGCGTGAGACCCTTATTGCATGCGAGACACTCATGACATGCAGGACCCTGGCGGTATGGTGCGAGACCCTCACGGCATGCAAGACCCACATGGCGTGGTGCGATACCCTCACATCATGCAAGACTCTCGCAGCATAGCGTGAGACCCTCACGACATGTAAGACCTTAGTGGCATGGCTCGAGACCCTCACAGCATGCGGGACCCTGACGACATGACGCGAGACCCTCACGATATGCAAGACCCTCGAGGCATGGCGTGAGACCCTCAAGGCATGCAAGACCCTGTCGGCATGGCTCGAAACCCTCACGGCATGTGGGACCCTGGAGGCGTGGCGCGAGACCTTAATGACATGCAAGACCCTCACGGCATGCGGGATCATGGCTGCATGCCGCGAGACCCTCACGGTATGTGGGACCCTAGTGGCATGGCACAAGACCCTCATGACATGTAAGACCCTCGCAGCATGGCGCGAGACCCTCGCAGCATGGCGCGAGACCCTCACAACACCCTGGCGACATGGCGTGAGACCCTCACTACATGCGAGACCCTCGCGACATGACTTGAGACCCTCACGGCATGCGGGACCCTGGCGACATGGGGCTAAACCCTCACGACATGTAGGACCCTGGCGACATGGTGGCGCGCGAGACCCTTACGGCATGGCGACGCTAGAACTGCAGAGTCATGGTACAAAGAATTCAACAAGGGAGATTATTGGTGGTTGGAGACGCCAAAGTATTGGAAACCTTGAAAGTCTGCTATGGTAGGTTCTAGATATTTGGATGCGAAAGAACCTTGGCTCCATAACATAAATGGCCCGTCGAATAATGGAATAGGAGGTGCTGGAATGATCCAAGAAACTCGAAAATGGATCGGATTCGGAACCCTAAAGCAGAAATGGAAAACTTACCACCTCGAACTAATCAGAAGCGAACTCATAACCTTCAAGGTAAGAGAAAAGATGTTGTTGATTATGATCAGACTGATTCAAGTAACACCGAAAGGGTGCAGAATCGACCTACACCCATGGCACAAGATACTGCAGATATGAAGAAAATGGTGGAACAAATCTTGGAGGAAAATAGATTAGTTTCGGCTAAAGAAAACCAGAGGAGAATAGTCCCATTCAATACAGCGATCATGGAAAAATCGTTACCCCCAAAATTTAAGATATCGCAGATAATGACATATACTGGGAAGGCTGACCCTTATGACCACATTCAGAATTATGAATCGTTAATGCTACAGCATGAATAGGAAGACAAGATCATGTGTAGGACAGTCTCCCTACCCTTGACTGGTCATGCATTGAAGTGGTTCAATAGTTTACCAGAAGGGTCCATTTCATCTTTTAATCAATTGAGGAGCGAATTTCTAAAGGCCTTTGTGATAAATAACCAAAAAAGGAAAGAGGCCACTTATCTGCTTACCCTAAGACAAGGAAATAATGAATCACTGAAAAGCTATGTAGATTGGTTTCATTATGCTAATCTTGAAGTACAGAATCTATAAGTTAGAATAGCTGTGATAGCTATGCTACAAGGGACAAGGTCTGAAAAATTGTAAGAATCACTATCTTTGGATTAGCCAACGACGATTTCAGACTTATTCTCTAGAGCAAATAACTATGTCGATCAAGAAGAGGTGATGAAGATGATACCAACATGCGAATTTAAGGAAGGAAGGAAGCAAGAAAGAGAGTCCGATGATAAAAATACAGAAAGATCAAATAAAGCCCCAAAGTTGAAGTATGTTAATTACAGGCAGTTCGTCGAACCACGTGTTTCAATCTTAGCAGCAATAGAAAGAACTGGGATGCTTCATTCTCCATGAAAGGTGAATGGAATTTAGGACGAGATCTTGGGTCTTACTGTAGTTTCCATTTTGCCTTAGGCCATACAATTGAGAAATGCCGAGAACTAATGAACCAACTTGAAAAATTGGATAGAGAAGGGAAAAAGTTAGATCATTATTTATGGAGGAAAGAAAGGATTCGATACCCTGTTCATGGCTGAGGAGACAATAGACCGCATGATAGACGCGACAATGATAGAGAAAATATGAGGAGAAATGAAGAAAGAGAAAGGAGGCTAGAAGGGAAGAACATATGAACCAACAGATAAACAATGAACCTACAAGAGCTGCTATTAATGTCATTTTCGGTTGAAAGTACATAACTGGTAGCTCACTAAGGCCTTGAAAGAAGATGAGAAGTTCAGGGCAAAGTAGGAATAGCCCTACAGAGTCAGGAGGGTGATCAGACCCGGCACCTGTATCTTGAAAAGCTTACATGGCAAGAAGATAGCAAAGACATTGAATACCAAACACTTAAAACCATACTGGCAGTGAGACTTTAATTCCTTTAATGTTATTTCTTGTTATTAAACTATAAGTTGAAATTTTATTTGTTGAACTGTGATTTATGCCATATTACATGTTGAGGTTTTCAAATAATTGATAGTTGATTGATCGTACAAAGGGCTTGAAGTGAAAAGTGCGCGATGTAAACCATGAGGAAAAAGTGCAAGGGCTTGAAGCGAAAATTGCGCGAGGTAAGCTAAGCACTCAAACAAGGGCTTAAAGCGAAAAATACGCGAGGTAAGCCACGCACACAAATAAAAGGCTTGAAGTGAGAAAAGAGTAAGGTAAGCCACAAAGAAAATGTGCAAGGGCTTAAAGTAAAAAATGCGCGAGGTAAGCCACACACCCATATAAAGGGCTTGAAGCGAAAAGTGAGCCATGTAAGCCATGAAGAAAAAGTGCAAGAGCTTGAAGCAAAAAGTGCTCAAGGTAAGCTAAGCACTCAAACAAGGGCTTGAAGTAAAAAGTGTGCGACGTAAGCCATAAAGAAAAAGTGTAAGAGCTTAAAGCGAAAAGTACAAGAGCTTGAAGTGAAAAGTGTGCGAGGTAAGCTAAGCACTCAAACAAGGGCTTGAAGCGAAAAATACGTGAGGTAAGCCACGAAGAAAATTTACAAGGGCTTGAAGCGAAAAAAGCGGGAGGTAAACCATGCACCCATATAAAGGGCTTGAAGCGAAAAGTGCGCAATGTAAGCCATAGAGAAAAAGTGCAAGAGCTTGAAGCGAAAAGTGCGCGAGGTAAGCTAAGCAATCAAACAAGAGTTTGAAGCAAAAAATGCGCAAGGTAAGCCACGAAGAAAATGTGCAATGGCTTGAAGCGAAAAGTGCACGATGTAAGCCATGAAGAAAAAGTTCAAGAGCTTAAAGCGAAAAGTACGCGAGGTAAGCTAAGCACTCATACAAGGGCTTGAGGTGAAAAATGCATGAGGTAAGCCACGGAGAAATTGTGCAAGGGTTTCAAGTGAAAAATGCACGAGGTAAGCCATGCACCCATATAAAGGGCTTGAAGCAAAAAGGGCGCGATGTAAGCCATGAAGAAAAAGTACAAGAGCTTGAAACGAAAAGTGCGCGAGGTAAGCTAAGCACTCAAACAAGGGCTTGAAGCGAAAAATGCGCGAGGTAAGCTACACATCCATATAAAGGGTGAAAAGTACGCGATGTAAGCTATGAAGAAAAAGTGCAAGAGCTTGAAGCAAAAATTGCTCGAGGTAAGCTAAGCACTTAAACAAGGGCTTGAAGCGAAAAGTGCGCGATGTAAGCCATGAAGAAAAAAGTAAAAGAGCTTGAAGCGAAAGGTGTGCGAGGTAAGTTAAGCACTAAAACAAGGGCTTAAAGAAAAAAATGCGCGAGGTAAGCCACGCACCCATATAAAAGGCTTGTAGCAAAATATACGCGAGGTAAGCCACGAAGAAACTGTGCAAGGGCTTCAAGCGAAAAATGCGCGAGGTAAGCCATGCACCTATATAAAAGGCTTGAAGCGAAAAATACGCGAGATAAGCCACGAAGAAACTGTGCAAGGGCTTCAAGCGAAAAATGCACGAGGTAAGCCATGCACCTATATAAAAGGCTTGAAGCGAAAAATGTGCAAGGTAAGCCACGAAGAAACAGTGCAAGGGCTTGAAGCGAAAATTGCGCGAGGTAAACCACACACCCAAATAAAGGGCTTGAAGAGAAAAATGCGCGAGGTAAGCCAGCATCCAAATAAAGGGCTTGAAGTGAAAAATGCACGAGGTAAGCTACGCACCCATATAACGGGCTTGAAGCAAAAAATGCGTGAGGTAAGCCACAAAGAAACTGTGCAAGGGCTTGAAGCGAAAAGTGCACGAGGTAAGCCACACACCCATATAAAGGGCATGAAGCGAAAAAAGTGCAAGAAAAACTACTCTCTCGAAATAAATCATACTTACAAAAGAAAATGATATTTGTATGAGGCTCATTTTACAAAGACACCGCTACTAAAGCGTGTTTAACACTTTGTTGGGAGCCTAAAAGAGGAAAAATGTTATGAATCGACCGAAGGTCAGATTCTCTAAGCCTAGAAGAGGAATCTAAATTTATTATCCTGCTACTTTATCCGACCATTGAGGAGAAAGTAATAAAATCGAAGATTAGAAAATATAAAAAATCAAGCAGATATCCTTAGCCGGAGAACTTGAGAATTTAATGTCAGAGTTTGATTTGAAAATTTGAACACAAGACATGGGCTAAGAATTTAATTTCAAAGTTTTACTTGAGGATGTGATGTGAGACAACGACGAGAATATATGTACTCTTTCGCAATGTTATACCTAGCTAAAGAGTGGGGAACAATTGTTGTGTATGATAAAAAAATAATAAAAATAAAAGTAAAAAATAAAAGTACGCCACGTGGTGCACGAAGAAAACAGGTGGGAGACCGGGTCTACCATCTTGGAAATGTATCGCAGGAGACATAACTTATGCAGTTTGGAGAATTTTATCCTTAAATATTTTGATTCTACACGACCCAAAAAATAGTAAAAAAAATACTCAATTAGTGGATAACTACATAACTGAAGGTGGAATTAATCCCTATAAATAGGGGCCAGGTATGATTCACGAAACTAAGTCTCTATTTTCTCAATAGAAACTTTGCCAAAATTCCCTTCTGACTTAGCATCGGAGTGCTTACGTAGGGAACAACCCCTACGTCCCTCTGATCGTTCTTTTTCTTACAGCATGACTTTTGTGATTATTGTGAAAAGAGGTTTTGTAAACATTTTGAGAAAGAATATTAACAGACGGGCTCCCTATTTAACTATTGCATGAAATGCTTCTAATGAGTGATTGAAGGGAGATTTGCCCTCTCATTGATGACTATACATAGAGCCCCTTCTATTTCTTTTCTGTGTGAAATTATGCTAGAGCCTGAGGGGTAACGGTAGATTGAGTAGCCTTGCTCACAAGCTATTTTCAAAGGGGATTTTGAGAAAAGCAAAAGAGTACTCGATGCCTCGGGTTATGCTGTGTGTTCCACTCGAGATGCTTGCACTAGATTTTAGGAATCATGCTGAAGCCTTCGAGTATTGCTGTGTGTCTTGCTCTGACTATGCTTGCGTGTAATTTCCTAGTAATATCGTGCTCGATGCCTCAGGTATGCTGTGTGTCTTACGCTGAGCTGCTCGCACGAGGTTTTTATGATTGTACTGTGTTGAGCAAAACCGTGTTAGAGCCGTCATGTATTACTGTGTGTCTTACATTGACCTGCTCACACATGGTTTATGAATGTGATGTAATGAGTACAAAACTTTGCTAGAGCCTTCGTGTACTGCTGTGTTTCTTGTACTGACCTGCTCGCACGAGATTCTGAGACAATGGAAATGGGTAATAAGGATCCACGGGAGCACGATGTACCATGAGCGTTAGTCATGGGGTACGATAGGTCATGAGTTCAGTATGAACTGAAGGGATAGTTGATCCGCCTCCCCAAGCGTAGGGTTCCAGCACACCTGATCAGTGTTGCCTAGAATCTGACTATGGCCATAAGTCTGATATTTATCTGTGTGATACGACATTATCACTACTGTGTGAGGTGACATATGTCCCCCTGCTGTGTGTCTGGGGATATGATAACCCATGATTATGTCTCATATCAAATTGTTGTGTGCAAAGTGATTTTTAAATATGTACTCAACATTTTCAAATATGAGTTTTGTGAATTGGAATATGCTGTGTGATTCTGTGCAGATATGCATATACCCATCTAGCGAATTAACAGTTTCGCAATTGATGGAAGCTATTTTAAAGAGAGTGCATATGTTTTATAAGGAAAATGAATGTATATATATTTTAAGCATATAAATAGTTTAGTTATCTACCTGTTTTCATATTTTCCTTACTGAGCGTGTTAGCTCACCCCCTTATTTCCTCTTCCACATATACTACGCAGTAGTGAGTACACTGCATCATCCCTGCTATTGTGTTTCTTCGGTCATCCAGCAGTATTGAAAGGTATACACTCGAGATGAAAAATTTTGTATCTTGTAAATTAATGCATAGTAAAGTTTGTATTTTGTATTTTGGGGGATGTATATAATAGAAATTGATGTAAAACTTCCGTATATATATATATATATATATATATATATATATATATAAGTCCAGTTTCTATTCTACTTCATTTGTATAAATTTATTTAAACTAAAATGGATGAGATATGGTTTTGATGTTGACTCATAGCCCAATTGTAAGTGGTAAGGTAAAGGTCACAGATAGAGAGAGATAGGGTCAAGACAAAGAATCATTCTGAGGATTCTGAATCATCCAGAAAGAAGCCCGGACGTGCCATCACCTCCCTTCAGAACTTATCGCAGTCGGTATTATACATTTCCCCATTCTTGCATTTTTTTCGACCTCTGTCCAAGCCGAATTAGGTCTTGGCCAAATAAGATGATTTGTTCTAAATTCAAATCCCTATAACATATAAAATATTGAGGGCAAAAGAAGGTCGTTTGGTGGGTGAAAAGCTAGTGAGAAGTGAGGTGTCCAAATCTGTCTTGTTTCGGTAACTGAAAGAAAGTGAGGTTCCTGATTTTTTTTGGTGATGTTTTGAGCTTGTTTGTGATGATTTAAGTTGTGTACATGTTTTTTTTTTTAATAACCAAGGGTTGCTGTTAGAGGAAGAATCTCGGGTCAAACTTGGTCAAACCCGAGGTAAAGTTGTTGGAAGATGATGAATTTGATATATTCTTATGTTTGATGGATTTGCATAATTTTCGCTAAAGCAAAATGTCAAATTTATGTTCTAGGGTTAGAACATGTTGTGGACAGCCAAGGGTTTGGTTGGAAATGATAAAATTTGGCTATGGTCTTGATTGTTGTTAATACCGAAAAAGCTCGATTTAAGCTTGGGTTAAGTTCAAAATAACTAGAATGATCAAACAGATGTACCATTAGGAAAAATAGGTTCGACCACTATGGGAAGAATATGTAGATGTATAAATGTGATGGTTTTGATGATGGTAAATGATTAGTTAGACCGAGTAAAGCGGGTTAAGCTTTCAGTTTAATCAGAATTATTGAATGAAGTGAAATTTAACTATTTTGACAAGTTGTGAGCATTATGTAAGTGTTAGAATATATATGTAAAATACGATTTAGAGTATTTAGAAATGATGGAGAATAAAGTTGAGCTTAAAGAAAATGAAATACTGAAAAGGCACAGTTATTAGTAAAATCGAATAAAAAGACCAAATAGCGAAAAATGGTCTCGTTTAAGCATGGTTATACTCACGTGATGTATATGAGAGTATGTTAAAGTAAAAGTAAATACTGATCGATGATTTCGATGTTGTTTGAAACAACTAAGGCTTTGACATGTAAATCGAAGTAAGTTCGACAACCAAGGTCAAGCATTATCCGAGACTTAATACATAAGGGACTTCTATAAGCTATAGAGATAGCTGTACGTTCATCTATTGAGTTTTTCATAGGTAGATATATGTTGTAGGATATATAGTTATAGTGATATCAGTGTTTTGAAACCAATTGTACCGACCACCCTATACAATCTAAATTAGAATGAGAATCCCATGTACAGCACATCACTTCAGGATCTGCATGGTTGCAATGATTTATCGTCTACTGCTATTTATAACTGTAATAGGATAGGCTGGCTCTTGATTTTAATGTTTGCATAAAATGGCACACGTTTCAAAATTAAGCGTGCTTGGGTGGGGGAAATTCCATGGATGGGTGAACTCCTAGGAAGTTTTCGGGTGAACTCCTGGGAAGTTTCCACCCATACTTCTTTTGCACCATTTTGCTTACAACGCTCCTATTTTCAAACCGTTTTCAACGTTGTGCTAAGCCGGGTGTTGACTGTGTGTTACACTTGCCAGGCTAGCACCGAATTTTGAGACCGGGCACAAGATGACTATTGATATTGGGGGTAAATCTTGAGATTACTCGGTGCCCTCAGTAATCTATCGCATATCAATCTGACATCCTCAGAGGCCTGCTGAACCAAGTCAGGAGTAAATAACTGTCTGTCAATAATCTCTTCTCATCCAATAGGGGAACGGCATCTGCGACCATACAATGCTTCATACGGTGTCATCTTGATACTCGAGTGATAACTATTATTATAGGCGAACTTGACTAATGGCAAATGATCATCCCAAGAGCCTCCAAAATCCAGCACACACGTTCTCAACATATCCTCCAGAGTCTGTATAGTCCTCTCTGACTGATTATCTATCTGAGGATGGAAAGCGGTGCTAAATCTCAATTGGGTCCCCAACGCTTCCTGGAAGTGTTTCCAAAAATAGGAAGTGAAGCGGGCATCCCTATCAGAAACAATGCTCACTGGAATGCCATGTAGCCTAACAATCTCTCGAACATATAAGTTCGCCAATGTACTCAGAGCATCCGTAGCACTCATAACTAAGAAATGTGTAGACTATCCACAATCACCCAGATGGCATCGTGACCTCTGCGGGTCCTCGGTAATCCTATCACAAAATCAATGGTGACATGCTCCCACTTCCATGTTGGTATCGGTAGAGGCTGCAATAATCCTATAGGCTTCCAATGTTCTACCTTTACCTATTGCCAGACGAGACATCTCGTGACATACTCTGCTATGTCTCTCTTCATCCCAGACCACCAATAAACTCTCTAGAGATTCTTATACATCTTTGTACTCCCCGAATGTACTGTATACCTCGCTGAGTGAGCCTCAGATAAAATCATCCTCCTAATCTCAAGATCCTCAGGAGCACATATCCTACCTTTGAACCTTAGTAGTCCATCAGTACTCAATCCAAAATTGGTATCTGCACCTGCTTGTACCATCAACTCAATACATCGCTGATCACTCTGCTGAGCCTGTCGGATACGATCAATCAACTTCGGCTCCAACCTCAGACTCGCAATAATCTCAACTCTGTCAATCTCAAGTGGTGCTATGTCTAAACTGAGGCTCACGAACTGCTCTAACAAGTCATGTTCTCGAACCATCAAAAATGATACCAACCCTAGGCTCTTCCTGCTCAAAGCATCAGTAACTACATTAACCTTACCCAGGTGGTATAATATCTCGCAATCATAATCTTTCAGGAGCTCGAGCCATCTCCTCTGTCTCATGTTCAGCCCCTTCTAGGAGAATAAATACTTTAGACTCTTATGGTTTGTAAAAATCTGAAACTTCTCACCATATAAGTAATGACGCCATATCTTCAGTGCAAACACTATAGCCGCCAACTCCAAATCATGGGTTGGATAGTTCCTCTCGTGGTCTTTCAACTGTCTAGATCCATAGACAACTACCCTCCCATCCTACATTAATACACAGCCCAGTCCCTGATACGATGCATCTGTATATACCGAGAAACCTCCTGAGCTGGTAGGAATTGTGAGAATCAGAGCAGTGGTCAATCAATGCTTCAGCTCCTGAAAACTCCTCTCACAGGCATCATCCCACCCAAACTCAACATCCTTCCGTGTGAGACATGTCAACGGAGCAGCTAATCTAGAGAAACCCTCAACAAACCTCCTGTAGTATCCTGCCAAACCCAAAAAACTCTGAATCTCTGTGACTGTCTTGGGCCACTCCCACTGAACAACTACCTCTATCTTGGATGGGTCTACTGATATCCCATCCATTGATATCACATGGCCCAGAAAAGAAATCTGCTCCAACCAGAAGTCACACTTACTGAGTTTGGCATACAACTGTCTCTCTCTGAGGGTCTGTAGCACTATCCTCAAGTACTGCTCGTGATCCTCCCTAGATCCGGAGTATACCAAAATATCATCGATAAACACAATCACAAACCGATCCAAGTATGGCTTGAACACATCATTCATCAAAGCCATGAATGCTGCAGGGGCATTAGTTAACCCAAATGGCATAACCAAAAACTCATAATGAACATAACAGGTCCTAAATGCTGTCTTAGGCACATCCTCTCTCCCTCCGTATCCTCAGCTGATGATACCTAGACCTCAGATCAATCTTAAAAAAGACCTGTGCTCCCCGAAGCTGATCCAACAAATCATTAATACATGGAAGGGGATACTTGTTCATAATGGTAACCTTATTCAACAATCTTAATCTATGCACAATCAGAGGCTGCCATCTTTCTTTCTCACAAACAATATCGGAGCTCCCCAAGGTGACACGCTCGGTCTAACAAACCCCTTCTCAAGCAGATCCTGTGTGAGATCTGAGAATTTTAGATATATTTTAATGATGTAATAAGAACTTGAAGTGTAATTTATTGAGCTAAGTGAATTGTGGAAATTATATTTGGAGATTTATATGTTAAGTGTTTAAAATAAGTGTGAAGCTATGAGGACAGATCGATCTGGGAGAAGGAGAGATCGATCTGGTAAGTTAAAAACGACAAGGAAGGAGGAATTTAAGGAGCAGATCGATCTCCAATGGAAGAGGATCGATCTCCTTATGATTCTGTTTGAAAGAAGATCGATCTCATGAGGAAGGGATCGATCTCCAAACGTTTCTGTTTGGGAGAAGATCGATCTCCTCAAGGAGCAGATCGATCTCATAAAGCCATAAAGAGATCGATCTCACCCTTCGACAGATCGATCTCCTAGGCATAAAATTACCCCAAATCGTCCCCAAATTCAAATGCAGATCGATCTCATCAAGAGCCAGATCGATCTCCTACCCTCAGTCTATATAAGGAACCCCTGCTTTCTCATGCAATTTCATTTTCTCTCTTTTCCAACCCCCATTTCTGTCGAAGCCCTAGCTTTCTCACTCATCCAAAGCACCCATTTCCGTCTGAATTAGAGGTTGTGGCAAGAAGGGAAGTTGTTCCTCGTCAAAGGGAGAACAACACACTAAGAAATCGAAGGACGAATCGAATCGAGGCATGGGTTGTGCACCTCACAAGCTTTGGGTAACTTTTAAACCTCGATCTTGATATTTGAGATGATTTTGGTAATGATAGTTGTTGGCATTGTGATGAAGTAGTTGGAAAATGATTAGGGATTGATGAAATTACAATGTAGTTGGAGTGATGTTGATATTTAGCAATTTTGGTAATTTTGGGAATTTTGAGCTATAAATGGAAATTTTGACAATGTGGTGAATTAGCGTAGATAATTTGGCAAGAGAGATATAGGACATTGAGATGTTATGAATGAGATTTTAGTTTAGGGTAGAATTACGAGAATCAAGAGATTTGAGGTGTTATGAGCAATTATGCTCGATTTTGGAGAATTGAGGTTACTGTGATGATGAATATTGATGTTTTAATATCGTTTGGACAGCTCAGAAGTTCCAGAGTGGAATGCGAGACTAGTCCGTGCCAAGGGGGAAACGATTGCACTATACGAGGTGCAAAGAGGTAAGGAAAATTAAACCAATTATGTATGTGATTTGTAAACTGTTATAGCATGAAATGTGATTTATAAAACAAGCATGTTGAGTGTTTTCTTGTGATATAATTGCACACGGTTTTTATAGCCGGTTGGAGCCCATTATTTTATGAGTTTATAAGCTGAGTGTGAAATTGCTTTATAAACCGTTGAATTTGTGTGAGTAATGAATTGGGCTCTACGTTAAGGCGATCTTGAGATTTGAGAAATGTGTGCGTGTTTTGCCGATTGGGACTCGGTTTCAATATGTTTTGTGTTGTGTACAAAACGATTTTAAATGAATTTTACTAGAGAAAAACCACTATGAGTTCTACGTGAAGGCAAACTAGTCTTATGTGATAAAGACTTAGGTGTGTAATTCTGAGTACACACCGGGCATTGCTCTGGTAGCATGTAAGCCCGATTCTTCTCCGTTCTGGTAACGTGAGAACCCTATTTGGTAGCCGTTGCCACGTGAAACCCTATCCTGTGGCTATGCCACGCGTGAATTTAAATCAGTGGCTATGCCACGTGTGTTTAGTGGTTGTGCCACGTGTGAATTTAAATCAGTGGCTATGCCACGTGTGTTTAGTGGCTGCGCCACTTGCATTACTATTACAGTGATTTTATCACGTTTATTGAGAAAGCGATTATCGCATTATTTTCACATGCTTTGTTACTGCTCTATACTGAGCATTTTACTTCATGTTTTCACATGATTTGAGATATGAGAATGTCGTTTTGAGTACTTTCGTGCTATGGTTTTCAAATGAGTATAATGAGTTTCACATACAAATAAATATTTTGTGATGTGCATTTTGGTTTATATAATGAGTCCCTTACCCCCTTTACTGAGCGATTTAGAAGTTCACCCTATTTTCTTTTCCCCCCCAGATTTCTTCAAGTGAAAAAGGGTTTCCCTGCGACGTACGGAGTAGTGGCTAGTGGAGGACTTGAGCTCCAGGCCATATATTGTATTTTGAGGTATCATTTATCCTTTCATGTACCCAGACAATTATCGTTATTGCAGACACTTGATGTATAACATTGTATGGGATGTATTAGGATTAATTAACTTGAGATCGAGTAATGTATATGATGTGGTATATACTGTTTAATGACGAGATCCTGAGGTATGATAAGTGTGACGATGTATGACACTGCACAGGAATGCACTCTTAGTTGAGAATTGATGAGTAAAAAGTTTTAAATTTGCCCTATTTTCCACGTTTCCGGGGCGTGACATCTTGTAACTGCTTTCTCAGCTCCTCCAACTCAATCGGAGCCATCCTATACGATAGTCTAGAAATTGGTTTTGTACCAGGTACCAAATCTATTCCAAACTCCATCTCTCTGGCTAGTGGTAATCCTGGTAAATCATCTGGAAATGTATCAGGAAACTCCCTAACCACAGGAATGTCTCTCAAATCCGATCGTACCTGGTCCGTATCAACCACATATGCGATAAATTCTTAAAAATATAAGTCATAAAATCAGCAAAAATTCATTGCTCCATTTAGAACAACCACTGATTTTATTACTTTTCAGGGAAATTTTACAATACATCTTTCGGGGGTATTAAACGTTAATGTCTTAGAAAAGCAATCTAACACAACATGATTGGCAGCCAACCAATCCATTCCTAGTATGACATCGAAGTCCCTCATATATATCAAAATAAGGTCGGCTGACATTTCCTTTTTCTCGACTTTCAATTTACTGTCCCTGACTACATACTCTACTAGCTGACTAGTGTTTATGGGGGTAATTATTAACAATTTACTACTCAGAGGGGTAAGCTTTACATACTTAAACAATTTATATGCAAATGAAGGCGATACGAATGAATGCATGGCACCAGGATCAATCAAAACATATGCTTCTAAATCAAAGATCAGGATGGTACCTTTCACCACATCCGATGATTGGTCTGTCGTACCCTGGTCCAAGGCATGGACTCGCCCTGTACCCATCACTTGCTTCCCTTTCTCCTCAACGGTAGCTCTCCTTCTCTGAGCAGGAACCTACACTAGAGCTCTCTCAAGCTCCTTGCCCTTCTTTGAGGCAGTGTTCAGTCTCTCTGGGTAATCTCTCACCACATGCCTTAGCCTCTCACAAAGGTAACATACTACTGTAGCTATAGGCACTGGACAAGTCTGGTACCATGATATCTACCACATCACCTACATCGATCAGTAGTAGGGCGTGGTCCTCCAATGACAATGCCTCTAGCTTGGGGTAAAGCCGAATGATCAAGGGATCTAGCTATCCTCTCCTGAACCTCCTCAATTTTTGGCATCTTATCAAAGAGCCGTCCCCCTCTCCTGACAAATCTTTCTCTCCCAGATCTCTTCTGGTCTCTGTCTCTACTCCTAATGATCTTTCCTGACTCGGAGACGTTTCGCTCATAATCCTGCTCACATAACTGAGCTCTATGTACTGCCTCCTTATAAGTCGAAATATCAAAGGGAGCCAATTGAGATCTGATGGCTGGTCTTAGTCCATCTATAAACTTTTAGACCTTCCGGTCCTCATTGCATGTCGTCTCTAAATCATATCTCCCCAAAGAAATGAATCGAGTCTCATACTCATCAATAGATTGGTTCCCCTGAACCAAACTCATAAACTCCATCCTCAGCTTCCGTTGTGCAGTCGCGGGAACATACTGCCTCCTAAAGGCATCCAAAAATATCTCCCATTTGACCTCGACATGTCGAGCTCTCTAAATAGGCTCGGTAGATCTCCACCAATGCTCTGTCATCCCCTGAAATACAAATACTGCAAAAGCAACCCACCCGGTAGTAGTGCACCTGAAAAGCCTATATAACTTCTCCATCTGATGCACCCAATCCTCTGCTACTACTGGATCCTTCCACCCATAGAAGGCTGGAGGTCTAAACTTCTAAAAGTGTCTAAATCTATCAAGCTCACACTCATATCCAGCATCTTGAGCTGGCGGGGGTCTCACTACCTATGCAGCCTGAGCCTGAACCTCGGGTAACTTTGCAGCCTGTGCCGGCATCTCAGGAGCAACTGCTGCCTGTCCTACCGGATCTTGTCTATCCCTAGCCCCAAGTGCTACTTGCTACGCTACAATCTCAACTAGGCTCTCAATACTCCACTCAAGTCTAGCGAAGCGTGCCTCGTCTCATCTGGTCTCACAGCAGTACCCTCGGGTGCCGGACCAGTCTATATCCCATCACCACGGCTTTCAGGCCTACCCCTACAGCCTCTAGCACGTGTACCAGCCCCTCTACCACTGCAGGGGACCAATATAATGTAAATCCTGAAAGCCAAGATCATTTGTTAATTTAATTCCTATCTAGTATACAATTTGACATCTCATACAACATAATACTCAGGGGGATGTAAATTTTTTTTTTAACGACCACTACCGACTCTTATCCGACTAACACTAACTCTTAATTGTATATGCATCGATAATGATTCACGTCCGGCCGACCCCTGCTCTGATACAACTTTTTACTGTCACGACCCAATACTTACCAAAAATCAGTACAATTTTTTTCGCTTTTGGAAAATCTTTCTGACCTCCTTGTGACAGATCCCTCTGAACAGGTCGGGCTGTGAATCAATATTGATACATCATTTTAACCATTAAGAAATATCACATGTATATATGCATACTGATATCATTTATCATATAATAGAGTGGTCGGTATGTTGTATACATCACATGATTCCTATACATGTACAATTAATCTACTTATATTTACATCCCCAAATATTCCTTCATATACACTACTGTGCTGTAAGCATACTAATACAAAATTCTATACATGGTGTATACCTGACAGTCGATGGGAACCACAGATAATCAGTTATGCCGTCTACTCTCTACACCCGCTATCTCTAAGGTGGAAACTCTGAAAGGGGGTGGAAAATGAAAGGGTGAGCTCCACATGCTCAGTAAGGCAATAATATAAACGGGTATATAGCTATACTATCTACATGCTGATAGAAAATCAGGATATGTGAGCATGAGGTAAAAACAATGATATGCCATACAAATAAGTATCATCTATTTTAAAACAGGAAATGGCATATAAAACATGGAATGATTCTTATGTGAAAACATCTCATGCTCAATTGAATCAATCAATTTAAAACACCCCATTTAGCTTAAAAATGTAATAAACTCAATAGATCAAATCCAATTCAACAAAATAAATTGTTATAAAATTTTGTTATAAAATCACCCTTCTCTCAGGGTTACAAGTCATGAAAGTTTCATAAAATCCCTCCGTGAAAAAATCAAATCTTAATTGAATTCATAAGAAGATCGGGGCCTAACCCCTCCCTCGGGTCTACCCTGGTCTATCAAGACCAAAGAATTTATCATGTGAGACATGTAGGTGACTATATTGGTAATATCCAGGACTATGGCAATATCCTTGTGATCCCTGGCTACACGGATCCTAGTGTGTGGGGTATCACACCTGAAACGGGAAGTGGGTCAGTCCTACCTGTCAGAACAACATAAGATCAGGACTGCGAGGGCAAGGCTTGCTTCCTCATGGCTAATGCCACTCCACTCCAACAATCCCCATGGTACAACATACTCCATGTGATATACACAGTACAACGTACTCCATGAACCCAATCTCAGTCAGGGGGTGCCTGCAATAGGTCTTATCCACCCATGCCAATTATGTCTCAGTATGCACGTGTGAGCATATCATCTCACTGTGACACATAGTCTACAGGAGAAAGCTTCAGCACGGCTTCATGCATATACATGATATCTAAAAACCTCGTGCGAGCGAAGCTCCTGCACAGTTTTATAGAAATTAATGAAATATGTGTACGATCATCGCTCCAGTGCGACTTAAAATAATTATAAATTCAATTAAAATCCAATTACGAGAAATGATCTAGTACGGATATGTATTAAAAAAAACTCAGTGAAAACCTCGTACGAGAAAAAACTCCAGTACGGTAGTCATGTGAAATAAGTCTGTAAAATAGTGCGAGCAAGACTCCAACACTCTGTGTATGAGTTAAAATATTAATTCCAGTGTGAGCAGTGCTCTAGCACGATTAAAACTCATATAAAACTGGTAGGTGGCTCAATTTCATCAAAACATGTCAATTAAATATCAATTGGCACCTAACCTGTGCCTTTTCACTTAAAACATGAAAATAATAGCCAACCTATTCATAAATTTCTCGAATTAAGGCAATGTCATAATAAAAATATCAAAATCATGAAATTCATGCAATTTCATAGCCTTACTACCCTTTTTGAAAATTTCCTAACCGATGGCAAAATAGTAATTTGTCGTGTTTTCCATATTTTTCGCAAAAATTATTATTCTGTTTTCAGGTAGCCTAATGAATTTAATGTAATGTAAATTCCCTTGAAACTACGTACAACTACCTCTAAATGCTTATAAAATTCCCTTACCTGGAATCACGAGCGAGCTTATCCCGTCTCGACCGTACCATGTCTCTTAATCCAATTCGCTCCAACCTAAGTCTACGGAGCTACATGTAACCACATATTGGTTCAGTTCAAATATACTTATCAGTATTTCACTCTTACTGATCGAATCTAAAGAACTGGGTTCGTTTTACTTTATTGGGCCCGATTGCACCTTAATGGGCCTCGACCCCTTTTTCAGCCCGTTTCCACTTATTAAATCCCTTCGTCAGGTCTACTGGGCTCATTTGACTTACCAATACTCATCGGGCTTCGTTCCAAACTCATTGGATAACCCGTATACTATTTACGATAATTACTTTAAATTTCGAATACAATTCCTTTTATGCAGAATTAATCCATAAAATTCGTAAAATAATCTTAACTCTGCATTAAGGACTCAAATTGTCGTAATTAAAGTGTACTTACCCATTGTTATACGGGGTATGAAAATTGGAGCTCAATCGGCTCTCGTTTGGGCTCTGTCGTAGAAATGCACAATTAGATTAATTCGGGTTATTTTTCATTAATATAATATTAAATTAATTCTCGAAATTTAACCGCAGGTCAATCTCGACCCTCGGTAAAATTTCTTTCCTTTTTCCCCTTTCTTTCTTTTCTTTTCCATTTTCCTTTTTCCTTTTTCTTTTTCTTCCCCTTTCTGGCTACGGTGCCATTTTGCTCCCCTCACCGTCGGCGGCGTTATCGGCCGTTTCGTCGGTCGCTACCGGTACCAAAAGAACCGCCTCGACTAGGGGGTCTCTCGGTTGGCGGTGATCGTCGATGGTTCTCGGTCTTCCTTAGCTTCTCCGTTTTCTTTCTCAGTTTCTCTCTCTTCATGTTTTCAGATTTTCGTTTTCTTTTATTTATTTATTTATTTATTTATTTGTTAATTTATTTTATTATTATTTTAATCCATTAAAATACATTAAAAAATCAAAATATCTCCAAAAATTAGTATTTTATTCATTTAATCAATAAATGAATTTATCTGTCTCATTTCATCTTTTTAGTATATTTTTCTAGTATTTTTGGGATAATTTTCTGAAGTAAAAATTTCGATTAATCCCAATAAATTCATATCTTGATCAATTGGACTCGAAATTGAATATTTTCCTCATTATTGATCCAGATTCTCAATTCCATATTTTTAATGAAATTTTTTTATCAAATTTATACCGAATTTTGGTCTTTTGATCGTTTTACCCTTGCACGTGTTCGGGACCAAATTGAACCGACTTTCCTTCATAAACTCACAATATTTTCTTATTTTAAATTCTTATTTTCCATCAACTTGATTAAATTCCTTTCACTAAATTTTTGGGTCCCTACTTTCCCAATTTACCCTTATGCGATTTTACGTACGCTATTTCATTTCATCCACATTTATCATATCCAAATCAACCATCTTATGAATCCATTAACAGATAATACCCTCATACAATATGGAAATCATAAGAAATGTCATACAATGATGCGGATCACAAGTGATACTTAGGATCACTGACTATGGCCATATATCCCACAGTGTTTATCGAACTACCTGCCTAATATCTACTATTAATGTTTATTGTTAATCGAATTGTTTATAGAATGTATTGAATTTGAATTTAACTATCGTATTGAAATTGAATGATATCGATACTGATTTTGTTTTCATTGTATCGCATGGAAGGTAAATCGTTTTCATTGTTATCGTATTTATTGACTAATGATGTTTTTAAACTGGTCATGGCATGCATTATAATCATGTAGATAGTATAGTTATCTACTGCTTACATATTTTCTTTATTGAGCGTTGTAGCTCACCCCCTTTTCCTTTTTCTTTATAGAGTATTTTCAGTAGAGCTTTGTAAAACTTAGATTCTTATGTAGTTTATTCCTTATGATTCTTATATGTACAAACATTTATTATGTTGGTTGAATCATAATAAGAGTATTTACTAGAATGAAATTGTAAGTAAAGTGGTTAAACACACATAAGATACATAAAAGGCCAAATAAGGGCTATAAGATCCACAGGCTAAACCGAATGGATCTAAGTCATTCTAACTAAAGATAAGAACTTATAATGTTAAAATATAGAGGGCTCATGAAGGAAAGTCGGTTTGATTTGGTCCCGAACACATTAAAGTAAAGGAAACGCCAAAAAAAGGGCTAAACGAGTCCAAAATGATCTGTTTGAGGTGTTTTTGATATATTCGCCTCCCGAAAATGACCAAAACATAAATATGAGAGTGTAAACCATGGAATATGACACTTTCAAATTTTTAAGAAAAATTCAAACGTGGTCAATGGTCAAGAAAAGTCAATGGAAGTTAAGAAAAGTGGATTTTGACCATAGTTGACCATGGTTAAAATTTAACCTAAGTAAGGTTAGAAAGTGGGGAAGAAATATTTTTGGTTAAAACACTCGATATTCATCCCCTGAAGTATGAAAAATTAATTCAATCAAAATTCGGATTAAATTAAACGGGTAAAACGCAATGGGCCAATGATGGAATTTTTAAGGCCCATTAAGGTATAACAACTGTAGGCCTAATTTCTTAGGCCCATTGGGTCGAATTGTTGGGCCAATTAGTGGGCCCAATATTAAGTCAATTTAAATCCCAATTGTTAGAAACATTTCCAGCCCAAAGCCTAAAATAAAAGCCTAAACCGAGAAGGCCAAATCGAGAAGCCTATTAGCCAAACTTCAAGCCCATTAGTAAATTAGTTAAAAGCCCAGTTGGTAAACTATAACCCAAATCCATTTAAGCCTAAATTAATGGCTGAAATTGTGACTTAATGACTAAGTCTACAAGTTTAAAAATCATCCAACACACCATCATCTTCATCCTTTCATCCTCGGTAAACAAGAGGAAACCATTAACAACCATAGTTTCAAGCTTTATCTCACTAGAAATCACTAACCTAGAGACATATTTGGAACTTTCAATCTTCATGAAAGTTGTTCCAAATTAAGATAGGATTAACATACTTTGGAATTGGCTATCAAGGAACCATATTGAGAGAGCGGGAATTCTTCAAAGGTCTCGGCCAAAGTGGGAACACCAAGCTAGGTATCATTTCAAGCTTCCAATTTCATATATGTTTACCTATGGATTAATTCAAGTTGATTGGTGTATGTTTTATGGATCAAAACACATGAAAACACCATGAATTCATGTTGGCCGAAAATGGGTATTTGTGTTTTGATGAATACCCACTTAATTTTAAGACATGTATAGGTCAGTATGTATGTGTGCATGATTATAGCGTAGTTAATTTTAATCAATTTGATCAATTGGTTAATGAATTGAAGATGGCACACAAGGTGTTTGATAAAAATGCTTAAGTGAACATAAACTAAGGCTAAGGCATGCACACTTAGTGTTTGAGGAAATGCCTAAGAGAAAGGCTAGCCAAATGGCTATGGGTGGCGTGGTGCTTGGATGGTGCGGCATGATGGCTCTCAGCCACATGCCATGGTCGAGAGGCCAAATGGGTCTTGTCGATGTGTTCTCAGCCCAATAAGCATTCGTGGGCCACGGACCAAGTCTAATAAGAGTTGGTGGGCCCCACAAGCCTAATATGCACAGATGAAATGAATAGTAAAATGAAATGGGCTTAAGATAGTGTTAGGCCCATTAAGATGTAATAAGGCCCAATAAGAGTAAACAGGCCCATTAAGTGAAATAGGCAGTATTAAACGTGAAATATAGTTGGAAAAATATAATTAACCTGATAAATGGTTATATGCAGCTCTAGAATTTATATTGGGAGCTAATCGGACTGCATGATCAAGCAGCATTGGGAAAGTGGAATTGCTTGACGTGATTTTAGGTAAGGGGATTTTACGGGTAGTTAGAGATATCTGCGCGTAGTTTCATCTGCTTTTACATTCACTTAAAAGGTCTAAGGGTCAAAGAAAGTGAATAATATTTATTGAGACTCGATATGAGTAAATTACGATTTTACCCCTACTAAGGGTAAAAAGTCAAAGTTTAGGAAAAGTCCTAAAAAGCATGGAAATCATAATTTTTTTAATGTTTTTATTGTTATTTAGCAAAGGAATAGATAGACTAGCTAATGATTAGGTGAAATACACAAAATAACCCAATTATGCTGCTGATTTTAAGGTTTTGAAACATCCCTATTTAAATGAGCCATCTATCAAGTTATGTGAAAACAAATCATGCTGGAGCACTGCTCGCACTTGATTTTATGTGTTTTCTATATGAAAAGTGTTGGAGTGATTACTCACACTTGATTTTTCATGACATACATGGCATAGTAATGGAGCGTTGCTCGTACTTGATTTTAATGAGTTTTGTGCCTGACCTAGTGCTGGAGTATTACTCGCACTAGTGTTCGAGTTTGTGATATGTGTGAAATAGTGATTTGAGCGGGGTGTCGACTGTGAGTCGCACTCAAGGCTCGCACTGTAACTTTGATGTGATATGCATGGCATGTTAAAACTGAGCTAATTTGCTCGTGTAGACTGAGTGTCACACAGATGACATGTTCGCATGTGGATTTAGAGACGTAGCATTGATTATCTATTGAGATAGGGTCCACGGGTGTACGTTATACCGTGTATGTGTCACAGATTATGCTGTACTGTGTGTTGTTTCGGAGTGATATGTGGAGTTGATAGCTGGCGGTGAAGGATTTGACCCACCTTCCGTTGCAGTAGTGATGCCCTGCACATTACGTACCGTGTAGCTTGGGATCACAGTATAGGATATGGCCGTAGTCTAAGATATTATTACATTTAGCCATCGAGTCTCACATGATTATATCACATGATTTTATGAATTCGGGTAGACCTGAGGGATGGCTCGGAACCTAATTATTATGTTTTAATTTTTGAAGTGCCGTATTTAACATGATTGAATTTAAATGGCATGATTTACTTTAAAGGCATTATGAGTTTACAAAGATGCAGTGTTTTGCATGAAATTCCTATATTTAAGAACTCAGCAAGATTTCAGTACATGTGATTAATATGTACATACTATATCGGTTTTTCACTTCATGCTTTAAATGTGAAACTAAGGAAAGAGTAATTCAAGGCATGGTATTATTTTCAGTAGATAGTGTAGTTATCTATATGCTTGCCTGATTTCCTTACTGAGCTAGTGAGCTCATGTAAGACCCGTAAATTTTTATGTAATGTTTATGATTCTGGAATGTACAGATAAGTTAAATTATCTATGAATCATAAGAAATGGATGTTTTTAAGTGCTAAGTGTGAATGAATTGCAAAATGAGTATAGAAGCAATTGAATGGGAGTTTAACTTTAAAAATTTGGGAAAGATTGCAGCTGAAATGCTGTAGGGACAGGGCAGATCGATCTCATTGCAAGGAGAGATCGATCTCATGGCCTGGAAAACACAATGCCAACCATTCTGCAAGAGGGAGATTGGTCCCTCACTTAAGCAAATTGATCTCAAGTTGCCTCGACTTGGACTAGATTGATCTCCTCCCATAAGGTAGATCGATCTCTAGTTGTCTCTGGATAGTCCAGATCGATCTCCTCTTAAGGCCAGATCGGTCTCTAAAGCCTTCTTCTAAAACAGATCGATCCCATTCCATGGTTAACAAATAGGTAAATCAATCTTAAGCAAATAAGCAGATCGATCTCATTCCTATGAGCAGATCGATCTTATGCAAATGGACAGATCGATCTCTTGCACGCATTGTCAAAACTCTGAAGGAGTTTAAGCAAGGCCAGATCGATCTCCCACCCATGGAGATCGATCTCATAAGGTGTTTCCTATAAGAACTGGGCAACTGAATCTACATTTCACGAAGAACAACCCATTTCCTCTATTTTTAACAATAACCTAGCTTTCTCACTCTAAAACTCACCACTTTCCAATCAGTTTTGAGAGAAGTTCCTATGAGCAAAGTTATTCCTAGTGATGAAGAGAACAACATAGTCAAATATTGGAAGCTCAAACCTTGGATTGAGGGAGAAAAGAGGTTTTCCCCCAATTTGGCAAAAAGAGGAAAAAATTCAAGCTAGGTAAGGTTTCAATACACCATTTTCTAGTATGTTTATCTAGACATTTTGATGATTTGATTGGTGTATATAATGTTGGCTGAAATGTTCATTTACATCCTTAAACAACCATGACCTAGAATGAGTTTAGCGAGAGAAAGGTGAAATGGCATGGAGTTGATGATGATTTAAGCATGTAGAGATGTTAGTAAGCATGTATAGATGATTTTAAGATAGTTTTGTGAAATGAATATGTTGGAAAAGATGATGATTGAAAATGGGCATGAATAGTGGTTGATAAAATGCAATGGAGAAGGTATATGATGAACTTAAGGCATTGTGAGATTAATGTCGGCTCAATATGAATCAATAAACTTAGTGAGTCTAAAGGATTCTCAAGAAAAATAAGTAGAACAGTCGAAATGGACCTAAGATAACATAAGGTCCAATAAGACATAACGAGGCAAAATTGTTGTAAAATGCCCCAATACATTGAATTGAACTTCATGCAAGTGAAGTATATTGAAGTATACTGATGGGAGTTGTAAATCAATGTAGCTCCTGGAGACATAGTTGGAGCCATAAGACCGGATCGTGAGCATTGGGAACCAAGGAAAGCGATTCAAACATGATTCGAGGTAAGGGATTTATGCGAGCTATTAGAGATAGCTATACATATGTTTCTTACCTAACGTGTGCAAATGAATGCTATGAAGTATATAGATATTGATATATCTACGTGAAAGCTAGGTAATAAGAAGAAGTTTATTTGCATGAATTGCATGACTTCAATGTCTTGTTGTGAAAAGATGTTTTGCAAGTGTTTTGAGAAAGAGTAATAATAGATTGGCTCTCGGTTTAGTAATTTGCATGAAAAGCTTTTAACGAGTGATAGAAGGGAGATTGCCCTCTCACTCATACTTAGTGAATGGAGCCATCTATTCCTTTTCTATGTGAACTTGTGCCAGAGCCGAAGTAGCAATGGCAGATCTACCAACCTAGCTTATACAACATTTTTAAAAAGGGCTTTTCAGAAAAGAAAAAAAAAAGTGCTAAAGCTGAGTGAAGCTGTGTGATCCACTCAAGTGCTTGTACTAGAATTTGGGAATCATACTAGAGCCATCGAGTACTGCTAAGTGATCTTGCTCTGACTATGCTTGCATGTGACTCCCTCAATTTAAATTGGTTTTAAGTAAAACCGTCCTAGATGCCCTAGGTATACTGTGTGATCTTACGCTGAGTTCCTCGC
Organism: Firmiana major; assembly: GCA_033439115.1. Classification (NCBI taxonomy): domain Eukaryota; kingdom Viridiplantae; phylum Streptophyta; class Magnoliopsida; order Malvales; family Malvaceae; genus Firmiana; species Firmiana major. Next base: position 66,326,715 of record CM065907.1, on the reverse strand, counting down.
ATGTGGTTCGATATGCTTTCTGTGTGATGAGATAAAACCGTGCTCGAAGCCTCAGGTATGCTGTATGTTCTTACGCGGAGTTGCTCGCATGAGAGTTTGTGAGTTTGCTGTGTGATGAGCAAACCCGTACTGGAGCTGTTGTGTATTACTGAGTGATCTTGCACAGGCTTGCTCGCACATGATTTTGAGATAATGGAAATAGGTGATAAGGATCCACAGGAGCATGATTTACCGTGAGCGTTAGCCATGGAGTACGATGTGCCATGATATCTTAGTGATTATGTGTGGGCTGAAGGGATGGTTGATCCGCCTCCCCAAGCATAGGATTCCCACACACCTGATCAGTGTTGCCTAGAATCCAGACTATGACCATAAGTCTTATATTTGTGTGATATGACATTTTATCACTACTGTGTGAGGTGACATGTGTCCCCTCTGCTGTGTGATACAGCGTGATATGATATCCCATTATATGTCTCATGTAAATTGATTTCTAAGTGATTTGCTAAATATAAAGCAATTTATCAGTGTGTGCTGTGTGGAATGATGAGTAAGATGTGTGATTTGAGAATAAAATATGCATATACCCATCTAGCGAATAAATGATTTTGCAATTGATGGAAGCTATTTTCAAAGAATGAATATGTTTTATAAGGAAAGTAAATGTTTATATTTTAAGCATGTAGATAGTGTAGTTATCTACTTGCTTTCATATTTTCCTTACTGAGCGTGTTAGCTCACCCCCTTATTTCCTCCTCCACAGATACTACGCAGTAGTGAGTTACTGCAGTTGTCCCTGCTACGGTGTTCTCTAGTTCTCCAGTAGTATATAGGTATACATTTATGAGAGAAAAATTTTGTATCCTGTAAATTAATGTACAGTATAGTTATCTTTTTGTACGAAAGGGATGTATATGATAGAAACTGATGTAAACTTTTCCGCATATTTTTGAATGAAGAGTTTCTATTTCATTAAATGAATTATGAAATTATGAATGGTTGAGATATGGATATGGATGTTGACTCACAACCCAACTATTAGTAGCAAATTAAGTCATGGGAAGAGGGTTGTGACAGAGATTGGTATTAGAGCTGAGATTGTCCAATGTGAGTCAGTATCCATAGTTAGGAAAATATACATCCCTAAAGTACCGTGCATTATTTGGATACAATTGTGTATACCAAGTTGGAAATGTAACTGAGACACTTGTTATTAAGTATGCAGGATGTCAAATAGACGACGTACTCATAAAAGAGAGAGTTCAGGCTCTCAGGGGTATAGAGATGAGCCCGAAAGGCGCAGTGGGCCCAGTTCTAGTAGAGATCCACTTGGTCTTAGTGAGGCCGCTGAGGTACATATTGTTCAATTATAGCGCAATGTAGACATAGTTATGGAGATGTTTACACAAGCGATGGCCAAATTTAATGGTAGACAGGAGAACCCTACTGGTCAGGCTGCTGTACCTGAGAGGCATGAGCCTATACAGCCTACACCGAGACCTCGGGCTGTAGAGGCAGAGATTCCTGCACCCCCTCCAGTTTAGGACATTCCTCCACCAGTTCAGGATCCTGTAGCTTCACAACATGTTGGTGGTGAAGGAGTTTATGATTGTGACCTGAGCAGATTGAGACAGTTCAGGAAGTTTGGACCACCTTTATTCAGTGGGGTGAAAGACTCGGTGTTAACGGAGCATTGGATTCGCAGTATGGAGAAACTCTATAGATTTTTCCATTACTCTGCCACAGAGAAGGTCACCTTTGCGACCTTTGTACTAAAGGGTGAGGTCGACCGTTGGTGGATGGCCACCCAGCCGATTTTGAGTGCACATCACCTGCTTGTGAGTTGGGATATATTTCTGGATGCCTTTGGGAGGTAGTACTGTCACGACCTCCCCTTCCATGACCTACCAAAATCATCACAATATGTATACAAGTCAAAATTCTTTTCTATAATGTAAACTCTTATACATTAATACAAACACTGGTACATATACATCCCGACTATACAATCGTTTACATAACTGTACTTTTACATTGTTCAGTACAAAATGTTTTAAACGTGTATACCTTTCATAAGATGGATATGCAGTGGATCAAGGAATACCAGTCCTCAGCCATGCCAGACTACTGTGAACGCTCTGTAGAGAGGGAAATAAAAAGGGGGTGAGCTCATAGCTCAGTAAGGAAATCAGGCAAGCAAGTAGATAACCACACTATATACAAAACACAATGCTCATACCTTGAAATCATTTCCTTATCAACTCGTATATAAAGCATGCATCGTTCTTGAAACTTTTATGCAATATATATATATATACACAAATCATCAGTTATAAAATATGAAATATGCTGGTTTCACAACCTCAGCAGCTTATGCAAAATATTGCATTTCTCATGTAATTTCATAAAATTCATATTTATCATGCCATTCAATTAAATCAAATAATATGGCACATCATCATGTTTAAAAACATGGAAAACTTGGCCTCACCCATCCCTCGGGTTACCCTTTATCACACACAAATTCACAAGTCCACATTATAAAAACTATGTGATAGTTCATTCAAGAAACTCAATTTATTTGCATGAAAGGTGATAGGTGACTATAATGTTCCGAGATTATGATCATAACTCATTTTCCGTGATCCCAGGCTACACAGTACTCAATGTACGAGGTCTCACAATTGCTATAACGGTAGGTGGGTCAAATCCTTAACCGTCAGCGCACAACTCACTCATATCGTGTACTTATGGTACAACGTACTCCATGTGACTTACATGGTACAAAGTACTCCATGGACCCAATCTAAAGGCGGGATGCTTGCCATAAGTTTTAGTCGACATACCTTAGATATACCTCATAGTCGGGATGCTTGCCATAAGTCTTAGTCCTCATACTATGGGTTCTATTTTCGATAGCCCTAGACCATATCTCAAAATATTGCACGTGTGAGCATATAATCGGTGTGACACACGGTCAGCATAGGCTCCTAACACAACTATTTCATGCTCTCTTTCAAAACTGGTACATGCGAGTAAACTCCCAACACGACCATAACGCAATGATATAACTCTATTGTGAGCAATGCTCTAAGCACTATGTCATGTAAAAACTGAGTATGAGCAAAGCTCGCAATACTCTATAATGCATAATTCAATAAAACTGAGTATGAGTAATGCTCCCAATACTCTATCATGTAAAACTGAGTATGAGCAAGGCTCCCAATACTCTATAATGCATCAATCAATAAAACTGAGTACGAGCAATGCTCCCAATACTCTATCATGCATAAATCGCATTTGAAATTTAGTACGATAATACACTCAAGTACTATGTGATGCATATCTCAAAATCAAGTGCGAGTATTCTCTAGCACTTAGGGTTTACGCACAACCCAAATGGCTTATCAAATCATAATTCACCCAAGTAAATCAAATAGGCACTCAAATGTGTTGTTTTCACATATACATGAAAGCATTTGCCATTCTATCCAAACACATTCAAAACATGTTAAATTTAATCACCCACATGCTTCTTAAGCTTTTTAATTTATCGGGTTCTACTGAATGTCTCTATATACAAAATTTCATATAAAATATAATTATTGAAATTCTATTCAAAATACATGTAGCTATCTCTAGCTACTCACGAAATTCCTTTCCTCGGATCACGTCACGTGACCTCACTTCCTCGATGCTGCTAATCCTTGCAGTCCGATTAGCTTCCAATATCAACTTCGAAGCTGTTAATAATTATCCACATCAGTATAATTTAATATACTTGTTTTCACTTGCATGACTCTAACTCAATGCATTCGACTCCTCTCAATACCACAATCTCATCACTTCTCCCATTATGGTGTTATACTATATCTCATATAACTATCTTCATTTTTCATCTATTCAAATTCATGGATTTCATCATTTAATCCATATTTACTCAACTTCCTCATCATTTTCTTATCCTCCCACCATTATCTAGGTTATGGATATTTTTCATGATCCATTTGCTTTCAGCAAATTTAAAATTCTACCAATTCACTCACCAATACACCTAGATTAAAATTTATCAAAGTGGTGTATTGAATCTTACCTAGCTTGAACTTTCCTCTTTTTCACCAAATTGGAAAAATTCACCTTGCTTCTTCAATCTTTGATTCCAACTTCTTGTTTTCCAAGTATGTTGTTCTACTCTTTACTAAGAACAAATTTGATTAATTGAATCTCACTCAAAACTGATTAAAATATGAAGTTTTCTAGTGTAAAAAGATTAGGTTAACTTTGGTTTCTTGAAAGGTTTAGTAACTCTCAGAAAATAAAGGTTGCAGAGCCTTGTATTTATAGAATTGTTCTTAGCGATCGATCTGCTAGCGATAGGGATCGATCTATCCTTCCTTTTTCTCCTCAGACTGACTTTCCAAGCCTAGGGAGATCGATTTGCTCCTAAGCATGAGATCAAATTGCATTACTCAGAACCTTAAGGAGATCGATCTGACCCTTACATGAGATCGATCTGTTCTACCCAGAACCTCTTCAAGATCAATCTACATTAAATGAGAGATCGATATGCTCCTTTTCAAAAGCAGTTCTGCTGTAATTTCCACTAGAATTCCACTGTTACATTCAATTTAACTTTGTTCAATTACTTGTTTTACATTTCATACACATTGGTAACTTAAATACATTCATTCCTTATGATTTATATCAAATGTGACTTGTCCATACATCCCAAAATCATAAAGAATACATATTATGTTACAGGCTTTCCAAGTACATTCCAGCCACTGCTCAGAGGAAGATGCAAATGGAATTTCTGACCTTGACTCTGGGTAACTGTACAGTTGATGAGTATGAGTCTGGATTCACATCATTGGGCAGATATGACACAGTGACAATAAGTTGTCAGGACAGGAAGGTCCAAAAAATTCTTGAGGGGTTGAAACCTTCAATCAGAGCTCAATTGGACCCATTTGACATTACCACCTATGACAAGGCAGTGTGCAGAGCTCAGCTATGTGAGCAGGACTTTGAGTTGCATGCCTCGGAGTTGGACAAGGGTTGTAAGGGCAGAGAGAGAGACCGAAAGAGGTCAGTGGATGATAGAGGGTTCAGAAAGGGCTGAAGATTATTTGGTAAAGGGCCAAAGATTAAAGAGGTACGAGAGAGGCTTGCGAAGCCTCCAGCTTATCCAGCTTACCCAGCTTTACCTCCAGCTTTGAGGGGCATAGTTATTGACGGACCACGACCTACCACCGATCAGTGCATGTATCAGACCCATATTTTATGTAGCCTGTTCCTTATGATTCCTATGTGTATGAACACTCTATTATTATAGTTGAATCATAAGAAGAGTATTTACTAGATTTAAAGAGTATGTGAAATAATTTAACACGCATAAGCTACATAAAAGCCTAATGTGAGCTATAAGAGTCACAGGCTAAATCAAGTGGATTTGAATCATTCTGACTGAAAATAAGAACTTAAAATGAGAAAATATAGAGAGCTTATGAAGGAAAGTCAGTTTGATTTAGTTCCGAACACAAAGAACTAGAGGAAAAGCTAAAAAGGGTAAAATAGACCTTTTTAGCAAGTTAAAGTATTTATGGTGTTTCGGGCGTATTTACCTACCGAAAATGGCTAAAACGTAAAGATGAGAGAATAAGACATAAGATATGACACTTTCAAAATTTTGAGAAAAAAGGAAAAAGTCAACTATAGTTAAGAAAAGTGGACTTTTATCATAGTTGACTAACCATGGTTAAAAATTAACCTATGGAGAAAAAATTAGGAAAAAATATTCTTGGTCAGAATACAAGATAATCATCCTCGGAAGTAAGCAAAATTTATTCGAAAGGATTCTGGATTTAATTAAATTGTTAAAAACGTAATGGGCCTAAAGTAAAGATTTTAAAGCCCATTAAGGTATACTAAACGTAGATCAAAATTCTTAGGTCCCTTAGACCGAATTGTTAGACCGATTGATGGGCCAAATATTGAGACAATAAAGACTCGAGGTATAGTAAAAATTTCAGCCTGAAAGCCCATTAAGAAAGCCCAAACCGAGAGGCCCAATTGTAAAGCCCATTAGGTAAATATCTAACCATAGTTAAAGCTAACTATTACTCATTAGATGACTCATTAGGTGAATCATAACTAAACCTTAGGAAGTCAATTTTAATGGCTGAAAAGTAAGGCTTAATGGCTAAGTAAATGGCTTATAAAATCAGCCACACCATTGTCATCTTCACCATACCATTCTCGGCTACACAAGGAAACCATTGAAATACATTATCCAAGCTTTCTCTCACTAGAAATCACTAGGAATTAAGCATATTTGGAACTTGCATTCTTCAGGAAAGTTGTCCCAAATTGAAAGGAGAGTGACATATGTTGGAGTTGACTATCAAGAAGCCATAGTGTGCAAACCGTGAGGCTCCAAAGTTTCGGCCAAGTGTGAACACAAATACTAGGTATATTTTCAAGCTTTCAAATTCATATATGTTAATGTATGAATGATTTTAAGTATATTGGTATATGTTTTAAGCATTGAAACATATGAAATCCCTATGATCATGGTTAGGCCGAGAGTGAGTAGTGGAATATTGATGAATGCCCATATGATTTTGAGGCATAAATGGGTTAATGTACATGTGTTAATGATTAAGGTATAATTACAATTAATAAAATGGATTAATTAATACATGTATTAAGTTGGCAATCAAGGTGTTTGATAAAATGCCTAAATGAACTATGTGATGCTTAAGAATGTTTCCAACCAAGTGTTTGTGGAAATGCCTAAGTTAATTGGCTAAGGAAATGGACATGGACGACATGCCATGGTGTGACCGACGGCATGGGTGCTCTCGGCCATGGCATGTGGCGGAGAGGTCCAATGGGCCAAGCCCAATTATTTTAGGCCCAATGTGATGTAATGGATCTAGGACAAGCCCAATAAGAGTTGGTAGGCCCCACAAGCCCAATAGACCCAACGAAAATGAATAGTCAAATAGAAATGGGCTTAAGGCATAGTTAGGCCCATTAAGGTTTATTAAAGCCCATAAAGGGAAATAGATTGTATTTAATGTGAAATACAGTAGGACAAATATAATTAACCTAATAAATGGCTATATGCAGCTCCAGAGATTGTTGAAGGAGCAAATCAGACTGCTAGATCGAGCAGCGTTAAGAAAGTAAAATTTCTCGAGTGATTGCAGGTAAGGGACTTTTGTGAGTAGTTAGAGATACCTGCACGTATTTTCGTCTGCTTTTACATTCACTTAAAAACTCTGAGGGTCAGAGAAAGTGAATAATAACTATTGTGACCTGATAGTGGCATATTACGATTTTACCCTTAGTTAGGAAAAAAGTCAACTTTTTTGAAAAGTTGTAAAAAGCATGGAAATCACCATTTTGAGTGTTTTACTACTGTTTAGCAGAAGAATAAATAGATTGGCTAATGATTTTAAGGTTGATGTGAATTACGCACACTTTATAGTGCTGATTTTGATGTTTTGAAAATCATCCCTTTTTAAAGAGCCATCTATCATATTATGTGAGGATAAATCGTGCTAGAGCACAGCTCGCACCTGATTTCATATATTTTCCACATATATTAGTGTTGGATTGTGATTCGCACTAGATTTCCATGACATGCATGATAGAGTGCTGGAGTTATTTCTCGTACTCAGTTTTATGTGATTTATGCATGATAGAGTGCTAGAGCGTTGCTCGTACTTGATTCTTCATGATTTATACATGACATAGTACTTGAGCTATTACTCGTACTTGATTTGATGAGTTTTGTGCATAACATGGTACTGGAGCTATTGCTCATACTTGATTTAAAACATGAACTATGCATTAACCTAGTTGCTGGAGGTTTACTCGCACTAGAGTTTGAGTTTGTGATGTGAAACATTGTTTGAGCGAAGTGTCGACTATGAGTCGTGCTCAAAGGTGCGCATTGTAATGTGATATATAAAGCATGTTCAAAACCATGCCTGATTTCCTCGTGTAGACTGAGTGTCACACTATGAGAGGTTCGCATGTGGATTTAGAGACGTGGTATGATATTGCATGGTTTGAGGGCTAAGATCTATGGAAGGCACCTTGACTGTGATGTAGGGTCCACGGAGTACGTTGTACCATGCGAGTGGCATGGAGTACACTGTACCGTATGGTGTTGTGGAGTTGAGAAGGATATAGCTAGCGGTTGTGATGGACTGACCCCCTGCCGTTGCAGCAGTGATGCCCCACATACTAGGATTCTGTGTAGCCTGGGATCACCATTATCGGATATGGCCATTGTCCACGATACTATTTGCATTTCACCACAGAGTCTCACATGATATATCACCTAATTGACTGATTTATTTACGGATAGACTTGAGGGATGGGTCGGAATCCGATTATTGTAATGTGAATGATTTAAATGCCATATTTACTATGATTTAAATATACATGGCATGATTTATCTAAAGGCATTGTGATATTATAAAGATGCATTATTTTGCACTACATGCCTACATTTGAGAAAGAAAGCATGATTTCTATACATGGGATTTAATCTGTACAAGTATATATATATTTAAAGACATGCTTTTAAAGTGAGTTAAGGAAATGATATTTTCGAGGCATAGCATTATTTTGAGTAGATAGTGTAGATGTCTACTTGCTTGCCTGATTTCCTTACTGAACGCGTTATATGTCACCCCCTTTCTTTTACATCTCTCTACAGAGTATCAGCAGTAGAATCAAAGCATTGAGAGATAATATTCCTGTTGTCCGCTGCTATTTCCTATCGATCAATAGGTATACATATTTTGTACGGTTATGTATCTAAACATAGAAACAACACAGTGATGTATATGATATATATTATGGGGAATGTATTTGTATTAGCTTTTATATGATCTCACATGTATTATAAAAGAAGTTACAGTCAGTAACAGCATATTGACATGTATGTATGATAATGGATGATATGCTATGCGAGGAAGCTAACAACGAATCACAGCCCAACCATTAAAGAGAGGAACGGTAAGTTAAAAATGTGAAATATTTGTAGTGGTTTTTGGTTAAGTCATGGAGGGTCGTGACAGAATGGTATCAGAGCAGAGGTTGGTATGATGTGAGTCAGTGTTAGAAAATAGGAAAGTGTACATCCCCATAGTACTGTGTTGTGTTTAGATACAACTGTGTATACCAGATGGGAGACGGACTAATTCATAATTGTGAATGTTGGAACTTTTCCTAAATGGCAAATACTCGTAGTGGTAGAGGGACGAGAGGTAGGGCTCGAGGCCGTGGAGATAGGCTTGAGAGACGAGCTACTGCCGAACCATTACCTATCCATGAGACTACAGGTGCTATTGAGGCACCAGAGTGTGCTGAGACATGCTTTACGAGATTAGAGCGTAATCTAGAGACGATAGTAGAGATATTGGCATAAGTGATGCCAGGTAGGCAGGGACAGGAGGCAAGAACTTCGATAAGAGAAGCAGTTACCCCTAATACACCTACACAGCCAGCTCATGCACCGAGGATTGTAGATACTTTTACACCCCCACCAGTTTCGGGTAGTAGTGGATTAGGGTACGGATGTGATCTACATCGGTTGCGAGAGTTCCAGAAGTTTAGACCTCCATCTTTTAGTGAGGTCAAGGACCCTGTAACTGTTGAGGAGTGGGTTGCTGAGATGGAGAAGCTTTATGGATTCTTCGAGTGTACGACATCGGAGATGGTCGTATTTGCTGCGTTCCTACTGAAGGGAGCTGCAGAGCATTGGTGGAAGTCCACCAGACCCATATTGAGAGCTCGACATACAGATATTAGTTAGGAGATATTTCGGGATGCCTTTAGGATGCAATTTGTCCCCGATACTGCACAGCAGAAATTACAGGCTGAGTTTTTGGGATTGAACCATGGGAGTTTTGTAAGACCCGAATTTAATAAAAATACGAAAACTAAATAAGAAAAGATAGAGGAAGTATGAAGGAAGTCGGGTTAAATTAATCCCGAACACGTGTAAGGGCAAAACGGTCAAAGGACCGAAAGCCGGAGTAAATTCGATAAGGAAATTTAATTAAAAAATAAGGATTTAAGAAATCTTGGTCAATAAAGATGAAATAAAATTATTTCGGATTAAATTGATCAAGATATTAATTTATTGGAATTAATCGGGATTAATCGGGATTTTTAGTTCAGAAAAATAATCCCGAAAATAATCGAAAAATATACTGAAAAGTCACTCGGGACAATATCCCGAAAATACGGAGCAATTATACCCGAAAAATAGGTTAAAATATAATAAATAAATTAAATAAAATTAAATTAATTAATTTAGAATAAAATAATAATTTTAAGGGATATTTGGGTATTTTTAGTGTATTTTAATAAATAAAAATAAATTGTTAAATAAGATAATAAATTGTAAAAAAAAAAAAAAAAAGAAGAGAATTGAAAAAAAAAAAAGAGAGGAAAGTCATCGGGGAGAGAGAAACGGAAGACCCGAAGAAGACCAAAGGAGGCCCGATCACCGTCCGGCGGCCAACGGCCCGGCCAAGGGCCGGAAAAGAAAGAGGGGACGCCGATGAGCACGATGGTACCGGCGGTGTAGCCAACCGACGCCGGAGGAAGCCGATCGGAGGAGGAGAAGGCCGACGGGATTGAGGGGCTCGGTCCCGGCGAACGGCGGCGATCCGACCAGAACCAAGGCCCGATTTGGAGAGCCCAGTCGACGGCGGTGCTTTTGGCACCGGTGGCACTCAGCGAGACGGCCGGAATCGGCGGCGACGGCCAAGAGGAAGAAAATGGGTTCCGACGCCGAGGAGAAGAGGTCGAACCGGCGGTGTTCCGACGGACTTGGGTGAAACTGAGGGTAGATTTGGACTGCGGACGACCCAGCGGAGCGTTTGGCGGTGGAAGCCGGCGGAGAACCGGCCGGCAAGGCAGTGAACCGGCAGTGAACCGGCCGAACCGGAGAAAAACCGGCGGTCTGACCGGTCCGAACCGGACTGAACCGGTTCAGCCAAAAAGAGGGGAAAAAAGGGAGAAAAAGGGAAAAGGAAAAAGAGGAAAAAAATTGGGGAAAATTCCGGTGATGCAATCGAGCTTCGGGTAAGTCGATAAGCGGTCAAATTGACCGATTTAAATTTGGAATATTTTATTTAATTAATTTTGGGCTGAGAACTTACCCGGAAAAATTGTGGAATTGTGTAGCTCGACGATTGGCATCCACCGAGGGCTCGAGACAGCCTCGATTTGCGGACTAGCATGGAATCTCGGGTAAGTGACCCCTATTTACGACAATTTCCTCGTTATGCGTGATATTGATTAAATTTACGCATAAATTGAATTAATTTATGGAAATTTAGATTAATTGTCGTAAATATTAAATTTAGCTATTCGAGAATTAGAACGAGGCTCAATAAATTATTGATGGGCCCAATGAGCCCAATAGGCCTCGATAAAGAGAAAATTAAGTGGAAAACGGGCTTGAGGCCGATTAAGGCCCATTAAGGTGCAATCGGGCCCAATAGGGGTAAACGGGCCCAATGATTTAAATTAAGCCCAGAAAAGATTAAGTACAATTAAATCATAATATCTGACCTGAGGAATATTAATACACAGTTCCGGGCATTGGATTGGAAACATATCGGACTGCGCGATGGGACTACATTGGAAAAGAGAAAGGTCAGACTCGACGAGAATCGAGGTAAGGGAATTCTGCGGACTGCTAGAGGTAACAGTACGCAATTTTAAATTCATATGCAGTCCTTTAAAATATCCTGAAGGGTCTAGAGGTCAAATAATAATTTTAGTGCCCCGAATGGGCAAATTACTAAAATACCCTTGTTAAGGGTAAAATTCTAAAAATCTAGGAAAAATTGGGAGGAGCAAGGACAAGAGGTTCCTGCTCGTTCTGGAGATATTTCAACGCATGCATGAGTAGGCTGGCTCGCCTTGAAAGAAAGTGCACCGCATTGCATACTTTCAACGTGAAATTGATTTGAAAACTGTTTTGAGTAAATAGAGCCGCCTACGTGTTTTATTGACATATGACGTGCTAGAGCTCAGCTCGCACGGTAATTTCGATTTGTGTGATGCATGCATTAGTGCTGGAGCGAGAGCTCGCACTAGAGTTTTACATGCATAGGTGCTAGAGTATAACTCGCACCAGATTTCACATGCTCTTTCGTGACACGGTGCTAGAGTCTGACTCGCACCATATTTTTACATGATTTTCGAGACAGAGTGCTGGAGTTTAACCCGCACCAGTATTTATAAAATTTTCATGTGATTTATAATATAAAGAGTGCTGAGCTTAGCTCGCACTAGTTTTACCGGATTTGTGGAGTACCGCTGTCTGCCCTTGGAGTCAGCCAAAAGGCCCAACAGGCTCAAGAGACCTCTTAGGTGGGGTGAGAGTGAGGGATGAGGTTGGCGGCCTTGTGGGGATGTAAGCGGGCTCTGCCAGTTGACGTGTTTTGATGAGAGTGCTGAGCATCGCTCACACAGATTTTATGAGAACATGCGATGAGCCGTGCTTGGAGCATCGGGTAGACTGTGTGTCACCGATTTAATAGGCTCGCACGTGTGTTTTGAGACATGGCATGAGTATTGAGAAACAAACCTCTGTGGGAAGCAGGCCAATTGGGCCGGAGTACCTAGAGATATTACATGGGTTCATGGAGTACGATGTACCGTGCAAGTAGCATGGAGTACGATGTACCGTGTTGTATCTTCGGATACGGCATCTCCGGATGCAGCATCTTCGGATGCCGGGGATCGGATAAGACTGACGGGATGGACTGACCCACCTCCCGGGCGGTTCCCGATCATGGTGAGAACCCGCACACTAGGATCCGTGTAGCTGAGGAACTCACGAGGACAGATGTGGCCATAGTCCTAGTTATTTACCTATATACAGACGTTGCCTAGTCTCGCATGTTGATGATTTCTATGATGATTTAAACTGGGTTTTAAAACTAAATTGCATGATGGTATTTCCATGCTTTTCAAAACCCACGTGTGATGTAAATGTTTTCATGATTTTGTGTGAGTCAGGATCACCCGCAGGAGGGGTCGAGTCCTGACTTTATTGTCAAAATCTTAATTGAGAAAGAAACGATTTATGATAATTGCATGTTGATTTTCCGTGCAAATGTATTTTACATATCATCATAATGCATAGCATTGTTTTAAAATGTGTGGAGAAAGGGTGGTTTATGCATGGCACTACGTTCATGTAGGTAGTATGGTTACCTACTTGTTCGTAGGATTGCCTTACTGAGCTTGATGTGCTCACCCCTTTCATTTTCTCCCACAGATGATCTCCAGTTGAAGTTGAGGCGACTCAGTACTGCATTCCGGATATCCGCTGCTGCCCATCAACATAAGGTATATACACTTGTACTTATTGTATCTACATAAGCATAGCACAGTAACATGATTGTAAGTAACTTTAGGGGATGTATAAGTAATATAACAATTATAAATGACTGGAGAAGAAATAAGTACTAGGGTAGATGTATGGTGGGACTGGCATTGACGCACAGCCCAATTAGTAGTGGAGTGTTGGTCACGATTCGAGGACAGGTAAGAATTAAGTAAGAAAATAAACAAAAACGCGAAAAAAATTCACTCTGATTTTTGGATAGTTGGGTCGTGACAATTATTTTGGTATCAGAGCGTAATTGGTCTGATGTGTGTCAGTGTCAGAAGTTAAGAATTACATCCCCGTGTTACTGTGCTTAGTTAGATACAATAGTGTATATCGAGATGGGCTTGACTAAGAAATGGTTGAGAATGCAGGAATGCCTAATATGAGTCGCGCTAAATGAGATAGTGCACGAGGCAGAGGTCGTAGAGGTAGACCTGAGTCTGCTAAGTCGTGCTGAGTTTGGCTATGAAAATCAGTATGAGATTGAAATAGAGGCGAATGTTGAGCATGCCTCACAGAGTCCGACAGAGAGATCGGACAGTATTGAGACACGCTTCGCGAGATTGGAGCGGAGTGTGGAGATTATTTTGAGGAGCTAATTACTCAGATTATGTACGAGATCAGAGGGCGCAGCGGAGCATTGGTGAAAACCCGCTCGACCCATCTTAAGAGCTGATATGAGAAATGATTATGGATGTATTCCGGTGACAGGATATCCTGGACATGATTTAAAGGAAATTTTGGATTAAAGTCCTTACTCTGACCCAGAGGATTTAATTTATTGACGAGTATGGAGACTCGATTATATTCTGGGCAGATATTACCTCGACACTATGAAAAGTGACAGTCGAGATGTCTAAAAGTTTATGGAAGGGCTCAGATTTTCAATTAGAGTCCGATTGGCCCGTGAGATATTACCTATACCGAGGCAGTGCACAGATTTACAGTTGGGTAAATAAGAACATGAATTGCACGCCTCTGAGACTTGGAAAGGTAGTGAGGGCCGAGATAGAGACAGAAAGAAAAGCGAGAAATGACAAGGATGTCAAAAATGGGAAAATTGGTAATTGGTAAAAGATCTAATGTAACGAGTTATGGGCTAAGATAATTGGTAAGGCCCTAGTGCATCTAATTTTGGGCACTCTTGTGGGCATTGTGATTGGAGGACCCCGACCTGCTACGAAGCAGAGTAGCAGTGTCATTACTGTGGAATGTGTGGTGGATACCACAGAAGGAGCGTCTATACCTACACGGTATTGATGAAAATGGTCGTTAAGTGTGGTATGATGGACCATTGATTTTGATTACACAGAGTTGGGTGAAATCGCCCCACAAAAAAGTAAAGAGACAGAGAAAAATTTCGTTGTTATAGCTGAAAACGAAAAGGGAGGCCATAGCCGAAGAGAAAAAGGAAAGTAGGCTATTGGACGAAGGCGAGTGGATGTCTTGGACCAGGATGCTATTGATGTTTCATGGATGTGGTGTAAGATACCACACTTGTTATGAATAACGAAGTACATATGTTCATTAATCCTGGTGCCACATATTTATTCATACCGCCTTCATTCGCATGTAAGTGAGTAAAAGGCATGAATGCCTACGTCATCGGTTACAATATGGGTAAATGAGTACCCCAATAGGGGAGGATGAATTAACGGAATATAGATATAGAGATTTTAAGTTGATAAACAGGGGTGTAACGGTTGAAATTACAGGAGTAAAGGATGTACTCACAGAATGAATAAAGACAAGAGTTTCATTATAATTGATACGCAAAGGAGAAAATCTTCGAGATAAGATAGATCCTAAGTACAAGATGTATTGGAGTAGAGATATATGCTAGATAAGGAATACCTTTAATATGCGAAGTAATTGAGGTTAAACAATTAGTAGCGAATACAAATTATAACCAAGGACAAAGATGGGTATAACCATAACCGGTAGTTGTGGTTAAGTCTGAAGGCTAATAAAGGTATTTCAAAATACCTCCCCGCCTGAAGACTTGACAGCATCTAGATATATATATATATATATATATATATATATATATATAATCTATAACGGGAAATCGATCATCGTAATAAATACCTTTAGCATTAGGTTACCTTACTAAGACGATAAGAACATTAAAATTCGACAAATTATAAAGGTTAACGTAGTAAAATTTGATAAGAGCCGTTAAGATAAGAAAAGGAAATAGCGCAGGTTAGCACCTGGAAAACGTAAGCGGTTGAGAAGGATCTTGTACGCCTTGCGTAAATAAGTCAAGGATTAGATCGAGTGTAATCATCATTAACGGTGATATGCTGGGAGTAGTTAAAGCCTAGGGCGAATTATAAGCAACAATTGGAAGATAGCTTTTACAGATGGATTATTGCGAGATTTAAAATGGTATACCCTGTTGACACGTTTAACTAAGAAAACGTGATCTTGGAATAAGATGATAAATAAGATGATAGATGTGACGTGAATTTGGCGTGATGAAGTATGAACTGACCACCATGATTAATTTCACCATGCCCAACAGCTCAAGAGGTTTTTCAGTGAGTATGAATGCCTCAAAGTTATGATGGAGCTGTGTATTGATGTATAATGGGAAGATAGTCAATTTTGGAGTCAGACAACTCTTCGATCACGAAATAAACTATCTGACCCATGATTTAAAGTTGGCAACAGTATTTGTACCGAGGATATGGTACTATTATGTACAGGGTGAGGAATTATGGATATGCACTGATCATAGAGCCCGAGTATCTGTTTTCACAGAAAGGGGCGAATATGAAAATACATATTGGGTTAGAGCTTCTGAGAGATTTTGATTTATGAGAATTGTACCACCCAAGAAAGGCGAATGTGATGACTGATGCCTTGAGCAGAAAGAGCCTCGGGATGGTACCACATATGATGGTCAGGGAGCGTGAGCTGCTAGATGCAGTTGTGGACCTCAGTATTGATGTGATCCCTTCTGAGGATGACAGTGATTGTGTGACAGCTAGCCTGATGACTAGTACCGGATGAGAGTGCCCGGATTTGCCAGGCTTAGCGTGATGATCGACCGGATGTCGATAGTTTGGGTCTGATTCAGAAGGGTACAGTGATAGAGTTCACAGTGGGTGATGATGAGTTACTGAGGATTCAGAGACAGTATGAGTGCTCCCCAGGACCACAGTGGATGAGATAGTAATGTTGTCAGAAGCTCACTCTTCGGGATAAACAGTGCATATGAAAAAGTAATGATTATATATTGAAATCTTAAAAAGGGTATTGGTGGTCAGATGTGAAAAGAGATATGGTGGAGATTGTGAAAAAGTGTCTGGTATGTCAGCAGGATAAGGTAGAGTATTAAAAGTCTGCAGAGTTATTGCAGCTTCTACCTATATCGACACGGCACGAAAAACGAGAGTAAGTCTCCATGAATGTCGTGATGGGTTATAGAGGACCCGGATAAATCAGGAGACTATTTGGATGATAGTCGCCAAATTGATTAAGTCTACCCACCTTCTAGTTATGAACTCCCCAGATACTCAGAATGTGTATGAGGATTTATGTGTAAGGCAGTTTGTGGAACATTATGTAACGTTCCAGTGAGCATGGTATCATATAAGGATTCCCGCTCCACTTCCTACCTCTGGAATATTTTTAGGAAGCTATGGGAACCCGACTAAGTATTAGCACAGCTTTTCATCCTCAGACAGATGGTCAGTCAGGGAGGACTGTACAAGTTCTGGAGGATCCGATGAAAGCGTGTGCCATTGATTTTATAAGCTCCTGGAATGATCAGTTAATTTCTAATTGAAGTCGCCAATAACGACAATTGGCAATTGAGTATCGGGATAACGAGATATGAGGCAGTGTATAGCTGTAGGGGCTGTTCCCCAAATTGGATAAGAAAGAGTGGGTGACAGGTAGAAATTATTTCTGACTTTGGATAATAAGTCTCTGAGGATGTTTAGTTAAGGATGAGAGATTAAGAACACCTCAGAACAGATAGAAAAATATTGGAATTCACCCTTGGTGAATTATTATGGTTGAAAGTTACACGTCCTAAGAGAATAAGGACATAGCGGAACTTTTGGAAGAAGTAAATTGAGTTGAGCTGGATCGAATTCTTGAGAGATTGGACAAGTGGGAGATAAGACCTGTAGGTTGTTGTTAATCACTTGGATTAATAGGCACCCACAATGTGTCCCAGCTTATGATGCTTCGGTACTACTATCCAGATCCAGCAGAGGTGATAGGATATGAACTCCAAAAGTTCAGTTTAATGAAAATATGAGTATATTGAAGAAGTTGATTCGGGCATTGAACAGGAAAGAGACAGTATTGGGGTTTAAGATAATCTCCCTAATTAAAGTCCTTTGGTAGTAATACACTCCGAAGAAGGTCGCATAAATTTTAAGAGTATGATATGATCGATATACCCGGAGTTGTATATGGACTCATATGACTTGGTTCTAATTTGGAGGACCAAATTCCTTAAGTGGGGGAGAATTGTAAGACCCGAATTTAATAAAAATACGAAAACTAAATAAGAAAAGATAGAGGAAGTATGAAGGAAGTCGGGTTAAATTAATCCCGAACACGTGTAAGGGCAAAACGGTCAAAGGACCGAAAGCCGGAGTAAATTCGATAAGGAAATTTAATTAAAAAATAAGGATTTAAGAAATCTTGGTCAATAAAGATGAAATAAAATTATTTCGGATTAAATTGATCAAGATATTAATTTATTGGAATTAATCGGGATTAATCGGGATTTTTAGTTCAGAAAAATAATCCCGAAAATAATCGAAAAATATACTGAAAAGTCACTCGGGACAATATCCCGAAAATACGGAGCAATTATACCCGAAAAATAGGTTAAAATATAATAAATAAATTAAATAAAATTAAATTAATTAATTTAGAATAAAATAATAATTTTAAGGGATATTTGGGTATTTTTAGTGTATTTTAATAAATAAAAATAAATTGTTAAATAAGATAATAAATTGTAAAAAAAAAAAAAAAAAGAAGAGAATTGAAAAAAAAAAAAGAGAGGAAAGTCATCGGGGAGAGAGAAACGGAAGACCCGAAGAAGACCAAAGGAGGCCCGATCACCGTCCGGCGGCCAACGGCCCGGCCAAGGGCCGAAAAAGAAAGAGGGGACGCCGATGAGCACGATGGTACCGGCGGTGTAGCCAACCGACGCCGGAGGAAGCCGATCGGAGGAGGAGAAGGCCGACGGGATTGAGGGGCTCGGTCCCGGCGAACGGCGGCGATCCGACCAGAACCAAGGCCCGATTTGGAGAGCCCAGTCGACGGCGGTGCTTTTGGCACCGGTGGCACTCAGCGAGACGGCCGGAATCGGCGGCGACGGCCAAGAGGAAGAAAATGGGTTCCGACGCCGAGGAGAAGAGGTCGAACCGGCGGTGTTCCGACGGACTTGGGTGAAACTGAGGGTAGATTTGGACTGCGGACGACCCAGCGGAGCGTTTGGCGGTGGAAGCCGGCGGAGAACCGGCCGGCAAGGCAGTGAACCGGCAGTGAACCGGCCGAACCGGAGAAAAACCGGCGGTCTGACCGGTCCGAACCGGACTGAACCGGTTCAGCCAAAAAGAGGGGAAAAAAGGGAGAAAAAGGGAAAAGGAAAAAGAGGAAAAAAATTGGGGAAAATTCCGGTGATGCAATCGAGCTTCGGGTAAGTCGATAAGCGGTCAAATTGACCGATTTAAATTTGGAATATTTTATTTAATTAATTTTGGGCTGAGAACTTACCCGGAAAAATTGTGGAATTGTGTAGCTCGACGATTGGCATCCACCGAGGGCTCGAGACAGCCTCGATTTGCGGACTAGCATGGAATCTCGGGTAAGTGACCCCTATTTACGACAATTTCCTCGTTATGCGTGATATTGATTAAATTTACGCATAAATTGAATTAATTTATGGAAATTTAGATTAATTGTCGTAAATATTAAATTTAGCTATTCGAGAATTAGAACGAGGCTCAATAAATTATTGATGGGCCCAATGAGCCCAATAGGCCTCGATAAAGAGAAAATTAAGTGGAAAACGGGCTTGAGGCCGATTAAGGCCCATTAAGGTGCAATCGGGCCCAATAGGGGTAAACGGGCCCAATGATTTAAATTAAGCCCAGAAAAGATTAAGTACAATTAAATCATAATATCTGACCTGAGGAATATTAATACGCAGTTCCGGGCATTGGATTGGAAACATATCGGACTGCGCGATGGGACTACATTGGAAAAGAGAAAGGTCAGACTCGACGAGAATCGAGGTAAGGGAATTCTGCGGACTGCTAGAGGTAACAGTACGCAATTTTAAATTCATATGCAGTCCTTTAAAATATCCTGAAGGGTCTAGAGGTCAAATAATAATTTTAGTGCCCCGAATGGGCAAATTACTAAAATACCCTTGTTAAGGGTAAAATTCTAAAAATCTAGGAAAAATTGGGAGGAGCAAGGACAAGAGGTTCCTGCTCGTTCTGGAGATATTTCAACGCATGCATGAGTAGGCTGGCTCGCCTTGAAAGAAAGTGCACCGCATTGCATACTTTCAACGTGAAATTGATTTGAAAACTGTTTTGAGTAAATAGAGCCGCCTACGTGTTTTATTGACATATGACGTGCTAGAGCTCAGCTCGCACGGTAATTTCGATTTGTGTGATGCATGCATTAGTGCTGGAGCGAGAGCTCGCACTAGAGTTTTACATGCATAGGTGCTAGAGTATAACTCGCACCAGATTTCACATGCTCTTTCGTGACACGGTGCTAGAGTCTGACTCGCACCATATTTTTACATGATTTTCGAGACAGAGTGCTGGAGTTTAACCCGCACCAGTATTTATAAAATTTTCATGTGATTTATAATATAAAGAGTGCTGAGCTTAGCTCGCACTAGTTTTACCGGATTTGTGGAGTACCGCTGTCTGCCCTTGGAGTCAGCCAAAAGGCCCAACAGGCTCAAGAGACCTCTTAGGTGGGGTGAGAGTGAGGGATGAGGTTGGCGGCCTTGTGGGGATGTAAGCGGGCTCTGCCAGTTGACGTGTTTTGATGAGAGTGCTGAGCATCGCTCACACAGATTTTATGAGAACATGCGATGAGCCGTGCTTGGAGCATCGGGTAGACTATGTGTCACCGATTTAATAGGCTCGCACGTGTGTTTTGAGACATGGCATGAGTATTGAGAAACAAACCTCTGTGGGAAGCAGGCCAATTGGGCCGGAGTACCTAGAGATATTACATGGGTTCATGGAGTACGATGTACCGTGCAAGTAGCATGGAGTACGATGTACCGTGTTGTATCTTCGGATACGGCATCTCCGGATGCAGCATCTTCGGATGCCGGGGATCGGATAAGACTGACGGGATGGACTGACCCACCTCCCGGGCGGTTCCCGATCATGGTGAGAACCCGCACACTAGGATCCGTGTAGCTGAGGAACTCACGAGGACAGATGTGGCCATAGTCCTAGTTATTTACCTATATACAGACGTTGCCTAGTCTCGCATGTTGATGATTTCTATGATGATTTAAACTGGGTTTTAAAACTAAATTGCATGATGGTATTTCCATGCTTTTCAAAACCCACGTGTGATGTAAATGTTTTCATGATTTTGTGTGAGTCAGGATCACCCGCAGGAGGGGTCGAGTCCTGACTTTATTGTCAAAATCTTAATTGAGAAAGAAACGATTTATGATAATTGCATGTTGATTTTCCGTGCAAATGTATTTTACATATCATCATAATGCATAGCATTGTTTTAAAATGTGTGGAGAAAGGGTGGTTTATGCATGGCACTACGTTCATGTAGGTAGTATGGTTACCTACTTGTTCGTAGGATTGCCTTACTGAGCTTGATGTGCTCACCCCTTTCATTTTCTCCCACAGATGATCTCCAGTTGAAGTTGAGGCGACTCAGTACTGCATTCCGGATATCCGCTGCTGCCCATCAACATAAGGTATATACACTTGTACTTATTGTATCTACATAAGCATAGCACAGTAACATGATTGTAAGTAACTTTAGGGGATGTATAAGTAATATAACAATTATAAATGACTGGAGAAGAAATAAGTACTAGGGTAGATGTATGGTGGGACTGGCATTGACGCACAGCCCAATTAGTAGTGGAGTGTTGGTCACGATTCGAGGACAGGTAAGAATTAAGTAAGAAAATAAACAAAAACGCGAAAAAAATTCACTCTGATTTTTGGATAGTTGGGTCGTGACAATTATTTTGGTATCAGAGCGTAATTGGTCTGATGTGTGTCAGTGTCAGAAGTTAAGAATTACATCCCCGTGTTACTGTGCTTAGTTAGATACAATAGTGTATATCGAGATGGGCTTGACTAAGAAATGGTTGAGAATGCAGGAATGCCTAATATGAGTCGCGCTAAATGAGATAGTGCACGAGGCAGAGGTCGTAGAGGTAGACCTGAGTCTGCTAAGTCGTGCTGAGTTTGGCTATGAAAATCAGTATGAGATTGAAATAGAGGCGAATGTTGAGCATGCCTCACAGAGTCCGACAGAGAGATCGGACAGTATTGAGACACGCTTCGCGAGATTGGAGCGGAGTGTGGAGATTATTTTGAGGAGCTAATTACTCAGATTATGTACGAGATCAGAGGGCGCAGCGGAGCATTGGTGAAAACCCGCTCGACCCATCTTAAGAGCTGATATGAGAAATGATTATGGATGTATTCCGGTGACAGGATATCCTGGACATGATTTAAAGGAAATTTTGGATTAAAGTCCTTACTCTGACCCAGAGGATTTAATTTATTGACGAGTATGGAGACTCGATTATATTCTGGGCAGATATTACCTCGACACTATGAAAAGTGACAGTCGAGATGTCTAAAAGTTTATGGAAGGGCTCAGATTTTCAATTAGAGTCCGATTGGCCCGTGAGATATTACCTATACCGAGGCAGTGCACAGATTTACAGTTGGGTAAATAAGAACATGAATTGCACGCCTCTGAGACTTGGAAAGGTAGTGAGGGCCGAGATAGAGACAGAAAGAAAAGCGAGAAATGACAAGGATGTCAAAAATGGGAAAATTGGTAATTGGTAAAAGATCTAATGTAACGAGTTATGGGCTAAGATAATTGGTATGGCCCTAGTGCATCTAATTTTGGGCACTCTTGTGGGCATTGTGATTGGAGGACCCCGACCTGCTACGAAGCAGAGTAGCAGTGTCATTACTGTGGAATGTGTGGTGGATACCACAGAAGGAGCGTCTATACCTACACGGTATTGATGAAAATGGTCGTTAAGTGTGGTATGATGGACCATTGATTTTGATTACACAGAGTTGGGCGAAATCGCCCCACAAAAAAGTAAAGAGACAGAGAAAAATTTCGTTGTTATAGCTGAAAACGAAAAGGGAGGCCATAGCCGAAGAGAAAAAGGAAAGTAGGCTATTGGACGAAGGCGAGTGGATGTCTTGGACCAGGATGCTATTGATGTTTCATGGATGTGGTGTAAGATACCACACTTGTTATGAATAACGAAGTACATATGTTCATTAATCCTGGTGCCACATATTTATTCATACCGCCTTCATTCGCATGTAAGTGAGTAAAAGGCATGAATGCCTACGTCATCGGTTACAATATGGGTAAATGAGTACCCCAATAGGGGAGGATGAATTAACGGAATATAGATATAGAGATTTTAAGTTGATAAACAGGGGTGTAACGGTTGAAATTACAGGAGTAAAGGATGTACTCACAGAATGAATAAAGACAAGAGTTTCATTATAATTGATACGCAAAGGAGAAAATCTTCGAGATAAGATAGATCCTAAGTACAAGATGTATTGGAGTAGAGATATATGCTAGATAAGGAATACCTTTAATATGCGAAGTAATTGAGGTTAAACAATTAGTAGCGAATACAAATTATAACCAAGGACAAAGATGGGTATAACCATAACCGGTAGTTGTGGTTAAGTCTGAAGGCTAATAAAGGTATTTCAAAATACCTCCCCGCCTGAAGACTTGACAGCATCTAGATATATATATATATATATATATATATATATATAATCTATAACGGGAAATCGATCATCGTAATAAATACCTTTAGCATTAGGTTACCTTACTAAGACGATAAGAACATTAAAATTCGACAAATTATAAAGGTTAACGTAGTAAAATTTGATAAGAGCCGTTAAGATAAGAAAAGGAAATAGCGCAGGTTAGCACCTGGAAAACGTAAGCGGTTGAGAAGGATCTTGTACGCCTTGCGTAAATAAGTCAAGGATTAGATCGAGTGTAATCATCATTAACGGTGATATGCTGGGAGTAGTTAAAGCCTAGGGCGAATTATAAGCAACAATTGGAAGATAGCTTTTACAGATGGATTATTGCGAGATTTAAAATGGTATACCCTGTTGACACGTTTAACTAAGAAAACGTGATCTTGGAATAAGATGATAAATAAGATGATAGATGTGACGTGAATTTGGCGTGATGAAGTATGAACTGACCACCATGATTAATTTCACCATGCCCAACAGCTCAAGAGGTTTTTCAGTGAGTATGAATGCCTCAAAGTTATGATGGAGCTGTGTATTGATGTATAATGGGAAGATAGTCAATTTTGGAGTCAGACAACTCTTCGATCACGAAATAAACTATCTGACCCATGATTTAAAGTTGGCAACAGTATTTGTACCGAGGATATGGTACTATTATGTACAGGGTGAGGAATTATGGATATGCACTGATCATAGAGCCCGAGTATCTGTTTTCACAGAAAGGGGCGAATATGAAAATACATATTGGGTTAGAGCTTCTGAGAGATTTTGATTTATGAGAATTGTACCACCCAAGAAAGGCGAATGTGATGACTGATGCCTTGAGCAGAAAGAGCCTCGGGATGGTACCACATATGATGGTCAGGGAGCGTGAGCTGCTAGATGCAGTTGTGGACCTCAGTATTGATGTGATCCCTTCTGAGGATGACAGTGATTGTGTGACAGCTAGCCTGATGACTAGTACCGGATGAGAGTGCCCGGATTTGCCAGGCTTAGCGTGATGATCGACCGGATGTCGATAGTTTGGGTCTGATTCAGAAGGGTACAGTGATAGAGTTCACAGTGGGTGATGATGAGTTACTGAGGATTCAGAGACAGTATGAGTGCTCCCTAGGACCACAGTGGATGAGATAGTAATGTTGTCAGAAGCTCACTCTTCGGGATAAACAGTGCATATGAAAAAGTAATGATTATATATTGAAATCTTAAAAAGGGTATTGGTGGTCAGATGTGAAAAGAGATATGGTGGAGATTGTGAAAAAGTGTCTGGTATGTCAGCAGGATAAGGTAGAGTATTAAAAGTCTGCAGAGTTATTGCAGCTTCTACCTATATCGACACGGCACGAAAAACGAGAGTAAGTCTCCATGAATGTCGTGATGGGTTATAGAGGACCCGGATAAATCAGGAGACTATTTGGATGATAGTCGCCAAATTGATTAAGTCTACCCACCTTCTAGTTATGAACTCCCCAGATACTCAGAATGTGTATGAGGATTTATGTGTAAGGCAGTTTGTGGAACATTATGTAACGTTCCAGTGAGCATGGTATCATATAAGGATTCCCGCTCCACTTCCTACCTCTGGAATATTTTTAGGAAGCTATGGGAACCCGACTAAGTATTAGCACAGCTTTTCATCCTCAGACAGATGGTCAGTCAGGGAGGACTGTACAAGTTCTGGAGGATCCGATGAAAGCGTGTGCCATTGATTTTATAAGCTCCTGGAATGATCAGTTAATTTCTAATTGAAGTCGCCAATAACGACAATTGGCAATTGAGTATCGGGATAACGAGATATGAGGCAGTGTATAGCTGTAGGGGCTGTTCCCCAAATTGGATAAGAAAGAGTGGGTGACAGGTAGAAATTATTTCTGACTTTGGATAATAAGTCTCTGAGGATGTTTAGTTAAGGATGAGAGATTAAGAACACCTCAGAACAGATAGAAAAATATTGGAATTCACCCTTGGTGAATTATTATGGTTGAAAGTTACACGTCCTAAGAGAATAAGGACATAGCGGAACTTTTGGAAGAAGTAAATTGAGTTGAGCTGGATCGAATTCTTGAGAGATTGGACAAGTGGGAGATAAGACCTGTAGGTTGTTGTTAATCACTTGGATTAATAGGCACCCACAATGTGTCCCAGCTTATGATGCTTCGGTACTACTATCCAGATCCAGCAGAGGTGATAGGATATGAACTCCAAAAGTTCAGTTTAATGAAAATATGAGTATATTGAAGAAGTTGATTCGGGCATTGAACAGGAAAGAGACAGTATTGGGGTTTAAGATAATCTCCCTAATTAAAGTCCTTTGGTAGTAATACACTCCGAAGAAGGTCGCATAAATTTTAAGAGTATGATATGATCGATATACCCGGAGTTGTATATGGACTCATATGACTTGGTTCTAATTTGGAGGACCAAATTCCTTAAGTGGGGGAGAATTGTAAGACCCGAATTTAATAAAAATACGAAAACTAAATAAGAAAAGATAGAGGAAGTATGAAGGAAGTCGGGTTAAATTAATCCCGAACACGTGTAAGGGCAAAACGGTCAAAGGACCGAAAGCCGGAGTAAATTCGATAAGGAAATTTAATTAAAAAATAAGGATTTAAGAAATCTTGGTCAATAAAGATGAAATAAAATTATTTCGGATTAAATTGATCAAGATATTAATTTATTGGAATTAATCGGGATTAATCGGGATTTTTAGTTCAGAAAAATAATCCCGAAAATAATCGAAAAATATACTGAAAAGTCACTCGGGACAATATCCCGAAAATACGGAGCAATTATACCCGAAAAATAGGTTAAAATATAATAAATAAATTAAATAAAATTAAATTAATTAATTTAGAATAAAATAATAATTTTAAGGGATATTTGGGTATTTTTAGTGTATTTTAATAAATAAAAATAAATTGTTAAATAAGATAATAAATTGTAAAAAAAAAAAAAAAAAGAAGAGAATTGAAAAAAAAAAAGAGAGGAAAGTCATCGGGGAGAGAGAAACGGAAGACCCGAAGAAGACCAAAGGAGGCCCGATCACCGTCCGGCGGCCAACGGCCCGGCCAAGGGCCGGAAAAGAAAGAGGGGACGCCGATGAGCACGATGGTACCGGCGGTGTAGCCAACCGACGCCGGAGGAAGCCGATCGGAGGAGGAGAAGGCCGACGGGATTGAGGGGCTCGGTCCCGGCGAACGGCGGCGATCCGACCAGAACCAAGGCCCGATTTGGAGAGCCCAGTCGACGGCGGTGCTTTTGGCACCGGTGGCACTCAGCGAGACGGCCGGAATCGGCGGCGACGGCCAAGAGGAAGAAAATGGGTTCCGACGCCGAGGAGAAGAGGTCGAACCGGCGGTGTTCCGACGGACTTGGGTGAAACTGAGGGTAGATTTGGACTGCGGACGACCCAGCGGAGCGTTTGGCGGTGGAAGCCGGCGGAGAACCGGCCGGCAAGGCAGTGAACCGGCAGTGAACCGGCCGAACCGGAGAAAAACCGGCGGTCTGACCGGTCCGAACCGGACTGAACCGGTTCAGCCAAAAAGAGGGGAAAAAAGGGAGAAAAAGGGAAAAGGAAAAAGAGGAAAAAAATTGGGGAAAATTCCGGTGATGCAATCGAGCTTCGGGTAAGTCGATAAGCGGTCAAATTGACCGATTTAAATTTGGAATATTTTATTTAATTAATTTTGGGCTGAGAACTTACCCGGAAAAATTGTGGAATTGTGTAGCTCGACGATTGGCATCCACCGAGGGCTCGAGACAGCCTCGATTTGCGGACTAGCATGGAATCTCGGGTAAGTGACCCCTATTTACGACAATTTCCTCGTTATGCGTGATATTGATTAAATTTACGCATAAATTGAATTAATTTATGGAAATTTAGATTAATTGTCGTAAATATTAAATTTAGCTATTCGAGAATTAGAACGAGGCTCAATAAATTATTGATGGGCCCAATGAGCCCAATAGGCCTCGATAAAGAGAAAATTAAGTGGAAAACGGGCTTGAGGCCGATTAAGGCCCATTAAGGTGCAATCGGGCCCAATAGGGGTAAACGGGCCCAATGATTTAAATTAAGCCCAGAAAAGATTAAGTACAATTAAATCATAATATCTGACCTGAGGAATATTAATACGCAGTTCCGGGCATTGGATTGGAAACATATCGGACTGCGCGATGGGACTACATTGGAAAAGAGAAAGGTCAGACTCGACGAGAATCGAGGTAAGGGAATTCTGCGGACTGCTAGAGGTAACAGTACGCAATTTTAAATTCATATGCAGTCCTTTAAAATATCCTGAAGGGTCTAGAGGTCAAATAATAATTTTAGTGCCCCGAATGGGCAAATTACTAAAATACCCTTGTTAAGGGTAAAATTCTAAAAATCTAGGAAAAATTGGGAGGAGCAAGGACAAGAGGTTCCTGCTCGTTCTGGAGATATTTCAACGCATGCATGAGTAGGCTGGCTCGCCTTGAAAGAAAGTGCACCGCATTGCATACTTTCAACGTGAAATTGATTTGAAAACTGTTTTGAGTAAATAGAGCCGCCTACGTGTTTTATTGACATATGACGTGCTAGAGCTCAGCTCGCACGGTAATTTCGATTTGTGTGATGCATGCATTAGTGCTGGAGCGAGAGCTCGCACTAGAGTTTTACATGCATAGGTGCTAGAGTATAACTCGCACCAGATTTCACATGCTCTTTCGTGACACGGTGCTAGAGTCTGACTCGCACCATATTTTTACATGATTTTCGAGACAGAGTGCTGGAGTTTAACCCGCACCAGTATTTATAAAATTTTCATGTGATTTATAATATAAAGAGTGCTGAGCTTAGCTCGCACTAGTTTTACCGGATTTGTGGAGTACCGCTGTCTGCCCTTGGAGTCAGCCAAAAGGCCCAACAGGCTCAAGAGACCTCTTAGGTGGGGTGAGAGTGAGGGATGAGGTTGGCGGCCTTGTGGGGATGTAAGCGGGCTCTGCCAGTTGACGTGTTTTGATGAGAGTGCTGAGCATCGCTCACACAGATTTTATGAGAACATGCGATGAGCCGTGCTTGGAGCATCGGGTAGACTGTGTGTCACCGATTTAATAGGCTCGCACGTGCGTTTTGAGACATGGCATGAGTATTGAGAAACAAACCTCTGTGGGAAGCAGGCCAATTGGGCCGGAGTACCTAGAGATATTACATGGGTTCATGGAGTACGATGTACCGTGCAAGTAGCATGGAGTACGATGTACCGTGTTGTATCTTCGGATACGGCATCTCCGGATGCAGCATCTTCGGATGCCGGGGATCGGATAAGACTGACGGGATGGACTGACCCACCTCCCGGGCGGTTCCCGATCATGGTGAGAACCCGCACACTAGGATCCGTGTAGCTGAGGAACTCACGAGGACAGATGTGGCCATAGTCCTAGTTATTTACCTATATACAGACGTTGCCTAGTCTCGCATGTTGATGATTTCTATGATGATTTAAACTGGGTTTTAAAACTAAATTGCATGATGGTATTTCCATGCTTTTCAAAACCCACGTGTGATGTAAATGTTTTCATGATTTTGTGTGAGTCAGGATCACCCGCAGGAGGGGTCGAGTCCTGACTTTATTGTCAAAATCTTAATTGAGAAAGAAACGATTTATGATAATTGCATGTTGATTTTCCGTGCAAATGTATTTTACATATCATCATAATGCATAGCATTGTTTTAAAATGTGTGGAGAAAGGGTGGTTTATGCATGGCACTACGTTCATGTAGGTAGTATGGTTACCTACTTGTTCGTAGGATTGCCTTACTGAGCTTGATGTGCTCACCCCTTTCATTTTCTCCCACAGATGATCTCCAGTTGAAGTTGAGGCGACTCAGTACTGCATTCCGGATATCCGCTGCTGCCCATCAACATAAGGTATATACACTTGTACTTATTGTATCTACATAAGCATAGCACAGTAACATGATTGTAAGTAACTTTAGGGGATGTATAAGTAATATAACAATTATAAATGACTGGAGAAGAAATAAGTACTAGGGTAGATGTATGGTGGGACTGGCATTGACGCACAGCCCAATTAGTAGTGGAGTGTTGGTCACGATTCGAGGACAGGTAAGAATTAAGTAAGAAAATAAACAAAAACGCGAAAAAAATTCACTCTGATTTTTGGATAGTTGGGTCGTGACAAGTTTGTCAGTTGACGAGTATGAGACTCGATTTCTATCCCTGGGGAGATATGACCCAAATACCATGTATAGTGAGGTCAGGAAGGTCCACAGGTTCATCGATGGATTAAGACCGGTTCTGCGGTCCAGGTTGGTCCCATTAGATATAACCACCTATGAGGAAGCAGTGCGCAGGGTGCAACTGTGCGAGCAAGATAATGAGAGGAATGCTTTCGAGTTTGGGAAGTTTAGCCAGAGTCGAGATATACAGAGGAAGAGGTCGGCTATAGATAGAGATTTTAGTTATCGAAGTGGGAGGAAACTCTTCTGTGAGAGATCACGGGTTGAGGAGGCACGAGAGAGACTTGCTAGACCTTCTGCTTATCTGACCATAGCTCCTGCAAAGGGTATTGTCATAGGAGGACAGAGACCTACTATCGATCAGTGCAGAAGATGCGGTAGGCAACATGGAGGTAAACCGTGTCCGCTGACTCCTATAGTGTGTTTTCAATACTGGAAACAAAGGCATATTGCTAGAGCTTGCCCAGAGATGGTTGATACTATTCCACTGAAGGGCAGGGAGCCAGAGAGAGCTCCAGTTGATCCTTCTGCTTCGAGGAGGAGAGCTACAACAGAAGAGAATGGGAAACAAGTGATTGGTCGAGGGCGTGTACATGTTTTGGACTAGGGGATAGCTGATGCTTCATCAGATGTGATACGAGGTAACATCCTAATTTATGATATTGAAGCATATGTTTTAATTAATCCTGGTGCCACACATTCCTTTGTATCGCCTTCATTTGCATGTAAATTAGCAAGATATGTAGAACATACACCGTTATGTATGATGATATTGATTAGTACGCCTATGAATAGTAGTCAAGTCGTAGAGTGTGTATTTAATGACTGCAAGTTGAGAGTAGGGGACAAGGAGATGACAGCCAATTTAATATTGCTAAATATGAGTGACTTTGATATAATCTTAGGAATGGATTGGTTATCTGCAAACCATGTTGTTTTAGATTGCTATGCTAAGACAGTTATGTTTCCTAACCCTACAAGATATATTGTAAAGTTTAATAAAAATAAATGAAAGAAGTAGTTACGATTATAATATGATTTACTGACTTAGAAAACCTTCAACATATCAAGGTTTCATTGCGTACGTGTGACAAGGCCCTAAGGGTATCTATCCGCAAGTGCACGGGTTGTCCAAGTAATAATGGGATTTGAGTCCCGAAATTATCGTCCCACAGAGAAGTTGTTAGCCTAATTAACTACCGGTTAATCTTACCTTAAGTATATCCTAGCAAATTATGAAATTCTGATGAGTGGTCTACATGGCTAAAATTAAAGTACTGAAAATAGTAAAATAATAAAAACTAAATAAAATAAAACCGAGCTCAAAGTACTTACAATACTCCAAGCAATTAAAAAACAAAAACCTACAAAAGAAAATTAAAACAGTTAAGACGAATTAATGCAATTAAAATAAAATGAAAATATAAACATAAAGCAATAAAACTACTTAAACTAAAATTAAACAACCTTAAAATAAAATGCAACTAAATTAAATCTAAGTTAAACTAAGTAAACAAAGCAACTAAGCCTAACATGCACTTAGAAATCACTAACTAAACTAACTAATAACTTGAAATTAATCTAACTAAAATGTAAATAAAATGAGTTAAACAACATTAATGGAGCTGTGCCAAACATGGCCTTAAGAATTTAAATCATTCCCTCCCTTTACTGTTCACGTCTTCACCAAATCTGCATTTCATTTTCTGGTTTCCAGCATTCTCGGTTCCAGGCAGTGCTCATGGCTTTGTTTGGTATGCTGTCCAGGTATGTTCTAGACCTCTGCCCAGCTAAAGCATACAGCCTGCATGTTTCTTGGTCTGCTTCAGGTGCTGCCGGAATGCCCAGGTGTGCTCTCGGTCTACAGACGTTGTCCTCGGCATCAACTTCATTCCCCGCTGCAGCAGTAGATTTTCCCTTAGCCAGCAAGTGTATTCTGCAGTGCCAGGATAGTAATGGAATGCAGCAGCTATCCTCACTTGTATCTCTTGTAGCAGAACCGACAACCACCAGCAACTGCTCTACTCACCATGTTCGGCAGCTGTTCAACATGGATCAGTCCTTCAGCATACAGCAGATGTGGGTTACCAACTACTCTGAGAACAGAAAATTCTACTCTTCCGGTTCAGCAAGGACAGGCACTTGAATGATCTGAGAATCCAGCTATCAAATGGCCATGTCCGGTGTCCTCTTCCTCTGTCCAGTGCACCCCACCAGTAGCCACAGCCCGTCCGACCTCAATCAATCCAGCCTCCGGCAACAGAAGAGCAGCAGAGACCAAGGAGATAAGCTTAACAGAATGCAAAGAAAGGTAATTCAGTGATTAAAATAAACTAGAAGATTAACCAACTATGGAGCAGAAATCGAATACAGAGAACAGAGCCGAACAGAGATGTGATGTAATCCCCGATTGCTGCCATAATGCTCTCAATCTATGCTATTAGAAAATAACAGAATCGATTTAATATGCAATAAACTGTAGCCGACCCTTGCTACTTGCATAGATGGCTTCATGAAGAGATCAATATACCGAATGAATAATAGAAAAACAGACAAAGGAAACCGAAACTGGAAGAACCCGAGAGAACAAAATAAAAATAATACTTTAAATTAAAACATAAACAGTAAAATAACAATCAATGGAAACTGAACAAATCCTAGAAGAAAATAGACAATGGTGGCTGCTTGACGAGCCCTAAGGGTATATATCCGCAAGTGCACAGGTCGTACAACTAATAATGGGATTTGAGTCCCGAGTTATCGTCCCACAGAGAAGTTGACTAGCCTAATTAAGTACCGGTTAATCTTACCCTAAGTATATCCTAGCAAATTATGAAATTAAGGGGGTGATCGACCAATCTACAATTGAAAATACCAAGAGCAATAAAATAATAAAAACTAAAGAAAATAAAGAAATTAAAACCGAGCAAAATTACTTACAGTGCTCCACGTAATTAAAATCAAAAACCTACAAAAGAAATTAAAACAGTTAAAACTAATTAACGCAATTAAAATAAAATGCAATTATGAAAATGAAGCAATAAAATTAAACTACAATTAAATTAACCTAAAATGCAATTTTAAACTACTTAATTAAAATGCATGAGTTTATCTAAATTAATTTTAAGCACTACCCTTAATACTAGAATAAAAATTACTTAGTACCCAAATTAAATCTAAATTAAACTAATGCATTGAAATTAATCTAACTATGCTAACTAAAAAAAACATTGAAATTAATCTAACTAAAATGCATGCAAAAATGAATTAATCACTAAAATGCAATAGCCAAACAAAGCCTTAGCAATTTAAACCATCCAACAATTCCCTCCAAAATACTATTCATCCGTCATTTTAGCATTTCCATTTCCAGGTCACGGTCTCGGGGTGGTTGCTAGGCGTGTCCACTGCTGTTTGCTACCAACTCTGCCTCGGTTTCTGGCTAACTGCCCCAGCACTTCCATGCCTCTCGGTTGTGTCCTGCATCTGTACATTACTGCTGTCACCATGCTGTCCCAGGCTCTGTTTTGGTTGCAGGTCACGGGATCCCCTCGGTTCCAGGCTGTGCTTCCTCCTCTGCCCATGCTGCTGTCATCACCAGCCTTCTGCACTTGTTCCATTCCTTCACGCACACCAGCAGGTCACCACGTTGCCAGCTTTGTTCTGCACAGCCATGCTCCTGCTCTCGGTTCCAGCTACACGGGGTCTGCTATGTCCTGCACTGCTGCTCCACATCCTCGGCTATCGGTCTGGACAGCACTGCTCTCCCTGCTGCTCGGGTGCTGCACACTTCCTTAGCTCTCGGCAATACTACAAAGAATGGAGATGAACAGTAATGGAAAACACAAAACAGAGAACAGAGGAGGGCTCCCGAGCTATGGTTTCCTTCACTGCCTTTCCTACCGAGTTCCACTATGCTGTTGATGTGTGCAAATGCTATGCATTATCCCACATCAAAGCAACAGAATCAGCAAGCAGGAGACCGTGTGAAGATGTTTGAACCCGAATGCAACCTCCTGAAATTTAACCGAGAACAACTAAAGTGATGGTTTAACAAATGAACAAAAGAAAGCATAAGTGATGCATAATGAAGAGAAACCGTGACATGAAAATAAGTTACGGAAATACAAAAAAAAAAAAAAAAAAAGAACTCATGGAAGGAAACCGAGAACATGAAAAAGAGATTGATTATCCATTGAAAATTAAAACGAAAATTAACAAAGAGAAATGAAGAACATTAAATGAATAGTAAAACAACTTGTAAAAAGCTTTGAAAAATTAATCTACAAACTATTCTACCCTAACCTACATTACATTACACTACTCCTACTCCTAAAAATTACATTAACTTCTACTCCTCAAAATTACATTCCTTTCAATTGTCATCTTCCTATTTATAAGCACACTAGGGGCAAAATGGTAATTTTCACATCCTTGATGAGTTGGCTTTTTTTTTTTTTGGCCACTTGTCTTCACACCATTGGCTCCTTGAAAAGATATGTCCATATCATCGATCTTCTTGTCCAATTGGATGTGCTCGGTGGCATGACTCGTGTTGTCCGCGTGGCTCAATCTCGATTTTAGCCCAATTTCGATCCATTTTCTACTGAAATATTCAAAATCCATCCGGATTTGATTTATCTGCAAACATGAGAATTTTAATTAAATAAAGGGGATAATTAACAAAATAAATTGGGGATTTAAATAAATAATTAGAAAATTAAGCACAAATAATTCTAAAAATATAGAATTATCACTGCTGTCACCAGCCAAAAAACATAAAAAACTTAAAGAAAAATAAAACCTAAAATAAATGTTTAACCTAAAAAACTAAAAACTAAAAGCTACGCCCTTTTTCAATTGACATCTTTTTCTATTTATACACACACTTAGGGGTAAAATTGTAATATTTTCTTCCTAAATGAATTGACATTGTTTGGCCAGTTGTCTTCACACCATTGGCTCCTTGAAAAATAATATTTCCATGTCATCTGTCTTTTTGTCCAATTGGATGTGCTAGGCTCGTGTTGTCCGCGTGGTCCAATCTGGATTTTAGCCCAATTTCGATCCATTTTCTACCGAAATATTCAAAATTCATCTGGATTTAATTTATCTGCAACATGAGAATTTTAATTAAATAAAGGGGATAATTAACAAAAGAAATTGGGGATTTAAATAATTAATTAGGAAATTAAGCACAAATAATTCTAAAAATATAGAATTATCAACGTGGTAGATATGGATAAGACACATCCGGAGTTGTTAGATATTACTGTGGTCAGTGAGTACCCAGATGTTTTTCTGGATGAGTTGCCAAGGTTACCATCAGACAGAGAGATAGTGTTCTGTATAGATTTGGTGCATGATACGGAGCCTATTTCGAGACCACCATGCCTTAGTTGAGCTGAAGGAGCTCAAGAGGCAGTTGCAGGAGCTGTTGGATAGGGGTTTCATTAGACCGAGTGTTTCACCTTGGGGAGCACCGATTTTATTCGTAAGGAAGAAGGATGGGAGCCTCTGATTGTGTATAAATTACCGATTGTTGAATAAGGACACCATCAAGTATAGGTATCCCCTTCCACGCATTGATGAATTGTTAGATCAGCTTCAGGGAGCATAGGTCTTTTCCAAGATTGATCTGAGGTCTGAGTATTATCAGCTGAGAGTTCAGAGTGGAGATGTACCCAAGACAGCGTTTTGTACCCGATATGATCATTATGAGTTCTTGGTCATGCCATTCAGATTGATGAATGCTCCAGCTGCTTTCATGGCTTTGATGAACGATGTGTTCAAGCCATATTCGGACCAGTTTGTTATCGTCTTCATCGATGACATATTGGTTTCTTCAAGATCCAAGGAGGAGCATGAGGAGCACCTCAGGATCGTATTGCAGACTCTACGAGAGCAGAAGTTATATGCTAAGCTTAGTAAGTGTGACTTTTGGTTGTCACAGATCTCGTTTTTGGGACATGTTGTATCAAGGGATGGTATATCAGTCGATCCGTCTAAGATAAAAGCTGTAGTTCAGTGGGAACAGTCGAGGACAGTCATCGAGATTAGGAGTTTTTTAGGTTTAGCTGGATATTATCATAAATTCATTAAGCGATTTTCGAAGTTGGCTGCTCCGTTGACACGTCTTACTCGAAAAAGTGTACCGTTCGTATGGAATGAGGATTGTGAGAAGAGTTTTCAAGAGTTGAAGCGTCAATTGACCACCGCTCTGATTCTCACTATTCCTACCAGCTCAAGAGGATTTTCACTATATACCGATGCTTCACATCAGGGACTGGGCTGTGTGTTGATGCATGATGGGAGGGTAGTTGCTTATGGATCCAGATAGCTGAAGGACGATGAGAAGAACTATCCGACCTATGATTTAGAGTTAGCAGCAGTAGTGTTTGTGTTGAAGGTATGGCGCCACTACTTGTATGATGAGAAGTTCCAAATATTTACCGACCACAAGAGCCTCAAGTATTTGTTCTCACAGAAAGAATTAAACATGAGACTTTATCATCCAGGTAAGGCTAACGTTGTAGCTTATGCTTTAAGTAGGAAGAGCCTAAGGATGGTATCGTATATGATGGTTAGGGAACATGAGTTGCTAGAGCAGTTTGCTAGCCTCAGTTTGGGAGTTGTGCCTTCTGACATGGATACATGCTATGTTATAGCTAGTCTACGCTTGGAACCGGATCTGTTGGACAGGATCAGAGTGGCTCAGCAGACTGATCCATTTTGTATGGATGTGAGTGGTCAGATGTAGAAGGGCACAGTGACTAATTTTGAGTTGAGTTCTGATAGACTATTGAGATTCATAGGCAGATTGTGTGTTCCCAAGGATCTAGGACTCAAGAGATTGATATTGGCAGAAGCTCATTTGTCGAGGTATACATTACATCCGGGGAGTAACAAGATGTATCAGAACCTCCGAAAGGTATACTGGTGGTCGGGTATGAAGAGAGATGTAACAGATTTTATGGCAAAGTGTCTCGTATGTCAGCAGGTGAAGGTAGAGCATCAAAAACCTGTAGGGTTATTTGTAAGACCCGAACTTGGCATTTTTCCTTACGAATATATCATTTTAATCGTGTAAATATGATATATTAATTAATAAAAAAAGGAATGATGCAATTTCAAGTTCAATTTAATCAAGAAATAAAGCTAAGTGCTTTAAATTACTGAAATAAGAGTTCGGATAAATTCGGGACAAGCCGAATGAAACTAGGTCAAACAGACTAAAAATATGGACTCAAAACGCGAAAATATAAGGAGTCCAATAAGGGAAGTTAGTCCGAAAATGATAAACCGAAAATTTTTCAATTTGGCAATTTATCCCGAAAATATCAAGAAATATATTTTCGGAGGGATAAATAAATGCGATAAAATAAAATAGGATGTGCATATGTTTTTGTGGAATAAAATAAAATAAAATATATGTACAAGGATGTATAAATTTTAGTGTATAAAATACACTATGGGAATAAAATATACTAATGATAATAATATTTGTTTTATTATTATTAGTATTATTATTATTTAAATTATAAGAAATTTTTAAGATTATTTTAGTATTATTATAGGTATTTTGGTAGATATTTTGATATATATATATATATATTATATTATATTGAATATAATATAATATATATATATAAATGAAAAAAAAATGAAACAGAAGCTTGAAAACGGGAGGAACCCGAGCCCCAAACCCGACGTCCTCTGCCTCCTTCCTCCGGCGAGTAACGACGGCGACGGAGAGCGCGAGACAATCGGCGACAGGACGACCGACCCAGAGGAAACGTCCGACAACAACGACGCGCCCCAGATCGTCGGCGGTGAGGAGATCGGGCGAGGGAGGAACCCGCGGGAGAGAAGGGAAGAACGACGTCCACTGGCGCTGATTTGGGCCGAGCCCTGCCAGCCGAAGGTTACCCAGGCCGAGGTGTGCCGAACGGCACCAGAGGCAGCCTGAGAATCGACCGGAATCGCCACGAACGGCGAAAATCCCACCTGAACCGGTTCGGACCGGTTTAGTGTGAAAGAGGCTGAACCGATCCGAACCGATTCAGTAGGAGAGAGAAAGAGGAGAGAGAAAAAAAGTTTTGAAAAAAAATTCAGTGTTATCCCGGCACAGCAGTAGACCGGTAAGTGGTCGAAAATTGATCGAATTATTTTTTGGATAATTAATTTAAATTTATATTAGACCGGAATTAATCTGTTTAAATATATATTGCTGTGTAGTGAAAAAACAGTAGGCGACGTGTACGAGTTCGAGCGAATCTCGAGTTATGTGCTATCAAGAAAAGATTTGGCTTCCGAGAATACGTCCAGAGCCAATTAAACTGCGTGATTCGGAGAGATCAAGAATTAAAATTCGCAGTCGACACATTTCGAGGTAAGGGATTTCGTAAGCTCTTAGAGATAGCTGTACGTATTTTATTGTCGTTTACATACACTTAAATTTTCGTATAGAGTATGAATATGAAATATCTGGATAGTACCCAAATATGGGAAAATTATGAAAATGCCTCTAGGTATGAAAAATATGGAATTGATCGAAATGACATATTTTGATGTGTTTTACATGAATAAGCATGTTTTGTGAATAAGTGTTGATAGAATGGCTCTGAATTTGATTATCTGCATTAAATTGCAATGTTTTCAGAATAAAAAGTGTTTGCTGAGTGATTTGATAGAAAATGTTTTCTCTCACTCAAGTGGGTACTACCTTCCGTGGTTGAGGTTGATTTGTAGGCCTCTTATGTGCATCGAGCCATCTATCAGTTTTGAGATTAAAGTCATGCTAGAGCGTTGCTC
Organism: Firmiana major; assembly: GCA_033439115.1. Taxonomy (NCBI): domain Eukaryota; kingdom Viridiplantae; phylum Streptophyta; class Magnoliopsida; order Malvales; family Malvaceae; genus Firmiana; species Firmiana major. The sequence goes on along the minus strand of CM065907.1, from coordinate 66,288,167 downwards.
GCACTAGACTTCACATGATTTGTGCATGATACCGTGCTGGAGCTTTGCTCGCACGAGATTTCGATTTTGTGAAGTGCATAAAAACCGTGTTTGGAGACATCGTGTAGGCTGTGTAAGGTTGTACTGATCCTCGCACGTGATTTGATAAAGTCATGCTAGAGCCTCGTGTAGATTGGGTGTCACACAGATTGATATGCCCGCACGTGCATTTTTTGAGACTCAGTATTGATATAACTGGAGATGGGATGATAAGACCCGTTGGACGGGCACTCCTAATCTCGCTGATTTCAGATATTGGGGTCCACGGAGTATAATGTACCATGTGGATGCACATGGAGTACGACGTACCGTGTTGTTTGTTTTTGTCTGATGGGTAGACTGACCCCCCTATCCTCAGCCATCCGGGGACATTCATGCACACCTGATCCGTGATTGCATGGAGTCCATGACTATGGCCATATGTCTATTCGTTTCCATATGCTATGCTTTGTCTCCATACTTATATGATTTCTGATTTAAATTTCAAGATTTTTGATTTATCTCCTATTTGATTTAAATCAGCTTTATGAGAACATGTGTTTTGAGAAAAATTCGTTTGTGATATGATATGCCTTTGAGAAAGCATACATGTGTGGTTTTGTGAATTCGGTTGGGATTGAGAAAGTAAGGGTTTTCTGTATGACGTGCATGTAGGTAGTATAGTTATCTACCTGCTTGCGTGATTTCTTACTGAGCGCGTTAGCTCACCCCTTTTTTTCCTCCACTCCACAGAGTTACCTAAGTCTTGAGAGCTGCGGTAGTCTTGAGCAGTTGACAACCCACACTCCATTGTGCGCAAAGGTATACACTTAATTTGCTTTTGTATCTAAACTTGTCAGGCACAGTTAAGTATATTAAGAATTACGGGATGTAGACGTACGTATGTAAATACATATATGAATAAACAAATTCAATTATCATGTACGATTTATATTTAAGGGTGTAAGGTTAATATCGGCTCGTGTGCCCAACCATTAGTATGTTGTCTGCTCCGTTGTGTGTGTAAGAATGAATAATAATGATTTAAATGCGGAAACGGGGTGTGACAGAAGTTGGTATAAGAGCAAGGTTGGTCTGAATACGAGTCGGTATAAGTCGTTAGGAAAGTTTACATCCCTTTGGTACTGTACCTTGTTTAGATACTGATGGTGGTCATGTCACCAGATCCACGTGTGCAACTATCCGCGTGCCACGTGTCGAACCAACAACAGGCCACGTGGCAGATTGGCGACAGAACCGCTATGCGACACCATTCCTGGAGGTGCGACAGAGTGTTTAATGCGAGAGGAGTCTACCGCCTCACAGTCTGCCGCGCATCGTGAGCGGCAGACCTCCATCGCCCATGCACGGCACAGTACTCCCGCACAGACCGCGGTAGAAGTCTCCCGCTCAGCATGCGGCATTGTCTCCCGCACAGACCGCGGTAGAGGCCCCCCGCTCATCATGCGGCATACTCCCGCACAGACCGCGGTAGAACTCCCCCGCTCAGCATGCGGCATAGTCTCCCGCACAGACCGTGGTAGAAGTCTCCCGCTCAGCATGCGGCATAGTCCCCCGCACAGATCGCGGTAGAGGTCTCCCGCACGAGCAGCGGTAGAGGTCCCTCGCCCAGCGTACCGGCAGAGGTCTCCCGCACCAATAGCGGTAGAGGTTCCATGCATACTCTGCCGCCAGACTACTCCCCCGCAAGTTGCATGGCCCGAGACGCGACAGAGTGCTCTATAACTCTGTCGCGGCCCAGACACGCGCCTGGGTCTCAGCCCGAACCGACTCAGAAGCCTATAAATATGAGGTGAGCCCTCTGAAAAAAAGAGAGGAGATCAGATCGATCCAAAATCCGAGAAAAACAGGGAGAACACTTAAACACTCTGATTTAAGCTATAAACTCTCCTTTTCTTACATACATACACCAATTCCCGATCACTGACTTGATCGTCGGAGTGCGCGTGCAGGGACAAATCCCTGCCCCCTCTGATTCCTGTTGCTTTTACAGGATATACGAAGAACACGTGACAAAGAGATTGCATCGACTAACTCGTTTGCCAGCATTGCAATCAGACCACGTGTAAGGCAAAGCACTGTTGCTGTCAGAGAGGCAACATCAATTGGCGCCGTCTGTGGGAATCTCGACAAAAAGTCAGGTTCTCTATCGAAATGGTGAGGACACGCTCAACTGCAGAATTGACAGGAGGGCAGAACTCTGTAAGTCCCCCTGTCAGATCAGAACAGCGAAGAAGACACCGTGAAAGGGCTCAAGGAGAACCCTTAGTCTCCTTGGAGGAATTTGATGCCCTGAAGCGCAAAAATGAGGAGACTACAGCTGCATTGAAAGCCATGGTGAACTTCTTCCAAGAAGCTCTCCCCCAATTCAGCTTACCCCATGAAGTGCAGCAGCTAGTGGGGGAAAGCACACTAAGGCAGACCTACGAGAGAGGTCAGCCTTCCAGCCTGGTAAACATCGAACAAGAGGCAGGAACGCTACGTAACGCCACTGCCAATCCAGCGAGACAGAGTCCGCCCTCAGCTCCCAGGCGACAGAGTTCTCCAGTGGCTCAGGTGCGACAGAGTCCACCCGCAGCTCAACCACGACAAAGGTCGCCTCCGGTTCCGAGGCGGCAGAGCTCACCCGCATCCCTGCGACAGAGTCCACCCGCAGCTCAACCACGACAAAGGTCGCCTCCGGTTCCGAGGCGGCAGAGCTCACCCGCATCCCTGCGACAGAGATCACCCGCGGCTCAACTGCGACGTAGCTCACCCCTGCCCGATAGGCGGCGGAGTTCGCCGAATAGGCGGCAGAGCTCTCCCCAGGCTCAAAGGCGACAGAGCTCCCCCGTCGACCACATGCGGCAGAGATATCCCAGGTCAGATGGGCGACAGCACTCTCCCGCCGCCGCTAGGAGGCAGAGTTCACCTTTGCCCGATGCGCGTCAGACTTCACCTCTGTCGGCCAGGCGACAGAGCTCCCCTGCAGCCCCTGTGCGGTACAGTTTCTCTACACTCCGCAGCTCTTCTCCTTTGGAGTTTGTACAGGAGTTAGGAGAATATAGAACTGGGGAGCAGCGAAGACAAAGAGATTTTAACCCACAAGAAGGTCCCGAGATATCAAGTCCCGTAGTCAGAGGTACTGGAAGAGGTATTTACCAATCAGACTCTTCTAGACCGGAAGGGACAGGACCTTACTCAGCTCGAGGGTCGGAGGACGTGGAGAAGGTCGTCCAAAGGATCCTCAAGAAGAAAAGGCTAGTGTCTCCGGATGACGGACAAAGGAGGAGGATCCCATTCAGTCCGAAGATCATGAACAAACCCTTGCCGAAAAAGTTCAAAATGCCTTCTATGGCTACTTATACCGGCAAAGCGGATCCCTACGACCATATTCAGAGTTATGAATCCCTCATGTTGCTTCATGGATGGGAAGACGAAATCATGTGCAGAGCTTTTTCTCTCACATTGTCCGGGCACGCTCTGAAATGGTTTAACGGGCTGAGCGAAGGTTCAATCTCCTCTTTTGATGAGTTGAGAAATGAATTCCTCAAAGTGTTCATGATTCACAGCCAGAGGAAGAAAGACGCTACCTACCTACTCACGCTTAAACAAGGAAATAAAGAATCCTTGAAAAGCTATGTAGATCGCTTCCGAGATGCAACCTTGGAGGTGGAAGATCTACCAGTAGGGGTAGCCTTGGCTGCGATACTGCAAGGGACAAGCTCAGAGAAGCTACAAGAATCCCTCTCCCTTGATCAACCTCTGACGATCTCCGATCTTTTTGCAAGGGCTAATAAATACGTGGCCCAAGGAGAGGTCATGAGAATGATACAGCCCAGGGAGGCTAAAGAAGGAAAGAAGAGAGAGAGGGACGCGCCTGAGAGAAGCTTCCCAAGACCCGTGAGAACTGACAAAGCCCCTAGGCTCAGGTATGAAGGTTATACCAAGTTAAACGAGCCTCGCACTGCAATACTGGCAGCCATCGAAGGGGCAGGATTACTGGAATTTCCCAAGAAGAAAATTGGAGATGTAGGCCGAAACACTGAAGCCTACTGCGAATTCCATTGTGCTCATGGACACCCAACTGAGAGGTGTAAAGACTTAATGGACCAGTTAGAAAGACTGGCCAGAGAGGGGAAGATCAACCGCTTCCTGTGGCGAAGCGAGAGACCCCGATATCCTCCGCGTGACCAAAGGAATAATCGTCCGCGAACGGGGGCGAATAATGATGTCAGAAGGGATAGGCCTAGAAACGAAGTAGTCAGGCCAATCCCCCGTGCTAATCTGCCAAACAACGAACCTACAGCCCCCGCGATAAATGTCATCGCAGGCGGGGACTCAAGTGCAGGAAGCTCCTCTATTTCCCGCAAGAGTTACGCTAGGCAAGCGTATCAGGTTAACGTGGTAATGGAGGAGCAGGCGGATGAAGAGCCCATCATGTTCACTCCGGCTGACAGAGGCGATGTCGCCATGCCCCATGACGACCCCATGGTGATATCTACGGTGGTGGCCAAACACCCGGTGAGCAGGGTCCTGGTCGATAACGGGAGCTCAGTGAACCTGATCTATTGGAACTGCTTCGAAAAAATGAGCATATCCGAAGATAGGTTAAAGCCCGTTATGGTGCCACTATATGGATTCACGGGGGAGCGAGTGAAAGTTGCCGGGTCCATAGAGTTGCCTGTGACTCTCGGAGAGCACCCAAAGAATGTGACCCGGCAAGTATTGTTCATGGTGGTCAGGTCAACCTCTGCTACCTATAATATGATTCTGGGCAGACCTGTGCTGAATGACATGAGGGCGGTAATATCCTCTTGCTATCTGTTGATGAAGTTTCCCACTCCCAACGGAGTCGGGCAAGTACGCGGAAACCAAAGGAGTGCCCGTACTTGTTATCTCGCTTCTACTGCCAACAAGGTAGTACAGAGGAAAGAAACCTTATGCATTGACGATCCGCCTAAGCCCCAACCTGTAGAGGAAACAGAAGCCATTGCGCTAATTGAAGGGGATAGCGAAAAAAGGGCATTCATCGGGACTCAGTTGGGCGAGCAGCAGAAAAAGGAGATAGTCGAGTGTCTGAGGAAAAACTCGGATATCTTCGCCTGGAGCCCGGCGGACATGCCCGGGATCAGTCCCGAAGTCATATGCCATGAACTTAACATCATACCCGGACATAGACCCGTCAAACAGAAAAAGAGGAGTTTCGCCCCGGAGCGACAAAAAGCAATCACTGAAGAAGTGACTAAACTCCTAGGCGTCGGATTCATCCGAGAAGTCTATTACCCTCAGTGGTTAGCCAATGTAGTGATGGTAAAGAAATCTAGCGGGAAATGGCGAATGTGTGTTGATTTCACAGACCTGAACAAAGCCTGCCCCAAAGATTCATACCCCCTACCTCGGATAGACAGACTCGTAGATGATACATCCGGCTACGAACTCCTCATTTTCTTGGATGCATTCTCCGGGTATCACCAAATCATGCTTCACCCAGAAGACGAAGAAAAAACTTCCTTTATAACCGATGACGGAACCTATTGCTATCGGGTAATGCCGTTCGGTTTAAAGAACGCGGGTGCTACCTACCAACGAATGGTGAGCAAAGTGTTCAAGGATCTTCTGGGAAATACCATGGAAGCCTACGTGGACGACATGATAATCAAGAGCCGCGTAGGAGAATCTCATACTGATCAAATGTCCAGGGTATTTGAAGTATTGAGGAGATTCAACATGAAGCTAAACCCCGAAAAGTGCTCTTTCGGGGTAAGATCAGGAAAATTCCTAGGCTTCATGATCACTAACAGGGGTATCGAGGCAAATCCTGAGAAGATACAGGCTGTCATTGACATGAAACCCCCAGCCACCGTAAGAGAGGTCCAAAGATTGACAGGCAGAATAGCAGCTCTGAATCGCTTCTTGTCGAAATCAGCCGAAAAGAGCTTGCCTGATTTCAAAACTCTACGGGGGGGGGGGGGGAAGAACTTCAAGTGGACGGAAGATTGTCAAAAAGCCTTTGAAGACCTCAAGGAATACTTGAAGCGGTTGCCTCTATTAACAAGGCCCCTGGAAGCAGAACAGCTCTATATGTATTTGGGAGTCGGTGATTTCGCCGTCATCGCGGTGCTACTGAAGAAAGACGAAATGGTACACCGTCCCATCTACTATGTGAGCAAAGTGTTATTAGATCCAGAGACCCGCTATCCACTGGCTGAAAAACTAGCATTGGCCCTCTTGATGGCCTCACGAAAGCTGCGTCCGTATTTCCAAGCACATCCCATCACTATCTTAACAGACCAACCATTAAGACAGATCCTCCAGAAACCTGAACAATCAGGGAGGTTAGTGAAATGGGCGGTGGAGCTTGGGGGATACGACATCACATACCAAGCGAGACAGGCTATCAAAGGTCAAGCTCTGGCTGACTTCATCGTGGAATGCACTATCCCGAACGACAGCAGTGAAGGGGAGGCTCACCCATGGTTACTGTATGTCGATGGGTCATCAAGTGCCAACGGAAGTGGAGCGGGTATAGTCCTGGTGTCACCAGAAGGAAAATCCCTGGAATACTCCCTACGATTCGGATTCCCTAGTTCGAACAACATAGCGGAGTATGAAGCTTTGATAGCAGGGATGGCACTAGCGGAAAAACTGCAGGTTCACCACTTGGTAGCACACAGTGATTCTCAATTGGTGGTGAACCAATTCAGCGGAAAGTACGAGGTACGAGAACCGATGCTGGTTCCTTACCTAAAGAAAGTCCAACTCTTAGCCAAGACTTTCAAAAGCTTTCAGTTGATGCAAATCAACCGGTCTGAAAACACACATGCTGATTCACTGTCTAAGTTAGCCTCCTCCACAGAAACACAAGGAAGGACTGTAAAGGTGGAGAGGCTCGAACGACCAAGTATTGAAGAGGTCGAAGTGTGTGACATTGAAGTTGGAGACGATTGGAGATCCCCATTTAAACAGTATCTCACTGAGGGTACACTCCCCCAAGATAAAGACGAGGCTCGTCGCTTGAAAATACAAGGGGCGAAGTTCACACTCATCAATGGAGAACTGTACAAAAGGGGATACTCATCGCCACTGCTAAAATGTCTGGGACCGGAACAAGCTAGATATGCCCTAGCGGAGGTGCATGAAGGAATCTGCGGCGAACACTTAGGAGCAAGAGCCCTCGCTGCTAAAGTACTGCGATCGGGATTCTACTGGCCAACGCTGAAAAAGGATGCAATGGACCAAACCCGCAGGTGTGACAAATGCCAGAGGTTTGCGCCTATCACCACAGCCCCAGTAACTCCCTCTCAAGGCACAGTACAACCAATTCCTTTTGCACAATGGGGGTTGGACATCCTTGGACCTTTCCCATTAGCCACGGGTCAAAGAAAGTTCCTGTTGGTGGCTACCGATTACTTCACAAAGTGGATCGAAGCAGAGCCTTTGGCCACAATCACGAAAAAGAAAGTGGAGGAAATGGTGTGGAAAGACATTATTTGTCGATTTGGAATTCCCCGCATCTTAAATGTCGACCATGGAAAGCAATTTGATTGCAACGCCTTCCGTGACTTTTGTAAGGACCTCAACATTCAGCTACGGATCTCTTCAGTGTCATATCCTCAAGCTAATGGACAAGCCGAGGTCAGTAATCGGACCATCCTCCATGGGCTGAAGACCAGGCTCGACAAAGCAAAAGGAGCCTGGGTGGACGAATTGCCTAGTGTTTTATGGGCGTATCGTACCACCAGTCGTGTGTCGACTAAAGAAACGCCGTTCAGTCTTGTATACGGTGCAGAAGCATTGATCCCCGTGGAACTTGGAGCATTATCGCCAAGAGTGATACCCTTAATAGAGGAAGAAAACTCACAAGCTCTAAGGGAAGGCTTGGACCTACTCGATGAACATAGAGAAACCGCGGCTATTCGATTGGCATCCTATCATCAGAGGGTGGCCAATTACTATAATAGCCGGGTAAGAGATAGGCCAATGTCTGAGGGAGATCTCGTGCTCAGAAAGTCGCAGATCACGAATGCCCTGAAGGAGGATGGGAAGTTCAGAGCCAACTGGGAAGGTCCCTACAGAATCAGATGCAAGATTGGACCCAACACTTGCACTCTGGAAACTCTACAAGGGAAGAAGATAGGGAAAACGTGGAATTCAAATCACTTAAAGCTGTATTTGAATTAACCACTACCTCTTCCTCCCCAAGTACTATTGTTTTACTTACACTGTCACCAGATGTCATTACCTAACTGATATATGAATTATCTTTTTGTTGTAAGTCAAAATCTCGTGACAGGATTCAAAACCGTGAGGGGAGCCCTTGGTTCGGGCCCTGCGAACGCAGGCTACCAACGGGCCAAACCCAAAGCGGACAACCGAGCCGTAAGAGCCTGAGGCGCTATGCGTCACTGTGGCCAGGCGTAGTTCAACCGAGCCGTAAGAGCCTGAGGCGCTATGCGTCACTGTGGCCAGGCGTAGTTCAACCGAGCCGTAAGAGCCTGAGGCGCTATGCGTCACTGTGGCCAGGCGTAGTTCAACCGAGCCGTAAGAGCCTGAGGCGCTATGCGTCACTGTGGCCAAGCGTAGTTCAACCGAGCCGTAAGAGCCTGAGGCGCTATGCGTCACTGTGGCCAGGCGTAGTTCAACCGAGCCGTAAGAGCCTGAGGCGCTATGCGTCACTGTGGCCAGGCGTAGTTCAACCGAGTCGTAAGAGCCTGAGGCGCTATGCGTCACTGTGGCCAGGCGTAGTTCAACCGAGCCGTAAGAGCCTGAGGCGCTATGCGTCACTGTGGCCAGGCGTAGTTCAACCGAGCCGTAAGAGCCTGAGGCGCTATGCGTCACTATGGCCAGGCGTAGTTCAACCGAGCCGTAAGAGCCTGAGGCGCTATGCGTCACTGTGGCCAGGCGTAATTCAACCGAGCAGTAAGAGCCTGAGGCGCTATGCGCCACTGTGGCCCGGCGTATACGTATCACTGTAAAACAGGTATATATACATCCACATAAAAGCCGTAAGAGCCTGAGACGCAACGCGTCACTGTGGCCAGGCGTATACACATAAAAGCCGTAAGAGCCTGAGACGCAACGCGTCACTGTGGCCAGGCGTATACACATAAAAGCCGTAAGAGCCTGAGACGTAATGCGTCACTGTGGCCAGGCGTATACTCAAAAGAGCCGTAAGAGCCTGAGACGCAATGCGTCACTAAGGCCAGGCATAAAGCATTCAATTAACCATAAAGGCCTAAGACGCTACGCGTCACCGTGGCCAGGTAATCAAAATACTAAGGCTATAAAAACTAAAGACGCCTTCACGTCACAGTACTCAAGCCTTAAACAACTGCGCGTTTGCACAAAAAATTCTTCCTGAAAGTATACCTTTCTATCAAGAATTGGGGAGCATACACGAATATCAATACAAAGCTATATACAAGTAAGGTATATACAAGCAAAGCAACAGAAACAATCAGACAAAGAATGATAAATGACAATTAGAGAAGTAGTGCAAGACAAAGCATGAACAAAAATCTCAATTTCATTTCATTCAAGTGTCGGTACAAACAGATCTTTAACAGATCTTTACAATTGCATTTCGACAAAAGTACAAAGTTAAAACAAAAAACAAAGTACTTGAAATGAAATACAAAAAACAAAAAAGCAAAAATCCCTATCTACTCTCCGGGAGGAAGCTGGGGATCAGCTGTAAAACCTTCACTTCCAAGGGACTGCTCGCCCTCCTCGCCATCTAAATCGATGAGGGCTTCTATAGGCTCAGGAGCACTGTCCAGATCCGCGGGCTCCCAAGGACCAGCAAGGTTGACGAGATCATCCTGAGCAGTCCTCTTGAACAGCTCGTCCGCAGGCTCAGCCTCGGGCTCGTACTTGGTCCAATCAGGGGCCTCAAAGAGCATCGCATCAGGGGTATATTGGAGCTCAGGAAATTCCTCTCCCTCCCTGTGTGCTTCCAGCCAAGATCGGGCCAGGTAGAACCCGTACTTAACATAAGGGTTGGAGAAGTCTTCCTTCCGCCTTAAGCAGTCTTTGGAGAGACGATACTCCTTTACGGCCTCGGCCCGTATGCTGTCAATTTCGGCCTGGGATAGTACAGGAGCAGTTTGGCCTTCCAACTCACCAACACGCTGCTCGAGCTCTTGATTCCGAGTGAGCGTAGACATATAGTTGGATTGCATACGGTCTAACTCAGAATGAGCCTCCTGCAGGTCCTCTTGGAGTTTACAAGACCGGGCCGTCTCCACTGTGAGATCCCCCTTTGCGAGACCGAGGTCTTGATGAGCCTTAGCAAGCTGCTCCTCCAGGCTTCGAACTAAATCCGGAAGAGGGGACAAGTTGTTGACCGTGTTCTGTAGCTCCATGACTTTGTCCCTCAACTCCCGGATCTCTCTGTCGGCTCGCTCACGATAAGCCCGATGTTGGGCATTATTTACCGCAGTTCGTTGAGCCAGCTGCGAAAAAATGCAAAAATGTTAGACTCAAAGCATGCTGCAAAAAGCAATCAAAAAGAGAAGAAATTAGAAACTTACCCTCAACGCCTCGATATCGGCTAAGTCTTCCCCCTCGGGGTAGTTTCTGAATATCCTTGCCTCATCTCGAGGAAGGATAGTGGACCAGCTCAACCGAGAGGCCACCCTGGGAGTGTCCAGAACATCATTATCACGAACCCCGGGGTAGACTCAGAATTCGTGGCCCCTCATAATATTCCCCCCATCCACGGAATAGGGCCTCTCGTCGGCAGGACCTATCCTCGGCAATATCGGCCTGCTTCTCATCGAACTCTCGATGTACAGGCGCTTTCTATTCTTCCGCTGAGATGGAATGATATTGCATTCCTCGCGCTCCTCAGAGCGTGATTGCCCGGATGACCCGGAAGCCCCCCGTGAAGACGAGGCAACTCTCCCCCTATCCCGAGAGAAATCTCTCTGCTCTGAAGGAGGGAGAGGCATCGCCTGCCTAGAAACAGGAGGGGTCCGAGCACGAGATGGATAAGAGGGGATCGGTGTCTCACTTGGGACATCGTCAGCCAAACGATGCCTCTTCCTGGCAGGAGCGCTGGAAGGACCAGCCTCAGAAACCTGGCGACCTAATGATTGCCGAAAATGACTCATGTCTGTAAAATAGAAAAAGGCATCAATGGTCAAAAACTGATCAAAAATAACAAGCCGTAAAGAGAATTAAAAGTTACCGTCAGGAGAATCGAGATGCTCCTGAAGGGACTCTATATTTATGGTGTCGTCATCAGGGAGCACCATGAAAGTGGAGCCGAACCCTTCCCAACCAGTGAGATCGGCTAAGGGTTCGCTACCAGAGCTGGATTCCAGATTGGTGCCCCCTACATCCTCTTGTGGCCTAGGAGCTTCAGGATTCAACTCGAGAGAAGCCGAAGGCAGAGGATCTGACGACGGAACAGAGGGTCCGGTAACAGGGACCGGACCCACACCCCAGCCTGCTAATATCAAATTTTCATTTGATACAAGGGTGTCCAGGCTAAGGGGATGAGGGACCAGCAGTTTGTCGATGTCAGAAGACAACTGCTCCCTAAGTGTCGCGACCCGGGGACCCTTGGGGATTTCGTGCCTATTCTCCCAACGAGTAGGGATATCCAGGCCCTCGGGCACTTCCACAACCAACCATTCTGTCTCGAAACCATGAAGCTTGTTAGCAGGTTTCTCAAATAATCGGTTCTCAAAACCAGGCTGGTACACCCGCTGAAGCGAGTAAGGCACTAAGCCGAGACTCCCTCGAAGCCTAAAGAATACTTCAAAAAGAGGAAGCGACGGAGGGACGCCCCTTAAATGGCAGTGCACAGTGAATGATACCAATTGCATCCATGCATGAGGATGCAGTTACCCCGGGGATACCCTGTGCGTCCTGAGGAAGGAAGCCCCAAAGTCGGACAATGGGAAGCGGAGTCCTAACTCCAAAGCTGCCCTAAAAACGACAGCTCCGTTAGACACACGACGTATGTCGCTCTCCTGAGGGGTTGGGAGTCTATAAGTGTATCCCTCGGATAAAGGAAATCGAGATTCTAGGTCTTGGACGTCGGCTTCCTTTAAAGTCGACTTAACGCCTAGATCGATTTGCTTTCCTATACCATGTCCAGCCATCTTAGAAGCTCGTAGATCATAGAAGTGGGATTACGGGCTACGAAAAATTACCTAAGGTAATAGAAACAGAACTCGCGGCAGAGTGTGAAAATCCGCGGCAGACTAGCGACACAGTGAGCAGTCTCGCGGCAGAGTTGCGACAGTGTGGCGAAGGACTTGCGACAGAGTGTCTGAGAGTCGCGACAGAGTGTCCTTACGAGAGAATTCAGTAGCGACAAGGACGTCAGGGGCCCGGTATTTATAGTGGCTCGCCTGGGTACACACACACACTCGGAGGTCCGACCCGGCCCAAAAAATACCGGACCCAAGTACTCTTTCGCGGGAAAAATTCCCGCCAAAGAGTGGGGAGCCATTGATGGTGGTCATGTCACCAGATCCACGTGTGCAACTATCCGCCTGCCACGTGTCGAACCAACAACAGGCCACGTGGCAGATTGGCGACAGAACCGCTATGCGACACCATTCCTGGAGGTGCGACAGAGTGTTTAATGCGAGAGGAGTCTACCGCCTCACAGTCTGCCGCGCATCGTGAGCGGCAGACCTCCATCGCCCATGCACGGCACAGTACTCCCGCACAGACCGCGGTAGAAGTCTCCCACTCAGCATGCGGCATTGTCTCCCGCACAGACCGCGGTAGAGGCCCCCCGCTCATCATGCGTTATACTCTCGAACAGACCGCGGTAGAACTCCCCCGCTCAGCATGCGGCATAGTCTCCCGCACAGACCGCGGTAGAAGTCTCCCGCTCAGCATGCGGCATAGTCCCCCACACAGATCGCGGTAGAGGTCTCCCGCACGAGCAGCGGTAGAGGTCCCTCGCCCAGCGTACCGGCAGAGGTCTCCCGCACCAATAGCGGTAGAGGTTCCATGCATACTCTGCCGCCAGACTACTCCCCCGCAAGTTGCATGGCCCGAGACGCGACAGAGTGCTCTATAACTCTGTCGCGGCCCAGACACGCGCCTGGGTCTCAGCCCGAACCGACTCAGAAGCCTATAAATATGAGGTGAGCCCTCTGAAAAAAAGAGAGGAGATCAGATCGATCCAAAATCCGAGAAAAACAGGGAGAACACTTAAACACTCTGATTTAAGCTATAAACTCTCCTTTTCTTACATACATACACCAATTCCCGATCACTGACTTGATCGTCGGAGTGCGCGTGCAGGGACAAATCCCTGCCCCCTCTGATTCCTGTTGCTTTTACAGGATATACGAAGAACACATGACAAAGAGATTGCATCGATGTAACTCGTTTGCCAGCATTGCAATCAGACCACGTGTAAGGCAAAGCACTGTTGCTGTCAGAGAGGCAACATCAGATACAAATGTGTATATCGGGCTGTTAATGTAATATGAATTAATTGTGAGTGAATGAAAAATCATCAGTATGACTGATAGACACCGTAGTTGAGGGGAAAGTGCTCGATCTCGAGGGTAGAGAGACAAGCCCTGGAGACGTACTGAATCATCTTCTGGCCATGCCTCTTAAGATCCAGTAGAGACTACTGAGATAAGCTTGGTGAGGTTGGAGCGGACTGTGGAGAACATGACACAGTTGTTTGGACGTGTGATGGCTAGATTGGATAGTCTACAGGGTATGAGTGCACCCACAGCAGCCCCTGTCATGCCTGTACCATAGACCGTTGGACCTTCTGATTCTAGTCATCCTGTATCACCCCACCTGTACAACTGAATGCGAAAGAAAACCTTGAGGACCAGTAGGCCCCAAAGAGGACAGTACGAATGAGTAACGATGTCAACAGCAGTCGATGTCACAGCAGTCGATGTTGTGGGCCCAAGAGGGGTGGCCATGGCCGGCTGGGCTGGTCCGACTGGGCTGGGCCGTTACATCTCGTACCATGACAGAAGTTGTTTATTAGAGTCAAAGATCAAGTAGCAGCAAAGAACTGGGTAAACATATTAGAGAAGTTGTATTGGTACTTCGAGTGTTCCCAGACCGAAAAGGTGGCCTTTGCTGCATTTGTGTTGGAAGGCGAAGCAGAATATTTGTAGAAATTCGCCTAACCTATATAGAGGACCCGAAAACCAAATAGTGACTTGAGAGATTTTTCTCGATGCCTTTTAGGAGGCAATATATTCCAGAGACTGCTCGAAGACGGCTACAGGGGGAGTTTATTAGTCTGACTTACTGCAGCCAATCGATGAACGAGTATGAGTCCCAGTTTACGTCTCTAGGAAGGTACGATTCTGACACCATGAGTAGTAAAGATAGAAATGTCACGACCCGAATTACCTAAAAATCAGAGTAAATTTTTCGTTTTTTCATTTATTATTTAATTCTTAACTTTCTCTCGTCGTGACCATCCTACAACACAGTTGGGCTATGATTCGGTGTTAGTCACCTCACACTATTTAACATTTCATTCCCATAATCATATATCAGAGTCTACTATCCTTTTGACTTTAAATAAATACATACCCAATGGTATTTACATGACTCTACATCCCCGACATCATATCCATTTACAGTACTGTGCATTACATATTTAGATACAAAACCATACAAATGTGTATACCTGTCTCTCGATGGGAAGCAGCAAGCAGCGGATATCAAGTTTGCAAGTCATCAGCCGCTCAATAACTATTTCAAGTGCTCTGAAAAGATGGGAAAATAAGGGGGGTGAGCAAACCACACGCTCAGTAAGGCAATTATGCAAGTAAGTAGATAGCTCCACTATCTACATGCTCATAATGCCATGCCCTTAAATCCATTTCTTTTCATTTAAAATTACACGCACAAAGTCATGCATATTCGATGCCATAGTTTATCCAAAACTATTTGTGCATATATAAATCATGTAACTCATGCATTCAAAGCATTTTATGTGACATCATTAAATCATATTAAGCATGAATTTAATCAAGATCATGCAGTCTTTCATGTCATGTAAGACAATTCAAGGTTTTCAAATGAAAGCATGGAAAACACATCATGCCACTGCATTTAAATCAATTCATTTAAAACGCAGTATAAAATAACCCCTCTGGGTCAATCATCTCAAAACTCATAAAACAATTTGTTATATTTCATTATAAAACTTGAGTTATAAAACCACCCTTCTTTCAGGGTCACATATCATAAAATCATCTGAAATCATCAAATCATCAAATCGGGGGCCTGACCCCTCCTTCGGGTCTACCCTGGTCTAACAGACCACAAGTTATATCATGTGAGACAATCAGGTAATTAACAGTAACATCGAGGACTATGGCCATATCCTAGTGATCCCTGGCAACACGGTACCTAGTGTGCGGGGTATCACACCTGAAACGGGAGGTGGGTCGTCCTACCCGCCAGAACAGCATAATACCAGGATTGCGAGGGCAAGGCTTGCTGCCTCGTGGCTAATGCCACTCCACTCCAACAATCCCCACGGTACAGCGTACTCCGCGTGACATACACGGTACAAAGTACTCCGTGAACCCAAGCTCAGTCAGGGGTGCCTGTAATAGGTCTTATCCACCCATATCATCTGTCTCAGAATGCACGTGTGAGCATATCATCTCACTGTGACACACAGTCTACAGGAGGCTCCAACACGGCTATATGCATGTAATATAAATCCCTGTGCGAGCGAAGCTCAAGCACGGCTCCATGCATATTCATGATATCTGAAAATCTCGTGCGAGGGAAGCTCTAGCACGGTTTCATAAAAATCAGTGAAATCTGCGTACGAGCAGCGCTCCAGTACGACTTAAACTGATTATAATTTCAATTAAAATCCACGTACGAGCAACGCTCTAGTACGGATATGTATAAAAACTCACTGAAAACCTCGTACGAGAAAAACTCCAGTACGATATTCAAATGAATTATGAAAACTACGTAAAACTTTGTGCGAGCAACGCTCCAGCACAAATGAATGCTCAAATGAATCAAATCTCGTGCGAGTTACACTCCAGCACGACTTTATGCATAATTAAATCAAATCTCGTGCGAGTTTCACTCCAGCACGGCTTTTATGCATAATTAAATCAAAACAGGATGCGAGCTAAGCTCCAGCATCTCTCATGCATGTCAAATCATTAAAAGTAGTGCGAGTAATCGCTCCAGCACTATTTTATGCATACCACGTCAAAACAAATCAAAACATGTCAAAACATGTCAAAACAGAGTGCGAGCTAGGCTCCAGCAGCTCTCATTTCACAATATTAAAAATCAGTGCGAGCACCATGCTCTAGCACATTTCATGCATATGATGTCACAAGACGGTGCGAGCAATTGCTCAAGCACATTTATGCACATTCACAAACGCAGATATAGTGCGAACTACGTGTCGGCACTATCTGTTTCCATATAAACTTGATAGTTGGCCGTTTTCCAAAGAAATTTCCATTTAATTATTAATAACACCTACGTAGTGTTATTTTGTGAAATTAAACAATTTCTGGCCAATCTATCGCTTTGCTTTGATTAAAACCAATAAAATTCCTTAATCATCAAAAATCCTTAAATCATGCATTTCATGCATGTCATGCTTTCACCATCCTTAGGTGAACTTCCCTCAATAGGGGTAAAATAGACATTTCACCTATTTCGATCCTTAAAATCATTCAAACCATTTTTAGGATCATTATACAATATCCATGTATACATACATACTCAGTGTACAGAAAAACTATTAAAATATGCGTAGCTACCTCTAGCTACTCACACAATTCCCTTACCTCTTTTTTCTGTACAGTCTGACCTTTCCTCTGATGACTCGTCACGCAGTCCGATTTGCTCCGAATCCAAATCAAGTCTCTGGAACTGCGGATACACATTCATCAGGTCAAATACAATACAATTTAATGTATTTTATATTTTTCTGGGCTTAATTTAAATCATTGGGCCCGTTTACTCATATTGGGCCCAATTGCACCATAATGGGCCTTAATCGGCCTTAAGCCCGTTTACTACACTTTATCGAGGCCTATTGGGCTCATTGGACCCATCAATATTTATTTAGCCTCGTTCTAAATTCTCAGATAGCTTATGAATTATTTACGACAATTTATCCCAATTTCTAGAATTTAATTCATTTATGCGGAAATTAAATCCGTAATTCATGCGTTAAATATCAATCACGCATAACGATATAAAATTGTCGTAAATAAGGGTCACTTACTCGTTATTCCATGATCGTACACAAATCGAGGTGGTCTCGAGCTCTCGATGGATGCCAATCGTCGAGCTACACAATTAAATATATTTTTTCGGGTAAATTTCCAGTCGGAATTAATTAAATTAAATATTCTAAAATTTAAATCGGTCAATTTGACCGCTTACCGACTTACCCGAAGCTCGATTGCATCACTGGAATTTTCCCCAATTTTTTCTCTTTTTCTTTTTCCCTTTTTCTTCCTTTTTTCCCTCTCTTTTTTGGCTGAACCGGTCCGGTCCGGTTCAACCCGGTTCGGACCGCCGGTTCGGTCTGGTCCGGTTCAGCCGGTTCTGTCCGGTTCGACCGGTCCAATCTCCCTTTGGTCGTGCCGGCGCCGTCCGGCCGGTTCCCGGCATGATTCCGGTGCCAATCGGCGCGAAATCGTCTGGGCTCCCTAAATCGGGCCTCGGCTGGGGTCGAATCAGCCCCATCGCCGGCGAATCGGGGTTCTCTCCCCCGCGGTCTTCTCCTCCGTTTCCGACGTTTTTCGGCCACCTGGCCGCGCGTCGATGCCACCGGTGGGTTCGCCTGAGGTCGGTCGACCTTCGCCGACCCTCGCCTGGGGCCCTTGGCCGCCGGTGACCGTCGGACGGAGGGATCTCCCTCGGTTCGCTTTTCGGCTTCCATTTCTTCTCTGCTTCTGTTTCAGACTTTCGTTTCCTCTCTGTTTCAATTCGCCTTTTTTTTTTTTTTTAATTATTTAATTTTATTATTATTTTAATCAATAAAATAATAATATTTTGTCAAAAATATCTTCAAAAATTAATATTTAATTCAGTTAATCAATAAATGAATTTCTCGGTATTATTTCGACTTTCCGGTATATTTTTCGATTATTTTCGAGATTATTTTTCGATACGAAAATCTCGGTTTATTCCAATAAATTCATATCTTGATCAATTTAACCCGGAATTTAATTATTTCTTCGTCATTGATCAAGATTTCTCATTTTCATATTTTTAATTAAATTTTCTTGTCCCGATTAATACCGAATTTTGGTCTTTTGACCATTTTGCCCTTGCACGTATTCGGGAATACCATTAAGTCCTTTTGCATTTTTAAATGCACTCGTAAATATCGGGTCTTACAATCTCCCCCACTTAAGAAATTTGGTCCTCCAAATTAGAACCAAGTAATATGAGTCCATAACAACTCCGGGTATGTCTATCGCATCATATACTGTCATCCTCAAGTGACCTTCTCCGGAGTGTAATACTACCATCATACTTAACTAGGGAGATCATCTTAACCCTCAACACTTTCTCTTTCCATTTTTAATAACCAACTCGATTTCATACATTACTCTTTCATTGAACTAAACTGTTGGAGTTCATATCCGATCACATATATCGGATCCGGATATTATTTCTTAAGCATCAAAAGATAGGACACATTGTGGATGCCTGTTTATTCAAGTGGTAATACCAACCTACAGGTCTTACCTTCCACTTTGTCCAATCTCTTATCCGAATATCGTTACGTCCTTATGCTCTTAGGACAAGTAACTATCAACAGTAATGATTCACCCTTGGTGAATTCCAATGGTTTCTGTCTCTTGTCAGCATAGCTTTTCTATCTGCTCTGAGGTGTTCTTAATCTCTCATAAATCAACTGAACATCCTCAGAGGTTTGTCTTACTAATTCGGGAACAATTTTCTATCTGTCACCCACTTCTTATCCAAGTCAGGGAACAACTCCCTATGGCCATACAATGCCTCATTTAATCTCATCCCGATACTCAAGTGACAACTGTCATCACTGGCGAATTTGATTAGTAGCAACTGATCATCCCAGGAGCTCATAAAATCAATGGCACAAGCTCTCATCACATCCTCCAGAACCTGTACAGTCCTCTCTGACTGACTATCTGTCTGAGGGTGGAAGCTGTGCTAACACACAATCAGGGTCCCTATAGCTTTCAAAAACATATTCCCAGAAGTAGGAGGTGAAGCAGGAATCCCTATCTGATATCATGCTCCCTGGAACGCTACATTTGTTCCACCATATTCCATACGTAAAAATCTGCCTACACACTCAAAGTATCTGGGGATTTTCATAGCCAGAAGGTGGGTAAACTTAATCAATCTATCGACTATCACCCAGATAGTCTCATGATTCATTCGGGTCCTCTGTAACCCATCACGAATATCCATGGTAACTTGTTCCCATTTCCGTGTCAATATAGGTAGAGGCTGCAATAATCCTGCAACTTCTTTTGCTCTACCTTAATCTGCTGACATACGAGACACTTCTTCATAACTCTATAATATCACTTTTCATACCTGACCACCAATACCCTTTTCAGAGATTCTGATATATTTATTATTTCTCGGATGCACTGTATATCCCGAAGAGTGAGCTTCTGTCAATAACACTATATCATCAACTGTGGTCCTGGGGAGCACTTATACTTTCTCTGAACCTCTGTAAGTCATCATCACTCACTGTGAACTCTGTCACTATACCCTTCTGAATCTGACCCACACTATCGACACCATGCCGATCATCACGCTAAGCCTGGCAAATCCGGTCACACAATCTGGTTCTAACCTCAGGCTAGCTGTCACACAATCACCGTCATCATCAGAAGGAATCACATCACTACTGAGGTTCACAACTGCTCTAGCAGCTCACGCTCCCTGACCATCATATGTGATACCATCCCGAGACTCTTTCTGTTCAAGGCATCAGCCATTACATTAGCCTTTCTTGGGTGGTACAATATTCACAATCATAATCCTTAGAAGCTCTAACCCTCATGGTTATCTCATTTTCTACTCTTTCTGTTAAAACAGATACTTGGGGCTTTTACGATCAGTGCATACTCGAAATTTCTTACCGTATAAGTGGTAGCGCCATACTTTCAGTGTAATCGCTACGGCTGCCAACTCTAAATCATGGGTCGGATAGTTTCTCTTATGGTCCTTGAATATATCTGGATCCATAAACGACTATCTTCCCATTTTACATCAATACACAGCCCAATCCTTATTTGGAGGTATCCATACACACTGAAACCTCTTGAGCTGTTAGTTATAGTAAGAATACTTACGGTGGTCAGTTCATTACTCCAATATACCAAAACTCATTGAAGCCATTTTCATACTTATCATACTACTCGTATGAAATCTTTTTTTCCAAACGAGACGTGTCAACTGAGTAGCCCATTTTGAGAAACTCTCAACACCTCGTCTGTAAGACAGTTTTCTGTTGCTACTCATTCTCTTCCCTGGACTTCGAATACATCATAATATCATCACTAAAGATGACAACCAATTGGTCCAGGTAAGGTTTAAATACCTTAACGTAGTTGAGTTCCACTTAATAATTCAATCACTCTTGTCCTTGACCTATGTACGTATAAACGCCCAATGTCATTTCGAAATCGTTTATGGTCAAGCTACTAACCCACGTCGTTTCCTTTTTCTTATATTAACGGCTTTTATAAAATTTTAATTTTAAACTTTCATGATTAATGAATTTCTATATCTCTTTATCGTACCAGCAAAGGTACCCAAATTTTAATGTATATTTTATGACCGTCGAATTCAATCTATAGATTATGCGTGCGCTTCCAGACGCTGTCAAATCTTCAGGCAGGGAAGTATTTTAAAATACCTTTATTATCCCTCAGACTTGACTACATACCGCTTAATCCAATTTACTTTGCATATCAAGGATATCCTTACCTTGCATACGTCTCTTACTCCAATATATCTCCTTTTATATATCACTTGTGACAAACTCTTTCCTTACTTGTCAAGTTACAATACACTTTTCAGTGATATTTTCTCCCCTATTTTCAACTTACAATCCCTATACCCATATTCAGTTAGTGAAAATCAACTAACTATCATCCTCTTCATGCTTAAAGGTATAGGCTTCACATTTTTTTCACTAACTTATAAGCAACTGAAGGCGGTATGAATAAATGCGTGGCACCAGGATCAATTAAAATAATTATTTCATTATTCTTAACCAGTGTGGTATCTTCCACCACATCCTATGAAACATCAATAGTGTCCTGGTCCAAGGCATACACTCGCCCTCGTCCAACATCTTATTTTCGTGGTAACTACCACACATCTTACACTGTTCACACTGCTACTCTGTTATACTGTTACGTAGCAGGTCGGGGTCCTCGAATCACAATACCCCTCAATAGTGTTGAAATTAAATACACTGGGGCCTCCAATCATCTTACCCCATGACTCATCAACTCTAAGCTTTTACCAAACTACCTTTTTCCCGTTCTGACATTCTTGTCATCCTCTATTCTCTTTTGTCTCAATTTCGGCCCTCACTACCTTTCTCAATCTCAGAGGCGTGCAACTCATGATCTTATTCACACAACTGTTGTCTGCGCACTGCCTCGGCATAGGTAGTGATGTCTAACAGGCCAATCGGACTCTAATTGATAATCTGAGTCCTTCTATGAACTTTCAAAAATCTCGACTCTCACTGTTCATCATGTTCGAGTCACATCTGCCCAGGAATATAAACTGAGTATCATACTCGTTAATCAACATGTTCCTCTGGGTCAGAGTAAATAATATCATCTGTAATTTTCCTTTAAAACAATATCCGGGATATTCTGTCACCGGAATACATATAGAATTTTTTTTTCCATGTCCATTCTGGACGTCTAATTCTTCAAATGGGTCGAGCGAACTTCAATTAATGTTCCGACTTACCCTCAAATCTCATGTATACTCTGAGCAATTAGCTCGCAACATATTCTCCACACTCCGCTCTAACCTCGTGAAGCGTATCTCAATACTGTCTGATCTCTCTGTCAGACTCTATCCGATCTCTCTATCAGACTCTGTGGAGCATGCTCTATATCAGCCTCCACGTCATTCTCATCTCGAGTCTCATGTGGCGACTCAGTACAACTCATGGGCCTACCTCAACGGCCTTGAGCTCGTGTACTCGCCTCTCAACCATAGCGGCTATCAGTCAATGAGTCTATACTTGCATTTAAAACCAAATTCTTAGCTGCACTTCCATCTCGATATACACAATTGTATCTAAACAATACACAGTACATGGGGATGTAAACTTCCTTAACCACTAACACCGACTCATATCAGGCCAACTCAAGCTCTGATACCATTAAACCTGTCACGACCCGAATTACCTAAAAATCAGAGTAAATTTTTCGTTTTTTCATTTATTATTTAATTCTTAACTTTCTCTCGTCGTGACCATCCTACAACACAGTTGGGCTATGATTCGGTGTTAGTCACCTCACACTATTTAACATTTCATTCCCATAATCATATATCAGAGTCTACTATCCTTTTGACTTTAAATAAATACATACCCAATGGTATTTACATGACTCTACATCCCCGACATCATATCCATTTACAGTACTGTGCATTACATATTTAGATACAAAACCATACAAATGTGTATACCTGTCTCTCGATGGGAAGCAGCAAGCAGCGGATATCAAGTTTGCAAGTCATCAGCCGCTCAATAACTATTTCAAGTGCTCTGAAAAGATGGGAAAATAAGGGGGTGAGCAAACCACACGCTCAGTAAGGCAATTATGCAAGTAAGTAGATAGCTCCACTATCTACATGCTCATAATGCCATGCCCTTAAATCCATTTCTTTTCATTTAAAATTACACGCACAAAGTCATGCATATTCGATGCCATAGTTTATCCAAAACTATTTGTGCATATATAAATCATGTAACTCATGCATTCAAAGCATTTTATGTGACATCATTAAATCATATTAAGCATGAATTTAATCAAGATCATGCAGTCTTTCATGTCATGTAAGACAATTCAAGGTTTTCAAATGAAAGCATGGAAAACACATCATGCCACTGCATTTAAATCAATTCATTTAAAACGCAGTATAAAATAACCCCTCTGGGTCAATCATCTCAAAACTCATAAAACAATTTGTTATATTTCATTATAAAACTTGAGTTATAAAACCACCCTTCTTTCAGGGTCACATATCATAAAATCATCTGAAATCATCAAATCATCAAATCGGGGGCCTGACCCCTCCTTCGGGTCTACCCTGGTCTAACAGACCACAAGTTATATCATGTGAGACAATCAGGTAATTAACAGTAACATCGAGGACTATGGCCATATCCTAGTGATCCCTGGCAACACGGTACCTAGTGTGCGGGGTATCACACCTGAAACGGGAGGTGGGTCGTCCTACCCGCCAGAACAGCATAATACCAGGATTGCGAGGGCAAGGCTTGCTGCCTCGTGGCTAATGCCACTCCACTCCAACAATCCCCACGGTACAGCGTACTCCGCGTGACATACACGGTACAAAGTACTCCGTGAACCCAAGCTCAGTCAGGGGTGCCTGTAATAGGTCTTATCCACCCATATCATCTGTCTCAGAATGCACGTGTGAGCATATCATCTCACTGTGACACACAGTCTACAGGAGGCTCCAACACGGCTATATGCATGTAATATAAATCCCTGTGCGAGCGAAGCTCAAGCACGGCTCCATGCATATTCATGATATCTGAAAATCTCGTGCGAGGGAAGCTCTAGCACGGTTTCATAAAAATCAGTGAAATCTGCGTACGAGCAGCGCTCCAGTACGACTTAAACTGATTATAATTTCAATTAAAATCCACGTACGAGCAACGCTCTAGTACGGATATGTATAAAAACTCACTGAAAACCTCGTACGAGAAAAACTCCAGTACGATATTCAAATGAATTATGAAAACTACGTAAAACTTTGTGCGAGCAACGCTCCAGCACAAATGAATGCTCAAATGAATCAAATCTCGTGCGAGTTACACTCCAGCACGACTTTATGCATAATTAAATCAAATCTCGTGCGAGTTTCACTCCAGCACGGCTTTTATGCATAATTAAATCAAAACAGGATGCGAGCTAAGCTCCAGCATCTCTCATGCATGTCAAATCATTAAAAGTAGTGCGAGTAATCGCTCCAGCACTATTTTATGCATACCACGTCAAAACAAATCAAAACATGTCAAAACATGTCAAAACAGAGTGCGAGCTAGGCTCCAGCAGCTCTCATTTCACAATATTAAAAATCAGTGCGAGCACCATGCTCTAGCACATTTCATGCATATGATGTCACAAGTCGGTGCGAGCAATTGCTCAAGCACATTTATGCACATTCACAAACGCAGATATAGTGCGAACTACGTGTCGGCACTATCTGTTTCCATATAAACTTGATAGTTGGCCGTTTTCCAAAGAAATTTCCATTTAATTATTAATAACACCTACGTAGTGTTATTTTGTGAAATTAAACAATTTCTGGCCAATCTATCGCTTTGCTTTGATTAAAACCAATAAAATTCCTTAATCATCAAAAATCCTTAAATCATGCATTTCATGCATGTCATGCTTTCACCATCCTTAGGTGAACTTCCCTCAATAGGGGTAAAATAGACATTTCACCTATTTCGATCCTTAAAATCATTCAAACCATTTTTAGGATCATTATACAATATCCATGTATACATACATACTCAGTGTACAGAAAAACTATTAAAATATGCGTAGCTACCTCTAGCTACTCACACAATTCCCTTACCTCTTTTTTCTGTACAGTCTGACCTTTCCTCTGATGACTCGTCACGCAGTCCGATTTGCTCCGAATCCAAATCAAGTCTCTGGAACTGCGGATACACATTCATCAGGTCAAATACAATACAATTTAATGTATTTTATATTTTTCTGGGCTTAATTTAAATCATTGGGCCCGTTTACTCATATTGGGCCCAATTGCACCATAATGGGCCTTAATCGGCCTTAAGCCCGTTTACTACACTTTATCGAGGCCTATTGGGCTCATTGGACCCATCAATATTTATTTAGCCTCGTTCTAAATTCTCAGATAGCTTATGAATTATTTACGACAATTTATCCCAATTTCTAGAATTTAATTCATTTATGCGGAAATTAAATCCGTAATTCATGCGTTAAATATCAATCACGCATAACGATATAAAATTATCGTAAATAAGGGTCACTTACTCGTTATTCCATGATCGTACACAAATCGAGGTGGTCTCGAGCTCTCGATGGATGCCAATCGTCGAGCTACACAATTAAATATATTTTTTCGGGTAAATTTCCAGTCGGAATTAATTAAATTAAATATTCTAAAATTTAAATCGGTCAATTTGACCGCTTACCGACTTACCCGAAGCTCGATTGCATCACTGGAATTTTCCCCAATTTTTTCTCTTTTTCTTTTTCCCTTTTTCTTCCTTTTTTCCCTCTCTTTTTTGGCTGAACCGGTCCGGTCCGGTTCAACCCGGTTCGGACCGCCGGTTCGGTCTGGTCCGGTTCAGCCGGTTCTGTCCGGTTCGACCGGTCCAATCTCCCTTTGGTCGTGCCGGCGCCGTCCGGCCGGTTCCCGGCATGATTCCGGTGCCAATCGGCGCGCAATCGTCTGGGCTCCCTAAATCGGGCCTCGGCTGGGGTCGAATCAGCCCCATCGCCGGCGAATCGGGGTTCTCTCCCCCGCGGTCTTCTCCTCCATTTCTGACGTTTTTCGGCCACCTGGCCGCGCGTCGATGCCACCGGTGGGTTCGCCTGAGGTCGGTCGACCTTCGCCGACCCTCGCCTGGGGCCCTTGGCCGCCGGTGACCGTCGGACGGAGGGATCTCCCTCGGTTCGCTTTTCGGCTTCCATTTCTTCTCTGCTTCTGTTTCAGACTTTCGTTTCCTCTCTGTTTCAATTCGCCCTTTTTTTTTTTTTAATTATTTAATTTTATTATTATTTTAATCAATAAAATAATAATATTTTGTCAAAAATATCTTCAAAAATTAATATTTAATTCAGTTAATCAATAAATGAATTTCTCGGTATTATTTCGACTTTCCGGTATATTTTTCGATTATTTTCGAGATTATTTTTCGATACGAAAATCTCGGTTTATTCCAATAAATTCATATCTTGATCAATTTAACCCGAAATTTAATTATTTCTTCGTCATTGATCAAGATTTCTCATTTTCATATTTTTAATTAAATTTTCTTGTCCCGATTAATACCGAATTTTGGTCTTTTGACCATTTTGCCCTTGCACGTATTCGGGAATACCATTAAGTCCTTTTGCATTTTTAAATGCACTCGTAAATATCGGGTCTTACAAGAAAAGTCAGGAAGCTTATGGATGGGTTGATACCGTCCACTAGAGCAAGATTAGCTCCATTGGATATTCTGACTTACGAGGAGGCAGTACGCAGAGCTCAGTTGTGTGAATAGGATTTTGAGCAGCATGCCCCTGAATTTGGTAAGTTCAGTAAGGACAGAAAGAAAACTGTGGAGTACAGAAGTTTCAAAAAAAAGGAAGAGGCCGTTTGAGAAACGGCCAAAGTTTGGAAAATTTTGGAGTAAGACAGTGAAGCCCTCTATTCTGCCAATTTCAGGTCCGTCTAGAGGTATAGAAATGGTGAACCCTGACCTACTATTGCGCCATGTTGAGTATGTGGGAAATCTCGTGGTGGTAGGCGATGTTACTAAACATTCGGAGCATGTTTTAGATGCGAAAAGATGGGCCACTTGAGAAGAGACTGCCCGAAATCTGTAGCCCCTATTCTGCAAAGGCGAGATGAGCCACAGAAATCTCCTATTGTACCCCAACCTAGAGAAAGAAGGCCACAACTGTAGAGAAGAGGAAGCAGACTACTGGTCAGGGACATGTGTATGCATTGGATCAGGACACGATCAATGCTTCGTCTGATATGGTTGAAGGTTTTATTACGTACGTGGTCAATATGGATAAGGCATGTCCGGAGTTGAATGATATTTCGATAGTAAAGGAATTTCCTGATGTATTTCTGGATGATCTGTCAGGATTGCCACCAGATAGGGAGATGGAGTTTTATATTGATCTGACACCTGGTACTAAGCCTATAACGAGACCACCGTATAGAATAGCACCAGTAGAGTTAGAAGAGCTAAAGAAGTAGTTACAAGAGCTACTAGATAAGGGGTTTATTAGACCGAGCATGTCACCTTGGGGAGCTTCAGTTCTATTTATGAAGAAGAATGATGGAAGCCTCGACTGTGCAGTGATTATCGGTTGTTGAATAAGGCTACCATCAAGAATAAGTACCCCTTACCATGTATAGATGATCTATTGGATCAACTCCAGGAAACAAAGATATTTTTCAAGATTGATTTGAGGTCTGGGTACCATCAGTTGAGAATTCGGAGCAAAGACATACCCAAGACGGCTTTTCGTACCCGTTTTGGCCATTATGAAATTTTTGTGAGGCATTTTAGGTTGACTAATGCACTTGCAGCGTTTATAGCTTTGATGAAGGATGTGTTCAAGTCGTACCTGGACAGATTTGTTATCGTTTTTATCGATGACATTTTTGGTGTATTCGAAGTCCAGGAAAGATAATGAGCAGCACTTAAAGATTGTGTTAGCAACCCTCCGAGAGAAGGAATTATATGCTAAACTCAGTAAGTACGACTTCTGGTTGGAACAAATATAAATTTTGGGCCATGTGGTATCGAAGGACGAGGTATCAGTGGATCCGTCCAAGATAAAAATTGTAGTCCAGTGGGATAGGCCCGAGACAGTTACTGAGATCTGAAGTTTTATGGGTTTAGCTGGGTATTACAGAAGGTCTGTAGAGGGTCTTCTTTACAAAAATTGGTTGCTCCTCTGAACTTGTCTCACTCGAAAGAATATGACATTTGAGTGGGATGATGCTTGTGAGAGAAGCTTTCATAAGTTGAAACTTCAACTGACCACCACATCTATTCTCACCATTTCGACCAGCTCAGGAGGTTTTACTGTATATACGAATGCCTTGAGACAGGGACTGGGCTGTGTATTGATACAAGATGGGAAGGTAGTTGCCTATGGATCTCGTCAGTTGAAGGACCACGAGAGAAACTACCCTGCCCATGATCTAGAGTTGGCTGTCATAGTGTTTACACTGAAGATATGGCGCCACTATTTATACGGTGAGAAATTTCAGGTGTATACTGATCATAAGAGCCTCAAGTACCTGTTTTCATAGAAGGAATTGAATATGAGCAACAAAGATAGTTAGAGCTTCTGAGGGATTACGACTGTGAGATCTTATACCACCCGGGTAAGGCTAATATGGTTGCTGATGCGTTGAGCAGAAAAAGCCTTGGGATGGTATCTCATATGATGATCAGGGAACACGAGTTGCTAACAGAGTTTGCGAGCCTCAGCTTATATGTGACCCCTTCTGATATTGAGGCCTATTGTGTGATAGCTAGTCTGAGGTTAGAACCAGAGTTGGTTGACCAGATCAGACAAGCTCAGCGAGTGGATCACTTGTGTATTGATATGACTAGTCAGATACAGATGGGTGCCAGTGCCAGCTGGGAGTTGAGCACCAATGGGTTACTGAGGTTCAGAGGCAAAGTGTGTGTTCCCGATGATCCGCAGTTGAGGAAACTGATTTTTGTCAGAAGCTCACTCTTCGAGGTATACCTTGCATCCGGGGAACAGTAAAATGTATAAGAAACTCTGAAAAATTGTATTGGTGGTCAAGTATGAAGATGGACATCGCCGAGTATGTTACTAGATGTCTGGTATGCCAGCAGATTACGGTAGAATAATAGAAGCCTGCAGAGTTATTGCAGCCTCTACTTATATCGACATGGAAGTGAGAGCATCTCACCATGGATTTCATCATGGGTTTACTAAGGACTAGAAGGAACCATGATGCTATTTGGGTGATCATTAATCGATTGACGAAGTCAACTCACTTCTTAGCTATGAAAGCTACGGATACTCTGAGTGCATTGGAGGATTTGTATGTACGAGAGGTTGTGAGGCTACATGGCGTTCCAGTGAGCATAGTCTCTGATAGGGATTCCCGCTTCAGATCCCACTTTTAGGGACATTTTCCTGAAGCTATGGGAACTCGATTGAGTTTCAGTACAACTTTCCATCCTCAGACAGACGGTCAGTCAGAGATGACCATTCAGACTCTGAAGGATATGTTGAGAGCTTGTGTGATAGACTTTAACGGCTCCTGGAATGAGCATTTGCCATTAGCCGAATTCGCCTACAACAACAATTATCACTCGAGTATTGGAATGACACCTTATGAAGTGTTGTATAGTCACAGGTGTCATCCTCCCATTGGATGAGAAGAGATGGGTGACCGAAAGATATTTGCTCCGATCTGGTGAAATAAGCCTCTGAGGATGTCCAGTTGATATGTGATAGATTGAGGACAACTCAGAGCAGGCAGGAAAGCTATGTTGACACGAGGTGTAAACCTCTAGAATTCACTATGGGTGAATCTGTATTTGGAAAGTTTCTCCCTCCAAGGGTATTATGAGGTTTAGAAAGAGAGGTAAATTGAGTCCTCGCTATATCGGACCATTTGAGAACTTAGACCGAGTAGGAGATAAGGCCTACAGGTTAGCGTTACCCCCTGAGCTAGCAGGTATCCATAATGTCTTTCACATCTCCATGCAAATATCATCCGTATCCGGCACATGTAATTCAGTAAGAACCATTGAAGCTCAAGCAGGATATGATGTATGTGGAGAAGTCGATTTGGATATTAGATAGGAAGGAGAAAGTACTATGGTCTAAGATGATTCCTCTAGTCAAGATTTTCTGGCAATACCACACCTTTGAGGAAATTACGTGGGAATTAGAGAGCTTGATGCGTGAGAGGTATCTGCACTTATTCGAGAGCTGAGTATTGGTCAATTTGGAGGACCAAAATTTTTTAAGTGGGGGAGAAAATGTAAGACCCGAACTTGGCATTTTTCCTTACGAATATATCATTTTAATCGTGTAAATATGATATATTAATTAATAAAAAAAAGGAATGATGCAATTTCAAGTTCAATTTAATCAAGAAATAAAGCTAAGTGCTTTAAATTACCGAAATAAGAGTTCAGATAAATTTGGGACAAACCGAATGAAATTAGGTTAAACGGACTAAAAATATGGACTCAAAACGCGAAAATATAGGGAGTCCAAGAAGGGAAGTTAGTCCGAAAACGATAAACCGAAAATTTTTCAATTTGGCAATTTATCCCGAAAATATCAAGAAATATATTTTCGGAGGGTAAATAAATGCGATAAAATAAAATAGGATGTGCATATATTTTTGCGGAATTAAATAAAATAAAATATATGTACAAGGATGTATAAATTTTAGTGTATAAAATACACTATGGGAATAAAATATACTAATGATAATAATATTTGTTTTATTATTATTATTATATTTTAAATTATAAGAAATTTTTAAGACTATTTTAGTATTATTATAGGTATTTTGGTAGATATTTTGATCTATTTATATTATATTATATTAAATATAATATATATATAAAAAACGAAAAAAATGAAACAGAAGCTTGAAAAACGCGAGGAACCCGAGCCCCAAACCTCACGTCCTCTGCCTCCTTCATCCGGCGAGCAACGACGACGATGGAGAGAGCGAGATGGCAGACGAAAGGACGATCGGCCCAGAGGAAACGTCCGACAACAACGACGAGCCCCAAATCGCCGGCGGTGAGGAGATCGGCGAGGGAGGAACCCGCGAGAGAGAAGGGAAGAACGGCGGCCACCGGCGCAGATTTGGGTCGAGCCCTGCCAGCCTAAGGTTACCAGGCTGAGGCATGCCGAACGGCACTAGAGGCGGCCTGAGAACCGGCCGAAATCACCACGAACGGCGAAAATCCCACCTGAACCGGTTCGGACCGGCTCAGTGTGAAAGAGGCTGAACCGGTTCAGTAGGAGAGAGAAAGAGGAGAGAGAAAAAAATTTTGAAAAAAAATTCAGTGTTATCCCAGCACAGCAGTAGATCGGTAAGTGGTCGAAAATCGATCGAATTATTTTTCGGATAATTAATTTGAATTTATATTAGACCGAAATTAATCGGTTTAAATATATATTACTGTGTAGCGGAAAAATAGTAGGCGACGTGTACGAGTTCGAGCGAATCTCGACTTACGTGCTATCAAGAAAAGATTTGGCTTCCAAGAATACGTCCGGAGCCAATTAAACTGCGTGATTCGAAGAGATCAAGAATTAAAATTCGCAGTCGACATATTTCGAGGTAAGGGATTCCGTAAGCTCTTAGAGATAGCTGTACGTATTTTATCATTGTTTACATACACCTAAATTTTCGTATAGAGTATGAATATGAAATATCTGGATAGTACCCAAATATGGGAAAATTATGAAAATGCCCCTAGGTATGAAAAATATGGAATTGGTCGAAATGACATATTTTGATGTGTTTTACATGAATAAGCATGTTTTGTGAATAAGTGTTGATAGAATGGCTCTGAATTTGATTATCTGCATTAAATTGCAATGTTTTTAGAAAAAAAAGTGTTTGCTGAGTGATTTGATAGAAAATGTTTTCTCTCACTCAAGTGGGTACTACCTTCCGTGGTTGAGGTTGGTTTGTATGCCCCTTATGTGCATCGAGCCATCTATCAATTTTGAGATTAAAGTCGTGCTAGAGAGTTGCTCGCACTAGACTTTACATGATTTGTGCATGATACTGTGCTGGAGCTTTGCTCGCACGAGATTTCGATTTTGTGTTGTGTATAAAAACCATTTTTGGAGACGTCGTGTAGGCTGTGTAAGCTTACATTGATCCTCGCACGTGATTTGATAAAGCCGTGCTGGAGCCTCGTGTAGACTGGGTGTCACACAGATTGATATGCCCGCACGTGCATTTTTTGAGACTCAGTATTGATATAGCTAGAGATGGGATGATAAGACCCGTTGGACGGGCACTCCTAATCTTGCTGATTTCAGATATTGGGGTCTACGGAGTACAATGTACCGTGTGGACGTACATGGAGTACAACGTACCGTGCTGTTTGTTTGTGTCTGATGGGTAGACTGACCCCCCTATCCTCAGCCATCCTAGGACATTCATGCACACATGATCTGTGATTACATGGAGTCCATGACTATGGCCATATGTCTATTCGTTTCCATATGCTCTGCTTTGTCTCCATACTTATATGATTTCTGATTTAAATTTTGAGATTTTTGATTTATCTCCTATTTGATTTAAATCAGCTTTATGAGAACATGTGTTTTGAGAAAAATTCGTTTGTGATATGACATGCCTTTGAGAAAGCATACGTGTGTGGTTTTGTGAATTTGGTTGGGATTGAGAAAGTAAGGGTTTTTTGTATGACATGCATGTAGGTAGTATAGTTATCTACCTACTTGCATGATTTCTTATTGAGCGCGTTAGCTCACCCCTTTTTTTTCCTCCACTCCACAGAGTTACCTAAGTCTTGAGAGCTGCGGTAGTCTTGAGCAGTTGACAGCCGACACTCCATTGTGCGCAAAGGTATACACTTATTTCGCTTTTGTATCTAAACTTGTCAGGCACAGTTAATTATATTAAGAATTACGGGGATGTAGATGTACGTATGTAAATACATATATGAATAAACAAATTCAATTATCATGTACGGTTTATATTTAAGGGTGTAAGGTTAATATCGGCTCGTGTGCCCAACCATCCATATGTTGTCTACTCCGTTGTGTGTGTGTAAGAATGAATAATAATGATTTAAATACGGAAACAGGGTGTGACATTATTGCAGCCTCTACCTATACCAACATGGAAATGGGAGCATATCACCATGATTTCGTGATGGGTTTATCGAGGACCCATAGGAATCACGATGCTATATGGGTGATCGTCGACAGACTGACGAAGTCAGGCCACTTCCTAGCTATGAGAGCAATCGATACTTTAAGTTCATTGGCAAAGCTGTATGTATGCGAGGTAGTGAGGTTACATGGTGTACCAGTGAGCATAGTCTCTGATAGGGATTCCCGCTTCACTTCCCACTTTTGGGAACATTTTCAGGAAGCCATGGGAACCCAGTTAAGTTTGAGCACCGCTTTCCATCCTCAGACAGATGGTCAGACAGAGAGGACTATACAGACTCTAGAGGATATGTTGAGAGCATGTGTGCTAGATTTTAGAGGCTCCTAGGATGACCACTTGCCACTAGCCGAGTTCGCCTACAACAACAGTTATCTTTCGAGTATCGGGATAGCACCGTATGAGGCCTTATATGGTCGTAGATGTCGTTCCCCTATTGGATGGGAAGAAGTGGGTGACCGTAAGATTTTCGCTCCTAATATGGTTACACAAGCATTTGAGGATGTCCACTTGATTGTAAAGAGACTGAGGATAGCTCAGAGTAGACAGAAGAGTTACGCTGATAGGAGACGAAGGCCACTAGAGTTTGCAGTTGGTGAATCCGTGTTTCTGAAAGTTTCTCCTTCCGAGGGCATAGAGATGTTTTGGAAGAGAGGAAAGCTGAATCCTCACTATATTGGACCCTTTGAGATATTTGATCGAGTGAGAGATAAAGCTTATAGGTTGGCATTGCCACTGGACTTATCAGGTGTCCATAACGTCTTCCACATATCAATGCTTTAGAAGTATCACCCGGATCCGGCACATGTGATTAGTTATGAGCCTTTGGAGATCCGAGAGGACATGTCATATGTTGAGCGATCGATTCGGATATTGGATAGGAAGGAAAAGGTATTGAGATCAAAGACTATCAGATTAGTGAAGGTTCTCTGGCAGCATTATACCTCAGAGGAGGCTACTTGGGAGCTGGAGAGTCTGATGCGAGAGAAGTGCCCTCATCTATTTGATGACTGACTTGGTTCTAATTTGGAGGACCAAATTTTTTGAGTAGGGGAGGATTGTCAGACCCGTATTTTATGTAGCCTGTTCCTTATGATTTCTATGTGTATGAACACTCTATTATTATAGTTGAATCATAAGAAGAGTATTTACTAGATTTAAAGAGTATGTGAAATGATTTAACACGCATAAGCTACATAAAAAAGCCTAATGTGAGCTATAAGAGTCACAGTCTAAACCGAGTGGCTCTGAATCATTCTGACTGAAAATAAGAACTTGAAATGAGAAAATATAGGAAGCTTATGAAGAAAAGTCAGCTTGATTTAGTTCCGAACACAAAGAAATAGAGTAAAAGCTAAAAAGGGTAAAATGGACCTTTTTACCAAGTTAAAGTATTTATGGTGTTTCGGGCGTATTTACCTACCGAAAATGGCTAAAACGTAAAGACGAGAGTGTAAGACATAAGATATGACACTTTCAAAATTTTGAGAAAAAGTCAACTTGTTCAATGATTAAGGAAAAAGTCAACTATAGTTAAGAAAAGTGGACTTTTACCATAGTTGACTAACCATGGTTAAAAATTAACCTAAGTATGGAGAAAAAATTAGGGAAAAATTTTTCTTTGTCAGAATACAAGATAATCATCCTCGGAAGTAAGGAAAATTTATTCGGAAGGATTCCAGATTTAATTCAATGGTTAAAAACGTAATGGGCCTAAAGTGAAGATTTTAAAGCCCATTAAGGTATACTAAACGTAGATCGAAATTCTTAGGTCCCTTAGACCGAATTGTTGGACAGATTGATAGACCAAATATTGAGACAATAAAAGGCCCAAGGTATAGTAAAAATTTCAGCCCGAAAGCCCATTAAGAAGGCCCAAACTGAGAGGCCTAATTGTAAAGCCCATTAGGTAAATATCTAACCATAGTTAAAGCTAACTATGACTCATTAGATGACTCATTAGGTGAATCATAACTAAACCTTAGGAAGTCAATTTTAATGGCTGAAAAGTAAGGCATAATGGCTAAGTAAATGACTTATAAAATCAGCCACACCATTGTCATCTTCACCATACCATTCTCGGCTACACAAGGAAACCATTGAAATACATTATGCAAGCTTTCTCTCACTAAAAATCAGTAGGAATTAGGCATATTTGGAACTTGCATTCTTCATGAAAGTTGTTCCAAATTGAAAGGAGAGTGACATATGTTGGAATTGGCTATCAAGAAGCCATAGTGTGAAAACCGTGAGGCTCCAAAGTTTCGGCCAAGTGTGAACACAAATACTAGGTATATTTTCAAGCTTTCAAATTCATATATGTTAATGTATAAATGATTTTAAGTATATTGGTATATGTTTTAAGCATTGAAATATATGAAATCACTATGATCATGGTTAAGCCGAGAGTGAGTAGTGGAATATTGATGAATATATGATTTTAAGGCATAAATGGGTTAATGTATGTAAGACCCAATTTTTATCGTAAGAGCAAAAGGTAATGAATAGAAATTTTTTAGTGCATTTAAAAAATGCAAAAGGATTGAAATGGTATTCCTGAACACGTGCAAGGGCAAAACAGTCAAAAGATCAAAAATTCAGTATTAATCGGGATAAGAAAATTTAATTAAAAATATGGGATTGAGAAATCTTGATCAATAACGAAGAAATAATGAAATTTCGGGTTAAATTGATCAAGATATGAATTTATTGGAATAAACCAAAATTTTCGTATCCAAAAATAATCCCGAAAATAATCGAAAATTATACCGAAAAGTTGAAATAATGCTGATAAATTCATTCAGTGATTAAATGAATAAAATATATTTTTTTAAGATATTTGTGGATTTTAATATTATTTTAATGAATAAAATAATATTAAAAATAAATAAAAATATATTATAAGGTAAAAAAAGAGGAGAAATCTGGAAATTTTCGAAACATAGAAGAAACGAAAGCAAAAGCAGGCGAAACAAAATAGGAAATCGAGGGAACGATTTCCCTCTCACCGGCGAGCCACCGACGGGGCTGGGGGGCCGGCGAGGGCCGACGAAGGTAGCCCCACACCAGGCGAACCACCAGTGGCCATGACGCGCCGTGGATCACGTCGAAAAATGCCAAAAATGGAGGAGTTTGCCGCGGGAGAGAAGCCTTGATTCGTCGGCGATGGTGCCGATTCGAGCCACATCGAGGCCCGATTTAGGAAGCCCATGCGATAGCACGCCGAATGGCGGTGGAATCATACCGGGAACCGGTCGAACGGCGCTGAAACGACTAGATGATGACTGAACCGACCTAACCGAATCGGACCGAACCGACGGTCTGAACCGGGTTGAACCGGACCAGACCGGTTCAGCCAAAAAGAAAAGGAAAAAAGAAGAAAAAGGGAAAAAGAAAAAAAGGAAAAATTGGAAAAAATTTCAATGATGAAATCGAGCTTCGGGTATGTCGGTAAGCGGCCAAATTGATCGATTTAATTTTGAAATATTTAATTTGATTAATATCCGACTGGAAATTTACGTGAAAAATTTTGTAAATTATGTAGCTCGACAATTGGCATCAACCGAGAGCTCGAGACAGCCTCAATTTGCATACTATCATGGAATCTTGGGTAAGTGACCCTTATTTATGACAATTTACATCGTTATACGTGATTAAAATTTACCGCATAAATTACGGATTTAATTTCTGCATTTAATGAATTAAATTCTGAAAAATTGGATTAATTGTCGTAAATACTAAATTGAGATATCCGAGAATTTAGAACGATGCTAAATAAATACTGATGGGCCCAATGAGCCCAATAGGCTTCGATAATGTGAATAGTTAGTGGGAAAACAGGCTTAAGGCCGATTAAGGCCCATTAAGGTGCAATCAGACCCAATATGAGTAAACGGGCCCAATGATTTAAATTAAGTCCAGAAAAATATGAAATACAATTAAATTGTATTGTATTTGACCTGAAGAATATTTATCCGCAGTTTCGAAGATTGGATTCGGAGCAAATCGGATTGTGTGACGAGTCATCAGTGGAAAGGTCAAACTGTACAGAAAAATGAGGTAAGGGAATTATGTGAGTAGCTAAAGGTAGCTACGCATATTTTAAATAACTTTTCTATACACTGAATATGTATGTATACACTGATATTGTATAATGATCTTAAAAGTGGTTTAAATGATTTTAAGGATTGAAATAGGTGAAAAGACTATTTTACCCCTATTGAGGGAAGTTCACCTAAGGATGGTGAAAGTGTCATGCCCTGCTTTCGGGAACCCTTCTATCCATACATTCTCTACTACGGTTGGGCTGTGAGAAGATGCAATTACTAAAAATTTATTCATTTACAGTGGAATATTTAAAACTTTAATTCACACTCCTAGGTGTGTGTGTAAATACACAAAATTAATTGTATAAATACCATGTGCTTACATATCATCCCCATAATACTGTTTACAATTCCAAGATATAACTGTGCGATACGATAAATTAGATACAAAATACTCGTGTATACAAATCTAATACCTTTGCGGATTGTGGGAGCTGTTAAACACAAAAGATCTAGAGATCACCGCTCTCTTACTTCTCAGTCCTGGAGGGGGAAAATAGTGGGATGAGCAGACCACGGCTCAGTAAGGTAATGTATGCTAGAAGGTAGATATCGTACTACCTACATAGCCCATGCATGCATAAACCAAAACCATGTTTTCGTTATAAATGGAAATATCATACGAACAATGCATTTAAACATATATTTCTCAATAGCATTTTCGTGTAAATCAAATGTCAAACTTCCATTTAAAACATGCTCATAAATAGTGCTCTCATGGCACGAATGTGAAATCAGAGATTTATTAAAACACGAAATCTCTTTCACTTCTCAAATAATTCTTTCTCGCAAGTCTCTTTCTTTTCTGAGATTGTCTTTGTTTCTCGATTCTCTGAGACAGGCATGGAATTTTAGGCAATCAAATATCCACGACTTATGGCCACAGTCAGTGATCCCAGGCCTCACAGATCGGGTGTGCACAGGGTATCACTTCGCCTGAAGGGGGATGGGTCAGTCCTACCCTCCGGCTCATTTCAATCCACCTCATCTCCTCGTATACTCATGGTGAAGATACGTCGTGTGTCATCTACGCGATACTCGTACTCACGTGCACCCAGCATGGTACATAGTATACCAACGGGTGACTACACTATTCTACGTACAACCGTGGACCCAAGTCCATACTCCAACTTCGATGGACTTTTTATCCTTAAACCATGTCTCATATACCAGGCGAGCAAGCAACGTGACACACAGTAAACGCAAAGCTCCAGCGCGGTACGATCTATCGTTAAGGCCCAGCCCATTCAATTGGCCGTCGGCTGGTATCCCCTTGGGTCTCAGACCCCCAGGTTTACCTTAACTCAATAAAACAGGTGCGAGCAAAGTTCCCGCACTTTCTCAAAACCCTCGTGCGAGTTAAAACTCCCGCACGGTACATCAAGGCCTTAAAACGGGTGTGAGCTTTTAAAACTCAAAACACGTTTATTCATACAGCATGCCTCTTCATGCTAAAACATGTAAAATTAGCCAACCTCTCATCAACATTTCTCAATCATAAATAACAATGTAAAATTGAGAAAATCATTGAAAACATGCATATCATGCTATTTCCTTACCCTATCCCATTTCTCAATACATATATACGTCATAGTACTTTGCATACTTCCATATCATTTCATAGAATTATCATATCGTACTAGTCTAGCAATATATCTACGAAATTGCCGTAAAATACGTATGAACATCTCTATAGCTAACACACAGTCCCTTACCTCGTTTTACTTGTGTGCAACTATCCGCCTTTATGCTTCTCGCGTTCTCATCTCGATTGCTCCGACGTATCATCTGAAACTGAAATTCATCCATCAACATTTGAGTTAATGTTTCTAACTCTTATTCAACTAAACATTTATCCAATGCCTTAAATACACATTTTTACCCTTTGTGATAAATCTCACAATTTTATCCCAATATCAACATGTCCAAATCATTCCAACAACATAATCATCCACTCAAGATATCTCATTCATCATAAACACTCCCACACTCCACTTTCTCACACTTGACCATTTCTAAGTTATATTCATTTCATACCATTTTAGGTAGTTCTATCCACAACATGCACACCCAAATATCTTTATAATCATTAACTAAACCAATGTACTTGAATTTGTGCATTAGAACTTACCTCATTGGATTTCCTCTTGCTCCAATTAGGATTTCCCTTTATTTCTTCAATCCATCAAATGGGGAAATGCCTCTAGACTATGTTGTTCTTCTTTTTGTTGTGAACAACTTTTTCTCTAATAGACTCTCCTTAAATCTCACTGAAAATGGCTGGATTTAGGAGTGAGAAACTAGATTTCTTTGAGTTGAAGTGAAAAGGAAATGTTTGTCCCGAAATTCTGATGATCCAACTGCTCCCATTTATAGTTTTGACTTGAGGAGATCGATCTTCCTTGGGTGGAGATCGATCTGTTCCTCTAAAATCCCTCTTTTCTAAGACGTTTTAAAGGTAGGAGATCGATTTGTCGAGACTGGAGATCGATCTGCTGCCAAACAGAAGCTTAAGGAGATCGATCTGGTTTTAGGGGAGATCGATCTGCTTCCAACCCGAGAGCTAAGGAGATCGATCTGCTTCCTTTGGAGATCGATCTGTTCCCTTCCATTTCTCACATAAGGGCATTCTGGCTCTCCCAGATCGATCTCTCATCCTATGAGATTGATCTGGCCTTCACAAAGTCCAGATTTCCTGCAGTTTTTCTGCAACAACCCTTACCAAACACCCTTAATTTGCTACCATGATCATTTCCTCATTCATTCATCTTTGAGACTTGAAAATGGGATCCATCCTCACTACATACACATTAAAACTTGTGTAGAATCTTTGTATGACCAAATATATATGATATTACTCAAATGGAAATATACACTTATGTAAATCTTTCCTTCCATTTTACTGTACTACTCATATTCCATTTCGATCACATTCTTCTCGTGTTCAAGTTTATTTCTTCCTACTCATTCGTAATGCAACTTGTACGTATAATCACAATTCTTACTACAAGTGCGTACATAATCTTATGAACCTACATTGCATACACTTCACATTACAATGTATCATCATACTTATGATTTTATTTACATTCCCATGTTCCTATATACATAGCTATACATATACGGGGTCTCACAGAAAGCATGACATGCATGAAATGCATGATTTAAGAAATTTTTTGAATTAAGGAATTTTATTTTTTTTAATCAAAGCAAATCGGTAGATTGGCCAGAAATTATATAATTTCACAAGATAACATTATGTAGGTGTTATTTGTATTTAAATGAAATTCTTTGGAAAACGGGCTAACTATCAAGTTTATATGGAAACAGATAGTGCCGACACATAGTTCGTACTATATCTGTGTTTGTGAATATGCATAAATGTGCTTGAGCAGTTGCTCGCACCGACTTGTGTGACATCATATGCATGAAATGTGCTAGAACGGCTGCTCGCACTGATTTTTATTATTGTGATATGCATGAGAGGTGCTGGAGCCTAACTCGCACTCTGTTTTGACATGATTTGACATGTTTTGACTGTTTTGATTTGTTTTGACTGAATATGCATAAAAAGGTGCTGGAACGATTGCTCACACAAGTTTTACTGATTTGACATGTATGAGAGATGCTGGAGCCTATCTCGCATCTAGTTTTGATATGATATTGCATAAAAGCCGTGCTGGAGTGTAACTCGCATGAGATTTGATTTAATTATGCATAAAGCCGTGCTGGAGTGTAACTCGCACGAGATTTGATTTACTTGAGCATTCATTTGTGCTGGAGCGTTGGTCGTACAAAGTTTTATATGGTTTTTACAATTCATTTGAAAGCCATACTGGACTTTTTCTCGTACGAGGTTTTCACTGAGTTTTTATACATATCCGTACTAGAGCATTGCTCGTACGTGGATTTTACTTGAATTTATAATCAGTTTAAGTTGTACTGGAGCACTGCTCGTACACAGATTTTACTGATTTTTATGAAATCGTGCTAGAGCTTTGCTCGCACAAGATTTTCTGATATCATGAATATGCATGGAGCCGTGCTAGAGCTTCCCTTGCACAGGGATTTATATGACATGCATATAGCTGTGTTGGTGCCTCTTGTAGACTGTGTGTCACAGTGAGATGATATGCTCACACGTGCATTCTGAGACAGAGATGATTTGGGTGGATAAGACCTATTACATGCACCTCTGACTGAGCTTGCGTTCACGGAGTACGTTGTACCATGTATGTCACACGAAGTACGCTGTACCGTGGGGATTATTGGAGTGGAGTGGTATTAGCCACGAGGCAGCAAGCCTTGCCCTCGTAATCCTGGTGTTATGCTGTTCTAGCGGGTAGGACGACCCACCTCCCGTTTCAGGTGTGATACCCCGCACACTAGGTGCCGTGTTACCAGGGATCACGAGGTTATGGCCATAGTCCTATGTTGCTACTGATAGTCACTTACATGTCTCACATGATATATCTTGTGGTCTGATAGACCAGGGTAGACCCGAAGGAGGGGTCAGGCCCCCGATTTGACGATTTTATGATTTTATGATTTTATGATATGTGAACCTAAAAGAAGGGTGGTTTTATAACCGAAGTTTTATAAAGAATTTTATTAAATTGTTTTATGAGATGATTGACCCGGAAGGGTTAGTTTTTACTGCAGTTTTAATGAATTGATTTAAATGCAGTAGCATGTGGAATTTTTCATGCTTTTATTCAAATTCATGATTTGTCTTACATGACATGAAAGAATGCATGATCTGGATTTGCTTCATGCTCATTATGATTTAATGATGTCACATAAAATGCCTTTGATGCATGAATTACATGATTTTTATATGCACAAATAGTTTTGAATAAATTATGTCATTGATGTATGAACGATTTTGTGCTTGAGTTTTAAATGAAAAGAAATGGATTTAAGGGCATGGCATTATGAGCATGTTGATAGTGGAGCTATCTACTTACTTGCATAATTGCCTTACTGAGCGTGTGGTTTGCTCACCCCCTTATTTTCCCATCTTTTCAAAGCACTTGCAATAATTAATGCACGGCTGAAGACTTGCATTTTGGGTATCTGTTGCTTCCCATCGAGAGATAGGTATACACATTTGTATAGTTTGTATCTAAATATGTAAATGCACAGTACTGTAAACAGATATTTTGTCGGGGATGTAAAGTCATGTAAATACTATTGGGTATGTATTTATTTAAAGTCAAAAGATAGTAAACTCTGATATGTGATTATGAAAATGAAATGGTAAATAGTGTGAGGTGACTAACACCGAATCATAGCCCAACTGTTTGTAGGATGGTCACGACGAGAGAAATATAAGAATTAAATAATAAATGAAAAAGCATAAAATTTACTCTGATTTTTAGGTAATTTAGGTCGTGACAGGTTTTGGTATCAGAGCTTGAGTTGGCCTGATATGAGTCGGTGTTAGTGGTTAAGGAAGTGTACATCCCCATGTACTATGCATTGTTGAGATACAATTGTGTATATCGAGATGGAAGTGCAATTAAGAATTTGATTTTTAAATGCAAGATAGACTTATTAACTGATAGCCGCTATGATAGAGAGGCGAGTACATGAGCTCGAGGCCATAGAGGTTGGCCCGAGAGTTTTACTGAGTCACCACATGAGACTCGAGATGAGATTGAAGTGGAGGCCGATGTTGAGCTTGCCCCACAGAGTCCGACAGAGAGATCAGATAGAGTTCGATAGAAAGATCGAACAGTATTAAGACAAGCTTCGCGAGATTGGAATGGAGTGTAGAGAATATTATAGAGCTAATTGCTCAAAATATGTATGAGATTTGAGGGCGAGTTGGAGCATTGGTGGAAGTTCGCTAGACCCATCTTAAGAGTTAGACATCCAGAGCTGACATGGAAAATAATTCTAGATGTATTCCGATGACAGAATATCTCGGACACTTAAAGGAAATAATATATGATATTCTTTACTCTGACCTAGAGGAACTGGTTGATTTACGAGTATGAAACTCAGTTTATTCCTGGGCAGATATGACTCGAACACTATGAACAGTGAGAGTCGAGATGTTTGAAAGTTCATGGAAGGGCTCAGATTGTCAATTAGAGTCCAATTGGCCGTTAGATATCACTACCTATGCCGAGGCAGTGCGCAAATTACAGTTGTGTTAATAAGATCATGAGTAGCATGCCTATGATATTGGAAAAGGTAGTAAGGGCCGAAATAGAGACAAAAGAGAAGAGAGGATGACAAGGATGTCAGAACGAGAAAAGGTAGTTTGATAAAAAATTAGAATTGATGAGTTACGAGGGGTATTGTGATTGGAGGACCCCGACATGCTACAGAGCAGTGTAGCATCGTAAACAGTGTAAAATGTGTGGTAGATACCACGGAAATAAGATGTTGGACGAGGGCGAGTGTATGCCTTGGACCAGGACACTACTAATGTTTCATATGATGTGGTGGAAGATACCACACTGGTTGTAAATAATGAAGTAATTATTTTAAGTAATCCTGGTGCCACGCATTTATTCATACCGCCTTCAGTTGCTTATAAGCTAGTGAAAGATGTGAAGCCTGTACCCTTAGACAAGATGATGATAATATTTAGCTGATTTTCACTAACTGACTATGGGTATAGAGATTGTAAGTTCAAAATAGGGGTGAAAACATCACTGAAATGTGTGTTGCAAGTTTGACAAGTAATGAAAGAGGAGTACCAATATGTAAAGTAAATTGGATTAAGCTATATGTAGCGAGTACGAATTGTGACCACATGGACTGATATGTAAAGTAAATGTAGTCATGTCTGAGGGTTAATAAAGGTATTTCAAAATACTTCCCTGCCTAAAGATTTGACAGCGTCTAGAAGCGCACACATAACCTATAAATTGAAATCGACAGTCATAATATATATACATTTAAAATTTGGGTACCTTTGCTGGTACGATAAAGAGATACAAAATTTGATTAATCATGAAGGTTTAAAAATTAAAATTTTATAAAACCTATTAATATAAGAAAAATGAAATGACGTGGGTTAGTATCTTAAAATGAAGCGATTTTGAAATGACGTTATACGTTTATGCGTACATAGGTTAAGAATATGGGTGATTGAAATATTTAGTGGAACTCAACTACAATGAGATATTTAAACCTTACCTGGACTGATTGGTTGTCATCTTTAGCAATGATATTTCAATGTATTCGAAGTCTAAGGAAGAGCATGAGTAGCAACAGGAAACTGTCTTACAGACGAGTTGTTGAGAGTTTCTCAAAATGGGCTGCTCAGTTGACATATCTTGTTCGAAAAAGATTTTAGGTCAGTAGGATGATAAGTATGAAAATGGTTTCTGTGAGTTTTGGTAGATTGAAGTAATAAACTGACCACCG
Organism: Firmiana major; assembly: GCA_033439115.1. Lineage (NCBI taxonomy): Eukaryota > Viridiplantae > Streptophyta > Magnoliopsida > Malvales > Malvaceae > Firmiana > Firmiana major. Next base: position 66,243,708 of record CM065907.1, on the reverse strand, counting down.
TAATTATTCTCACCATAACCAACAGCTCAAGAGGTTTCAGTGTGTATAGATACCTCAAAATAAGGATTGGGCTGTGTATTTATGTAAAATGGGAAGATAGTCATTTATGGATCCAGTTAGTTCAAGGACCATGAGAGAAACTATCTGACCCATGATTTAGATTTGGCAGTCGTAGCGTTTACACATAAAGTATGGCGCTACCACTTAAACGGTGAGACATTTCGAATATGCACTAATCGTAAAAGCCCCGAGTATCTATTTTCACAGAAAGAGTCGAATATAAGATAACCAAGAGGGTTATAGCTTCTAAGGATTATGATTGTAAACATTGTACCTCCCAAGAAAGGCTAATGTAATGGCTGATGCCTTGAGCAGAAAGAGCCTTGGGATGGTATCACATATGATGGTCAGGGAGCATGAGCTGCTAGTGCAGTTGTGAGCCTCAGTAGTGATGGGATCCCTTCTGATGATGACGGTGATTTTGTGACAGCTAGCTTGAGGATAGAACCAGATTTGTATAACCGGATTTGCTAGGTTTAGCGTTATAATCGACATGGTGTCGATAGTGTGGGTCAAATTCAGAAGGGTATAGTGACAGAGTTCACGTTGAGTGATGATGACTTACAGAGGTTCAGAGATAGTATAAGTGCTCCCTATGACCATAGTTGCTGAAATAGCGTTATTGTCAGAAGCTCACTCTTCGGGATATACAGTGCATCCGAGAAATAATAAATATATCAAAATCTTTGAAAAGGGTATTGGTGGTCAGGTTTGAAAAGAAATATTATAGAGATTATGGAAAAGTGTCTCGTATGTCAGCAGAGTAAGGTAGAGTAAAAGAAGTAGCAGAGTTATTGCAACCTCTACCTATATTGACACGAAAAAGAGAACAAGTTACCATGAATTTCGTGATGGGTTACAGAGGACCCAGATGAATCACGAGGCTATCTAGGTGATAGTCGATAAATTGATTAAGTCTGCCCACCTTCTAGCTATGGAAATCCCCAGATACTCTGAGTGCGTAGGTGGATTTATATGTATGGAAAATTGTGATACATTATGTAGCGTTCTAGTGAGCATGGTATTAGATAGGGATTCTCGCTTCACTTCCCACTTCTGGGAACATTTTTTTCAGGAAGCCATGGGAACCCGATTGTGTGTTAGCACAGCTTCCATCCTAAGGCAGATGATCAGTCAGAGAGGACTGTACAGGTTCTGGAGGATGTGATGAGAGCGTGTACCATTGATTTTATAAGTTCCTGGGATGCTCAGTTGTTACTAATCGCATTCGTCAATAATGACAGTTGTCACTTGAGTATCGGGATGACTTTATATGAGGCATTGTATGGCCGAAGGGAGTTGTTCCCTGACTTGGATAAGAAGAAGTGGGTGACAGATAGAAAATTGTTCCCGAATTGGTAAGACAAACCTCTGAGGATGTTCAGTTGATTTATGAGAGATTAAGAACACCTCAGAGCGAATAGAAAAGCTATGCTAACAAGAGATAGGAAAACCATTGGAAATTCACCAAGGGTAAATCATTATTGTTGGCAGTTACTTGTCTTAAGGACGTAATGAGATTCGGATAGAGATATCGAACAAAGTGGGAGATAAGGCCTGTAGGTTGGCGTTACCACTTGAATGAACAGGCATCCACAATTTGTCCTATCTTTTGATGCTTAAGAAAATTTTATCCGGATCCAGCATAGGTGATCGGATATGAGCTCTAACAGCTTAGCTCAATGAAAGTACAACGTATGATTGGAAAATCGTTGCGGGTATTAAACATGAAAGAGAAAGTGTTGAGGTTAAAGACGATCTCCTAGTCAAAGTTTGTTAGTAGTATTACACTCCGGACAAAGTCACTTGAGGATGACAGTATATGATGCGATAGACGTACCCGGAGTAGTTTATGAACCCATATGACTTGGTTCTAATTTGGAGGACCCAATTTTTTTAAGTAGGGGAGATTGTAAGACCCGATTTTTATCATAAGAGCAAAAGGTAATGAATAGAAATTTTCGAGTGCATTTAAAAAATGCAAAAGGATTGAAATGGTATTCCTGAACACGTGCAAGGGTAAAATGGTCAAAAGATCAAAATTCGATATTAATCGGGATAAGAAAATTTAATTAAAAATATGGGATTGATAAATCCTGATCAATAACGAAGAAATTATGAAATTTCGTGTTAAATTGATCAAGATATGAATTTATTGAAATAAATCGAAATTTTCGTATCGAAAAATAATCCCAAAAATAATCGAAAATTATATCGAAAAGTCGAAATAATACTGATAAATTCATTTTAGTGATTAAATGAATAAAATATATTTTTTTAAGATATTTGTGGATTTTAATATTATTTTAATGAATAAAATAATATTAAAAATAAAAAAAATATATTATAAGTAAAAAAAAAAAGAGGAGAAATCTGGAAATTTTCGAAACAGAGAAGAAACGAAAGCAAAAACAGGCGAAACAAAGCAGGAAACCGAGGGAATGGTTTCCCTCTCACCGACGAGCCACTGGCGGGGCTGAGGGGCCGGCGAAGGTAGCCCCACACCAGGCGAACCACCAGTGGCCATGACGCGCCATGGATCACACCGAAAAATGTCGAAAACGGAGGAGCTTGCCACAGGAGAGAAGCCTCGATTCGCCGGCGATGGCGCCGATTCGAACCACACCGAGGCCCGATTTAGGAAGCCCGTGTGATGGCACACCGAACAGCGGTGGAATCACACCGGGAACTGACCGGACGGCGTCGAAACGACCAGATGATGACTGAATCGGTCGAACTGGACTAAACCGGTCAAATCGAACCAAATGGAACCGGCGGTCTGAACCGGGTTGAACCGGACCAGACCGGTTCAGCCAAAAAGAAAACGAAGAAAAGGAAGAAAAATGGAAAAAGAAAAAGAGGAAAAATTAAGGAAAATTTCAGTGATGCAATCGAGCTTCAGGTAAGTCGGTAAACGGTCGAATTGACCGATTTAATTTTTAGAATATTTAATTTGATTAATATCCGACTGGAAATTTACCCAAAAAATTATGTAAATTGTGTAGCTCGACAATTGGCATCAACCGAGAGCTCGAGACAACCTCGATTTGCGTACAATCATGGAATCACAGGTAAGTGACCCTTATTTACGATAATTTACATCGTTATGCGTGATTAAAATTTACCGCATAAATTACAGATTTAATTTTCGCATTTAATGAATTAAATTCTGAAAAATTGTATTAATTTTCGTAAATACTAAATTGAGATATCTAGAATTTAGAACGAGGCTAAGTAAATACTGATGGACCCAATGAGCCCAATAGGCCTCGATAATGTGAATAGTCAGTGAGAAAACGGGCTTAAGGCCGATTAAGGCCCATTAAGGTGCAATCGGGCCCAATATGAGTAAATGGGCCCAATGATTTAAATTAAGCCCAGAAAAATATGAAATACAATTAAATTGTATTGTATTTGACCTGATGAATATTTATTCACAGTTTCGGAGATTGGATTCGGAGCAAATCGGACTGCGTGACGAGTCATCAGTGGAAAGGTCAGACTGTACAGAAAAATGAGGTAAGGGAATTGTGTGAGTAACTAGAGGTAGCTACGCATATTTTAAATAACTTTTCTGTACACTGAATATGTATGTATACACTGATATTGTACAATGATCCTAAAAGTGGTTTAAATGATTTTAAGGATCAAAATAGGTGAAAAGACTATTTTACCCCTATTGAGGGAAGTTCACCTAAGGATGGTGAAAGCATGACATGCATGAAATGCATGATTTAAGGAATTTTTTGAATTAAGGAATTTTATTTGTTTTAATCAAAGCAAATCGGTAAATTGGCTAGAAATTATATAATTTCACAAGATAACACTACGTAGGTGTTATTTGTATTTAAATGAAATTCTTTGGAAAACGGGCCAACTATCAAGTTTATATGGAAACAGATAGTGCCGACACGTAGTTTGCACTATATCTGTGTTTGTGAATGTGCAAAAATGTGCTTGAGCGGTTGCTTGCACCGACTTGTGTGACATCATATGCATGAAATGTGTTAGAGCGGTTGCTCGCACTGATTTTTATTATTGTGATATGCATGAGAGGTGCTGGAGCCTAGCTCGCACTCTGTTTTGACATGTTTTGACTTGTTTTGACTGAATATGCATAAAAAGGTGCTGGAGCGATTGCTTGCACTAGTTTTACTAATTTGACATGCATGAGAGATGCTGGAGCCTAGCTCGCATCTAGTTTTGATATGATATTGCATAAAAGCTATGCTGGAGTGTAACTCGCACGAGATTTGATTTACTTGAGCATTCATTTGTGCATGAGCGTTGCTCACACAAAGTTTTATATGGTTTTTACAATTCATTTGAAAGTTGTACTGGAGTTTTTCTCGTACGAGGTTTTCACTGAGTTTTTATACATATTCGTACTAGAGCATTGCTCGTACGTGGATTTTACTTGAATTGATAATCAGTTTAAGTCGTATTGGAGCACTGCTCGTAGGCAGATTTTATTGATTTTTATGAAACCGTGCTAGAGCATCGCTCGCACGAGATTTTCTGATATCATGAATATGCATGGAGCCGTGCTAGAGCTTCGCTCGCACAGAGATTTATATGACATGCATATAGCCGTGTTGGAGCCTCTTATAGACTGTGTGTCACAGTGAGATGATATGCTCACACGTGCATTCTGAGACAGTGATGATTTGGGTGGATAAGACCTATTACAGGCACCCCTGACTGAGCTTACGTTCACGGAGTATGTTGTATCGTGTATGTCACGCAGAGTACGCTTTACTGTGGGGATTGTTGGAGTGGAGTGGTATTAGCCACGAGACAGCAAACCTTGCCCTCGCAATCCTGGTGTTATGCTGTTCTAGCGGGTAGGACGACCTACCTCCCGTTTCAAGTGTGATACCCCGCACACTAGGTACCGTGTTGCCAGGGATCATGAGGTTATGGCCATAGTCCTATGTTGTTACTGATAGTCGCTTACATGTCTCACATGATATAACTTATGGTCTGATAGACCAGGGTAGACCCGAAGGAGGGGTCAGGCCCCCGATTTGACGATTTTATGATTTTATGATATGTGAACCTGAAAGAAGGGTGGTTTTATAACCGAAGTTTTATAAAGAATTTTATTGAATTGTTTTATGAGATGATTGACCCGGAAGGGTTAGTTTTTACTGCAGTTTTAATGAATTGATTTAAATGCAGTAGCATGTGGAATTTTTCATGCTTTTATTCAAATTCATGATTTGTCTTACATGACATGAAAGAATGCATGATCTAGATTTGCTTCATGCTCATTATGATTTAATGATGTCACATAAAATGCCTTTGATGCATGAATTACATGATTTTTATATGCACAAATAGTTTTGAATAAACCATGTCATTGATGTATGAATGATTTTGTGCTTGAGTTTTAAATGAAAAGAAATGGATTTAAGGGCATGGCATTATGAGCATGTAGATAGTGGAGCTATCTACTTACTTGCAAAATTGCCTTACTGAGCGTGTGGTTTGCTGACCCCCTTATTTTCCCTTCTTTTAAGAGCACTCGCAATAATTAGTGCGTGGCTGAAGACTTGCATTTTGGGTATCTGCTGCTTCCCATCGAGAGACAGGTATGCACATTTGTATAGTTTGTATCTAAATATGTACATGCACAGTACTGTAAACAGGTATTATGTCGGGGATGTAGAGTCATGTAAATACCATTGGGTATGTATTTATTTAAAGTCAAAAGATAGTAAACTCTGATATGTGATTATGAAATTGAAATGGTAAATAGTGTGAGGTGACTAACACCGAATCATAGCCCAACTGTTTGTAGGATGGTCACGACGAGAGAAATATAAGAATTAAATAATAAATGAAAAGTAAAAAATTTACTCTGATTTTTAGGTAATTTGGGTTGTCACAATGTACATGTGTTAATGATTAAGGTATAATTAGAATTAATGAAATGGATAAATTAATACATGTGTTAAGTTGGCAATCAAGGTGTTTGATAAAATGCCTAAATGAACTATGTGATGATTAAGAATGTTTCCAACCAAGTGTTTGTGAAAATGCCTAAGTGAATTAGCTAAGGAAATGGACATAGGCGGCATGCCATGGTATGACCGACGGCATGGGGTGCTCTCGGCCATGGCATGTGGCCAAGAGGTCCAATGGGCCAAGCCCAATTATTTTAGGCCCAATGTGATGTAATGGGTCTAGGACAAGCCCAATAAGAGTTGGTGAGCCCCACAAGCCCAATAGGCCTAACAAAAATGAATAGTAAAATAGAAATGGGCTTAAGGCATAGTTAGGCCCATTAAGGTTTATTAAAGACCATTAAGGGAAATAGAATGTATTTAATGTGAATACAGTAGGAAAAAAAAATTAACTTGATAAATGGTCATATGCAGCTTCAGAGATTGTTGGAAGAGCAAATCGGACTGATGGATCGAGCAGCGTTGAGAAAGTAAAATTTCTCGAGTGATTGCAGGTAAGGGACTTTTGTGAGTAGTTAGAGATACCTGCACATATTTTCGTATGCTTTTACATTCGCTTAAAAACTCTGAGGGTCAGAGAAAGTGAATAATAATTATTGTGACCCGATAGTGATAAATTACGATTTTGCCCTTAGTTAGGAAAAAGTTAACTTTTGTGAAAACTTGTAAAAAGCATGGAAACCACCATTTTAAGTGTTTTACTACTGTTTAGCAGAAGAATAAATAGATGGGCTAATGATTTTAAGGTTGATGTGAAGTACGCACACTTTATAGTGTTGATTTTGATGTTTTGAAAATCATCACTTTTTAAAGAGCCATCTATCATATTATGTGAGGATAAATTATGCTAGAGTATAGCTCGCACTTGATTTCATATATTTTCCACATATATTAGTGCTGGATTGTGATTCACACTAGATTTCGATGACATCCATGATAGAGTGCTAGAGCGTTGCTCGTACTCAATTCTTCATGATTTATACATGACATAGTACTTGAGCTATTGCTCGTACATGATTTGATGAGTTTTGTGCATAACATGGTACTGGAGCTATTGCTCGTACTTGATTTAAAACATGAACTATGCATTGACCTAGTTGCTGGAGGTTTACTTGCACTAGAGTTTGAGTTTGTGATGTGAAACAGTGTTTGAGCAGAGTGTCAACTATGAGTCGCGCTCAAAGGCGCTCACTGTAATGCGATATATAAAACATGTTGAAAACCATGCTTGATTTCCTCGTGTAGACTGAGTGTCACACTATGAGAGGTTCGTATGATTTAGAGACGTGGTATGATATTCCATGGTTTGAGGGCTAAGACCTATGGCAGGCACCTCGACTGTGATGTAGGGTCCACAGAGTACGTTGTACCGAGCGAGTGGCATAGAGTACACTGTACCGTGTGGTGTTGTGGAGTTGAGGAGCATATAGCTGGCGATTGTGATGGACTGACCCCCTTCCATTGCAGCAGTGATGCCCCGCACACTAGGATTCTGTGTAGCCTGGGATCACCATTATCGGATATGGCCATAGTACAGGATACTATTTGCATTTCACCACAGAGTCTCAAATGATATATCACATGATTGACTGATTTATTTACGGATAGACCTGAGGGATGGGTCGAAATTCGATTATTGTGATGTGAATGATTTAAATGTCATATTTGCTGTGATTTAAATATACATGGCATGATTTATCTAAAGGTATTGTGATATTCTAAAGATGCATTATTTTGCACTACATACCTGCATTTGAGAAAGAAAGCATGATTTCTATACATGGGATTTAATCTGTACAAGTATATATATATTTAAAGACATGCTTTTAAAGTGAGTTAAGGAAATGATATTTTCAAGGCATAGCATTATTTGGAGTAGATAGTGTAGATGTCTACTTGCTTGCCTGATTTACTTACTGAGCGCGTTGTATGCTCACCCCCTTTTCTTTTACATCTCTCTACAGAGCATTAACAGTAGAGTGAGAGCATTGAGAGATAGTATTCCTGTTGTTCGCTGCTATTTCCTATCGATCAACAGGTATACATATTTTGTACGGTTATGTATCTAAACATAGAAACAACACAGTGATGTATACGATATATATTATAGGGAATGTATTTGTATTAGCTTTTATATGATCTCACATGTATTATAAAAGAAGTTACAGTCAGTAACAGTATATTAACATGTATGTATGATAATGGATGATATGGTATGCGAGGAAGCTAACATCGAATCACAGCCCAACCATTAAAGAGAGGAACGGTAAGTTAAAAATGCAAAATATTTGTAGTGGTTTTTGGTTAAGTCATGGAGGGCCGTGACAGCATGACATGTGGTAGATATCATGGGAGTAAACCATGCCCTTTTATGAGATCCTGTTATAGATGTGGCAAACCAGGGCACATAGCTTGTGAATGCCTAGAGTTGATTGATACAACCCCACAGAAGGGTAAAGAGCCAGAGAAGGCTACAGTTGAGACACCTACACCTAAGAGGAAGGTCGCAGTTGAAGAGAAAGGAAAACAAACTGTTGGTCGAGGGTGAGTGTTTGCGTTAGACCAGGCATCTGCAGAAGCTTCTTCGGATGTCATTAAAGGTATCATCCTAGTCTTTGATTTTAAAACACTAGCATTGATTGATCTTGGTACCACGTATTCATTTATATCACCTACATTTACATGTAAATTATTTAAACATGTGAAACTTGTACCTCTAGGTAGGATATTGCTTATAAGTACTCCAGTGAGAGATAATGTAGTAATTGAGTATGTATGTAATGGTTGTAAGTTAAAAGGAGGGGAAAAGGATATGTTGGCCAATCTTATTCTATTAAACATGAAGGATTTTGATGTAATACTAGGAATGCATTGGTTGGCTGCAAACCATACTGTTTTAGACTATTATGCTAAGACAGTAATGTTTTCCACCCCTGAAAAGTATGTTGTAAGATTTGTTAAGTAATGAAAGAGTAGTTAATTATTTCTAAGGATGGACGATTTTACTAACAAATGTGATCATAATATCTTGAAGGTTTTATAGCATATGTGGTTGACTTGGATAAGGCACACCCAGAATTAGTTGACATCCAATGGTTAGAGAGTTCCCCAATGTCTTTTCAAAAGAATTACAAAGGTTGCCACCAGACAGAGAGATGAAGTTATGTATTAATTTGGTGCTTGGAATGGAACCAATATCAAAGCCACCGTATAGAATGGCTCTAGTGGAATTGGAGGAGCTAAAGAAACAGTTGCAAGAGTTGTTGGATAAGGGGTTTATCAGACCGAGTGTATCACCTTGGGGAATACCATTTCTGTTTATAAAGAAGAAAGATGGGAGTCACTGAGTTTGGGAATTTGGGAATCATGTTAGAGCCATCGAGTACTGCTAAGTGATCTTGCTCTGACTATGCTCGCATGTGACTCCCTCGATTTAAAGTGGTTTTAAGCAAAACCGTGCTAGATGACTCAGTATGCTGTGTGATCTTACGTTGAGTTTCTCGCACGTGGTTCGATACGCTCTCTATGTGATGAGATAAAATCATGCTCGAAGCCTTAGGTATGCTGTGTGTTCTTACACTGAGTTGCTCGCACGAGAGTTTGTTAGTTTACTGTGTGATGAACAAAACCATGCTGAAGCTATCATGTATTGTTGAGTGATCTTGCACAGACCTGCTCACACATGATTTTGAGACAATGAAAATGGGTGATAAAGTTCTACGAGAGCACAATGTACCGTGAGCGTTAGCCATAGAGTACGATGTACCTTGATATCTTAGTGACTCTGTGTGGGCTGAAGGGATGGTTGATCTGCCTCCCCAAGCATATGATTCTCGTACACCTGATCAGTGTTGCCTAGAATCTAGACTATGACTATAAGTCTTATATCTGTGTGATATGACATTTTGTCACTACTGTGTGAGGTGACATGTGTCCCCCCTGCTGTGTGATAAAGGGTGATATGATATCCCAATATATGTCTCATGTAAATTGATTTCTAATTGATTTGCTAAATATAAAGCAATTTCTCAGTGTGTGCTGTGTGGAATAATGAGTAAGCTGTGTGATTTGAGAATGAAATATACATATACCCATCTAGCGAATTAATGATTTTGCAATTGATGGAAGCTATTTTCAACGAATGCATATGTTTTATAAGGAAAGTAAATGTTTATATTTTAAGCATGTAGATAGTGCAGTTATCTACCTGCTTTCATATTTTCCTTACTAAGCATGTTAGCTCACCCCTTTATTTCCTCCTGTACAGATACTATGCAGTAGTGAGTTACTGCAGTTGTCCTTGCTACAGTGTTCTCCAATTCTCTAGCAGTGTAGAGGTATACATTTATGAGAGAAAAATTTTGTATCCTATAAATTAATGCACAGTAGAGTTATCTTTTCTACGAAAGGGTTGTATATGATAGAAACTGATGTAAATGTTTCTGCATATTTATGATAGAATAGTTTCTATTTCATTAAATGAATTATGAAATTATGAATGGATGAGATGTGGATATGGATGTTGATTCACAACCCAACTGTTAGTAGTAAATTAAGTCACGGGAAGAGGGTCGTGATAGCTCACCCCTTTCATTTTCCACATCTCTGAAGAGCATCCGCTGTAGATAAAGTACGACTGAGGACTTGCATTCTTTTTATCTGCTGCATTCCCGTCGAGCAAAAGGTATATACAACATGTACGATTTTGTATTTGAACATATAACAACATAGTGATGTAAACAATGTAATAATGGGGGATGTATTTGTATTTAACTATATGTGAGCTCACTTATGGTACAAAAGTATTTACAGTCAACAGATAGTTATATTGACATGTAAGCATCGTATTGTGTGGATGACATGGTAAGTAAAGGTGATGATACTAATACCGAATCACAGTCCAACTGTTGGTAGTTGAATTATGATAGAAAGAAAGGTAAGAAAAAGTGAAAAAATATGTAGTGGTTTTTGGTAGAAATCAGTCTTGACAAAATGGTATCAGAGCCGAGTTGGTTTGATATAAGTTGGTGTTAGTGGTTAGAAAAGTTTACATCCTCATATTGTTGTGCTGTGTTTAGATATAAATGTGTATTCCGAGATGGGAATTGACTAAGTAATGGTTGTGAATGGAGGAATCGAGCCTTTATGGCTAATACCAGCCATGGTAAAGGTGTGAGAGTGAGAGGTAGGGCTAGAGGCCTTAGAGGTAGGCCTGAGGGTCGAGATAAGTCTGAGTCTTCATTTGACCCTGTGATGTAAGGTCCTACTAAGGTACCTAAGAGTATTGAGGCACGCTTCACAAGGTTAGAGCGTAGCTTAGAGACCATGATGAAGTTGTTTACTTAGGCTATGTATAAGAGGCAAGGCTCGGATGCAGGGACTGCTACTGGATAGGAAGTTACTCCAGATATGCTTGCACAGCCTACACAGAAACCACAGCTTACATATACCCTTACACCACCACCAGATCAAGATACGACACCTCTTGTTGACCCGCAACAGGTTAGTAGCTGCTTGGGGCACGGTTGTGAGCTAGATCGTCTACGACAGTTTCAGAAGTTTTGACCACCATCATTTAGTGGGGTCAAGGACCCAGTGGTTACAGAGGATTAAATTGGAGTGATCGAGAAGTTATACCAATTTTTTCAGTGTACGACTTTAAAGATGGTTGCATTTGTCGTGTTCATGCCGAGGGGAGTGGAAAAGCATTGGTGGAAGTCCACCAGAGTGATATGGAGAGCCCGACATAACGAGATTAGTTAGGAGATATTTCTAGATGCCTTCAGGAGGCAGTATGTCCCAGATACAGCAAAGCTGCAGATGGACTTTTTGGGGTTGAGCTAGGGGAATCAGTCGATGGATGAGTATGAGATGAGATTTATATCCCTAGGCAAGTATGACTATAATACTATGTGTAGTGAGACCAGGAAGGTCCGCATCTTTGTTGATGGACTGAGATTGGCACTACAGTCTAGATTGATTCCACTGAACATTACTACGTACGAGGAGGCAATGCGCAACTCTGTGAGCAGGACTATGAGAGGAATGCCTTTGAGTTCGGGAAGGTTAGCTGGAGTTGAGATAGAGATAAGAAGAGGCCGGTGAGAGAGAGTGGCAGAGGTTTTAGTTTTCGAGTAGGGATGAGACTCTTTTGTAAGAGACCACAGATTGAGGAGATACAAGAGAAGATTGTTAGACCTCCGATGTATCCGACCATAGCTCTAGCTATGGGCATTGTTATTGGAGGATAGAGGCCTACTACTGAGCAGTGTAGTAGATACAGGAGATATCATGGCAGTAGACCTTATCCGATGAAGCCTATAGTTTGTTTTCGATGCGAAAAACTAGGGCATATTGCAAGAGCTTGCCCAGAGTGGTTTGAGCCTGCCCCATAGATGGGCAAGGAACCAGAGAGAGCTTCAGTAGATACATCTGCTTCGAGGAGGACAACAACAACTGAGGAGAAGGAAAGCAAGTGATTGGTCGTGTGCGAGTATATACTTTGGACCAGGGTACAGCTGATGCTTCATCGAATGTGATAAAAGTTAACATCCTGATTTTTGATCTTAAAGCATAAGTAATATTTGATCCTAGTTCCACACATTCATTTGTATCACCTTTATTTGCATGTAAGTTATCAAAGTATGTGGAGTGTACACCTTTAAGTAGGATGATGTTCATTAGTATGCATATGGATAACAATCAGCTAGTTGAGTAAATGCTTAATGACTGTAAGTTAAGAGAAGGGGAAAAGGATGTGACAACTAATCTAATCTTGTGAAGTATGAGTGATTTTGATGTAATCTTAGGAATGGATTGGTTAGCTGCAAATCATGCTGTTTTAGATTGTTATGCTAAGACGGTTATGTTTCCTATTCTTGAAAAATATATTATAAGGTTTACTAAAAAGAAATGAAAGATGTAGTTAAAGTATTTAGTAAAATGAATTACTATGCTGACTAAGAAATCAAATATTGAAGGTTTCAATGCGTATGTGGTTGATACGGATAAGGCGCATTCGGAGTTGGCAGATATTCCTGTGGTTATGGAGTTCCCAGATTTCTTTATAGATGAATTACTAGGGTTACCACCAAACAGAGAGATGGAGTTCTGTATAAATTTGGTGCCTAAAACCGAGCCTATTTCGAAACCACCGAACCACATGGCCTTAGTCGAGTTGGAAGAGCTCAAGAAGCAGTTGCAAGAACTGCTGGATAGGGGGTTCATCATATTGAGTGTTTCACCTTGGGGAGTACCAGTGTTGTTTATGAAGAAGAAGGTGTGGACCCCATATATGTATAACTTTGTATATGTGTAAATGGTGATGCATTTGTAATGGGAAGCATAAATGATGTAGAGTCCATAAGTTCAAAGTACACACTTGTAATAAGAGTTGTGATGTACGTACAAGTTTCATTATGTATGAATATGAAGAAGTAGACCTTTGTATGTGATGAATATGGGTGGAATGCAATACGAGTAGTATGGTAAATGGAATGAAGTTACATAAGAGGTGTGAATCTTTATGCTTCCATTTGGTTTTGTATTATATACCTTTGGTTATATAATGAATGCACACAGTTTTAATGTGTATAAAGTATGAATAGAAGCCATTTTCAAGTCTCAAAGGTGACTGGATAAGAAAATAACCATGGCAGCAAATTAAGGACGTTTGGGTGTAAGTTGCTACAGAAAAACTGCAAAAAATATGAAGGTCAGATCGATCTCAAAAGATGAGAGATCGATCTGGAAGAGCCAATATGCACTTATCCGAGTAATAGAAACAGTACAGATCGATCTCCAATGGAGCCAGATCGATCTCCTAAACATTCTGTAAATTGAGGATCGATTCTTAAGGCAAACAGATCGATTTCCTTAGCTCTCGGGTTGGAGCAGATCGATCTCCCCTAAGACCATATCGATCTCCTTAAGCTACTGCCTGAGACAAATCGATTTCAAGGTTTCGACAGATCGATCTCATACCTTCAAATGTCATGGAAAAAATGGGTTTTTAAGAGGACCAGATCGATCTCCACCTAAGGCAGATTGATCTCATCAAGCTAAATCTATAAATAGGAGCAATTGGATCTGCAGATTCAGGACAAAACCATTTCCATCCATTTTCAATCCAAAAACCTAGTTTTCTCTCTCTAAATCATCCAATTTTCAGAAAGATTTGAGGGAAAGCTATTAGATACAAAGTTGTTCACATCAAAGAGAAAAATAACATAGCTTGGAGGCATTACCCCATTTATGGGATTAAAGGAGCAAAGGTGCATTTTCAATTGGAGTGAGAAGGAAATCCAAAGAGGTGAGTTTCTAGAGCACCAATCTAAGTACATTGTCTACTTATTGACTTTGGAGTTGTTGGGTGTGAATATTAATGGTAGGAATTATCTAGAATGTAATGGAATGATTATAACCTAGAAATGGGTTAGTGTGAGAAAGTGAAATGTGGTGGTGTTAATGATGAATAAGAGACTATAGGGTGATAATGATGTTGTGGGTATGATTTTAAGATAGTGATAAAGAATAAATTGTGAGACTTACCCAAAGAGGGTAAAATGAGTATTTAAGAGATTTGGGTAAATGCATAGTTGAATGAGAGCTATCAGCACTAACTCGAGCGTTTGATAAATGAATTGCAGCTCCCAAGGATAAACTGGAGCAAGTTGAGTGAAAAGCGCGAGAAGCGTAAAGGAAGAGAGTCGCACCCCGAGTAAATTGAGGTAAGGGAATTCTGTGGACTCTTAGAGATATCTGTACGCAATTTAGGCACATAAATGTTTTGTTAGAATGCATGTGATACTAGGAAATGGTATTGGGTGATTGAAGGGCAAAGAGTTAGGTTTTGAGAAATGTGCATGAAAACAAAGCATAATGTTTTGAAACCTTGTTTTTTTATTTTTTCTCAAGTGATTGGTAGGTTGGCTGATAATTGAAATGATTTTGCAAAAAGAAATGATTTAAATTAGTTGATAACCATGTTTTGGAAAGAATTGAGCCACCTACATGGATTTCGTGTGAATGAAAGCATGCTAGAGTATGACTCGCACGAGATTTGATGTGCTTTCATACCCATGAGTCCAAGAGCTTAACTCGCACTAGTTTTCACATGGATTTTTGTGATGTTGTGTTTGAGTTGAGCTCGCACAGACTTTATACATAGCTCGCATTAGATGCCAACCATACTTGTTACCGTGCTAGGAGCTTCGAGTAGACTGGGTGTCACACTGATTAAATAGGCTCGCACATGCATTTTTTAGAATTGACATGTTGATAGCCGTGGTAAGAGCTTCGGGTAGACAAGAAGTCGTACCTATTAAATACGCTCGCACGTGCATTTTTTAGATGTCGCGTGATATGATGTGTTGATATGGGTCTACGGAGTACGTTGTACCGTACAGGTAGCATGGGGTACGTTGTACCATGTTAAGATTGTGATATGCCGTCTTCGGACGAAATCTGCTGTGGACCGACGGGCTGGACGTGACCTACCTCCCGTATGGAAGCAGATAATGGTGATACCCCGCACACCTGATCAGTGTAGCCTGGGATCACAGGATATGGCCATAGTCCTAGAGGAGATTTCCCTTATTATATTGCCTATCTCACATGTCTATTGCTTTCTGAATGAAATCCATGTTTTGAAATGATTTATGGGTCAGGATAGTCCGAGGGAGAGGTTGTTGTCGTGACGTGTGTTGATTTGTTTGAAATAATAATATATGTTAATGGTTTTAAAAGTGCACTAATGCATGATGATTAATGCCATGCTTTACTTATGAAAAATACATGATGATTAATGCCATGATTTACTTATGAAATATGCATGATGATTAATGCTATGCTTGAAATTTGATTTGTGCACTGATTTAAATAGCATACCTTGCTTTACATGCCATTAACACAAGCATGAATTAATGCTTTTGAGATTTGAATGAGAAACTGTATTATTTTGAGCATGGCATCACGATCACGTAGATAGTGCAGTATCTACTTGTTCACATGATTGTCTTACTGAGCGTGTGGTTTGCTCACCCCCTTTATTTTCCCCTCTCTACAGAGATTTGAGTATAGATTGGGAGTGACTGGAGGCTTTTCCCTTTTGGTATCTACTGCATCCCATCGCTTAAGGTATACACACTGATGAAATTTTGTATCTAAACCTTCTATAGCACAGTAGCATTTTGTATGTAACTATTGGGGATGTAAAACAATGTAAACACATGTAAACCACAACTTTGATTTATTTATACAAGTGTTTACTTCTAAATTTGAATGCAAATGAAATTATCATGGTTGGGTGAGGTAGACATTGACATACAACCCAACTGTTGATAGTGTAGCTAATCACGATCGAGGTAAGAAAAAGAACGAATAATAATAAATGTATGAAAAGCGAAAAAAAATATTACGCTGACTTTTGGTAAGTTGAGGGTCGTGACAGAAGGATGGAAAACTCCGATTGTGTATTGATTACAAATTGTTGAATAAGGCTACAATCAAGAATAGGTATCCCCTTCTGCGTATAAATGACTTGTTGGATTAGCTTTGGGGAGCATAGGTCTTTTTTAAGATTAATATGAGGTCTGGGTATCATCAGTTGAGAGTTCGTAGTGAAGATGTACCTAAGACAGCATTTTGGACCCGATATGGCCACTATGAGTTCTTGGTTATGCCATTCGGATTGACGAATACTCGTACAGCTTTTATGGCTTTGATGAACGATGTGTTCAAGCCATATTAGATCAGTTTGTTATCATTTTTATCGATGACATATTGGTGTATTCGAAGTCTCAGGAAAAGCATGAGCAGCACCTGAGGATTGTATTATAGACTCTCCGAGAGAAGGAATTTTATGCTAAACTCAGTAACTGTGACTTCTGGTTAACGCAGATTTCATTTTTGGGACACATTGTGTCAAAGGATAGAGTGTCAGTAGATCCATCCAAGATTGAGGCTGTAGTTCAATAGGAACAGCTGAGGACAGTCACCGAGATTAGGAGTTTTTTGGGTTTAGCTGGTTATTACCGGAGTTTTGTTGAGGGATTTTCGAAGTTAACTGCTCCGTTGACACGCCTCACTCAAAAGAATGTTTCATTCATGTGGGATGATGATTGTGAGAAGATTATTTGGGAGTTGAAGTGTCGATTGACCACCGCTCCTATTCTCACTATTCCTACCAGCTTAGGAAGTTTTTCAGTGTATACTGATGCTTCGCATTAGGGACTGGGCTGTGTATTGAATTAGGATGGGAAGGTAGTTGCTTATGGATCTAGACAGCTGAAGGATCATGAGAAGAACTATCCGACCCATGATTTAGAGTTAGTAGTAGTAGTGTTTGCGTTGAAGATATGGCGCCACTACTTATATGGTGAGAAGTTTCAGATTTTTACAGACCACAAGATCCTCAAGTATCTGTTCTCACAAAAAGAGCTAAACATGAGACAGAGAAGATGGCTAGAGCTTCTGAAGGATTACGATTGTGAGATACTTTATCATCCGGGTAAGGCTAACGTTGTAGCTGATGTTTTGAGCAGGAAGAGCCTTAGGATGGTATCATATATGATGGTCCGGGAACATGAGCTGTTGGAGCAGTTTGCTAGCCTAAATTTGGGTGTTGTGCCTTTTGACATGGATACTGGCTGTATGATCGCTAGCCTAAGATTGGAACCAGATTTGGTAGACAAAATCGGATAAGCTCAGCATATTGATCACCAGTATATTGATATGACTAGTCAGATGCAGACGGGCACAGTGACCAAGTATGTGTTGAGTTCTGATAGATTACTGAGGTTCAGAGGTATGGTCTGTCTTCCCGATGATCTAAAGCTCAGGAGACTGATTTTTTCGGAAGCTCAATCTTTGATATACACGTTACATCTGGAGAGTAATAAGATGCATCAGAATCTCCGAAAGGTGTATTGGTGGTCGGGTATGAAGAAGGATGTGGTGGACTATGTGGTGAGATGTCTTGTTTGTCAACGGTGCAGGTAGAGAATCAGAAGCCTGCAAGGTTATTACAGCCTCTACCTATACCGACATGGAAATGAGAACATGTCACGGCCTCTTGTGACTTACCCGAAATCCATTACAAAATTTTCGCATTTCACTTACCTTTCCTTCTGTCACAATTCAATCACCAAACCGGTTGGTTGTGATTCGATATTAGTCACCTTAACCACATTCATTCTATAACATGCATACAAGTCAATAAAATTATCCATTGACTATAAGTACTCTTTTCATAAAAGTAAATTTCATACACATTAATACAAATACTTGTACATATACATCCTCAAACGTACATTCGTTTACATAACTGTGCTTTTACATTGTTCAGTATAAAACGTTCAAATGTGTATACCTTTCGTAAGATGGGTATGCAGCAGATAAAGGAATACCAGTCCTCAGCTGTGTCCAACTATTGTGAATGCTCTGTAGAGAGGGAAAAATAAAAAAAAGGGTGAGCTCACAGCTCAGTAAGGAAATAAGGCAAGCAAGTAGATAACCACACTACCTACAAAATATAATGCTTCACTTCCTTTTCGATTCGCATCTAAAGCACGTGTCTTTCTTGAAAGTTTTATGCAATTTATATATAGATACAAATCGTTAATGTGAACTAAAAACATGCTGGTTTAATAATCTCAGCACTTTATGTAAAACATTTCATTTTCATGTAATTAATGTAAATCACATTTCATTATGCCATATTAATTAAATGAAAAACAAAGATGGCATATCATCATGTTAAAAACGTGGAAAATCCGAGCCTCACCAATCCTTCGGGTTACCTTTTCACACACAAGATCACATGTCGAGGCTCAACCTATCCCTCGGGTTTACCCAATTATAAAAACTCATGTGACAATTCAAACAAGAAATATCAGTAAGGTGAGACGAGATAGGCGACTACTTGTTCCAAGAAATGATCATAACTCATTTTCTATGATCCCAAGCTACATAGTACTCAGTGTGTGGGGTCTCACATTTGTTGTAATGGGAGGTGGGTCAAATCCTCAACCGTCAGCTAATAACTCTATATCATCGTGTACTCACGGTACATCGTACTCCATGTGACATACATAGTACAAAGTACTCCATGGACCCAATCCTCGTTGTCAAGGTGCTTTCCATAGGTCTTAGCTCTCATACCATGGATAATAGTTTTGATAGCCCTCGGCCATATCTCAAAACTTTGCACGTGTGAGCATATAATCGGTGTGACAGACAATCTGTACAGGCTCCCAACATGACTGTTTCATGCTATCTCTTTCAAAATTGGTACGTGTGAGTAAACTCCCAACACGAACTCATGCATATAGTCATATAAATCTAGTGTTAGCAATGCTCCCAGCACTATGTCATGTAAAACTGAGTATGAGCAATGCTCCAATAATCTATCATGCATCAATCAATAAAACTAAGTATGAGCAACGCTCCAGTACTCTATCATACACAAATCGCATTAAAATCAAGTACGAGAAATATTCAAGTACTATGTGATGCATATCTCATAAAATCTAGTGCGAGTATTACTCTAGCACTAATGGTTTTCATACAAACCGATAGATGGCTTATTTCAAATGAATTCACTCAATTAAATCAATCAGCACTATAACGTGCTATTTTCACATATGACATGAAGACATTAGCCAGTCTATCCATGCAACTGTCAAAACTAGTCACAAACATGTTTCCTAATCTTTTTACCCTTATTTAGATAAAACCACAATTTTACCTTATTGGTTCCTACCAAAATTTTTCTATACTAAGGAATCCATATATAATATAATTAATCAAAATTCTATTCGAAATACGTGTAGCTACCTCTAGCTACTCACGAAATTCCCTTATCGCGGATCACGTCGCGTGACCTCACTTCATGGGTGTTGCTCAACCTCGCAGTCCGATTAGCTTCCAATATACACTCTGAAGCTGTAGAGAACCTTTCACATTAGTATACCTTAATATACTAAATTTTCACTTCTATGAACCTCAAATTAATGCATTTAGCCCTTTTTACACTCATTTAGTCTTATTACAACTCATTGGACTTTACTCTTTTTTAAGTCCTTTCAACACATGTATTTCACAAAACTATCTTACAATCATATATACATGCTTAATAACTTCACTACATGTTTCAATCATCATTGAATCCATGCCTACACCATTTTCTCTCATTTTCTCACATTCAAGCCAAAATCTAGGTCATGAAGATTTTACATATTCAATATGTTTTCAGTAACTCAAACATACACCAATCAACTCACCAAGATACCTATATTAACATATTTGAAGTTAGTGTATTGAATCTTACCTAGCTTGAATTTTTCCTCTTTTTGCCAAATTGGGGAAATTCACCTTGCTCCTACAATCCAAGGTTTTAACTTCTAGTTTTCAACTATGTTGTTCTCCTCCTCACATGGAACAACTTTACTGAAACAAATCTCACTCAAAACTGATTGAAAGGGATGGTTTTTGGAGTAGGAAAGGTTAGGTTTTACTTTTGTTCAATGAAGGATTAGTTTTTCTTGAGGAAATAAAGGTGCAGGAGTCCAGTATATATAGAATTGCCCTTGAAGATCGATCTGCTAACCATGAGAGATCGATCTGCCCTGTGTTTATCTCTTCAAAATTTGATTCTGAGAAGTTGAGATCGATCTGTTCCTTAGTATGAGATCGATATGCTCTGTGTCATTACTCTTCCAGAATTTGACATTGAAAAGGTGAGATCAATCTATTCCTTAGTATGAGATCGATCTGCCATTGGGTATGAGATCGATATGCTTCAACCAGAATACATCCAAGATTGATCTGCTTTGAATGAGGGATCGATCTCCCCCTTGCAGAATACTTGGCCTTTCATTTTCAAGCCATGAGATCGATCTCCCCTTGCTTATGGATCGATCTGCTCCTCATCTGCAGCATTCTTACTGCAGCTTTTCCTAAAAAATCACTGTTATATTCATATCTAATTTGCTTCACTACCCGTTTTGCATTTCATACACATTTGGAACTTAAAAATATTCATTCCTTATGATTTATATCAAATGTGACTTGTCCGTGCATCACGAAATTGTAAAGAGTACATATTATTTTACAGGCCTTACAGAACATATCACTATGGCTTTCATGATCGATTTACCGAGGACCCGTAGGAATCACAATACGATATGGATGATCGTTGATAGACTGACGAAGTCAGCCCACTTCCTAGCTATGAGAGCTACCGATACTCTAATTTCGTTGGCAAAGTTATATGTACGCGAGGTAGTGAGGTTACATGGTGTTCTAGTGAGCATTGTTTTGGATAGGGATTCTTGCTTCACTCACTTTTGGGAACAATTTTAGGAAGCCATGGGAACCCAGTTGAGTTTGAGCACCGCTTTCCATCCTCAAACAGATGGTCAGTCAGAGAGGAATGTATAAACTCTGGAGGATATATTGAGAACGTGTTGCTTGATTTTAGAGGCTCTTGGGATAATCATTTGCCACTAGCCAAATTTGCCTACAACAATAGTTATCATTCGAGTATCGAGATGGAACTGTACGAGGCTTTGTATGGCCGTAGATATTGTTGCCCTATTAGATGGGAAGAAGTGGGTGACTGAAAGACATTTTCTCCTGATTTGGTCACAAAAGTCTCTGAGGGTGTTCAGTTGATATGTGAAGATTGCGAACAACTCAGAGCAAACAGAAGAGCTATGCTAACTAGAGACGGAGGCCACTAGAGTTTACAATTGGCAAGTCAGTGTTCTTGAAGGTTTCTCCTGTTTACACTCTCATCTTTGACCATAGTTGACTAACCATGGTTAAAATTTAACCTAAGTAAGGTTAAAAGGTGGGGAAGAAATATTTTTGGTTAAAACACTCAATATTCATCCCCTGAAGTATGGAAAATTAATTTAATCAAAATTCGAATTAAATTAAACGAGTAAAACGCAATGGGCCAACGCTGGAATTTTTAAAGCCCATTAAGGTATAACAAGTGTTGGCCGAATTTTTTAGGCCCATTAGGCTGAATTGTTGGGCCAATTGGTGGGCCCAATATTAAGTCAATTTAAGGCCAAATTGGTAGAAAAATTTTTAGCCTAAACCGAGAAGCCCAAACTGAGAAGCCCATTAGCCAAACTTCAAGCCCATTAGTAAATTAGTTAAAAGCCCAATTGGTAAACTATGCCCCAAACCCATTTAAGCCCAAATTAATGGCTGACCTTGTGACTTAATGACTAAGTCTACAAGCTTAAAAATCAGCCAACACACTATCATCTTCATCCTTTTATTCTCGAAAAACAAGAGAAAACCATTAACAACCATAGTTTCAAGCTTTATCTCACTAGAAATCACTAACCTAGAGACATATTTGGAACTTTTAATCTTCATGGAAATTGTTCCAAATTAGAGGATTAACATACTTTGAAATTGGCTATCAAGGAGCCATATTGAGAGAAGGGGAATTCTTCAAAGGTCTCGGCTAAAGTGGGAACACCAAGCTAGGTATAATTTCAAGCTTCCAATTTCATATATGTTTATCTATGGATTAATTCAAGTTGATTGGTGTATGTTTTATGGATCAAAACACATGAAAACACCATGAATTCATGTTCGCCAAAAATGGGTATTTGTGTTTTGATGAATACCCACTTGATTTTAAGACATGTATAGGTTGGTATGTATGTGTGCATGATTATGACATAGTTAATTTTAATCAATTTGATCAATTGGTTAATTAATTGAAGATGGCACACAAGGTGTTTGATAAAATGTTTAAGTGAACATAAACTAAGGCTAAGGCATGCACACTTAGTGTTTGATGAAATGCCTGAGAAAGGCTAGCCAAATGGCCATGGGTGGCGTGGTGCTCGGCATGGTGCGACATGATAGCTCTCGGCCACATGCCATGGTCGAGAGGCCAAATGGGCCTTTTCGATGTGGTATCGGCCCAATAAGCATTCGTGGGCCTCAGACCAAGACCAATAAGAGTTGGTGGGCCCCACAAGTCCAATAGGGCCAGATAAAATGAATAGTAAAATGAAATAGGCTTAAGATAGTGTTAGGCCTATTAAGATGTAATAAGGCCCAATAAGAGTAAATGTTCCCATTAAGTGAAATAGACTGTATTAAACGTGAAATATAGTTGGAAAAATATAATTAACCTGATAAAAGGTTATATGTAGCTCCAAAGTTTATATTGGGAGCTAATCGGATTGCATGATCGAGCAGCGTCGGGAAAGTGAAATTGCTCGACGTGATTTCAGGTAAGGGGATTTTACGAGTAGTTAGAGATATCTGTACATAGTTTCGTCTGCTTTTACATTCATTTAAAATGTCTAAGGGTCAGAGAAAGTGAATAATATTTATTGAGACCCGATATAGGTAAATTATAATTTTACCCCTACTAAGGGTATAAAGTCAAAGTATAAGAAAAGTTCTAAAAAGCATGAAAATCATATTTTTGAATGTCTTTACTGCTGTTTAGTAGAAGAATAGATAGATTGGCCAATGATTTGGTGAAATACACAAAACAACCCAATTATGGTTCTAATTTTAAGGTTTTGAAACATCCCTGTTTAACTAAGCCATCTACCGAGTTATGTGAAAACAAATCGTGCTGGAGCACTGCTCGCACTTGACTTTATGTGTTTTTTACATGAAAAGTGTTGGAGTGATTACTCACACTTGATTTCCCATGACATACATGGCATTGTACTAGAACGTTGCTCGTACTTGATTTTAATGAATTTTGTGCATGACATAGTACTAGAGCGATTGCTCGTACTTGATTTGAAATGCAAATTATACATGACCTAGTGCTGGAGTGTTACTCGGACTAGTGTTCGAGTTTATGATATGTATGAAATAGTGATTTGAGCAGGGTGTTGACTATGAGTCGCACTCAAAGCTCACATTGTAACCTCAGTGATTTGAGTGGGGTGTCGACTGTGAGTCATACTCAAAGCTCACAATGTAACTTTGATGTGATATATATGACATGTTAAAACCGTGTTGATTTCCTCATGTAGACTGAGTGTCACACAGATGAGATATTCGCATGTGGATTTAGAGACGTGGCATTGATTATTTATTGAGATAGCGTCTTCAGGTGTACGTTGTACCTTGTATGTGTCACAGAGTACGTTGTACCGTGTGTTGTTTGGGAGTGATATGTGGAGTTGAGGAGTTGATAGTTGACGGTGAAGGATTTGACCCACCTTCTATTGCAGCAGTGATGCCCCGAACACTAGGTACCGTGTAGCTTGGGATCACAGTATAAGATATGGCCATAATCCAAGATATTATTTCATTTAGCCACCGAGTCTCACATGATTATATCATATGATTTTATGAATTCGGGTAGACCTGAGGGATGGGTTGGAACCTAATTTATATGTTTTAATTTCTGAAATGTCGTATTTAACATGATTGAATTTAAATGGCATGATTTACTTTAAAGGCATTATGAGTTTACAAAGATGCAGTGTTTTACATGAAATGCCTATATTTAAGAACTCAGCATGATCTCAGTACATGTGATTAATATGTAAATACTATATCAGTTTTTCAATTTATGCTTTAAATGTGAAACTAAGGAAAGAGTAATTCAAGGCATGGCATTATTTTTAGTAGATAATGTAGTTATCTACTTGCTTGCCTGATTTCCTTATTGAGCTAGTAAGCTCACCCTTTCATTTTCCACATCTCTATAGAGCATCCATAATAGATAAAGTACGGCTGAGAACATGCATTCCTTTTGTCTGCAGCATTTCCATTGAGCGAAAGGTATACACAACACGAATGATTTTGTATTTAAACATATAACAGCACAGTGATGTAAACAATGTAATAATGGTGGATGTATTTGTATTTAACTATATGTGAGCTCACTTATGGTACAAAAGAATTTACAGTCAATAGATAGTTATATGATCAACTACAACATCGTACGTGTTGTGTATACCTTTCGCTCGATGGGAATTCAGCGGACAAAACGATGGGATGTATTTGTATTTAACATATTGACATGTATGCATTGTATTGTATGGATGACATGGTAAGTAAAGGTGAAGATACTAATACTGAATCATAACTCAATTGTTAGTGGTTAAATTATGACAGAAAGAAAGGTAAGAACAAGTGAAAAAAATGTGTAGTGGTTTTTGGTAAAAGTCGGTCGTGACAAGCTCTGCGGTCGTTCTACTAATTTTTGTAGCTCACAGCTTCCAAAATCGCGCAAAGGTATTCACACTTATGTATCTTTTATATCTAAACATTTATTTGCACATTGATCTGCATAGGTTGAACATTGAGGATGTATACATGTGGAAACACAGTTATGTGAACATTTGTTTAAAGCTTAATGAAAGTATACTTTATTTGATTGTGTGGTATGAAATGAACATTATTGTAAGGAACTGACTGTATTGGCACTCACTCATAGCCCAACCATTAAGTGAAAGGTAATTGGAAAATGCAAAAAATTAATAGTAATTTTAAGAAAAACGGGTACGACAAAAGTTGGTATCAGAGTAAGGTTGGTATGATATGAGTCGGTGTTAGTAGTTAGGAAGGTTTACATCCCCTCATTACTGTGCATTGTTTAGATACAATAGTGTATACCCGGTTGTGTTTATACTGAGAAATTGTGTTATTGAATGAACGAGAACTAGAAGATATGGCTGGTAGGCAACACAACCATATTAGTAGTCGAGAGGGAACCATATTTGAAGGTCGTAGAGATAGGCTCGAGAGATATACTAAATAATTTTTTGACTGTGCACTTCATAGCCGAAAATGTTAAAGCCTGCTTTGCAATATTTGAGCGAGTCATAGAGACAATAATGACATTGTATGGTTAAGTGATAGCAGTGCAATAATAGTGATGATAATTTAGAGTATGACTGTGACATTGATAAACTGAAGTTGTTTTGGAGGTTAGCCCACAATCATTTACTGAGATTAAGAATTGGTCATGGTGGAAAACTGGACTAATGAATATAGATTCTTAAGGTGTACTACTATAAAGAAGGTAGGTTTTGCAGCATTGATATTAATATGGGAAGTTGAACCTTAATGGAAGTTCCCTTGATCTAATTTAAGGACTTGATATTATGGGTTACATGGGATATATTTTTGGATATCTTTAGATGGTAATACATCCCAGATATGGCACAACGGTAATTACTGAATGAAATGTTTGAATTAGATATAAGGTATAAGTCTGTGGATGAATATGAATCAAAATTTATAGTTTTGGAAGAAGTATAATCCAGATACATTAAGTTGTGAAATGAAGAATGTCTAGAAACTCATAAGAGAGACTGAGATCCTCAATCGAGCTAAGATAGCTCCATTTGATGTTATTATTTATGAGGAATCTGTGCGCAAGACACAACTGTGTGGATAAGATACAACTGTATGGATATGAGATGCATATCTTCAAAGTACTAGGAAAGGAAAAGGTAAAGAGCATGACTGGAAGAGATCATTTTACTGAAGATAGGGAAGTAATGAAAGAGTAAAGTTACTGTAACTGGAGGAATGAATTACTAAACTAGCTGTATGAATGAAATATTTAAGTCCTACCTGGATAAATCTGTTTTAGTATTTATTGACTATATTATGGTGTATCCTAAGTCTAGGAAAGAAACATGCGTAGCAATTGAGAACTATTTTACAAACCCTCAGAGAGAAGAGGATGTAAACCAGGTTCGTTAAATGTGATTTTGATTAGAACAAATATCTTTTCTAGGTCACGTTGTATCAAGAACGGGTGTTAATTGGATTCTCCCAAAACAGAGGTTATAGAATAGTGGGAAAGACCCAAAACTGTTTAGAAGATTCGGAGTTTTGGATAATAAAGAGACTTTGGAATATGAAATACGCTTCGAATATAAGGATTGTAATTTGTATGTGCTTATGTTTTGAATGCGAGACTTAATTGGAATAAGGAAAAGGTTACATTATAATTGATGTACGAAATGAGACAAGTTTTAAAGTGTGATAAATTTTGAATACAGGTTATATTTTGGATAAGAGATGTATACGATGTATGAATACTTTTGGTATATCAAATGATTCAAATTAAGTGAATTAAACTGAGAGTGGTTGTGTCTAAAGGATAAATGAGAAATGCGATAAACTGCTTTCGACAGTAAATTGAATTTTGAACCTTTATGATTATATTTAGTTCATGTGGTCAGGTTTGATAACTAATTAAGGTATTTTAAAATACCTCTCCGCCTGAAAAACTTGATAGCGTCTAGAAATCTCTTAGTCCATGACTCGTAATTTACAACTGTAATATTTGCATTGAAGTTAAGGCACCACTACTTGTGTGGTGAGGGATTATAGATTTTTACTAATCATGAAAGTTTTAGTTATTAAATTTCACAAAAGGAATTAAACATAAGATAAATAAATGGCTAAAGCTGGTACCTCGAGTGAAATGAACTTCAGGATGGTGTCGTATAAAATGGTTAGGGAACGCACACTGTTGGAACATTCTATGAACCTCAAATTAGATGCAGTTCTTCTGATACTGATGGTTACTATACGGTAGATAACCTAAGATTTAAAAACTAGACTTGCCTGTCAGTGTAATGATAAGTACTATATTGATGTAGCTAATCAGATTTAGATGGGTACTACAATAGATTTTAGTATTGATACTGATGGTTTATTAAGGTTCAGAGATAGAATATGTATACCCGATGATTCACAGTTAAAAAAGATGATTCTATTAGAAGCTCATTCATCGAGATATACTTTGCAAACTAGAGAATGTAAGATGTATTAAAATCTCTTGAACGTATATTGGTAATCAGTATGATAAGAGATATAGTTGAATTTATCATTAAATGTTTCATATGTCAGCAGATTAAGGTAGAGCATTAGGAACTTATGGTGTTATTACAATCTTTACTTGTGACAATATGGAAATGGGAGCATATACTATTATGCATTTCATCACGGGTTAACTAAGAACCTGAAGGAATCATAAAGCCATATGGGTCATTGTAGATAGATTGATTAATTCATCCCGCTTTTAGCTATGAAATCGACTGATACTCTGAGTGCCTTGGCGGAATTGTACATACATGAAATTGTAAGGCTACGTGGTGTTCCAGTGATCATCATTGTTGATAGAGATTCCCAGTCAGCCATGGGAACCCAACTGAACTTCAGCACAACTTTCCATCCTCAAACCGATAGTTAGTCAAAAAGAACTATACAGACACATGAGGATATGTTGATAGCTTGTGCACTGGACTTTAAATGCTTCTGGAATGACCACTTGCCATTGATTGAATTCGCCTACAAATAAGAATTATCACTCGAGTATTAGAATGGCACCGTATAAAGCTTAGTGTGGTTGTGGGTGTCATTCTCTTATTGGATGAGAAAAAGTAAGTGATCGAAAGATATGCTCTTGATTTGGTAAAACAAACATTTGAGGATGTTCAGCTGATTTGTGAAAGTTGAGAACAACTCAAAGCATTTGAATTCATAGTAAGAGAATTAAGTTTCTAAAAGTTTCCTCCCTCCAAAGGCATAATGAGGTTCTAAAAGAAAGGCAACTTGAGTCCTCAATACATTAGATCATTTAAGAGCTTAGATTGAGTGGCAAACAAGGCCTATAGACTGGCATTGTTACCTGAGTTAGTAGGTATTCACAATTGTCACCCCCACTTCAGGGTGTCCTTTATCCATACTTACGCCACTACGGTTGGGCTATGAGGCGATGCAATTACTAAAGTTCCTTGAATTTACAACGAAAATATTTAAAATTTAATTCACACTCCCAAGTGTGTAAATATACAAAATAAATTGTATAATAATATCTTTACATAACATCCCTATAAAACTGTTACATTTCTTAGGTATAACTGTGCGATACAAGATAATAGATACAAAATGCTCTTGTGTATACTGTTCTTATACCTTTTCAACCGATGGGAGCTGTCCAACGCAAAAAAGAGATCTAGAGACCACCGCTTTCCTACTTCTCAGTATCTGGAGGGGGAAAATAGTGGGGTGAGCAAACCACAACTCAATAAGGAAAAGAATGCTAGTAGGTAGATATCGTACTACCTACATAGCCCATGCATGTATAAACCAGAAAACCATGTTTTCGATATAAATGGAAATATTATACGAAAATGCATTTAAACATACATTTCTCATATGCACTTTCATGTAAATCATATATGTCATGCTTCCATTTTAAAACATGATTCATAAAACAATGCCCTCACGGCACAAGTGTTTAAATCAGAGATTTACCAAAACACAAAATCTCTTTACTTTCTCAATCATTTCTTTTCCTCAAATCTCTTTCTTTTCTGAGTTGTCTCTGTTTTCTCGAATTTTTGGGATAGGCATGGAATTTTCGGCAATCAAATATCCATGACATATGGCCATAGTTAGCGATCCCAGGCCTCACTGATCAGGTGTGCACAGGGCATCACTTCGCCTGAAGGGGGATGGGTCAGTCCTTCCCTCCGGCTCATCTCAATCAACCTCATCTCCTCATATGCTCACGGTATAAGGTACGCCATGTGTCATCTATGCGATACTCGTACTCACGTGCACCCAGTATGGTACATCGTATAACAATGGACAACTACACAGTACTACGTACGACCGTGGACCTAAGTCCATACTCCAACTCCGATGGACTTTTCATCCTGAACCATGTCTCATATACCCAGCGAGCAATCAATAGGACACACAGTCATCGCAAGGCTCCAGCATGGTACGATTTACCGTTAAGGCCCAGCCCGTTCCTAGGCTGTGACGCCTCGAAAATGCGGAAAATATGGCTAATTTTCCAACTTTTTACTCATCAAATCACAATTAAGGGTGCATTCCTGTGCAGTATCATACATCATCATGCATATCTGTCAGACCCGGATTTTTGTAGCTTATTTCCTTATGATTCCTAAGTGTATGAACACTATGTAATTATAGTTGAATCATAAGAAGAGTATTTACTAACATGCAATCGACAATTTGATAAATTAAAAATGCATGTAAGCTACATAACAGCGAGATAAGGGTTAAGTTAATTCCCGAACGAGTGCAGGGGTAAAACGGTCAAATGACTGACATTCGGTATAATTTCGATAAGAGAATTTCATTAAAAATATGAAATTGAGGAATCTTGATCAAAATCGAGGAAAATATTTAATTTCGAGCCCAATTGATCAAGATATAAATTATTAGAATTTATCGGAATTTTTGCCTCGAAAAATGAGCCCAAAAATAGTGGAAAAATATACTGAATAGGTAAAAGCGGACTGATAAATTCATTTACGGATTAAATGAATTTAATATGATTTTTTAAGATATTTCTAGATATTTTTGGGATATTTATGGGATATTTATGGGATTTTTATTATTATTTTATAGTAAAATAATAATAAAAATAAATTAAAAAAAAAAAGAAGGAAATCTGAAAGTTGAATCGGGGAGAGAGAAAAATTGGAGAGAAACGGAAGCAAGCCGACCCGAGGGAGAAGACCACCGGACGGCGAGCACCGGCCACCCCACGGGCAGGCAAGCGGTCGGAAAAGGAAGCCCGGCACCGTGCGCACCCATCGGCACCGGTCACGATCTCCACCGACGCCGGACGCCGGCGAATCGAAGAGGAGAAGCCGCGGCGGAAAAGAAGAGATTCGGCGGCCACCGGCGGTGCTTGGTCCCGATCGAGCCCAGCCGAGTGTTGCCCAGGCTTAGCCGCGCCGAACTGCGGTGGTTATGCGTCGGGAACCGGCCGGAATACGCCAGCACGACCAAATGATGCCTGAACCGGTCAGCGGTTCAGGGGAGAAGGTTCTGTGCTGAACCGGACCGGACCGGTTCAGCCAAGGAGAAAAGGGGAAAAAGAGGAAAAAAAGAAAGAAAAAGGAAAAGGAAAATTTTCGAGATTTCACCGGACTTCGGGTAAGTCGATACGAGGTCAAAAGTGACCGATTTGATTTCCGATGAATTTATTTAAATTATATTTAATCGAAAATTGACCCGGAGTTAAATATAATAAATTGTGCAGTTCGACGATAAATTCCAAACGGAAGCCCGATCGAACTTCGATTTGCGTACCATCGCATATTCTCGGGTAAGTAAAGTTCATTTACGATAAATTATGTGATTATTGCGTATTTAAGATTTATTTTACGCATTTCGGATTTAATTCCGTATTTAGTGAATTATAATTGGAATTTTGAATTAAATGTCGTAAATGATATACGGGCTATCCAAAGAGCTTGGAATAAAGCCCAATGGGCATTGATAGGCCTAATGAGTCGATAGACCCTGATGAAGGGAAATAATAAGTGAAAAACGGGCTTAATACGGATTAAGGCCCATTAAGGATTTTAAGGCCCATTAAGGGAAATTAAACTGTATTAATGTGTAATACAGTAGGAAAATGATAATTAACCTGAGGAATGGTTATTTACAGCTCCGGAGTTTACATCGAGAGCTGATCGGACTGCGGGATTTAGCAGCACCGAGGAAGTGAGGTCACTTGACGTGATCCGAGGTAAGGGACTTTTGCGAGTAGTTAGAGATACCTACACGTATTTTCAACTGCTTCTGCATTCACTTAAAAACTCTGAGGGTCAGAGAAAGTGAATAATAATTATTGCGACCCGATAGTGGCAAATTACGATTTTGCCCCTAGTTAGTCAAAAAGTCAACTTTTGTGAGAAGTTGCAAAAAGCATGGAAAATGCTATTGTGAGTGTTTAATTGTTATTAGCATGAAAATAAATAGATGGGCTAATGATTTTAAGGTTGATATGACTTAAGCACACTTTGAGTGCTGATTTTGATGTTTTATAAACAATCCCTTTTTAAATAGCCATCTATCATATTATGTGAGAATGAATCGTGCTAGAGCACAGCTCGCACTGGGATTCATGTGTTTTTCCACATAATATTAGTGCTAGATTTGATACGCACTAGATTTTCATGACATGCATGATAGAGTACTGGAGTTTTACTCGTACTCAGCTTTGAATAATATATGCATGACAGAGTGCTAGAGTGTGGCTCGTACTCGATTCTTCATGGTTTATACATGACATAGTACTGGGAGCTATTGCTCGTACTTGATTTTGATATTGTGCATAGCATAGTACTGGGAGCTATTGCTCGTACTTGATTTAATACATAAACTATGCATTGACCTAGTTGCTAGAGAGTGCTCGCACTAGAGTCGAGTTTTATGATGTGAAACAGTGTTGAGCGGAGTGACGACTGTGAGTCGCACTCAAGACGCACACTGTATGTGATATGTAATACATGTTGAAACCCATGCTTGAGACCTTGCGTGACTGTGTGTCATAGCTAGAGAGGATATCCGCATGAGGTTGGTATAGACGTGGTATGATATTTCCACAGGCACGAGGGCTAAGACCTATGTTAGGCACCCTGACTGTGATGTTGATGAGTTCCACGGGAGTGAGAGCTAAGTCCTATGGTAGGCACTCTGGCCGTGAGAACGGGTCCACGGGGGTACTTTGTATCGTGTCTGAGTGGCACGAGGTACGCTGTACCGTGTGTTACGTAGTTGGCGGTTGACATTGGACTGACCATCCTCCCGTTACAGCAGTGAGGCCCCGCACATCTAGATCTATGTGGCTTGGGATCACTTTCTTTTCGGATATGATCATAATCCAGGATACTATTTGCATAAACCACAGAGTCTCACATGTTATATCACATTGATTAACTTCTTTAAACTGCGGACAGACCTGAGGGATGGGTCGGACTCCGATTTGTGTTGTGAATCATTTGATGCCATATTTATATGTGATTTAAATATACATGGCATGATTTACATAAAGGCATGATTTATATATAAATGCATTGTGTTGCACTACATGCCTACTTTTGAGAAATAAAGCATGATTTCTGTACATGGGATTTATTCTGTACAAGTACATATATATTATATTTCAAGACATGCTTTTAAAGTGAGTTAAGGAAATAATGTTTTCAATGCATAGCACTATTTTGAGTAGATAGTGTGGATATCTACTTGCTTGCCTGATTTCCTTACTGAGCGCGTTATGCTCACCCCCTTTTCTTTACATCTCTCTACAGAGCGTCAGTAGATCGAGAGTTATCGTGGGAGAGTGTCCCAGAGTCCACTACTAGTTCCTATCGATTCATCAGGTATACTTATTATGTACAGTTGTGTATCTAAACATAGAAACAGCACAGTGATGTATACGTTATATATTATGGGGAATGTAATCGTATTAGATTTTATAAAATCTTACATGTATAATAAAAGCAACTACAGTCAGACTTAATATATTAACATGTATGTATGAGAATGGATATTATGGTAAGTGAAGACTCTGACATCGAATCACAGCCCAACCAGTGAAGAGAGGAAAAGGTAGGTTAAAAATGCGAAAAATTTATTGTGGTTTTTGGTTAAAGTCAAGGATTGAAACTGGGGTCCTGACAGGATGGTATCAGAGCAGAAGTTGGCCTGATGTGAGTCGGTGTTAGAAAATAGGAAAGTGTACATCCCCATAGTACTGTGCTGTGTTTAGATATAACTGTGTATACCGGATAGGAGATGGACTAATTCATTATTATAAATGCAGGGACTTTGCCTATATGGCAAATACGCGTAGTGGTAGAGGTATGAGAGGTAGGGCTCGAGGCCGGGGGGAGAGACCCGAGGGACGAGCCGCTGCCAGGCCATTACCTACGCATGAGACAGCAGGTGCTACTGAGGCACCTGATTGTGCTGAGACGCGCTTCACGAGATTAGAGCGTGGTCTCGAGACTATTATTGAGATACTGGCACAGACGATGCCAGGTAGGCAGAGACAGGAGGCAGGAGCTGCTACTGGAGAGGCAGTTGCCCCTGATACACCTACGCAGACAGCTGATGCACAGAGGACAGTAGATACTCCTATACCCCCACCGGTTTCGGGTGGTAGTGGATTAGGATATGGATGTGACTTGCATCGGTTGAGGGAGTTCCAGAAGTTCAGACCTCCATCATTTAGTGGGGTCAAGAACCCCGTAGCTGCGGAGGAGTGGTTGGCAGAGCTAGAGAAGCTCTATGGATACTTCGAGTGCACGACCTCGGAGATGGTCGCGTTTGCTACGTTCCTACTGAAGGGAGCCGCAGAACATTGGTGGAAGTCCACCAGACCTATATTGAGATCCCGACATACGGATATCACTTGGGATACATTTCGGGAGGCCTTTAGGAGGCAGTTTATTCCTGACACCGCACAGCGGAAGTTACATGCAGAGTTTTTGAGACTCAACCAGGGGAGTTTATCGGTGGACGAGTATGAGACTCGATTCCTATCCCTAGGAAGATACGACCCGGATACTATGTATAGTGAGACCAGGAAGGTCCACAGGTTTATCGACGGGTTGAGACCGGTGCTACGGTCCAAGTTGGTTCCGCTGGACATAGTGACCTATGAGGAGGCAGTGCGCAGGGCGCAACTATGTGAGCAGGACTATGAGAGGAATGCTTCCGAGTTTGGGAAGTTTAGCCGTAGCCAAGACTTGCAGAAGAAGAGGCCGGCTAGAGATTTTAGTTATCGAGGGGGGAAGAAACCCTTCGGTAAGAGATCACGGATAGAGGGGACACGAGATAGATATGTTAGATCTCCTGCTTATTCGACTGCAGCCCCAGCGAAGGGCATTATGATAGGAGGACCGAGACCTGCTGCAGATCAGTGCAGAAGATGCGGCAGATTTCATGGAGATTGGCCGTGTTCACAGGGTGCTATAGTATGTTTCCGATGTGGGAAACAGGGGCATCTGGCTAGAGATTGCCCATTGCCGTATGCGACTGCACCACAGAGGGGCAGGGAGTTTGATAGAACCCCAGCTGGTACGTCTACTCAGAGAGGTAGAGCCACGGCAGAGGAGAAGGGGAAACAAGTGATGGGTCAAGGGCGAGTACATGCTTTGGACCAGGGGACAGCTGATGCTTCATCGGATGTGATTCAAGGTAACATCTCGATTTATGATATTGAAGCATATGTTTTAATTGATCCTGGTGCCACGCATTCTTTTGTATCGCCTTCATTTGCATGTAAATTAGAGAAACATGTAGAGCGTACACATTTATGTATGATGATGTTAATCAGTACGCCTATGGATAGTAGTCAAGTTGTAGAATATGTATATAATGACTGCAAGTTGAGAGTAGGGGATAAGGAGATGACAGCCAATCTAATATTACTAAGCATGAGTGACTTTGATATAATATTAGGAATGGATTGGCTATCTGCAAACCATGCTGTTTTAGACTGCTATGCTAAGACAGTTATGTTTCCTAACCCTACTAGATATGTTGTAAAGTTTAATAAAGATAAATGAAAGGAGTAGATATGATTATTACATGACTTCTGATTTAGAAAACCTTCAACATATCAAGGTTTCATTGCGTACGTGGTAGATATGGATAAGGCACATCCGGAGTTGGCAGATATCACTGTGGTCAGTGAGTACTCAGATGTTTTCCCGGATGAATTGCCAGGGTTACCACCAGACAGAGAGATGGAGTTCTGTATAGATCTGGTACCTGGTACGGAGCCTATTTCGAGACCACCATATCGCATGGCCTTAGTTGAGCTGGAGGAGCTCAAGAGACAGTTACAGGAGCTGTTGGATAGGGGCTTTGTACGACCGAGTGTTTCACCTTGGGGAGCACCGGTTCTGTTTGTGCGGAAGAAGGATGGGAGCCTCCGATTGTGTATAGACTACCGATTGTTGAATAAGGCCACCATCAAGAATAGGTACCCCCTTCCACGCATTGACGACTTGCTAGATCAGCTACAGGGAGCACAGGTCTTTTCCAAGATTGACCTAAGGTCTGGGTATCATCAGCTGAAGGTTCGGAGTGGAGATGTACCCAAGACAGCATTTCGTACCCGATATGGCCATTATGAATTCTTGGTCATGCCATTCGGATTGACGAATGCTTCAGCTGCTTTCATGGCTTTGATGAATGATGTGTTCAAGCCATACTTGGACCAGTTTGTTATCGTCTTCATCGATGACATATTGGTGTATTCGAGATCCAAGGAGGAGCATGAGGAGCACCTCAGGATCGTGTTGCAGACGTTACGGGAGCATGAGTTATATGCTAAGCTCAGCAAGTGTGACTTTTGGTTGTCACAGATCTCGTTTTTGGGACATGTTATATCGAGAGATGGTGTATCAGTTGATCCATCTAAGATAGAGGCTGTAGTTCAGTGGGAACAGCCGAGGACAGTCACCGAGATCAGGAGTTTTTTGGGTTTAGCTGGATACTATCGGAGATTCGTTGAGGGATTTTCGAAGTTGGCTGCTCCGTTGACACGTCTTACTCGGAAGAGTGCACCGTTCATATGGAACGAGGATTGTGAGAAGAGTTTTGAGGAGTTGAAGCGTTGATTGACCACCGCTCCGATTCTCACTATCCCTACCAGCTCAGGAGGATTTGCAGTATATACCGATGCTTCGCATCAGGGACTGGGCTGCGTATTGATGCAGGATGGGAAGGTAGTTGCTTATGGATCCAGATAGTTGAAGGATCATGAGAAAAACTATCCGACCCATGATTTGGAGCTAGCTGCAGTAGTGTTTGCGTTGAAGGTATGGCGCTACTACTTATACGGCGAGAAGTTCCAGATATTTACCGACCACAAGAGCCTCAAGTATCTGTTCTCGCAGAAGGAGCTGAACATGAGACAGAGAAGATGGCTAGAGCTTCTGAAGGACTACGATTGTGAGATACTTTATCATCCGGGTAAGGCTAACGTTGTAGCCGATGCCTTGAGCAGGAAGAGCCTGGGGATGGTATCGTATATGATGGTTAGGGAGCATGATTTGCTAGAGCAGTTTGCCAGCCTCAGTTTGGGAGTCGTGCCTTCTGACATGGATACAAGCTATGTGATAGCTAGTCTACGCTTGGAGCCAGACCTGTTGGACAGGATTAGAGTGGCTCAGCAGACTGACCCATTTTGTATGGATGTTAGTAGTTAGATGCAGAAAGGCACCGTGACTGATTTTGAGATGAGTTCTGATGGACTACTGAGGTTCAGAGGCAGATTGTGTGTTCCCGAGGATCCAGGACTTAGGAGATTGATAATGGCGGAAGCTCATTCGTCGAGGTATACGTTGCATCCGGGGAGTAACAAGATGTATCAGAACCTCCGGAGGGTATACTGGTGGTTGGGCATGAAGAGAGATGTAGCAGACTTCGTGGCAAAGTGTCTCGTATGTCAGCAGGTGAAGGTAGAGCATCAGAAACCTGCAGGATTGTTGCAGCCTCTACCTATACCGACATGGAAATGGGAGCACATCACCATGGATTTCGTGATGGGTTTACCGAGGACCCGTAGGAATCACGATGCTATATGGGTGATCGTTGATAGACTGACGAAGTCAGCCCACTTCCTAGCCATGAGAGCTACCGATACTCTGAGTTCGTTAGCAGAACTGTACGTACGCGAGGTAGTGAGGTTACACGGTGTACCAGTGAGCATAGTCTCAGATAGGGATTCCCGCTTCACATCCCACTTTTGGGGACATTTTCAGGAAGCTATGGGAACCCAGTTGAGTTTGAGCACCGCTTTCCATCCTCAGACAGATGGTCAGTCAGAGAGGACTATACAGACTCTGGAGGACATGTTGAGAGCATGTGTGCTAGACTATCGAGGCTCCTGGGATGACCACCTACCACTAGCCGAGTTCGCCTACAACAACAGTTATCATTCGAGTATCGGGATGGCACTGTATGAGGCTTTGTATGGCCGTAGATGTCGTTCCCCCATTAGATGGGAAGAAGTGGGTGACCGTATGATTTTCGCTCCTGACTTGGTTACGCAAGCATCTGAGGATGTCCGCTTGATAGTAGAGAAACTGAGGACCGCTCAGAACAGACAGAAGAGTTACGCTAACAGGAGACGTAGGCCACTAGAGTTTGCAGTTGGTGAGTCCGTATTTTTGAGAGTTTCTCCTTCCAAGGGCATAGCGAGATTTGGGAAGAGAGGGAAACTAAATCCTCGCTACATTGGACCCTTTGAGATACTTGATCGAGTGGGAGATAAGGCGTATAGGTTGGCATTGCCACCAGACTTATCAGGTGTCCACAACGTCTTCCACATATCGATGCTTCGGAAGTATCACCCGGATCCGTCACATGTGATTAGTTACGAGCCTTTGGAGCTCCGAGAGGACTTGTCATATGTAGAGAGACCGATTCGGATATTGGATAGGAAGGAGAAGGTATTGAGATCGAAGACCATCGGATTAGTGAAGATTCTCTGGCAGCATCATACTTCAGAGGAAGCTACTTGGGAGCTAAAGAGTCTGATGCGAGAGAAGTACCCTCACCTATTTGAGGACTGACTTGGTTCTAATTTGGAGGACCAAATTTTCTGAGTGGGGGAGGATTGTCAGACCCGGATTTTTGTAGCTTATTTCCTTATGATTCCTAAGTGTATGAACACTATGTAATTATAGTTGAATCATAAGAAGAGTATTTACTAACATGCAATCGACAATTTGATAAATTAAAAATGCATGTAAGCTACATAACAGCGAGATAAGGGTTAAGTTAATTCCCGAACGAGTGCAGGGGTAAAACGGTCAAATGACTGACATTCGGTATAATTTCGATAAGAGAATTTCATTAAAAATATGAAATTGAGGAATCTTGATCAAAATCGAGGAAAATATTTAATTTCGAGCCCAATTGATCAAGATATAAATTATTAGAATTTATCAGAATTTTCGCCTCGAAAAATGAGCCCAAAAATAGTGGAAAAATATACCGAATAGGTAAAAGCGGACTGATAAATTCATTTACGGATTAAATGAATTTAATATGATTTTTTAAGATATTTCTAGATATTTTTGGGATATTTATGGGATTTTTATTATTATTTTATAGTAAAATAATAATAAAAATAAATTATATATAAAAAAAAGAAGGAAATCTGAAAGTTGAATCGGGGAGAGAGAAAAATTGGAGAGAAACGGAAGCAAGACGACCCGAGGGAGAAGACCACCGGACGACGAGCACCGGCCACCCCACGGGCAGGCAAGCGGTCGGAAAAGGAAGCCCGGCACCGTGCGCACCCATCGGCACCGGTCACGATCTCCACCGACGCCGAACGCCGGCGAATCGAAGAGGAGAAGCCGCGGCGAAAAAGAAGAGATTCGGCGGCCACAGGCGGTGCTTGGTCCCGATCGAGCCCAGCCGAGTGTTGCCCAGGCTTAGCCGCGCCGAACTGCGGTGGTTATGCGTCGGGAACCGATCGAAATACGCCGGCACGGCCAAATGATGCCTGAACCGGTCGGCGGTTCAGGGGAGAAGGTTCTGTGCTGAACCGGACCGGACCGGTTCAGCCAAGGAGAAAAGGGGAAAAAGAGGAAAAAAAGAAAGAAAAAGGAAAAGGAAAATTTTTGGGATTTCACCGGACTTCGGGTAAGTCGATACGAGGTCAAAAGTGACCGATTTGATTTCCGATGAATTTATTTAAATTATATTTAATCGAAAATTGACCCGGAGTTAAATATAATAAATTGTGCAGTTCGACGATAAATTCCGAATGAAAGCCCGATCGAACTTCGATTTGCGTACCATCGCATATTCTCGGGTAAGTAAAGTTCATTTACGATAAATTATGTGATTATTGCGTATTTAAGATTTATTTTACGCATTTCGGATTTAATTCCGTATTTAGTGAATTATAATTGGAATTTTGAATTAAATGTCGTAAATGATATACGGGCTATCCAAAGAGCTTGGAATAAAGCCCAATGGGCATTGATAGGCCTAATGAGTCGATAGACCCTGATGAAGGGAAATAATAAGTGGAAAACGGGCTAATTTGCTCGTGTAGACTGAGTGTCACACAGATGACATGTTCGCATGTGGATTTAGAGACGTAGCATTGATTATCTATTGAGATAGGGTCCACGGGTGTACGTTATACCGTGTATGTGTCACGGATTATGCTGTACTGTGTGTTGTTTCGGAGTGATATGTGGAGTTGATAGCTGGCGGTGAAGGATTTGACCCACCTTCCGTTGCAGTAGTGATGCCCTGCACATTACGTACCGTGTAGCTTGGGATCACAGTATAGGATATGGCCGTAGTCTAAGATATTATTACATTTAGCCATCGAGTCTCACATGATTATATCACATGATTTTATGAATTCGGGTAGACCTGAGGGATGGCTCGGAACCTAATTATTATGTTTTAATTTTTGAAGTGCCGTATTTAACATGATTGAATTTAAATGGCATGATTTACTTTAAAGGCATTATGAGTTTACAAAGATGCAGTGTTTTGCATGAAATTCCTATATTTAAGAACTCAGCAAGATTTCAGTACATGTGATTAATATGTACATACTATATCGGTTTTTCACTTCATGCTTTAAATGTGAAACTAAGGAAAGAGTAATTCAAGGCATGGTATTATTTTCAGTAGATAGTGTAGTTATCTATATGCTTGCCTGATTTCCTTACTGAGCTAGTGAGCTCATGTAAGACCCGTAAATTTTTATGTAATGTTTATGATTCTGGAATGTACAGATAAGTTAAATTATCTATGAATCATAAGAAATGGATGTTTTTAAGTGCTAAGTGTGAATGAATTGCAAAATGAGTATAGAAGCAATTGAATGGGAGTTTAACTTTAAAAATTTGGGAAAGATTGCAGCTGAAATGCTGTAGGGACAGGGCAGATCGATCTCATTGCAAGGAGAGATCGATCTCATGGCCTGGAAAACACAATGCCAACCATTCTGCAAGAGGGAGATTGGTCCCTCACTTAAGCAAATTGATCTCAAGTTGCCTCGACTTGGACTAGATTGATCTCCTCCCATAAGGTAGATCGATCTCTAGTTGTCTCTGGATAGTCCAGATCGATCTCCTCTTAAGGCCAGATCGGTCTCTAAAGCCTTCTTCTAAAACAGATCGATCCCATTCCATGGTTAACAAATAGGTAAATCAATCTTAAGCAAATAAGCAGATCGATCTCATTCCTATGAGCAGATCGATCTCATGCAAATGGACAGATCGATCTCTTGCACGCATTGTCAAAACTCTGAAGGAGTTTAAGCAAGGCCAGATCGATCTCCCACCCATGGAGATCGATCTCATAAGGTGTTTCCTATAAGAACTGGGCAACTGAATCTACATTTCACGAAGAACAACCCATTTCCTCTATTTTTAACAATAACCTAGCTTTCTCACTCTAAAACTCACCACTTTCCAATCAGTTTTGAGAGAAGTTCCTATGAGCAAAGTTATTCCTAGTGATGAAGAGAACAACATAGTCAAATATTGGAAGCTCAAACCTTGGATTGAGGGAGAAAAGAGGTTTTCCCCCAATTTGGCAAAAAGAGGAAAAAATTCAAGCTAGGTAAGGTTTCAATACACCATTTTCTAGTATGTTTATCTAGACATTTTGATGATTTGATTGGTGTATATAATGTTGGCTGAAATGTTCATTTACATCCTTAAACAACCATGACCTAGAATGAGTTTAGCGAGAGAAAGGTGAAATGGCATGGAGTTGATGATGATTTAAGCATGTAGAGATGTTAGTAAGCATGTATAGATGATTTTAAGATAGTTTTGTGAAATGAATATGTTGGAAAAGATGATGATTGAAAATGGGCATGAATAGTGGTTGATAAAATGCAATGGAGAAGGTATATGATGAACTTAAGGCATTGTGAGATTAATGTCGGCTCAATATGAATCAATAAACTTAGTGAGTCTAAAGGATTCTCAAGAAAAATAAGTAGAACAGTCGAAATGGACCTAAGATAACATAAGGTCCAATAAGACATAACGAGGCAAAATTGTTGTAAAATGCCCCAATACATTGAATTGAACTTCATGCAAGTGAAGTATATTGAAGTATACTGATGGGAGTTGTAAATCAATGTAGCTCCTGGAGACATAGTTGGAGCCATAAGACCGGATCGTGAGCATTGGGAACCAAGGAAAGCGATTCAAACATGATTCGAGGTAAGGGATTTATGCGAGCTATTAGAGATAGCTATACATATGTTTCTTACCTAATGTGTGCAAATGAATGCTATGAAGTATATAGATATTGATATATCTACGTGAAAGCTAGGTAATAAGAAGAAGTTTATTTGCATGAATTGCATGACTTCAATGTCTTGTTGTGAAAAGATGTTTTGCAAGTGTTTTGAGAAAGAGTAATAATAGATTGGCTCTCGGTTTAGTAATTTGCATGAAAAGCTTTTAACGAGTGATAGAAGGGAGATTGCCCTCTCACTCATACTTAGTGAATGGAGCCATCTTTTCCTTTTCTATGTGAACTTGTGCCAGAGCCGAAGTAGCAATGGCAGATCTACCAACCTAGCTTATACAACATTTTTAAAAAGGGCTTTTCAGAAAAGAAAAAAAAAAGTGCTAAAGCTGAGTGAAGCTGTGTGATCCACTCAAGTGCTTGTACTAGAATTTGGGAATCATACTAGAGCCATCGAGTACTGCTAAGTGATCTTGCTCTGACTATGCTTGCATGTGACTCCCTCAATTTAAATTGGTTTTAAGTAAAACCGTCCTAGATGCCCTAGGTATACTGTGTGATCTTACGCTGAGTTCCTCGCATGTGGTTCGATATGCTTTCTGTGTGATGAGATAAAACCGTGCTCGAAGCCTCAGGTATGCTGTATGTTCTTACGCGGAGTTGCTCGCATGAGAGTTTGTGAGTTTGCTGTGTGATGAGCAAACCCGTACTGGAGCTGTTGTGTATTACTGAGTGATCTTGCACAGGCTTGCTCGCACATGATTTTGAGATAATGGAAATAGGTGATAAGGATCCACAGGAGCATGATTTACCGTGAGCGTTAGCCATGGAGTACGATGTGCCATGATATCTTAGTGATTATGTGTGGGCTGAAGGGATGGTTGATCCGCCTCCCCAAGCATAGGATTCCCACACACCTGATCAGTGTTGCCTAGAATCCAGACTATGACCATAAGTCTTATATTTGTGTGATATGACATTTTATCACTACTGTGTGAGGTGACATGTGTCCCCTCTGCTGTGTGATACAGCGTGATATGATATCCCATTATATGTCTCATGTAAATTGATTTCTAAGTGATTTGCTAAATATAAAGCAATTTATCAGTGTGTGCTGTGTGGAATGATGAGTAAGATGTGTGATTTGAGAATAAAATATGCATATACCCATCTAGCGAATAAATGATTTTGCAATTGATGGAAGCTATTTTCAAAGAATGAATATGTTTTATAAGGAAAGTAAATGTTTATATTTTAAGCATGTAGATAGTGTAGTTATCTACTTGCTTTCATATTTTCCTTACTGAGCGTGTTAGCTCACCCCCTTATTTCCTCCTCCACAGATACTACGCAGTAGTGAGTTACTGCAGTTGTCCCTGCTACGGTGTTCTCTAGTTCTCCAGTAGTATATAGGTATACATTTATGAGAGAAAAATTTTGTATCCTGTAAATTAATGTACAGTATAGTTATCTTTTTGTACGAAAGGGATGTATATGATAGAAACTGATGTAAACTTTTCCGCATATTTTTGAATGAAGAGTTTCTATTTCATTAAATGAATTATGAAATTATGAATGGTTGAGATATGGATATGGATGTTGACTCACAACCCAACTATTAGTAGCAAATTAAGTCATGGGAAGAGGGTTGTGACAGAGATTGGTATTAGAGCTGAGATTGTCCAATGTGAGTCAGTATCCATAGTTAGGAAAATATACATCCCTAAAGTACCGTGCATTATTTGGATACAATTGTGTATACCAAGTTGGAAATGTAACTGAGACACTTGTTATTAAGTATGCAGGATGTCAAATAGACGACGTACTCATAAAAGAGAGAGTTCACGCTCTTAGGGGTATAGAGATGAGCCCGAAAGGCGCAGTGGGCCCAGTTCTAGTAGAGATCCACTTGGTCTTAGTGAGGCCGCTGAGGTACATATTGTTCAATTATAGCGCAATGTAGACATAGTTATGGAGATGTTTACACAAGCGATGGCCAAATTTAATGGTAGACAGGAGAACCCTACTGGTCAGGCTGCTGTACCTGAGAGGCATGAG
Organism: Firmiana major; assembly: GCA_033439115.1. Taxonomy (NCBI): domain Eukaryota; kingdom Viridiplantae; phylum Streptophyta; class Magnoliopsida; order Malvales; family Malvaceae; genus Firmiana; species Firmiana major. The sequence continues at coordinate 66,199,540 of CM065907.1, read as the reverse complement.
CCTATACAGCCTACACCGAGACCTCGGGCTGTAGAGGCAGAGATTCCTGCACCCCCTCCAGTTTAGGACATTCCTCCACCAGTTCAGGATCCTGTAGCTTCACAACATGTTGGTGGTGAAGGAGTTTATGATTGTGACCTGAGCAGATTGAGACAGTTCAGGAAGTTTGGACCACCTTTATTCAGTGGGGTGAAAGACTCGGTGTTAACGGAGCATTGGATTCGCAGTATGGAGAAACTCTATAGATTTTTCCATTACTCTGCCACAGAGAAGGTCACCTTTGCGACCTTTGTACTAAAGGGTGAGGTCGACCGTTGGTGGATGGCCACCCAGCCGATTTTGAGTGCACATCACCTGCTTGTGAGTTGGGATATATTTCTGGATGCCTTTGGGAGGTAGTACTGTCACGACCTCCCCTTCCATGACCTACCAAAATCATCACAATATGTATACAAGTCAAAATTCTTTTCTATAATGTAAACTCTTATACATTAATACAAACACTGGTACATATACATCCCGACTATACAATCGTTTACATAACTGTACTTTTACATTGTTCAGTACAAAATGTTTTAAACGTGTATACCTTTCATAAGATGGATATGCAGTGGATCAAGGAATACCAGTCCTCAGCCATGCCAGACTACTGTGAACGCTCTGTAGAGAGGGAAATAAAAAGGGGGTGAGCTCATAGCTCAGTAAGGAAATCAGGCAAGCAAGTAGATAACCACACTATATACAAAACACAATGCTCATACCTTGAAATCATTTCCTTATCAACTCGTATATAAAGCATGCATCGTTCTTGAAACTTTTATGCAATATATATATATATACACAAATCATCAGTTATAAAATATGAAATATGCTGGTTTCACAACCTCAGCAGCTTATGCAAAATATTGCATTTCTCATGTAATTTCATAAAATTCATATTTATCATGCCATTCAATTAAATCAAATAATATGGCACATCATCATGTTTAAAAACATGGAAAACTTGGCCTCACCCATCCCTCGGGTTACCCTTTATCACACACAAATTCACAAGTCCACATTATAAAAACCATGTGATAGTTCATTCAAGAAACTCAATTTATTTGCATGAAAGGTGATAGGTGACTATAATGTTCCGAGATTATGATCATAACTCATTTTCCGTGATCCCAGGCTACACAGTACTCGATGTACGAGGTCTCACAATTGCTATAACGGTAGGTGGGTCAAATCCTTAACCGTCAGCGCACAACTCACTCATATCGTGTACTTATGGTACAACGTACTCCATGTGACTTACATGGTACAAAGTACTCCATGGACCCAATCTAAAGGTGGGATGCTTGCCATAAGTTTTAGTCGACATACCTTAGATATACCTCATAGTCGGGATGCTTGCCATAAGTCTTAGTCCTCATACTATGGGTTCTATTTTCGATAGCCCTAGACCATATCTCAAAATATTGCACGTGTGAGCATATAATCGGTGTGACACACGGTCAGCATAGGCTCCTAACACAACTATTTCATGCTCTCTTTCAAAACTGGTACATGCGAGTAAACTCCCAACACGACCATAACGCAATGATATAACTCTATTGTGAGCAATGCTCTAAGCACTATGTCATGTAAAAACTGAGTATGAGCAAAGCTCGCAATACTCTATAATGCATAATTCAATAAAACTGAGTATGAGTAATGCTCCCAATACTCTATCATGTAAAATTGAGTATGAGCAAGGCTCCCAATACTCTATAATGCATCAATCAATAAAACTGAGTACGAGCAATGCTCCCAATACTCTATCATGCATAAATCGCATTTGAAATTTAGTACGATAATACACTCAAGTACTATGTGATGCATATCTCAAAATCAAGTGCGAGTATTCTCTAGCACTTAGGGTTTACGCACAACCCAAATGGCTTATCAAATCATAATTCACCCAAGTAAATCAAATAGGCACTCAAATGTGTTGTTTTCACATATACATGAAAGCATTTGCCATTCTATCCAAACACATTCAAAACATGTTAAATTTAATCACCCACATGCTTCTTAAGCTTTTTAATTTATCGGGTTCTACTGAATGTCTCTATATACAAAATTTCATATAAAATATAATTATTGAAATTCTATTCAAAATACATGTAGCTATCTCTAGCTACTCACGAAATTCCTTTCCTCGGATCACGTCACGTGACCTCACTTCCTCGATGCTGCTAATCCTTGCAGTCCGATTAGCTTCCAATATCAACTTCGAAGCTGTTAATAATTATCCACATCAGTATAATTTAATATACTTGTTTTCACTTGCATGACTCTAACTCAATGCATTCGACTCCTCTCAATACCATAATCTCATCACTTCTCCCATTATGGTGTTATACTATATCTCATATAACTATCTTCATTTTTCATCTATTCAAATTCATGGATTTCATCATTTAATCCATATTTACTCAACTTCCTCATCATTTTCTTATCCTCCCACCATTATCTAGGTTATGGATATTTTTCATGATCCATTTGCTTTCAGCAAATTTAAAATTCTACCAATTCACTCACCAATACACCTAGATTAAAATTTATCAAAGTGGTGTATTGAATCTTACCTAGCTTGAACTTTCCTCTTTTTCACCAAATTGGAAAAATTCACCTTGCTTCTTCAATCTTTGATTCCAACTTCTTGTTTTCCAAGTATGTTGTTCTACTCTTTACTAAGAACAAATTTGATTAATTGAATCTCACTCAAAACTGATTAAAATATGAAGTTTTCTAGTGTAAAAAGATTAGGTTAACTTTGGTTTCTTGAAAGGTTTAGTAACTCTCAGAAAATAAAGGTTGCAGAGCCTTGTATTTATAGAATTGTTCTTAGCGATCGATCTGCTAGCGATAGGGATCGATCTATCCTTCCTTTTTCTCCTCAGACTGACTTTCCAAGCCTAGGGAGATCGATTTGCTCCTAAGCATGAGATCAAATTGCATTACTCAGAACCTTAAGGAGATCGATCTGACCCTTACATGAGATCGATCTGTTCTACCCAGAACCTCTTCAAGATCAATCTACATTAAATGAGAGATCGATATGCTCCTTTTCAAAAGCAGTTCTGCTGTAATTTCCACTAGAATTCCACTGTTACATTCAATTTAACTTTGTTCAATTACTTGTTTTACATTTCATACACATTGGTAACTTAAATACATTCATTCCTTATGATTTATATCAAATGTGACTTGTCCATACATCCCAAAATCATAAAGAATACATATTATGTTACAGGCTTTCCAAGTACATTCCAGCCACTGCTCAGAGGAAGATGCAAATGGAATTTCTGACCTTGACTCTGGGTAACTGTACAGTTGATGAGTATGAGTCTGGATTCACATCATTGGGCAGATATGACACAGTGACAATAAGTTGTCAGGACAGGAAGGTCCAAAAAATTCTTGAGGGGTTGAAACCTTCAATCAGAGCTCAATTGGACCCATTTGACATTACCACCTATGACAAGGCAGTGTGCAGAGCTCAGCTATGTGAGCAGGACTTTGAGTTGCATGCCTCGGAGTTGGACAAGGGTTGTAAGGGCAGAGAGAGAGACCGAAAGAGGTCATTGGATGATAGAGGGTTCAGAAAGGGCTGAAGATTATTTGGTAAAGGGCCAAAGATTAAAGAGGTACGAGAGAGGCTTGCGAAGCCTCCAGCTTATCCAGCTTACCCAGCTTTACCTCCAGCTTTGAGGGGCATAGTTATTGACGGACCACGACCTACCACCGATCAGTGCATGTATCAGACCCATATTTTATGTAGCCTGTTCCTTATGATTCCTATGTGTATGAACACTCTATTATTATAGTTGAATCATAAGAAGAGTATTTACTAGATTTAAAGAGTATGTGAAATAATTTAACACGCATAAGCTACATAAAAGCCTAATGTGAGCTATAAGAGTCACAGGCTAAATCGAGTGGATTCGAATCATTCTGACTGAAAATAAGAACTTAAAATGAGAAAATATAGAGAGCTTATGAAGGAAAGTCAGTTTGATTTAGTTCCGAACACAAAGAACTAGAGGAAAAGCTAAAAAGGGTAAAATAGACCTTTTTAGCAAGTTAAAGTATTTATGGTGTTTCGGGCGTATTTACCTACCGAAAATGGCTAAAACGTAAAGATGAGAGAATAAGACATAAGATATGACACTTTCAAAATTTTGAGAAAAAAGGAAAAAGTCAACTATAGTTAAGAAAAGTGGACTTTTATCATAGTTGACTAACCATGGTTAAAAATTAACCTATGGAGAAAAAATTAGGAAAAAATATTCTTGGTCAGAATACAAGATAATCATCCTCGGAAGTAAGCAAAATTTATTCGAAAGGATTCTGGATTTAATTAAATTGTTAAAAACGTAATGGGCCTAAAGTAAAGATTTTAAAGCCCATTAAGGTATACTAAACGTAGATCAAAATTCTTAGGTCCCTTAGACCGAATTGTTAGACCGATTGATGGGCCAAATATTGAGACAATAAAGACTCGAGGTATAGTAAAAATTTCAGCCTGAAAGCCCATTAAGAAAGCCCAAACCGAGAGGCCCAATTGTAAAGCCCATTAGGTAAATATCTAACCATAGTTAAAGCTAACTATTACTCATTAGATGACTCATTAGGTGAATCATAACTAAACCTTAGGAAGTCAATTTTAATGGCTGAAAAGTAAGGCTTAATGGCTAAGTAAATGGCTTATAAAATCAGCCACACCATTGTCATCTTCACCATACCATTCTCGGCTACACAAGGAAACCATTGAAATACATTATCCAAGCTTTCTCTCACTAGAAATCACTAGGAATTAAGCATATTTGGAACTTGCATTCTTCAGGAAAGTTGTCCCAAATTGAAAGGAGAGTGACATATGTTGGAGTTGGCTATCAAGAAGCCATAGTGTGCAAACCGTGAGGCTCCAAAGTTTCGGCCAAGTGTGAACACAAATACTAGGTATATTTTCAAGCTTTCAAATTCATATATGTTAATGTATGAATGATTTTAAGTTTATTGGTATATGTTTTAAGCATTGAAACATATGAAATCCCTATGATCATGGTTAGGCCGAGAGTGAGTAGTGGAATATTGATGAATGCCCATATGATTTTAAGGCATAAATGGGTTAATGTACATGTGTTAATGATTAAGGTATAATTACAATTAATAAAATGGATTAATTAATACATGTATTAAGTTGGCAATCAAGGTGTTTGATAAAATGCCTAAATGAACTATGTGATGCTTAAGAATGTTTCCAACCAAGTGTTTGTGGAAATGCCTAAGTTAATTGGCTAAGGAAATGGACATGGACGACATGCCATGGTGTGACCGACGGCATGGGTGCTCTCGGCCATGGCATGTGGCGGAGAGGTCCAATGGGCCAAGCCCAATTATTTTAGGCCCAATGTGATGTAATGGATCTAGGACAAGCCCAATAAGAGTTGGTAGGCCCCACAAGCCCAATAGACCCAACGAAAATGAATAGTCAAATAGAAATGGGCTTAAGGCATAGTTAGGCCCATTAAGGTTTATTAAAGCCCATAAAGGGAAATAGATTGTATTTAATGTGAAATACAGTAGGACAAATATAATTAACCTAATAAATGGCTATATGCAGCTCCAGAGATTGTTGAAGGAGCAAATCAGACTGCTAGATCGAGCAGCGTTAAGAAAGTAAAATTTCTCGAGTGATTGCAGGTAAGGGACTTTTGTGAGTAGTTAGAGATACCTGCACGTATTTTCGTCTGCTTTTACATTCACTTAAAAACTCTGAGGGTCAGAGAAAGTGAATAATAACTATTGTGACCTGATAGTGGCATATTACGATTTTACCCTTAGTTAGGAAAAAAGACAACTTTTTTGAAAAGTTGTAAAAAGCATGGAAATCACCATTTTGAGTGTTTTACTACTGTTTAGCAGAAGAATAAATAGATTGGCTAATGATTTTAAGGTTGATGTGAATTACGCACACTTTATAGTGCTGATTTTGATGTTTTGAAAATCATCCCTTTTTAAAGAGCCATCTATCATATTATGTGAGGATAAATCGTGCTAGAGCACAGCTCGCACCTGATTTCATATATTTTCCACATATATTAGTGTTGGATTGTGATTCGCACTAGATTTCCATGACATGCATGATAGAGTGCTGGAGTTATTTCTCGTACTCAGTTTTATGTGATTTATGCATGATAGAGTGCTAGAGCGTTGCTCGTACTCGATTCTTCATGATTTATACATGACATAGTACTTGAGCTATTACTCGTACTTGATTTGATGAGTTTTGTGCATAACATGGTACTGGAGCTATTGCTCATACTTGATTTAAAACATGAACTATGCATTAACCTAGTTGCTGGAGGTTTACTCGCACTAGAGTTTGAGTTTGTGATGTGAAACATTGTTTGAGCGAAGTGTCGACTATGAGTCGTGCTCAAAGGTGCGCATTGTAATGTGATATATAAAGCATGTTCAAAACCATGCCTGATTTCCTCGTGTAGACTGAGTGTCACACTATGAGAGGTTCGCATGTGGATTTAGAGACGTGGTATGATATTGCATGGTTTGAGGGCTAAGATCTATGGAAGGCACCTTGACTGTGATGTAGGGTCCACGGAGTACGTTGTACCATGCGAGTGGCATGGAGTACACTGTACCGTATGGTGTTGTGGAGTTGAGAAGGATATAGCTAGCGGTTGTGATGGACTGACCCCCTGCCGTTGCAGCAGTGATGCCCCACATACTAGGATTCTGTGTAGCCTGGGATCACCATTATCGGATATGGCCATTGTCCACGATACTATTTGCATTTCACCACAGAGTCTCACATGATATATCACCTAATTGACTGATTTATTTATGGATAGACTTGAGGGATGGGTCGGAATCCGATTATTGTAATGTGAATGATTTAAATGCCATATTTACTATGATTTAAATATACATGGCATGATTTATCTAAAGGCATTGTGATATTATAAAGATGCATTATTTTGCACTACATGCCTACATTTGAGAAAGAAAGCATGATTTCTATACATGGGATTTAATCTGTACAAGTATATATATATTTAAAGACATGCTTTTAAAGTGAGTTAAGGAAATGATATTTTCGAGGCATAGCATTATTTTGAGTAGATAGTGTAGATGTCTACTTGCTTGCCTGATTTCCTTACTGAACGCATTATATGTCACCCCCTTTCTTTTACATCTCTCTACAGAGTATCAGCAGTAGAGTCAAAGCATTGAGAGATAATATTCCTGTTGTCCGCTGCTATTTCCTATCGATCAATAGGTATACATATTTTGTACGGTTATGTATCTAAACATAGAAACAACACAGTGATGTATATGATATATATTATGGGGAATGTATTTGTATTAGCTTTTATATGATCTCACATGTATTATAAAAGAAGTTACAGTCAGTAACAGCATATTGACATGTATGTATGATAATGGATGATATGCTATGCGAGGAAGCTAACAACGAATCACAGCCCAACCATTAAAGAGAGGAACGGTAAGTTAAAAATGTGAAATATTTGTAGTGGTTTTTGGTTAAGTCATGGAGGGTCGTGACAGAATGGTATCAGAGCAGAGGTTGGTATGATGTGAGTCAGTGTTAGAAAATAGGAAAGTGTACATCCCCATAGTACTGTGTTGTGTTTAGATACAACTGTGTATACCAGATGGGAGACGGACTAATTCATAATTGTGAATGTTGGAACTTTTCCTAAATGGCAAATACTCGTAGTGGTAGAGGGACGAGAGGTAGGGCTCGAGGCCGTGGAGATAGGCTTGAGAGACGAGCTACTGCCGAACCATTACCTATCCATGAGACTACAGGTGCTATTGAGGCACCAGAGTGTGCTGAGACATGCTTTACGAGATTAGAGCGTAATCTAGAGACGATAGTAGAGATATTGGCATAAGTGATGCCAGGTAGGCAGGGACAGGAGGCAAGAACTTCAATAAGAGAAGCAGTTACCCCTAATACACCTACACAGCCAGCTCATGCACCGAGGATTGTAGATACTTTTACACCCCCACCAGTTTCGGGTAGTAGTGGATTAGGGTACGGATGTGATCTACATCGGTTGCGAGAGTTCCAGAAGTTTAGACCTCCATCTTTTAGTGAGGTCAAGGACCCTGTAGCTGTTGAGGAGTGGGTTGCTGAGATGGAGAAGCTTTATGGATTCTTCGAGTGTACGACATCGGAGATGGTCGTATTTGCTGCGTTCCTACTGAAGGGAGCTGCAGAGCATTGGTGGAAGTCCACCAGACCCATATTGAGAGCTCGACATACAGATATTAGTTAGGAGATATTTCGGGATGCCTTTAGGATGCAATTTGTCCCCGATACTGCACAGCAGAAATTACAGGCTGAGTTTTTGGGACTGAACCATGGGAGTTTGTCAGTTGACGAGTATGAGACTCGATTTCTATCCCTGGGGAGATATGACCCAAATACCATGTATAGTGAGGTCAGGAAGGTCCACAGGTTCATCGATGGATTAAGACCGGTTCTGCGGTCCAGGTTGGTCCCATTAGATATAACCACCTATGAGGAAGCAGTGCGCAGGGTGCAACTGTGCGAGCAAGATAATGAGAGGAATGCTTTCGAGTTTGGGAAGTTTAGCCAGAGTCGAGATATACAGAGGAAGAGGTCGGCTATAGATAGAGATTTTAGTTATCGAAGTGGGAGGAAACTCTTCTGTGAGAGATCACGGGTTGAGGAGGCACGAGAGAGACTTGCTAGACCTTCTGCTTATCTGACCATAGCTCCTGCAAAGGGTATTGTCATAGGAGGACAGAGACCTACTACCGATCAGTGCAGAAGATGCGGTAGGCAACATGGCGGTAAACCATGTCCGCTGACTCCTATAGTGTGTTTTCAATACTGGAAACAAAGGCATATTGCTAGAGCTTGCCCAGAGATGGTTGATACTATTCCACTGAAGGGCAGGGAGCCAGAGAGAGCTCCAGTTGATCCTTCTGCTTCGAGGAGGAGAGCTACAACAGAAGAGAATGGGAAACAAGTGATTGGTCGAGGGCGTGTACATGTTTTGGACCAGGGGATAGCTGATGCTTCATCAGATGTGATACGAGGTAACATCCTAATTTATGATATTGAAGCATATGTTTTAATTAATCCTGGTGCCACACATTCCTTTGTATCGCCTTCATTTGCATGTAAATTAGCAAGATATGTAGAACATACACCGTTATGTATGATGATATTGATTAGTACGCCTATGAATAGTAGTCAAGTCGTAGAGTGTGTATTTAATGACTGCAAGTTGAGAGTAGGGGACAAGGAGATGACAGCCAATCTAATATTGCTAAATATGAGTGACTTTGATATAATCTTAGGAATGGATTGGTTATCTGCAAACCATGTTGTTTTAGATTGCTATGCTAAGACAGTTATGTTTCCTAACCCTACAAGATATATTGTAAAGTTTAATAAAAATAAATGAAAGAAGTAGTTACGATTATAATATGATTTACTGACTTAGAAAACCTTCAACATATCAAGGTTTCATTGCGTACGTGTGACAAGGCCCTAAGGGTATCTATCCGCAAGTGCACGGGTTGTCCAAGTAATAATGGGATTTGAGTCCCGAAATTATCGTCCCACAGAGAAGTTGTTAGCCTAATTAACTACCGGTTAATCTTACCTTAAGTATATCCTAGCAAATTATGAAATTCTGATGAGTGGTCTACATGGCTAAAATTAAAGTACTGAAAATAGTAAAATAATAAAAACTAAATAAAATAAAACCGAGCTCAAAGTACTTACAATACTCCAAGCAATTAAAAAACAAAAACCTACAAAAGAAAATTAAAACAGTTAAGACGAATTAATGCAATTAAAATAAAATGAAAATATAAACATAAAGCAATAAAACTACTTAAACTAAAATTAAACAACCTTAAAATAAAATGCAACTAAATTAAATCTAAGTTAAACTAAGTAAACAAAGCAACTAAGCCTAACATGCACTTAGAAATCACTAACTAAACTAACTAATAACTTGAAATTAATCTAACTAAAATGTAAATAAAATGAGTTAAACAACATTAATGGAGCTGTGCCAAACATGGCCTTAAGAATTTAAATCATTCCCTCCCTTTACTGTTCACGTCTTCACCAAATCTGCATTTCATTTTCTGGTTTCCAGCATTCTCGGTTCCAGGCAGTGCTCATGGCTTTGTTTGGTATGCTGTCCAGGTATGTTCTAGACCTCTGCCCAGCTAAAGCATACAGCCTGCATGTTTCTTGGTCTGCTTCAGGTGCTGCCGGAATGCCCAGGTGTGCTCTCGGTCTACAGACGTTGTCCTCGGCATCAACTTCATTCCCCGCTGCAGCAGTAGATTTTCCCTTAGCCAGCAAGTGTATTCTGCAGTGCCAGGATAGTAATGGAATGCAGCAGCTATCCTCACTTGTATCTCTTGTAGCAGAACCGACAACCACCAGCAACTGCTCTACTCACCATGTTCGGCAGCTGTTCAACATGGATCAGTCCTTCAGCATACAGCAGATGTGGGTTACCAACTACTCTGAGAACAGAAAATTCTACTCTTCCGGTTCAGCAAGGACAGGCACTTGAATGATCTGAGAATCCAGCTATCAAATGGCCATGTCCGGTGTCCTCTTCCTCTTTCCAGTGCACCCCACCAGTAGCCACAGCCCGTCCGACCTCAATCAATCCAGCCTCCGGCAACAGAAGAGCAGCAGAGACCAAGGAGATAAGCTTAACAGAATGCAAAGAAAGGTAATTCAGTGATTAAAATAAACTAGAAGATTAACCAACTATGGAGCAGAAATCGAATACAGAGAACAGAGCCGAACAGAGATGTGATGTAATCCCCGATTGCTGCCATAATGCTCTCAATCTATGCTATTAGAAAATAACAGAATCGATTTAATATGCAATAAACTGTAGCCGACCCTTGCTACTTGCATAGATGGCTTCATGAAGAGATCAATATACCGAATGAATAATAGAAAAACAGACAAAGGAAACCGAAACTGGAAGAACCCGAGAGAACAAAATAAAAATAATACTTTAAATTAAAACATAAACAGTAAAATAACAATCAATGGAAACTGAACAAATCCTAGAAGAAAATAGACAATGGTGGCTGCTTGACGAGCCCTAAGGGTATATATCCGCAAGTGCACAGGTCGTACAACTAATAATGGGATTTGAGTCCCGAGTTATCGTCCCACAGAGAAGTTGACTAGCCTAATTAAGTACCGGTTAATCTTACCCTAAGTATATCCTAGCAAATTATGAAATTAAGGGGGTGATCGACCAATCTACAATTGAAAATACCAAGAGCAATAAAATAATAAAAACTAAAGAAAATAAAGAAATTAAAACCGAGCAAAATTACTTACAGTGCTCCACGTAATTAAAATCGAAAACCTACAAAAGAAATTAAAACAGTTAAAACTAATTAACGCAATTAAAATAAAATGCAATTATGAAAATGAAGCAATAAAATTAAACTACAATTAAATTAACCTAAAATGCAATTTTAAACTACTTAATTAAAATGCATGAGTTTATCTAAATTAATTTTAAGCACTACCCTTAATACTAGAATAAAAATTACTTAGTACCCAAATTAAATCTAAATTAAACTAATGCATTGAAATTAATCTAACTATGCTAACTAAAAAAAACATTGAAATTAATCTAACTAAAATGCATGCAAAAATGAATTAATCACTAAAATGCAATAGCCAAACAAAGCCTTAGCAATTTAAACCATCCAACAATTCCCTCCAAAATACTATTCATCCGTCATTTTAGCATTTCCATTTCCAGGTCACGGTCTCGGGGTGGTTGCTAGGCGTGTCCACTGCTGTTTGCTACCAACTCTGCCTCGGTTTCTGGCTAACTGCCCCAGCACTTCCATGCCTCTCGGTTGTGTCCTGCATCTGTACATTACTGCTGTCACCATGCTGTCCCAGGCTCTGTTTTGGTTGCAGGTCACGGGATCCCCTCGGTTCCAGGCTGTGCTTCCTCCTCTGCCCATGCTGCTGTCATCACCAGCCTTCTGCACTTGTTCCATTCCTTCACGCACACCAGCAGGTCACCACGTTGCCAGCTTTGTTCTGCACAGCCATGCTCCTGCTCTCGGTTCCAGCTACACGGGGTCTGCTATGTCCTGCACTGCTGCTCCACATCCTCGGCTATCGGTCTGGACAGCACTGCTCTCCCTGCTGCTCGGGTGCTGCACACTTCCTTAGCTCTCGGCAATACTACAAAGAATGGAGATGAACAGTAATGGAAAACACAAAACAGAGAACAGAGGAGGGCTCCCGAGCTATGGTTTCCTTCACTGCCTTTCCTACCGAGTTCCACTATGCTGTTGATGTGTGCAAATGCTATGCATTATCCCACATCAAAGCAACAGAATCAGCAAGCAGGAGACCGTGTGAAGATGTTTGAACCCGAATGCAACCTCCTGAAATTTAACCGAGAACAACTAAAGTGATGGTTTAACAAATGAACAAAAGAAAGCATAAGTGATGCATAATGAAGAGAAACCGTGACATGAAAATAAGTTACGGAAATACAAAAAAAAAAAAAAAAAAAAAGAACTCATGGAAGGAAACCGAGAACATGAAAAAGAGATTGATTATCCATTGAAAATTAAAACGAAAATTAACAAAGAGAAATGAAGAACATTAAATGAATAGTACAACAACTTGTAAAAAGCTTTGAAAAATTAATCTACAAACTATTCTACCCTAACCTACATTACATTACACTACTCCTACTCCTAAAAATTACATTAACTTCTACTCCTCAAAATTACATTCCTTTCAATTGTCATCTTCCTATTTATAAGCACACTAGGGGCAAAATGGTAATTTTCACATCCTTGATGAGTTGGCTTTTTTTTTTTGGCCACTTGTCTTCACACCATTGGCTCCTTGAAAAGATATGTCCATATCATCGATCTTCTTGTCCAATTGGATGTGCTCGGTGGCATGACTCGTGTTGTCCGCGTGGCTCAATCTCGATTTTAGCCCAATTTCGATCCATTTTCTACTGAAATATTCAAAATTCATCCGGATTTGATTTATCTGCAAACATGAGAATTTTAATTAAATAAAGGGGATAATTAACAAAATAAATTGGGGATTTAAATAAATAATTAGAAAATTAAGCACAAATAATTCTAAAAATATAGAATTATCACTGCTGTCACCAGCCAAAAAACATAAAAAACTTAAAGAAAAATAAAACCTAAAATAAATGTTTAACCTAAAAAACTAAAAACTAAAAGCTACGCCCTTTTTCAATTGACATCTTTTTCTATTTATACACACACTTAGGGGTAAAATTGTAATATTTTCTTCCTAAATGAATTGACATTGTTTGGCCAGTTGTCTTCACACCATTGGCTCCTTGAAAAATAATATTTCCATGTCATCTGTCTTTTTGTCCAATTGGATGTGCTAGGCTCGTGTTGTCCGCGTGGTCCAATCTGGATTTTAGCCCAATTTCGATCCATTTTCTACCGAAATATTCAAAATTCATCTGGATTTAATTTATCTGCAACATGAGAATTTTAATTAAATAAAGGGGATAATTAACAAAAGAAATTGGGGATTTAAATAATTAATTAGGAAATTAAGCACAAATAATTCTAAAAATATAGAATTATCAACGTGGTAGATATGGATAAGACACATCCGGAGTTGTTAGATATTACTGTGGTCAGTGAGTACCCAGATGTTTTTCTGGATGAGTTGCCAAGGTTACCATCAGACAGAGAGATAGTGTTCTGTATAGATTTGGTGCATGATACGGAGCCTATTTCGAGACCACCATGCCTTAGTTGAGCTGAAGGAGCTCAAAAGGCAGTTGCAGGAGCTGTTGGATAGGGGTTTCATTAGACCGAGTGTTTCACCTTGGGGAGCACCGATTTTATTCGTAAGGAAGAAGGATGGGAGCCTCTGATTGTGTATAAATTACCGATTGTTGAATAAGGACACCATCAAGTATAGGTATCCCCTTCCACGCATTGATGAATTGTTAGATCAGCTTCAGGGAGCATAGGTCTTTTCCAAGATTGATCTGAGGTCTGAGTATCATCAGCTGAGAGTTCAGAGTGGAGATGTACCCAAGACAGCGTTTTGTACCCGATATGACCATTATGAGTTCTTGGTCATGCCATTCAGATTGATGAATGCTCCAGCTGCTTTCATGGCTTTGATGAACGATGTGTTCAAGCCATATTCGGACCAGTTTGTTATCGTCTTCATCGATGACATATTGGTTTATTCAAGATCCAAGGAGGAGCATGAGGAGCACCTCAGGATCGTATTGCAGACTCTACGAGAGCAGAAGTTATATGCTAAGCTTAGTAAGTGTGACTTTTGGTTGTCACAGATCTCGTTTTTGGGACATGTTGTATCAAGGGATGGTATATCAGTCGATCCGTCTAAGATAAAAGCTGTAGTTCAGTGGGAACAGTCGAGGACAGTCATCGAGATTAGGAGTTTTTTAGGTTTAGCTGGATATTATCATAAATTCATTAAGCGATTTTCGAAGTTGGCTGCTCCGTTGACACGTCTTACTCGAAAAAGTGTACCGTTCGTATGGAATGAGGATTGTGAGAAGAGTTTTCAAGAGTTGAAGCGTCAATTGACCACCGCTCTGATTCTCACTATTCCTACCAGCTCAAGAGGATTTTCACTATATACCGATGCTTCACATCAGGGACTGGGCTGTGTGTTGATGCATGATGGGAGGGTAGTTGCTTATGGATCCAGATAGCTGAAGGACGATGAGAAGAACTATCCGACCTATGATTTAGAGTTAGCAGCAGTAGTGTTTGTGTTGAAGGTATGGCGCCACTACTTGTATGATGAGAAGTTCCAAATATTTACCGACCACAAGAGCCTCAAGTATTTGTTCTCACAGAAAGAATTAAACATGAGACAGAGAAGATGGCTAGAGCTTCTGGAGGACTACGATTGTGAGATACTTTATCATCCAGGTAAGGCTAACGTTGTAGCTGATGCTTTAAGTAGGAAGAGCCTAAGGATGGTATCGTATATGATGGTTAGGGAACATGAGTTGCTAGAGCAGTTTGCTAGCCTCAGTTTGGGAGTTGTGCCTTCTGACATGGATACATGCTATGTTATAGCTAGTCTACGCTTGGAACCGGATCTGTTGGACAGGATCAGAGTGGCTCAACAGACTGATCCATTTTGTATGGATGTGAGTGGTCAGATGTAGAAGGGCACAGTGACTAATTTTGAGTTGAGTTCTGATAGACTATTGAGATTCATAGGCAGATTGTGTGTTCCCAAGGATCTAGGACTCAAGAGATTGATATTGGCAGAAGCTCATTTGTCGAGGTATACATTACATCCGGGGAGTAACAAGATGTATCAGAACCTCCGAAAGGTATACTGGTGGTCGGGTATGAAGAGAGATGTAACAGATTTTATGGCAAAGTGTCTCGTATGTCAGCAGGTGAAGGTAGAGCATCAAAAACCTGTAGGGTTATTTGTAAGACCCGAACTTGGCATTTTTCCTTACGAATATATCATTTTAATCGTGTAAATATGATATATTAATTAATAAAAAAAGGAATGATGCAATTTCAAGTTCAATTTAATCAAGAAACAAAGCTAAGTGCTTTAAATTACTGAAATAAGAGTTCGGATAAATTCGGGACAAGCCGAATGAAACTAGGTCAAACAGACTAAAAATATGGACTCAAAACGCGAAAATATAAGGAGTCCAATAAGGGAAGTTAGTCCGAAAATGATAAACCGAAAATTTTTCAATTTGGCAATTTATCCCGAAAATATCAAGAAATATATTTTCGGAGGGATAAATAAATGCGATAAAATAAAATAGGATGTGCATATGTTTTTGTGGAATAAAATAAAATAAAATATATGTACAAGGATGTATAAATTTTAGTGTATAAAATACACTATGGGAATAAAATATACTAATGATAATAATATTTGTTTTATTATTATTAGTATTATTATTATTTAAATTATAAGAAATTTTTAAGATTATTTTAGTATTATTATAGGTATTTTGGTAGATATTTTGATATATATATATATATATATTATATTATATTGAATATAATATAATATATATATATATATATAAATGAAAAAAAAATGAAACAGAAGCTTGAAAACGCGAGGAACCCGAGCCCCAAACCCGACGTCCTCTGCCTCCTTCCTCCGGCGAGTAACGACGGCGACGGAGAGCTCGAGACAATCGGCGAAAGGACGACCGACCCAGAGGAAACGTCCGACAACAACGACGCGCCCCAGATCGTCGGCGGTGAGGAGATCGGGCGAGGGAGGAACCCGCGGGAGAGAAGGGAAGAACGACGGCCACTGGCGCTGATTTGGGCCGAGCCCTGCCAGCCGAAGGTTACCCAGGCCGAGGTGTGCCGAACGGCACCAGAGGCAGCCTGAGAATCGACCGGAATCGCCACGAACGGCGAAAATCCCACCTGAACCGGTTCGGACCGGTTTAGTGTGAAAGAGGCTGAACCGATCCGAACCGATTCAGTAGGAGAGAGAAAGAGGAGAGAGAAAAAAAGTTTTGAAAAAAAATTCAGTGTTATCCCGGCACAGCAGTAGACCGGTAAGTGGTCGAAAATCGATCGAATTATTTTTTGGATAATTAATTTAAATTTATATTAGACCGGAATTAATCTGTTTAAATATATATTGCTGTGTAGTGAAAAAACAGTAGGCGACGTGTACGAGTTCGAGCGAATCTCGAGTTATGTGCTATCAAGAAAAGATTTGGCTTCCGAGAATACGTCCGGAGCCAATTAAACTGCGTGATTCGGAGAGATCAAGAATTAAAATTCGCAGTCGACACATTTCGAGGTAAGGGATTTCGTAAGCTCTTAGAGATAGCTGTACGTATTTTATTGTCGTTTACATACACTTAAATTTTCGTATAGAGTATGAATATGAAATATCTGGATAGTACCCAAATATGGGAAAATTATGAAAATGCCTCTAGGTATGAAAAATATGGAATTGATCGAAATGACATATTTTGATGTGTTTTACATGAATAAGCATGTTTTGTGAATAAGTGTTGATAGAATGGCTCTGAATTTGATTATCTGCATTAAATTGCAATGTTTTCAGAATAAAAAGTGTTTGCTGAGTGATTTGATAGAAAATGTTTTCTCTCACTCAAGTGGGTACTACCTTCCGTGGTTGAGGTTGATTTGTAGGCCTCTTATGTGCATCGAGCCATCTATCAGTTTTGAGATTAAAGTCATGCTAGAGCATTGCTCGCACTAGACTTTACATGATTTGTGCATGATACCGTGCTGGAGCTTTGCTCGCACGAGATTTCGATTTTGTGAAGTGCATAAAAACCGTGTTTGGAGACATCGTGTAGGCTGTGTAAGGTTGTACTGATCCTCGCACGTGATTTGATAAAGTCATGCTAGAGCCTCGTGTAGATTGGGTGTCACACAGATTGATATGCCCGCACGTGCATTTTTTGAGACTCAGTATTGATATAACTGGAGATGGGATGATAAGACCCGTTGGACGGGCACTCCTAATCTCGCTGATTTCAGATATTGGGGTCCACGGAGTATAATGTACCATGTGGATGCACATGGAGTACGACGTACCGTGTTGTTTGTTTTTGTCTGATGGGTAGACTGACCCCCCTATCCTCAGCCATCCGGGGACATTCATGCACACCTGATCCGTGATTGCATGGAGTCCATGACTATGGCCATATGTCTATTCGTTTCCATATGCTCTGCTTTGTCTCCATACTTATATGATTTCTGATTTAAATTTCAAGATTTTTGATTTATCTCCTATTTGATTTAAATCAGCTTTATGAGAACATGTGTTTTGAGAAAAATTCGTTTGTGATATGATATGCCTTTGAGAAAGCATACATGTGTGGTTTTGTGAATTCGGTTGGGATTGAGAAAGTAAGGGTTTTCTGTATGACATGCATGTAGGTAGTATAGTTATCTACCTGCTTGCGTGATTTCTTACTGAGCGCGTTAGCTCACCCCTTTTTTTCCTCCACTCCACAGAGTTACCTAAGTCTTGAGAGCTGCGGTAGTCTTGAGCAGTTGACAACCCACACTCCATTGTGCGCAAAGGTATACACTTAATTTGCTTTTGTATCTAAACTTGTCAGGCACAGTTAAGTATATTAAGAATTACGGGGATGTAGACGTACGTATGTAAATACATATATGAATAAACAAATTCAATTATCATGTACGATTTATATTTAAGGGTGTAAGGTTAATATCGGCTCGTGTGCCCAACCATTAGGATGTTGTCTGCTCCGTTGTGTGTGTAAGAATGAATAATAATGATTTAAATGCGGAAACGGGGTGTGACAGAAGTTGGTATAAGAGCAAGGTTGGTCTGAATACGAGTCGGTATAAGTCGTTAGGAAAGTTTACATCCCTTTGGTACTGTACCTTGTTTAGATACTGATGGTGGTCATGTCACCAGATCCACGTGTGCAACTATCCGCCTGCCACGTGTCGAACCAACAACAGGCCACGTGGCAGATTGGCGACAGAACCGCTATGCGACACCATTCCTGGAGGTGCGACAGAGTGTTTAATGCGAGAGGAGTCTACCGCCTCACAGTCTGCCGCGCATCGTGAGCGGCAGACCTCCATCGCCCATGCACGGCACAGTACTCCCGCACAGACCGCGGTAGAAGTCTCCCGCTCAGCATGCGGCATTGTCTCCCGCACAGACCGCGGTAGAGGCCCCCCGCTCATCATGCGGCATACTCCCGCACAGACCGCGGTAGAACTCCCCCGCTCAGCATGCGGCATAGTCTCCCGCACAGACCGTGGTAGAAGTCTCCCGCTCAGCATGCGGCATAGTCCCCCGCACAGATCGCGGTAGAGGTCTCCCGCACGAGCAGCGGTAGAGGTCCCTCGCCCAGCGTACCGGCAGAGGTCTCCCGCACCAATAGCGGTAGAGGTTCCATGCATACTCTGCCGCCAGACTACTCCCCCGCAAGTTGCATGGCCCGAGACGCGACAGAGTGCTCTATAACTCTGTCGCGGCCCAGACACGCGCCTGGGTCTCAGCCCGAACCGACTCAGAAGCCTATAAATATGAGGTGAGCCCTCTGAAAAAAAGAGAGGAGATCAGATCGATCCAAAATCCGAGAAAAACAGGGAGAACACTTAAACACTCTGATTTAAGCTATAAACTCTCCTTTTCTTACATACATACACCAATTCCCGATCACTGACTTGATCGTCGGAGTGCGCGTGCAGGGACAAATCCCTGCCCCCTCTGATTCCTGTTGCTTTTACAGGATATACGAAGAACACGTGACAAAGAGATTGCATCGACGTAACTCGTTTGCCAGCATTGCAATCAGACCACGTGTAAGGCAAAGCACTGTTGCTGTCAGAGAGGCAACATCAATTGGCGCCGTCTGTGGGAATCTCGACAAAAAGTCAGGTTCTCTATCGAAATGGTGAGGACACGCTCAACTGCAGAATTGACAGGAGGGCAGAACTCTGTAAGTCCCCCTGTCAGATCAGAACAGCGAAGAAGACACCGTGAAAGGGCTCAAGGAGAACCCTTAGTCTCCTTGGAGAAATTTGATGCCCTGAAGCGCAAAAATGAGGAGACTACAGCTGCATTGAAAGCCATGGTGAGCTTCTTCCAAGAAGCTCTCCCCCAATTCAGCTTACCCCATGAAGTGCAGCAGCTAGTGGGGGAAAGCACACTGAGGCAGACCTACGAGAGAGGTCAGCCTTCCAGCCTGGTAAACATCGAACAAGAGGCAGGAACGCTACGTAACGCCACTGCCAATCCAGCGAGACAGAGTCCGCCCTCAGCTCCCAGGCGACAGAGTTCTCCAGTGGCTCAGGTACGACAGAGTCCACCCGCAACTCAACTACGACAAAGGTCGCCTCCGGTTCCGAGGCGGCAGAGCTCACCCGCATCCCTGCGACAGAGTCCACCCGCAGCTCAACCACGACAAAGGTCGCCTCCGGTTCCGAGGCGGCAGAGCTCACCCGCATCCCTGCGACAGAGATCACCCGCGGCTCAACTGCGACGTAGCTCACCCCTGCCCGATAGGCGGCGGAGTTCGCCGAATGGGTGGCAGAGCTCTCCCCCGGCTCAAAGGCGACAGAGCTCCCCCGTCGACCACATGCGGCAGAGATATCCCAGGTCAGATGGGCGACAGCACTCTCCCGCCGCCGCTAGGAGGCAGAGTTCACCTTTGCCCGATGCGCGTCAGACTTCACCTCTATCGGCCAGGCGACAGAGCTCCCCTGCAGCCCCTGTGCGGCAGAGTTTCTCTACACTCCGCAGCTCTTCTCGTTTGGAGTTTGTACAGGAGTTAGGAGAATATAGAACTGGGGAGCAGCGAAGACAAAGAGATTTTAACCCACAAGAAGGTCCCGAGATATCAAGTCCCGTAGTCAGAGGTACTGGAAGAGGTATTTACCAATCAGACTCTTCTAGACCGGAAGGGACAGGACCTTACTCAGCTCGAGGGTCGGAGGACGTGGAGAAGGTCGTCCAAAGGATCCTCGAGAAGAAAAGGCTAGTGTCTCCGGATGACAGACAAAGGAGGAGGATCCCATTCAGTCCGAAGATCATGAACAAACCCTTGCCGAAAAAGTTCAAAATGCCTTCTATGGCTACTTATACCGGCAAAGCGGATCCCTACGACCATATTCAGAGTTATGAATCCCTCATGTTGCTTCATGGATGGGAAGACGAAATCATGTGCAGAGCTTTTTCTCTCACATTGTCCGGGCACGCTCTGAAATGGTTTAACGGGCTGAGCGAAGGTTCAATCTCCTCTTTTGATGAGTTGAGAAATGAATTCCTCAAAGTGTTCATGATTCACAGCCAGAGGAAGAAAGACGCTACCTACCTACTCACGCTTAAACAAGGAAATAAAGAATCCTTGAAAAGCTATGTAGATCGCTTCCGAGATGCAACCTTGGAGGTGGAAGATCTACCAGTAGGGGTCGCCTTGGCTACGATACTGCAAGGGACAAGCTCAGAGAAGCTACAAGAATCCCTCTCCCTTGATCAACCTCTGACGATCTCCGATCTTTTTGCAAGGGCTAATAAATACGTGGCCCAAGGAGAGGTCATGAGAATGATACAGCCCAGGGAGGCTAAAGAAGGAAAGAAGAGAGAGAGGGACGCGCCTGAGAGAAGCTTCCCAAGACCCGTGAGAACTGGCAAAGCCCCTAGGCTCAGGTATGAAAGTTATACCAAGTTAAACGAGCCTCGCACTGCAATACTGGCAGCCATAGAAGGGGCAGGATTACTGGAATTCCCCAAGAAGAAAATTGGAGATGTAGGCCGAAACACTGAAGCCTACTGCGAATTCCATTGTGCTCATGGACACCCAACAGAGAGGTGTAAAGACTTAATGGACCAGTTAGAAAGACTGGCCAGAGAGGGGAAGATCAACCGCTTCCTGTGGCGAAGCGAGAGACCCCGATATCCTCCGCGTGACCAAAGGAATAATCGTCCGCGAACGGGGGCGAATAATGATGTCAGAAGGGATAGGCCTAGAAACGAAGTAGTCAGGCCAATCCCCCGTGCTAATCCGCCAAACAACGAACCTACAGCCCCCGCGATAAATGTCATCACAGGCGGGGACTCAAGTGCAGGAAGCTCCTCTATTTCCCGCAAGAGTTACGCTAGGCAAGCGTATCAGGTTAACGTGGTAATGGAGGAGCAGGCGGATGAAGAGCCCATCATGTTCACTCCGGCTGACAGAGGCGATGTCGCCATGCCCCATGACGACCCCATGGTGATATCCACGGTGGTGGCCAAACACCCGGTGAGCAGGGTCCTGGTCGATAACGGGAGCTCAGTGAACCTGATCTATTGGAACTGCTTCGAAAAAATGAGCATATCCGAAGATAGGTTAAAGCCCGTTATGGCGCCACTATATGGATTCACGGGGGAGCGAGTGAAAGTTGCCGGGTCCATAGAGTTGCCTGTGACTCTCGGAGAGCACCCAAAGAATGTGACCCGGCAAGTATTGTTCATGGTGGTCAGGTCAACCTCTGCTGCCTACAATATGATTCTGGGCAGACCTGTGCTGAATGACATGAGGGCGGTAATATCCTCTTGCTATCTGTTGATGAAGTTTCCCACTCCCAACGGAGTCGGGCAAGTACGCGGAAACCAAAGGAGTGCCCGTACTTGTTATCTCGCTTCTACTGCCAACAAGGTAGTACAGAGGAAAGAAACCTTATGCATTGACGATCCGCCTAAGCCCCAACCTGTAGAGGAAACAGAAGCCATTGCGCTAACTGAAGGGGATAGCGGAAAAAGGGCATTCATCGGGACTCAGTTGGGCGAGCAGCAGAAAAAGGAGATAGTCGAGTGTCTGAGGAAAAACTCGGATATCTTCGCCTGGAGCCGGGCGGACATGCCCGGGATCAGTCCCGAAGTCATATGCCATGAACTTAACATCATACCCGGACATAGACCCGTCAAACAAAAAAAGAGGAGTTTCACCCCGGAGCGACAAAAAGCAATCACTGAAGAAGTGACTAAACTCCTAGGCGCCGGATTCATCCGAGAAGTCTATTACCCTGAGTGGTTAGCCAATGTAGTGATGGTAAAGAAATCTAGCGGGAAATGGCGAATGTGTGTTGATTTCACAGACCTGAACAAAGCCTGCCCCAAAGATTCATACCCCCTACCTCGGATAGACAGACTCGTAGATGATACATCCGGCTACGAACTCCTCATTTTCTTGGATGCATTCTCCGGGTATCACCAAATCATGCTTCACCCAGAAGACGAAGAAAAAACTTCCTTTATAACCGATGACGGAACCTATTGCTATCGGGTAATGCCGTTCGGTTTAAAGAATGCGGGTGCTACCTACCAACGAATGGTGAGCAAAGTGTTCAAGGATCTTCTGGGAAATACCATGGAAGCCTACGTGGACGACATGATAATCAAGAGCCGCGTAGGAGAATCTCATACTGATCAAATGTCCAGGGTATTTGAAGTATTGAGGAGATTCAACATGAAGCTAAACCCCGAAAAGTGCTCTTTCGGGGTAAGATCAGGAAAATTCCTAGGCTTCATGATCACTAACAGGGGTATCGAGGCAAATCCTGAGAAGATACAGGCTGTCATTGACATGAAACCCCCAGCCACCGTAAGAGAGGTCCAAAGATTGACAGGCAGAATAGCAGCTCTGAATCGCTTCTTGTCGAAATCAGCCGAAAAGAGCTTGCCTTTCTTCAAAACTCTATGGGGGGGGAAGAACTTCAAGTGGACGGAAGATTGTCAAAAAGCCTTTGAAGACCTCAAGGAATACTTGAAGCGGTTGCCTCTATTAACAAGGCCCCTGGAAGCAGAACAGCTCTATATGTATTTGGGAGTCGGTGATTTCGCCGTCAGCGCGGTGCTACTGAAGAAAGACGAAATGGTACACCGTCCCATCTACTATGTGAGCAAAGTGTTATTAGATCCAGAGACCCGCTATCCACTGGCTGAAAAACTAGCATTGGCCCTCTTGATGGCCTCACGAAAGCTGCGTCCGTATTTCCAAGCACATCCCATCACTATCTTAACAGACCAACCATTAAGACAGATCCTCCAGAAACCTGAACAATCAGGGAGGTTAGTGAAATGGGCGGTGGAGCTTGGGGGATACGACATCACATACCAAGCGAGACAGGCTATCAAAGGTCAAGCTCTGGCTGACTTCATCGTGGAATGCACTATCTCGAACGACAGCAGTGAAGGGGAGGCTCACCCATGGTTACTGCATGTCGATGGGTCATCAAGTGCCAACGAAAGTGGAGCGGGTATAGTCCTGGTGTCACCAGAAGGAAAATCCCTGGAATACTCCCTACGATTCGGATTCCCTAGTTCGAACAACATAGCGGAGTATGAAGCTTTGATAGCAGGGATGGCACTAGCGGAAAAACTGCAGGTTCACCACTTGGTAGCACACAGTGATTCTCAATTGGTGGTGAACCAATTCAGCGAAAAGTACGAGGTACGAGAACCGATGCTGGTTCCTTACCTAAAGAAAGTCCAACTCTTAGCCAAGACTTTCAAAAGCTTTCAGCTGATGCAAATCAACCGGTCTGAAAACACACATGCTGATTCACTGTCTAAGTTAGCCTCCTCCACAGAAACACAAGGAAGGACTGTAAAGGTGGAGAGGCTCGAACGACCAAGTATTGAAGAGGTCGAAGTGTGTGACATTGAAGTTGGAGACGATTGGAGATCCCCATTTAAACAGTATCTCACTGAGGGTACACTCCCCCAAGATAAAGACGAGGCTCGTCGCTTGAAAATACAAGGGGCGAAGTTCACACTCATCAATGGAGAACTGTACAAAAGGGGATACTCATCGCCACTGCTAAAATGTCTGGGACCGGAACAAGCTAGATATGCCCTAGCGGAGGTGCATGAAGGAATCTGCGGCGAACACTTAGGAGCAAGAGCCCTCGCTGCTAAAGTACTGCGATCGGGATTCTACTGGCCAACGCTGAAAAAGGATGCAATGGACCAAACCCGCAGGTGTGACAAATGCCAGAGGTTTGCGCCTATCACCACAGCCCCAGTAACTCCCTCTCAAGGCACAGTACAACCAATTCCTTTTGCACAATGGGGGTTGGACATCCTTGGACCTTTCCCATTAGCCACGGGTCAAAGAAAGTTCCTGTTGGTGGCTACCGATTACTTCACAAAGTGGATCGAAGCAGAGCCTTTGGCCACAATCACGGAAAAGAAAGTGGAGGCAATGGTGTGGAAAGACATTATTTGTCGATTTGGAATTCCCCGCATCTTAAATGTCGACCATGGAAAGCAATTTGATTGCAACGCCTTCCGTGACTTTTGTAAGGACCTCAACATTCAGCTACGGATCTCTTCAGTGTCATATCCTCAAGCTAATGGACAAGCCGAGGTCAGTAATCGGACCATCCTCCATGGGCTGAAGACCAGGCTCGACAAAGCAAAAGGAGCCTGGGTGGACGAATTGCCTAGTGTTTTATGGGCGTATCGTACCACCAGTCGTGTGTCGACTAAAGAAACGCCGTTCAGTCTTGTATACGGCGCAGAAGCATTGATCCCTGTGGAACTTGGAGCATTATCGCCAAGAGTGATACCCTTAATAGAGGAAGAAAACTCACAAGCTCTAAGGGAAGGCTTGGACCTACTCGATGAACATAGAGAAACCGCGGCTATTCGATTGGCATCCTATCATCAGAGGGTGGCCAATTACTATAATAGCCGGGTAAGAGATAGGCCAATGTCTGAGGGAGATCTCGTGCTCAGAAAGTCGCAGATCACGAATGCCCTGAAGGAGGATGGGAAGTTCAGAGCCAACTGGGAAGGTCCCTACAGAATCAGATGTAAGATTGGACCCAACACTTGCACTCTGGAAACTCTACAAGGGAAGAAGATAGGGAAAACGTGGAATTCAAATCACTTAAAGCTGTATTTGAATTAACCACTACCTCTTCCTCCCCAAGCACTATTGTTTTACTTACACTGTCACCAGATGTCATTACCTAACTGATATATGAATTATCTTTTTGTTGTAAGTCAAAATCTCGTGACAGGATTCAAAACCGTGAGGGGAGCCCTTGGTTCGGGCCCTGCGAACGCAGGCTACCAACGGGCCAAACCCAAAGCGGACAACCGAGCCGTAAGAGCCTGAGGCGCTATGCGTCACTGTGGCCAGGCGTAGTTCAACCGAGCCGTAAGAGCCTGAGGCGCTATGCGTCACTGTGGCCAGGCGTAGTTCAACCGAGCCGTAAGAGCCTGAGGCGCTATGCGTCACTGTGGCCAGGCGTAGTTCAACCGAGCTGTAAGAGCCTGAGGCGCTATGCGTCACTGTGGCCAGGCGTAGTTCAACCGAGCCGTAAGAGCCTGAGGCGCTATGCGTCACTGTGGCCAGGCGTAGTTCAACCGAGCCGTAAGAGCCTGAGGCGCTATGCGTCACTGTGGCCAGGAGTAGTTCAACCGAGTCGTAAGAGCCTGAGGCGCTATGCGTCACTGTGGCCAGGCGTAGTTCAACCGAGCCGTAAGAGCCTGAGGCGCTATGCGTCACTGTGGCCAGGAGTAGTTCAACCGAGCCGTAAGAGCCTGAGGCGCTATGCGTCACTATGGCCAGGCGTAGTTCAACCGAGCCGTAAGAGCCTGAGGCACTATGCGTCACTGTGGCCAGGCATAGTTCAACCGAGCCGTAAGAGCCTGAGGCGCTATGCGCCACTGTGGCCCGGCGTATACGCATCACTGTAAAACAGGTATATATACATCCACATAAAAGCCGTAAGAGCCTGAGACGCAACGCGTCACTGTGGCCAGGCGTATACACATAAAAGCCGTAAGAGCCTGAGACGCAACGCGTCACTGTGGCCAGGCGTATACACATAAAAGCCGTAAGAGCCTGAGACGTAATGCGTCACTGTGGCCAGGCGTATACTCAAAAGAGCCGTAAGAGCCTGAGACGCAATGCGTCACTAAGGCCAGGCATAAAGCATTCAATTAACCATAAAGGCCTAAGACGCTACGCGTCACCGTGGCCAGGTAATCAAAATACTAAGGCTATAAAAACTAAAGACGCCTTCACGTCACAGTACTCAAGCCTTAAACAACTGCGCGTTTGCACAAAAAATTCTTCCTGAAAGTATACCTTTCTATCAAGAATTGGGGAGCATACACGAATATCAATACAAAGCTATATACAAGCAAGGTATATACAAGCAAAGCAACAGAAACAATCAGACAAAGAATGATAAATGACAATTAGAGAAGTAGTGCAAGACAAAGCATGAACAAAAATCTCAATTTCATTTCATTCAAGTGTCGGTACAAACAGATCTTTAACAGATCTTTACAATTGCATTTCGACAAAAGTACAAAGTTAAAACAAAAAACAAAGTACTTGAAATGAAATACAAAAAACAAAAAAGCAAAAATCCCTATCTACTCTCCGGGAGGAAGCTGGGGATCAGCTGTAAAACCTTCACTTCCAAGGGACTGCTCGCCCTCCTCGCCATCTAAATCGATGAGGGCTTCTATAGGCTCAGGAGCACTGTCCAGATCCGCGGGCTCCCAAGGACCAGCAAGGTTGACGAGATCATCCTGAGCAGTCCTCTTGAACAGCTCGTCCGCAGGCTCAGCCTCGGGCTCGTACTTGGTCCAATCAGGGGCCTCAAAGAGCATCGCATCAGGGGTATATTGGAGCTCAGGAAATTCCTCTCCCTCCCTGTGTGCTTCTAGCCAAGATCGGGCCAGGTAGAACCCGTACTTAACATAAGGGTTGGAGAAGTCTTCCTTCCGCCTTAAGCAGTCTTTGGAGAGACGATACTCCTTTACGGCCTCGGCCCGTATGCTGTCAATTTCGGCCTGGGATAGTACAGGAGCAGTTTGGCCTTCCAACTCACCAACACGCTGCTCGAGCTCTTGATTCCGAGTGAGCGTAGACATATAGTTGGATTGCATACGGTCTAACTCAGAATGAGCCTCCTGCAGGTCTTCTTGGAGTTTACAAGACTGGGCCGTCTCCACTGTGAGATCCCCCTTTGCGAGACCGAGGTCTTGATGAGCCTTAGCAAGCTGCTCCTCTAGGCTTCGAACTAAATCCGGAAGAGGGGACAAGTTGTTGACCGTGTTCTGTAGCTCCATGACTTTGTCCCTCAACTCCCGGATCTCTCTGTCGGCTCGCTCATGATAAGCCCGATGTTGGGCATTATTTGCCGCAGTTCGTTGAGCCAGCTGCGAAAAAATGCAAAAATGTTAGACTCAAAGCATGCTGCAAAAAGCAATCAAAAAGAGAAGAAATTAGAAACTTACCCTCAACGCCTCGATATCGGCTAAGTCTTCCCCCTCGGGGTAGTTTTTGAATATCCTTGCCTCATCTCGAGGAAGGATAGTGGACCAGCTCAACCGAGAGGCCACCCAGGGAGTGTCCAGAACATCATTATCACGAACCCCGGGGTAGACTCAGAATTCGTGGCCCCTCATAATATTCCCCCCATCCACGGAATAGGGCCTCTCGTCGGCAGGACCTATCCTCGACAATATCGGCCTGCTTCTCATCGAACTCTCGATGTACAGGCGCTTTCTATTCTTCCGCTGAGACGGAATGATATTGCATTCCGCGCGCTCCTCAGAGCGTGATCGCCCGGATGACCCGGAAGCCCCCCGTGAAGACGAGGCAACTCTCCCCCTATCCCGAGAGAAATCTCTCTGCTCTGAAGGAGGGAGAGGCATCGCCTGCCTAGAAACAGGAGGGGTCCGAGCACGAGATGGATGAGAGGGGATCGGTGTCTCACTTGGGACATCGTCAGCCAAACGATGCCTCTTCCTGGCAGGAGCGCTGGAAGGACCAGCCTCAGAAACCTGGCGACCTAATGATTGCCGAAAATGACTCATGTCTGCAAAAAAGAAAAAAAGGCATTAATGGTCAAAAACTGATCAAAAATAACAAGCCGTAAAGAGAATTAAAAGTTACCGTCAGGAGAATCGAGATGCTCCTGAAGGGACTCTATATTTATGGTGTTGTCATCATGGAGCACCATGAAAGTGGAGCCGAACCCTTCCCAACCAGTGAGATCGGCTAAGGGTTTGCTACCAGAGCTGGATTCCAGATTGGTGCCCCCTACATCCTCTTGTGGCCTAGGAGCTTTAGGATTCAACTCGGGAGAAGCCGAAGGCAGAGGATCTGACGACGGAACAGAGGGTCCGGCAACAGGGACCGGACCCACACCCCAGCCTGCTAATATCAAATTTTCATTTGATACAAGGGTGTCCAGGCTAAGGGGATGAGGGACCAGCAGTTTGTCGATGTCAGAAGACAACTGCTCCCTAAGTGTCGCGACCCGGGGACCCTTGGGGATTTCGTGCCTATTCTCCCAACGAGTAGGGATATCCAGGCCCTCGGGCACTTCCACAACCAACCATTCTGTCTCGAAACCATGAAGCTTGTTAGCAGGTTTCTCAAATAATCGGTTCTCAAAACCAGGCTGGTACACCCGCTGAAGCGAGTAAGGCACTAAGCCGGGACTCCCTCGAAGCCTAAAGAATACTTCAAAAAGAGGAAGCGACGGAGGGACGCCCCTTAAATGGCAGTGCACAGTGAATGATACCAATTGCATCCATGCATGAGGATGCAGTTGCCCCGGGGATACCCTGTGCGTCCTGAGGAAGGAAGCCCCAAAGTCGGACAATGGGAAGCGGAGTCCTAACTCCAAAGCTGCCCTAAAAACGACAGCTCCGTTAGACACACGACGTATGTCGCTCTCCTGAGGGGTTGGGAGTCTATAAGTGTATCCCTCGGATAAAGGAAATCGAGATTCTAGGTCTTGGACGTCGGCTTCCTTTAAAGTCGACTTAACGCCTAGATCGATTTGCTTTCCTATACCATGTCCAGCCATCTTAGAAGCTCGTAGATCATAGAAGTGGGATTACAGGCTACGAAAAATTACCTAAGGTAATGGAAACAGAACTCGCGGCAGAGTGTGAAAATCCGCGGCAGACTAGCGACACAGTGAGCAGTCTCGCGGTAGAGTTGCGACAGTGTGGCGAAGGACTTGCGACAGAGTGTCTGAGAGTCGCGACAGAGTGTCCTTGCGAGAGAATTCAGTAGCGACAAGGACGTCAGGGGCCCGGTATTTATAGTGGCTCGCCTGGGTACACACACACACGCGGAGGTCCGACCCGGCCCAAAAAATGCCGGACCCAAGTACTCTTTCGCGGGAAAAATTCCCGCCAAAGAGTGGGGAGCCATTGATGGTGGTCATGTCACCAGATCCACGTGTGCAACTATCCGCCTGCCACGTGTCGAACCAACAACAGGCCACGTGGCAGATTGGCGACAGAACCGCTATGCGACACCATTCCTGGAGGTGCGACAGAGTGTTTAATGCGAGAGGAGTCTACCGCCTCACAGTCTGCCGCGCATCGTGAGCGGCAGACCTCCATCGCCCATGCACGGCACAGTACTCCCGCACAGACCGCGGTAGAAGTCTCCCGCTCAGCATGCGGCATTGTCTCCCGCACAGACCGCGGTAGAGGCCCCCCACTCATCATGCGTTATACTCCCGCACAGACCGCGGTAGAACTCCCCCGCTCAGCATGCGGCATAGTCTCCCGCACAGACCGCGGTAGAAGTCTCCCGCTCAGCATGCGGCATAGTCCCCCGTACAGATCGCGGTAGAGGTCTCCCGCACGAGCAGCGGTAGAGGTCCCTCGCCCAGCGTACCGGCAGAGGTCTCCCGCACCAATAGCGGTAGAGGTTCCATGCATACTCTGCCGCCAGACTACTCTCCCGCAAGTTGCATGGCCCGAGACGCGACAGAGTGCTCTATAACTCTGTCGCGGCCCAGACACGCGCCTGGGTCTCAGCCCGAACCGACTCAGAAGCCTATAAATATGAGGTGAGCCCTCTGAAAAAAAGAGAGGAGATCAGATCGATCCAAAATCTGAGAAAAACAGGGAGAACACTTAAACACTCTGATTTAAGCTATAAACTCTCCTTTTCTTACATACATACACCAATTCCCGATCACTGACTTGATCGTCGGAGTGCGCGTGCAGGGACAAATCCCTGCCCCCTCTGATTCCTGTTGCTTTTACAGGATATACGAAGAACACGTGACAAAGAGATTGCATCGACGTAACTCGTTTGCCAGCATTGCAATCAGACCACGTGTAAGGCAAAGCACTGTTGCTGTCAGAGAGGCAACATCAGATACAAATGTGTATATCGGGCTGTTAATGTAATATGAATTGATTGTGAGTGAATGGAAAATCATCAGTATGACTGATAGACACCGTAGTTGAGGGGAAAGTGCTCGATCTCGAGGGTAGAGAGATAAGCCCGGGAGACGTACTGAATCATCTTCTGGCCATGCCTCTTAAGATCCAGTAGAGACTACTGAGATAAGCTTGGTGAGGTTGGAGCGGACTGTGGAGAACATGACACAGTTGTTTGGACGTGTGATGGCTAGATTGGATAGTCTACAGGGTATGAGTGCACCCACAGCAGCCCCTGTCATGCCTGTACCATAGACCGTTGGACCTTCTGATTCTAGTCATCCTGTATCACCCCACCTGTACAACTGAATGCGAAAGAAAACCTTGAGGACCAGTAGGCCCCAAAGAGGACAGTACGAATGAGTAACGATGTCAACAGCAGTCGATGTCACAGCAGTCGATGTTGTGGGCCCAAGAGGGGTGGCCATGGCCGGCTGGGCTGGTTCGACTGGGCTGGGCCGTTACATCTCGTACCATGACAGAAGTTGTTTATTAGAGTCAAAGATCAAGTAGCAGCAAAGAACTGGGTAAACATATTAGAGAAGTTGTATTGGTACTTCGAGTGTTCCCAGACCGAAAAGGTGGCCTTTGCTGCATTTGTGTTGGAAGGCGAAGCAGAATATTTGTAGAAATTCGCCTAACCTATATAGAGGACCCGAAAACCAAATAGTGACTTGAGAGATTTTTCTCGATGCCTTTTAGGAGGCAATATATTCCAGAGACTGCTCGAAGACGGCTACAGGGGGAGTTTATTAGTCTGACTTACTGCAGCCAATCGATGAACGAGTATGAGTCCCAGTTTACGTCTCTAGGAAGGTACGATTCTGACACCATGAGTAGTAAAGATAGAAAAGTCAGGAAGCTTATGGATGGGTTGATACCGTCCACTAGAGCAAGATTAGCTCCATTGGATATTCTGACTTACGAGGAGGCAGTACGCAGAGCTCAGTTGTGTGAATAGGATTTTGAGCAGCATGCCCCTGAATTTGGTAAGTTCAGTAAGGACAGAAAGAAAACTGTGGAGTACAGAAGTTTCAAAAAAAAGGAAGAGGCCGTTTGAGAAACGGCCAAAGTTTGGAAAATTTTGGAGTAAGACAGTGAAGCCCTCTATTCTGCCAATTTCAGGTCCGTCTAGAGGTATAGAAATGGTGAACCCTGACCTACTATTGCGCCATGTTGAGTATGTGGGAAATCTCGTGGTGGTAGGTGATGTTACTAAACATTCGGAGCATGTTTTAGATGCGGAAAGATGGGCCACTTGAGAAGAGACTGCCCGAAATCTGCAGCCCCTATTCTGCAAAGGCGAGATGAGCCACAGAAATCTCCTATTGTACCCCAACCTAGAGAAAGAAGGCCACAACTGTAGAGAAGAGGAAGCAGACTACTGGTCAGGGACATGTGTATGCATTGGATCAGGACACGATCAATGCTTCGTCTGATATGGTTGAAGGTTTTATTACGTACGTGGTCAATATGGATAAGGCATGTCCGGAGTTGAATGATATTTCGATAGTAAAGGAATTTCCTGATGTATTTCTGGATGATCTGTCAGGATTGCCACCAGATAGGGAGATGGAGTTTTATATTGATCTGACACCTGGTACTAAGCCTATATCGAGACCACCGTATAGAATAGCACCAGTAGAGTTAGAAGAGCTAAAGAAGTAGTTACAAGAGCTACTAGATAAGGGGTTTATTAGACCGAGCATGTCACCTTGGGGAGCTTCAGTTCTATTTATGAAGAAGAATGATGGAAGCCTCGACTGTGCAGTGATTATCGGTTGTTGAATAAGGCTACCATCAAGAATAAGTACCCCTTACCATGTATAGATGATCTATTGGATCAACTCCAGGAAACTTTTCAAGATTGATTTGAGGTCTGGGTACCATCAGTTGAGAATTCGGAGCAAAGACATACCCAAGACGGCTTTTCGTACCCGTTTTGGCCATTATGAAATTTTTGTGAGGCCTTTTAGGTTGACTAATGCACTTGTAGCGTTTATAGCTTTGATGAAGGATGTGTTCAAGTCGTACCTGGACAGATTTGTTATCGTTTTTATCGATGACATTTTTGGTGTATTCGAAGTCCAGGAAAGATAATGAGCAGCACTTAAAGATTGTGTTAGCAACCCTTCGAGAGAAGGAATTATATGCTAAACTCAGTAAGTACGACTTCTGGTTGGAACAAATATAAATTTTGGGCCATGTGGTATCGAAGGACGAGGTATCAGTGGATCCGTCCAAGATAAAAATTGTAGTCCAGTGGGATAGGCCCGAGACAGTTACTGAGATCTGAAGTTTTATGGGTTTAGCTGGGTATTACAGAAGGTCTGTAGAGGGTCTTCTTTACAAAAATTGGTTGCTCCTCTGAACTTGTCTCACTCGAAAGAATATGACATTTGAGTGGGATGATGCTTGTGAGAGAAGCTTTCATAAGTTGAAACTTCAACTGACCACCACATCTATTCTCACCATTTCGACCAGCTCAGGAGGCTTTACTGTATATACGAATGCCTTGAGACAGGGACTGGGCTGTGTATTGATACAAGATGGGAAGGTAGTTGCCTATGGATCTCGTCAGTTGAAGGACCACGAGAGAAACTACCCTGCGCATGATCTAGAGTTGGCTGTCATAGTGTTTACACTGAAGATATGGCGCCACTATTTATACGGTGAGAAATTTCAGGTGTATACTGATCATAAGAGCCTCAAGTACCTGTTTTCATAGAAGGAATTGAATATGAGCAACAAAGATAGTTAGAGCTTCTGAGGGATTACGACTGTGAGATCTTATACCACCCGGGTAAGGCTAATATGGTTGCTGATGCGTTGAGCAGAAAAAGCCTTGGGATGGTATCTCATATGATGATCAGGGAACACGAGTTGCTAACAGAGTTTGCGAGCCTCAGCTTATATGTGACCCCTTCTGATATTGAGGCCTATTGTGTGATAGCTAGTCTGAGGTTAGAACCAGAGTTGGTTGACCAGATCAGACAAGCTCAGCGAGTGGATCACTTGTGTATTGATATGACTAGTCAGATACAGATGGGTGCCAGTGCCAGCTGGGAGTTGAGCACCAATGGGTTACTGAGGTTCAGAGGCAAAGTGTGTGTTCCCGATGATCCGCAGTTGAGGAAACTGGTTTTTGTCAGAAGCTCACTCTTCGAGGTATACCTTGCATCCGGGGAACAGTAAAATGTATAAGAAACTCCAAAAAATTGTATTGGTGGTCAAGTATGAAGATGGACATCGCCGAGTATGTTACTAGATGTTTGGTATGCCAGCAGATTACGGTAGAATAATAGAAGCCTGCAGAGTTATTGCAGCCTCTACTTATATCGACATGGAAGTGAGAGCATCTCACCATGGATTTCATCATGGGTTTACTAAGGACTAGAAGGAACCATGATGCTATTTGGGTGATCATTAATCGATTGACGAAGTCAACTCACTTCTTAGCTATGAAAGCTACGGATACTCTGAGTGCATTGGAGGATTTGTATGTACGAGAGGTTGTGAGGCTACATGGCGTTCCAGTGAGCATAGTCTCTGATAGGGATTCCCGCTTCAGATCCCACTTTTAGGGACATTTTCCTGAAGCTATGGGAACTCGATTGAGTTTCAGTACAACTTTCCATCCTCAGACAGACGGTCAGTCAGAGATGACCATTCAGACTCTGAAGGATATGTTGAGAGCTTGTGTGATAGACTTTAACGGCTCCTGGAATGAGCATTTGCCATTAGCCGAATTCGCCTACAACAACAATTATCACTCGAGTATTGGAATGACACCTTATGAAGTGTTGTATAGTCACAGGTGTCGTCCTCCCATTGGATGAGAAGAGATGGGTGACCGAAAGATATTTGCTCCGATCTGGTGAAATAAGCCTCTGAGGATGTCCAGTTGATATGTGATAGATTGAGGACAACTCAGAGCAGGCAGGAAAGCTATGTTGACACGAGGTGTAAACCTCTAGAATTCACTATGGGTGAATCTGTATTTGGAAAGTTTCTCCCTCCAAGGGTATTATGAGGTTTAGAAAGAGAGGTAAATTGAGTCCTCGCTATATCGGACCATTTGAGAACTTAGACCGAGTAGGAGATAAGGCCTACAGGTTAGCGTTACCCCCTGAGCTAGCAGGTATCCATAATGTCTTTCACATCTCCATGCAAATATCATCCGTATTCGGCACATGTAATTCAGTAAGAACCATTGAAGCTCAAGCAGGATATGATGTATGTGGAGAAGTCGATTTGGATATTAGATAGGAAGGAGAAAGTACTATGGTCTAAGATGATTCCTCTAGTCAAGATTTTCTGGCAATACCACACCTTTGAGGAAATTACGTGGGAATTAGAGAGCTTGATGCGTGAGAGGTATCTGCACTTATTCGAGAGCTGAGTATTGGTCAATTTGGAGGACCAAAATTTTTTAAGTGGGGGAGAAAATGTAAGACCCGAACTTGGCATTTTTCCTTACGAATATATCATTTTAATCGTGTAAATATGATATATTAATTAATAAAAAAAAGGAATGATGCAATTTCAAGTTCAATTTAATCAAGAAATAAAGCTAAGTGCTTTAAATTACCGAAATAAGAGTTCAGATAAATTTGGGACAAACCGAATGAAATTAGGTTAAACGGACTAAAAATATGGACTCAAAACGCGAAAATATAGGGAGTCCAAGAAGGGAAGTTAGTCCGAAAACGATAAACCGAAAATTTTTCAATTTGGCAATTTATCCCGAAAATATCAAGAAATATATTTTCGGAGGGTAAATAAATGCGATAAAATAAAATAGGATGTGCATATATTTTTTCGGAATTAAATAAAATAAAATATATGTACAAGGATGTATAAATTTTAGTGTATAAAATACACTATGGGAATAAAATATACTAATGATAATAATATTTGTTTTATTATTATTATTATATTTTAAGTTATAAGAAATTTTTAAGACTATTTTAGTATTATTATAGGTATTTTGGTAGATATTTTGATCTATTTATATTATATTATATTAAATATAATATATATATAAAAAACGAAAAAAAATGAAACAGAAGCTTGAAAAACGCGAGGAACCCGAGCCCCAAACCTCACGTCCTCTGCCTCCTTCATCCGGCGAGCAACGACGACGACGGAGAGAGCGAGATGGCAGACGAAAGGACGATCGGCCCAGAGGAAACGTCCGACAACAACGACGAGCCCCAAATCGCCGGCGGTGAGGAGATCGGCGAGGGAGGAACCCGCGAGAGAGAAGGGAAGAACGGCGGCCACCGGCACAGATTTGGGTCGAGCCCTGCCAGCCGAAGGTTACCAGGCTGAGGCACGCCGAACGGCACTAGAGGCGGCCTGAGAACCGGCCGAAATCACCACGAACGGCGAAAATCCCACCTGAACCGGTTCGGACCGGCTCAGTGTGAAAGAGGCTGAACCGGTTCAGTAGGAGAGAGAAAGAGGAGAGAGAAAAAAATTTTGAAAAAAAATTCAGTGTTATCCCAGCACAGCAGTAGATCGGTAAGTGGTCGAAAATCGATCGAATTATTTTTCGGATAATTAATTTGAATTTATATTAGACCGAAATTAATCGGTTTAAATATATATTACTGTGTAGCGGAAAAATAGTAGGCGACGTGTACGAGTTCGAGCGAATCTCGACTTACGTGCTATCAAGAAAAGATTTGGCTTCCAAGAATACGTCCGGAGCCAATTAAACTGCGTGATTCGAAGAGATCAAGAATTAAAATTCGCAGTCGACATATTTCGAGGTAAGGGATTCCGTAAGCTCTTAGAGATAGCTGTACGTATTTTATCATTGTTTACATACACCTAAATTTTCGTATAGAGTATGAATATGAAATATCTGGATAGTACCCAAATATGGGAAAATTATGAAAATGCCCCTAGGTATGAAAAATATGGAATTGGTCGAAATGACATATTTTGATGTGTTTTACATGAATAAGCATGTTTTGTGAATAAGTGTTGATAGAATGGCTCTGAATTTGATTATCTGCATTAAATTGCAATGTTTTTAGAAAAAAAAGTGTTTGCTGAGTGATTTGATAGAAAATGTTTTCTCTCACTCAAGTGGGTACTACCTTCTGTGGTTGAGGTTGGTTT
Organism: Firmiana major; assembly: GCA_033439115.1. Classification (NCBI taxonomy): domain Eukaryota; kingdom Viridiplantae; phylum Streptophyta; class Magnoliopsida; order Malvales; family Malvaceae; genus Firmiana; species Firmiana major. The sequence continues at coordinate 66,162,519 of CM065907.1, read as the reverse complement.
GTATGCCCCTTATGTGCATCGAGCCATCTATCAATTTTGAGATTAAAGTCGTGCTAGAGAGTTGCTCGCACTAGACTTTACATGATTTGTGCATGATACTGTGCTGGAGCTTTGCTCGCACGAGATTTCGATTTTGTGTTGTGTATAAAAACCATTTTTGGAGACGTCGTGTAGGCTGTGTAAGCTTACATTGATCCTCGCACGTGATTTGATAAAGCCGTGCTGGAGCCTCGTGTAGACTGGGTGTCACACAGATTGATATGCCCGCACGTGCATTTTTTGAGACTCAGTATTGATATAGCTAGAGATGGGATGATAAGACCCGTTGGACGGGCACTCCTAATCTTGCTGATTTCAGATATTGGGGTCTACGGAGTACAATGTACCGTGTGGACGTACATGGAGTACAACGTACCGTGCTGTTTGTTTGTGTCTGATGGGTAGACTGACCCCCCTATCCTCAGCCATCCTGGGACATTCATGCACACATGATCTGTGATTACATGGAGTCCATGACTATGGCCATATGTCTATTCGTTTCCATATGCTCTGCTTTGTCTCCATACTTATATGATTTCTGATTTAAATTTTGAGATTTTTGATTTATCTCCTATTTGATTTAAATCAGCTTTATGAGAACATGTGTTTTGAGAAAAATTCGTTTGTGATATGACATGCCTTTGAGAAAGCATACGTGTGTGGTTTTGTGAATTTGGTTGGGATTGAGAAAGTAAGGGTTTTCTGTATGACATGCATGTAGGTAGTATAGTTATCTACCTACTTGCATGATTTCTTATTGAGCGCGTTAGCTCACCCCTTTTTTTTCCTCCACTCCACAGAGTTACCTAAGTCTTGAGAGCTGCGGTAGTCTTGAGCAGTTGACAGCCGACACTCCATTGTGCGCAAAGGTATACACTTATTTCGCTTTTGTATCTAAACTTGTCAGGCACAGTTAATTATATTAAGAATTACGGGGATGTAGATGTACGTATGTAAATACATATATGAATAAACAAATTCAATTATCATGTACGGTTTATATTTAAGGGTGTAAGGTTAATATCGGCTCGTGTGCCCAACCATCCATATGTTGTCTACTCCGTTGTGTGTGTGTAAGAATGAATAATAATGATTTAAATACGAAAACAGGGTGTGACATTATTGCAGCCTCTACCTATACCAACATGGAAATGGGAGCATATCACCATGATTTCGTGATGGGTTTATCGAGGACCCATAGGAATCACGATGCTATATGGGTGATCGTCGACAGACTGACGAAGTCAGGCCACTTCCTAGCTATGAGAGCAATCGATACTTTAAGTTCATTGGCAAAACTGTATGTATGCGAGGTAGTGAGGTTACATGGTGTACCAGTGAGCATAGTCTCTGATAGGGATTCCCGCTTCACTTCCCACTTTTGGGAACATTTTCAGGAAGCCATGGGAACCCAGTTAAGTTTGAGCACCGCTTTCCATCCTCAGACAGATGGTCAGACAGAGAGGACTATACAGACTCTAGAGGATATGTTGAGAGCATGTGTGCTAGATTTTAGAGGCTCCTAGGATGACCACTTGCCACTAGCCGAGTTCGCCTACAACAACAATTATCTTTCGAGTATCGGGATAGCACCGTATGAGGCCTTATATGGTCGTAGATGTCGTTCCCCTATTGGATGGGAAGAAGTGGGTGACCGTAAGATTTTCGCTCCTAATATGGTTACACAAGCATTTGAGGATGTCCACTTGATTGTAAAGAGACTGAGGATAGCTCAGAGTAGACAGAAGAGTTACGCTGATAGGAGACGAAGGCCACTAGAGTTTGCAGTTGGTGAATCCGTGTTTCTGAAAGTTTCTCCTTCCGAGGGCATAGAGATGTTTTGGAAGAGAGGAAAGTTGAATCCTCACTATATTGGACCCTTTGAGATATTTGATCGAGTGAGAGATAAAGCTTATAGGTTGGCATTGCCACTGGACTTATCAGGTGTCCATAACGTCTTCCACATATCAATGCTTTAGAAGTATCACCCGGATCCGGCACATGTGATTAGTTATGAGCCTTTGGAGATCCGAGAGGACATGTCATATGTTGAGCGATCGATTCGGATATTGGATAGGAAGGAAAAGGTATTGAGATCAAAGACTATCAGATTAGTGAAGGTTCTCTGGCAGCATTATACCTCAGAGGAGGCTACTTGGGAGCTGGAGAGTCTGATGCGAGAGAAGTACCCTCATCTGTTTGATGATTGACTTGGTTCTAATTTGGAGGACCAAATTTTTTGAGTAGGGGAGGATTGTCAGACCCGTATTTTATGTAGCCTGTTCCTTATGATTTCTATGTGTATGAACACTCTATTATTATAGTTGAATCATAAGAAGAGTATTTACTAGATTTAAAGAGTATGTGAAATGATTTAACACGCATAAGCTACATAAAAAAGCCTAATGTGAGCTATAAGAGTCACAGTCTAAACCGAGTGGCTCTGAATCATTCTGACTGAAAATAAGAACTTGAAATGAGAAAATATAGGAAGCTTATGAAGAAAAGTCAGCTTGATTTAGTTCCGAACACAAAGAAATAGAGTAAAAGCTAAAAAGGGTAAAATGGACCTTTTTACCAAGTTAAAGTATTTATGGTGTTTCGGGCGTATTTACCTACCGAAAACGGCTAAAACGTAAAGACGAGAGTGTAAGACATAAGATATGACACTTTCAAAATTTTGAGAAAAAGTCAACTTGTTCAATGATTAAGGAAAAAGTCAACTATAGTTAAGAAAAGTGGACTTTTACCATAGTTGACTAACCATGGTTAAAAATTAACCTAAGTATGGAGAAAAAATTAGGGAAAAATTTTTCTTTGTCAGAATACAAGATAATCATCCTCGGAAGTAAGGAAAATTTATTCGGAAGGATTCCAGATTTAATTCAATGGTTAAAAACGTAATGGGCCTAAAGTGAAGATTTTAAAGCCCATTAAGGTATACTAAACGTAGATCGAAATTCTTAGGTCCCTTAGACCGAATTGTTGGACAGATTGATAGACCAAATATTGAGACAATAAAAGGCCCGAGGTATAGTAAAAATTTCAGCCCGAAAGCCCATTAAGAAGGCCCAAACTGAGAGGCCTAATTGTAAAGCCCATTAGGTAAATATCTAACCATAGTTAAAGCTAACTATGACTCATTAGATGACTCATTAGGTGAATCATAACTAAACCTTAGGAAGTCAATTTTAATGGCTGAAAAGTAAGGCATAATGGCTAAGTAAATGACTTATAAAATCAGCCACACCATTGTCATCTTCACCATACCATTCTCGGCTACACAAGGAAACCATTGAAAAACATTATGCAAGCTTTCTCTCACTAAAAATCAGTAGGAATTTGGCATATTTGGAACTTGCATTCTTCATGAAAGTTGTTCCAAATTGAAAGGAGAGTGACATATGTTGGAATTGGCTATCAAGAAGCCATAGTGTGAAAACCGTGAGGCTCCAAAGTTTCGGCCAAGTGTGAACACAAATACTAGGTATATTTTCAAGCTTTCAAATTCATATATGTTAATGTATAAATGATTTTAAGTATATTGGTATATGTTTTAAGCATTGAAAAATATGAAATCACTATGATCATGGTTAAGCCGAGAGTGAGTAGTGGAATATTGATGAATATATGATTTTAAGGCATAAATGGGTTAATGTATGTAAGACCCAATTTTTATCGTAAGAGCAAAAGGTAATGAATAGAAATTTTTGAGTGCATTTAAAAAATGCAAAAGGATTGAAATGGTATTCCTGAACACGTGCAAGGGCAAAACAGTCAAAAGATCAAAAATTCAGTATTAATCGGGATAAGAAAATTTAATTAAAAATATGGGATTGAGAAATCTTGATCAATAACGAAGAAATAATGAAATTTCGGGTTAAATTGATCAAGATATGAATTTATTGGAATAAACCGAAATTTTCGTATCCAAAAATAATCCCGAAAATAATCGAAAATTATATCGAAAAGTTGAAATAATGCTGATAAATTCATTCAGTGATTAAATGAATAAAATATATTTTTTTAAGATATTTGTGGATTTTAATATTATTTTAATGAATAAAATAATATTAAAAATAAATAAAAATATATTATAAGGTAAAAAAAGAGGAGAAATCTGGAAATTTTCGAAACATAGAAGAAACGAAAGCAAAAGCAGGCGAAACAAAATAGGAAATCGAGGGAACGGTTTCCCTCTCACCGGCGAGCCACCGACGGGGCTGGGGGGCCGGCGAGGGCCGACGAAGGTAGCCCCACACCAGGCGAACCACCAGTGGCCATGACGCGCCGTGGATCACGTCTGTCACGACCCGAATTACCTAAAAATCAGAGTAAATTTTTCGTTTTTTTTCATTTATTATTTAATTCTTAACTTTCTCTCGTCGTGACCATCCTACAACACAGTTGGGCTATGATTCGGTGTTAGTCACCTCACACTATTTAACATTTCATTCCCATAATCATATATCAGAGTCTACTATCCTTTTGACTTTAAATAAATACATACCCAATGGTATTTACATGACTCTACATCCCCGACATCATATCCATTTACAGTACTGTGCATTACATATTTAGATACAAAACCATACAAATGTGTATACCTGTCTCTCGATGGGTAGCAGCAAATATCAACCATGCAAGTCCTCAGCCGCTCAATATCTATTGCAAGTGCTCTGAAAAGATGGAAAAATAAGGGGGGTGAGCAAACCACACGCTCAGTAAGGCAATTATGCAAGTAAGTAGATAGCTCCACTATCTACATGCTCATAATGCCATGCCCTTAAATCCATTTCTTTTCATTTAAAATTTACACGCACAAAGTCATGCATATTCAATGCCATAGTTTATCCAAAACTATTTGTGCATATATAAATCATGTAACTCATGCATTCAAAGCATTTTATGTGACATCATTAAATCATATTAAGCATGAATTTAATCAAGATCATGCAGTCTTTCATGTCATGTAAGACAATTCAAGGTTTTCAAATGAAAGCATGGAAAACACATCATGCCACTGCATTTAAATCAATTCATTTAAAACGCAGTATAAAATAACCCCTCTGGGTCAATCATCTCAAAACTCATAAAACAATTCGTTATACTTCATTATAAAACTTGAGTTATAAAACCACCCTTCTTTCAGGGTCACAATTTCATAAAATCATAAAATCGTCAAATCGGGGGCCTGACCCCTCCTTCGGGTCTACCCTGGTCTAACAGACCACAAGTTATATCATGTGAGACAATAAGGTAATTATCAGTAACATCGAGGACTATGGCCATATCCTAGTGATCCCTGGCAACACGGTACCTAGTGTGCGGGGTATCACACCTGAAACGGGAGGTGGGTCGTCCTACCCGCCAGAACAGCATAACACCAGGATTGCGAGGGCAAGGCTTGCTGCCTCGTGGCTAATGCCACTCCACTCCAACAATCCCCACGGTACAGCGTACTCCGCGTGACATACACGGTACAAAGTACTCCGTGAACCCAAGCTCAATCAGGGGTGCCTGTAATAGGTCTTATCCACCCATATCATCTCTGTCTCAGAATGCACGTGTGAGCATATCATCTCACTGTGACACACAGTCTACAGGAGGCTCCAACACGGCTATATGCATGTAATATAAATCCCTGTGCGAGTGAAACTCAAGCACGGCTCCATGCATATTCATGATATCTGAAAATCTCGTGCGAGGGAAGCTCTAGCACGGTTTCATAAAAATCAGTGAAATCTGCGTACGAGCAGCGCTCCAGTACGACTTAAACTGATTATAATTTCATGTAAATTCCACGTACGAGCAACGCTCTAGTACGGATATGTATATAAATTCAGTGAAAACCTCGTACGAGAAAAACTCCAGTACGGCATTCAAATGAATTATGAAAACCATATAAAACTTTGTGCGAGCAACGCTCCAGCACAAATGAATGCTCAAGTAAATCAAATCTCGTGCGAGTTACACTCCAGCACGGCTTTATGCATAATTAAATCAAATCTCGTGCGAGATTCACTCCAGCACGGCTTTATGCAATATCAAATCAAAACAGGATGCGAGCTAAGCTCCAGCATCTCTCATGCATGTCAAATCATTAAAAGTAGTGCGAGTAATCGCTCCAGCACTATTTTATGCATACCACGTCAAAACAAATCAAAACATGTCAAAACATGTCAAAACAGAGTGCGAGCTAGGCTCCAGCAGCTCTCATTTCACAATATTAAAAATCAGTGCGAGCACCATGCTCTAGCACATTTCATGCATATGATGTCACAAGTCGGTGCGAGCAATTGCTCAAGCACATTTATGCACATTCACAAACGCAGATATAGTGCGAACTACGTGTCGGCACTATCTGTTTCCATATAAACTTGATAGTTGGCCGTTTTCCAAAGAAATTTCCATTTAATTATTAATAACACCTACGTAGTGTTATTTTGTGAAATTAAACAATTTCTGGCCAATCTATTGCTTTGCTTTGATTAAAACCAATAAAATTCCTTAATCATCAAAAATCCTTAAATCATGCATTTCATGCATGTCATGCTTTCACCATCCTTAGGTGAACTTCCCTCAATAGGGGTAAAATAATCTTTTCACCTATTTCGATCCTCAAAATTATTTAAACCACTTTTAGGATCATTATACAATAACAGTGTATACATACATAATCAGTGTACAGAACACTATTAAAATACGCGTAGCTACCTCTAGCTACTCACACAATTCCCTTACCTCATTTTCTGTATAGTCTGACCTTTACATCGATGTCTCGTCACGCAGTCCGATTTGCTCCAAATCCAAATCAAATCTCTGGAACTGCGGATACACATTCATCAGGTCAAATACAATACAATTTAATGTATTTCATAATTTTCTGGGCTTAATTTTAAATCATTGGGCCCGTTTCTCATATTGGGCCCGATTGTACCATAATGGGCCATAATCGGCCTTAAGCCCGTTTACCACACTTTATCGAGGCCTATTGGGCTCATTGGGCCCATCAGTAATTTATTTAGCCTCGTTCTAAATTCTCAGACAGCTTATGAATTATTTACGACAATTTATCCAATTTTCAGAATTTAATTCATTTATGCGAAAATTAAATCCATAATTTATGCGTTAAATATCAATCACGCATAACGATGCAAAATTGTCGTAAATAAGGGTTACATACCCGTTATTCCATGATCGTACACAAATCGAGGCTGTCTCGAGCTCTCAGTGGATGCCAATTGTCGAGTTACACAATTAAATATATTTTTCCGGGTAAATTTCCAGTCGGAATTAATTAAATTAAATATTCAGAAAATTAAATCGGTCAATTTGACCGCTTACCGACTTACCCGAAGCTCGATTGCATCACTGGAATTTTCCCCAATTTTTTCTCTTTTTCTTTTTCCCTTTTTCTTCCTTTTTTTTTCCCTCTCTTTTTGGCTGAACCGGTCCGGTCCGGTTCAACCCGGTTCGGACCGCCGGTTCAGCTCGGGTTCACCCATCATTTTGCCGTTCCGGCGCCGTCCGGCCGGTTCCCGGTGCGATTTCGGTGCCGTTCGGCGCGCCATGGCCTGGGCTTCCTAAATCGGGCCTCGGCTGGGGTCTAATCGGCGCCGATGGCCGCCGATCGACGTTTCTTCCCCGCGGCATCTCCTTCGCTTTTCGGCGTTTTCCGGCGACTCCACGGCGCGTCCTGGCCGCTGGTGGTTCGCCCGAGGTCGGCCGACCTTCGCCGACCCTCGTCGGCCCCTCAGCCTCGCCGGTGGTGGCTCGCCGGTGAGTCTCTCTTCTTCCCTCGGTCTCGCTTCGTTTTTCGCCTCTGTTTCTTTTCTTTCTGTTTCAGAATTTCGTTTTTTTTTTTTTTTTTTTTTTATTTTATTTATTTATTTATAATTAACTTTTAATATTATTTTATTCAATAAAATAATATTAAAATGCATAAATATCCTTAAAAAAATTTATATTTTATTCATTTAATCTGTAAATAATTTTCTCAGTCCGATTTTACCTTTTCGGTATATTTTTCGATTATTTTCGGGATTATTTTTCGATACGAAAATCCCGGTTTATTCCAATAAATTCATATCTTGATCAATTTAATCCGAAATTTAATTATTTCTTCGTCATTGATCAAGATTTCTCATTCTCTTATTTTTAATTAAATTTTCTTGTCCCGATTAATACCGAATATTAGTCTTTCGACCATTTTGCCCTTGCAAATTTTCGGGAATACCATTTTAGTCCTTTTGCATTTTTAAATTTACTCGAAAATATCGGGTCTTACAACGTCGAAAAATGCCAAAAATGGAGGAGTTTGCCGCGGGAGAGAAGCCTTGATTCGTCGGCGATGGTGCCGATTCGAGCCACATCGAGGCCCGATTTAGGAAGCCCATGCGATAGCACGCCGAATGGCGGTGGAATCATACCGAGAACCGGTCGAACGGCGCTGAAACGACTAGATGATGACTGAACCGGCCTAACCGAATCGGACCGAACCGACGGTCTGAACCGGGTTGAACCGGACCAGACCGGTTCAGCCAAAAAGAAAAGGAAAAAAGAAGAAAAAGGGAAAAAGAAAAAAAGGAAAAATTGGAAAAAATTTCAATGATGCAATCGAGCTTCGGGTATGTCGGTAAGCGGCCAAATTGATCGATTTAATTTTGAAATATTTAATTTGATTAATATCCGACTGGAAATTTACGTGAAAAATTTTGTAAATTATGTAGCTCGACAATTGGCATCAACCGAGAGCTCGAGACAGCCTCAATTTGCATACTATCATGGAATCTTGGGTAAGTGACCCTTATTTATGACAATTTACATCGTTATACGTGATTAAAATTTACCGCATAAATTACGGATTTAATTTCTGCATTTAATGAATTAAATTCTGAAAAATTGGATTAATTGTCGTAAATACTAAATTGAGATATCCGAGAATTTAGAACGATGCTAAATAAATACTGATGGGCCCAATGAGCCCAATAGGCTTCGATAATGTGAATAGTCAGTGGGAAAACAGGCTTAAGGCCGATTAAGGCCCATTAAGGTGCAATCAGACCCAATATGAGTAAACGGGCCCAATGATTTAAATTAAGTCCAGAAAAATATGAAATACAATTAAATTGTATTGTATTTGACCTGAAGAATATTTATCCGCAGTTTCGAAGATTGGATTCGGAGCAAATCGGATTGTGTGACGAGTCATCAGTGGAAAGGTCAAACTGTACAGAAAAATGAGGTAAGGGAATTATGTGAGTAGCTAAAGGTAGCTACGCGTATTTTAAATAACTTTTCTATACACTGAATATGTATGTATACACTGATATTGTATAATGATCTTAAAAGTGGTTTAAATGATTTTAAGGATTGAAATAGGTGAAAAGACTATTTTACCCCTATTGAGGGAAGTTCACCTAAGGATGGTGAAAGTGTCATGCCCCGCTTTCGGGAACCCTTCTATCCATACATTCTCTACTACGGTTGGGCTGTGAGAAGATGCAATTACTAAAAATTTATTCATTTACAGCGGAATATTTAAAACTTTAATTCACACTCCTAGGTGTGTGTGTGTAAATACACAAAATTAATTGTATAAATACCATGTGCTTACATATCATCCCCATAATACTGTTTACAATTCCAAGATATAACTGTGCGATACGATAAATTAGATACAAAATACTCGTGTATACAAATCTAATACCTTTGCGGATTGTGGGAGCTGTTAAACACAAAAGATCTAGAGATCACCGCTCTCTTACTTCTCAGTACCTGGAGGGGGAAAATAGTGGGATGAGCAGACCACGGCTCAGTAAGGTAATGTATGCTAGAAGGTAGATATCGTACTACCTACATAGCCCATGCATGCATAAACCAAAACCATGTTTTCGTTATAAATGGAAATATCATACGAACAATGCATTTAAACATATATTTCTCAATAGCATTTTCGTGTAAATCAAATGTCAAACTTCCATTTAAAACATGCTCATAAATAGTGCTCTCATGGCACGAATGTGAAATCAGAGATTTATTAAAACACGAAATCTCTTTCACTTCTCAAATAATTCTTTCTCGCAAGTCTCTTTCTTTTCTGAGATTGTCTTTGTTTCTCGATTCTCTGAGACAGGCATGGAATTTTAGGCAATCAAATATCCACGACTTATGGCCACAGTCAGTGATCCCAGGCCTCACAGATCGGGTGTGCACAGGGTATCACTTTGCCTGAAGGGGGATGGGTCAGTCCTACCCTCCGGCTCATTTCAATCCACCTCATCTCCTCGTATACTCATGGTGAAGATACGTCGTGTGTCATCTACGCGATACTCGTACTCACGTGCACCCAGCATGGTACATAGTATACCAACGGGTGACTACACTATTCTACGTACAACCGTGGACCCAAGTCCATACTCCAACTTCGATGGACTTTTTATCCTTAAACCATGTCTCATATACCAGGCGAGCAAGCAACGTGACACACAGTAAACGCAAAGCTCCAGCGCGGTACGATCTATCGTTAAGGCCCAGCCCGTTCAATTGGCCGTCGGCTGGTATCCCCTTGGGTCTCAGACCCCCAGGTTTACCTTAACTCAATAAAACAGGTGCGAGCAAAGTTCCCGCACTTTCTTAAAACCCTCGTGCGAGTTAAAACTCCCGCACGGTACATCAAGGCCTTAAAACGGGTGTGAGCTTTTAAAACTCAAAACACGTTTATTCATACAGCATGCCTCTTCATGCTAAAACATGTAAAATTAGCCAACCTCTCATCAACATTTCTCAATCATAAATAACAATGTAAAATTGAGAAAATCATTGAAAACATGCATATCATGCTATTTCCTTACCCTATCCCATTTCTCAATACATATATACGTCATAGTACTTTGCATACTTCCATATCATTTCATAGAATTATCATATCGTACTAGTCTAGCAATATATCTACGAAATTGCCGTAAAATACGTATGAACATCTCTATAGCTAACACACAGTCCCTTACCTCGTTTTACTTGTGTGCAACTATCCGCCTTTATGCTTCTCGCGTTCTCATCTCGATTGCTCCGACGTATCATCTGAAACTGAAATTCATCCATCAACATTTGAGTTAATGTTTCTAACTCTTATTCAACTAAACATTTATCCAATGCCTTAAATACACATTTTTACCCTTTGTGATAAATCTCACAATTTTATCCCAATATCAACATGTCCAAATCATTCCAACAACATAATCATCCACTCAAGATATCTCATTCATCATAAACACTCCCACACTCCACTTTCTCACACTTGACCATTTCTAAGTTATATTCATTTCATACCATTTTAGGTAGTTCTATCCACAACATGCACACCCAAATATCTTTATAATCATTAACTAAACCAATGTACTTGGATTTGTGCATTAGAACTTACCTCATTGGATTTCCTCTTGCTCCAATTAGGATTGCCCTTTATTTCTTCAATCCATCAAATGGGGAAATGCCTCTAGACTATGTTGTTCTTCTTTTTGTTGTGAACAACTTTTTCTCTAATAGACTCTCCTTAAATCTCACTGAAAATGGCTGGATTTAGGAGTGAGAAACTAGATTTCTTTGAGTTGAAGTGAAAAGGAAATGTTTGTCCCGAAATTCTGATGATCCAACTGCTCCCATTTATAGTTTTGAGTTGAGGAGATCGATCTTCCTTGGGTGGAGATCGATCTGTTCCTCTAAAATCCCTCTTTTCTAAGACGTTTTAAAGGTAGGAGATCGATCTGTCGAGACTGGAGATCGATCTGCTGCCAAACAGAAGCTTAAGGAGATCGATCTGGTCTTAGGGGAGATCGATCTGCTTCCAACCCGAGAGCTAAGGAGATCGATCTGCTTCCTTTGGAGATCGATCTGTTCCCTTCCATTTCTCACATAAGGGCATTCTGGCTCTCCCAGATCGATCTCTCATCCTATGAGATTGATCTGGCCTTCACAAAGTCCAGATTTCCTGCAGTTTTTCTGCAACAACCCTTACCAAACACCCTTAATTTGCTACCATGATCATTTCCTCATTCATTCATCTTTGAGACTTGAAAATGGGATCCATCCTCACTACATACACATTAAAACTTGTGTAGAATCTTTGTATGACCAAATATATATGATATTACTCAAATGGAAATATACACTTATGTAAATCTTTCCTTCCATTTTACTGTACTACTCATATTCCATTTCGATCACATTCTTCTCGTGTTCAAGTTTATTTCTTCCTACTCATTCGTAATGCAACTTGTACGTATAATCACAATTCTTACTACAAGTGCGTACATAATCTTATGAACCTACATTGCATACACTTCACATTACAATGTATCATCATACTTATGATTTTATTTACATTCCCATGTTCCTATATACATAGCTATACATATACGGGGTCTCACAGAAAGCATGACATGCATGAAATGCATGATTTAAGAAATTTTTCGAATTAAGGAATTTTATTTTTTTTAATCAAAGCAAATCGGTAGATTGGCCAGAAATTATATAATTTCACAAGATAACATTACGTAGGTGTTATTTGTATTTAAATGAAATTCTTTGGAAAATGGGCTAACTATCAAGTTTATATGGAAACAGATAGTGCCGACACATAGTTCGTACTATATCTGTGTTTGTGAATATGCATAAATGTGCTTGAGCAGTTGCTCGCACCGACTTGTGTGACATCATATGCATGAAATGTGCTAGAACGGCTGCTCGCACTGATTTTTATTATTGTGATATACATGAGAGGTGCTGGAGCCTAACTCGCACTCTGTTTTGACATGATTTGACATGTTTTGACTGTTTTGATTTGTTTTGACTGAATATGCATAAAAAGGTGCTGGAACGATTGCTCACACAAGTTTTACTGATTTGACATGTATGAGAGATGCTGGAGCCTATCTCGCATCTAGTTTTGATATGATATTGCATAAAAGCCGTGCTGGAGTGTAACTCGCATGAGATTTGATTTAATTATGCATAAAGCCGTGCTGGAGTGTAACTCGCACGAGATTTGATTTACTTGAGCATTCATTTGTGCTGGAGCGTTGGTCGCACAAAGTTTTATATGGTTTTTACAATTCATTTGAAAGCCATACTGGACTTTTTCTCGTACGAGGTTTTCACTGAGTTTTTATACATATCCGTACTAGAGCATTGCTCGTACGTGGATTTTACTTGAATTTATAATCAGTTTAAGTTGTACTGGAGCACTGCTCGTACACAGATTTTACTGATTTTTATGAAATCGTGCTAGAGCTTTACTCGCACAAGATTTTCTGATATCATGAATATGCATGGAGCCGTGCTAGAGCTTCCCTTGCACAGGGATTTATATGACATGCATATAGCTGTGTTGGTGCCTCTTGTAGACTGTGTGTCACAGTGAGATGATATGCTCACACGTGCATTCTGAGACAGAGATGATTTGGGTGGATAAGACCTATTACATACACCTCTGACTGAGCTTGCGTTCACGGAGTACGTTGTACCATGTATGTCACACGAAGTACGCTGTACCGTGGGGATTATTGGAGTGGAGTGGTATTAGCCACGAGGCAGCAAGCCTTGCCCTCGTAATCCTGGTGTTATGCTGTTCTAGCGGGTAGGACGACCCACCTCCCGTTTCAGGTGTGATACCCCGCACACTAGGTGCCGTGTTACCAGGGATCACGAGGTTATGGCCATAGTCCTATGTTGTTACTGATAGTCACTTACATGTCTCACATGATATAACTTGTGGTCTGATAGACCAGGGTAGACCCGAAGGAGGGGTCAGGCCCCCGATTTGACGATTTTATGATTTTATGATATGTGAACCTAAAAGAAGGGTGGTTTTATAACCGAAGTTTTATAAAGAATTTTATTAAATTGTTTTATGAGATGATTGACCCGGAAGGGTTAGTTTTTACTGCAGTTTTAATGAATTGATTTAAATGCAGTAGCATGTGGAATTTTTCATGCTTTTATTCAAATTCATGATTTGTCTTACATGACATGAAAGAATGCATGATCTGGATTTGCTTCATGCTCATTATGATTTAATGATGTCACATAAAATGCCTTTGATGCATGAATTACATGATTTTTATATGCACAAATAGTTTTGAATAAATTATGTCATTGATGTATGAACGATTTTGTGCTTGAGTTTTAAATGAAAAGAAATGGATTTAAGGGCATGGCATTATGAGCATGTTGATAGTGGAGCTATCTACTTACTTGCATAATTGCCTTACTGAGCGTGTGGTTTGCTCACCCCCTTATTTTCCCATCTTTTCAAAGCACTTGCAATAATTAATGCGCGGCTGAAGACTTGCATTTTGGGTATCTGTTGCTTCCCATCGAGAGATAGGTATACACATTTGTATAGTTTGTATCTAAATATGTAAATGCACAGTACTGTAAACAGATATTTTGTCGGGGATGTAAAGTCATGTAAATACTATTGGGTATGTATTTATTTAAAGTCAAAAGATAGTAAACTCTGATATGTGATTATGAAAATGAAATGGTAAATAGTGTGAGGTGACTAACACCGAATCATAGCCCAACTGTTTGTAGGATGGTCACGACGAGAGAAATATAAGAATTAAATAATAAATGAAAAAGCATAAAATTTACTCTGATTTTTAGGTAATTTAGGTCGTGACAGGTTTTGGTATCAGAGCTTGAGTTGGCCTGATATGAGTCGATGTTAGTGGTTAAGGAAGTGTACATCCCCATGTACTATGCATTGTTGAGATACAATTGTGTATATCGAGATGGAAGTGCAATTAAGAATTTGATTTTTAAATGCAAGATAGACTTATTAACTGATAGCCGCTATGATAGAGAGGCGAGTACATGAGCTCGAGGCCATAGAGGTTGGCCCGAGAGTTTTACTGAGTCACCACATGAGACTCGAGATGAGATTGAAGTGGAGGCCGATGTTGAGCTTGCCCCACAGAGTCCGACAGAGAGATCAGATAGAGTTCGATAGAAAGATTGAACAGTATTAAGACAAGCTTCGCGAGATTGGAATGGAGTGTAGAGAATATTATAGAGCTAATTGCTCAAAATATGTATGAGATTTGAGGGCGAGTTGGAGCATTGGTGGAAGTTCGCTAGACCCATCTTAAGAGTTAGACATCCAGAGCTGACATGGAAAATAATTCTAGATGTATTCCGATGACAGAATATCTCGGACACTTAAAGGAAATAATATATGATATTCTTTACTCTGACCTAGAGGAACTGGTTGATTTACGAGTATGAAACTCAGTTTATTCCTGGGCAGATATGACTCGAACACTATGAACAGTGAGAGTCGAGATGTTTGAAAGTTCATGGAAGGGCTCAGATTGTCAATTAGAGTCCAATTGGCCGTTAGATATCACTACCTATGCCGAGGCAGTGCGCAAATTACAGTTGTGTTAATAAGATCATGAGTAGCATGCCTATGATATTGGAAAAGGTAGTAAGGGCCGAAATAGAGACAAAAGAGAAGAGAGGATGACAAGGATGTCAGAACGAGAAAAGGTAGTTTGATAAAAAATTAGAATTGATGAGTTACGAGGGGTATTGTGATTGGAGGACCCCGACATGCTACAGAGCAGTGTAGCATCGTAAACAGTGTAAAATGTGTGGTAGATACCACGGAAATAAGATGTTGGACGAGGGCGAGTGTATGCCTTGGACCAGGACACTACTAATGTTTCATATGATGTGGTGGAAGATACCACACTGGTTGTAAATAATGAAGTAATTATTTTAAGTAATCCTGGTGCCACGCATTTATTCATACCGCCTTCAGTTGCTTATAAGCTAGTGAAAGATGTGAAGCCTGTACCCTTAGACAAGATGATGATAATATTTAGCTGATTTTCACTAACTGACTATGGGTATAGAGATTGTAAGTTCAAAATAGGGGTGAAAACATCACTGAAATGTGTGTTGCAAGTTTGACAAGTAATGAAAGAGGAGTAGCAATATGTAAAGTAAATTGGATTAAGCTATATGTAGCGAGTACGAATTGTGACCACATGGACTGATATGTAAAGTAAATGTAGTCATGTCTGAGGGTTAATAAAGGTATTTCAAAATACTTCCCTGCCTAAAGATTTGACAGCGTCTAGAAGCGCACACATAACCTATAAATTGAAATCGACAGTCATAATATATATACATTTAAAATTTGGGTACCTTTGCTGGTACGATAAAGAGATACAAAATTTGATTAATCATGAAGGTTTAAAAATTAAAATTTTATAAAACCTATTAATATAAGAAAAATGAAATGACGTGGGTTAGTATCTTAAAATGAAGCGATTTTGAAATGACGTTATACGTTTATGCGTACATAGGTTAAGAATATGGGTGATTGAAATATTTAGTGGAACTCAACTACAATGAGATATTTAAACCTTACCTGGACTGATTAGTTGTCATCTTTAGCAATGATATTTCAATGTATTCGAAGTCTAAGGAAGAGCATGAGTAGCAACAGGAAACTGTCTTACAGACGAGTTGTTGAGAGTTTCTCAAAATGGGCTGCTCAGTTGACATATCTTGTTCGAAAAAGATTTTAGGTCAGTAGGATGATAAGTATGAAAATGGTTTCTGTGAGTTTTGGTAGATTGAAGTAATAAACTGACCACCGTAATTATTCTCACCATAACCAACAGCTCAAGAGGTTTCAGTGTGTATAGATACCTCAAAATAAGGATTGGGCTGTGTATTTATGTAAAATGGGAAGATAGTCATTTATGGATCCAGTTAGTTCAAGGACCATGAGAGAAACTATCTGACCCATGATTTAGATTTGGCAGTCGTAGCGTTTACACATAAAGTATGGCGCTACCACTTAAACGGTGAGACATTTCGAATATGCACTAATCGTAAAAGCCCCGAGTATCTATTTTCACAGAAAGAGTCGAATATAAGATAACCAAGAGGGTTATAGCTTCTAAGGATTATGATTGTAAACATTGTACCTCCCAAGAAAGGCTAATGTAATGGCTGATGCCTTGAGCAGAAAGAGCCTTGGGATGGTATCACATATGATGGTCAGGGAGCATGAGCTGCTAGTGCAGTTGTGAGCCTCAGTAGTGATGGGATCCCTTCTGATGATGACGGTGATTTTGTGACAGCTAGCCTGAGGATAGAACCAGATTTGTATAACCGGATTTGCTAGGTTTAGCGTTATAATCGAC
Organism: Firmiana major; assembly: GCA_033439115.1. Lineage (NCBI taxonomy): Eukaryota > Viridiplantae > Streptophyta > Magnoliopsida > Malvales > Malvaceae > Firmiana > Firmiana major. The sequence continues at coordinate 66,145,252 of CM065907.1, read as the reverse complement.
ATGGTGTCGATAGTGTGGGTCAAATTCAGAAGGGTATAGTGACAGAGTTCACGTTGAGTGATGATGACTTACAGAGGTTCAGAGATAGTATAAGTGCTCCCTATGACCATAGTTGCTGAAATAGCGTTATTGTCAGAAGCTCACTCTTCGGGATATACAGTGCATCCGAGAAATAATAAATATATCAAAATCTTTGAAAAGGGTATTGGTGGTCAGGTTTGAAAAGAAATATTATAGAGATTATGGAAAAGTGTCTCGTATGTCAGCAGAGTAAGGTAGAGTAAAAGAAGTAGCAGAGTTATTGCAACCTCTACCTATATTGACACGAAAAAGAGAACAAGTTACCATGAATTTCGTGATGGGTTACAGAGGACCCAGATGAATCACGAGGCTATCTAGGTGATAGTCGATAAATTGATTAAGTCTGCCCACCTTCTAGCTATGGAAATCCCCAGATACTCTGAGTGCGTAGGTGGATTTATATGTATGGAAAATTGTGATACATTATGTAGCATTCTAGTGAGCATGGTATTAGATAGGGATTCCCGCTTCACTTCCCACTTCTGGGAACATTTTTTTCAGGAAGCCATGGGAACCCGATTGTGTGTTAGCACAGCTTCCATCCTAAGGCAGATGATCAGTCAGAGAGGACTGTACAGGTTCTGGAGGATGTGATGAGAGCGTGTACCATTGATTTTATAAGTTCCTGGGATGCTCAGTTGTTACTAATCGCATTCGTCAATAATGACAGTTGTCACTTGAGTATCGGGATGACTTTATATGAGGCATTGTATGGCCGAAGGGAGTTGTTCCCTGACTTGGATAAGAAGAAGTGGGTGACAGATAGAAAATTGTTCCCGAATTGGTAAGACAAACCTCTGAGGATGTTCAGTTGATTTATGAGAGATTAAGAACACCTCAGAGCGAATAGAAAAGCTATGCTAACAAGAGATAGGAAAACCATTGGAAATTCACCAAGGGTAAATCATTATTGTTGGCAGTTACTTGTCTTAAGGACGTAACGAGATTCGGATAGAGATATCGAACAAAGTGGGAGATAAGGCCTGTAGGTTGGCGTTACCACTTGAATGAACAGGCATCCACAATTTGTCCTATCTTTTGATGCTTAAGAAAATTTTATCCGGATCCAGCATAGGTGATCGGATATGAGCTCTAACAGCTTAGCTCAATGAAAGTACAACGTATGATTGGAAAATCGTTGCGGGTATTAAACATGAAAGAGAAAGTGTTGAGGTTAAAGACGATCTCCTAGTCAAAGTTTGTTAGTAGTATTACACTCCGGACAAAGTCACTTGAGGATGACAGTATATGATGCGATAGACGTACCCGGAGTAGTTTATGAACCCATATGACTTGGTTCTAATTTGGAGGACCCAATTTTTTTAAGTGGGGGAGATTGTAAGACCCGATTTTTATCATAAGAGCAAAAGGTAATGAATAGAAATTTTCGAGTGCATTTAAAAAATGCAAAAGGATTGAAATGGTATTCCTGAACACGTGCAAGGGTAAAATGGTCAAAAGATCAAAATTCGATATTAATCGGGATAAGAAAATTTAATTAAAAATATGGGATTGATAAATCCTGATCAATAACGAAGAAATTATGAAATTTCGTGTTAAATTGATCAAGATATGAATTTATTGAAATAAATCGAAATTTTCGTATCGAAAAATAATCCCAAAAATAATCGAAAATTATATCGAAAAGTCGAAATAATACTGATAAATTCATTTTAGTGATTAAATGAATAAAATATATTTTTTTAAGATATTTGTGGATTTTAATATTATTTTAATGAATAAAATAATATTAAAAATAAAAAATATATATTATAAGTAAAAAAAAAAAAGAGGAGAAATCTGGAAATTTTCGAAACAGAGAAGAAACGAAAGCAAAAACAGGCGAAACAAAGCAGGAAACCGAGGGAATGGTTTCCCTCTCACCGACGAGCCACTGGCGGGGCTGAGGGGCCGGCGAAGGTAGCCCCACACCAGGCGAACCACCAGTGGCCATGACGCGCCATGGATCACACCGAAAAATGTCGAAAACGGAGGAGCTTGCCATAGGAGAGAAGCCTCGATTCGCCGGCGATGGCGCCGATTCGAACCACACCGAGGCCCGATTTAGGAAGCCCGTGTGATGGCACACCGAACAGCGGTGGAATCACACCGGGAACTGACCGGACGGCGTCGAAACGACCAGATGATGACTGAATCGGTCGAACTGGACTAAACCGGTCAAATCGAACCAAATGGAACCGGCAGTCTGAACCGGGTTGAACCGGACCAGACCGGTTCAGCCAAAAAGAAAAGGAAGAAAAGGAAGAAAAATGGAAAAAGAAAAAGAGGAAAAATTAAGGAAAATTTCAGTGATGCAATCGAGCTTCAGGTAAGTCGGTAAATGGTCGAATTGACCGATTTAATTTTTAGAATATTTAATTTGATTAATATCCGACTGGAAATTTACCCAAAAAATTATGTAAATTATGTAGCTCGACAATTGGCATCAACCGAGAGCTCGAGACAACCTCGATTTGCGTACAATCATGGAATCACAGGTAAGTGACCCTTATTTACGATAATTTACATCGTTATGCGTGATTAAAATTTACCGCATAAATTACAGATTTAATTTTCGCATTTAATGAATTAAATTCTGAAAAATTGCATTAATTTTCGTAAATACTAAATTGAGATATCTAGAATTTAGAACGAGGCTAAGTAAATACTGATGGACCCAATGAGCCCAATAGGCCTCGATAATGTGAATAGTCAGTGAGAAAACGGGCTTAAGGCCGATTAAGGCCCATTAAGGTGCAATCGGGCCCAATATGAGTAAATGGGCCCAATGATTTAAATTAAGCCCAGAAAAATATGAAATACAATTAAATTGTATTGTATTTGACCTGATGAATATTTATTCACAGTTTCGGAGATTGGATTCGGAGCAAATCGAACTGCGTGACGAGTCATCAGTGGAAAGGTCAGACTGTACAGAAAAATGAGGTAAGGGAATTGTGTGAGTAACTAGAGGTAGCTACGCATATTTTAAATAACTTTTCTGTACACTGAATATGTATGTATACACTGATATTGTACAATGATCCTAAAAGTGGTTTAAATGATTTTAAGGATCAAAATAGGTGAAAAGACTATTTTACCCCTATTGAGGGAAGTTCACCTAAGGATGGTGAAAGCATGACATGCATGAAATGCATGATTTAAGGAATTTTTTGAATTAAGGAATTTTATTTGTTTTAATCAAAGCAAATCGGTAAATTGGCTAGAAATTATATAATTTCACAAGATAACACTACGTAGGTGTTATTTGTATTTAAATGAAATTCTTTGGAAAACGGGCCAACTATCAAGTTTATATGGAAACAGATAGTGCCGACACGTAGTTTGCACTATATCTGTGTTTGTGAATGTGCAAAAATGTGCTTGAGCGGTTGCTCGCACCGACTTGTGTGACATCATATGCATGAAATGTGTTAGAGCGGTTGCTCGCACTGATTTTTATTATTGTGATATGCATGAGAGGTGCTGGAGCCTAGCTCGCACTCTGTTTTGACATGTTTTGACTTGTTTTGACTGAATATGCATAAAAAGGTGCTGGAGCGATTGCTTGCACTAGTTTTACTAATTTGACATGCATGAGAGATGCTGGAGCCTAGCTCGCATCTAGTTTTGATATGATATTGCATAAAATCTATGCTGGAGTGTAACTCGCACGAGATTTGATTTACTTGAGCATTCATTTGTGCATGAGCGTTGCTCGCACAAAGTTTTATATGGTTTTTACAATTCATTTGAAAGCTGTACTGGAGTTTTTCTCGTACGAGGTTTTCACTGAGTTTTTATACATATTCGTACTAGAGCATTGCTCGTACGTGGATTTTACTTGAATTTATAATCAGTTTAAGTCGTATTGGAGCACTGCTCGTAGGCAGATTTTATTAATTTTTATGAAACCGTGCTAGAGCATCGCTCGCACGAGATTTTCTGATATCATGAATATGCATGGAGCCGTGCTAGAGCTTCGCTCGCACAGAGATTTATATGACATGCATATAGCCGTGTTGGAGCCTCTTATAGACTGTGTGTCACAGTGAGATGATATGCTCACACGTGCATTCTGAGACAGTGATGATTTGGGTGGATAAGACCTATTACAGGCACCCCTGACTGAGCTTGCGTTCACGGAGTATGTTGTATCGTGTATGTCACGCAGAGTACGCTTTACTGTGGGGATTGTTGGAGTGGAGTGGTATTAGCCACGAGACAGCAAACCTTGCCCTCGCAATCCTGGTGTTATGCTGTTCTAGCGGGTAGGACGACCTACCTCCCGTTTCAAGTGTGATACCCCGCACACTAGGTACCGTGTTGCCAGGGATCATGAGGTTATGGCCATAGTCCTATGTTGTTACTGATAGTCGCTTACATGTCTCACATGATATAACTTATGGTCTGATAGACCAGGGTAGACCCGAAGGAGGGGTCAGGCCCCCGATTTGACGATTTTATGATTTTATGATATGTGAACCTGAAAGAAGGGTGGTTTTATAACCGAAGTTTTATAAAGAATTTTATTGAATTGTTTTATGAGATGATTGACCCGGAAGGGTTAGTTTTTACTGCAGTTTTAATGAATTGATTTAAATGCAGTAGCATGTGGAATTTTTCATGCTTTTATTCAAATTCATGATTTGTCTTACATGACATGAAAGAATGCATGATCTAGATTTGCTTCATGCTCATTATGATTTAATGATGTCACATAAAATGCCTTTGATGCATGAATTACATGATTTTTATATGCACAAATAGTTTTGAATAAACTATGTGATTGATGTATGAATGATTTTGTGCTTGAGTTTTAAATGAAAAGAAATGGATTTAAGGGCATGGCATTATGAGCATGTAGATAGTGGAGCTATCTACTTACTTGCAAAATTGCCTTACTGAGCGTGTGGTTTGCTGACCCCCTTATTTTCCCTTCTTTTAAGAGCACTCGCAATAATTAGTGCGTGGCTGAAGACTTGCATTTTGGGTATCTGCTGCTTCCCATCGAGAGACAGGTATGCACATTTGTATAGTTTGTATCTAAATATGTACATGCACAGTACTGTAAACAGGTATTATGTCGGGGATATAGAGTCATGTAAATACCATTGGGTATGTTTTTATTTAAAGTCAAAAGATAGTAAACTCTGATATGTGATTATGAAATTGAAATGGTAAATAGTGTGAGGTGACTAACACCGAATCATAGCCCAACTGTTTGTAGGATGGTCACGACGAGAGAAATATAAGAATTAAATAATAAATGAAAAGTAAAAAATTTACTCTGATTTTTAGGTAATTTGGGTTGTCACAATGTACATGTGTTAATGATTAAGGTATAATTAGAATTAATGAAATGGATAAATTAATACATGTGTTAAGTTGGCAATCAAGGTGTTTGATAAAATGCCTAAATGAACTATGTGATGATTAAGAATGTTTCCAACCAAGTGTTTGTGAAAATGCCTAAGTGAATTAGCTAAGGAAATGGACATAGGCGGCATGCCATGGTATGACCGACGGCATGGGGTGCTCTCGGCCATGGCATGTGGCCAAGAGGTCCAATGGGCCAAGCCCAATTATTTTAGGCCCAATGTGATGTAATGGGTCTAGGACAAGCCCAATAAGAGTTGGTGAGCCCCACAAGCCCAATAGGCCCAACAAAAATGAATAGTAAAATAGAAATGGGCTTAAGGCATAGTTAGGCCCATTAAGGTTTATTAAAGCCCATTAAGGGAAATAGAATGTATTTAATGTGAATACAGTAGGAAAAAAAAAATTAACTTGATAAATGGTCATATGCAGCTTCAGAGATTGTTGGAAGAGCAAATCGGACTGATGGATCGAGCAGCGTTGAGAAAGTAAAATTTCTCGAGTGATTGCAGGTAAGGGACTTTTGTGAGTAGTTAGAGATACCTGCACATATTTTCGTCTGCTTTTACATTCGCTTAAAAACTCTGAGGGTCAGAGAAAGTGAATAATAATTATTGTGACCCGATAGTGATAAATTACGATTTTGCCCTTAGTTAGGAAAAAGTTAACTTTTGTGAAAACTTGTAAAAAGCATGGAAACCACCATTTTAAGTGTTTTACTACTGTTTAGCAGAAGAATAAATAGATGGGCTAATGATTTTAAGGTTGATGTGAAGTACGCACACTTTATAGTGTTGATTTTGATGTTTTGAAAATCATCACTTTTTAAAGAGCCATCTATCATATTATGTGAGGATAAATTATGCTAGAGTATAGCTCGCACTTGATTTCATATATTTTCCACATATATTAGTGCTGGATTGTGATTCACACTAGATTTCCATGACATCCATGATAGAGTGCTAGAGCGTTGCTCGTACTCAATTCTTCATGATTTATACATGACATAGTACTTGAGCTATTGCTCGTACATGATTTGATGAGTTTTGTGCATAACATGGTACTGGAGCTATTGCTCGTACTTGATTTAAAACATGAACTATGCATTGACCTAGTTGCTGGAGGTTTACTTGCACTAGAGTTTGAGTTTGTGATGTGAAACAGTGTTTGAGCAGAGTGTCAACTATGAGTCGCGCTCAAAGGCGCTCACTGTAATGTGATATATAAAACATGTTGAAAACCATGCTTGATTTCCTCGTGTAGACTGAGTGTCACACTATGAGAGGTTCGTATGATTTAGAGACGTGGTATGATATTCCATGGTTTGAGGGCTAAGACCTATGGCAGGCACCTCGACTGTGATGTAGGGTCCACAGAGTACGTTGTACCGAGCGAGTGGCATAGAGTACACTGTACCGTGTGGTGTTGTGGAGTTGAGGAGCATATAGCTGGCGATTGTGATGGACTGACCCCCCTTCCATTGCAGCAGTGATGCCCCGCACACTAGGATTCTGTGTAGCCTGGGATCACCATTATCGGATATGGCCATAGTACAGGATACTATTTGCATTTCACCACAGAGTCTCAAATGATATATCACCTGATTGACTGATTTATTTATGGATAGACCTGAGGGATGGGTCGAAATTCGATTATTGTGATGTGAATGATTTAAATGTCATATTTGCTGTGATTTAAATATACATGGCATGATTTATCTAAAGGTATTGTGATATTCTAAAGATGCATTATTTTGCACTACATACCTGCATTTGAGAAAGAAAGCATGATTTCTGTACATGGGATTTAATCTGTACAAGTATATATATATTTAAAGACATGCTTTTAAAGTGAGTTAAGGAAATGATATTTTCAAGGCATAGCATTATTTGGAGTAGATAGTGTAGATGTCTACTTGCTTGCCTGATTTACTTACTGAGCGCGTTGTATGCTCACCCCCTTTTCTTTTACATCTCTCTACAGAGCATTAACAGTAGAGTGAGAGCATTGAGAGTTAGTATTCCTGTTGTTCGCTGCTATTTCCTATCGATCAACAGGTATACATATTTTGTACGGTTATGTATCTAAACATAGAAACAACACAGTGATGTATACGATATATATTATAGGGAATGTATTTGTATTAGCTTTTATATGATCTCACATGTATTATAAAAGAAGTTACAGTCAGTAACAGTATATTAACATGTATGTATGATAATGGATGATATGGTATGCGAGGAAGCTAACATCGAATCACAGCCCAACCATTAAAGAGAGGAACGGTAAGTTAAAAATGCAAAATATTTGTAGTGGTTTTTGGTTAAGTCATGGAGGGCCGTGACAGCATGACATGTGGTAGATATCATGGGAGTAAACCATGCCCTTTTATGAGATCCTGTTATAGATGTGGCAAACCAGGGCACATAGCTTGTGAATGCCTAGAGTTGATTGATACAACCCCACAGAAGGGTAAAGAGCCAGAGAAGGCTACAGTTGAGACACCTACACCTAAGAGGAAGGTCGCAGTTGAAGAGAAAGGAAAACAAACTGTTGGTCGAGGGTGAGTGTTTGCGTTAGACCAGGCATCTGCAGAAGCTTCTTCGGATGTCATTAAAGGTATCATCCTAGTCTTTGATTTTAAAACACTAGCATTGATTGATCTTGGTACCACGTATTCATTTATATCACCTACATTTACATGTAAATTATTTAAACATGTGAAACTTGTACCTCTAGGTAGGATATTGCTTATAAGTACTCCAGTGAGAGATAATGTAGTAATTGAGTATGTATGTAATGGTTGTAAGTTAAAAGGAGGGGAAAAGGATATGTTGGCCAATCTTATTCTATTAAACATGAAGGATTTTGATGTAATACTAGGAATGCATTGGTTGGCTGCAAACCATACTGTTTTAGACTATTATGCTAAGACAGTAATGTTTTCCACCCCTGAAAAATATGTTGTAAGATTTGTTAAGTAATGGAAGAGTAGTTAATTATTTCTAAGGATGGATGATTTTACTAACAAATGTGATCATAATATCTTGAAGGTTTTATAGCATATGTGGTTGACTTGGATAAGGCACACCCAGAATTAGTTGACATCCAATGGTTAGAGAGTTCCCCAATGTCTTTTCAAAAGAATTACAAAGGTTGCCACCAGACAGAGAGATGAAGTTATGTATTAATTTGGTGCTTGGAATGGAACCAATATCAAAGCCACCGTATAGAATGGCTCTAGTGGAATTGGAGGAGCTAAAGAAACAGTTGCAAGAGTTGTTGGATAAGGGGTTTATCAGACCGAGTGTATCACCTTGGGGAACACCATTTCTGTTTATAAAGAAGAAAGATGGGAGTCACTGAGTTTGGGAATTTGGGAATCATGTTAGAGCCATCGAGTACTGCTAAGTGATCTTGCTCTGACTATGCTCGCATGTGACTCCCTCGATTTAAAGTGGTTTTAAGCAAAACCGTGCTAGATGACTCAGTATGCTGTGTGATCTTACGTTGAGTTTCTCGCACGTGGTTCGATACGCTCTCTATGTGATGAGATAAAATCATGCTCGAAGCCTTAGGTATGCTGTGTGTTCTTACACTGAGTTGCTCGCACGAGAGTTTGTTAGTTTACTGTGTGATGAACAAAACCATGCTGAAGCTATCATGTATTGTTGAGTGATCTTGCACAGACCTGCTCACACATGATTTTGAGACAATGAAAATGGGTGATAAAGTTCTACGGGAGCACAATGTACCGTGAGCGTTAGCCATAGAGTACGATGTACCTTGATATCTTAGTGACTCTGTGTGGGCTGAAGGGATGGTTGATCTGCCTCCCCAAGCATATGATTCTCGTACACCTGATCAGTGTTGCCTAGAATCTAGACTATGACTATAAGTCTTATATCTGTGTGATATGACATTTTGTCACTACTGTGTGAGGTGACATGTGTCCCCCCTGCTGTGTGATAAAGGGTAATATGATATCCCAATATATGTCTCATGTAAATTGATTTCTAATTGATTTGCTAAATATAAAGCAATTTCTCAGTGTGTGCTGTGTGGAATAATGAGTAAGCTGTGTGATTTGAGAATGAAATATACATATACCCATCTAGCGAATTAATGATTTTGCAATTGATGGAAGCTATTTTCAACGAATGCATATGTTTTATAAGGAAAGTAAATGTTTATATTTTAAGCATGTAGATAGTGCAGTTATCTACCTGCTTTCATATTTTCCTTACTAAGCATGTTAGCTCACCCCTTTATTTCCTCCTGTACAGATACTATGCAGTAGTGAGTTACTGCAGTTGTCCTTGCTACAGTGTTCTCCAATTCTCTAGCAGTGTAGAGGTATACATTTATGAGAGAAAAATTTTGTATCCTATAAATTAATGCACAGTAGAGTTATCTTTTCTACGAAAGGGTTGTATATGATAGAAACTGATGTAAATGTTTCTGCATATTTATGATAGAATAGTTTCTATTTCATTAAATGAATTATGAAATTATGAATGGATGAGATGTGGATATGGATGTTGATTCACAACCCAACTGTTAGTAGTAAATTAAGTCACGGGAAGAGGGTCGTGATAGCTCACCCCTTTCATTTTCCACATCTCTGAAGAGCATCCGCTGTAGATAAAGTACGACTGAGGACTTGCATTCTTTTTATCTGCTGCATTCCCGTCGAGCAAAATGTATATACAACATGTACGATTTTGTATTTGAACATATAACAACATAGTGATGTAAACAATGTAATAATGGGGGATGTATTTGTATTTAACTATATGTGAGCTCACTTATGGTACAAAAGTATTTACAGTCAACAGATAGTTATATTGACATGTAAGCATCGTATTGTGTGGATGACATGGTAAGTAAAGGTGATGATACTAATACCGAATCACAGTCCAACTGTTGGTAGTTGAATTATGATAGAAAGAAAGGTAAGAAAAAGTGAAAAAATATGTAGTGGTTTTTGGTAGAAATCAGTCCTGACAAAATGGTATCAGAGCCGAGTTGGTTTGATATAAGTTGGTGTTAGTGGTTAGAAAAGTTTACATCCTCATATTGTTGTGCTGTGTTTAGATATAAATGTGTATTCCGAGATGGGAATTGACTAAGTAATGGTTGTGAATGGAGGAATCGAGCCTTTATGGCTAATACCAGCCATGGTAAAGGTGTGAGAGTGAGAGGTAGGGCTAGAGGCCTTAGAGGTAGGCCTGAGGGTCGAGATAAGTCTGAGTCTTCATTTGACCCTGTGATGTAAGGTCCTACTAAGGTACCTAAGAGTATTGAGGCACGCTTCACAAGGTTAGAGCGTAGCTTAGAGACCATGATGAAGTTGTTTACTTAGGCTATGTATAAGAGGCAAGGCTCGGATGCAGGGACTGCTACTGGATAGGAAGTTACTCCAGATATGCTTGCACAGCCTACACAGAAACCACAGCTTACATATACCCTTACACCACCACCAGTTCAAGATACGACACCTCTTGTTGACCCGCAACAGGTTAGTAGCTGCTTGGGGCACGGTTGTGAGCTAGATCGTCTACGACAGTTTCAGAAGTTTTGACCACCATCATTTAGTGGGGTCAAGGACCCAGTGGTTACAGAGGATTAAATTGGAGTGATCGAGAAGTTATACCAATTTTTTCAGTGTACGACTTTAAAGATGGTTGCATTTGTCGTGTTCATGCCGAGGGGAGTGGCAAAGCATTGGTGGAAGTCCACCAGAGTGATATGGAGAGCCCGACATAACGAGATTAGTTAGGAGATATTTCTAGATGCCTTCAGGAGGCAGTATGTCCCAGATACAGCAAAGCTGCAGATGGACTTTTTGGGGTTGAGCTAGGGGAATCAGTCGATGGATGAGTATGAGATGAGATTTATATCCCTAGGCAAGTATGACTATAATACTATGTGTAGTGAGACCAGGAAGGTCCGCATCTTTGTTGATGGACTGAGATTGGCACTACAGTCTAGATTGATTCCACTGAACATTACTACGTACGAGGAGGCAATGCGCAACTCTGTGAGCAGGACTATGAGAGGAATGCCTTTGAGTTCGGGAAGGTTAGCTGGAGTTGAGATAGAGATAAGAAGAGGCCGGTGAGAGAGAGTGGCAGAGGTTTTAGTTTTCGAGTAGGGATGAGACTCTTCTGTAAGAGACCACAGATTGAGGAGATACAAGAGAAGATTGTTAGACCTCCGATGTATCCGACCATAGCTCTAGCTATGGGCATTGTTATTGGAGGATAGAGGCCTACTACTGAGCAGTGTAGTAGATACAGGAGATATCATGGCAGTAGACCTTATCCGATGAAGCCTATAGTTTGTTTTCGATGCGAAAAACTAGGGCATATTGCAAGAGCTTGCCCAGAGTGGTTTGAGCCTGCCCCATAGATGGGCAAGGAACCAGAGAGAGCTTCAGTAGATACATCTGCTTCGAGGAGGACAACAACAACTGAGGAGAAGGAAAGCAAGTGATTGGTCGTGTGCGAGTATATACTTTGGACCAGGGTACAGCTGATGCTTCATCGAATGTGATAAAAGGTAACATCCTGATTTTTGATCTTAAAGCATAAGTAATATTTGATCCTAGTTCCACACATTCATTTGTATCACCTTTATTTGCATGTAAGTTATCAAAGTATGTGGAGTGTACACCTTTAAGTAGGATGATGTTCATTAGTATGCATATGGATAACAATCAGCTAGTTGAGTAAATGTTTAATGACTGTAAGTTAAGAGAAGGGGAAAAGGATGTGACAACTAATCTAATCTTGTGAAGTATGAGTGATTTTGATGTAATCTTAGGAATGGATTGGTTAGCTGCAAATCATGCTGTTTTAGATTGTTATGCTAAGACGGTTATGTTTCCTATTCTTGAAAAATATATTATAAGGTTTACTAAAAAGAAATGAAAGATGTAGTTAAAGTATTTAGTAAAATGAATTACTATGCTGACTAAGAAATCAAATATTGAAGGTTTCAATGCGTATGTGGTTGATACGGATAAGGCGCATTCGGAGTTGGCAGATATTCCTGTGGTTATGGAGTTCCCAGATTTCTTTATAGATGAATTACTAGGGTTACCACCAAACAGAGAGATGGAGTTCTGTATAAATTTGGTGCCTAAAACCGAGCCTATTTCGAAACCACCGAACCACATGGCCTTAGTCGAGTTGGAAGAGCTCAAGAAGCAGTTGCAAGAACTGCTGGATAGGGGGTTCATCATATTGAGTGTTTCACCTTGGGGAGTACCAGTGTTGTTTATGAAGAAGAAGGTGTGGACCCCATATATGTATAACTTTGTATATGTGTAAATGGTGATGCATTTGTAATGGGAAGCATAAATGATGTAGAGTCCATAAGTTCAAAGTACACACTTGTAATAAGAGTTGTGATGTACGTACAAGTTTCATTATGTATGAATATGAAGAAGTAGACCTTTGTATGTGATGAATATGGGTGGAATGCAATACGAGTAGTATGGTAAATGGAATGAAGTTACATAAGAGGTGTGAATCTTTATTCTTCCATTTGGTTTTGTATTATATACCTTTGGTTATATAATGAATGCACACAGTTTTAATGTGTATAAAGTATGAATAGAAGCCATTTTCAAGTCTCAAAGGTGACTGGATAAGAAAATAACCATGGCAGCAAATTAAGGACGTTTGGGTGTAAGTTGCTACAGAAAAACTGCAAAAAATATGAAGGTCAGATCGATCTCAAAAGATGAGAGATCGATCTGGAAGAGCCAATATGCACTTATCCGAGTAATAGAAACAGTACAGATCGATCTCCAATGGAGCCAGATCGATCTCCTAAACATTCTGTAAATTGAGGATCGATTCTTAAGGCAAACAGATCGATTTCCTTAGCTCTCGGGTTGGAGCAGATCGATCTCCCCTAAGACCATATCGATGTCCTTAAGCTACTGCCTGAGACAAATCGATTTCAAGGTTTCGACAGATCGATCTCATACCTTCAAATGTCATGGAAAAAATGGGTTTTTAAGAGGACCAGATCGATCTCCACCTAAGGCAGATTGATCTCATCAAGCTAAATCTATAAATAGGAGCAATTGGATCTGCAGATTCAGGACAAAACCATTTCCATCCATTTTCAATCCAAAAACCTAGTTTTCTCTCTCTAAATCATCCAATTTTCAGAAAGATTTGAGGGAAAGCTATTAGATACAAAGTTGTTCACATCAAAGAGAAAAATAACATAGCTTGGAGGCATTACCCCATTTATGGGATTAAAGGAGCAAATGTGCATTTTCAATTGGAGTGAGAAGGAAATCCAAAGAGGTGAGTTTCTAGAGCACCAATCTAAGTACATTGTCTACTTATTGACTTTGGAGTTGTTGGGTGTGAATATTAATGGTAGGAATTATCTAGAATGTAATGGAATGATTATAACCTAGAAATGGGTTAGTGTGAGAAAGTGAAATGTGGTGGTGTTAATGATGAATAAGAGACTATAGGGTGATAATGATGTTGTGGGTATGATTTTAAGATAGTGATAAAGAATAAATTGTGAGACTTACCCAAAGAGGGTCAAATGAGTATTTAAGAGATTTGGGTAAATGCATAGTTGAATGAGAGCTATCAGCACTAACTCGAGTGTTTGATAAATGAATTGCAGCTCCCAAGGATAAACTGGAGCAAGTTGAGTGAAAAGCGCGAGAAGCGTAAAGGAAGAGAGTCGCACCCCGAGTAAATTGAGGTAAGGGAATTCTGTGGACTCTTAGAGATATCTGTACGCAATTTAGGCACATAAATGTTTTGTTAGAATGCATGTGATACTAGGAAATGGTATTGGGTGATTGAAGGGCAAAGAGTTAGGTTTTGAGAAATGTGCATGAAAACAAAGCATAATGTTTTGAAACCTTGTTTTTTTATTTTTTCTCAAGTGATTGGTAGGTTGGCTGATAATTGAAATGATTTTGCAAAAAGAAATGATTTAAATTAGTTGATAACCATGTTTTGGAAAGAATTGAGCCACCTACATGGATTTCGTGTGAATGAAAGCATGCTAGAGTATGACTCGCACGAGATTTGATGTGCTTTCATACCCATGAGTCCAAGAGCTTAACTCGCACTAGTTTTCACATGGATTTTTGTGATGTTGTGTTTGAGTTGAGCTCGCACAGACTTTATACATAGCTCGCATTAGATGCCCACCATACTTGTTACCGTGCTAGGAGCTTCGAGTAGACTGGGTGTCACACTGATTAAATAGGCTCGCACATGCATTTTTTAGAATTGACATGTTGATAGCCGTGGTAAGAGCTTCGGGTAGACAAGAAGTCGTACCTATTAAATACGCTCGCACGTGCATTTTTTAGATGTCGCGTGATATGATGTGTTGATATGGGTCTACGGAGTACGTTGTACCGTACAGGTAGCATGGGGTACGTTGTACCATGTTAAGATTGTGATATGCCGTCTTCGGACGAAATCTGCTGTGGACCGACGGGCTGGACGTGACCTACCTCCCGTATGGAAGCAGATAATGGTGATACCCCGCACACCTGATCAGTGTAGCCTGGGATCACAGGATATGGCCATAGTCCTAGAGGAGATTTCCCTTATTATATTGCCTATCTCACATGTCTATTGCTTTCTGAATGAAATCCATGTTTTGAAATGATTTATGGGTCAGGATAGTCCGAGGGAGAGGTTGTTGTCGTGACGTGTGTTGATTTGTTTGAAATAATAATATATGTTAATGGTTTTAAAAGTGCACTAATGCATGATGATTAATGCCATGCTTTACTTATGAAAAATACATGATGATTAATGCCATGATTTACTTATGAAATATGCATGATGATTAATGCTATGCTTGAAATTTGATTTGTGCACTGATTTAAATAGCATACCTTGCTTTGCATGCCATTAACACAAGCATGAATTAATGCTTTTGAGATTTGAATGAGAAACTGTATTATTTTGAGCATGGCATCACGATCACGTAGATAGTGCAGTATCTACTTGTTCACATGATTGTCTTACTGAGCGTGTGGTTTGCTCACCCCCTTTATTTTCCCCTCTCTACAGAGATTTGAGTATAGATTGGGAGTGACTGGAGGCTTTTCCCTTTTGGTATCTACTGCATCCCATCGCTTAAGGTATACACACTGATGAAATTTTGTATCTAAACCTTCTATAGCACAGTAGCATTTTGTATGTAACTATTGGGGATGTAAAACAATGTAAACACATGTAAACCACAACTTTGATTTATTTATACAAGTGTTTACTTCTAAATTTGAATGCAAATGAAATTATCATGGTTGGGTGAGGTAGACATTGACATACAACCCAACTGTTGATAGTGTAGCTAATCACGATCGAGGTAAGAAAAAGAACGAATAATAATAAATGTATGAAAAGCGAAAAAAAATATTACGCTGACTTTTGGTAAGTTGAGGGTCGTGACAGAAGGATGGAAAACTCCGATTGTGTATTGATTACAAATTGTTGAATAAGGCTACAATCAAGAATAGGTATCCCCTTCTGAGTATAAATGACTTGTTGGATTAGCTTTGGGGAGCATAGGTCTTTTTTAAGATTAATATGAGGTCTGGGTATCATCAGTTGAGAGTTCGTAGTGAAGATGTACCTAAGACAGCATTTTGGACCCGATATGGCCACTATGAGTTCTTGGTTATGCCATTCGGATTGACGAATACTCCTACAGCTTTTATGGCTTTGATGAACGATGTGTTCAAGCCATATTAGATCAGTTTGTTATCATTTTTATCGATGACATATTGGTGTATTCGAAGTCTCAGGAAAAGCATGAGCAGCACCTGAGGATTGTATTATAGACTCTCCGAGAGAAGGAATTTTATGCTAAACTCAGTAACTGTGACTTCTGGTTAACGCAGATTTCATTTTTGGGACACATTGTGTCAAAGGATAGAGTGTCAGTAGATCCATCCAAGATTGAGGCTGTAGTTCAATAGGAACAGCTGAGGACAGTCACCGAGATTAGGAGTTTTTTGGGTTTAGCTGGTTATTACCGGAGTTTTGTTGAGGGATTTTCGAAGTTAACTGCTCCGTTGACACGCCTCACTCAAAAGAATGTTTCATTCATGTGGGATGATGATTGTGAGAAGATTATTTGGGAGTTGAAGTGTCGATTGACCACCGCTCCTATTCTCACTATTCCTACCAGCTTAGGAAGTTTTTCAGTGTATACTGATGCTTCGCATTAGGGACTGGGCTGTGTATTGAATTAGGATGGGAAGGTAGTTGCTTATGGATCTAGACAGCTGAAGGATCATGAGAAGAACTATCCGACCCATGATTTAGAGTTAGCAGTAGTAGTGTTTGCGTTGAAGATATGGCGCCACTACTTATATGGTGAGAAGTTTCAGATTTTTACAGACCACAAGATCCTCAAGTATCTGTTCTCACAAAAAGAGCTAAACATGAGACAGAGAAGATGGCTAGAGCTTCTGAAGGATTACGATTGTGAGATACTTTATCATCCGGGTAAGGCTAACGTTGTAGCTGATGTTTTGAGCAGGAAGAGCCTTAGGATGGTATCATATATGATGGTCCGGGAACATGAGCTGTTGGAGCAGTTTGCTAGCCTAAATTTGGGTGTTGTGCCTTTTGGCATGGATACTGGCTGTATGATCGCTAGCCTAAGATTGGAACCAGATTTGGTAGACAAAATCGGATAAGCTCAGCATATTGATCACCAGTATATTGATATGACTAGTCAGATGCAGACGGGCACAGTGACCAAGTATGTGTTGAGTTCTGATAGATTACTGAGGTTCAGAGGTATGGTCTGTCTTCCCGATGATCTAAAGCTCAGGAGACTGATTTTTTCGGAAGCTCAATCTTTGATATACACGTTACATCTGGAGAGTAATAAGATGCATCAGAATCTCCGAAAGGTGTATTGGTGGTCGGGTATGAAGAAGGATGTGGTGGACTATGTGGTGAGATGTCTTGTTTGTCAACGGTGCAGGTAGAGAATCAGAAGCCTGCAAGGTTATTACAGCCTCTACCTATACCGACATGGAAATGAGAACATGTCACGGCCTCTTGTGACTTACCCGAAATCCATTACAAAATTTTCGCATTTCACTTACCTTTCCTTCTGTCACAATTCAATCACCAAACCGGTTGGTTGTGATTCGATATTAGTCACCTTAACCACATTCATTCTATAACATGCATACAAGTCAATAAAATTATCCATTGACTATAAGTACTCTTTTCATAAAAGTAAATTTCATACACATTAATACAAATACTTGTACATATACATCCTCAAACGTACATTCGTTTACATAACTGTGCTTTTACATTGTTCAGTATAAAACGTTCAAATGTGTATACCTTTCGTAAGATGGGTATGCAGCAGATAAAGGAATACCAGTCCTCAGCTGTGTCCAACTATTGTGAATGCTCTGTAGAGAGGGAAAAAATAAAAAAAAGGGTGAGCTCACAGCTCAGTAAGGAAATAAGGCAAGCAAGTAGATAACCACACTACCTACAAAATATAATGCTTCACTTCCTTTTCGATTCGCATCTAAAGCACGTGTCTTTCTTAAAAGTTTTATGCAATTTATATATAGATACAAATCGTTAATGTGAACTAAAAACATGCTGGTTTAATAATCTCAGCACTTTATGTAAAACATTTCATTTTCATGTAATTAATGTAAATCACATTTCATTATGCCATATTAATTAAATGAAAAACAAAGATGGCATATCATCATGTTAAAAACGTGGAAAATCCGAGCCTCACCAATCCTTCCGGTTACCTTTTCACACACAAGGTCACATGTCGAGGCTCAACCTATCCCTCGGGTTTACCCAATTATAAAAACTCATGTGACAATTCAAACAAGAAATATCAGTAAGGTGAGACGAGATAGGCGACTACTTGTTCCAAGAAATGATCATAACTCATTTTCTATGATCCCAAGCTACATAGTACTCAGTGTGTGGGGTCTCACATTTGTTGTAATGGGAGGTGGGTCAAATCCTCAACCGTCAGCTAATAACTCTATATCATCGTGTACTCACGGTACATCGTACTCCATGTGACATACATAGTACAAAGTACTCCATGGACCCAATCCTCGTTGTCAAGGTGCTTTCCATAGGTCTTAGCTCTCATACCATGGATAATAGTTTTGATAGCCCTCGGCCATATCTCAAAACTTTACACGTGTGAGCATATAATCGGTGTGACAGACAATCTGTACAGGCTCCCAACATGACTGTTTCATGCTATCTCTTTCAAAATTGGTACGTGTGAGTAAACTCCCAACACGAACTCATGCATATAGTCATATAAATCTAGTGTGAGCAATGCTCCCAGCACTATGTCATGTAAAACTGAGTATGAGCAATGCTCCAATAATCTATCATGCATCAATCAATAAAACTAAGTATGAGCAACGCTCCAGTACTCTATCATACACAAATCGTATTAAAATCAAGTACGAGAAATATTCAAGTACTATGTGATGCATATCTCATAAAATCTAGTGCGAGTATTACTCTAGCACTAATGGTTTTCATACAAACCGATAGATGGCTTATTTCAAATGAATTCACTCAATTAAATCAATCAGCACTATAATGTGCTATTTTCACATATGACATGAAGACATTAGCCAGTCTATCCATGCAACTGTCAAAACTAGTCACAAACATGTTTCCTAATCTTTTTACCCTTATTTAGATAAAACCACAATTTTACCTTATTGGTTCCTACCAAAATTTTTCTATACTAAGGAATCCATATATAATATAATTAATCAAAATTCTATTCGAAATACGTGTAGCTACCTCTAGCTACTCACGAAATTCCCTTATCGCGGATCACGTCGCGTGACCTCACTTCATGGGTGTTGCTCAACCTCGCAGTCCGATTAGCTTCCAATATACACTCTGAAGCTGTAGAGAACCTTTCACATTAGTATACCTTAATATACTAAATTTTCACTTCTATGAACCTCAAATTAATGCATTTAGCCCTTTTTACACTCATTTAGTCTTATTACAACTCATTGGACTTTACTCTTTTTTAAGTCCTTTCAACACATGTATTTCACAAAACTATCTTACAATCATATATACATGCTTAATAACTTCACTACATGTTTCAATCATCATTGAATCCATGCCTACACCATTTTCTCTCATTTTCTCACATTCAAGCCAAAATCTAGGTCATGAAGATTTTACATATTCAATATGTTTTCAGTAACTCAAACATACACCAATCAACTCACCAAGATACCTATATTAACATATTTGAAGTTAGTGTATTGAATCTTACCTAGCTTGAATTTTTCCTCTTTTTGCCAAATTGGGGAAATTCACCTTGCTCCTACAATCCAAGGTTTTAACTTCTAGTTTTCAACTATGTTGTTCTCCTCCTCACATGGAACAACTTTACTGAAACAAATCTCACTCAAAACTGATTGAAAGGGATGGTTTTTGGAGTAGGAAAGGTTAGGTTTTACTTTTGTTCAATGAAGGATTAGTTTTTCTTGAGGAAATAAAGGTGCAGGAGTCCAGTATATATAGAATTGCCCTTGAAGATCGATCTGCTAACCATGAGAGATCGATCTGCCCTGTGTTTATCTCTTCAAAATTTGATTCTGAGAAGTTGAGATCGATCTGTTCCTTAGTATGAGATCGATATGCTCTGTGTCATTACTCTTCCAGAATTTGACATTGAAAAGGTGAGATCAATCTATTCCTTAGTATGAGATCGATCTGCCATTGGGTATGAGATCGATATGCTTCAACCAGAATACATCCAAGATTGATCTGCTTTGAATGAGGGATCGATCTCCCCCTTGCAGAATACTTGGCCTTTCATTTTCAAGCCATGAGATCGATCTCCCCTTGCTTATGGATCGATCTGCTCCTCATCTGCAGTATTCTTACTGCAGCTTTTCCTAAAAAATCACTGTTATATTCATATCTAATTTGCTTCACTACCCGTTTTGCATTTCATACACATTTGGAACTTAAAAATATTCATTCCTTATGATTTATATCAAATGTGACTTGTCCGTGCATCACGAAATTGTAAAGAGTACATATTATTTTACAGGCCTTACAGAACATATCACTATGGCTTTCATGATCGATTTACCGAGGACCCGTAGGAATCACAATACGATATGGATGATCGTTGATAGACTGACGAAGTCAGCCCACTTCCTAGCTATGAGAGCTACCGATACTCTAATTTCGTTGGCAAAGTTATATGTACGCGAGGTAGTGAGGTTACATGGTGTTCTAGTGAGCATTGTTTTGGATAGGGATTCTTGCTTCACTCACTTTTGGGAACAATTTTAGGAAGCCATGGGAACCCAGTTGAGTTTGAGCACCGCTTTCCATCCTCAAACAGATGGTCAGTCAGAGAGGAATGTATAAACTCTGGAGGATATATTGAGAACGTGTTGCTTGATTTTAGAGGCTCTTGGGATAATCATTTGCCACTAGCCAAATTTGCCTACAACAATAGTTATCATTCGAGTATCGAGATGGAACTGTACGAGGCTTTGTATGGCCGTAGATATTGTTCCCCTATTAGATGGGAAGAAGTGGGTGACTGAAAGACATTTTCTCCTGATTTGGTCACAAAAGTCTCTGAGGGTGTTCGGTTGATATGTGAAGATTGCGAACAACTCAGAGCAAACAGAAGAGCTATGCTAACTAGAGACGGAGGCCACTAGAGTTTACAATTGGCAAGTCAGTGTTCTTGAAGGTTTCTCCTGTTTACACTCTCATCTTTGACCATAGTTGACTAACCATGGTTAAAATTTAACCTAAGTAAGGTTAAAAGGTGGGGAAGAAATATTTTTGGTTAAAACACTCAATATTCATCCCCTGAAGTATGGAAAATTAATTTAATCAAAATTCGAATTAAATTAAACGGGTAAAACGCAATGGGCCAACGCTGGAATTTTTAAAGCCCATTAAGGTATAACAAGTGTTGGCCGAATTTTTTAGGCCCATTAGGCTGAATTGTTGGGCCAATTGGTGGGCCCAATATTAAGTCAATTTAAGGCCAAATTGGTAGAAAAATTTTTAGCCTAAACCGAGAAGCCCAAACTGAGAAGCCCATTAGCCAAACTTCAAGCCCATTAGTAAATTAGTTAAAAGCCCAATTGGTAAACTATGCCCCAAACCCATTTAAGCCCAAATTAATGGCTGACCTTGTGACTTAATGACTAAGTCTACAAGCTTAAAAATCAGCCAACACACTATCATCTTCATCCTTTTATTCTCGAAAAACAAGAGAAAACCATTAACAACCATAGTTTCAAGCTTTATCTCACTAGAAATCACTAACCTAGAGACATATTTGGAACTTTTAATCTTCATGGAAATTGTTCCAAATTAGAGGATTAACATACTTTGAAATTGGCTATCAAGGAGCCATATTGAGAGAGGGGGAATTCTTCAAAGGTCTCGGCTAAAGTGGGAACACCAAGCTAGGTATAATTTCAAGCTTCCAATTTCATATATGTTTATCTATGGATTAATTCAAGTTGATTGGTGTATGTTTTATGGATCAAAACACATGAAAACACCATGAATTCATGTTCGCCAAAAATGGGTATTTGTGTTTTGATGAATACCCACTTGATTTTAAGACATGTATAGGTTGGTATGTATGTGTGCATGATTATGACATAGTTAATTTTAATCAATTTGATCAATTGGTTAATTAATTGAAGATGGCACACAAGGTGTTTGATAAAATGTTTAAGTGAACATAAACTAAGGCTAAGGCATGCACACTTAGTGTTTGATGAAATGCCTGAGAAAGGCTAGCCAAATGGCCATGGGTGGCGTGGTGCTCGGCATGGTGCGACATGATAGCTCTCGGCCACATGCCATGGTCGAGAGGCCAAATGGGCCTTTTCGATGTGGTATCGGCCCAATAAGCATTCGTGGGCCTCAGACCAAGACCAATAAGAGTTGGTGGGCCCCACAAGTCCAATAGGGCCAGATAAAATGAATAGTAAAATGAAATAGGCTTAAGATAGTGTTAGGCCTATTAAGATGTAATAAGGCCCAATAAGAGTAAATGTTCCCATTAAGTGAAATAGACTGTATTAAACGTGAAATATAGTTGGAAAAATATAATTAACCTGATAAAAGGTTATATGTAGCAAAGTTTATATTGGGAGCTAATCGGATTGCATGATCGAGCAGCGTCGGGAAAGTGAAATTGCTCGACGTGATTTCAGGTAAGGGGATTTTACGAGTAGTTAGAGATATCTGTACATAGTTTCGTCTGCTTTTACATTCATTTAAAATGTCTAAGGGTCAGAGAAAGTGAATAATATTTATTGAGACCCGATATAGGTAAATTATAATTTTACCCCTACTAAGGGTATAAAGTCAAAGTATAAGAAAAGTTCTAAAAAGCATGAAAATCATATTTTTGAATGTCTTTACTGCTGTTTAGTAGAAGAATAGATAGATTGGCCAATGATTTGGTGAAATACACAAAACAACCCAATTATGGTTCTAATTTTAAGGTTTTGAAACATCCCTGTTTAACTAAGCCATCTACCGAGTTATGTGAAAACAAATCGTGCTGGAGCACTGCTCGCACTTGACTTTATGTGTTTTTTACATGAAAAGTGTTGGAGTGATTACTCACACTTGATTTCCCATGACATACATGGCATTGTACTAGAACGTTGCTCGTACTTGATTTTAATGAATTTTGTGCATGACATAGTACTAGAGCGATTGCTCGTACTTGATTTGAAATGCAAATTATACATGACCTAGTGCTGGAGTGTTACTCGGACTAGTGTTCGAGTTTATGATATGTATGAAATAGTGATTTGAGCAGGGTGTTGACTATGAGTCGCACTCAAAGCTCACATTGTAACCTCAGTGATTTGAGTGGGGTGTCGACTGTGAGTCATACTCAAAGCTCACAATGTAACTTTGATGTGATATATATGACATGTTAAAACCGTGTTGATTTCCTCATGTAGACTGAGTGTCACACAGATGAGATGTTCGCATGTGGATTTAGAGACGTGGCATTGATTATTTATTGAGATAGCGTCTTCAGGTGTACGTTGTACCTTGTATGTGTCACAGAGTACGTTGTACCGTGTGTTGTTTGGGAGTGATATGTGGAGTTGAGGAGTTGATAGTTGACGGTGAAGGATTTGACCCACCTTCTATTGCAGCAGTGATGCCCCGAACACTAGGTACCGTGTAGCTTGGGATCACAGTATAAGATATGGCCATAATCCAAGATATTATTTCATTTAGCCACCGAGTCTCACATGATTATATCACATGATTTTATGAATTCGGGTAGACCTGAGGGATGGGTTGGAACCTAATTTATATGTTTTAATTTCTGAAATGTCGTATTTAACATGATTGAATTTAAATGGCATGATTTACTTTAAAGGCATTATGAGTTTACAAAGATGCAGTGTTTTACATGAAATGCCTATATTTAAGAACTCAGCATGATCTCAGTACATGTGATTAATATGTAAATACTATATCAGTTTTTCAATTTATGCTTTAAATGTGAAACTAAGGAAAGAGTAATTCAAGGCATGGCATTATTTTTAGTAGATAATGTAGTTATCTACTTGCTTGCCTGATTTCCTTATTGAGCTAGTAAGCTCACCCTTTCATTTTCCACATCTCTATAGAGCATCCATAATAGATAAAGTACGGCTGAGAACATGCATTCCTTTTGTCTGCAGCATTTCCATTGAGCGAAGGTATACACAACACGAATGATTTTGTATTTAAACATATAACAGCACAGTGATGTAAACAATGTAATAATGGTGGATGTATTTGTATTTAACTATATGTGAGCTCACTTATGGTACAAAAGAATTTACAGTCAATAGATAGTTATATGATCAACTACAACATCGTACGTGTTGTGTATACCTTTCGCTCGATGGGAATTCAGCGGACAAAACGATGGGATGTATTTGTATTTAACATATTGACATGTATGCATTGTATTGTATGGATGACATGGTAAGTAAAGGTGAAGATACTAATACTGAATCATAACTCAATTGTTAGTGGTTAAATTATGACAGAAAGAAAGGTAAGAACAAGTGAAAAAAATGTGTAGTGGTTTTTGGTAAAAGTCGGTCGTGACAAGCTCTGCGGTCGTTCTACTAATTTTTGTAGCTCACAGCTTCCAAAATCGCGCAAAGGTATTCACACTTATGTATCTTTTATATCTAAACATTTATTTGCACATTGATCTGCATAGGTTGAACATTGAGGATGTATACATGTGTAAACACAGTTATGTGAACATTTGTTTAAAGCTTAATGAAAGTATACTTTATTTGATTGTGTGGTATGAAATGAACATTATTGTAAGGAACTGACTGTATTGGCACTCACTCATAGCCCAACCATTAAGTGAAAGGTAATTGGAAAATGCAAAAAATTAATAGTAATTTTAAGAAAAACGGGTACGACAAAAGTTGGTATCAGAGTAAGGTTGGTATGATATGAGTCGGTGTTAGTAGTTAGGAAGGTTTACATCCCCTCATTACTGTGCATTGTTTAGATACAATAGTGTATACCCGGTTGTGTTTATACTGAGAAATTGTGTTATTGAATGAACGAGAACTAGAAGATATGGCTGGTAGGCAACACAACCATATTAGTAGTCGAGAGGGAACCATATTTGAAGGTCGTAGAGATAGGCTCGAGAGATATACTAAATAATTTTTTGACTGTGCACTTCATAGCCGAAAATGTTAAAGCCTGCTTTGCAATATTTGAGCGAGTCATAGAGACAATAATGACATTGTATGGTTAAGTGATAGCAGTGCAATAATAGTGATGATAATTTAGAGTATGACTGTGACATTGATAAACTGAAGTTGTTTTGGAGGTTAGCCCACAATCATTTACTGAGATTAAGAATTAGTCATGGTGGAAAACTGGACTAATGAATATAGATTCTTAAGGTGTACTACTATAAAGAAGGTAGGTTTTGCAGCATTGATATTAATATGGGAAGTTGAACCTTAATGGAAGTTCCCTTGATCTAATTTAAGGACTTGATATTATGGGTTACATGGGATATATTTTTGGATATCTTTAGATGGTAATACATCCCAGATATGGCACAACGGTAATTACTGAATGAAATGTTTGAATTAGATATAAGGTATAAGTCTGTGGATGAATATGAATCAAAATTTATAGTTTTGGAAGAAGTATAATCCAGATACATTAAGTTGTGAAATGAAGAATGTCTAGAAACTCATAAGAGAGACTGAGATCCTCAATCGAGCTAAGATAGCTCCATTTGATGTTATTATTTATGAGGAATCTGTGCGCAAGACACAACTGTGTGGATAAGATACAACTGTATGGATATGAGATGCATATCTTCAAAGTACTAGGAAAGGAAAAGGTAAAGAGCATGACTGGAAGAGATCATTTTACTGAAGATAGGGAAGTAATGAAAGAGTAAAGTTACTGTAACTGGAGGAATGAATTACTAAACTAGCTGTATGAATGAAATATTTAAGTCCTACCTGGATAAATCTGTTTTAGTATTTATTGACTATATTATGGTGTATCCTAAGTCTAGGAAAGAAACATGCGTAGCAATTGAGAACTATTTTACAAACCCTCAGAGAGAAGAGGATGTAAACCAGGTTCGTTAAATGTGATTTTGATTAGAACAAATATCTTTTCTAGGTCACGTTGTATCAAGAACGGGTGTTAATTGGATTCTCCCAAAACAGAGGTTATAGAATAGTGGGAAAGACCCAAAACTGTTAAGAAGATTCGGAGTTTTGGATAATAAAGAGACTTTGGAATATGAAATACGCTTCGAATATAAGGATTGTAATTTGTATGTGCTTATGTTTTGAATGCGAGACTTAATTGGAATAAGGAAAAGGTTACATTATAATTGATGTACGAAATGAGACAAGTTTTAAAGTGTGATAAATTTTGAATACAGGTTATATTTTGGATAAGAGATGTATACGATGTATGAATACTTTTGGTATATCAAATGATTCAAATTAAGTGAATTAAACTGAGAGTGGTTGTGTCTAAAGGATAAATGAGAAATGCGATAAACTGCTTTCGACAGTAAATTGAATTTTGAACCTTTATGATTATATTTAGTTCATGTGGTCAGGTTTGATAACTAATTAAGGTATTTTAAAATACCTCTCCGCCTGAAAAACTTGATAGCGTCTAGAAATCTCTTAGTCCATGACTCGTAATTTACAACTGTAATATTTGCATTGAAGTTAAGGCACCACTACTTGTGTGGTGAGGGATTATAGATTTTTACTAATCATGAAAGTTTTAGTTATTAAATTTCACAAAAGGAATTAAACATAAGATAAATAAATGGCTAAAGCTGGTACCTCGAGTGAAATGAACTTCAGGATGGTGTCGTATAAAATGGTTAGGGAACGCACACTGTTGGAACATTCTATGAACCTCAAATTAGATGCAGTTCTTCTGATACTGATGGTTACTATACGGTAGATAACCTAAGATTTAAAAACTAGACTTGCCTGTCAGTGTAATGATAAGTACTATATTGATGTAGCTAATCAGATTTAGATGGGTACTACAATAGATTTTAGTATTGATACTGATGGTTTATTAAGGTTCAGAGATAGAATATGTATACCCGATGATTCACAGTTAAAAAAGATGATTCTATTAGAAGCTCATTCATCGAGATATACTTTGCAAACTAGAGAATGTAAGATGTATTAAAATCTCTTGAACGTATATTGGTAATCAGTATGATAAGAGATATAGTTGAATTTATCATTAAATGTTTCATATGTCAGCAGATTAAGGTAGAGCATTAGGAACTTATGGTGTTATTACAATCTTTACTTGTGACAATATGGAAATGGGAGCATATACTATTATGCATTTCATCACGGGTTAACTAAGAACCTGAAGGAATCATAAAGCCATATGGGTCATTGTAGATAGATTGATTAATTCATCCCGCTTTTAGCTATGAAATCGACTGATACTCTGAGTGCCTTGGCGGAATTGTACATACATGAAATTGTAAGGCTACGTGGTGTTCCAGTGATCATCATTGTTGATAGAGATTCCCAGTCAGCCATGGGAACCCAACTGAACTTCAGCACAACTTTCCATCCTCAAACCGATAGTTAGTCAAAAAGAACTATACAGACACATGAGGATATGTTGATAGCTTGTGCACTGGACTTTAAATGCTTCTGGAATGACCACTTGCCATTGATTGAATTCGCCTACAAATAAGAATTATCACTCGAGTATTAGAATGGCACCGTATAAAGCTTAGTGTGGTTGTGGGTGTCATTCTCTTATTGGATGAGAAAAAGTAAGTGATCGAAAGATATGCTCTTGATTTGGTAAAACAAACATTTGAGGATGTTCAGCTGATTTGTGAAAGTTGAGAACAACTCAAAGCATTTGAATTCATAGTAAGAGAATTAAGTTTCTAAAAGTTTCCTCCCTCCAAAGGCATAATGAGGTTCTAAAAGAAAGGCAACTTGAGTCCTCAATACATTAGATCATTTAAGAGCTTAGATTGAGTGGCAAACAAGGCCTATAGACTGGCATTGTTACCTGAGTTAGTAGGTATTCACAATTGTCACCCCCCACTTCAGGGTGTCCTTTATCCATACTTACGCCACTACGGTTGGGCTATGAGGCGATGCAATTACTAAAGTTCCTTGAATTTACAACGAAAATATTTAAAATTTAATTCACACTCCCAAGTGTGTAAATATACAAAATAAATTGTATAATAATATCTTTACATAACATCCCTATAAAACTGTTACATTTCTTAGGTATAACTGTGCGATACAAGATAATAGATACAAAATGCTCTTGTGTATACTGTTCTTATACCTTTTCAACCGATGGGAGCTGTCCAACGCAAAAAAGAGATCTAGAGACCACCGCTTTCCTACTTCTCAGTATCTGGAGGGGGAAAATAGTGGGGTGAGCAAACCACAACTCAATAAGGAAAAGAATGCTAGTAGGTAGATATCGTACTACCTACATAGCCCATGCATGTATAAACCAAAAAACCATGTTTTCGATATAAATGGAAATATTATACGAAAATGCATTTAAACATACATTTCTCATATGCACTTTCATGTAAATCATATATGTCATGCTTCCATTTTAAAACATGATTCATAAAACAATGCCCTCACGGCACAAGTGTTTAAATCAGAGATTTACCAAAACACAAAATCTCTTTACTTTCTCAATCATTTCTTTTCCTCAAATCTCTTTCTTTTCTGAGTTGTCTCTGTTTTCTCGAATTTTTGGGATAGGCATGGAATTTTCGGCAATCAAATATCCATGACATATGGCCATAGTTAGCGATCCCAGGCCTCACTGATCAGGTGTGCACAGGGCATCACTTCGCCTGAAGGGGGATGGGTCAGTCCTTCCCTCCGGCTCATCTCAATCAACCTCATCTCCTCATATGCTCACGGTATAAGGTACGCCATGTGTCATCTATGCGATACTCGTACTCACGTGCACCCAGTATGGTACATCGTATAACAATGGACAACTACACAGTACTACGTACGACCGTGGACCTAAGTCCATACTCCAACTCCGATGGACTTTTCATCCTGAACCATGTCTCATATACCCAGCGAGCAATCAATAGGACACACAGTCATCGCAAGGCTCCAGCATGGTACGATTTACCGTTAAGGCCCAGCCCGTTCCTAGGCTGTGACGCCTCGAAAATGCGAAAAATATGGGTAATTTTCCAACTTTTTACTCATCAAATCACAATTAAGGGTGCATTCCTGTGCAGTGTCATACATCATCATGCATATCTGTCAGACCCGGATTTTTGTAGCTTATTTCCTTATGATTCCTAAGTGTATGAACACTATGTAATTATAGTTGAATCATAAGAAGAGTATTTACTAACATGCAATCGACAATTTGATAAATTAAAAATGCATGTAAGCTACATAACAGCGAGATAAGGGTTAAGTTAATTCCCGAACGAGTGCAGGGGTAAAACGGTCAAATGACTGACATTCGGTATAATTTCGATAAGAGAATTTCATTAAAAATATGAAATTGAGGAATCTTGATCAAAATCGAGGAAAATATTTAATTTCGAGCCCAATTGATCAAGATATAAATTATTAGAATTTATCGGAATTTTTGCCTCGAAAAATGAGCCAAAAAATAGTGGAAAAATATACTGAATAGGTAAAAGCGGACTGATAAATTCATTTACGGATTAAATGAATTTAATATGATTTTTTAAGATATTTCTAGATATTTTTGGGATATTTATGGGATATTTATGGGATTTTTATTATTATTTTATAGTAAAATAATAATAAAAATAAATTAAAAAAAAAAGAAGGAAATCTGAAAGTTGAATCGGGGAGAGAGAAAAATTGGAGAGAAACGGAAGCAAGCCGACCCGAGGGAGAAGACCACCGGACGGCGAGCACCGGCCACCCCACGGGCAGGCAAGCGGTCGGAAAAGGAAGCCCGGCTCCGTGCGCACCCATCGGCACCGGTCACGATCTCCACCGACGCCGGACGCCGGCGAATCGAAGAGGAGAAGCCGCGGCGGAAAAGAAGAGATTCGGCGGCCACCGGCGGTGCTTGGTCCCGATCGAGCCCAGCCGAGTGTTGCCCAGGCTTAGCCGTGCCGAACTGCGGTGGTTATGCGTCGGGAACCGGCCGGAATACGTCGGCACGACCAAATGATGCCTGAACCGGTCAGCGGTTCAGGGGAGAAGGTTCTGTGCTGAACCGGACCGGACCGGTTCAGCCAAGGAGAAAAGGGGAAAAAGAGGAAAAAAAGAAAGAAAAAGGAAAAGGAAAATTTTCGGGATTTCACCGGACTTCGGGTAAGTCGATACGAGGTCAAAAGTGACCGATTTGATTTTCGATGAATTTATTTAAATTATATTTAATCGGAAATTGACCCGGAGTTAAATATAATAAATTGTGCAGTTCGACGATAAATTTCAAACGGAAGCCCGATCGAACTTCGATTTGCGTACCATCGCATATTCTCGGGTAAGTAAAGTTCATTTACGATAAATTATGTGATTATTGCGTATTTAAGATTTATTTTACGCATTTCGGATTTAATTCCGTATTTAGTGAATTATAATTGGAATTTTGAATTAAATGTCGTAAATGATATACGGGCTATCCAAAGAGCTTGGAATAAAGCCCAATGGGCATTGATAGGCCTAATGAGTCGATAGACCCTGATGAAGGGAAATAATAAGTGGAAAACGGGATTAATACGGATTAAGGCCCATTAAGGATTTTAAGGCCCATTAAGGGAAATTAAACTGTATTAATGTGTAATACAGTAGGAAAATGATAATTAACCTGAGGAATGGTTATTTACAGCTCCGGAGTTTACATCGAGAGCTGATCGGACTGCGGGATTTAGCAGCACCGAGGAAGTGAGGTCACTTGACGTGATCCGAGGTAAGGGACTTTTGCGAGTAGTTAGAGATACCTACACATATTTTCAACTGCTTCTGCATTCACTTAAAAACTCTGAGGGTCAGAGAAAGTGAATAATAATTATTGCGACCCGATAGTGGCAAATTACGATTTTACCCCTAGTTAGTCAAAAAGTCAACTTTTGTGAGAAGTTGCAAAAAGCATGGAAAATGCTATTGTGAGTGTTTAATTGTTATTAGCATGAAAATAAATAGATGGGCTAATGATTTTAAGGTTGATATGACTTAAGCACACTTTGAGTGCTGATTTTGATGTTTTATAAACAATCCCTTTTTAAATAGCCATCTATCATATTATGTGAGAATGAATCGTGCTAGAGCACAGCTCGCACTGGGATTCATGTGTTTTTCCACATAATATTAGTGCTAGATTTGATACGCACTAGATTTTCATGACATGCATGATAGAGTACTGGAGTTTTACTCGTACTCAGCTTTGAATAATATATGCATGACAGAGTGCTAGAGTGTGGCTCATACTCGATTCTTCATGGTTTATACATGACATAGTACTGGGAGCTATTGCTCGTACTTGATTTTGATATTGTGCATAGCATAGTACTGGGAGCTATTGCTCGTACTTGATTTAATACATAAACTATGCATTGACCTAGTTGCTAGAGAGTGCTCGCACTAGAGTCGAGTTTTATGATGTGAAACAGTGTTGAGCGGAGTGACGACTGTGAGTCGCACTCAAGACGCACACTGTATGTGATATGTAATACATGTTGAAACCCATGCTTGAGACCTTGCGTGACTGTGTGTCATAGCTAGAGAGGATATCCGCATGAGGTTGGTATAGACGTGGTATGATATTTCCACAGGCACGAGGGCTAAGACCTATGTTAGGCACCCTGACTGTGATGTTGATGAGTTCCACGGGAGTGAGAGCTAAGTCCTATGGTAGGCACTCTGGCCGTGAGAACGGGTCCACGGGGGTACTTTGTATCGTGTCTGAGTGGCATGAGGTACGCTGTACCGTGTGTTACGTAGTTGGCGGTTGACATTGGACTGACCATCCTCCCGTTACAGCAGTGAGGCCCCGCACATCTAGATCTATGTGGCTTGGGATCACTTTCTTTTCGGATATGATCATAATCCAGGATACTATTTGCATAAACCACAGAGTCTCACATGTTATATCACATTGATTAACTTCTTTAAACTGCGGACAGACCTGAGGGATGGGTCGGACTCCGATTTGTGTTGTGAATCATTTGATGCCATATTTATATGTGATTTAAATATACATGGCATGATTTACATAAAGGCATGATTTATATATAAATGCATTGTGTTGCACTACATGCCTACTTTTGAGAAATAAAGCATGATTTCTGTACATGGGATTTATTCTGTACAAGTACATATATATTATATTTCAAGACATGCTTTTAAAGTGAGTTAAGGAAATAATGTTTTCAATGCATAGCACTATTTTGAGTAGATAGTGTGGATATCTACTTGCTTGCCTGATTTCCTTACTGAGCGCGTTATGCTCACCCCCTTTTCTTTACATCTCTCTACAGAGCGTCAGTAGATCGAGAGTTATCGTGGGAGAGTGTCCCAGAGTCCACTACTAGTTCCTATCGATTCATCAGGTATACTTATTATGTACAGTTGTGTATCTAAACATAGAAACAGCACAGTGATGTATACGTTATATATTATGGGGAATGTAATCGTATTAGATTTTATAAAATCTTACATGTATAATAAAAGCAACTACAGTCAGACTTAATATATTAACATGTATGTATGAGAATGGATATTATGGTAAGTGAAGACTCTGACATCGAATCACAGCCCAACCAGTGAAGAGAGGAAAAGGTAGGTTAAAAATGCGAAAAATTTATTGTGGTTTTTGGTTAAAGTCAAGGATTGAAACTGGGATCCTGACAGGATGGTATCAGAGCAGAAGTTGGCCTGATGTGAGTCGGTGTTAGAAAATAGGAAAGTGTACATCCCCATAGTACTGTGCTGTGTTTAGATATAACTGTGTATACCGGATAGGAGATGGACTAATTCATTATTATAAATGCAGGGACTTTGCCTATATGGCAAATACGCGTAGTGGTAGAGGTATGAGAGGTAGGGCTCGAGGCCGAGGGGAGAGACCCGAGGGACGAGCCGCTGCCAGGCCATTACCTACGCATGAGACAGCAGGTGCTACTGAGGCACCTGATTGTGCTGAGACGCGCTTCACGAGATTAGAGCGTGGTCTCGAGACTATTATTGAGATACTGGCACAGACGATGCCAGGTAGGCAGAGACAGGAGGCAGGAGCTGCTACTGGAGAGGCAGTTGCCCCTGATACACCTACGCAGACAGCTGATGCACAGAGGACAGTAGATACTCCTATACCCCCACCGGTTTCGGGTGGTAGTGGATTAGGATATGGATGTGACTTGCATCGGTTGAGGGAGTTCCAGAAGTTCAGACCTCCATCATTTAGTGGGGTCAAGAACCCCGTAGCTGCGGAGGAGTGGTTGGCAGAGCTAGAGAAGCTCTATGGATACTTCGAGTGCACGACCTCGGAGATGGTCGCGTTTGCTACGTTCCTACTGAAGGGAGCCGCAGAACATTGGTGGAAGTCCACCAGACCTATATTGAGATCCCGACATACGGATATCACTTGGGATACATTTCAGGAGGCCTTTAGGAGGCAGTTTATTCCTGACACCGCACAGCGGAAGTTACATGCAGAGTTTTTGAGACTCAACCAGGGGAGTTTATCGGTGGACGAGTATGAGACTCGATTCCTATCCCTAGGAAGATACGACCCGGATACTATGTATAGTGAGACCAGGAAGGTCCACAGGTTTATCGACGGGTTGAGACCGGTGCTACGGTCCAAGTTGGTTCCGCTGGACATAGTGACCTATGAGGAGGCAGTGCGCAGGGCGCAACTATGTGAGCAGGACTATGAGAGGAATGCTTCCGAGTTTGGGAAGTTTAGTCGTAGCCAAGACTTGCAGAAGAAGAGGCCGGCTAGAGATTTTAGTTATCGAGGGGGGAAGAAACCCTTCGGTAAGAGATCACGGATAGAGGGGACACGAGATAGATATGTTAGATCTCCTGCTTATCCGACTGCAGCCCCAGCGAAGGGCATTATGATAGGAGGACCGAGACCTGCTGCAGATTAGTGCAGAAGATGCGACAGATTTCATGGAGATTGGCCGTGTTCACAGGGTGCTATAGTATGTTTCCGATGTGGGAAACAGGGGCATCTGGCTAGAGATTGCCCATTGCCGTATGCGACTGCACCACAGAGGGGCAGGGAGTTTGATAGAACCCCAGCTGGTACGTCTACTCAGAGAGGTAGAGCCACGGCAGAGGAGAAGGGGAAACAAGTGATGGGTCAAGGGCGAGTACATGCTTTGGACCAGGGGACAGCTGATGCTTCATCGGATGTGATTCGAGGTAACATCCTGATTTATGATATTGAAGCATATGTTTTAATTGATCCTGGTGCCACGCATTCTTTTGTATCGCCTTCATTTGCATGTAAATTAGAGAGACATGTAGAGCGTACACATTTATGTATGATGATGTTAATCAGTACGCCTATGGATAGTAGTCAAGTTGTAGAATATGTATATAATGACTGCAAGTTGAGAGTAGGGGATAAGGAGATGACAGCCAATCTAATATTACTAAGCATGAGTGACTTTGATATAATATTAGGAATGGATTGGCTATCTGCAAACCATGCTGTTTTAGACTGCTATGCTAAGACAGTTATGTTTCCTAACCCTACTAGATATGTTGTAAAGTTTAATAAAGATAAATGAAAGGAGTAGATATGATTATTACATGACTTCTGATTTAGAAAACCTTCAACATATCAAGGTTTCATTGCGTACGTGGTAGATATGGATAAGGCACATCCGGAGTTGGCAGATATCACTGTGGTCAGTGAGTACTCAGATGTTTTCCTGGATGAATTGCCAGGGTTACCACCAGACAGAGAGATGGAGTTCTGTATAGATCTGGTACCTGGTACGGAGCCTATTTCGAGACCACCATATCGCATGGCCTTAGTTGAGCTGGAGGAGCTCAAGAGACAGTTACAGGAGCTGTTGGATAGGGGCTTTGTACGACCGAGTGTTTCACCTTGGGGAGCACCGGTTCTGTTTGTGAGGAAGAAGGATGGGAGCCTCCGATTGTGTATAGACTACCGATTGTTGAATAAGGCCACCATCAAGAATAGGTACCCCCTTCCACGCATTGACGACTTGCTAGATCAGCTACAGGGAGCACAGGTCTTTTCCAAGATTGACCTAAGGTCTGGGTATCATCAGCTGAAGGTTCGGAGTGGAGATGTACCCAAGACAGCATTTCGTACCCGATATGGCCATTATGAATTCTTGGTCATGCCATTCGGATTGACGAATGCTCCAGCTGCTTTCATGGCTTTGATGAATGATGTGTTCAAGCCATACTTGGACCAGTTCGTTATCGTCTTCATCGATGACATATTGGTGTATTCGAGATCCAAGGAGGAGCATGAGGAGCACCTCAGGATCGTGTTGCAGACGTTACGGGAGCATGAGTTATATGCTAAGCTCAGCAAGTGTGACTTTTGGTTGTCACAGATCTCGTTTTTGGGACATGTTATATCGAGAGATGGTGTATCAGTTGATCCATCTAAGATAGAGGCTGTAGTTCAGTGGGAACAGCCGAGGACAGTCACCGAGATCAGGAGTTTTTTGGGTTTAGCTGGATACTATCGGAGATTCGTTGAGGGATTTTCGAAGTTGGCTGCTCCGTTGACACGTCTTACTCGGAAGAGTGCACCGTTCATATGGAACGAGGATTGTGAGAAGAGTTTTGAGGAGTTGAAGCGTCGATTGACCACCGCTCCGATTCTCACTATCCCTACCAGCTCAGGAGGATTTGCAGTATATACCGATGCTTCGCATCAGGGACTGGGCTGCGTATTGATGCAGGATGGGAAGGTAGTTGCTTATGGATCCAGATAGTTGAAGGATCATGAGAAAAACTATCCGACCCATGATTTGGAGGTAGCTGCAGTAGTGTTTGCGTTGAAGGTATGGCGCTACTACTTATACGGCGAGAAGTTCCAGATATTTACCGACCACAAGAGCCTCAAGTATCTGTTCTCGCAGAAGGAGCTGAACATGAGACAGAGAAGATGGCTAGAGCTTCTGAAGGACTACGATTGTGAGATACTTTATCATCCGGGTAAGGCTAACGTTGTAGCCGATGCCTTGAGCAGGAAGAGCCTGGGGATGGTATCGTATATGATGGTTAGGGAGCATGATTTGCTAGAGCAATTTACCAGCCTCAGTTTGGGAGTCGTGCCTTCTGACATGGATACAGGCTATGTGATAGCTAGTCTACGCTTGGAGCCGGACCTGTTGGACAGGATTAGAGTGGCTCAGCAGACTGACCCATTTTGTATGGATGTTAGTAGTTAGATGCAGAAAGGCACCGTGACTGATTTTGAGATGAGTTCTGATGGACTACTGAGGTTCAGAGGCAGATTGTGTGTTCCCGAGGATCCAGGACTTAGGAGATTGATAATGGCGGAAGCTCATTGGTCGAGGTATACGTTGCATCCGGGGAGTAACAAGATGTATCAGAACCTCCGGAGGGTATACTGGTGGTTGGGCATGAAGAGAGATGTAGCAGACTTCGTGGCAAAGTGTCTCGTATGTCAGCAGGTGAAGGTAGAGCATCAGAAACCTGCAGGATTGTTGCAGCCTCTACCTATACCGACATGGAAATAGGAGCACATCACCATGGATTTCGTGATGGGTTTACCGAGGACCCGCAGGAATCACGATGCTATATGGGTGATCGTTGATAGACTGACGAAGTCAGCCCACTTCCTAGCCATGAGAGCTACCGATACTCTGAGTTCGTTAGCAGAACTGTACGTACGCGAGGTAGTGAGGTTACACGGTGTACCAGTGAGCATAGTCTCAGATAGGGATTCCCGCTTCACATCCCACTTTTGGGGACATTTTCAGGAAGCTATGGGAACCCAGTTGAGTTTGAGCACCGCTTTCCATCCTCAGACAGATGGTCAGTCAGAGAGGACTATACAGACTCTGGAGGACATGTTGAGAGCATGTGTGCTAGACTATCGAGGCTCCTGGGATGACCACCTACCACTAGCCGAGTTCGCCTACAACAACAGTTATCATTCGAGTATCGGGATGGCACTGTATGAGGCTTTGTATGGCCGTAGATGTCGTTCCCCCATTAGATGGGAAGAAGTGGGTGACCGTATGATTTTCGCTCCTGACTTGGTTACGCAAGCATCTGAGGATGTCCGCTTGATAGTAGAGAAACTGAGGACCGCTCAGAACAGACAAAAGAGTTACGCTAACAGGAGACGTAGGCCACTAGAGTTTGCAGTTGGTGAGTCCGTATTTTTGAGAGTTTCTCCTTCCAAGGGCATAGCGAGATTTGGGAAGAGAGGGAAACTAAATCCTCGCTACATTGGACCCTTTGAGATACTTGATCGAGTGGGAGATAAGGCGTATAGGTTGGCATTGCCACCGGACTTATCAGGTGTCCACAACGTCTTCCACATATCGATGCTTCGGAAGTATCACCCGGATCCATCACATGTGATTAGTTACGAGCCTTTGGAGCTCCGAGAGGACTTGTCATATGTAGAGAGACCGATTCGGATATTGGATAAGAAGGAGAAGGTATTGAGATCGAAGACCATCGGATTAGTGAAGATTCTCTGGCAGCATCATACTTCAGAGGAAGCTACTTGGGAGCTAAAGAGTCTGATGCGAGAGAAGTACCCTCACCTATTTGAGGACTGACTTGGTTCTAATTTGGAGGACCAAATTTTCTGAGTGGGGGAGGATTGTCAGACCCGGATTTTTGTAGCTTATTTCCTTATGATTCCTAAGTGTATGAACACTATGTAATTATAGTTGAATCATAAGAAGAGTATTTACTAACATGCAATCGACAATTTGATAAATTAAAAATGCATGTAAGCTACATAACAGCGAGATAAGGGTTAAGTTAATTCCCGAACGAGTGCAGGGGTAAAACGGTCAAATGACTGACATTCGGTATAATTTCGATAAGAGAATTTCATTAAAAATATGAAATTGAGGAATCTTGATCAAAATCGAGGAAAATATTTAATTTCGAGCCCAATTGATCAAGATATAAATTATTAGAATTTATCGGAATTTTCGCCTCGAAAAATGAGCCCAAAAATAGTGGAAAAATATACCGAATAGGTAAAAGCGGACTGATAAATTCATTTACGGATTAAATGAATTTAATATGATTTTTTAAGATATTTCTAGATATTTTTGGGATATTTATGGGATATTTATGGGATTTTTATTATTATTTTATAGTAAAATAATAATAAAAATAAATTATATAAAAAAAAAAGAAGGAAATCTGAAAGTTGAATCGGGGAGAGAGAAAAATTGGAGAGAAACGGAAGCAAGACGACCCGAGGGAGAAGACCACCGGACGGCGAGCACCGGCCACCCCACGGGCAGGCAAGCGGTCGGAAAAGGAAGCCCGGCACCGTGCGCACCCATCGGCACCGGTCACGATCTCCACCGACGCCGGACGCCGGCGAATCGAAGAGGAGAAGCCACGGCGGAAAAGAAGAGATTCGGCGGCCACAGGCGGTGCTTGGTCCCGATCGAGCCCAGCCGAGTGTTGCCCAGGCTTAGCCGCGCCGAACTGCGGTGGTTATGCATCGGGAACCGGCCGAAATACGCCGGCACGACCAAATGATGCCTGAACCGGTCGGCGGTTCAGGGGAGAAGGTTCTGTGCTGAACCGGACCGGACCGGTTCAGCCAAGGAGAAAAGGGGAAAAAGAGGAAAAAAAGAAAGAAAAAGGAAAAGGAAAATTTTTGGGATTTCACCGGACTTCGGGTAAGTCGATACGAGGTCAAAAGTGACCGATTTGATTTCCGATGAATTTATTTAAATTATATTTAATCGAAAATTGACCCGGAGTTAAATATAATAAATTGTGCAGTTCGACGATAAATTCCGAACGAAAGCCCGATCGAACTTCGATTTGCGTACCATCGCATATTCTCGGGTAAGTAAAGTTCATTTACGATAAATTATGTGATTATTGCGTATTTAAGATTTATTTTACGCATTTCGGATTTAATTCCGTATTTAGTGAATTATAATTGGAATTTTGAATTAAATGTCGTAAATGATATACGGGCTATCCAAAGAGCTTGGAATAAAGCCCAATGGGCATTGATAGGCCTAATGAGTCGATAGACCCTGATGAAGGGAAATAATAAGTGGAAAACGGGCTTAATACGGATTAAGGCCCATTAAGGATTTTAAGGCCCATTAAGGGAAATTAAACTGTATTAATGTGTAATACAGTAGGAAAATGATAATTAACCTGAGGAATGGTTATTTACAGCTCCGGAGTTTACATCGAGAGCTGATCGGACTGCGGGATTTAGCAGCACCGAGGAAGTGAGGTCACTTGACGTGATCCGAGGTAAGGGACTTTTGCGAGCAGTTAGAGATACCTGCACGTATTTTCAACTGCTTCTGCATTCACTTAAAAACTCTGAGGGTCAGAGAAAGTGAATAATAATTATTGCGACCCGATAGTGGCAAATTACGATTTTGCCCCTAGTTAGTCAAAAAGTCAACTTTTGTGAGAAGTTGCAAAAAGCATGGAAAATGCTATTGTGAGTGTTTAATTGTTATTAGCATGAAAATAAATAGATGGGCTAATGATTTTAAGGTTGATATGACTTAAGCACACTTTGAGTGCTGATTTTGATGTTTTATAAACAATCCCTTTTTAAATAGCCATCTATCATATTATGTGAGAATGAATCGTGCTAGAGCACAGCTCGCACTGGGATTCATGTGTTTTTCCACATAATATTAGTGCTAGATTTGATACGCACTAGATTTTCATGACATGCATGATAGAGTACTGGAGTTTTACTCGTACTCAGCTTTGAATAATATATGCATGACAGAGTGCTAGAGCGTGGTTCGTACTCGATTCTTCATGGTTTATACATGACATAGTACTGGGAGCTATTGCTCGTACTTGATTTTGATATTGTGCATAGCATAGTACTGGGAGCTATTGCTCGTACTTGATTTAATACATAAACTATGCATTGACCTAGTTGCTAGAGAGTGCTCGCACTAGAGTCGAGTTTTATGATGTGAAACAGTGTTGAGCGGAGTGACGACTGTGAGTCGCACTCAAGACGCACACTGTATGTGATATGTAATACATGTTGAAACCCATGCTTGAGACCTTGCGTGACTGTGTGTCATAGCTAGAGAGGATATCCGCATGAGGTTGGTATAGACGTGGTATGATATTTCCACAGGCACGAGGGCTAAGACCTATGTTAGGCACCCTGACTGTGATGTTGATGAGTTCCACGGGAGTGAGAGCTAAGTCCTATGGTAGGCACTCTGGCCGTGAGAACGGGTCCACGGGGGTACTTTGTATCGTGTCTGAGTGGCACGAGGTACGCTGTACCGTGTGTTACGTAGCTGGCGGTTGACATTGGACTGACCATCCTCCCGTTACAGCAGTGAGGCCCCGCACATCTAGATCTATGTGGCTTGGGATCACTTTCTTTTCGGATATGATCATAATCCAGGATACTATTTGCATAAACCACAGAGTCTCACATGTTATATCACATTGATTAACTTCTTTAAACTGCGGACAGACCTGAGGGATGGGTCGGACTCCGATTTGTGTTGTGAATCATTTGATGCCATATTTATATGTGATTTAAATATACATGGCATGATTTACATAAAGGCATGATTTATATATAAATGCATTGTGTTGCACTACATGCCTACTTTTGAGAAATAAAGCATGATTTCTGTACATGGGATTTATTCTGTACAAGTACATATATATTATATTTCAAGACATGCTTTTAAAGTGAGTTAAGGAAATAATGTTTTCAAGGCATAGCACTATTTTGAGTAGATAGTGTGGATATCTACTTGCTTGCCTGATTTCCTTACTGAGCGCGTTATGCTCACCCCCTTTTCTTTACATCTCTCTACAGAGCGTCAGTAGATCGAGAGTTATCGTGGGAGAGTGTCCCAGAGTCCACTACTAGTTCCTATCGATTCATCAGGTATACTTATTATGTACAGTTGTGTATCTAAACATAGAAACAGCACAGTGATGTATACGTTATATATTATGGGGAATGTAATCGTATTAGATTTTATAAAATCTTACATGTATAATAAAAGCAACTACTGTCAGACTTAATATATTGACATGTATGTATGAGAATGGATATTATGGTAAGTGAAGACTCTGACATCGAATCACAGCCCAACCAGTGAAGAGAGGAAAGGTAAGTTAAAAATGCGAAAAATTTATTGTGGTTTTTGGTTAAAGTCAAGGATTGAAACTGGGGTCCTGACAATATCATACCTCAGGATCTCATCATTAGATAGTATATATCATATCATATACATTACTCAATCTCAAGTTAATTAATCCTACTACATCCCATACAATGTCATACATCAAGTGTCTGTAATTACAATAATTGTCTGGGTACATGAAAAGATAAATGATCCCTCAAAATACAATATATGGCTTGGAGCTTAAGTCCTCCACTAGCCACTACTCTGTACATCGCAGGGAAACCCTTTTCACTTGAAGAAATCTGGGGGGAAAAGAAAACAGGGTGAGCTTCTAAATCGCTCAGTAAGGGGGGTAAGGGACTCATTATATAAACCATAATGCACATCACAAAATATTTATTTGTATGTGAAACTCAGTATACTCTTTTGAAAACCATAACATGAAAGTTCTCAAAACAACATTCTCATATCTCAAAATCATGTGGAAACATGAAGTAAAAGGCTCAGTATAGAGCAGTAACAAGCATGTGAAAACAATGCAATCATTGCTTTCTCCATAAACGTGATAAAATTAATGTAATAATAATGCATGTGGCGCAGCCACCCAACACACGTGGCATAGCAACTGATTTTGATTTACACGTGGCACAGCTACAGAATAGGGTTTCACGTGGCAACAGCCACCAAATATACGTGGCACAGCCACAAAATGGGGAATCTCATGTGGCAACAGCCACCAAATATACGTGGCACAGCCACAGAATGGGGAATCTCACATGGCAACAGCCACCAAATATATGTGGCACAGCCAAAGAATGGGGAATCTCACGTTACTAGAACAGAGAAAAATCAGACTTACATGCTACCGAGCAATGCTCGGTGTGTACTCAAAATTACACACCTAAGTCTTTATCAATAGCCATTATCATATAAAACTGGTTTGCCTTCACGTAGAACTCATAGTGGTTTCTTTCTCATAAAACTCATTTAAAACCGTTTTGTACTCAACACAAAACATATTAAAACCGAGTCCCAACCGGTAAAACACGCACACATTTCTCAAATCTCAATATTGCCTTAACGTAGAGCCCAATTCATTTCTCACACAAACTTAACGGTTTATAAAGCAGTTTCACAAGTAGCTTATAAACTCATAAAAACATTGGGCTCCAATCGGCTATAAAAAACGTGTGTATTCTCATCAAAACATAACACCTCAAACATGCTTGTTTTATAAATCACAAATCATGCTATTATAGTTCACAAATCACATACACAAATGGTTTAGTTTCCCTTACCTCTTTGCACCTCGTATAGTGCAATCGTTTCCCCCTTGTCACGCACTAGTCTTGCATTCCACTCTAGAACTCCGGAGCTGCCCAAACGATGTTAAAACATCAATACACATCATCACAGTAACCTCAATTCTCAAAATCGAGCATAATTGCTCAAAACACCTCAACTCTCTCAATTCTCATAACTCTATCACAAACCACAATCTCATTCACAACATCTCAAATTCTACATTTCTCATGCCATAATATCTATACTAATTCACCACATTGTCTAAATTTCCATTTATAGCTAAAAATTTCCAAAATTACCAAAATTGTCAAATATCATCATCGCTCTAACAACATTGTAATTTTATCAATCCCTAATCATTTTCCACCTATTTCAACGCAATGCCTACAGCCATTATCACTAAAATCATCTCAGTATCAAGATCAAGGTTTAGAAATTACCCAAAACTTATGGAGAGCTTATCTCTTGCCTCGATTCAATCCGTCTTCCGATTTCCAAGTATGTTGTTCTCCCTTTGATGAGGAACAACTTTCCTTCTTGCTACAACCTCTGATTTGGATGGAAATGGGTGCTTTGGATGAGTGAGAAAGCTAGCGCTCGAGTGAAAATGGGGTTTTGAAGAGAGAGAAAATTAAATTGCAGGGGAAAGCAGGGGTTCCTTATATAGACGGAGGGTAGGAGATCGATCTGGCTCTAGATAAGATCGATCTAAATTTGAATTTGGGGATGATTTGGGGTAATTTTATGCCTAGGAGATCGATCTGTCGAGGGGTGAGATCGGTCTCTTAATGGCTTTATGAGATTGATCTGCTCCTTGAGGAGATCGATCTTCTCCCAAACAGAAGCATTTTGAGATCGATCCTTTCCTTATGAGATCGATCTATTCATTACAGAATCATAAGGAGATCGGTCCTCTACCATTGGAGATCGATCTGCTCCTTAAATTCCTCCTTCGTTGTCATTTTAACTCACCAGATCGATCTCTCCTTCTACAAGATCGATCTGACCTCTTAGTTTCACACTTATGTTAAACACTTACATATAAATCTCCAATACAATTTCCACAATCCACTTAGCTCAATAAATTACACTTCAAGTTCTTATTACATCATTAACATATGTCTGAAATTCTCAGATCTCACATCTTCCCTACCTTAAAAGAATTTGGTCCTCCAAATTCAACTCAACTAGTCAAATAGATGGGGGTATTTCTCCTTCATGAGATTCTCTAGTTCCCACGTTGCCTCTTCAGTTGAGTGATGTTTCCATAAAACCTTCACTAATGGGATGCTCTTTATTCTAAGTACCTTCTCCTTTCTATCGAGAATCCAGACGGGTTCCTCAGTGTAGCTCATGTCCTCTTGTATGTCCATCTCGTCATACTCTATGACATGAGAAGGGTCCGGGTGGTACTTCCTCAACATAGACACATGAAAGACGTTGTGTATTTCGAACATCTGTGGGGGTAATGCCAATCTGTAGGCTACCTCTCCCACTCTCTCAAGAATCTCGAATGGTCCTATGTATCGAGGACTCAATTTCCCTTTCTTCCCAAGTCGTATGATACCCTTACTCGGTGATATTTTCAGAAATACTGCATCACCGACATCAAACTTGAGTGGTCATCTACGCACATCCGCGTAGCTTTTCTGTCTACTCTGTTCAGCCCGTAACCTCTCACATATGAGTTTCACACTCTGTACAGCTTGCTCAACAAGCTCGGGAACATTTATCTTTCTGTCACCGACTTCTTCCCAAGCTACTGGGGATCTACACCTCCTACCATATAAAGTCTCAAAAGGTGTCATTCTAATACTCGCATGATAGCTGTTATTGTATGCAAACTCTGCTAGGGGCAGGTGATCATCCCATGATCCATTAAAATCCATCGTACACACCCTCAACATATCCTCTAGGGTCTGAATAGTCCTCTTTGACTGACCATCTGTCTGAGGATGATAGGCGGTACTAAAACTCAATCGAGATCCCATGGACTTCTGAAACTAGGTCCAAAATCTGGAAGTAAAGAATCTCTATTAGAAGTAATATTCACTGGAGCCCCATGTAATCTAGCTATCTCGCTGACATACAGCTCGGCTAAGGCATCCATAATATCTGTGCTCTTGATGGCAAGGAAGTGGGCACTCTTGGTCAATCTATCCACTATAACCCATATAGCGTCACGACCTCTTCGGGTCCTCGGTAAACCCATAATA
Source organism: Firmiana major (assembly GCA_033439115.1). Taxonomy (NCBI): domain Eukaryota; kingdom Viridiplantae; phylum Streptophyta; class Magnoliopsida; order Malvales; family Malvaceae; genus Firmiana; species Firmiana major. The sequence continues at coordinate 66,100,277 of CM065907.1, read as the reverse complement.
AAGTCCATGGTGACATGCTCCCATTTCCATGTAGGTACAGGTAAAGGCTGTAGTAGTCCTCCGGGCTTCCTATGCTCAGCTTTCACTTGCTGGCACACTAAACATTTGGCCACATACTCTGCCACATCTCGCTTCATACCACTCCACCAGTACACCTTTCTCAAGTCTCGATACATCTTAGTGCTCCCTGGGTGCATGGTGTATCACGAGCAGTGGGATTCTCTCAGTAACTATCTCTTCAGGGTATCATCGTCCGGTACACAAATCCGTCCTCTGAACCTCAATAATCCATCCTCACTGATGGTGAGATTCGACTGCGAAGTCTGTTCAGCTTGGCTAACCATATCCATCAACCTTTGATCACTGTGCTGCCCAGTTCTAATCTGATCCATAATCATGGGCTCTATTCGTAAACTAGCCAAAAATCCAGTCTCTACCTCTTTAACTCTGATTCAGAGTTCGACGAACTGCTCCAGTAAATCCCATTCCCTGATCATCATAGCAAATATCATACTCTTCCTGCTCAGGGCATCAGCAACTACGTTCGCCTTGCCCGGATGGTATAAAATCTCGCAGTCATAATCCTTAAGGAGTTTCATCTATCTCATTTGTCTCATGTTTAACTCTTTCTGATCAAAGAGATATCTCAAACTCTTGTGATCAGTGAAGATCTGGAATCTTTCCCCATATAAGTAGTGTCATCAGATCTTCAAGGCAAATACCATAGCAGCTAACTCCAGATCATGCATGGGGTAATTCCGCTCATGGTCTTTCAATTGTCGCGATCCATATGCGACCACTTTTTCGTGCTGCATAAGCACACACCCCAATCCTTGATGAGAAGCATCACTATACATCGAAAATCCCCCTGATCCCTCAGGGATAGTTGACACAGGTGTCGCTATTAATCTCCTCTTTAACTCCTGAAAACTGAGCTCACACTGATCAGTCCATATGAACGGAGTCTCCTTGCGCGTGAGCTTAGTCAAAGGGGCGACAATCCTGGAAAATCCTTCCAGAAATCTTCTGTAATACCCTGCTAAACCAAAGAAGCTTCGCACCTCTGTAACTGTCTTCGGTCTTTCCCAATTAAGCACAACCTCTATTTTACTTGGATCCACTGATACTCCTTCCTCTGAGACTATATGACCAAGGAAAGCTATCTGATCCAGCCAAAACTCAACTTACTAAGCTTTCCATATAATTGTTTATCTCGGAGTATCTGAAGTACTAACCGCAAGTGTTGTGCATGCTCCTCGTACGACCGAGAGTATACTAGGATATCATCAATAAAGACTATCACAAACCTATCTAGATAGTCTCTGAACACCTCGTTCATTAATCTCATAAAAGCTGCAGGGGCGTTCGTTAATCCAAAGGACATCACTAGAAATTCATAATGGCCATACCTCGTCCTGAAGGCCGTCTTTGGAATATCTTCTTCCTTTATCCTCAATTGGTGATAGCCCGATCTCAAATCAATCTTAGAAAAGTCTGAGGCCCCTCTCAGCTGATCAAGTAGATCATCAATCTTGGGTAATGGGTATTTATTCTTCACCGTGGCTTTATTTAACAACAGGTAGTCTACGCATAATCTGAGACTACCATCCTTCTTCTTAACAAATAAAACTGGTGCTCCCCACAGTGAAACACTAGGTCTAATGAACCCTTGATCCAATAACTCCTGTAGTTGTTTCTTCAATTCCTCAAGTTCCACTAATGCCATCCTGTAGGGAGGTTTAGAGATCGGCTGAGTATCTGGTACCAGATCAATGGTAAACTCCAGCTCTCTCTCTGGTGGCAAACCTGGTGACTAATTTGGAAAAACATCCAAAAATTCACACACCACAGGTATATCCTCAATCCTCGGATGTTCCCGATCATCATCTGAGATGAGTGTTTCATAACCTTCACATAAACAATCATGTTTAGTACTCTCCAAAATAATATTAAAATTCTCAAATTGCTTACAAAATTCCATACGTCTATTTACTCAATATTTCAAACGTACATTGTAAGGTTCAGGTAGGGAGAAAGTTACAATCTTAGTGTAGCAGTCTAAACTCACTCGATTGGTTGCCAACCAATCCATCCCCAGAATTACATCAAACCCATGTATATTCAACATGATTAAATCTGCTAACATCACTCTATCTCCCACCTTTATTTCACATCCTCTACAGATTAACTCAGTCCTCTGGGATTCACGCATAGGGGTATTTACATGTAGCATATATTCTAGAGGTTCAAGCTTCAAGTTTAATCTACATGCAAAATGCTCAGAAATGAACGAATGCGTGGATCCTGGATCAATTAACACATGAGCCTTATAATCACAGACAGAGAGTGTACCTCTTATAGTTTCTGCAGAAGTGTCTGCGCTCTCTTTATCTAGGACAAACACACGTCCCTGTGTAACAGGCTTCTTCCCTTTTTCTGCAGCAGTGGCCCGTCTCTGGGGGTTCACCCTCTGAGGCTGTTGTCTAGTGGGCTCCGGAACATGTGGTTTCTAAGGTTGAGGGCAATCCTTCACCATGTGACCCATGTCTCCACATCTAAAACATCCATGGATTAACCCAGTATAACTTCCCTCATGCATTCGGCCACAATTTCTGCAAACCCTTATCTCAGGCTTGACATCTCGAGGGGTTTCCCTAATGTTAGGATAAACTCTGGGTCTTTCTAATCTGCCCATCTGCGCCTCAATCCTTCCTCAATCCTTCCTCTTCTAAAGGAACCTCTCCAAGCATCCGCTTGGAAAATCGCTGGCCTCTTGCCCTTATCTCTATTCACCTCTCTGAGCTCATTCTGGGATTGTACCATTTCGATTCCCCTCTCAATCTCTTGTGCTCGTCTCAGAGCATCTCCAAACTCAGTAATACATAGTCCTATCAATCTATCTCTGATGATGGGCTTCAATCCATATACAAATCTCTCAGTACGGAGCTCTTCGTTCTTAAAGGTCTCTAGGTCATATCTCAATCGCACGGTGAATTGGCTCTCATAGTCATCCACAGACATATCACCCTGTACCAAACTCAAAAACTCAGCCTATTTCTTCCTCTGGGCGGCTCGTGGTACATATTGGGTCCTAAAGGCTCCTGAAACTCTTCCCAACCAATCACATCCTGGCGGGACATCAAAATACCCTGGGTGGTACCCCACTAATCTCGAGCTCTCCCTTTCAACATATAGGTACTCATACTGACCCTCTCAGCATCGCTGCACCCCAGATAATCTAATATAATCCTCAACTCCATCAGCCACTCCTGAGCCTCTGTAGGATCCTTCTTTCCTCTAAATACGGGTGGATTCATCTTCAAGAAATCCTTCAATCGAACCATACTTCTGTCATCAGGCTGAGTGATGGGAGGCACTGGGTCCATCTGCACTGGGGGTACGGGAGGTCCTGGTGGTGGTGTGGGAGTAGTACCCGAGGCATTAACTCCAAAGTGTTGCGCAAATAGCGCTGCCATCTGCTCAAAACCTTGCCTCACATCGGTCTCAATCCGATTAAATTGAGAGTTAGGACTCTCTGGTTGTGGGGTAGGTGTCGGAGGGGACTCTGCCTGCCTCCTCGAACTACCTCGTCGTCTACTCATTCTCAACCTCAACTCGTTTCCTACGTGTACATATCAAAATCGATTGAAATCTCAATCCTCAAATTTAGTTCATGACCAGACTATTACAAACACTTGGGATGTATTCTATTTCACTTAATCGACACTGACAGTACTAGACACCCTAAGCTCTGATACCAAGAAAACTCTATGACGCCCCGAAAACGCAGAAAATAGGGCTAATTTTCAAACTTTTTACTCATCAAATCACAATTAAGGGTGCATTCCTGTGCAGTGTCATACATCATCATGCATATCATACCTCAGGATCTCATCATTAGATAGTATATATCATATCATATACATTACTCAATCTCAAGTTAATTAATCCTAATACATCCTATATAATGTCATACATCAAGTGTCTGTAATTACAATAATTGTCTGGGTACATGAAAAGATAAATGATACCTCAAAATACAATATATGGCTTGAAGCTTAAGTCCTCCACTAGCCACTACTCCATACGTCGCAGGGAAACCCTTTTCACTTAAAGAAATCTGGGGGGGAAAGAAAACAGGGTGAGCTTCTAAATCGCTCAGTAAGGGGGTAAGGGACTCATTATATAAACCATAATGCACATCACAAAATATTTATTTGTATGTGAAACTCAGTATACTCTTTTGAAAACCATAGCATGAAAGTTCTCAAAACAACATTCTCATATCTCAAAATCATTTGAAAACATGAAGTAAAAGGCTCAGCATAGAGCAATAACAAGCATGTGAAAACAATGCAATAATTACTTTCTCCATAAACGTGATAAAATCACTGTAATAATAATGCACGTGGCGCAGCCACCCAACACACGTGGCACAGCCACTAATTTTGATTCACACGTGGCACAGCCACAAAATAGGGTTTCACGTGGCAACAGCCACCAAATATACCTGGCACAGCCCAGAATAAGGAATCTCACGTGGTAACAGCCACCAAATATACGTGGCACAGCCACAGAATGGGGAATCTCACTTGGCAACAGCCACCAAATATACGTGGCACAACCACAGAATGGGGAATCTCACGTTACTAGAACGGAGAAGAATCGGACTTACATGCTACCAGAGCAATGCTCGGTGTGTACTCAAAATTACACACCTAAGTCTTTATCAATAGCCATTATCATATAAAACTGGTTTGCCTTCACGTAGAACTCATAGTGGTTTCTTTCTCATAAAACTCATTTAAAACCGTTTTGTACTCAACACAAAACATATTAAAACCGAGTCCCAACCGGCAAAACACGCACACATTTCTCAAATCTCAATATTGCCTTAACGTAAAGCCCAATTCATTTCTCACACAAACTCAACGGTTTATAAAGCGGTTTCACAAGTAGCTTATAAACTCATAAAAACATTAGGCTCCAATCGGCTATAAAAATCGTGTGCATTCTCATCAAAACATAACACCTCAAACATGCTTGTTTTATAAATCACAAATCATGCTATTATAGTTCACAAATCACATACACAAATGGTTTAGTTTCCCTTACCTCTTTGCACCTCGTATAGTTCAATCGTTTCCCCCTTGTCACGGACTAGTCTCGCATTCCACTCTGGAACTCCCGAGCTGCCCAAACGATGTTAAAACATCAATACTCATCATCACAGTAACCTCAATTCTCAAAATTGAGCATAATTGCTCATAACTCCTCAACTCTCTCAATTCTCATAACTCTATCACAAACCACAATCTCATTCACAACATCTCAACATTCTACATTTCTCATGCCATAATATCTATACTAATTCACCACATTGTCTAAATTTCCATTTATAGCTAAAAATTCCCAAAATTACCAAAATTGTCAAATATCATCATCGCTCCAACTACATTGTAATTTTATCAATCCCTAATCATTTTCCAGCTATTTTAACACAATGCCCACAGCCATTATCACTAAAATCATCTCAATATCAAGATCGAGGTTTAGAAATTACCCAAAACTTGTGGAAAGCTTATCTCTTGCCTCGATTCAATCCGTCTTTCGATTTCCAAGTATGTTGTTCTCCCTTTGATGAGGAACAACTTTCCTTCTTGCCACAGCCTCTGATTTGGACGAAAATTGGTGCTTTGGATGAGTGAGAAAGCTAGGGCTCGAGTGAAAATGGGGTTTTAAAGAGAGAGAAAATGAAATTGCAGGAGAAAGCAGGGGTTCCTTATATAGACGGAGGGTAGGAGATCGATTTGGCTCTTGATGAGATCGATCTATAGTTGAATTTGGGGACGATTTGGGGTAATTTTATGCCTAGGAGATCAATCTATCAAGGGGTGAGATCGGTCTCTTAATGGCTTTATGAGATCGATCTGCTCCTTGAGGAGATCGATCTTCTCCCAAACAGAAGCATTTTGAGATCGATCCTTTCCTCATGAGATCGATCTATTCATTACAGAATCATAAGGAGATCGGTCCTCTACCATTGGAGATCGATCTGCTCCTTAAATTCCTTCTTCCTTGTCATTTTAACTCACAAGATCGATCTCTCCTTCTACAAGATCGATCTGACCTCTTAGTTTCACACTTATGTTAAACACTTACATATAAATCTCCAATACAATTTCCACAATCCACTTAGCTCAATAAATTACACTTCAAGTTCTTATTACATCATTAACATATGTCTGAAATTCTCAGATCTCACATAGGCCATCGGCTGGCATCCCCTTGGGTCCCAAACCCCCAGGTTTACCTCAACTCAGTAAAAGCAGGTGCGAGCAAAGCTCCAACAGTTTTCTCAAAACCATCGTGCGAGTTAAACTCTAGCACGACACATCAAAAGCATAGAAACATGTGCGAGCTAACACTCCAGTACATTATCATTATCAAACCACATGCAAGTCACGCTCCAGCACGATTTATCAAATCATGCAGACGTATACGAGTCAAACTCTAGCATAGTCAAAATCATTAAAACAGGTGTGAGCTAAAGCTCCAACACCATTTCACATCTCAAATCCGATAGGTGGCTATTTTCTCTTCTTAAAACTAAAAACATGTTTATTTATGCAGCATGCCTCTCCACGCTAAAACATGTAAAAATTAGCCAACCTATCATCATCATTTCTCAATCACCAATATCAATACAAAATTGAGAAAAACATTTAAAACATGCATATCATACTATTTCCTTACCCCCATCCCATTTTCTCAATACATATATATATCATAATACATTTCATGCTACATATCGTTTCATAGAATCGTAGTATCGTACTAATTCTAGCATTATATCTACGAAATTGCTGTAAAATACGCACGAACATCTCTATAGCTAACACACAGTCCTTTACCTCGAATCGTACGCGTATTTCCTTTGTCACATATGCTCCGTTCGCGATCCGGGTTAGCCGTGTTCCACGTTCTTCCAATCTACACGTATAACCATTAAGTCATTTCTTTTCTTTCTCCCAAATATCCTCATTGTCACTTATTCACCCATTTATACCTTTCAAGCCTTTAAATCATATATCACTTTTCCATTTTTTTCACTTATCTCATTAAAACTATTTCTTAAGTTTTCCATAGATTTCTCTCTTCTTAAATTTCTCTTAACATTACTCACTCATCACTACAAATCATTCTTATCAACATTTTGAATACCATTCAACCCATAGAATGTCTAGAATCATTATTTAAAGCTTGCGGGTTGAAGAGCTTACCTCTTTTTCTTAGCCAAACTTGTGGTAGCCACAATTCCTTCTCTTGGTTACACCAGTGTGAGATTTTTAGGTATATTGTTCTCCTTGCTCCAAGGAACAACTTTCCATTCTTGAGCTTCTTCCAAAATTGGCCGAAATGTGGTGATTTCTAGAGTGAGAAAGCTTGGGTTTTTTAGAGAAAATGGTAGGTGAGGTTTGGTGGGGGAAGAGTTCTGAGTTTTCATCTCAATCTCGTGCTCTCTTTATAGATGCAGGCTTATGAGATCGATCTGGTCCTTGTAGAGATCGATCTCTGCACATTTGGTAGTCCTTTTAACCTAACATAACCACTCCCAGATCGATCTTCTCCCCTGATGAGATCGATCTGTTGAAGGGCAATTTTCCTCTTAGAGATCGATCTGCCTCTTGTAGGAGATCGATCTACTCTTTATAGAACCCTTAAGAAGATCGATCTGTCTAGTCTTGAGATCGATCTGTCTCAAACAGAGAGTTAAGGAGATCGACCTATTTGCCTTTAAATCGTTCTTCTCATTACAGAATGCTTAGCAGATCAATCTGGCTCCGTTGGAGATCGATCTGTCCTGTTTCATAACTCAAAATAAGAGCATTTTGGCTCTTCCAGATCAATCTCTCATCCTATGAGATCGATCTGTCATGTATATTTCCAGATTTCTACTGCAATTTTCTGTAAAAATTCTCTCACACACATCCTTAATTTGCTGCCATAGTTATTTCCTCATTCATCCATCCTTGAGACTTGAAAATGGCATCCAATTACACTTTGTACACATTAAAACTTGTGTGTAATCCTTGCATGACCAAATATATACAACATATAACTAAATGGGAACATAAAGATTTGCACCACTTGTGCAATTTCATTCCATTTTACTCTACTACTTATATTTCATTCCACTCACATTCATCATATATCAAAGTCCATTTCTCATTTTCATGCTTAATGCAACTTGTACGTACATCACAACTCTTATTACAAGCGTGTACATTAAACTTATGGACTTACATTACATATGCTTTACATTACAAGTATATCTCTGTACTTATGATTTCATTTACATATATGTACAAAGTTAAACCTATACGGGGTCTCACATTCTCCCCCACTTAGAAAATTTGGTCCTCCAAATTGAACCAAGCCTATTCCTCAAAAAGTTGAGGATATTTCTCTCTCATTAGGTCCTCCAACTCCCATGTGGCTTCTTTCGATGTATGATGTTGCCATATAACCTTAACCAATGAAATTGTCTTATTCCGCTACACCTTCTCCTTCCTATCCAATATATGGATCGATTCCTCCATATACGACATATCTTCCTTAAGCTCCAATGGCTCATAGCTAATTACATGTGTTGGATCCGGATAGTACTTCCGAAGCATAGAAACATGGAAGACATTATGCACTCCTACTAGCTCAGGTGGTAAGGCTAGTCTATATGATCCATCTCCCACTCTATCCAACATCTCGAAGGGACCAATATAATGAGGACTTAGTTTTCCTTTCTTCCTGAACCTCGTTATTCCCGTAGAAGGAGACACTTTCAAAAATATGGACTCACCCACATCAAACTCAAGTGGTCTCCGTCTCATGTCAGTATAGCTCTTTTATCGACTTTGAGCTATTCGCAGCCTCTCACATATTATCTGAACATCTTCGGAGGCTTGTTTAACCAGATCGGGAGCGAACAACAGTCTGTCACCAACCTCCTCCTATCCAATGGGTGATCGGCATCTACGACCATATAGTGCCTCATAAGGGGCCATACCAATACTTGAGTGATAACTGTTATTGTAAGCGAACTCAATTAATGGCAAGTGATCGTCCCATGAGCCTCTAAAATCCAGCGCACACGCTCTCAACATATCCTCCAGGGTTTATATATCTATCTGAGGATGAAAAGTGGTGCTAATGCTCAACTGGGTCCCTATCGCTTCCTGAAAATGTCCCAAAAAGTGGGAAGTGAAGCGGGCATCCCGATCCGAAACAACACTCACTGGGACTCCATGCAATCTCACTACCTTATGTACATACAAGTTCGCCAATGCACTCAAGGTATCTATAGATCTCATGGCTAAGAAGTGTGCCGATTTCGTTAACCAATCTACTATAACCCATATAGTGGTAGAACCCTAGGGGTATCTATCCGCAAGTGCACGGGTCGTCCAAGTAATAATGGGATTTGAGTCCCGAAATTATCGTCCCACAGAGAAGTTGTTAGCCTAATTAACTACTGGTTACTTTTACCCTAAGTATATCCTAGCAATTTATGAAATATTGATGGGTGGTCTACTGAGGCTAATTAAAAGCAATGAAATAATAACTAAAGGAAATAAAAACAAACAAAATTTACTTACAGTACTCCGATCAATTAAAAGCAAATAACCTACAAAATAAAATTAAACAGTTAAAACGAATTAAAGCAATTAAAATAAAATGCAAATATAAAAATAAAGCAATAAAACTAATTAAACTAACATTAACCAAACTTAAGATAAAATATGAATGCCAATTAATCTAATTGCAATTTAAACTAACCTAAGATCTAATAAAATCCTAAAAATTAATCATGAATTTAAATGTCTAAACTAATGGATTAAAATTTACTCCTAAATATATCTAAATGCTAAATTAACACTAACTAATGCATGAACATATTTTTGGGATTTTTATCTAAGACTAAAAATGCATAAAATGAATTATCTAAATTTACTCCTATTACTTAGCAAACTAATAAAATCTAAGTTAACTAATTAAACAAAATAACTATATCTACTTGCATAATAAAATTTATCTAACTAAGCTATTTGGAATTGATCTACCTAAAAATGCATATAAAATGAGTTAAATAATACAAAGGCTAAACCAAACATGGCCTTATCAACAAACAGAACACAAGTGGTCCCGATGCTACTGTTGCGCTGTCTTCTTCCCAGTGCTGCTAGCGTCCCCTGCCACTGCGTTGTCCCCCTGTGGCTGTCTCCAGGTGCTGGCCACTGCATCCTGCTCCCTGCTACTGCCGTGAAGATGCTCCAGCTTGCTGTCCTATTCAGTTAGCAGCCACCTCCAAAGTACTGGTCTGCTTCACAAATCCTCTGCCCAGCTACTGCCTGCTGTAATATGACGATTCTGGTTTCTGCACTCGTGTGCACAGTTGGGTGTCCAAGGATTGCTTCAACAATAGCAGCTGCTGCATCCCAGTATAACACAATCTTCAGCCTCCTCAGTGACCAATTAAATGCTCAGCAACAATCACAACACAGCGATAAAATCGGTTAATTCACACTTTATAGAAACAGTACACAATAACTGAACCAGAGCAGAACAGAGAATAGCAATGAAACCAATAGTGAACGTATGCTCCTATAGATTACTTCATGAAACTTCTTACCGGAAAACTCATTCTACTCTTTACACTAACCATCAACAAACAGAAAATGAACAAGTAACTAAATGTGAACTGAAATGCAGTGAATGACATGATGAAAGATCATAATGAACATGCAGTAAAATGGAAGCTATAATCTAACTACAAGCAGACACCGATTAAGTAAAAACAAGCAAATACAAAATAGAACAAAGACAGAATATAACACTGATGCAAAGCTGCAGAAACTGTCGAAACCGAAAGGATTTAACAACAAAACCATTAACACATCATCCGTGAATTTAAAAACTGAAAACAGGGAACTTCTCGGTTAGCTTCATTTCCTTCTCCAGCCGAGACTCCACTTTGCTCATGATGTGAACTAATGTTTATCATCAATCCACATCAAGGCAACAGAGTCATATGGTGAAAGATTGAATGAGAAATTTTTGCCACCCGACTGCACCCCTTATAATCTAACCGAGAGCTTCCAATGGTGATTTGAAAATTAGAGAAAACAAAGCATAAGTGAAAGGGAAAGGAACCGAGACATGATTTAGTAACTGAAGACTAAAAAAATAAAACTTGACAATAGAAAGCTAATGGAAAGAAACCGTGTTCTAGATTGAAAGAGCTTGCATTAGAATGAAAATGAACAAAGATAAAAGAAGATCATTGAATGAACAGTAACAATATTTTTAAGGAAAATGCTAATCGGGAAAGAAAGACAAGGAAAATAAAGCTATTCTACCCCTAATCTCTACCTTACCCTAGGCTACTCTACTTCATTTTTCAATAGCCATCATGTTCTATTTATACACAAACATAGGGGTACAATGGTAAATTTCCATCCTAGATGAGTTGGCATTATTTGGCCACTTGTCTTTAATTGATTCGCTGCAGATAGATATTTCCACGTCACTTGTCGGTTTGTCCAGTTGGCTTTGCGATGTGGCCCGGTGTGTGCCTTCCAGAATATTCTCTCGGTGTCTATTGATCTTATCGTTTCAGAGCAAATAAAATATCTACACCTGGCATCACGCGTGTCCAGACGACTGGTGACTCGGTCTGCAAAATTTGAAGTGGTTTAATCTCCTTTTAGCTTGTTTTCAGCCTAATTTCGACTGAAACGACTGAGTTTTATCAGGATTTAATTTATCTACATAGTAGAGAATTTTAATTAAATACAGGGGATTATTAATGAAATAATAAAGGGATTAATTAAATAATTAGGAATTTAAGCACTGATAAATCTACTAAAAAATAGAATTATCATATAGCATCATGGTTCTTACGGGTTCTCGATAACCCAATAATAAAATCCATGGTGACGTGCTCCTACTTCCATGTCGGTATCGGTAGAGGTTGCAATAATCCTCCTGGTTTCTGATATTCAACCTTTACTTGCTGACAAATGAGACATCTAGTGACATACTCAGCTATGTCCCTCTTCATTCCAAACCACCAATACACCTTCCAGAGATTCTGATACATTTTTCTACTCCTTGGGTGAACTGTATATCTCGATGAGTGAGCCTCTGATCAAATCATTTTCCTCAGCTCTGAATCCTTAGGAATACACATTCTATTTTCGAACCTTAGTATTCCATCTGAACTCAATTCAAATTATGTACCCTTACCCTTCTGGATTTGGCTAATCACCTCAATACACCATTGATCAATTTTTTGAGGTTGCCAGATTCTCTCAATCAACTCCGGTTCTAATCTCAAGCTAGCAATAATCCCATAGCTGCCAATCTTAGGTAGGGTCATATCTAGACTAAGGTTCGTGAATTACTCCAACAACTCGTGTTCTCTAACCATCATATGTGATACCAACCCGAGACTCTTCCTACTCAATGCATCAGCAACCACATTCGCCTTCCCTGAGTGGTACAAGATCTCACAATCGTAGTCCTTGAGGAGTTCTAACCACCTTTTTTGTCTCATATTTAACTCCTTTTGTGAGAAAAGATACTTCAAACTCTTATGATCTGTAAAGATCTGAAATCTCTCACCATACAAGTAGTGGCGCCATATCTTCAATGCAAATACTACGACGGCCAACTCTAAATCGTGAGTGGGGTAGTTCTTCTCATGATCTTTTAGTTGTCTAGATCCATAAGCTACTACCCTTCCATCCTGCATCAAAACATAACCCAATCCTTGATGTGAAGCATCCGTATAAACAGAACAGTTTCCTGAACTGTTAGGAATGATAAGAACTGGCGCGGTGGTTAATCTGTGCTTGAGCTCCTGAAAACTCCTCTCACATGCTTCATCCTACGTAAACTCCATATTTTTCCTCGTAAGACGTGTCAACGGAGCAGCCAATCTAGAGAAACCCTCTACAAATCTCCTGTAGTAACTAGCCAAACCCAGAAAACTCCTAACCTCTGTGACTGTCATGGGCTGTTCACATTAAACAATGGCCTCAATCTTGGATGGATCTACTGACACCCCATCCTTCGATACAACATGGCCCAGAAAAGAGATCTGCTCTAACCAAAAGTCACATTTACTCAGTTTGGCATACATCCTTCTCTCTCGGAGGGTTTGCAAAACAATCCTTAAGTGCTGCTCATGATCTTCCTTGGACCTTGAATACACCAATATATCATCAATAAAGACTATTACAAACTGCTCCAAGTATGGCTTGAATATCTCATTCATTAGAGCCGTAAAAGCTGCTGGCGCATTCGTCAACCTGAAAGGCATCACTAGGAATTTGAAATGACCATAGCGGGTGCGAAAAGCTGTCTTAGGCACATCCTCCTTCTGAATCTTCAATTGATGATACCCAGATCTCAGATCTATCTTGGAAAAGATTTGCGCTCCCGAAGCTGATCCAATAAATCATTGATGCGCGATAAGGGGTACTTACTCTTGATGGTAGCCTTGTTCAACATCTTGTAGTCAATACAAAACCTAAGGCTTCCATCTCTCTTCTTTATAAATAATACCAAAGCTCCCCATAGTGAGACACTCGGTCTTATAAACCCCTTGTCCAACATATCTTGCAACTGCTTCCTTAATTCCTCTAGCTCAACTGGAACTATCCTATATGGTGACTTGGATATCGGCTCTGTTCCAGGAGTTAGGTCGATACCAAATTCCATTTCTCTATCCGATGGCAATCCCAGTAGGTTATTTGGAAAGACATCAAGGAATTCTCTAACCACTGGAATGTCCTCCATATCCGGATGTATTTTGTCCAAATCCACCACATAAGCAATGAAACCTTCAAAACAACATTCATGTCATTTATACCAATGTACTTTACTTGTCACAAAATTCAAGATTTTATTACTTTTCTAAAATCTCACAACACATTCCTCGGGTAGAGAAAATGTAATAGACTTAGTGTGGCAGTCTAAGACAGCATGATTAGTAGCTAACTAATCCATTCCTAAGATTACATCAATGTCATACATATTTAACAAGATTAAGTTGGCTGTCGCACACTTATCTCCTACCCTCATCTTACAATCCTTATACACTTGTTCAGCCAATTGGCTAACTTTCATTGGAGTACTTATTAACAAAGTCCTATTTAAGTTTGTGGGTTCTACAAGTTCTATTAACTTTGATGCACATGCAGGGGATATGAAAGAATGTGTAGCACAAGAATCAAACAAAGCCATAGCTTCCAAATTAAAATCAGGATTATACCTTTGATCACTTTAGAAGAGGTATCAGTCGATGCCTGGTCTATCGCATACAGCCTGCCTTGACCCATAACTTGCTTTCCTTTTTCTTCAGTCGTGGCTCTCTTCCTTGTAGGAGGTGTAACTGTAGAAACTCTCTCTAGCTCCTTACCCCTCTGTAGGACTACCTCAACTACCTCTGGACATTCCTTTATATAATGTCTGAACTTGCCACATCTGAAGCATCGTGTACTCTGAAGATGACAGGGCCTACCACCATGATATCGACTGCATTTCTGCATTGATCCGTAGTTGGTCGGGGTCCACCAATCACTATGCCCCTAGCTGGTGTCTGAGTCGGAGGCATAAAAGGTCTAGCAACCTTTTTTTGTGACTCATCTGCCTTTCTTTGACGCTTACTCATAAATCTCTGACCAAACTTGGCACTCTACCCATCTCCCATTCTCCTCGGACCCTTGTCCTTATTGCAACTGAACTAAAAAATTTGCAGGTCATAATCCCGCTCACACAATTGGGCTCGTCGCACAGCCTCTCTTTACGTAGTGACATCAAACAGGACCAACTTAGCTCGAATCGAAAGCCTCAGTTTACCTACAAATCTACGGACCCTTATAGCCTCATTCCTGATCGAGTCCGGATCATATCGCCTAGTGAAGTGAATCATGATTCGTACTCATCAACTATTCGATTCACTTGATTCGGATTCAGAAATTTCACCTATAACCTACGTCAGGCAGTGTCTGGGATGTATTGCTCTCTGAAAGCGCCCAAAAACATATCCCACGTGATAGCCATACCCTGAGCTCTCAACATAGGCTTGGTGGACTTCCACCAGTGCTCTGCTTCGCATCTCAGTACAAAGGCCACAAGCTCTACCCTCTCTATAGTCGAACATCTACCGAAGTCGAATAACTTCTCCATCTGACTAATCCAGTCTTTAGCCACTGTCGGATCCTTTACCCCGTTAAAGGAAGGAGGCTTGGAATCCATGAAATGCCTCAACCTCTACATATCGCAGTTATATCCATAGCCCAAATCATCATCATCATACTGTAATGGGGTTACTGGAGGAGGTACTGCTCGAATATGTGGATCTTATGGCCTAACTGGTTCAGGTCGTGCAGGTGCAACATTCTCAGGTTTAGGTGCAACTGTTGGGGGATTTGGTGCAACCTGTCTGTCAAGACCCATCATAACTTAACCAAAACCACTATTTTTTGCATTTTTAACTTACCTTTCCTCTCTTCAATGGTTGGGCTGTGATTCGATGTTAGCTTCCTCGCATACCATATCATCCATACATGTCAGTATACTCGGACTTTAACTTCTTTTATAATACATGTAAGATTATATAAAATCTAATACAAATACATTCCCCATAATATATATCGTATACATCACTGTGCTGTTTCTATGTTTAGATACATAACCGTATAAAAATATGTGTACCTGTCGATCAATAGGAAATAGCAGCGGACACAGGAATACTATCCCTCAAAAGCTCTCACTCTACTGCTGATGCCCTGTAGAGAGATGTAAAAAAAGGGGGGTGAGCATACAACACGCTCAGTAAGGAAATCAGGCAAGCAAGTAGGTATCTACACTATTTTCTCAAAATAATGCTATGTCTCAAAACGTTATTTCCTTAACTCATTTTCAAAGCATGTCTTTAAATATATATATATATATAGTTGTACAGATTAAATCCCATGTATAGAAATCATGCTTTCTTTCTCAAATGTAGGCATGTAGTGCAAAACAATGCATCTTTATAATATCACAATGCCTTTAGATAAATCATGCAATGTATGTTTAAATCACAATAAATATGGCATTTAAATCATTCACAACACAAATTGGATTCCGACCCATCCCTCACATCTATCCGCAAGTAAATCAGTCAATCAGGTGATATATCATGTGAGACTCTGTGGTGAAAAATGTAAATAGTATCTTGGACTATGATCATATCCGACAATATGATCCCAGGCAACACAGATCTCGGTGGCAGGGCATCACTACTGCAACGGGAGGGGGGTCAGTCCATCACAACTGTCAGCAATATCCTCCTCAACTCTACAACACCACACGGTACAGTGTACTCCATGCCACATGCACGGTACAACATACTCCGTGGACCCTACATCACAGTCGAGGTGCCTACCATAGGTCTTGGCCCTCAAAACCATGGAATATCATACCACGTCTCTAAATCCTCATGCGAATTCTCTCACAGTGTGACACTCAGTCTACACGAGGAAATCAAGCATGGTTTTCAACATGTATTATATATCACATACAGTGCATGCCTTTGAGCGCGACTCACAGTCGACACTCCGCTCAAACACTGTTTCACATCACAAAATCAGACTCTAGTACGAGTAAACCTCCAGCAACTAGGTCAATGCATAGTTCATGTTTCAAATCAAGTACGAGCAATAGCTCCAGTACTATGTCATGTATAAATCATGAAGAATCAAGAATGAGTAACGCTCCAGTACTCTGTCATGCATCTCATGTAAACTCGAGTACGAGCTAATTGCTCCAGCACTCTCTCATGCATATATCATATAAAACTGAGTACGAGTAAGAACTCCAGTACTCTATCATGCATGTCATGGAAATCTAGTGTGAATCACAATCCAACACTAATATATGTGGAAAATATATGAAATCCAGTACGAGCTGTGCTCACAATTTATTCTCACATAATATGATAGATGGCTCTTTAAAAAGGGATGATTTACAAAACATCAAAATCAGCACTATAAAGTGTGCTTAATTCATATCAACCTTAAAATCATTAGCCCATCTATTTATTCTTCTGCTAAACAGCAGTAAAACACTCAAAATGGTGGTTTCCATGCTTTTTACAACTTTTCACAAAAGTTAACTTTTTGACTAACTAGGGGTAAAATCATAATTTGCCACTATCGGGTCACAATAATTATTATTCACTTTCTCTGACCCTTAGAGTTTTTAAGTGCATGTAAAAGTAGATGAAAATACGTGCAGGTATCTCTAACTACTCACAAAAGTCCCTTACCTGCAATCACTTGAGAAATTTCACTTTCTCAACGCTACTCGATCCAGCATTCCGATTTACTTCTCCAATACTCTCTGGAGCTGTATATAACCATTTATCAGGTTAATTACACTTTTCCTACTGTATTTCACCTTAAATATAGTCTATTTCCCTTAATGGGCTTTAATAAACCTTAATGGGCCTAACTATGCCTTAATCCCATTTTCATTTTACTATTCATTTTCGTTGGGCCTATTGGGCTTATGGGGTCCACCAACTCTTATTGGGCTTGTCTTAGACCCATTACATCACATTGGGCCTAAAATATTTGGGCTTGGCCCATTGGGCCTCTCAGCCACATGCCATGGCCGAGAGCTATCCATGTCGTCGATCACACCATGGCATGCCATCCATGCCTATTTGTTTAGCCAATTCACTTAGGCATTTTTACAAACACTTGGTTGGCAATATTCTTAAACATCACATAGTTCATTTAGGCATTTTATCAAACACCTTAATTGCCAACTTAATACATGTATTAATTAATTAAATTGAATTCTAATTATGCCATAATCATTAACACATGTACATTAATCCATTAATGTCTTAAAATCTTATGGGCATTCATCAATATTTCACTACTCACTCTCGGCCTAACCAAGATCATAGTGATTTCATATGTTTCAATGCTTAAAACATATACCAATATACTTAAAATCATTCATACATTAACATATATGGAATTGAAAACTTGAAAATATACCAATAGTTGTGTTCACACTTGGTCGAAACTTTGGAGGCTCACGGTTTGCACTCTATGGCTCCTTGATAGCCAATTTCAACATATGTCACTCTCCTTTCAATTTGGAACAACTTCCATGAAGAATGCAAGTTCCAAATATGCCTAATTCCTAGTGATTTCTAGTGAGAGAAAGCTTGGATAATGTGTTTCAATGGTTTTCTCTTCTAGGCGAGAATGGTGTGATGAAGATGACAATGGTGTGGCTGATTTTATAAGCCACTTACTTAGCCATTAAGCCTTACTTTCCAACCATTAAGATTGACTTTCTAAGGCTTAGTCATGAGTCACCTAATGAGTGATTATCTTATATTCTGACCAAGGATATTTTTCTCAATTTTTTCTTCATACTTAGGTTAATTTTTAACCATGATTAGTCAACTATGGTAAAAGTCCACTTTTCTTAACTATAGTTGACTTTTTCCTTAACCATTGACCAAGTTGACTTTTTCTTAAAATTTCAAAAGTGTCATATCTTATGTCTTACACTCTCGTCTTTACGTTTCAACCGTTCCTGGTAGATAATTACACCTGAAACACCTTAACTAGCTAAAAAGGTCCATTTTACCCTTTTTAGCTTTTTCTCCCGTTCCTTGTGTTCAGAACTAAATCAAGCTAAGTTTTCTTTATGAGCTCTCTATATTTTCTCATTTTAAGTTCTTATTTTCAGTCAGAATGATTCAGATCCACTTGGTTTAGCTTGTGGCTCTTATAGCTCACATTAGGCTTTTTATGTAGCTTTTGCGTGTTAAATCATTTTACTAACACTTTATATCTAGTAATTACTCTTCTTATTATTCAACTATAATAATGGAGTGTTCATACACCTAGGAATCATAAGGCACAAGCTACATAAAATACGGGTCTGGCAATCCTCCCCTATTCAGAAAATTTGGTCCTCCAAATTAGAACCAAGTCAGTCATCAAATAGGTGAGGGTATTTCTCTCGCATCAGACTCTCCAGCTCCCAAGTAGCCTCCTCTGAGTATGATGCTGCCAGAGAATCTTCACTAACCTGATGGTCTTCGATCTCAATACCTTCTCCTTCCTGTCCAATATCCTAATCGGTCGCTCAACATATGACATGTCCTCTCGGAGCTCCAAAGGCTCATAACTAATCACATGTGCCGGATCTGGGTGATACTTCCGAAGCATCGATATGTGGAAGACAATATGGACACCTGATAAGTTCGGTGGCAATGCCAACCTATAAGCCTTATCTCCACTCGATCAAGTATCTCAAAGGTCTAATATAGCGAGGATTCAGCTTACCTCTCTTCCCAAATCTTGCTATATCCTTGGAAGAAGAAACTTTCAGAAACACGAATTCACCAACTGCAAACTCTAGTGGCCTACGTCTCTTGTCAGCGTAACTCTTCTGTCTACTTTGAGCTATGCTCAGTCTCTCTACTATCAAATGGACATCCTCAGATGCTTGTGTAACCATGTCAGGAGCGAAAATCTTACAGTCACCCACTTCTTCCCATCCAATAGGGGAACGACATCTACAGCCATACAAAGCCTCACACGGTGCCATCCTGATACTTGAATGATAACTGTTGTTGTAGGCGAACTCGACTAGTGGCAAGTGGTCATCCCAGGAGCCTCTAAAATCTAGCACACATGCTCAACATATCCTCTAGGGTCTGTATAGTCCTCTCTGACTGACCATCTGTCCGAGGATGGAAAGCGGTGCTCAAACTCAATTGGGTTCCCATGGCTTCCTGAAAATGTTCCTAAAAGTGGGAAATGAAGCGGGAATCCCTATCAGAGACTATGCTCACTGGTACACCGTGTAACCTCACTACCTTGCATACATACAGTTTTGCTAATGAACTCAGAGTATCGATCACTCTCACAGCTAGGAAGTGGGTTGCCTTCGCCAGTTTGTCGACAATCACCCATATCGCATCGTGATTCCTGCGGGTTCTTAGTAAACCCATCACGAAATCCATGGTGATATACACCCATTTCCATGTCGGTATAGGTAGAGGCTGCAATAACCCTACAGGTTTCTGATGCTCTACCTTCACCTATTGACATACGAGACACTTTGCCACAAAGTCTACTACATCTCTCTTCATACCCGACCACCAGTATACCTTCCGAAGGTTCTGATACATTTTGTTACTCCCCGGATGTAACGTATACCTCGATGAATGAGCTTCCGCCAATATCAATCTCCTGAGTCCTAGATCCTCAGGAACACATAATGTGCCTCTGAACCTCAGTAGTCCATCAGAACTCAACTCAAAGTCAGTCACTGTGCCCTTCTGCATCTGACCACTCACATCCATACAAAACGGATCAGTCTGTTAAGCCACTTTGATCCTGTCCAACAGATCCGGCTCCAAGTGTAGACTAGCTATCACATAGCCTGTATCCATGTCAGAAGGCATAACTCCCAAACTGAGGCTAGCAAACTGTTCTAGCAAATCATGTTCCCTAACCATCATATACGATACCATCCCTAGGCTCTTCCTGCTCAAGGCATCAGCTACAACATTAGCCTTACCCATATGATAAAGCATCTCACAATCATAGTCCTTCAGAAGCTCTAGCCATCTTCTCTATCTCATGTTCAGTTCTTTCTGTGAGAATAGAAACTTGAGGCTCTTGTGGTCGGTAAATATCTGGAACTTCTCGCTATATAAGTAGTGGCGCCATACCTTCAACACAAACACTACTACAGCTAGCTCCAAATCATGGGTTGGATAGTTCTTCTCATGATCCTTCAACTGTCTGGATCCATAAGCAACTACCCTCCCATCCTGCATCAATACACAGCCCAGTCTTTGATGTGAAGCATCAGTATACACTGTAAATCCTCCTAAGCTGGTAGGATAGTGAGAATTGGAGCGGTGGTCAATCGACGCTTCAACTCCTGAAAATTCTTCTCACAATCCTCATTCCATACGAACGGTACACTCTTTTGAGTAAGACGTGTCAATAGAGTAGCCAACTTCGAAAATCCCTCAACGAATCTCCGATAGTATCCAGCTAAACCCAGAAAACTCATGATCTCGGTGACTGTCCTTGGCTGTTCCCACTAAACTACAGCCTCTATCTTAGATGGATCCACTGATACACTATCTCTCGATACAACATGTCCCAAAAACGAGATCTGTGACAATCAAAAGTCATACTTACTGAGCTTAGCATATAACTTCTACTCTCGTAGAGTCTGCAATATGATCCTGAGGTGCTCCTCATGCTCCTCCTTGGATCTCGAGTACACCAATATGTCATCGATGAATACGATAACAAATTGGTCCAAATATGGCTTGAACACATCGTTCATTAAAGCCATGAAAGCAGCTGGAGCATTTGCCAATCCGAATGGCATGACTAAGAACTCATAATGGCCTTATCGGGTACGAAATGTTGTCTTGGGTATATCTCCACTCTGAACTTTTAGCTGATGATACCTAGACCTTAGGTCAATCTTGGAAAAGACCTGTGCTCCCTGAAGCTGATCTAACAAGTCATCAATGCGTGGAAGGGGATACTTATTCTTGATGGTGGCCTTATTCAACAATCGGTAATCTATACACAATCAGAGGCTCCCATCCTTCTTCCTCACAAACAAAATCGGTGCACCCCAAGGTGAAACACTCGGTCGAACAAAACCCCTATCCAACAGCTCTTGCAACTGCCTCTTGAGCTCCTCTAGCTCAACTAAGGCCATGCGATATGGTGGTCTCGAAATAGGCTCCGTACCAGGCACCAAATCTATACAGAACTCCATCTCTCTGTCTAGTGGTAACCCTAGCAACTCATCCGAAAAAATATCTGGGTACTCACTGACCACAGTAATATCTAACAACTCCGGATGTGCCTTATCCATATCTACCACGTACGCAATGAAACCTTGATATGTTGAAGGTTTTCTAAATCAATAGATAATAATCATAACTACTCCATTTATTCATTCTTTATTAAACTTTACAACATAGCTTGTAGGGTTAGGAAACATAACTGTCTTAGCATAACAATCTAAAACAGCATGGTTTGCAGATAACCAATCCATTCCTAAGATTATATCAAAGTCACTCATACTTAGTAATATTAGATTGGCTGTCATCTCCTTGTCCCCTACTCTCAACTTACAGTCATTATATACATATTCTACAACTTGACTACTATTCATAGGCGTACTAATCAACATCATCATACATAACGGTGTACGCTCTACATGTCTTGCTAATTTACATGAAAATGAAGGCGATACAAAAGAATGTGTGGCACCAGGATCAATTAAAACATATGCTTCAATATCATAAATAAGGATGTAACCTCGTATCACATCCGATGAAGCATCAGCTGTTCCCTGGTCTAAAGCATGTATGCGCCCTTGACCCATCACTTGTTTTCCTTTTTCTTCTGTCGTCGCTCTACCTCTCTGAGCAGACATACCAGCTGGAGCTCTGTCAGGCTCCCTGCCCTTCAGTGGCGCAGTATCAACCATCTCTGGGCAAGCTCTAGCAATATGCCCCTGTTTCTCGCATCGAAAACACACTATAGGAGTCAGCGGACATGGTCTACCTCCATATTGTTTACAACATCTTCTACATTGATCGGTAGTAGATCTCTGTCCTCCTATAACAAAACCCTTTGGTGGAGCTACGGTTGGATAAGTAGGAGGTCTAGCAAAACTCTCTTGTGCCTCCTCAACCCGTGATCTCTTACCTAAGAGTTTCCTCCCTCCTCGATAATCGAAATCCCTAGTTGGCCTCTTCTTCTGTATATCTCGACTCCGGCTAAACTTCCCAAACTCGAAAGCATTCCTGTCGTAATCTTGCTCGCACAGTTGCGCCCTGCGCACTACTTCCTCATAGATGGTTATATCTAATGGAACCAACCTGGACCGCAGAACCGGTCTCAATCCATCGATGAACCTATGGACCTTCCTGGCCTCACTATAAATAGTACCTGGGTCATATCTCCCCAAGAATAGGAATCAAGTCTCAAACTCGTCCACTGTCAAACTCCCCTGGTTCAGTCCTAAAAAATCTGCTTGTAGTTTTCGCTGTGTGGTATCAGGAACAAACTGCCTCCTAAAGGCCTCCCGAAATATCTCCCAACTAATATCTGTGTGTCGGGCTCTCAATATGGGTCGGGTGGACTTCCACCAATGCTCTGCAGCTCCCTTCAGTAGGAAAGCAGCAAATGCGACCATCTCCGACGTCGTACACTCGAAGAATCCATAAAGCTTCTCCATCTCAACAACCCACTCCTCAGCAGCTATAGGGTCCTTGACCCTACTAAAAGATGGAGGTCTAAACTTCTGGAATTCTCGCAACTGATGTAGATCACATCCGTACCCTAATCCACTACCACCTGAAACTGGTGGGGGTGTAGGAGTATCTACAATCCTCAGTGCATGAGCTGTCTGCGTAGGTGTATCAGGGGCAACTGCCTCTCATGTCGTAGCTCCTGGCTCCTGTCCTTGCCTACCTGGCATCGTCTGTGCTAATATCTCTACAATCATCTCTAGACTACGCTCTAATCTCGTAAAGCGCATCTCAGCACACTCGGGTGCCTCAGTAGCAGCTGGAGTCTCATGCGTAGGTAATGGTTCGACAACAGCTCGTCTCTCAGGCCTATCTCCATGACCTCGAGCCCTACCTCTCGTACCTCTACCACTACGAGTATTTGCCATATAGGCAAAGTTCTTGCATTCATAATCATGAATTAGTTTGTCTCCTATCTGGTATACACAGTTATATCTAAACACAACACAATACTATGGGGATGTACATTTTCCTATTTTCTAACACCGACTCACATCAGATCAACCTCGGCTCTGATACCATTGTGTCAAGACCCATCCTTACTTAACCAAAACCACTACAAATTTTTTGCATTTTTAACTTACCTTTCTTCTCTTCAATGGTTGGGCTATGATTCGATGTTAGCTTCCTCGCACACCATATCATCCATACATGTTAATATACTCGGACTTTAACTTCTTTTATAATACATGTAAGATTATATAAAATCTAATACAAATACATTCCCCATAATATATGTTGTATACATCACTGTGCTGTTTCTATGTTTAGATACATAACCGTACAAAATATGTATACTTGTCAATCGATAGGAAATAGCAGCGGACACAGGAATACTATCCCTCAAAAGCTCTCACTCTACTGCTGATGCTCTATAGAGAGATGTAAAGAAAGGGGGTGAGCATACAATGTGCTCAGTAAGGAAATCAGGCAAGCAAGTAGATATATACACTCTCTACTCAAAATAATGCTATGCCTCAAAACGTTATTTCCTTAAATCATTTTCAAAGCATGTCTTTATATATATATATATATATATATACTTGTACAGATTAAATCTCATGTATAGAAATCATGCTTTCTTTCTCAAATGTAGGCATGTAGTGCAAAATAATGCATCTTTATAATATCACAATGCCTTTAGATAAATCATGCCATGTATGTTCAAATCACAGTAAATATGGCATTTAAATCATTCACAACACAAATTGGATTTTGACCCATCCCTCAGGTCTATTCGCAAGTAAATCAGTCAATCAGGTGATATATCATGTGAGACTGTGGTGAAAAATGTAAATAGTATCCTGGACTATGATCATATCCAACAATGTGATCCCAGGCAACACAGATCTCGGTGTGCGGGCCATCACTGCTACAACGAGATGGGGGGTCAGTCCATCACAACCACCAGCTATATCCTCCTCAACT
Organism: Firmiana major; assembly: GCA_033439115.1. NCBI lineage: Eukaryota > Viridiplantae > Streptophyta > Magnoliopsida > Malvales > Malvaceae > Firmiana > Firmiana major. The sequence continues at coordinate 66,075,397 of CM065907.1, read as the reverse complement.
CCACAACACCATACAGTACAGTGTACTCTATGCCACATGCACGGTATAACGTACTCCGTGGACCCTACATCACAATCGGGGTGCCTACCATAGGTCTTAGCCCTCAAAACCATGGAATATCATACCACGTCTCTAAATCCTCATGCGAATCCTCTCACAGTGTGACATTCAGTATACATGAGGAAATCAAGCATTGTTTTCAACATGTATTATATATCACATACAGTGGGCGCCTTTGAGCGCGACTCCCAGTCGACACTCCGCTCAAACACTGTTTCACACCACAAACTCAGACTCTAGTGTGAGTAAACCTCCAGCAACTAGGTCAATGCATAGTTCATATTTCAAATCAAGTACGAGCAATAGCTCTAGTACCATGCTATGCACAATATCATCAAATCAAGTACGAGCAATAGCTCCAGTACTGTGTCATGTATAAATCATGAAGAATCGAGTACGAGCAACGCTTGAGTACTCTGTCATGCATCTCATGTAAACTCGAGTACGAGCTAATCGCTCCAGCACTCTCTCATGCATATATCATATAAAACTGAGTACGAGTAAGAACTCTAGTACTCTATCATGCATGTCATGGAAATCTAGTGCGAATCACAATCCAGCACTAATATAGGTGGAAAATATATGAAATCCAGTGCGAGCTGTGCTCCAGCAGGATTTATTCTCACATAATATGATAGATGGCTCTTTAAAAAGTGATGATTTACAAAACATCAAAATCACCACTATAAAGTGTGCTTAATTCACATCAACCTTAAAATCATTAGTCCATCTATTTATTCTTCTGCTAAACAACAGTAAAACACTCAAAATGGTGGTTTCCATGCTTTATACAACTTTTCACAAAAGTTGACTTTTTTACTAACTAGGGGTAAAATCGTAATTTGCCACTATCGGGTCACAATAATTATTATTCACTTTCCCTGACCCTCAGAGTTTTTAAGTGAATGTAAAAGCAGATGAAAATACATGCAGGTATCTCTAACTACTCACAAAAGTCCCTTACCTGCAATAACTCGAGAAATTTCACTTTCTCAACGCTGCTCGATCCAGCAGTCCGATTTGCTTCTCCAATACTCTCTGGAGCTGCATATAATCATTTATCAGGTTAATTACACTTTTCGTACTGTATTTCACCTTAAATACAGTCTATTTCCCTTAATGGGCTTTAATAAACCTTAATGGGCCTAACTATGCCTTAAGCCCATTTTTATTTTACTATTCATTTTCGTTGGGCTATTGGGCTTGTGGGGCCCACAAAACTTATTGGGCTTATCCTAGACCCATTACATCATATTAGGCCTAAAATATTTGGGCTTGGCCCATTGGGCCTCTCGGCCACATGCCATGGTCGAGAGCTATCCATGCCGTCAGTCACACCATGGCATGCCATCCATGCCTGTTTAGCCAATTCACTTAGGCATTTTTACAAACACTTGGTTGGCAATATTCTTAAACATCACATAGTTCATTTAGGCATTTTATCAGACACCTTAATTGCCAACTTAATACATGTATTTATTAATTAAATTGATTAATTCTAATTATGCCATAATCATTAACACATGTACATTAATCCATTTATGTCTTAAAATCCTAGAGGCATTCATCAATATTTCACTACTCACTCTCGGCCTAACCAAGATCATAGTGATTTCATATGTTTCAATGCTTAAAACATATACCAATATACTTAAAATCATTCATACATTAACATATATGAAATTGAAAACTTGAAAATATACCAATAGTTGTGTTCAGACTTGGCCGAAACTTTGGAGGCTCACGGTTTGCACTCTATGGCTCCTTGATAGCCAATTCCAACATATGTCACTCTCCTTTCAATTTGGAACAACTTCCATGAAGAATGCAAGTTCCAAATATGCCTAATTCCTAGTGATTTCCAGTGAGAGAAAGCTTAGATAATGAGTTTCAATGGTTTCTTCTTCTAGGCAAGAATGGTGAAGATGACAATGGTGTGGCTGATTTTATAAGTCACTTACTTAGCCATTAAGCCTTACTTTCCAGCCATTAAGATTGACTTTCTAAGGCTTAGTCATGAGTCACCTAATGAGTCACCTTATGAGTCATGTTTAACTTTAACTATGGTTAGATATTTATCTAATGGGCTTTCCATTTGGGCTTCTCGGTTTGGGCTTTCTGGTTGAAAATTTTACTATACCTTCGACCTTTAATTGTCTAAATATTTGGCTGATCAATCGGTCCAACAATTCAGTCTAAGGGACCTAAGAATTTCGATCTATGTTTAGTATACCTTAATGGGCTTTAAATTTTTCACTTTAGGCCTATTACGTTTTTAACCATTAAATTAAATCCAAAATCCTTCCGAATAAATTTTCCTTACTTCCGGGGATGATTATCTTGTATTCTGACCAAGAATATTTTTCTCCAATTTTTTCTCCATACTTGGGTTAATTTTTAACCATGATTAGTCAACTATGGTAAAAGTCAACTTTTCTAACTATAGTTGACTTTTTCCTTAACCATTGATCAATTTGATTTTTTTTCAAAATTTCAAAAGTGTCATATCTTATGTCTTACACTCTCGTCTTTACGTTTCAACCATTCATGGAAGATAATTACACCCGAAACACCTTAACTAGCTAAAAAGGTCCATTTTACCCTTTTTAGCTTTTTCTCCCGTTCCTTGTGTTCGGAACTAAATCAAGCTGACTTTCCTTCATGAGCTCTCTATATTTTCTCATTTTAAGTTCTTATTTTTAGTTAGAATGATTCAGATCCACATGGTTTAGCCTGTGACTCTTATACATCACATTAGGCTTTTTATGTAGCTTTTGCGTGTTAAATCATTTTACTAACACTTTACATCTAGTAATTCTCTTCTTATGATTCAACTATAATAATGGAGTGTTCATACACCTAAGAATCATAAGGCACAAGCTACATAAAATACGGGTCTGACATTGTCCCGCTGTACCAGGTGTACCATCAAACCTAGCCATGATCTGACCCATCATAGTCATCATTATGCGCATGTCCTCCTCTAATCGGGCTATCCGAGGATCGGAAGCCTCTATCTGTTCCTGGGGCTCATGACTAGAGGATGATCTACTGTACTTTTCAGTTCTGTCATTACGCCCTTGAGCTCTGGAGCTATCTCCCCTCTTGTGGTGTCTCTTAACATAACTCACTATCCTGATAACTCCCTGCATTTACAATAAACTTTTTCTTTACCACCTGACGAGCCCTAAGGGTAATACCACAAGCGCACGGGTCGTACAAGTAATAATGGGATTTTGAGTCCCGAGTTATTGTCCCACAGAGAAGTTGACTAGCCTAATTAAGTATCGGTTACTTTTACCCTATGTATATTCTAGCAAATTATGAAATTGAGTGGGTGATCTACCAAGTCTAGAATTGAAAATACCGAAAAGCGATAAAATAAAAAGATCTAAATAAAACCGAGCAAAATTTACTTACAGTGCTCCACGCAATTAAAATCAAAAATCTACAAAAGAAATTAAAATAGTTAAAACTAATTAATGCAATAAAATGTAATTATGAAAACAACGCAATAAAATTAAACTACAATTAAACTATCCTAAAAATGCATGTAATTAAACTAATAAAAGTTACAAATTGAACTAATCCTAAAATCTAATTAAAATTGCATGAAAAACATTTAATCTAGATTAATTCTAAATGCCACTTATAAAGCACTAAACTAAATTAAAATCCTAAAACATTTAATTAACTACTAACTAAACATTAACACTACAAATTAAATTAACATACAAAAAGGTTTAAACTAACCTAGCATTGCAATTGATTTAACTAAATAACTAACAACTAATACATGCATGGAAATGGATTAATTAACTATATGAATGCCAAACAAGGCCTTAGGATTTTAAACCATCCAACAACTCCCTCCAAAATACTAGTCATGAATTTCACATTTTCATTTTTCAGGTGCTGTCGGGTTGGTAGTCTAGGCGTGTCTAGCTGCTGCCATGCCTCTCGGTTCTGACTCTCACCAACTCTGCCTCGGTTTCATGCACCTCCTTCTTCTCTGCCCATGCTTCTGGCTGCCAGGCATGATCTACACGTTTCCATTCAGCTGCAGGTAAGCAACTGCTCTCGGGCTGCTCTCGATTCTAGGTGAAATCTGCTGGTTGCCTCGATTTGCTCTCGGTTCATGCATATGTCCAGCTGCTATCATCGAGTGCTGTCCAGGCGAGGGTAGCTTCTGCTGTTGCTGCTTGTCCTGCAAACCTCAGCTCCAGATCAGTGCACGCCTGCTGCTTGCTTCTGCTCCAGAATCTGCTGTTGCTGGTCTCAGTTCAGGCATGTATCCCACTGCTCTTGACACCCGTTCAGCTGCTGTTCCTCGGTGTCTTGCTACTGCTGTGTACCAACTTCAGTTCGTAGATCCAATGCTATAGCAGAACTGAGTTGTCTCCATGAAACAAAACATCAATGACAAAAAAGTGAAAGTGAACAGGAATAGAAACACGAAACAGAGCATAACAGAGTGCATTGTGGTTTCCCGATCACTGCCATGATGCTTTCAGTCCCTGCTCTGTGATGCATGGGGACATTAAGTAACAATGAGTAAGCTGTAAATGGCTAACTAACTAAAGGAAAAAGAACAGGGAATGCAGTGATGCACAAACACAAAACCGAGAAGGAAGAGTGCAGTAAACAGAAGCGGAAGCAAGCATGAATATGCAGAAAATAATGGCTCCTGTGTACTGCACAAAACATTAAATGACACAAGGGAAATCAACAACAATCCATTACTAGATGAAAGTTTCAACAAGTAAAAGAACTAAATGAAGATTGATACTGAAAAATAATTAACCAAACTACAAATGTCGAATGTACATGAACCGTGAACCATCACCCTCGGGTTGCATCAACTTCTTTTCCAACATGATTCCACATTGCTCTTGATGTGGAACAATGTTCAACATCCATCCACATCAAGGCACCAGAACCGAAATGAAGAAGAATGAAAGAAGAACAAATACCCAAGTGATCAAATGACTTAAAGCGGTAAAACCATTGCAACCAAAAGCTAAAGAAAAATCACACAAGTCTTTGAAACCGAGAGGTAGAAATGGAGACTTAAATCATTTGTCATTAACTTTCATCTATAACTAAGTAAACAAGGAACATATATAAATGGATGCTTTTGCAAACCGAAAAGAAAAACAAGGTGAAACAACCTTGCTAAAGGAAACCGAGAAGATTCAGAAAATGGAAGCAAAAAATTTTCATTAAGTGAATAGTGCATGAATAGTAAAATGGTGCTAAGAAAACTAAAAACCTCTCGGGAAAGCCTAAAAACAAAAGCAATAAATCTCAAGCTACCTTAAAAAACCATTCTACCCTAAGAAATTACATCCCTTTTTCAATTGTCATCTTCCTATTTATAAGTACAGTAGGGGTAAAATGGTAATTTTCACATCCTTGATGAGTTGGCTTTTTTTTTTGGCCACTTGTCTTCACACCATTGGCTCCTTGAAAAGATATTTCCATGTCATTGGTCTTCTTGTCCAATTGGTTGTGCTAGGTGACATGACTCGTGTTGTCCGCGTGGCTCAATCTCGATTTTAGCCCAATTCCGGTCCGTTTTCTACCGAAATATTCAAAACTCATCCGGATTTGATTTATCTGCAAAAATGAGAATTTTAATTAAATAAAGGGGATAATTAACAAAATAAATTGGGGATTTAAATAATTATTTAGGAAATTAAGCACAAATAATTCTAAAAATATAGAATTATCACCACTAGCTCCGTATACACATTTGTATCTAAATATTACACAGTAACTTGGGGATGTATGTTTCCTTAGTCCTAAACATCGACTCACATCAGACCAACCATACTCTGATACCAAATCTGTCACACCCCACTTTCGGGTGTCCTTTATCCATACTTACGCTACTACGGTTGGCCTGTGAAGCGATGCAATTACTAAAGTTCCTTGAATTTACAGTGAAAATATTTAAAATTTAATTCACACTCCCAGGTGTGTAAATGTACAAAATTAATTGTATAATAATATCTTTACATAACATCCCCATAAAACTGTTACATTTTTTAGGTATAACTGTGCGATACAAGATAATAGATACAAAATGCTCTTGTGTATACTATTCTTATACATTTTCAACCGATGGGAGCTGTCCAATACAAAAAGAGATCCAGAGACCACCGCTTTCCTACTTCTCAGCATCTGGAGGGGGAAAATTGTGGGGTGAGCAAACCACAGCTCAGTAAGGAAATGAATGCTAGCAGGTATATATCGTACTGCCTACATAGCCCATGCATGTATAAACCAGAAAATAATGTTTTCGATATAAATGGAAATATTATACGAAAATGCATTTAAACATACATTGCTCATTTGCACTTTCATGTAAATCATATATGTCATGCTTCCATTTTAAAACATGATTCATAAAACAATGCCCTCACGACACAAGTGTTTAAATCAGAGATTTATCAAAACACAAAATCTCTTTACTTTCTCAATCATTTCTTTTCCTCAAATCTCTTTCTTTTCTAAGTTGTCTCTGTTTTCTTAAATTTCTCAGACAAACATGGAATTTTCAGCAATCAAATATCCACGACATATGGCCATAGTCAGTGATCCTAAGCCTCATGATCAGGTGTGCATAAGGTATTACTTCGCCTGAATGGGGATGGGTCAGTCCTACCCTCTGGCTTATCTCAATCAACCTCATCTCCTCATATACTCACGGTATAAGGTACGCCATGTGTCATCTACGCGATACTCGTACTCACGTGCACCCAGCATGGTACATCGTATACTAACGGACAACTACACAGCACTACGTATAACCGTGGATCGAAGTCCATACTACAAATCCGATGGACTTTTCATCCAGAACCGTGTCTCATATACCAGGCGAGCAATCAATCTGACACATAGTCATCGCAAGGCTCCAGTGCGGTACGATTTACAGTTAAGGTGTAACTCGTTCCTAGGTCGTCGGCTGGCATCCCCTTGGGTCCCAAACCCTCAGGTTTACCTCAACTCTGTAAAAATAGGTGCGACCAAAGCTCCAACACTTTTCTCAAAACCATCATGCGAGTTAAACTCTAGTACGATACATCAAAAGCATAGAAACATGTGTGAGCTAACACTCCAACACATTATCATTATAAAACCACGTGCGAGTCGTGCTCCAGCACAGTTTATCAAATCATGCAAACGTATGCGAGTCAAACTCCAGCATAGTCAAAATTATTAAAATAGGTATGAGCTAAAGCTCTAACACTATTTCACATCTCAAATCCAATAGGTGACTATTTTCTCTTTTTAAAACTCAAAACATGTTTATTTATACAGCATGCCTCTCCACGCTAAAACATGTAAAAATTAGCCAACCTATCATCATCATTTCTCAATCACCAATTCAATAAAAAATTGAGAAAAACATTGAAAACATGCATATCATGCTATTTCCTTACCCCCAATCCCATTTTCCAAAATTAGCCAGAATGTGGTGATTTCCAGAGTGAGAAAGCTTGGGTTTTTTAGAGAAAATGGCAGGTGAGGTTTGGTGGGGGAAGAGTTCTGAGTTTTCATCTCAATCCCATGCTCTTGTTATAGATGTTGGCTTATGAGATCGATCTAGTCCTTGTAGATATCGATCTCTGCATGTTTGGTAGTCCTTTTAACCTAACATAACCACTCCCAGATCGATCTTCTCCCCTGATGAGATCGATCTGTCGAAGGGCAATTTTCCTCTTAGAGATCGATCTGCCTCTTGTAGGAGATCGATCTGCTCTTTACAGAACCCTTAAGGAGATCGATCTGCTCTTTACAAAACCCTTAAGGAGATCGATCTGTCTAGTCTTGAGATCGATCTGTCTCAAATAGAGTTAAGGAGATCAATCTGTTTGCCTTAAAATCGATCCTCTCATTACATAACCCTTAAGGAGATCGATCTGTCTAGTCTTGAGATCGATCTGTCTCAAATAGAGAGTTAAGGAGATCGAATTGTTTGCCTTAAAATCGATCCTCTCATTACAGAATGCTTAGCAGGTCGATCTGGTTCCATTGGAAATCAATCTGTCCTGTTTCATAGCTCAATATAAGAGCATTTTAGCTCTTCCAGATCGATCTCTCATCCTATGAGATCGATCTGTCATGCATATTTCTAGATTTCTACTGTAATTTTCTGTAAAAATTCTCTCACACACATCCTTAATTTGCTACCATAGTTATTTCCTCATTCATCCATCCTTGAGACTTGAAAATGGCATCCAATCACACTTTGTACACATTAATACTTGTGTGTAATCCTTGCATGACCAAATATATACAACATATAACTAAATGGGAACATAAAGATTTGCACCACTTATGCAATTTCATTCCATTTTACTCTACTACTCATATTCCATTCCACTCACATTCATCATATATCAAAGTCCATTTCTCATTTTCATGCTTAATGCATCTTGTACGTACATCACAACTCTTATTACAAGCGTGTACATTAAACTTATAGACTTACATTACATATGCTTTACATTACATGTATTTCTCCGTAATTATGATTTCATTTACATATATGTACAAAGTTAAACCTATACGGGGTCTCACAACAATGTCCTCCACCTTTTAATGCTTTAAAAGTATCATTTGGATTCGACATATGTGATCAAGTATGAGCTTCTGTAACTCAATGAAGATATAACTTATGTAAAGAAACCGATTCAGGTACTACATAAAAGGAGAAAGTGTTATGGTCTTAGAAAATTCATCTAGTTAAGGTGTTCCAGCAAAATCACACTTTTGAGGAAACTACGTGAGAACAATAGTTATTTGAGGAATGACTTAATTCAAATTTGGAGGACCAAATTTCTTAAAGGGGGAGGAAATGTACTACCCTAGGTTTTGCATTTTTACCCTTAAGATTCATTTGTGTAAATATAGATTATATAGATATTGATTTTAAAAGAGGTTACATATCAATTCCAAGTCCATGTGACTTAGTTAAGCTCGAATGCACCAAACTATAAATTATGAGTAAGGGCGTGCTCGGGTTAAACTGAATGGAATCCTGTGAGACCTGAAATCTCTCTAGTATAGCTATACATTTGGAAACTAGACAAAAATTTAATGACCAATTTTGACTTTTTTACAGGGCTCAGAGGAACCGAAGAGCTCAGATTTGGGGCATAAAGCTTGGGATACCAAGCCCGAGGTAAGATTTTCAAATTTAAGTGAATTTTTCATATTTATATTAATATAAGTGTGGAAATGATGTCGGAGGATTGAATGTAAGGTCTTAGAGTAGAAAAGTTGGTGAAATTACAAGAAATCACTAAACCGAGAAAACAAGCTAGGTTTTCAGGGTAATTCCGAGACTAATCTCAAAAATTCATGAAAATTTTTTGGAGACCAAAACAAGTGAATATAGCCTAAAATAATTGTGACGAATTGAATTTGGAATGAAAGTTTTGAAGTTAAAACATTTAAACAAATTTTAGAAATAAAATTAGACTTTAACGGTTTATTGCCGGAAATGATCAATCGTGTAAGACGAGACCCAAACAAAAAATTTTCCTTAACAAGTGGGTGCCAAATTTCATGGGAATAAACTAGATTCATAGTAGAACATTATAATGAAGCCTAAAAACCAAAATTGTGCTGAAAAAGAATTTTTCAAGAATTTTCTAAAAAGCCCAGCAATTTTTGGCCCAGACTACTACCCCAAAAAGTCTAATTTTGACACACCTATATACCAAAATTGGGCCCAACCTTTTGGCCCATAAACTTTATTTAAGAAGCATTCAAAGGGCTTTGGAATCATCTTGAAAGAAGCCCGGACGCGCCCTCACCTCCCTTTAGAACTTACTGCAGTCAATACGACACCTTTCCCCATTCTTGTATTTTGTCGAGCCCTTTCAAAGTCGAAAGAACTTGATTTGTTCTAAATTCAAAGCCCTATAACATATAAAAAATTCAGGGCGAAAGAAGGTCGTTTGGTGGTTGAAAATCTAGTGAGAAGTGAGGTGTCCGAATCTGTCCTATTTTGGTAAGTTAAAGAAAGTGAGGTTCTTGATTTTTTAATGATGTTTTAAATTGTTTACATGTTGTTTTACAGCCAAGGGTTGCTGTTGGAGGAAGAATCTCAAGTCAAACTTGGTCAAACCGAGGTAAAGTTGTTGGAAGATGATGAATTTGATATATGCTTATGTTTGATGGATTTGCAAAATTTTAGCTAAAGAAAAATGTTGAAATTGACTTTATAGGGTTAGAACATGTTGTGGACAGCCTAGGGTTTGGTTTGAAATGATGAAATTTTGCTATGGTCTTAATTGTTGTTAATACCAAAAAGGCTCGGTTTAAGCTCGGGTTAAGTTTGAAATAACTAGAATGATCAAACAGGTGTACCATTAGGTAAAATAGGTTCGACCACTATGGGAAGAATATGTAGATGTGTAAATGTGATGGTTTTGATGATGGTAAATGATTAGTTAGATCGAGAAAATCAGGTTAAGCTTTCGATTTAATCGAAATTATTGAATAAAGTGAAATTTCTCTATTTTGACAAGTTGTGAGCATTATGTGAGTGTTAGAATATGTATGTAAAATATGATTTAGAGTATTTAGAAAATGATGGAGAATAAAGTTGAGTTTGAAGAAAATGAAATACCGAAAAGGCATATTTATCGATAAAATCTATAAAAGACCAAATAGCGAAAAATGGTCTCGTTTAAGCATGGTTATACTCATGTGATGTATATGGGAGTATGTTAAAGTAAAAGTAAATACTAATCGATGATTTCGGTGTTATTTGAAACAGCTAGGGGTCTTGGCACGTAAACCAATGCAAGTCCAAGAACCAAGGTCGAGCATTATCCGAGACTTAAAGAGGCAAGGGACTTTTGTAAGCTATAAAGATAGGTGTACGTACATCTATTGAGTTTTTCATAGCTAGATATATGTTGTAGCATAATAGTTAGAGTGATATCAGTGTTTTGAAACCAATTATACTGACCACCCTATACAGCATAAATTAGACTGAAAATCCCATGTATAGCACACCACTGCATGATCTGCATGGTTACAATGATTTATCGTCTACTGCTATTTATAACTGTAATAGGATAGGCTGGCTCTTGATTTTAATGTCTGTATAAAATGGCACGTGTTTCAAAGTTAAGCGTGCTTGGGTGAGGGAAATTCCATGGATGGGTGACCTCCTAAGAAGTTTCCACTCTTACTTCTATTTTGCACTGTTTTACGTACAAAACTCCAATTTCTAAATCGTTTTCAACGTTACCGAGCCACCTATCAGTTTGATGAGAAAAACCACATTGAGTCAGGTGTTGACTATGTGTTTCACTATCTGGCTCGCACTAGATTTTGAGATCAGGCATAGGTTGACTATTGATATTGGGGATAAATCCTAAGATTACTCGGTGACCTCAGTTATATTACAATGTAGTGAGGTCCATGGAGTACGTTGTACCATATAAATACGCATGGAGTACGTTGTACCATGCTTTAGTCTTTGGACTATTAATCTGAAGTGAACTACTGATGGGTTGGATTGACCCCCTTCCCCAGGCACTTGATACCCTTGCACACGTGATCAGTGATACTTGGGATCACTAACTATGGCCATATGTCCCACAGTGTTTATCGACCTACCTGCCTAGTCTCCACTATCAATGTTTATTACTGATCAAATTGTTTATAGAATGTATTGAATTGGAATTAAACTATCGTATTGAAATTGAATGATATTGATATCGATTTTGTTTTCAATGTATTGCATGGAAGGTAAATCTGTGAGACCCCATATAAGTATAATTTTGTATATATATATATATGTAAATGGTGATGTACTTGTAATGTGAAGTATAAGTGATCTAAAGTCCATAAATTAAATGTACACACTTGTAATAAGAGATTGTGATGTACATACAAGTTTCATTAAGTATGAATATGAAGAAATGGACTTTTGTATGTGACAAATGTGAGCGAAATGGAATATGAGTAGTGTGGTAAATGGAATGAAGATTTGCATGAGTATGCATTTCCATTTATGTTATATTATGTACCTTTGGTTATACAAAGAGTCTACACAAGCTTTTGGTTATACAAAGAGTCTACACAAGCTTTAAAGTGTATGAAGTATGAATGGATTCCATTTTCAAGTCTCAAAGGTGATGGGATGAGAAAATGACCATGGTAGCAATTTAAGGATGTTTGGGTGTGAGTTGCTGCAGAAAAACTACATTAAATCTGGAAAATATAAAGGTCAGATCGATCTCATAGTATGAGAGATCGATTTGGAAGAGCCAAAATGCTCTTATTCGAGCAATAGGAATAGTGCAGATCATCTCCAATGGAGCCAGATCGATCCTTAATGAAACAGATCGATTTCCTTAGCTCTCGGATTGGAGCAGATCTGTCACGACCCAAATTACCTAAAAATCAGAGTAAATTTTTCGCTTTTCATTTATTATTTAATTCTTACCTTTCTCTCGTCTGACCAACCTAAAAATAGTTGGGCTATGATTCGGTGTTAGTCACCTCTCACCTATTTATCATTCTATTTTCATAATCACATTTATATATCAGAGTTTACTATTCTTTGACTTTAACTAATACATATACAATGATATTACATCACCTTATATCCCCGACATCATATCCACTTACAGTACTGTGCATTACATATTTAGATACAAAACTATACAAATGTGTATACCTATCTCTTGATGGGAAGCAGCGGATACCAAGCATGCAAGTCCTCAGCCGCTTACTAATTACTGTGAGTGCTCTGAAAAGATGGGAAAATAAGGGGGGTGAGCAAACCACACGCTCAGTAAGGCAATTATGCAAGTAAGTAGATAGCTCCACTATCTACATGCTCGTAATGCCATGCCCTTAAATCCATTTCTTTTCATTTAAAATTTCACGTACAAAATCATGCATATTTCAATGCCATAGTTTATCAAAACTTTTTGTGCATATAGAAATCATATAATTCATGCATCATTAGCATTTTATGTGACATCATCAAATTATACTTAGCATGAATTTAATCAAAATCATGCATTGTTTCATGCGATATTAAACAAATTGTGAGATACAATCATTTCATGAATTTATCATTAAAGCATGGAAAACCCATCATGCTACTGCATTTAAATCATTTCATAAAAATACAAAATAAAATAACCCCATCCGGGTCAATTATCTCATAAGTAAATCTCAAATTCATAAAACAAGTCATTAAAATTCATTATAAAGCTTCGGTTATAAAAACCACCCTTCTTTCAAGGTCACATATCATAAAATCATAAAATCATAAAATCGAGGGCCTGATCCCTCCTTCGGGTCTACCCTGGTCTATCAGACCACAAGTTATATCATGTGAGACATGTAAGTGACTATCAGTAATAACATAGGACTATAGCCATAACCTCGTGATCCCTGGCAACACGGTACCTAGTGTGCGGGGTATCACACCTGAAACAGGAGGTGGGTCGTCCTACCCACCAGAACAGCATAACCCCAGGATTGCAAGGGCAAGGCTTGCTGCCTCGTGGCTAATGCCACTCCACTCCAACAATCCCCATGGTACAGTGTACTCCACGTGACATACACGGTACAACGTACTCCGTGAACCCAAGCTCAGTCAGGGGTGCCTGTAATAGGTCTTATCCACCCAAATCATCTCTGTCTCAGAATGCACGTGTGAGCATATCATCTCACTGTGACACACAGTCTACAGGAGGCTCCAACACGGCTATATGCATGTAATATAAATCCCTGTGTGAACGAAGCTCAAGCACGGCTCCATGCAGATTCATGATATCAGAAAATCTCATGCGAGCGAAGTTCTAGCACGGTTTCATAGAAATCAATGAAATCTGCGTACGAGCAGCGCTCCAGTACGACTTAAAATAATTATAAATTCAAGTAAAATCGACGTACGAACAATGCTCTAGTACGGATATGTATATAACCTTAGTGAAAACCTCGTACAAGAAAAACTCCAGTACGTCATTCAAATGAGTTATAAAACCATATAAAACTTTGTGCGAGCAATGCTCCAGCACAAATGAATGCTCAAGTAAATCAAATCTCGTACGAGTTACACTCCAGCACGGCTTTATGCATAATTAAATCAAATCTCGTGCGAGTTACACTCCAGCACGGCTTTTATGCAATTATCATATCAAAACTGGATGCGAGTTAGGCTCCAGCATCTCTCATGCATGTCAATCATAAAAACTAGTGTGAGCAATCGCTCCAGCACCTTTTTATGCATATTCAGTCAAAACAAATCAGAACAAATCAAAACATGTCAAAACAGAGTGCGAGCTAGGCTCCAACAGCTCTCATGCATATCAAATCATAAAATCAGTGCGAGCAACTGCTCTAGCCCATTTTATGCATATGATGTCCCACAAATCGGTACGAGCAACCGCTCAAGCACATTTATGCACATTCACAAACGCAGATATAGTGCGAACTACGTGTCGGCACTATCTGTTTCCATATAAACTCGATAGTTGGCCTATTTTCCAAAGAAATTTCCATTTAAATGTAAATAACACCTACGTAGTGTTATCTTGTAAAATTATACAATTTCTGGCCAATCTACCGATTTGCTTTGATTAAAACCAATCAAATCTTTAATTCAAAAAATTCCTTAGATCATGCATTTCATGCATGTCATGCTTTCACCATCCTTAGGTGAACTTCCCTCAATAGGGGTAAAATAGTCTTTTCACCTATTTCGATCCTTAAAATCATTTAAACCGCTTTTAGGATCATTATACATAATCAAGGTATACATACATATTCAGTGTGTAGAAAAACTATTAAAATACGTGTAGCTACCTCTAGCTACTCACCCAATTCCCTTACCTCATTTTTCTGTACAGCCTGACCTTTCCACTGATGACTCGTCACGCAGTCCGATTTGCTTCGAATCCAATCTCCGGAACTGCAGATCCATATTCATCATGTCACACCCCGTTTCCACATTTAAATCATTATTATTCATTCTTACCCCACACATAACGGAGCAGACAACATACGGATGGTTGGGCACACGAGCCGATATTGACTTTACACAATTAAATATAAACCGTACATTATAGTTGAATTTTTTTATTCATATATGTATTTACACATGTACGTTTACATCCCAGTAATTCTTAATATACTTAACTGTGCCTGACAAGTTTAGATACAAAAGCGAAATAAGTGTATACCTTTGCGCACAATGAAATGTGGGCTGTCAACTGCTCAAGACTACCACAGCTCTCAAAACTTAGGTAACTATGTGGAGTGGAGGAAAAAAAAGGGGTGAGCTAACGCGCTCAGTAAGAAATCACGCAAGCAGGTAGATAACTATACTACCTACATGCATGTCATGCAGAAAATCCTTACTTTCTCAATTTCAACTGAATTCACAAAACCACACATGTATGCTTTCTCAAAGCCATGTCATATCACAAACGAATTTCTTAAAACACATGTTCTCATAAAGCTGATTTAAATCAAATAGGAGATAAATCAAAAATCTCGAAATTTAAATCAAAAATCATATAAGTATGGAGACAAAGCAGAGCATATGGAAACGAATAGACATACGGCCATAGTCATGGACTCCATGCAATCACGGATCAGGTGTGCATGAATGTCCCCGGATGGCTGATGATAGGGGGTCAGTCTACCATCAGACACAAACAAACAACATGGTACGTCGTACTCCATGTGCGTCCACACGGTACATTGTACTCCGTGGACCACAATATCTGAAATCAGTGAGATTAGGAGTGCCCGTCCAACGGGTCTTATCATCCCATCTCCAGCTATATCAATACTGAGTCTCCAAAAATGCACATGCGAGCATATCAATCAGTGTGACACCCAGTCTACACGAGGCTCAAGCACGGCTTTATCAAATCACGTGCGAGGATCAGTGCAAACTTACACAGCCTACACGACGTCTCCAAACACGATTTTATGCATATCACAAAATCGAAGTCCCGTGCAAGCAAAGCTCCAGCACGGTATCATGCACAAATCATGTAAAGTCTAGTGCGAGCAACACTCTAGCATGACTTTAATCTCAAAACTGATAGATGGCTCAATGGACATAACGGGCGTACAAACCAACCTCAACCACGGAAGGTAGTACCCACTTGAGTGAGAGAAAACATTTTCTATCAAATCACTCATCAAACACTTTTTATTCTGAAAACATTGCAATTTAAAGTAGATAATCAAATTCAGAGCCATTCTATCACCACTTATTCACAAAACATGCTTATTCATGTAAAACACATTAAAATAGGCCATTTCGACCAATTTCAAATTTTTCGTACATAGGGGCATTTTCGTAATTTTCTTATATTTGGGTACTATCCAGATATTTCATATTCATACTCTATACGAAAATTTAGGTGTACGTAAACGACGATAAAATACGTACAGCTATCTCTAAGAGCTTACGAAATCCCTTACCTCGAAATATGTCGACTACGAATTTTAATTCTTGATCTCTCCGGATCATGCAGTTTAATTGGCTCCGGATGTATTCTCGAAAGCTAAATCTTTCCTTGGTGGCACGTAAGTCGAGATCCGCTTGAACTAGTACATGTCGCCTACCGTTTTCGCTACACAGCAATATATATTTAAACCGATTAATTTCGATCTAATAAAATTTAAATTAATTATCCGAAAAATAATTTGATCGATTTTCGACCACTTACCGGTCTACTGCTGTACCGGGATTACACTGATTTTTTTTTCCAAATTTTTTTCTCTCTCCTCTTTCTCTCTCCTACTGAACCAGTTCAGACCGATTCAACCCCTTTCACACTGAACCAGTCCGACCAGATCAAGTGCGATTTTTACCGTTCGGGGCGATTCCGGCCGATTCTCAGGCCGCCGCTGGTGCCGTTCGGCACGCCTCGGCCTGGGTAACCTTCGGTTGGAAGGGTTCAGCCCAAGTCGGTGCCGGTGGCTGCCGTTTTCCCCTTCTCTCCCGTGGGTGTCCCTTTCTTCAATCTCTGTTTTCGGCAGCTCTGACGGCGCGTGCGGGCGTCCAGTCCCTCCTCAGGTGTCGATCACCACTTTGCCGGCCCTCTCGCGCTCCGTCACCGTCCAGATCGCAGCCGGTGAAGGAAGAAAAGGGGATCGGGTTTGGGGGGTTCCTTCCTCGCGTTTTTCAGTTCCTTTCCTTTTTTTTATTCGATTTCTATTTTTTTTATATATATATTATATTATATTCAATATAATATAATATATATTTCAAAATATTTACCAAAATACCTATAATAATACTAAAATAATCTTATAATTTAAATATAATAATAATAACAATAAGAAAACAAATATTATTATTATTAGTATATTTTATTCCCATAGTGTATTTTATACACTAAAATTTATACATCCTTGTACATATATTTTATTTTATTTAATTCCGCCAAAATATATGTACATTCCATTTCATTTTATCTCATTTAGTTATCCCTCCGAAAATATTATTTTTCGATATTTCTGGGGTAAATTGCCAAATTCGAAAATTTTTGGTTTATCATTTTCGGGCAAACTTTCCTTCTTGGACTCCCTATATTTTCATGTTCTGAGTCCATATTTGCGATCGGTTTAACCTAATTTCATTCGGTTTATTCAGAATTTATTCGAACTCTTATTTCGGTACTTTAAAATTTATCGGTACCCACTTTAATTATTTATACTTGAAATTGTATAATTTCTTCTTTATTGCCCGATATATCATAATTACATATTTAACATGGTATATTTTCAAAGAAAAATATGAAATTCGGGTCTTACATTTTCTCCCCCACTTAAAAAAATTTGGTCCTCCAAATTGACCAATACTCAGCTCTCGAATAGGTGTAGATACTTCCACGCATCAGGCTCTCTAATTCCCACGTAGCTTCCTCAGGTGTGTGATACTGCCAGAGAACCTTGACTAGAGGAATCATCTTAGACCGTAGTACTTTCTCCTTCCTATCTAATATCCAAATCGGCTTCTCCACATACATCATATCCTCCTTGAGCTTCAATGGCTCTTAATGAATTACATGTGCCGAATACGGATGATATTTGCATGGAGATGTGAAAGACATTATGGATGCCTGCTAGCTCAGGGGGTCACGCTAGCCTATAGGCCTTATCTCTCACTCGGTTTTAAGATCTGAAATGGTCCGATATAGCAAGGACGCAATTTACCTCTCTTTTCGAACCTCATAATACCATTGAAGGGAGAAACCTTCAAAATACAGATTCACCCATAGTGAATTCTAGAGGTTTACACCTCATGTCAGCATAACTTTTTTTTTTTACCTGCTCTGAGTTGTCCTCAATCTATCACATATCAATTGGACATCCTCAGAGGCTAGTTTCACCAGATTAGAGCAAATATCTTTCGATCATCTACCTCTTCTCATCCAATGGGAGAACAACACCTGCGACTATAAAACGCTTCATAAGGTGTCATTCCAATACCCGAGTGATAACTGTTGTTGTAGGCGAATTCGGCTAATGGCAAATGCTCATCCCAGGAGCCTTTACAGTCTATCTCATAAGCTCTCAACATATCCTCTAGAGTCTGAATGGTCCTCTCTGACTGACCATATGTCTGAGGATGAAAAGCTGTACTGAAACTCAATCGGGTTCCTATAGCTTCCTGAAAATGTCCCTAAAAGTGGGATGTGAAGCGGGAATCCCTATTAGAGACTATGCTCACTGGAACGCTATGTAGCCTCACAACCTCTCGTACATACAAATCCGCCAATGCACTCAGAGTATCAGTAGCCTTCATAGCTAAGAAGTGGGTTGACTTCGTCAATCGATCAACGATCACCCAAATAGCATCATGGTTCCTTCTCGTCCTTGGTAAACCCATGATGAAATCCATGGTGAGACACTCTAATTTTCATGTCAGTATAGGTAAAGGCTGCAATAACTCTGCAGGCTTCTGATTCTCTACCATAACCTGTTGGCATACCAGACATCTAGTAACATACCCGACGATGTCCATCTTCATACCTGACCACCAATACAACTTTACGGAGGTTTTGATACATTTTATTGCTTTTCGGATGCAAGGTGTACCTCGAAAAGTGAGCTTCTGCAAAAATCAGTTTTCTCAACTGCGGATCATCGGGAACACACACTTTGCCTCAGAACCTCAGTAAACCATCGGTGCTCAACTCCCAGTCAACACCGGTACCCATCTGTATCTGACTAGCCATATAAATACACAAGCGATCCACTCGCTGAGCTTGTCTGATCTGGTCAACCAACTCTGGTTCTAACCTCAGACTAGCTATCACACAATAGGCCTCAATATCAAAAGGGGTCACATATAACCTGAGGCTCGCAACTCTGCTAGCAACTCGTGTTCCCTGATCATCATATAAGATACCATCCCAAGGCTCTTTCTGCTCCATGCATCAGCAGCTACATTAGCCTTACTCGGGTGGCATAAGATCTCACAGTTGTAATCCCTCAGAAACTCTAACCATTTTCGTTGCCTCATATTCAATCCTTTCTGTGAAAAATAGGTACTTGAGGCTCTTATGTTCGGTATACATGAAATTTCTCACCATACAAATAGTGGCGGCATTTCTTCAGTGTAAACACTACGGCAGCTAACTCCAAATCATGGGTCGGGTAGTTCCTCTCGTAGTCCTTCAACTAACGGGATCCATAGGCAACTACTTTCCCATCCTGTATCAATACACAGCCCAGTCCCTGGTGTGAAGCATCAGTGTACATCGAGAAACTTCCTGAGCCGGTCGAAATGGTGAGAATAGTTGTGGTGGTCAGTTGAAGTTTCAACTCCTGAAAGCTTCTCTTACAAGCATTATCCCACTCAGATGCCATATTCTTCCGAGTGAGACGAGTCAAAGGAGCAACTAATTTCGAAAAGAAGACTCTCTACAGATCTTCTGCAATGCCCAGCTAAACCAAGAAAACTTCAGATCTCTGTAACTGTCTTGGGCCTGTCCCACTGGACTACAATTTCTATCTTAGACGGATCCACTGATACCTCGTCCTTCGATACCACATGGCCCAAAACCTATATTTGTTCCAACCAGAAGTTATACTTACTGAGTTTAGCATATTATTCCTTATCTCGAAGGGTCCGTAACACAATCCTTAAGTGTTGTTCATTATTTTTCCTGGACTTCAAATACACCAAAATGTCATCGATAAAAACGATAACAAATCTATCCAGGTACGGCTTGAACACATCGTTCATTAAAGTCATAAATGCTGCAAGCGCATTAGTCAACCCGAAAGGCATCACCAAAAATTCATAATGGCCAAAACGGGTACGAAAAGTTGTCTTGGGAACGTCTTTTCTCTAGATTCTCAACTGATGGTACCCAGACCTCAAATCGATCTTGAAAAAGATCTTTACTTCTCGGAACTGATCCAATAGATCATCTATACATGGCAAGGGGTATTTATTCTTAATGGTAGTCTTATTCAACAACCGATAATCAATGCACAGTCGGAGACTTCCATCCTTCTTCACAAATAGAACCGGAGTTCCCTAAGGTGACACGTTCATCTAATAAACCCCTTATCCAGTAGCTCCTGTAACTACTTCTTTAGTTCTTCTAACTCTACTGGTGCTATTCTATATGGTGGTCTCGATATAGGCTCAGTACCAGGTGCAAGATCAATATAAAACTCCATCTCTCTGTCTGGTGGCACTCATGGCAGATCATCCGAAAAGATATCAGTAAATTCCTTTACTACTAGAATATCAGTCAACTCCGGACGTGCCTTATTCATATCGACCATGTACGCAATAAACCATTAAACCACATCAGACGAAGTATCTATCGTATCCTGATCCAATGCATACACATAACCTTGGCCAGTAGTCTGCTTCTCTTTCTCTTCAGCTGTGGCCTTCCTTCTTTGGGGTGGGAGTACAATAGGAGCTTACTATGGCTCCTCTCACCTCTATGGAATAGGGATTGTAGATTCCGGGCAGTCTCTCATCAAGTGGCCCGTCTTTCCGCATCTAAAACATGCTCTGGATGCTTGGTAACATCGCCTACCACCATGAGGTTTCCCACATACTCTACATGGCTTAATAGTAGGTCAAGGTTCACCATTTCTATACCTCTAAATAGAGCTGAAACTGGCAGAATAGAGGGCTTCACTGTCTTATCCCGAAATTCCCTAAACTTTGGTCGTTTCTTAAACAACCTCTTCCCTTATCTTAAACTTCTGTACTCTACAGTTCTCTTTCTGTCCTTACTGAACTTACCAAATTCAGGGGCATGCTGCTCAGAATCCTGTTCACACAACTGAGCTCTGCGCACTGCCTCCTCATAAGTCAGAATATCCAAAGGAGCTAATCTAGCTCTAGTGGACAGTATCAACCCATTCGTAAACTTCTTGACTTTTTTTTTGCTCTTTACTACTCATGGTGTCAGAATCGTACCTTTCCAGAGACGTAAACTGGGACTCATACTCGTCCACTGATTGGTTGCAGTAAGTCAAACTAATAAACTCCCTCTGTAGCCGTCTCCGAGCAGTCTTTGTAACATATTGCCTCCTAAAAGGCATCGAAAAAAATCTCTCAAGTTACTACTTGGTTTCCGGGTCCTCAATATAGGCTGGCGAATTTCCATAATGTTCCGCTTCGCCTTCCAACACAAATGCAGCAAAGGCCACATTGTCAGTCTGGGAACACTCAAAGTACACACACAACTTCTCTAATATGTTTACCCAGTTCTTTGCTGCTACGGATCTTTGACCTCACTAAACAATTTCTGTCATGCTACGGGGTGTAACGGCCCAGCCCAATCGGACCAGCCCAGCCAGCCATGGCCACCCCTCTTAGGCCCACAACATCGACTGCTGTTGACATCGTTACTCATCTGTACTGTCCTCTTTGGGGCCTACTGGTCATCAAGGTTTTTCTTTCGTGTTCAGTTGTACAGGTAGGGCGGTACAGGATGATTAGAATCAGAAGGTCCAGTGGTCTATGGTACAGGCGTGGCAAGGGCTGTTGTGGGTGCACTCATACCCTATAGACTCTCCAATCCAGCCATCGCTCGTCCAAACAACTGTGTCATTCTCTCTACAGTCCACTCTAACCTCACCATGCTTATCTCAGTAGTCTCTATTGGATCTTGAGAGGCATGGCTAGAAGATACTTCAGTATGTCTCTCGGGCCTATCTCTCTACCCTCGAGATCGAGAACTTTCCCCTCGACTGCGGTGTCTATCAGTCATACTAATGATTTTTTTTTTCATTCACACACAATCAATTCATATTACACTAACAGCTCGGTATACACATTTGTATCTAAACAAGGCACAATACCAAAGGGATGTAAACTTTCCTAACGACTTATACCGACTCATATTCAGACTAACCCTGCTCTGATACCAACTTCTGTCACACCCCGTTTCCACATTTAAATCATTATTATTCATTCTTACCCCACACATAACGGAGCAGACAACATACGGATGGTTGGGCACACGAGCCGATATTGACTTTACACAATTAAATATAAATCGTACATTATAGTTGAATTTTTTTATTCATATATGTATTTACACATGTACGTTTACATCCCAGTAATTCTTAATATACTTAACTGTGCCTGAAAAGCGAAATAAGTGTATACCTTTGCGCACAACGAAATGTGGGCTGTCAACTGCTCAAGACTACCACAGCTCTCAAGACTTAGGTAACTCTGTGGAGTGGAGGAAAAAAAAGGCGTGAGCTAACGCGCTCAGTAAGAAATCACGCAAGCAAGTAGATAACTATACTACCTACATGCATGTCATGCAAAAAATCCTTACTTTCTCAATTTCAACTGAATTCACAAAACCACACACGTATGCTTTCTCAAAGCCATGTCATATATCAAACGAATTTCTTAAAACACATGTTCTCATAAAGCTGATTTAAATCAAATAGGAGATAAATCAAAAATCTCGAAATTTAAATCAGAAATCATATAAGTATGGAGACAAAGCAGAGCATATGGAAACAAATCGACATATGGCCATAGTCATGGACTCCATGCAATCACGGATCAGGTGTGCATGAATGTCCCCGGATGGCTGATGATAGGAGGGTCAGTCTACCATCAGACACAAACAAACAACACGGTATGTTGTACTCTATTTGCGTCCACATGGTACATTGTACTCTGTGGACCCCAATATCTGAAATCAGCGAGATTAGGAGTGCCCGTCCAACGGGTCTTATCATCCCATCTCCAGCTATATCAATACTAAGTCTCCAAAAATGCACATGCGAGCATATCAATCAGTGTGACACCCAGTCTACACGAGGCTCAAGCACGGCTTTATCAAATCACGTGCGAGGATCAGTGCAAACTTACACAGCCTACACGACGTCTCCAAACACGATTTTATGCATATCACAAAATCGAAGTCCCGTGCAAGCAAAGCTCCAGCACGGTATCATGCACAAATCATGTAAAGTCTAGTGCGAGCAACGCTCTAGCACGACTTTAATCTCAAAACTGATAGATGGCTCGATGCACATAAGGGGCGTACAAACCAACCTCAACCACAGAAGGTAGTACCCACTTGAGTGAGAGAAAACATTTTCTATCAAATCACTCATCAAACACTTTTTATTCTGAAAACATTGCAATTTAAAGTAGATAATCAAATTCAGAGCCATTCTATCACCACTTATTCACAAAACATGCTTATTCATGTAAAACACATTAAAATAGGCCATTTCGACCAATTTCAAATTTTTCGTACATAGGGGCATTTTCGTAATTTTTCTATATTTGGGTACTATCCAGATATTTCATATTCATACTCTATACGAAAATTTAGGTGTACGTAAACGACGATAAAATACGTACAGCTATCTCTAAGAGCTTACGAAATCCCTTACCTCGAAATATGTCGACTACGAATTTTAATTCTTGATCTCTCCCGATCACACAGTTTAATTGGCTCCGGATGTATTCTCGAAAGCTAAATCTTTCCTTGGTGGCACGTAAGTCAAGATCCGCTCGAACTCGTACACGTCGCCTACCGTTTTCGCTACACAGCAATATATATTTAAACCGATTAATTTCGGTCTAATAAAATTTAAATTAATTATTCGAAAAATAATTCGATCGATTTTCGACCACTTATCGGTCTACGGCTGTGCCGGGATTACACTGAATTTTTTTTCCAAAATTTTTTTCTCTCTCCTCTTTCTCTCTCCTGCTGAACCGGTTTGGACCGGTTCAGCCCCTTTCACACTGAACCGGTCTGACTGGTTCAGGTGCGATTTTCGCCGTTCGGGGCAATTCCGGTCGATTCTCAGACCGTCGCTAGTGCCGTTCGGCGCGCCTCGGCCTGGGTAACCTTCGGTTGGAAGGGCTCGGCCCAAGTCGGCGCCGGTGGCTGCCGTTTTCCCCTTCTCTCCCGTGGGTGTCCCCCTCTCAGATCTCCGTTTCCGGCAGCTCTGACGGCGCATGCCGACGTCCAGTCCCTCCTCAGGTGCCGATCGCCACTTTGCCGGCCCTCTCGCGCTCCGTCACCATCCAGATCGCAGCCGGTGAAGGAAGAAAGGGGGATCGGGTTTAGGGGGTTCCTTCCTCGCGTTTTGCAGTTCCTCTCCTTTTTTTTTATTCGATTTCTGTTTTTTTATATATATATATTATATTATATTTAATATAATATAATATATATTTCAAAATATTTACCAAAATACCTATAATAATACTAAAATAATCTTATAATTTAAATATGATAATAATAATAATAATAAAACAAATATTATTATTATTAGTATATTTTATTCCCATAGTGTATTTTATACACTAAAATTTATACATCCTTGTACATATATTTTATTTTATTTTATTCCACCAAAATATATGTACATTCCATTTCATTTTATCTCATTTAGTTATCCCTCCGAAAATATTATTTTTCGATATTTCCAATTGCCAAATTCGAAAATTTTCGGTTTATCATTTTCGGACAAACTTTCCTTCTTGGACTCCCTATATTTTCGTGTTCTGAGTCCATATTTGTGATCGGTTTAACCTAATTTCATTCGGTTTATTCAAAATTTATCCGAACTCTTATTTCGGTACTTTAAAATTTATCGGTACCCACTTTAATTATTTATACTTGAAATTGTATAATTTCTTCTTTATTGCCCGATATATCATAATTACATATTTAACATGGTATATTTTCAAAGAAAAATATGAAATTCAGGTCTTACACATCAGGTCAAATACAATACAATTAATTGTATTTCACAATTTTCTGGGCTTAATTTAAATCATTGGGCCCGTTTACCCATATTGGGCCCGATTATACCATAATAGGCCTCAATCGCCCTTAAGCCCGTTTTCCACTTACTATACACATTATCGAGGCCTATTGGGCTCATTGGGCCCATCAGTATTTTATTTAGCCACGTTATAAATTCTCAGATAGCTTAATTTAGTATTTACGACAATTCATCCAATTTCCAGAATTTAATCCATTTATGCAGAAATTAAATCCATAATTTATGCGATAAATATCAATCACGCATAACGATGTAAAATTGTCATAAATAAGGGTTACTTACCCGTTATTCCATGATCGTACACAAATCAAGGTTGTCTCAAGCTCCCGGTTGATGCCAATTGTCGAGCTACACAATTTAATATTTTTTCGAGTAAACTTTCCAGTCGATTAATAATCAAATTAAATATTTCGATATTTAAATCGGTCAATTCGACCGCTTACCGACTTACCCGTACCTCGATTGCGTCACTGAAATTTTTCACAATTTTTTTCTCTTTTTCTTTTTCCCTTTTTCTCTTTTTTTCCTTTTCTGTTTGGCTGAACCGGTTCGATCCGGTTCGGTTCAACCCGGTTCAGACCGCCGATTCAGTCCGATTCGATTGGTTCAGTGCCTTGCCGATCGGTTCTCCGTCGATTTTCACCGCCAGTGGCTCCGCTGGGTCGTCCGCAGCTCGGATCTGCCCTCGATTTCGCCCGAGGTCGTCGAAAAGTGGTCGGTTCGGTCCTTCTCCCTCAACATCAGTACCCATTTCTGTTTCTTGCCGTTTTTCGCCGTTAGCCGCCGCCCCACCGGCCGATTCAGCCGCTGATCGGCCGGTCTTGGCGTGGGCCATCTTCGGGTGGCGGTGGTCGGGCTCGGATCGGCGTCGATCACCGGGAAGCTCTCTTTCTCTCCTCTTGGCTTTTCCTCTCGGTTTCTCCCTCTTCCTCTCTCGTCGACCGCCGTTTCTCTGAGCTATCAACTTCGGCGAGGTTCGGTTGGGCTGCCGGTGGTGGCCGCCTCTCGTGTCTGGGCTTCTGCCGATTGCGGGTGAGGGAGAAAGGCTCCCTCGGTTCGGCTTCATTTCTCCAGTTCACGTTTTTCGCGAACAAAATTTTTTCAAATTTTATTATTTTATTTATGATTTATTTTTAATATTATTTTATAATTAAATTTTATTATTATTTTATTCATTAAAATAATAATAAAATTCCAAAAAATATCTAAAAAAAATCTATTAAATTCATTTAATCTGTGAATGAATTTATCAGTCCGATTTTACCTTTTCAATATATTTTTCGATTATTTTCGAGATCGTTTTTCGAGGCAAAAATTCCTAAAATATTAAATAAAATTATATCTTGATCAATTTAACCCGAAATTTAATTATTTCTTCGTTATTGATCAAGATTTCTCAATCTCATATTTTTAATTAAATTTTCTTGTCCCGATAAATATCAAATTTTGGTCTTTTGACCATTTTGCCCTTGCACGTGTTCGGGAATACCATTTCAATCCTTTTGCATTTTTAAATGCACTCAAAAATTTCTATTCATTCCTTTTTGCTCTTACGATAAAAATCGGGTCTTACAATCTCCCCCACTTAAGAAATTTGGTCCTCTAAATTAGAACCAAGTAAATGAGTCCATAAATAACTCCGGGTAAATCTATCGCATCATATACTGTCATCCTCAAGTGACTTTCTCTGGAGTATAATACTACCATCATACTTAACTACGGAGATCATCTTAAACATCAACACTTTCTCCTTCATGTTTAATACCCGAATAGATTTTTCAATCATACATTATACTTTCATTGAGCTAAACTGTTGAATCTCATATCTAATCACATACGCTGGGTTCGGATATTATTTTCGAAGCATCATAAGATAGGACACATAGTGGATGCTTGTTAATTCAAGTAGTAATGTCAACCTACAGGTCTTATCTCCCACTTGTCAATATCTCTATCTGAATCATGTTACGTCCTTAAGACAAGTAACTGCCAACAATAATGATTCACCCTCTGTGAATTTCCAATTGTTTCTCGTCTCTTGTCAACATAGCTTTCTGTCTGCTCTGAGGTGTTATAAATCTCTCATAAATCAACTGAACATCCTCAGAGGTTCATCTTACCAATTCGGGAATAATTCTCTATCTGTCACCCACTTCTTATCCAAGTCGGGAACAACTCCCTACGGCTATACAATGCCTCATATAATCTCATCCTGATACTTGAGTGACAACTGTCATTATTGACGAATTCGATTAGTAACAACTGATCATCCCAGGAGCTCATAAAATCAATGGTACACGCTCTCATCACATCCTCCAGAACCTGTACAGTCCTCTCTAACTGACCATCTGTCTGAGGACGGAAGCTATGCTAACACTCAATCGGGTTCCCATAGCTTCCTGAAAAATATTCCTAGAAATAGAAAGTGAAGTGGGAATCCCTATCTGATACCATGCTCACTGGAACGCTACATAATGTTTCACAATATTCCTTACATATAACATTGCCTACGCACTCAGAGTATCTGGGGATTTCCATAGCCATAAGGTGGGTAAACTAAATCAATATATCGACTATCACTCAGATAGCCTCATGATTCATCCGGGTCCTCTGTAACCCATCACAATATTCATGGTAACTTGTTCCCATTTCCGTGTCAATATAGGTAGAGGCTGCAATAACTCTACAGACTTCTAGTACTCTACCTTAATCTGCTGACATACGAGATACTTTTCCATAACTCTACAATGTCTCTTTTCATATCTGACCACCAATACCCTTTTTAGAGATTCTGATATATTTATTACTTTTCGGATGCACTGTAAATCCCGAAGAGTGAGCTTCTGACAATAACACTATATCATCAACCGTGGTCTTGGGGAGCACTCATACTGTCTCTGAACCTCTGTAAGTTATCATCACTCACTGTGAACTCTGTCACTATACCCTTCTGAATCTGACCCACACTATCGACACCATACCGATAATCATGTTAAGCCTGGCAAATCCGGTCAACTCAAATCCGGTTCTAACCTCAGGCTAGCTGTCACAAAATCACCGTCATCATCAGAAGAGATCATATCATTACTGAGGCTCACAACTGCTCTAGCAGCTCATGCTCCCTAACCATCATATGTGATACCATCCCGAGGCTCTTTCTGCTCAAGGCATCAGCCATTACATTAGCCTTTCCTGGGTGGTACAATGTTCACAATCATAATCCTTAGAAGCTCTAACCCTCTTGGTTATCTCATATTCTCCTCTTTCTGTGAAAACAGATATTCAGGGCTTTTACGATCAGTGCATACCCGAAATTTCTTACATTATAAATGGTGGCGCCATACTTTTAGTGGAATCACTACGGCTGCTAACTCTAAATCATGGGTCGGATAGTTTCTGTCATGATCCTTGAACTATCTGGATCCATAAACAACTATCTTCCCATTTTACATCAATACACAACTCACTCATAATTTTGAGGTATCCATATACACTGAAACCTCTGGAGCTGCTAGTCATGGTGAGAATACTTACGGTGGTCAGTTCATTACTTCAATATACCAAAACTCACCGAAGCCATTTACATACTTATCATACCACTCGTATGAAATCTTTTTCCAAACGAAACGTGTCAACTGAGTAGCCCATTGAGAAACTCACAACACCTCGTCTGTAAGACAGTTTCCAATTGCTACTCAAGCTCTTCTCTGGACTTCGAATGCATCAAGATATCATCGCTCAAGATGACAACCAATTGGTCCAGGTAAGGTTTAAATACCTTATCATAGTTGAGTTCCACTAAATATTTCAATCACCCTTATCCTTAACCTATGTACGCATAAACGTATAACGTCATTTCGAAATTGTTTCCTTTCAAGATACAACCCACGTCATTTCCATTTTCTTATATTAACGACTTTTCTAAAATTTTAATTTTTAAACCTTCATGATTAATCGAATTCTATATTTCTTTATCGTACCAGTAAAGGTACCCAAATTTTAAATGTATATATTACGACTGTCAATTTCAATTTATAGATTATGTGTCCGCTTCTAGACGCTGTCAAATCTTCAGGCGGGAAGTATTTTGAAATACCTTTATTATCCCTCAGACTTGACCACAATTATTTTACATATCGCTACTTCTCTTTCATTACTTGTCAAACTTACAATATACTTTTCAGTGATGTTTTCACCTCCATTCTTAACTTACAATCTCTATACCCATATTCAGTTAGTGAAAATCAGCTAACTAGCATCATCTTGCTTAAGAGTACAAGCTTCACATTTTTCACTAACTTATATGCAACTGAAGGTGGTATGAATAAATGCGTGGCACCAGGATCAATTAAAATTGATGGTGGTCGTGTCACCAGATCCACATGTGCAACTATCCGCCTTCCACGTGTCAAACCAAGAACAGGCCACGTGGCAGATTGGCGACAGAACCGCCATGCGACACCGTTCCTAGAGGTGCGACAGAGTGTCTGATACGAGAGGAGTCTGCCGCCTCACAGTCTGCCGCGCATCGTGAGCGGTAGACCTCCATTGCCCATGCACATCACAGGACTCCGCATTGCCCCCGACACAGGTCTCCCGCGTGCCTGAGGTAGAGGTCTCCCGCACCTCACGCGGTAGAGGACTCCCGCACCTCACGCGGTAGAGGACTCCCGCCAGACCGCGGTAGAGGTCTCCCGCACAGCATGCGGCGTAGTCTCCCGCGCAGACCGCGGTAGAGGTCTCCCGCATAGCATGCGGCGTAGTCTCCCGCGTAGACCGCGGTAGAGGTCTCCCGCACAGCATGCGGCATAGTCTCCCGCACAGACCGCGGTAGAAGTCTCCCGCACTGCATGCGGCATAGTCTCCCGCACAGACCGCGGTAGAAGTCTCCCGCACTGCATGCGGCATAGTCTCCCGCACAGACCGCGGTAGAAGTCTCCCGCACAGCATGCGGCATAGTCTCTCGCACAGCATGCGGCATAGTCTCCCGCACAGATAGCGGCAGAGGTCTCCAAAACAGCAGCGGTAGAGGTTCCATGCATACTCTGCCACCAGATTACTCCCCCGTAGGTTGCATGGCCCGAGGCGCGACAGAGTGCTCTATAACTCTGTCGCGGCCCAGACACGCGCCTGGGTCTCAGCCCGAACCGCCTCAGGAACCTATAAATACCAGGTGAGCTCTCTGAAAAAAGGGGGGATTCGATCCAAAAAAAGA
This sequence comes from Firmiana major, assembly GCA_033439115.1. Classification (NCBI taxonomy): domain Eukaryota; kingdom Viridiplantae; phylum Streptophyta; class Magnoliopsida; order Malvales; family Malvaceae; genus Firmiana; species Firmiana major. Next base: position 66,044,784 of record CM065907.1, on the reverse strand, counting down.
AAAAAAAACAGGGAGAAACACTTAAACCCTTTGATTTAAGCAATACTTTCTCCTTTTCTTATATACACCAACTCCCGATCACTGACTTGATCGTCGGAGTGCGCGTGCAGGGACAAATCCCTGCCCCCTCTGATTCCTGTTGTTTTTACAGGATATACGAAGAACACGTGGATCAAATCCTATCGACGTCACCCTTTCGTCGATAGTGTAATCAGACTACACGAAAGGCATTTTCTTGTTGCTGTCAGGTAGGCAACATCAATTGGCGCCGTCTGTGGGAATCCTGACAAAAAGCCAGATTCTCTATCAAAATGGTGAGAACACGCTTTACAGCGGAGGTTACAGGAGGGCAGAATTCTGTGAGTCCCCCTGTTAGATCAGAACAAGGACGAAGACACACTGAAAGGGGTCAGAGAGAAGCGGTGGTTTCTCTAGAGGAATTTGAGACCCTGAAGCGCAAAAATGAGGAGACTACAGCTGCATTGAAAGCTATGGTGAGCTTCTTCAGAGATGCTCTCCCCCAATTGAGCTTACCCCATGAAGTGCAGCAGTTAGTGGGGGAAAGCACACCGAGGCAGACCTACGAGAGAGGCCAGCCCTCCACTTTGGCGAGTGCCGGACAAGGTGCAGGAACGCAAGATAATGCTACTGCCTACCCAGCAAGACAGAACTCACCCGCAGCTCAACAACGACAGAGGTCGCCTCTGGCCCCGAGGCGGCAGAGCTCGCCAGCATCCCCGCGACAGAGATCACCCGCGGCTCAACTGCGGCGTAGCTCACCTCTGCCCGATAGGCGGTGGAGTTCGCCAAACGAGCGACAGAGCTCTCTCTCGGCTCAAAGGCGACAGAGCTCCCCCGCCGACCACATGCGGCAGAGATATCCCAGGTTAGATAGGCGACAGCACTCTCCCGCCGTCGCTAGGAGGCAGAGTTCACCTTTGCCCGATGCGCGGCAGACTTCACCTCTGTCGGCCAGGCGACAGAGTTCCCCTACAGCCCCTGTGCGGCAGAGTTTCTCTACACTCCGCAGCTCTTCTCCTTTGGAGTTTGTACAGGAGTTAGGAGAATATAGGACTGGGGAGCAGCGAAGACAAAGGGGTTCTGACCCACAAGCAGGCCTCGAAATGTCAAGTCTCGGATTGGGAGGTGCTGGAAGGGGAGTCTATCGATCGAACTCTTCTAGACCCGAAGGGACGAGGCCATGCTCAGCTCGAGGGTCGGAGGACATGGAGAAGGTCGTCCAAAGGATCCTCGAGAAGAGAAAACTGGTGTCTCCGGATGATGGTCAAAGGAGGAGGATCCCATTTAGTCAGGAGATCATGAACAAACCTTTGCCAAAGAAGTTCAAAATGCCTTCTATGGCTACTTACACCGGCAAAGCGGACCCCTACGATCATATACAGAGTTATGAATCCCTCATGCTGTTGCATGGATGGGAGGACGAAATTATGTGTAGAGCTTTCTCTCTCACATTGTCCGAACATGCTCTGAAGTGGTTTAATGGGCTGAGCGAAGGTTCAATCTCCTCTTTCGATGAGTTGAGAAATGAGTTCCTCAAAGTGTTCATGATTCATAGCCAGAGGAAGAAAGACGCTACCTACCTACTCACGCTTAAACAAGGAAATAAAGAATCCTTGAAGAGCTATGTGGACCGCTTTCGAGATGCAACCTTGGAGGTGGAAGATCTACCGGTGGGGGTAGCCTTGGCCGTAATGCTACAAGGGACGAGCTCCGAGAAGCTACAAGAATCCCTCTCTCTCGATCAACCGATGACGATTTTCGACCTCTTTGCCAAGGCTAACAAGTATGTAGCTCAAGAAGAAGTGATGAGAATGATACAGCCCAGGGAGGCGAAGGAAGGAAAGAAAAGAGAGAGAGATGCACCCGAGAGAAGCTTCCCAAGACCCGTGAGAGGAGACAAAGCCCCCAAGCTCAGGTATGAAGGTAATACCAGACTGAGCGAGCCTCGTACGGCGATACTGGTAGCAATTGAGGGGGCGGGACTACTGGAATTCCCCAAGAAGAAAATTGGAGACGTAGGCCAAAACACTGAAGCCTACTGTGAATTCCATTGTGCTCACGGACACCCAACAGAGAGGTGTAGAGACTTAATGGACCAGTTAGAAAGACTAGCCAGAGAGGGGAAGATCAACCGCTTCCTGTGGCGAAGCGAGAGACCCCGATATCCTCCGCGTGACCAAAGGAATAATCGTCCGCGGACGGGGGCAAATAATGATATCAGAAGGGATAGGCCTAGAAACGAAGTAGTCAGGCCCATCCCCCGTGCTAATCCGCCAAACAACGAACCTACAGCCCCCGCGATAAATGTCATCGCAGGCGGGGACTCAAGTGCAGGAAGCTCCTCTACTTCCCGCAAGAGTTACGCTAGGCAAGCGTATCAGGTTAACGTGGTGATGGAGGAGCAGGCGGATGAAGAGCCCATCATGTTCACTCCGGCTGACAGAGGCGATGTCGCCATGCCCCATGACGACCCCATGGTGATATCCACGGTGGTGGCCAAACACCCGGTGAGCAGGGTCCTAGTCGATAACGGGAGCTCAGTGAACCTGATCTATTGGAACTGCTTTGAAAAAATGAGCATGTCCGAGGATAGGTTGAAACCCGTTATGACACCACTATATGGATTCACGGAGGAGCGAGTGAAAGTTGCCGGGTCCATAGAGTTGCCTGTAACTCTCGGTGAACACCCGAAAGACGTGACCCGGCAAGTATTGTTCATGGTAGTCAGATCAACCTCCGCTGCCTACAACATGATCTTGGGCAGGCCGGTACTGAACGACATGAGGGCGGTGATATCCTCTTGCTACCTATTGATGAAGTTCCCCACTCCCAACGGAGTCGGGCAAGTACGCGGAAACCAAAGGAGTGCCCGTACTTGTTATCTCGCTTCCACTGCCAACAAGGTAGCACAGAGGAAAGAAACCTTATGCATCGACGATCCGCCTAAACCCCAACCTGTAGAGGAAACAGAAGCCATTGCGCTAACTGAAGGGGATAGCGAAAAAAGGGCATTCATCGGGACTCAGTTGGGCGAGCAACAGAAAAAGGAGATAGTCGAGTGTCTGAGGAGAAACTCGGATATCTTCGCCTGGAGCCCGGCGGACATGCTCGGGATCAGTCCCAAAGTCATATGCCATGAACTTAATATCATACCCGGACACAGACCAGTCAAACAGAAGAAGAGGAGTTTCGCCCCGGAACGACAGAAAGCAATCACTGAAGAAGTGAGTAAGCTCCTGGGCGCCGGATTCATTCGAGAGGTCTATTACCCTGAGTGGTTAGCCAATGTAGTGATGGTAAAGAAATCTAGTGGGAAGTGGCGAATGTGTGTTGATTTCACCGACCTGAACAAAGCCTGCCCCAAAGATTCATACCCCCTACCACGGATAGACCGACTAGTAGACGAAACATCCGGTTACGAATTCCTCAGTTTCTTGGATGCATTCTCCGGGTATCACCAAATCATGCTTCACCCAGAAGACGAAGAAAAAACTTCCTTTATAACCGACAACGGAACCTATTGCTATCGGGTAATGCCGTTCGGTCTAAAGAACGCGGGAGCCACCTATCAACGAATGGTGAGCAAAGTGTTCAGAGATCTTCTGGGAAATACCATGGAAGCCTACGTGGACGACATGATAATCAAGAGCCGCGTAGGAGAGTCTCATACTGATCAAATGTCCAAGGTATTTGAAGTATTAAGGAGATTCAATATGAAGCTAAACCCTGAAAAATGCTCATTCGGGGTAAGATCAGGGAAGTTCTTAGGCTTCATGATCACTAACAGGGGCATTGAGGCAAATCCTGAGAAGGTACAGGCTGTCATTGACATGAAACCCCCAACCACCGTAAGAGAGGTCCAGAGATTGACAGGCCGAATAGCAGCTCTGAATCACTTCTTGTCAAAATCAGCAGAAAAGAGCCTGCCGTTCTTCAAAACTCTACGGAGGGGGAAGAACTTCGAATGGACGGAAGATTGTCAAAAAGCCTTCGAAGACCTCAAGGAGTACTTGAAACAGCTGCCTTTGTTAACAAGGCCCCTGGAAGGAGAACAACTCTATATGTATTTGGGAGTCGACGATTTCGCCGTCAGTGCGGTGCTACTGAAGAAAGATGAAAAGGTGCACCGTCCCATCTACTACGTGAGTAAAGTGTTATTGGATCCAGAGACCCGCTATCCGCTGGCCGAAAAGCTAGCATTAGCCCTTTTGATGGCCTCGCGAAAGTTGCGCCCGTATTTCCAAGCACACCCTATCACCGTCTTGACAGATCAACCGTTAAGACAGATCCTTCAGAAACCTGAACACTCAAGAAGGTTAGTGAAATGGGCAGTGGAGCTTGGGGGATACGAAATCACGTTCCAACCATGGCAGGCTATCAAAGGTCAAGCTTTGGCCGACTTCATCGTAGAATGCACTATCCCAAGCAACAGCAGTGAAGGGGAGGCTCACCCCTGGTTGCTGCATGTCGACGGGGCATCAAGTGCTAACGGAAGCGGAGCGGGTATAGTCCTGGTTTCACCTGAAGGAAAATCCCTTGAATACTCCCTACGGTTCGGATTCTCCAGTTCGAACAATATAGCGGAGTATGAAGCTCTGATAGCAGGGATGGTGTTAGCGAAGAAGCTACAGGTTCACCACTTGATAGCACACAGTGATTCTCAATTGGTGGTGAACCAATTCAGCGGAGAGTACGAGGTACGGGAACCGATGCTGGTCCCTTACTTGAAGAAAGTCCAACTTCTGGCACAGACTTTCAAAAACTTTCAGCTAATACAGATCAACTGGTCCGAAAACACACATGCTGATGCATTATCTAAGTTAGCCTCTTCCGCTGAAACATGAGGAAGGACAGTGAAGGTGGAGAGGCTCGAACGACCTAGATTGAAGAGGTCGAAGTGTGTGACATTCAGGTGGGAGACGATTGGAGGTCCCCATTTAAACAGTATCTCACTGAGGGTACACTCCCCCAAGATAAAGACGAGGCTCGTCGCTTGAAAATACAAGGGGCGAAGTTCACACTCATCAACGGAGAACTGTACAAAAGGGGATACTCATCGCCACTGCTAAAATGTCTGGGACCGGAACAAGCAAGATATGCCCTAGCGAAAGTGCATGAAGGAATCTGCGACGAACACTTAGGAGCAAGAGCCCTTGCTGCTAAAGTACTGCGATCGGGATTCTACTGGCCAACGCTGAAAAAGGATGCAATGGACCAAACCCGCAGGTGTGACAAATGCCAGAGGTTTGCGCCTATCACCACAGCCCCAGTAACTCCCTCTCAAGGCACAGTACAACCAATTCCTTTTGCACAATGGGGGTTGGACATCCTTGGACCTTTCCCATTAGCCACGGGTCAAAGAAAGTTCCTGTTAGTGGCTACCGATTATTTTACAAAGTGGATTGAAGCAGAGCCTTTAGCCACAATCACGGAGAAGAAAGTGGAGGCAATGGTGTGGAAAGACATTATCTGTCGATTTGGAATTCCCCGCATCTTGAATGCCGACCATGGAAAGCAATTTGATTGCAACGCCTTCCGTGACTTTTGTAAGGACCTCAACATTCAGCTACGGATCTCTTCAGTGTCATATCCTCAAGCTAATGGACAAGCCGAGGTCAGTAATCGGACCATCCTCCATGGGCTGAAGACCAGGCTAGACAAAGCAAAAGGGGCCTGGGTGGACGAATTGCCTAGTGTTTTATGGGCATATCGTACCACCAGTCGTGTGTCGACTAAAGAAACGCCGTTCAGCCTTGTATACGGCGCAGAAGCATTGATCCCCGTGGAACTTGGAGCATTATCGCCAAGAGTGGTACCCTTAGTAGAGGAAGAAAACTCACAAGCTCTAAGGGAAGGCTTGGACCTACTCGATGAACACAGAGAAACCACGGCTATTCGATTGGCATCCTATCATCAGAGGGTGGTCAACTACTATAATAGCCGGGTAAGAGACAGGCCAATGTCTGAGGGAGATCTAGTGCTCAGAAAGTCACAGATCACAAATGCCCTGAAGGAGGATGGGAAGTTCAGAGCCAACTGGGAAGGTCCCTACAGAATCAGATGCAAGATCGGACCCAATACTTGCGCTCTGGAAACTCTACAAGGGAAGAAGATAGGGAAAACGTGGAATTCAAATCACTTAAAGCTGTATTTGAATTAACTACTACATCTTTCTTCCCAAGCACTATTGTTTTACTAACACTGTCACCAGATGTCATTACCTAACCGATATATGCATTATCTTTTTGTTGTAAGTCAAAATCTCGTGACAGGATTCAAAACCGTGAGGGCTGCCCTTAGTTCGGGCCCTGCGAACGCAGGCTACCAACAGGCCAAACCCAAAGCGGACAATATGGGTTGAGTGGGCCGAGTGGGCCAGACCCAAAGTAGACCGTCCAGCCGAGCCGTAAGAGCCTGAGGCGCTATGCATCACTGTGGCCAGGCGTAGTTCAACCGAGCCGTAAGAGCCTGAGGCGCTATGCGTCACTGTGGCCAGGCGTAGTTCAACCGAGCCGTAAGAGCCTGAGGCGCTATGCGTCACTGTGGCCAGGCGTAGTTCAACCGAACCGTAAGAGCCTGAGGCGCTATGCGTCACTGTGGGCAGGCGTAGTTCAACCGAGCCGTAAGAGCCTGAGGCGCTATGCGTCACTGTGGCCAGGCGTAGTTCAACCGAGCTGTAAGAGCCTGAGGCGCTATGCGTCACTGTGGCCAGGCGTAGTTCAACCGAGCCGTAAGAGCCTGAGGCGTTATGCGCCACTGTGGCCAGGCGTAGTTCAACTGAGCCGTAAGAGCCTGAGGCGCTATGCGTCACTGTGGCCAGGCGTAGTTCAGACGAGCCGTAAGAGCCTGAGGCGCTTTGCGTCACTGTGGCCCGGCATATACGCATCACTGTAAAACAGGTATATATACATCCACACAAGAGCCGTAAGAGCCTGAGACGCAACGCGTCATTGTGGCCAGGCGTATACTCAAAAGCGCCATGAGAGCCTGAGACGCAATGCGTCACTAAGGCCAGGCATAAAACATTCAATTAACCATAAAGGCCTAAGACGCTACGCGTCACTGTGGCCAGGTAATCAAAATACTAAGGCTATAAAAACTAAAGACGCTTTCACGTCACAGTACTCAAGCCTTAAACAACTACGCGTTTGCACAAAAAATTCTTCCTGAAAGTATACCTTTCTATCAAGAATTGGGGAGCATACACGAATATAAATACAAAGCTATGTACAAGCAAAGTATATACAAGCAAAGCAAAAGAAACAATCAGACAAAGAATGATAAATGACAATTAGAGAAGTAGTGCAAGACAAAGCATGAACAAAAATCTCAATTTCATTTCATTCAAGTGTCGGTACAAGCAGATCTTTAACAGATCTTTACAATTACATTTCGACAAAAGTACAAAGTTAAAACAAAAAACAAAGTACTTGAAATGAAATACAAAAAACAAAAAAGCAAAAATCCCTATCTACTCTCCAGGAGGAAGCTGGGGATCAGCTGCAAAACCTTCACTTCTAAGGGACTGCTCGCCCTCCTCGCCGTCTAAATCGATGAGGGCTTCTATAGGCTCAGGAGTACCGTCCAGATCCGCGGGCTCCCAAGTACCAGCAAGGTTGACGAGATCATCCTGAGCAGTCCTCTTGAACAGCTCGTCCGCAGGCTCAGCCTCGGGCTCGTACTTGGTCCAATCAGGGGCCTCAAAGAGCATCGCCTCATGGGTGTATTGGAGCTCAGGAAATTCCTCTCCTTCCCTGTGTGCTTCTAGCCAAGATCGGGCCAGGTAGAACTCGTACTTAACATAAGGGTTGGAGAAGTCTTCCTTCCACCTCAAGCAGTCTTTGGAGAGACGATACTCCTTTACGGCCTCGGCCCGTACGCTGTCAATCTCGGCCTGGGACAGTACAGGAGCAGCTTGGCCTTCCAACTCAGCAACACGCTGCTCGAGCTCTTGATTCCGAGTGAGCATAAACCTGTAGTTGGATTGCATACGGTCTAACTCAGAATGAGCCTCCTGCAGGTCCTCTTGGAGTTTACAAGACCGGGCCGTCTCCACTGTGAGATCCCCCTTTGCAAGACCGAGGTCTTGATGAGCCTTAGTAAGCTGCTCCTCCAGGCTTCGAACTAAATCTGGAAGAGGGGACAAGTTGTTGACCATGTTCTGTAACTCCATGACTTTGTCCCTCAACTCTCGGATCTCTCTGTCGGCTCGCTCCCGATAAGCCCGATGTTGGGCATTATTTGCCACGGTTCGTTGAGCCAGCTGCGAAAAAATGCAAAAATGTTAGATTCAAAGCATGCTGTAAAAAGCAATCAAAAAGAAAAGAAATCAGAAACTTACCCTCAACGCCTCGATATCGGCTAAGTCTTCACCCTCGGGGTAGTTTCTGAATATCCTTGCCTCATCTCGAGGAAGGATAGTGGACCAACTCAACCGGGAGGCCACCCCGGGAGTGTCCAAAATGTCGTTGTCACGAACCCCGGGGTAGACCCGAAACTCGTGGCCCCTCATAATATTCCCCCCATCCACGGAATAGGGCCTCTCGTTGGCAGGACCTATCCTCGGCAATATCGGTCTGCTTCCCATCGAACCCTCGATGTACAGGCGCTTTCTATTCTTCCGCTGAGACGGAATGATATTGCATTCCGCGCGCTCCTCGGAGCGTGATCGCCTGGATGACCCGGAAGCCCCCCGTGAAGACGAGGCAACTCTCCCCCTATCCCGAGAGAGATCTCTCTGCTCTAAAGGAGGGGGAGGCATAGCCTGCCTAGAAACAGGAGGGGTCCGAGCACGAGGTGGATGAGAGGGGACCGGTGCCTCACTTGGGACATCGTCAGCCAAACGATGCCTCTTCCTAGCAGGAGCGCTGGAAGGACCAGCCTCAGAATCCTGGCGACCTAATGATTGCCGAAAATGACTCATATCTGCAAAAAAGAAAAAGAAGATCAGTGGTTAATAAATTGATCAAAAATGATAAGCAGCGGGAAAAAATAAAAGTTACCGTCAGGAGAGTCTAAGTGCTCCTGAAGGGACTCGATATTTATCCCCTCGTCGTCCGGGAGCACCATGAAAGTGGAGCCGAACCCTTCCCAACCAGTGAGATCGGCTAAGGGTTCGCTACCAGAGCTGGATTCCAGATTGGTGCCCCCTATATTCTCTTGCAGCCTAGGGGCTTCAGGATTCAACTCGGGAGAAGCCGAAGGCAGAGGATCCGACGACGGAACAGAGGGTCTGGCAACAGGGACCGGACCCACACCCCAGCCTGCTAATATCAAATTTTCATTTGATACAAGGGTGTCGAGGCTAAGGGGATGAGGGACTAGCAGTTTGTCGATGTCAGAAGACAACTGCTCCCTAAGTGTGGCGACCCGGGGACCCTTGGGGATTTCGCGCCTATTCTCCCAACGAGTGGGGATATCCAGGCCCTCGGGCACTTCCACAACCAGCCATTCTGTCTCGAAACCATGAAGCTTGTTAGCAGGTTTCTCGAATAATTGGTTCTCAAAACCAGGCTGGTACACCCGCTGAAGCGAGTAAGGCACTAAGCCGGGACTCCCTCGAAGTCTAAAGAATACTTCTAAAAGAGGAAGAGACGGAGGGACGCCCCTTAAATGGCAGTGCACAGTGAATGCTACCAATTGCATCCATGCATGAGGATGCAGTTGCCCCGGGGATACCCTGTGCGTCCTGAGGAAGGAAGCCCCAAAGTCGGACATTGGGAAGCGGAGTCCTAACTCCAAAGCTGCCCTAAAAACGACAGCCCCGTTAGACACACGACGTATGTCGCTCTCCTGAGGGGTTGGGAGTCTATAAGTGTATCCCTCGGATAAAGGAAATCGAGATTCTAGGTCTTGGACGTCAGCTTCCTTTAAAGTCGACTTAACGCCTAGATCGATTTGCTTTCCTATGCCATGTCCAGCCATCTTAGAAGTTCGTAGATCAAAGAAGTGGGACTACGGGCTACGAAAAATTACCTAAGGTAATGGAAACAGAACTCGCGGCAGAGTGTGGAAATCTGCGACAGACTTGCGACACAATGAGATATATGCGACACAGTTGCGGTAGAGTGGCGACAGAGTGTCCTGAGAGTCGCGACAGAGTGTCCTTGCGAGAGAATTCAGTAGCGACAAGGACGTCAGGGGCCCAGTATTTATAGCGGCTCGCCTGGGTACACACACACGCGGAGGTCCGACCCGACCCTAGAAACGCCAGACCCAGATCCTCTTTCGCGGGAAAAATTCCCGCCAAAGAGTGGGGAGCAATTGATGGTGGTCGTGTCACCAGATCCACGTGTGCAACTATCCGCCTGCCACGTGTCGAACCAAGAACAGGCCACGTGGTAGATTGGCGACAGAACCGCCATGCGACACCGTTCCTAGAGGTGCGACAGAGTGTCTGATGCGAGAGGAGTCTGCCGCCTCACAGTCTGCTGCGCATCGTGAGCGGCAAACCTCCATCGCCCATGCACATCACAGGACTCCGCATTGCCCCCGACACAGGTCTCCCGCGTGCCTGAGGTAGAGGTCTCCCGCACCTCACGCGGTAGAGGACTCCCGCACCTCACGCGGTAGAGGACTCCCACGCAGACCGCGGTAGAGGTCTCCCGCACAGCATGCGGCGTAGTCTCCCGCGCAGACCGCAGTAGAGGTCTCCCGCATAGCATGCGGCGTAGTCTCCCGCGCAGACCGCGGTAGAGGTCTCCCGCACAGCATGCGGCATAGTCTCCCCCACAGACCGCGGTAGAAGTCTCCCGCACTGCATGCAGCATAGTCTCCAGCACAGACCGCGGTAGAAGTCTCTCGCACTGCATGCGGCATAGTCTCCCGCACAGACCGCGGTAGAAGTCTCCCGCACAGCATGCGGCATAGTCTCCCGCACAGATAGCGGCAGAGGTCTCCCGCACAGCAGCGGTAGAGGTTCCATGCATACTCTGCCACCAGATTACTCCCCCGTAGGTTGCATGGCCCGAGGCGCGATAGAGTGCTCTATAACTCTGTCGCGGCCCAGACACGCGCCTGGGTCTCAGCCCGAACCGCCTCAGGAACCTATAAATACCAGGTGAGCTCTCTGAAAAAAGGGGGGATTCGATCCAAAAAAAGAAAAAAAAACAGGGAGAAACACTTAAACCCTTTGATTTAAGCAATACTTTCTCCTTTTCTTATATACACCAACTCCCGATCACTGACTTGATCGTCGGAGTGCGCGTGCAGGGACAAATCCCTGCCCCCTCTAATTCCTGTTGTTTTTGCAGGATATACGAAGAACACGTGGATCAAATCCTATCGACGTCACCCTTTCGTCGATAGTGTAATCAGACTACACGAAAGGCATTTTCTTGTTGCTGTCAGGTAGGCAACATCAAAAATAATTATTTCATTATTCTTAACCAGTGTGGTATCTTCCACCACATCAAATGAAACACCAATAGTGTCCTTGTCCAAGGCATAAACTCGCCCTCGTCTAACATCTTATTTTCGTGGTAACTACCACACATCTTACACTGTTCACACTGCTACTCTGTTACACTGCTTACATTGCTACACTGCTACACTACTTACGGAGCAGGTCGGGGTCCTCCAATCATAATACCCCTCAAAGTGTTGAAATTAAATACACTGGGGCTTATCAATCAACTTACCCCCTGACTCATCAGCTCTAATCTTTTACCAAGCTACCTTTTTCCCGTTCTGACATCTCTGTCATTCTCTATTCTCTTTCTGTCTCTATTCCGGCCCTTACTACCTTTCCCAATCTCAGAGGCGCGCAACTTATAATCTCATTCACACAACTGTAGTCTACGCACTGCCTCGGCATAGGTAATGATATCTAATGGCCAATCACACTCTAATTGACAATCTGAGCCCTTTCATGAACTTTCAAACATTCCAACTCTCACTGTTCATCGTGTCCGAGTCATATCTGCCTAGGAATATAAACTGAGTTTCATACTCGTCAATCAACATGTTCCTCTGGGTCAGAGTAAAGAATTTTATTTGTAATTTCCTTTATACAATGTCCGAGATATTCTATCAACGAAATACATCTAGAATTATTTCTCATGTCCATTTTGGATGTCAAATTCTTAATATGGGTCGAGCGAATTTCCACCCATATTTCGACTCGCCCTTAAACCTCAAGCATATTCTGAGCAATTAGCTCCTAAAATATTCTCCACACTCCACTTTAACCTCGCGAAGCGTGTCATAATACTATCTGATCTCTCTATCAGACTCTGTCCGATCACTCTGTCGGACTCTGTGGGGCATATTCAATACCAGCCTCCACGTCAATCTCATCTCGAGTCTCATGTGGCGACTCAGTACTACTCTCAGGTCTACCTCTACGACCTCGAGCTCATGTGCTCGCCCCTCTATCATAGCGGCTATCACTTAATGAGTCTATATTCTTGCATTCAAACCAAATTCTTAGCTGCACTTCTATCTCGATATACACAATTGTATCTAAACAATGCACAGTACATAGGGATATAAACTTCCTTAACCACTAACACCACTCATATCAGGCCAACTCAGCTCTGATACTATTAACTGTCACGACCCAAATTACCCAAAAATCAGAGTAAATTTTTCGCTATTCATTTATTATTTAATTCTTACCTTTCTCTCGTCGTGACCATCCTACAAATAGTTGGGTTATGATTCGGTGTTAGTCACCTCTCACCTATTTATCATTCTATTTTCATAATCACATTTATATATCAGAGTTTACTATTCTTTGACTTTAACTAATACATATACAATGATATTACATCACCTTACATCCCCGACATCATATCCACTTACAGTACTGTGCATTACATATTTAGATACAAAAATATACAAATGTGTATACCTGTCTCTCGATGGGAAGCAGCAGATACCAAGCATGCAAGTCCTCGGCCGCTTACTAATTACTGTGAGTGCTCTGAAAAGATGGAAAAATAAGGGGGTGAGCAAACCACACGCTCAGTAAGGCAATTATGCAAGTAAGTAGATAGCTCCACTATCTACATGCTCGTAATGCCATGCCCTTAAATCCATTTATTTTCATTTAAAATTTCACGCACAAAATCATGCATATTTCAATGCCATAGTTTATCAAAACTATTTGTGCATATAGAAATCATATAATTCATGCATCAATAGCATTTTATGTGACATCATCAAATTATACTTAGCATGAATTTAATCAAAATCATGCATTGTTTCATGCGATATTAAACAAATTGTGAGATATAATCATTTCATGAATTTATCATTAAAGCATGGAAAACCCATCATGCTACTGCATTTAAATCATTTCATAAAAATGCAGAATAAAATAACCCCATCCGAGTCAATTATCTCATAAGTAAATCTCAAATTCATAAAACAAGTCATTAAAATTCATTATAAAGCTTCGGTTATAAAAACCACCCTTCTTTCAGGGTCACATATCATAAAATTGTAAAATCATAAAATCGGGGGCCTGACCCCTCCTTCGGGTCTACCCTGGTCTATCAGACCACAAGTTATATCATGTGAGACATGTAAGTGACTATTAGTAACAACATAGGACTATGGCCATAACCTCGTGATCCCTAGCAACACGGTACCTAGTGTGCGGGGTATGACACCTGAAACGAGAGGTGGGTCGTCCTACCCGCCAGAACAGCATAACAACAGGATTGCGAGGGCAAGGCTTGCTGCCTCGTGGCTAATGCCACTCCACTCTAACAATCTCCACGGTACAGCGTACTCCGCGTGAAATACACGGTACAACGTACTCTGTGAACCCAAGCTCAGTCAGGGGTGCCTGTAATAGGTCTTATCCACCGAAATCATCTCTGTCTCAGAATACACGTGTGAGTATATCATCTCAGTGTGACACACAGTCTACAGGAGGCTCCAACACGGCTATATGCATGTAATATAAATCCCTGTACGAGCAAAGCTCAAGCACGGCTCCATGCATATTCATGATATCAGAAAATCTCGTGCGAGCGAAGCTCTAGCACGGTTTCATAGAAATCGATGAAATCTCCGTATGAGCGGCGCTCCAGTACGACTTAAAATAATTATAAATTCAAGTAAAATCCACGTACGAGCAATGCTCTAGTACAGATATGTATAAAAACTCAGTGAAAACCTTGTACGAGAAAAACTCCAGTACGACATTCAAATGAGTTATAAAACCATATAAAACTTTGTGCGAGCAACGCTCCAGCACAAATGAATGCTCAAGTAAATCAAATCTTATGCAAGTTACACCAGCACGGCTTTATGCATAATTAAATCGAATCTCGTGCGAGTTACACTCCAGCACTGCTTTTATGCAATTATCATATCAAAACTGGATGCGAGCTAGGCTCCAGCATCTCTCATGCATGTCAATCATAAGAACTAGTGCGAGCAATCGCTCCAGCACCTTTTTATGCATATTCAGTCAAAACAAATCAGAACAGATCAAGACATGTCAAAACAGAGTGCGAGCTAGGCTCCAGCAGCTCTCATGCATATCAAACCATAAAATCAGTGCGAGCAACCGCTCTAGCACATTTTATGCATATGATGTCACACAAATTGGTGTGAGCAACCACTCAAGCACATTTATGCACATTCACAAACGCAGATATAGTGCGAACTACATGTCGGCACTATCTGTTTCCATATAAACTCGATAGTTGGCCTATTTTCAAAGAAATTTCTATTTAAATGTAAATAACACCTACGTAGTGTTATATTGTGAAATTATACAATTTCTGGCCAATCTACCGATTTGCTTTGATTAAAACCAATCAAATCTTTAATTTAAAAAATTCCTTAAATCATGCATTTCATGCATGTCATGCTTTCATCATCCTTAGGTGAACTTCCCTCAATAGGGGTAAAATAGTTTTTTCACCTATTTCGATCCTTAAAATCATTTAAACCACTTTTAGGATCATTATACATAATCAAGGTATACATACATATTCAGTGTACAGAAAAACTATTAAAATACGCGTAGCTACCTCTAGCTACTCACCCAATTCCCTTACCTCATTTTTCTGTACAATCTGACTTTTCTACTGATGACTCGTCACGCAGTCCGATTTGTTTCGAATCCAATCTCCGAAACTGCGGATACATATTCATCAGGTCAAATACAATACAATTAATTGTATTTCACAATTTTCTGGGCTTAATTTAAATCATTGGGCTCGTTTACCCATATTGGGCCCGATTATACCATAATGGGCCTTAATCGGTCGTAAGCCCGTTTTCCACTTACTATTCACATTATTAAGGCCTATTGGGCTCATTGGGGCCATCAGTATTTTATTTAGCCTCGTTATAAATTCTTGAATAGCTTAATTTAGTATTTACGACAATTCATCCAATTTCTATAATTTAATCCATTTATGCGAAAATTAAATTCGTAATTTATGCGATAAATATCAATCACGCATAACAATGTAAAATTGTAGTAAATAAGGGTTACTTACCCGTTATTCCATGATCATACACAAATCGCGGCTGTCTCGAGCTCTCGGTTAATGCCAATTGTCGAGCTACACAATTTAATATTTTTTCGGGTAAACTTTCCAGTCAATTAATAATCAAATTAAATATTTTGAAATTTAAATCAGTCAATTCGATCGCTTACCAACTTACCCGTATCTCGATTGCATACTGGAATTTTCCACAATTTGTTTCTCTTTTTCTTTTTCCCTTTTTCTCTTTTTATCCTTTTCTTTTTGGCTGAACGGTTCGGTCCGGTTCGGTTCGGTTCGGTTCAACTCGGTTCAGACCGCTGGTTCAGTCCGATTCGGCTGGTTCAGTGCCTTGACTAGCGGTTCTTCGTCGGTTTTCACCGCCAGTGGCTCCGCTGGGTTGTCCGTAGCTCGGATCTGCCCTCGGTTTTGCCCGAGGTCGTCGGAAAGTGGCTGGTGCGATCTTTCTCCCTCGGCGTCAGTACCCATTTCTATTTCTTGTCGTTTTTAACCGTTAGCCACCGCCCCACCGACCGATTCAGCAACTGATCGGTCGGTCTTGGCGTGGGCCACCTTCAGGTGGTGGTGGCCTGGCCCAAATCGGCGTCGATCACCGGGAAACTCTCTTTCTCCCTTCTCGACTTTTCCTCTCAGTTTCTCCCTCTTCCTCTCTCGTCGGCAGCCGTTTCTCTGAGCTATCAACGTCGATGAGGTTCGGTTGGGCTACCGATGGTGGCCGCCTCTCGCGTCTGGGCTTCTGCAGATCGTCGGTGAGGGAGAAAGGCTCCCTCGGTTCGGCTTCATTTCTCCAGTTCGCGTTTTTCGCGAACAAAATTTTTTTTTTCAAATTTTATTATTTTATTTATTATTTATTTTTAATATTATTTTATAATTAAATTTTATTATTATTTTATTCATTAAAACAATAATAAAATTCTCAAAAATATCTAAAAAAGTTCTATTAAATTCATTTAATCCGTGAATGAATTTATCAGTCCGATTTTACCTTTTCGGTATATTTTTTGATTATTTTTGGGATCGTTTTTCGAGGTAAAAATTTCTAAAATATTAAATAAAATTATATCTTGATCAATTTAACCCGAAATTTAACTATTTCTTCGTTATTGATCAAGATTTCTCAATCTCATATTTTTAATTAAATTTTCTTGTCCCGATAAATATCGAATTTTGGTCTTTTGACCGCTTTACCCTTGCATGTGTTCGAGAATACCATTTCATCCTTTTGCATTTTTAAATACACTCGAAAATTTCTATTCATTACCTTTTGCTCTTACGATAAAAATCGGGTCTTACAAGATCGATCTCCCCTAAGACCAGATCGATCTCCTTAAGCTACTGTCTGAGACAGATCGATCGCAAGGTCTTGACAAATCGATCTCAGGCCTTCAAAATGTCGTGGAAAAGAGGGATTTTAAGGGGACCAGATCGATCTCATGTCTCGACAGATCGATCTCATCAAACTAAATCTATAAATAGGAGCAGTTAAAATATGCATTTCACGAGGACAACCATTCCCTTTCCATTTTTCAACATAAAACCTAGTTTTCTCTCTCTAAATCATCCCATTTTTAGTAAGATTTGAGGGAAGGCTATCAGACGCAAAGTTGTTCACATCAAGCAGAAGGACAAACATAGCTTGGAGACATTCCCCCATTTGTGGGATTGAAGGAGCAAATGGGCATTTCCATTTGGAGCAAGGGGAAATCAATTTAGGTGAGTTTCTAAAGCACTAACTTAAGTACACTATTTAAGTTATTGATTTTAGAGTTGATTGGTGTGCTTAGAAATGGTAGAAACTACCTAGAATGCCATGGAATGATTATAACCTAGAAATGGGTTAGTGTGAGAAACTGGAATGTAGTGGAGTAAATGATGAATAGGATATCTTTAGGTGATAATGGTGCTGTGGGTATGGATTTAAGATGGCATTATGGAATAAATTGTAAGGCTCACTTAAAAGGGGTAAAATGAGTATTAAGGCATTTGGGTAAATGCATAGTTGAATGAGAGTTAGCAACACTAACTCGAGCGTTGATGAATGAATTGCAGCTCCCAAGGATACACCGGAGCAAGCTGAGCGAAAAGCGCGAGAAGCGTAAAGAAAGAGAGTCGTACCCCAAGCAATTGAGGTAAGGGAATTATGTGGACTCTTAGAGATATCTGTGCGCAATTTGGGCGCTTAAATGTTTTGATAGCATACATGTGATACTAGGAAATGATTACTGGGTGATTGAAGGGCAAAGAGTTGGGTTTTGAGAAATATGTATGAAAATAAAAGCATAATGCTTTGAAAACCTTGTTTTGTTGCTTTTTAGCAAGTGATTGGTAGGTTGGCTAACATTTGAAATGATTTGCAAAAGAAATGATTTGATTTGGTTGATAACCACTTTTGCAAAGAAATGAGCCACCTACATGGATTTCATGAGAATGAAAGCATGCTAGAGTATAACTCGCCTGAGATTTGATTTGTTTTCATACGCATAAGTGCTAGAGCGTAGCTCGTACTAGTTTTCACATGGATTTTCATGATGTTGTGCTCAAGTTGAGCTTGTACGAACTCTTTACTGGTTTTGGCATGGTGCTGAAGCATAGCTCACATTAGATGCCTACCATACTTGTTTGCAGTGCTAGGAGATTCGGGTAGACTGGTTGTCGCACCGATTAAATAGGCTCGCACATGCATTTTTTTAGAAATGACATGTTAATAGCCGTGCTAGGAGCTTCGGGTAGACAAGAAGTCGTATCGATTAAATAGGCTGGTATTTGCATTTTTGAGATGTGGCGTGATATGATGTGTTGATATGGGTCCACGGAGTACGCTGTACCGTGCAAGTAGCATGGAGTACGTTACACCATGTTGATATGATGATATGTCATCTTCGGACAAGATCTGCTATGGATCGGTGGGCTAGATGTAAACACATGTAAACAACACTCTGATTTATTTATACAAGTGTTTACTTATAAATTATATTGCAAATTAAATTATTATGGTTGGAGGAGGTAGACATTGACACACAACCCAACGTTTTGAGAGTGTAGCTGATCACATCGAGGTAAGGTAAGGATGAATAATAAATAATGTATGAAAAGCGAAAAATTTACGCTGATTTTTGGTAAGATGAGGGTCGTGACAGAAGTTGGTATTAGAGCTGAGTTGGTCTGATGTGTGTTGATGTCTGAAATACTTAATAAGTTGGAAAATTACATCCCCATGTTACCGTGCTTATTTAGATACAATATGTGTGTGTTGATGGGTTGACTAAGAAATTTATGTAAATGTTGGGAATTGAGCAATATGCCTAATACCACTCACGGTAGAAGGGCGACGACGCAAGTTAGAGGTCGTAGAGGTAGGCCTGGGGGTATTTTTGTGTCGGAAACACACGAGGCTCAGGATGATATTGAGGTAGGGGCTGAGGCTGAGGTTGAGCATGCTCCATAGGGTCCAGAGAATATCCGCACACACATGTACATATATATTATTTTTATTTCTTCAAATATATATGTTTGTCATATTTTTATTTTTATTTCTTCGGAAATATATTTATTCCTTATTTCGGAGATAAATTCCCATTGTGGAGAAATTTTTGGGTTATCATTTTCGGACTAACTTCCCTTATTGGACTCCCTATATTTTTGCGTTCTGAGTCCATATTTTCAATTGGTTTAACCTAATTTCATTCAGTTTATCCTAATTCACCCAACTCTTATTTTTGATTTACTATTTAATTAGTTGAACTCGAAATTGTATTATTTCTTCTTTATTAGTTCATATATCATAATTACATATTCAAATGATATATTCTTAAAGAATTAACACAAAGTTCAGGTCTTACAACCCCACTCTGCACATGCAACCAGTTTCTACACCCCACATACCCTTTGCCAAACCTACTTCCATCCCCATCGTCTAATGTCGACAACTTGCCTGTCGTGCCTCATCTGGTGTCAACTGGAGAACCAAAATAAAAAGAAAGAAATTTGAATTTACAGAGGAGTACTCGGGAAAAGGCAAACCCGACACATGAAACATAACTGTCGAGGGGCTGATCAGGGGAGAAAGGAAATGGGAATTGGTAAGAGGAGACATGGCAGAAGGGAGATCTGATCGAGGGGCAACCATCACGCCTGAAACAAACCAGAAGGAGGAAAGGAAGGTCGAACCTCTCAACTAGCAACTACAGAGAAGAACCAAGCTGAAGCAGTAAGCGGAATAGAGGAGTCCCGTCCTCAGTGACCGTGGGCTAAGGATGAAACAGTGAAGGGGACGAGTGGAAAGAGAATGTGGGAACCCTACAACCTATACCTACGTACTCTGAACCCAGACCTGCACTTGTCTGCACCCAGCTTGCACCACTACACCACACCAGGCCACTGCCACTCGGACACACACCCTTCTGCGCACCAGCCCTGCATGCCTCTGCCCCACAGTATGTATATAACAAACTAGGAATGAGAGAGAGGAAGAGAAACTGGGAAACTGAGTGAGCTTCGATGATGATGTGAAATAGGGGATGAATGGTGGAGGTCGATCTTCGGGAAAAGACAGAGCAAAATGGTGGAGGTGGGTAAGATGATGTTGATGATGGCAGAAGGTAAGCTGAAGGGAGTGGCGACACCGGCAGGAAGGCGATGCCGAGGAACAAAATCGAGAAGTGCTGAGGTGAAGCTAAAGTAGAGTACGACACCGAGAATGGGTAGTTGGGCCTTAGGCAGGAGCTGAAAACTGGAAACTGGAAGAAGACGAGTTGTGGCGGGGTGAGCCGAGGAATCACTAATGTCGGACGGAATGCAATCAGGGGAGAAAGAAGTGTCGCGCTGAGGAGAGGAAAGAAGAGGAACAGTGCCTTGGGCACTCAGCAAAGAAGAAGAAAGGAGAAAATAAGAAATAGTGGGAAGGTTTAAAAAGAAAGAAAGAAAAAAAAAGAAAAAAAAAAGAAGGAAATATTTTTTATATATTTTTATGAGATTTTATATGCTTATATATATATATAAACAAAAATCTTGTGAGATAAGGAAAGAAGCCACAGAGAAAAATTGGGAACCGGGAAAAATGGGGGTTTCGGGGGAAATAACTCGAGTGGACCGAACCCGCCGACTCATTACGTTGAGACAATCGAAGACTGCGGACAGACAACCGAGGTAAGGAAAATTTTGTGTGCTGCTAGAGATAAATTACACATATTTTTCTGATGTTTTGTAGATATAAATTTAGGTTGTATTTCTACTATAGAAAAATATTCGTGAATTGTTAAAAATATTTACGTATATTTTTTGGGTATTTGATACTGCGAATTTTAGGACAGAAATTTTTAGTCGCGTGGATTATAGAAAACCTTAAGACGAATTTACGCTTTGGAATTTAAGGAAGAGTTTTAAAACTTCGTAAAAGCAGTCTGATTTTCGATATAGTATTATTGAATCTATTTAAATAAATATTTGAGTAGTTTTAAAATTATTTGTGAAAAATCTAAAATTTCAAAATTATACTGAAAAATCATGTTTTGTGAAAAAGGTTAAGACCAGCCCCTGTTACTCTATTTTATGAGCTGAAACGAGATTAAAATATTTGAGGTTGAAATCGTGCCAGTCAGACGTGTATTGCTGTGTGATCTTGCATTACCTGCTGTGTGATCTTGTACTACCTGCTTGCACGTGATTTGAGGCAAAAAGGCGACAGTGTAAATATATGGAATTATGAATAGTGAAATTATACTAAATGGTGAATGATGTCGAGGTCCATGGAGTACGGCGCCAAAAACTTGATCGGCCCTAAGGGTATCTATCCGCAAGTGCACGGGTCGTCCAAGTAATAATGTGATTTGAGTCCCGGAATTATCGTCCCACAGAGAAGTTGTTAGCCTAATTAACTACCGGTTACTTTTACCTTGAGTATATCCTAGCAAATTATGAATTCAAGAGTGTGATCTACTAAGACTAATTAAAAGCAATGAAATAATAACTAAAGGAAATAAAAACAAACAAAATTTACTTACAGTACTCCGATCAATTAAAAACAAATAACCTAAAAAAAAATTAAACAGTTAAAACGAATTAAAGCAATTAAAATTAAATGCTAATATGGAAATAACAAAACATGATTAAACTAAAATTAAACTAACCTAAAAATGCAATTAAACTACCTAATCAAATGCAATTTAAACAAACCTAAGACTTAATTAACTGAATTTACCCCTAATCTAATTCTAAATGAACATTTAACTAACTATCATCCTAATTAAAACTAAGCTTTAAACTATTAAACTAGAATACTAATCATGCAATTTAATTAACAAATCTAAACTAAGCTAACTAATTAAATTGGAAATAAACTAAACTAAAATGCATAAAAATGAGTTAATCCTATAACATATCAACCAAACATGGCCTTCAATGTTTAAACAAACAGTAACTTTCCCACGATTTACTGTTCACTCGTCATTTTACTGGTTTTCATTCCAGGAAGGCTCGGTGTCCAGCTGGTTTGCTCGGCTTGTCGCCTTCTGCTCCAAGTACTGGCCTGGTGTCCAGCTGTGTCCTGGTGTGCCGCTGCTGATGTTGTCCTGCTTGGGTCTGTGCTTCTTGCAAGATTTCCAGTCCAGAGTTCACCGCTGTACCAGGAGCAATTTCCTGAACATTCTCAATCACCACGTCTGGTTTCTTTAGCAGCACATGACCGGTACTCTCGGCACTGGAGATGAACCAGGACACGATGGCAGAGGATGAATCCCTTCCTGGTAGCCTCTGCTCTGCACATTGGATTAAAACAGCAATACAGAATGTAACCGGCAATAAGAACTGAAAACAGAGATGAACAGAGAGACAAAAAGGAAGCTACCGGACAGCACACTGTCCTAAGCTAGGCACTCGGTAACTCTAAACACCATCTTCACCTTCTTCCAGTAATCAAATGAAATGACAAAATCACTTGCAATACCGATTAAGACTAACTTAAAAGCTGGAAACTAAAGTGCCTTGCAAAGCAGAGAAGTAAACAATCTACTGGGGTCTCGGGTTGCCTTCATTTTCGTCTGCCAAAATGGTTCCACCAAGCTCTAATGTAGACAAAATGCTAACATTCAATCCACATTAAAGCTTCAGAACATCTAAGGCAGTGATCAATAACCTTGTTACCCGAATGAACACTTGACAGTTAACCGAGAGTTACTGAAATGGTGAAAAGCATAAACGATGCATTTTTAAAGGAAACCGAGATTTGAAATGAAAAGAGAACTGACAGTAGCTACTGGAAAACAAATGAAAGCTTGTAAAATAACTGGATTAATGAACAAGGAAACGAATTAGAATAATGGAGGAAACCGAGAAGATAAAACAAGAGTATGGAAGTTAAAAGAAACCGAGAGTATAGAAAACCATGGTGAAACCGAGAGGAAGCAAACTAAAAAAAAAAAAAATAAAACTGATGAATAATAACAGTGAAAACCGAGAACTGGATTGAAAGGGATTGCATTAGAGTGAAACTTAACAGAAATAAAAGAAAACCATTGAATGAACAGTAACAATATTCTTAAGGAAAATGCTAATCGGGAAAGAAAGAAAATAAAGCTATTCTACCCCTAATTTCTACCTTACCCTAGGCTACCCTAATTTACCCTACCTACACTACTTCAAAATTTCCAATAGCCATCATGTTCTATTTATACACAAAAATAGGGGTACAATGGTAAATTTCCATCTTAGATGAGTTGGCAATATTTGGCCACTTGTCTTCAATTGATTCGCTGCAGAGGGATATTTCCACGTCACTTGTCGATTTATCCAGTTGGCTCTGCGCTGTGGCCCGACGTGTGCCTTCCATAATATTCTCTCGGTGTCTGTCGATCTTATCGTTTCAGAGCAAATAAAATATCGACACCTGGCATCACGTGTGTCCAGACGACTGGTGACTCGGTCTGCAAAATTTGAAGTGGCCCAATCTCTTTAAGCCCGTTTTCAGCCCAATTTCGTCCGAAACGACTGAGTTTCATCAGGATTTTAATTTATCTGCACATTAAAGAATTTTAATTAAATAAAGGGGATTATTAATGAAATAATATGGGGATTAAGTAAATAATTAGGAATTTAAGCACAAATAATTCTATAAAAAATAGAATTATCACCATGGAGTACGATGTACCATGCTATGTGCATGAGTGTACGTGTACCGTGTTATTGGAAAATAGTGTACTATGTGAGCCGTTTGGGTAGCTGACCACTCCCACGACACCTGACATCCCGACACACCTGACCCGTGAATTGCCTGGAGTCACCGACATTGGCCAATAGTTACTTTCGATACACGATATATTGTGAAATGCCTTGCCTCGTCTATTTAAATTACTGTAATGAAAATGAGAATTGTGTTGAGATAAGAAACTGTGTGTTTCTCTGCTTGAATTTCGAAATTGTGAAATCTGTACGGTAAATTGTGAAGATAATATTTGTTGATTTTCCATTTTGAATTGAAATTTTTCAATATGATTTACGAGAAACTTAATTATGGCATAAGTATATAGGTAGTGTATTTATCTACCTGCCACGTGTTTTTCCTACTGATCATGTTGAGCTCACCCTCTTACTTTCCTCTACAGAATCCCTTTGTAGCTGGAATCGCTTCCGTTAGTAAGGCATTCCTCACAGTTATGATTTCGAGGAGCATATTTTTGCATCGAAGGTATACCCAGTTGTAAGAAATTCTTTTGTATCTAAAATTTTTATAAGTACAGTAATGCATATGAGATGTATATAGGGAATCTGAATATATTTTGTTTAAATTGTTACTAGGAAACAAAATTAATTAGACTGATTTATTGATTTTGATATAATATCGACTTGTAGTCTAACCGAAATATCCGTAAATTCGGGTCGTTACAGAATCACTTAATAAACCAAGTTACCCAAAATGAGCTACATATTTAATTCGATTCAAAATTCAAATTAATGGAAGTCCAAAAAAAATTCTTACATTTTGTTCAGCACGTTTATTGGTTGCGGTAGTTAAAGCTGGCAAAAGCTGCCTTGAGACCGAACCCGAACTAGCTCGAATTAACCAAAGAAGTTAAAGACCCGAACCTGAAAAAACCCATCTCGAAAAAGAGCCGAACTTGAAAAAGATCGAACCCAAAAAATCTAAACCAAACATAATCTGAGCCCGATATTGTTCGAGCCAGAGACCGACCGATTCGAAACCCGTAAAAAATCGAATTTATAACCCAAAAAAACCTGAATTAGAATTATATGATTATTTTATTAAAAAGTAAAATAAATAAATAAATAATGTTACACTTTTTAATTAAAATTTACAAAATTTTAAAAATTATTTTTATTTATTACACAATTATATCAATAATGTATTATCAACAAAATAAGTATCGAATATTTAAGTTCAATTATTAAATAAATTATTTTAAAAAGCGATATATATAATATCAAATAATTTTTAATATCATACTTATAGTATTAATAACAATAAACAATAAATATATTACTAAATATAGCATTTGATTTTATTATAAAAAGAATTATTATACTATTTTCTTATATTTATTTCATGTTTAAATTTTAATTTTAATACAATAATAAATCAAATATATATAAATTATTATATAATTGTAACACGAGTTTGAAATAGATATTTTTATGCAAAAAATTAAGAACGGTATTAACAAAATTTAATTTAATTTATATTTCTTAGAGTTTCAGATATATACAAATATTAGATTATATAACTTCTTAAATTCAACATTTTAAATTTTTAATGAAACATTTGATTAATTAGTGCATACGGTTATATTTAATATAATAATGTTAAAATTATGATTTATGTACAAACCAAAAATAAAATAGAAATAAAATTGAGCTAATTAGTTGATCGATTTTTTTTATAAATGATAATTGGTACTTTTTTTTTCGGAATATCTATATATATAATATAATTTGCAATTAATGAATATAATTAGATCTATTGTTTTATAGCAAATATTGTAGGAAATTTAAAATAAGTAAGTAAGTTTTGTCAAATAATTAATATTAAAATGTAGAAATTTGTTTTTATATAAATATTTATTAAATTTTAAAATTATATAAAAAAATAAATTAATTATTACATTCAAATTTTTTTTTTAAAAAAAATTGTTCATAACTTATAAAATTTCAAAATAATTTGAAGTCGACCCGTTAAACCCGCCCAACTCGAACCGGGACCAAACCCGAAATAAACCCGAATAAAAAAAAGCTTAAACTCGAAAAAACTTGAATATGAAAAAGCCTAAACTCGAAAATACTTGAACTCGAAAAAGCCCAAACACAAAAATACCTAAACCCAAAAGCAATCTGAGCCGAACTGCTTGAACCCACCCGTTTGCTACCTCTAATTGTTGTTATTGTATTAAGCAATATTTTAATTTGGGGTTTTTGAAGTAATGAGAGTCGTATTAAAGGTCATTGAGCCTTCTTATGAGTTAGATTGAAGGTCATTAGGCTTAAACGTAGACTAGGCCCAAGAGAAAAGATGACTCAAGAAGACAATAAAAGATCCATTATGAAATCATTTAAGCTATGAGTTTTAACGGTAATTATGTGCAAAATAACTCATGTAAATGGGTCTCAGGTATTGCCTTTAAACTCTAAGCTTTATTTGGTTATTGAAACTCTAGAAAGATCTTGTCTAACTTAAGCATCGAAGTGCACGCGTAGCGTGTCACACCCCATTTTCACACCTAAATTCTTATTATTCCCCCCCCACACACTTAACGGAGCAGACAACATACAGATGGTTGGGCATAAGAGCCGATATTAACCTTACATACTTAAATATAAACCGTACATTATAATTGAATTTCTTTATTCATATATGTATTTACATACGTACGTTTACATCCTAGTAATTCTTTATATACTTAACTATGCCTTACAAGTTTAGATACAAAATCAAAAGAGGTGTATACCTTCGCGTACAATGGAGTGTGGGCTATCAACTGCTCAGGACAACCACAGCTCTCAAGACTTGGGTAACTCTGTGGAGTGGAGGGAAAAAAAGGGGTAAGCTACAATGCGCTCAGTAAGGAATCACGCAAGCAGGTAGATAACCATACTACCTACATGCTCGTGAAAGCATGTCATGCAGAAAATCCTTACTTTCTAAATTCCAACCGAATTCACAAAACCACACACTTATGCTTTCTCAAAGCCATGTCATACCACAAACGAATTTCTCAAAACACATGTTCTCATAAAGCTGATTTAAATCAAATAGGAGACAAATCAAAAATCTCAAAATTTAAATCAGAAATCATATAAGTATGGAGACAAAGCAGAGCATAAGGAAACGAATAGACATATGACGATAGTCACTGGACTCCATGCAATCACTGATCAGGTGTGCATGAATGTCCCCGAATGGCTAAGGGCAGGGGGTCAGTCTACCCATCAGACAACAAACAAACAACACGATACGTCGTACTCCATATGCGTCCACACGGTACATTGTACTCCGTGAACCCCAATATCTGAAATCAGCGAGATTAGGAGTGCCCGTCCAACGGGTCTTATGTAAGACTCGATTTTTATCGTAAGAGCAAATGGAATGAATAGAAATCTTTTAGCGTATTGAAAAATGCAAAAGGATTGAAATGGTATTTCCGAACGCGTGTAAGGGTAAGACGATCAAAAGACCAAAATTCGGTATTAATCGGGACAAGAAAATTTAATTAAAAATTATGGGATTGAGAAATCTTGATCAATAACGAAGAAATAATTAAATATCGGGTTAAATCGATCAAGATATGAATTTATTAGAATTTATCAAAATTTTTACCTCGAAAAATGAGCCCAAAAATATTAGAAAAATATACCAAAAAGGCAAAATCGGAGAATAAATTTATTTACGGATTAAATGAATAAAATATAATTTTTCAGATATTTTGGTAAAATAATAATAAAAATAAATAATAAAAAAATTTTAAAAAAATTTTCGCGAAAAATGCGAACTGAGGAAAACGAAAAAGGAAGCTGATACTGTAAGACCCGATTTTATCGCAAGGGCAAAATGGGAATAAATAGAAATTTTTAAGTGCATTTAAAAATGCAAAAGGATTTAAATGGTATCCCCGAACACGTGTAAGGGTAAAATGGTCAAAAGACCAAAATTCGATATTAATCGGGATAAGAAAATTTAATTAAAAATATGGGATTGAGAAATCTTGATCAATAACGAAGAAATAATTAAATTTCAGGTTAAATTGGTCAAGATATGAATTTATTGGAATAAATCAAGATTTTCGTATCGAAAAATAACCCCGAAAATAATCGAAAAGTATACCGAAAAGGAAAAATCGGACTGATAAATTTATTTACGGATTAAATGAATTTAATAGAATTTTTTGATATTTTTGGGAATTTTATTATTATTTTAATGAATAAAATAATAATAAAATTTAATTATAAATAAAATAAGTAAATGAAAAAAAAAAAGGAAATCTGAAAGAAACGCGAAAACGAAACAGAAGCGAAAATGGAAAGGAAAATGGAAGCCGAATCCGAGGAGGAGAACTCGCCGGACGGCCACCACCGGCGACCCCACGGCCAAGCCAACTGCTGGAAAAGGAAGAGGAAGGCCCCGCGATCCTTCCGCCACCAACAACGCGCTCCACCGACGCCGACAGGAGGAGATCGACGGAGGTGAAGGCCGAAAAGGGAGAAAGGAGTTCGACCGCCACCGGCGTGATTTAGCCCCGATCGAGGCTAGCCGAAGGTTGCTCGGCCCGAGAAGAACCGAACGGTGGAAGCGGCGCATCGGGAACCGACCGGACGGCGCCAGAAGGACAAAAAGAGGCCTGAACCGGTACGGTCGGTTCAGCGCAGTGAGGTATGCTGAACCGGACCGGACCTGTTCAGCCAAAAAAAAAGAAAAAAAGAAGAAAAAAAGAAAAAAAGAAAAAGAGAAAAAATTGGGAAAAATTCTAATGATGCAATCGAGTTTCGGGTAAGTCGGTAAGCGGTCGAATTGATCGATTTAAATTTTGGAATATTTAATTTGATAAATAATCGACTGAAAGTTTACCCGAAAATATATTTAAATGTGTAGCTCGACAATTGGCATCAACCGAGAGCTCGAGATAGCCTCGATTTACGTGCTATCATGGAATCACGGGTAAGTAACCCTTATTTACGACAATTTACATCGTTATACGTGTTGATGAATTTCGGATTTAATTTCCGCATTAATGGATTATATTCAGGAAAATTGGATAAATTGTCGTAAATTATTTATAAGCTATTTGAGAATTTAGAACGAGGCTAAATAAATACTGATGGGCCTAATGAGCCCAATAGGCCTCGATAAATTGTGGTAAACAGGCTTAAGGCCGATTAAGGCCCATTAAGGTGCAATCGGGCCTAATATGGGTAAACGGGCCCAATGATTTAAATTAAACGCAAAAAAATATGAAAATACAATTAAATTGTATTGTATTTGACCTGATGAATGTGTATCCGCAGTTTCAGAGATTGGATTGGAAGCAAATCGGACTGCATGACGAGTCATCAGTGGAAAGGTCAGACTGTACAGAAAAATGAGGTAAGGGAATTGTGTGAGTAGCTAGAGGTAGCTACGCGTATTTTAATAGTTTTTCTGTACACTGAATATGTATGTATACACTGATATTGTTTAAAGGTCCTAAAAGTGGTTTAAATGATTTTAATGATCGAATTAGATGGAAAGTCTATTTTACCCCTATTGAGGGAAGTTCACCTAAGGATGGTGAAAGCATGACATGCATGAAATGCATGATTTAAGGAAATTTCTAAATTAAGGATTTTATTGGTTTTTAATCAAAGCAAATCGATAGATTGGGCAGTAATTGCATGAATTTCACATGATAACACTACGTAAGTGTTATTTGTATTTAAATGGAATTTCTTTGGAAATAGGCTGTAAGACCCGAATTTAATTAAAATACGAAATGAATGAGTATTCGTGAAAGGAAGTCGGGTTAAATTAATCCCGAACACATGCAAGGGTAAAATGGTCAAAAGACCAAAGGTCGGTATAATTTCGATAAGGAAATTTAATTAAAAATATGGATTTGAGAAATCTTGGTCAATAAAGATGAAATAAATTTATTTTGGGTTAAATTGATCAAGATATTAATTTATTGGAATTAATCGGGATTAATCGGGATTTTTAGTTCGGAAGAATAATCCCGAAAATAATCGAAAAATATACCGAAAAGTCACCCGGGACAATATCCCGAAAATACGGAGAAATTATACCCTAAAAAGGGGGTTAAAATATAATAAATAAATTAAATTAAATTAAATTAAAGAATTTAGAATTTAAATAATAATTTTTGAGAGATATTTTGGGTATTTTAATGTATTTTAATGAATAGTAAAATAATTAAAATAAATAATAATAATAATAAAATTAATAAAACAAAAAAAAAAGAAAAAAGGAATCTGAAAAAAAAAGGGGTCGGGGAGAGAGAAAGAAAGAAACAGAAACAGAAATGGAAAAAAAGAAACGGAAGCCGAAAACGGAGGCTGAAGACCGGCGAGCCACCGGCGACCGTTGAGCCCAGGCGAAGGTCGAAAAACGTAGAGCGACGTCCGGCGAGCACGATGGTACCGGCGGTGCAGCCTACCGACGCCGGAGATCGACGAATCGGGGGAGCGAAGCCGCGGGAGAAAGAGTTCCGATCGGCGGCGAACGGCGCCGATCTGGCCGACCTCGACCCCAGCCGAAGCTTCCCCAAGCCCAGACGATGCGATTGGTGGTGGTGGCAGCCACCAAAACTGGCGGACGGCGTCGGAAACGGCGGAAGAAGAAATGGGTACCGACGGCGAAGAGGAGAACAGCCGGACCGGCGACTTTCCGGCGGCCTTGGACGAAACCGAGGCCAGATTCGAGCTACGGATAACCTCACGGAGCTGCTGGCGGTGGAAGCCGATGGAGAACCGGCCGGAAAGGAGGTGAACCGGCGGTGAACCGGTCGAACCGGGGTGAACCGACGGTCTGAACCGGTCCGAACCGGACTGAACCGGTTCAGCCAAAAAGAGGGGAAAAAGGAAGGAAAAAGGAAAAAAAGAAAAAGAGAAAAAAATTGGAGAAAATTTCTGTGATGCAATCGAGCTTTGGGTAAGTCGATAAGCGGTCGAATTGACTCGATTTAAATTTCGGAGTATTTAATTTAATTAATTTTGGGCTGAAAACTTACCCGAAAAATTGTGAAATTGTGTAGCTCAACGATTGGCATCCACCGAGGGCTCGAGACAGCCTCGAATTTTGTACTAGCATGGAATCTCGGGTAAGTGACCCTTATTTACGACAATTACCTCGTTATGCGTGATATTGATTTAAATTCCGCATAAATTGAATTAAATTATGAAAATTTAGATAATTATCGTAAATAATAAATTTAGCTATTCAAGAATTAGAACGAGGCCCAATAAATTATTAGTGGGCCCAATGAGCCCAATAGGCCTCGATAAAGTGAAAATTAAGTGGAAAACGGGCTTAAGGCCGATTAAGGCCCATTAAGGTGCAATCGGGCCCAATATGGGTAAACGGGTCCAATGATTTAAATTAAGCCCAGAAGAGATTAAATACAATTAAATTGTATGTTATCTGACCTGAGGAATATTGATACGCAGTTCCGGGCATTTGATTGGGAGCATAACGGACTGCGCGATGAGACAACAGTGGAAAAGAAAAGGTCAGACTCGACAGGAAAATAAGGTAAGGGAATTCTGCGGACTGCTAGAGGTAAACTTTACGAAGTTTTAAATTCATTGCAGTCATTTAAAAATTTATCTGAAGGGTCTAGAGGTCGAAGAATAATTTTAGTGCCCCGTATGGGCAAAATTACTAAATACCCTTGTTAAGGGTAAAATTTACAAAGTTAGGAAAAATTGGGAGGAGCAAGAACAAAAGGTTTCTGCTCATTCTGGAGGTGTTTTGATGCATGCATGAGTAGGCTGGCTCACCTTGAAAGAAAATGCACAGCATTGCATACTTTCAACATGATATTGTTTTGAAAACTGTTTTGAGGAAATAGAGCCGCCTACGTGTTTTTATTGACATGTGACGTGCTAGAGCTCAGCTCGCACGATGTTGTCGATTTGTGTGATGCACGCATTAGTGCTAGAGCGAGAGCTCGCACTAGAGTTTTACATGCATAGGTGCTAGAGTACAACTCGCGCCAGATTTCATATGCTTTTTCGAGACAGGGTGCTAGAGTTTAACTCGCACCAGATTTTATAAAATTTTCATGTGATTTATATACAGAGTGCTGAGCTTAGCTCGCACTAGTTTTATCGGATTTGTGGAGTAGCGCTGTCTGCCCTTGGAGTCAGCCAAAAGGCCCAACAGGCTCAAAAGACCTCTTAGGTGGGGTGAGAGTGAGGGATGAGGTTGGCGGCCTTGTGGGGATGTAAAGCGGGCTCTGCCAGTTTTATTGATTGATGTGAGTGCTGAGTATCGCTCGCACTGATTTTATGAGAACATGCGATGAGCCGTGCTTGGAGCATCGGATAGACTGTGTGTCACCGATTAAATAGGCTCGCACGTGCGTTTTGAGACATGGCATGAGTATAGAGATATTATATGGGTTCACGGAGTACGATGTACCGTGCAAGTAGCATGGAGTACGGTGTACCGTGTGGTATCTTCGGATACGGCATCTCCGGATGCAGCATCTTCGGATGCCTGGGATTGGATAAGACTAACGGGATGGATTGACCCACCTCCTGGGCGGTTCCCGATCATGGTGAGAACCCGCACACTAGGATCCGTGTAGCTGAGGAACTCCCGAGGACAGATATGGCCATAGTCCTAGTTATTGCTGTTATACAGATATTGCCTCGTCTCGCATGTCGACGATTTCGATGATTTAAACTGGGTTTTTAAACTAAATTTGCATGATGGTATTTCCATGCTTTTCAAACCCACGTGTGATGTAAACCGTTTTCATGGTTTTGTGTGAGTCAGGATCACCCGCAGGAGGGGTCGAGTCCTGACTTTATTGTGAAAATTTTAATTGAGAAAGAAATAATTTGTAATAATTGCATGTTGATTTTCCGTACAAATGTGTTTTACATAACATCATAACGCATATCATTGTTTTAAAATGTGTGGAGAAAGGGTGGTTTATGCATGGCACCACGTTCATATAGGTAGTATTGTCACGCCCCGAAAATGTGGAAAATAGGGCTAATTTAAAACTTTTTACTCGTTAATTCACAATTAAAGGTGCATTCCTGTGCAGTGTCATACATCATCGTAATTATCGTGCCTCAGGATCTCATCACAACATAGTGTATATTGAATCATATACATTACTCAATTCCAAGTTAGTTAATTCTAATACATCCCATATAATGATATACATCAAGTGTCTGTAATCACATTAATAGTCTGGGTACATGAAAAGATAAAATATACCTCAAATACAATATATAGGGCCTGGAGCTCAAGTCCTCCACTAGCCACTACTCCGTACGCCACAGGGAGATCCCTTTTTCACTTGAAGAACTCTGGGGGGAAAGGAAAACAGGGTGAGCTTCTAAATCGTTCAGTAAGGGGGGTAAAGGAACTCAGTTATATAAACCATTTCACACATCACAAATATGTATTTGTTTATAAGGCTCATTTGAAATCGTAGCATGAAAGTTCTCAAAACATCATCTCATAACTCGTTAAATCATGTGAAAACATGAAGATAAAAGGCTCAACATCGAGCACTCACAAGCATGTGTAAATATATGCAATAATGGCTGTTCTCAAATACGTGATAAAAATCACCTCAGTAATTCACACGTGACAAGGTCACAAAACACAACTCATGTGTAAAACGAGACTAGGCAATAAAACTCAATTAAAACTCGTCATGGCACATCAAATATGTATCTCCTCTGGGTGCGCATCCCAGGCATCCTCGTATAGAGGGAACATCGACAATATGGTCGTATGCAAAGTATATTGGACTTATATGTTACCAGAACAAGGCTCGGCCTTACTTGCTACCAGAGCAATGCCTCGCCTAATGCATACTGACACGTGGTCCCTGGGTCGGTTCCCAGGCGGCCCACTCTCTCGGTCTTACATGCTACCAGAGCAATGCCTCCCAACGCTACCAGAGCGGAGGAATAATCGGACTTATATGTTACCAGAACAAGGCCTGTGGTCCCTGGGTCGGTTCCCAGGCGTCCCACTATATCGGTCTTATATGCTACCAGAGCAAGGCCCGTGGTCCCTGGGTCGGTTCCCAGGCGTCCCACTATATCGGTCTTATATGCTACCAGAGCAATGCCCGATGTGTATTCAACATGACACGCCTAAGTCTCAATCATTAGCCATTATCTTATAAAACGTTATGCCTTCACGTAGAACTCATAATGGTTTTCTCTTAGAAACTCATTTAAAACATTTGTGTACTCAACACAAAACATATTAAAACCGAGTTCCAACCGGCAAAACACGCACACATTTTCTCAAATCTCAATATCGCCTTAACGTAGAGCCCAATTTACTTTTCACGCAACTCAAAGGTTTATAAAGCAATTTCACACTTAGCTTATAAACTCATAAAATAATGGGCTCCAACCGGCTATAAAAACCGTGTGCAATTATATCACTACACAACACCAACATGCTTGTATTCTCAAATCATGGTTCATGCTAACAATTCATCAAAATACATACACAAAATGGTTTAGTTTTCCCTTACCTCTTTGCACCTCGTATAGTGCAATCGTTTCCCCCGTATCACGGACTAGTCTCACATTCCACTCTGGAACTCCCGAGCTGTCCAAACGATGTTAAACATCAATACTCAATTATCTCATAAATCTCAATTCTCAAAATCGAGCATCATCGCTCATAACACCTCAATTTTCTCAATTCTTGTCACTCTTCCCTAAACTACAACCTCATTCACCATATCTCAACGTCCTACATTTCTCAAGTTAAATCGTCTACGCTAATTCACCACATTGTCCAATTTTCCATTTATAGCTCACAATTTCCTAAATTCACCAAAATCGCTAAATATCATTGTCACCCTATCCACATTGAAATTCATCAATCCCTAATCATTTCTCAACTATTTCAACACAATTACAACCACCAATAACATCAAAATCAGCTCAAATATCAAGATCGAGGTTTAGAAATTACCCAAAGCTTGTGAGACGCACAACTCACGCCTCGATCCGATTCGTCCTTCGATTTCCAAGTATGTTGTTCTCCCTTTGATGAGGAACAACTTTCCTTCTTACCACAATAGCTGATTCGACCAGAAATGGGGGATTTGGAGGAGTGAGAAACTAGGTTTTCGAAAAAATAGAGGTTTGGAAGAGAGAGAAAGTGAGATTTTAGGAGAAAACACGGGTTCCTTATATAGACTGGAGGTAGGAGATCGATCTGCCTCTTGATGAGATTGATCTGTGTTTGAAATTTGGGGACGATCTGGGCAATTTTATGCCTAGGAGATCGATCTGTCGAGGGGTGAGATCGATCTCTTTATGGCTTTATGAGATCGATCTGCTCCTAAGGAGATCGATCTTCTCCCCAAACAGAAGCATTTGGAGATCGATCTCCTCCTCATGAGATCGATCTTCTCTCAAACAGATTCATTTGGAGATCGATCTCTTCCTCATGAGATCGATCCCTTCTCAAACAGATTCATAAGGAGATCGATCTCTTCCATTGGAGATCGATCTGCTCCTTAAATTTCCCCTTCCTCGTCATTTTTAACTCACCAGATCGATCTCTCCTTCTCCCAGATCGATCTGTCCTCATGCTTCATGCTCATTTTACACACTTTAACACATAAATCTCCAATTATAATTCCCACAATTCACTTAGCTCAATAAATTATACTCAAATTATTATTACATCAATAAAATATGTCTGAAATTCTCAGATCTCACAAGTATGGTTACCTACTTGTTCGTAGGATTGCCTTACTGAGCTTGATGTGCTCACCCCTTTCATTTTCTCCCACAGATAATCTCCAGTTGAAGTTGCGACGACTCAGTACTGCATTCCAGATATCCGCTGCTGCCCATCAACATAAGGTATATACACTTGTACATATTGTATCTACATAAGCATAGCACAGTAACATGCTTGTAAGCAACTTTAGGGGATGTATAAATATTGTAAACAATTATAAATGACTGGAGAAGAAATAAGTTAGATGGTAATTGAATAGTGGGACTGGCATTGACGCACAGCCCAATTATTAGTGGAGTGTTGGTCACGATTCGAGGACAGGTAAGAATTTAAGTAAATAATAAAACGCGAAAAATTAACTCTGATTTTTGGGTAGTTTGGGTCGTGACATAGGCGAACTATCAAGTTTATATGAAAACAGATAGTGCCGACACGTAGTTCGCACTATATCTGCGTTTGTGAATGTGCATAAATGTGCTGGAGTGGTTGCTCGCACTGACTTATGTGACATCATATGCATGAAATGTGCTAGAGCAGTTGCTCGCACTGATTTTTATTATTGTGATATGCATGAGAGGTGCTGGAGCCTAGCTCGCACTCTGTTTTGACATATTTTGACATGTTTTGATTTGTTTTGATGTGGTATGCATAAAATGGTGCTGGAGCGATTGCTCGCACTAGTTTTTATGATTTGACATGTATGAGAGATGCTGGAGTTTAGCTCGCATCCTATTTTGAATTAATATTGCATAAAGCCGTGCTGGAGTGTAACTCACACAAGATTTGATTTAATTATGCATAAAGCCGTGCTGAAGTGTAACTCGCACGAGATTTGATTTACTTGAGCATTCATTTGTGCTGGAGCGTTGCTCACACAAAGTTTTATATGGTTTTCAGAATTCATTTGAATGTCGTACTGGAGTTTTTCTCGTACGAGGTTTTCACTGAGTTTTTATACATATCCGTACTAGAGCATTGCTCGTACGTGGATTTTACTTGAATTTATAATCAGTTAAGTCGTACTGGAGCGCTGCTCGTACGCAGATTTTACAGATTTTTATGAAACCGTGCTAGAGCTTCGCTTGCACGAGGTTTTCAGATATCATGAATATGCATGGAGCCGTGCTAGAGCTTTGCTCGCACAAGGATTTATATTACATGCATATAGCCGTGTTGGAGCCTCCTGTAGACTGTGTGTCACAGTGAGATGATATGTTCACAAGTGCATTCTGAGACAGAGATGATATGGGTGGATAAGACCTATTGCAGGCACCCCTGATTGAGCTTGGGTCCACCGAGTACGTTGTATCGTGTATGTCACGCGGAGTACGCTGTACCGTGGGGATTGTTAGAGTGGAGTGGCATTAGCCACGAGGCAGCAAGCCTTGCCCTCACAATCCTAGTGTTATACTGTTCTGGTGGGTAGGACGACCCACCTCCCGTTTCAGGTGTGATACCCCACACACTAGGTACCGTGTTGCCAGGGATCACTAGGATATGGCCATAGTCCTCGATGTTACTGATAATTACCTGATTGTCTCACATGATATAACTTGTGGTCTGATAGACCAGGGTAGACCCGAGGGAGGGGTCAGGCCCCCGATTTCACGATTTTATGAAATGTGACCCTGAAAGAAGGGTGGTTTTATAACCGAGTTTTATAATGAATTTTAATAAATTGTTTTATGAGATGATTGACCCGAAAGGGTTAGTTTTTACTGCAATTTTAATGAAATGATTTAAATGCAGTAGCATGATGTGTTTTTCCATGCTTTAATGATAAATTCATGAAATGATTATATCCCGCGATTTGTTTTATATCGCATGAAGTAATGCATGATTTTGATTTAATTCATGCTGAATATTGATTTAATGATGTCACATAAAATGTTATTGATGCATGAATTACATGCTTTTCTATATGCACAAATGGTTTTGGATAAACTATGTCATGATATATGCATGGTTTTGTGCTTGATGATTTTAATGAAAAGAAATGGATTTAAGGGCATGGCATTATGAGCATGTAGATAGTGGAGCTATCTACTTACTTGCATAATTGTCTTACTGAGCGTGTGGTTTGCTCACCCCCTTATTTTCCCATCTTTTCAGAGCACTCACAGAAATTAGTAAGCGGCTGAGGACGTGCATGCTTAGTATCCGTTGCTTCCCATCGAGAGACAAGTATACACATTTGTATAGTTTTGTATCTAAATATGTAATGCACAGTACTGTAAATGGATATGATGTCGGGGATGTAGAGTTATAAATACCATTGGGTATGTATTTATTTAAAGTCAAAGAATAGTAAACTCTGATATATGAATGTGAATATGGAAATAGAATGGTAAATAGATGAGAGGTGACTAACACCGAATCATAGCCCAACTGTGTTGTAGATGGTCACGATGAGAGAAAGGTAAGAATTAAATAATAAATGAAGAAGTGAAAAATTTACTCTGATTTTTAGGTAATTTGGGTCGTGACAGGTTTAATGGTATCAGAGCTTGAGTTGACCTGATATCAGTCGGTGTTAGTGGTTAAGGAAGTTTACATCCCTATGTACTGTGCATTGTTTAGATACAATAGTGTATATCAAGATAGAAGTGCAGCTAATAATTTGGTTTTAAATGCAAGAATAGACTCATTAACTGTTAGCCGCTTTGACAGAGAGGCGAGTACACGAGCTCGAGGCCGTAGAGGTAGGCCCGAGAGTTGTATTGGGTCGCCACATGAGACTCGAGATGAGATTGAAGTGGAGGCTAATGTTGAGCATGCCCCACAGAGTCCGACAGAGAGATCGGATAGAGTCCGACAGAGAGATCGGACAGAGTCTGACAAAGAGATCGGACGGTATTGAGACACGCTTCATGAGGTTGGAGCAGAGTGTGGAGATCATTTTGCGAGCTAATAGCTCAGTGTATGAAAGGTATTTGAGGGCGAGTCAGAACATTGGTGGAAGTCCGCTCGACCCATCTTAAGAGTTAGACGTCCAGAATGGACATGAGAACATAATTCTATATGTATTTCGGTGACAGAATATCCCGAACATTGTTAAAGGAAATAACAGATGATAGTATTTACTCTGACCCAGAGGAACATGTTGATTGACGGGTATGATACTCAGTTTATATTCCTGGGCAGATGTGACTCGGACACGATGAACAGTGAGAGTCGAGATGTCTGAAAGTTCATGAAGGGCTCAGATTGTCAATTGAAGTCCGATTAGCCCGTTAGATATCACTACCTATGCCGAGGCAGTGCGCAGACTACAGTTGTGTGAATAAGATTATGAGTTGCACGCCTCTGAGATTGGGAAAGGTAGTAAGGGTCGAAATGTCAAAATAGAGACAAAAGAGAATAAAGAATGATAGAGATGTCAGAACGAGAAAAAAGGTAGTTTCGTAAAAGCTTAGAGTTATTGACTCACGGGGTAAGATGATTGATAAACCCCAGTGTATCCAATTTCAGCACTTACGAGGGGTATTGTGATTTGAGGACCCCGACCTGCTACGGAACAATGTAGCAAGTGTAAACAGTGTAGATGTGTGGTAAATACCACGAAAATAAGATGTTGGACGAGGGCGAGTGTATGCCTTGGACCAGGACACTATTGATGTTTCATATGAT
The DNA here is from genome assembly GCA_033439115.1 of Firmiana major. Taxonomy (NCBI): domain Eukaryota; kingdom Viridiplantae; phylum Streptophyta; class Magnoliopsida; order Malvales; family Malvaceae; genus Firmiana; species Firmiana major. Next base: position 66,005,700 of record CM065907.1, on the reverse strand, counting down.
GTGGTGGAAGATACCACACTGGTTGTGAATAATGAAATAATTATTTTAATTGATCCTGGTGCGACACATTTATTTATACCGCCTTCAGTTACTTATAAGCTAGTGAAAGATGTGAAGCCTATACCCTGAGACAAGAAGATGATGATAGTTAGTTGATTTTCACTAACTGAATATGGGTATAGGGATTGTAAGATGAAAATAGGGGTGAAAATATCACTGAAAAGTGTATTGTAAGTTTGACATTTAAGAAAAGAGTTTGTTATAAGTGATATATGAAAGGAGATAAGCTTTGGGATGTGATAGATCTTGAATACGGGATATATTGGAATAAGAGGTGTATGCAAGCTAAGGATTTAAGGCAATTAGTAATGAATATGAATTGTGACCACATAGACTGATATGTAAAGTAATTGTGGTCAAGTCTGAGGGTTAATAAAGGTATTTCAAAATACCTCCCGGCCTGAAGATTTGACAGCGTCTAGAAGCGCACGCATAATCTATAGATTGAATTCGACGGTCATAATATATACATTTAAAATGTGGGTACCTTTACTGGTACAATAAAGAAATATAGAATTCGAGTAATCATGAAGGTTTAAAAATTAAAATTTTATAAGAGCCGTTAATATAAGAGAAAAGAAATGACTGGGTTAGTACCTTGAATGGAAGCGATTTCGAAATGACATTATACGTTTATGCGTATAAAGGTTAAGGATATGCGTGAATGAAGTATTTAGTGGAACTCAACTATGATAAGGTATTTAAACCTTACCTGGACCGATTGGTTGTCATCTTTAGTGATGATATTAAGAAGTATTCGAAGTCCAGGGAAGAGAATGAGTAGCAACAGGAAACTGTCTTACAGACGAGTGTTATGAGTTTCTTGAAATGGGCTGCTCAGTTGACACATTTGTTCAAAAAAAAAAGGATTGAATACGAGTGTTATGATAAGTATGAAAGTAGCTTTGGTGAGTTTTGGTATATTGAAGCAATGAACGAACCACCGTAAGTATTCTCACTATAACCAACAGCTCAAGAGGTTTCAGTGTGTATGGATACCTTAAAATAAGGATTGGGCTGTGTATTGATGTAAAATGGGAAGATAGTCGTTTATGGATCCAGATAATTCAAGGATCATGAGAGAAACTATCAGACCAATGATTTAGAGTTGGCAGCCGTAGCGTTTATACTGAAAGTATGGCACCACCACTTATACGGTGAGAGATTTTGGGTATGCACTGATTATAAAAAGCCTCGAGTATCTACGTTCACAGAAAGAGTAGAATATGAGATAACCAAGAGGGTTAGAGCTTCTAAGGATTATGATTGTGAACATTGTACCACCCAGGAAAGGCTAATGTAATGGCTGATGCCTTGAACAGAAAGAGCCTCGGGATGGTATCACATATGCTGGTCAGGAAGCGTGAGCTGCTAGAGCAGTTGTGAGCCTCAGTAGTGATGAGATCCCTTCTGATGATGACGGTGATTGTGTGACAGCTAGCTTGAGGTTAGAACCGGATTTGACTGACTGGATTTGCCAGGCTTAGCGTGATGATCGGCATGGTGTCGATAATGTGGGTCGGATTCAGAAGGGTATAGTGATAAAGTTCACAGTGACTGATGATGACTTGCAGAGGTTCAGAGACAGTATAAGTGCTCTTTAGGACCACAATTGATGAGATAGTTTTATTGTCAGAAGCTCACTCTTTGGGATATACAGTGCATCCGTAAAATAATAAATATATTGAAATATTTGAAAAAGGGTATTGGTGGTCAGGTATGAAAAGAGACATTGTAGAGTTGTGGAAAAGTATCTCGTATGTCAGCAGATTAAGGTAGAGTACAAGGAGTCTGCAGAGTCATTGCAGCCTCTACCTATATTGACACGGAAATGGGAACAAGTTACCATGAATTTCGTGATGGGTTACAGAGGACCTGGATGAATCACGAGGCTATCTGGGTGATAGTCGATGGATTGATTAAGTTTACCCACTTTCTAATTATGAAAATCCTCAGATACTCTAAGTGTGTAGGCGGATATATGTTTATGGAAAATTGTGGATCATTATGTAGCGTTCCAGTGAGCATGATATCAGATAGGGAGTCCCGCTTCACTTCCCACTTCTGGGAATGTTTTTCAGGAAGCTATGGGAACCCGATTGTGTGTTAGCATAGCTTCCGTCCTCAGACAGATGGTCAGTCAAAGAGGACTGTATAGGTTCTGGAGGATGTGATGAGAGCGTGTGCAATTGATTTTATGAGCTCTGGAATGATCAGTTACTACTAATCAAATTCGCCAATGATGACAGTTGTCACTTGAGTATCGAGATGAGATTATATGAGGCATTGTTTCTCGACTTGGATAGCAAGAAGTGGGTGACAGATAGAGAATCGTTCCCAAATTGGTAAGACAAATCTATAAGGATGTTTAGTTAATTATGAGAGATTAAGAACACCTCAGAGCAGACAGAAAAACTATGCTGACAAGAGACAGAAATCATTGGAAATTCACCGAGTGTGAATCAGTATTATTGGCAGTTACTTGTCCTAAGAGCATAAGGACATAATGAGATTCAGATAGAGATATTGGACAAGTGGGAGATAAGACCTGTAAGTTGCGTTACCTCTTGAATAAACAGGCATCCACTATGTGTCCTATCTTATGATGTTTCGAAAATATTATCCGAACTCGATATATGTGATCAGATATGAGCTTCAACGGCTTAGCTCAATGAAAGTATAAAGTATGATTGGAAAATCGATTCGGGTATTAGATGGAAAGAGAAAGTGTTGAGGTTTAAGATGATCTCCCTAGTTAAGTATGATGGTGGTATTACACTCCGGAGAAAGTCACTTGAGGATGACAGTATATGATACGATAGATGTACTCGGAGTTATTTATGGACCCTTTTGACTTGGTTCTAATTTGGAGAACCAAATTTCTTAAGTGGGGGAGATTGTAAGACCCGATTTTATCGTAAGGGCAAAAAGGGAATAAATAGAAATTTTTGAGTGTATTTAAAAATACAAAAGGATTTACATGGTATCCCCGAACACGTGTAAGGGTAAAATGGTCAAAAGATCAAAATTCGGTATTAATTGGGATAAGAAAATTTAATTAAAAATATGGGATTGAGAAATCTTGATCAATAACAAAGAAATAATTAAATTTCGGGTTAAATTGGTCAAGATATGAATTTATTGGAATAAATCGGGATTTTCGTATCAAAAAATAATCCCGAAAATAATCGAAAAGTATACCGAAAAGGCAAAATCGGACTGATAAATTTATTTATGGATTAAATGAATTTAATAGAATTTTTTGATATTTTTGGGAATTTTATTATTATTTTAATGAATAAAATAATAATAAAATTTAATTATAAATAAAATAAGTAAATGAAAAAAAAGGAAATTTGAAAGAAACGCGAAAACAAAACAGAAGCGAAAATGGAAAGGAAAATGGAAGCCGAATCCGAGGAGGAGAACTCGCCGGATGGCCACCACCGGCGACCCCACGGCCAAGCCAACTGCTGGAAAAGGAAGAGGAAGGCCCCGCGATCCTTCCGCCACCGACAACGCGCTCCACCGGTAGAGGTGGCAAACGGGCGGGCTCGGGCGGGCTCGGTTCGGGTTCTTTTCGGGCTCGGGCTTTTTCGGGTTCGGATTTTTTCGGGTTCGGGCTTTTTCGGGTTCGGTTATTTTCGGGTTCGGGCTTTTTTGGGTTCGGGTTTTTTCGGGTTCGGGCTTTTTCGGTTTCGGGCTTTTTCGGTTTCGGGCTTCTTCGGGTTCGGGTTTTTTCGGGTTCGAGCTTTTTCGGGTTCGGTCCCGGTTCTAGTCGGGCGGGTTTAGCAGGCCGACTTGAAATATTTTGAAACTTTATTAGTTATAATTTTTTTAAAAAAAATTTTGAATGCGATAATTAATTTAATTTTTATATGATTTTACATTTTAATAAATATTTATATAAAAAAAATTTCTATATTTTAATATTTATTATTTGACAAAAATAATTTACTCTTTTTTAATTTCTTACAATATTTATTATAAAATAGTAGATATAATTATATTCATTAAATGTAAAAGAAAATATTACATATAGATATTATAGGAAGAAAAGTACCAATTAATATTATCATTTACCAAAAAAATGCTTAATATGAATAAATAATCAATTAATTAGCTCTATTTTATTTTTAATTTGTTTTTTATTTGTACATAAATCATAATTAATATTATTGTATTAAATATAATCGTTTACATTAATTAATCAAATGCCTCATTAGAAATTTAGAATATTAAATTAAAAAATATTTTTTTAATATTTAATATAATTATATCATATACAATTATACACTACCATATGATTGATATTTTGTAGTTGATATAATACACTAAAAAAATATATTTATACAAAAAACTTTGTGAGTTTAAAAAAAAAGCATAATATAAATAATTATGAAATTAAAGTAGATAATTATGATTAAAATAATAAATTTTTAAATTTTAAACAGAAGTCACTAAAATTAGATTAATAAAAGTTTCATAATATTTTTTTTATTTCCTCTGTTAGTTTGTTTTTAGTTTTACAGATTTCCTCCAACTTCTAGATGTTATCTTCTTCACTTCTTTTCTAAATGAATGTTTTGCTTATTTCTTTGACCTTAACCAAGAAAAATTGAAGAGCATAAAAAATTTGAGTGGACTATAAATATAATCTATCTATAGAATAATTGAAATTGTTGATAGGCTTTCAAAGAATAAGAAAAGAAAATATATGATTTCATGATAAATTATTAAATTATTGTATAAAATGGAATAAAATAAATATTGCACGTTAATGTATATATATAATTAATTTAATAATTTTCAAACAGAATTATCATATTATATAGTAACATGGTTAAAAAATTAATTATTTATTATCAAAATAATTATTAAAATAAATATTTACTAATTACTTATCATATATAAGTATAACAAATTATTAATTTTTAATAAATTAGTTACATAATTTAAATAAAAAAATTAACTTAAAATAATTATTTTTGCACAATCAAGTAATGATGCATGTTTGTCTTGATCGCCACGTTGCATAATGCACAAGAAAAAATATCTCCTGATATTATTTTAGTGGACTGATATAGATATGAACCGATAAGGTAGGCAAATAAATAAATAATCATATATGCTTAACAAATTTATACCTAATTAATTGTTATCAATTCGTTTAAATTATACCTAATTAAAGTTCTATAATTGTAGCTAAATTCTCAATTGATAGATGCAATTAGTTTAACTTTGAAAAAATTATTAAATATAATATCGAAGTTTAAATAAAATAGGTAAACCAAAAAGCTGATATAATTTAATCATAATGAATATAAGATAAAATATAATTAAAATGATGAAATATGTATTAATGAGGACAAAAATTATATAATTTAGTAATCAAATTTATACAAAAGACAAGACATTGCAAAAACTTAAATTTTCTAACTAGAAATAAAATTTGAAACATATAAATATTTATTGTTAATTTGATAACATATTTATATAAATTTTTTGTTCAAAAGTTTAATATAAATTGCTTTAGTAACTTATTAAATTATTATTTTTTTATATTAAGTAATTCTTTTTTGAGTTTTAATTTACATTTGTTATTATAATTTCATATATGAACTTATTTTGTTATTGTAGGGATTTAGAAACTTCAATTTTAGATATTTTTTTTATATAGATTAGAGTTAAATGTATATTTGAATGAATCAAGAGAAGATTATAAGATTCAAATTGATGTTCTTAATTATTGGAAGAAAAATCAATTTCGACACCCTATACTTTCACTTATGGCTAAGGATATATTGAATATTCCAATTACCACAGTTACATCTGAATCAGCATTTAATATGAGTGGTAGAGTTATTAACAAATGGAGAAATTATCTCATAACACATAATGCAGAAATTTTGATTACTACTCGTAATTGGTTGTATGGATATGATATAGATAAAGGTGGTAAGATTTTAGTGTCATTATTATATTATTAATTTTTTATTATTTAAATTCTTATATGATTATTTTTATATATTTTATTAGATGAAGAATATGAAACAATGAGATTTGGAAGGAAAGTTGGATTAAATTGAACTAGTTGGTTTATGGATGAGGATGAAGAGTTCTAATTGTAATGTATGTTGATATTTTATTTCTTACTATTTATATTGTTAAAAAATTAAATTTTTTTATTAAGAGTAATTATGATTGATCATTGCCTCATTAATCTTATTTGAAGACAATGTCGCTCTTAGAGAGTTTAGTTGCTTCCTGCATTTACAATCTTTTTGAGTATATTATTCATCAAGCCGCTAGCGTTGAATGGAATGATCGTATTTTCCTGTTTTGTTCTTCGTGCAATGTATGACTAGGAATTGGTTTTTCCATGACTATGTGGCTGTGTATGAGAATGATTGTATGTTTTCTATTTTGTTGTTCTTGTAATGTTACATGTCATAACTTTAAGTGTTTGATGTTTTCTTTGCTGGTTTGTTTTTTACTATATTGGATTAATTTAGAACATAACAATCATTGACTTGTTAATGACATGAGAATTTGGATGCAAACATGTCATAGTTGAGTCTGAATCTTTTTTTACAGTGAAAAAGTTATGACAACCTTTAAAAGGGTATGATCCCTTTTTTAACATTCAATTCTTATTTTTAGTATAATCACAATTTAAAAAACAAATTACTATTTTTCTATTTACGAGTTATAAGAGTCAGAATTTAAATTCTAATTTTGTTAATAATGTATTCAATGTTTTATATGAAATATCAAATTTAAATAAATGTTACAATTATATAATGATTTATATATATATATATATTTGATTTATTATTGTATTACAATTAAAATTTTAATATGAAATAAATATAATAAAATAGTATAATAATTGTTTTTATAATAAAATAAAATGTTATATTCAATAATATATTTATTATTTATTATTACAAATATAATAAGCATAATATTGAAAATTATTTGATATTGAATATTATATTGTGTTTTAAAATAATTTTATTTAATAATTGAATGTAAATATTTAATATTTATTTTGTTGATAATAAATTATTGATATATTTATGTAATAAATAAATAATGATTGTTTTAAAATTTTATAAATTTTAATTAGAAAAAGTGTATTATTATTTATTTATTTAATTATTTTTTAATATAATAATTATATAATTATAATTCGGGCTTTCTCGGGTTATAAATTCGGGCTTTTTCGGGTTTCGGATCGGGCCGGTTTCGGGTTCGGGTCGTATCGGGCTCGGGCTTTTTCGAGCTCGGGCTTTTTCGGGTTCGGGTTTTTTCGGGTTCGGGCTTTTTCGGGCTCGGGCTTTATCGGGCTCGGGCTTTTTCGGGTCGGGCTTTTCTCGGGCTCGGGCCTTTGACTTTTTGGTCAATTCGGTCCGGTCTCGGGTTCGATCTCGGGCGGGCTCGGGCGGGTTTTCGGGCTCGAGCCAACTTTTGCCAGCTCTATCCACCGGCGCCGGCAAGAGGAGATCGACGGAGGTGAAGGCCGAAAAGGGAGAAAGGAGTTCGGCCGCCACCGGCGTGATTTGGCCCGATCAAGGCTAGCCGAAGGTTGCTCGGCCCGATACGAACCGAACGGTGGAAGCGACGCATCGGGAACTGGTCGGACGACGCCGAAAGGACAAAAAGAGGCCTGAACCGGTACGGCCGGTTCAGCGCAGTGAGGAATACTGAACCGGACCGGACCGGTTCAGACCCAAAAAAAAAGAAAAACAAAAGAAGAAAAAAAAGAAAAAAAGAAAAAGAGAAAAAATTAGGAAAAATTCTAATGATGCAATCGAGCTTCGGGTAAGTCGGTAAGCAGTCGAATTGATCGATTTAATTTTTGAAATATTTAATTTGATAAATAATCGACTGAAAGTTTACCCAAAAATATATTTAAATGTGTAGCTCGACAATTGGCATCAACCGAGAGCTCGAGACAACCTCGATTTACGTACTATCATGGAATCACGGGTAAGTAACCCTTATTTATGACAATTTACATCGTTATGCGTGTTGATGAATTTCGGATTTAATTTTCGCATTAATGGATTATATTATGGAAAATTGGATAAATTGTCGTAAATAATTCATAAGCTGTTTAAGAATTTAGAACGAGGCTAAATAAATACTGATGGGCCTAATGAGCCTAATAGGCCTCGATAAATTGTGGTAAACGGGCTTAAGGCCGATTAAGGCCCATTAAGGTGCAATCGGACCCAATATGGGTAAACGGACCCAATGATTTAAATTAAGCTCAGAAAAATATGAAAATACAATTAAATTGTATTGTATTTGACCTGATGAATGTGTATCCGCAGTTTCAGAGATTGGATTGGAAGCAAATCGGATTGCGTGACGAGTCATCAGTGGAAAGGTCAGACTGTACAGAAAAATGAGGTAAGAGAATTGTGTGAGTAGCTAGAGGTAGCTACGCGTATTTTAATAGTTTTTCTGTACACTGAATATGTATGTATACACTGATATTGTATAAAGGTCCTAGAAGTGGTTTAAATGATTTTAATGATCGAATTAGGTGAAAAGTCTATTTTACCCCTATTGAGGGAAGTTCACCTAAGGATGGTGAAAGCATGACATGCATGAAATGCATGATTTAAGGAAATTTCTAAAATAAGGATTTATTGGTTTTTAATCAAAGCAAATCGATAGATTGGCCAGTAATTGCATGAATTTCACATGATAACACTACGTAAGTGTTATTTGTATTTAAATGGAATTTCTTTGGAAATAGGCCAACTATCAAGTTTATATGAAAGCAGATAGTGCCGACACGTAGTTCGCACTATATCTGCATTTGTGAATGTGTATAAATGTGCTGGAGCGGTTGCTCGCACTGACTTATGTGACATTGTCACGCCCCGAACATGCGGAAAATAGGGCAAATTTAAAACTTTTTACTCATTAATTCACAATTAAGAGTGCATTCCTGTGCAGTGTCATACATCATCATAATTATCATGCCTCAGGATCTCATCATGATATAATAAATATTGTATTATACCCATTACTCGATTACAAGTCAATTAATCCTAATACATCCCATATAATGTCATACATCAAGTGTCTGCAAACACATTAATAGTCTGGGTACATGAAAAGATAAATATACCTCAAAGTACAAATTATATAGCCTGGAGCTCGAATCCTCCACTAGCCACTACTCCGTACGTCGCAGGGAAGTCCTTATTCACTTGAAGAACTCTGGGGGGAAAGAAAAACAGGGTGAGCTTCTAAATCGCTCAGTAAGGGGGGTAGGGGACTCATTTCATAAACCAAAATGCACATCACAAAGCATTTATTTGTATGTGAAACTCATTTGAAAACCATAGCATGAAAATACTCAAAACGACACTCTCATGTGTCAAGTCATGTGAAAACATGAAGTAAAAAGGCTCACTCTAGAGCAAAACAAAGCATGTGAAAATACGCGTTAAACGCTTTCTCAAATAACGTGGCATAGCCACTGATTTAAAATCACACGTGGCATAGCCACAATACACACGTGGCAAAGCCACCGAATTATTTTCTCACGTGGCATAGCCACAAAATAGGGTTTCTCAACGTGGCACTGCCACCAATGGGGTTTCTCAACGTGACACAGCCACCAATGGGTTTCTCAACGTGGCACAGCCACCAATGGGGTTTTCTCAACGTGGCACAGCCACCAATGGGGTATAACGTGGCACAGCCACCAATGGGGTTTTCTCAACGTGGCACAGCCACCAATGGGGTATAACGTGGCACAGCCACCAATGGGGTATACGTGGCACAGCCACCGATGGGGTATAACGTGGCACAGCCACCAATGGGGTATACGTGGCACAGCCACCGATGGGGTATAACGTGGCACAGCCACCAATGGGGTATACGTGGCATAGCCACCAATGGGTTTTCTCAACGTTACCAGAACGGAGAAGAATTCGGGCTTACATGCTACCAGAGCAATGCCCGGTGTGTACTCACAACTACACACCCAAGTCTTATCACATAAGACAGGTTTGCCTTCACGTAGAACTCGTAATGGTTTTCTCTCATAAAACTCATTTGAAATCGTTTTGTACTCAACACAAAACGTAGTAAAACCGAGTTCCAACCGGCAAAGCACACGCACACATTTCTCAAATCACAATATTGCCTTAACGTAGAGCCCAGTTATAAACTCATAAAACATTGGGCTCCAACCGGCTATAAAATCGTGTGCAGTTCAAATCTCAACACAAAACTCTCAACATGCTTGTTTATAAATCATAAATCATGCTATAACAGTTTACAAATCACATACACAAATGGTTTAGATTTCCCTTACCTCTTTGCACCTCGTATAGTGCAATCGTTTCCCCCGTATCACGGACTAGTCTCGCATTCCACTCTGGAACTCCCTAGCTGTCCAAACGATGTTAAAACATCAATACTCAACATCACATAAACCTCAATTCTCAAAATCGAGCATAATTGCTCATAACACCTCAAATCTCTTGATTTCTCGTAACTCAACCCTAAACTACAACCTCATTTTCAATATCCCAATGTTCGATATCTCTAATACCAATTATCTACGCTAATTTACCACCTTGTCTATATTTCCGTTTATAGCACAATCCTCAAAATCACCAAAATCACCAAATATCTATATTACTCCAACTACATTGAAATTCATCAATCCCTAATCATTTCTCGACTATTTCAACACAATTACAACCACCAATAACATCAAAATCAGCTCAAATATCAAGATCGAGGTTTAGAAATTACCCAAAGCTTGTGAGACGCACAACTCACGCCTCGATCCGATTCGTCCTTCGATTTCCAAGTATGTTGTTCTCCTTTTGATGAGGAACAACTTTCCTTCTTACCACAATAGCTGATTCGGCCGGAAATGGGGGATTTGGAGGAGTGAGAAACTAGGTTTTCGGAAAAATAGAGGTTTGAAAGAGAGAGAAAGTGAGATTTCAGGAGAAAACACGAGTTCCTTATATAGACTGGAGGTAAGAGATCGATCTGCCTCTTGATGAGATCGATCTGTGTTCGAAATTTGGGGACGATCTGGGCAATTTTATGCCTAGGAGATCGATCTGTCGAAGGGTGAGATCGATCTCTTTATGGCTTTATGAGATCGATCTGCTCCTAAGGAGATCGATCTTCTCCCCAAACAGAAGCATTTGGAGATCGATCTCCTCCTCATGAGATCGATCTTCTCTCAAACAGATTCATTTGGAGATCGATCTCTTCCTCATGAGATCGATCCCTTCTCAAACAGATTCATAAGGAGATCGATCTCTTCCATTGGAGATCGATCTGCTCCTCAAATTTCCCCTTCCTCGTCATTTATAACTCACCAAATCGATCTCTCCTTCTCCCAGATCGATCTGTCCTCATGCTTCATGCTCATTTTACACACTTAACACATAAATCTCCAATTATAATTCCCACAATTCACTTAGCTCAATAAATTATACTCAAATTATTATTACATCAATAAAATATGTCTGAAATTCTCAGATCTCACATCCTCCCCACCTTAAAAAGAATTTGATCCTCCAAATTCAACTCAACTAGTCAGAATAGATGGGGGTATTTCTCCTTCATGAGACTCTCTAGTTCCCACGTCGCTTCTTCCCTTGAGTGATGCTTCCACAAGACTTTCACTAATGGGATGCTCTTGGTTCTCAGTACCTTCTCTTTTCTATCGAGAATCCGGATGGGTTCCTCAATGTAGCTCATGTCCTCCTGTATGTCCATCTCATCATACTCTATGACATGAGAAGGGTCCGGGTGGTACTTCCTCAACATAGATACATGAAAAACGTTGTGTATTCCGGACATCTGTGGGGGTAATGCTAATCTGTAAGCTACCTCACCCACTTTCTCAAGAATCTCAAATGGTCCTATGTATCGAGGACTCAATTTCCCTTTCTTCCCAAATCGCATGATACCCTTGCTCGGTGATACTCTCAGAAATACTGCATCACCAACATCAAACTCAAGTGGCCGTCTACGCGCATCCGCGTAGCTTTTCTGTCTACTCTGTGCAGCCCGTAACCTCTCACATATGAGCTTCACACTCTGCACGGCTTGCTCAACAAGCTCGAGAGCATTTATCTTTCTGTCACCGACTTCTTCCCAAGCTACAGGGGATCTACACCTCCTACCATATAGAGCCTCAAAAGGTGCCATTCCAATACTCGCATGATAGCTGTTATTGTACGCAAACTCTGCTAGGGGCAGGTGATCATCCCATGATCCCTTAAAATCCATCGTACACGCCCTCAACATATCCTCCAGGGTCTGAATAGTCCTCTCTGACTGACCATCTGTCTGAGGATGATAGGCGGTACTAAAACTCAATCGAGATCCCATGGACTCCTGAAACTGGGTCCAGAATCTGGAAGTAAATCGGGAATCTCTATCAGAAGTAATACTCACTGGAGCCCCGTGTAATCTAGCTATCTCGCTGACATATAGCTCAGCTAAGGCATCCACAGTATCTGTGCTCTTGATGGCAAGGAAGTGGGCACTCTTGGTCAATCTATCCACAATGACCCATATCGCGTCACGACCTCTTCGGGTCCTCGGTAAATCCATAATAAAGTCCATAGTGAGATGCTCCCATTTCCATGTAGGTACAGGTAAGGGCTGTAGTAGTCCTCCGGGCTTCCGATGCTCAGCTTTCACTTGCTGGCATACTAAACACCTGGCCACATACTCTGCCACGTCTCGCTTCATACCACTCCACCAATACACCTTTCTCAAGTCTCGATACATCTTAGTACTTCCTGGGTGCATGGTGTATCGCGAGCAGTGGGATTCTCTCAATATCTGTCTCTTTAGGGTATCATCGTCCGGTACACAAATCCGTCCTCTGAACCTCAATAATCCATCCTCACTGATGGTGAGATCCGACTGCGAACTCTGCTCAGCTTGGTTAACCATGTCTATCAATCTCTGATCACTGCGCTGTCCAGTTCTAATCTGATCCATGATCCTGGGCTCTATCCGCAGGCTAGCCAAAAATCCAGTCTCTACCTCTTTAACTCTGATCCGAAGTTCGGCGAACTGCTCTAACAAATCCCATTCCCTGATCATCATAGCAGATATCATACTCTTCCTGCTCAGGGCATCAGCAACCACATTCGCCTTACCCGGATGATAAAGAATCTCGCAGTCATAATCCTTAAGGAGTTCCATCCATCTCCTTTGTCTCATGTTTAACTCTTTCTGATCAAAGAGATATCTCAAACTCTTGTGATCAGTGAAGATCTGGAATCTTTCCCCATATAAGTAATGTCGCCAGATCTTCAAAGCAAATACCACAGCGGCTAACTCCAAATCATGCGTGGGATAATTCCGCTCATGGTCTTTCAGTTGTCGCGATCCATATGCGACCACTCTTCCGTGCTGCATCAGTACACACCTCAATCCTTGATGAGATGCATCACTATACACCGAGAATCCTCCTGATCCCTCGGGAATAGTTAACACAGGTGCCGCTGTCAATCTCCTCTTTAACTCTTGAAAACTAAGCTCACATTGATCAGTCCATATGAACGGAGTCTCCTTACGCGTGAGCTTAGTCAAAGGAGCGGCAATCCTCGAGAATCCTTCCACAAATCTCCTGTAATACCCTGCCAAACCAAGGAAGCTTCGTATCTCAGTCACTGTCCTCGGTCTTTCCCAATTAAGCACAGCTGTTATTTTACTCGGATCCACTGATACTCCTTCCTCTGAGACTACATGCCCAAGGAAAGCTATCCGGTTCAGCCAAAATTCACACTTACTAAGCTTTCCGTATAATTGCTTATCCCGGAGTATCTGAAGTACTAACCACAAATGCTGTGCATGCTCCTCATACGACCGAGAGTACACCAGGATATCATCAATAAAGACTATCACAAACTTATCCAGATAGTCTCTGAACACCTCGTTCATCAATCTCATAAATGCTGCAGGGGCGTTCGTCAATCCAAAGGACATCACCAGAAATTCGTAATGGCCATACCTTGTCCTAAAGGCCGTCTTTGGAATATCTTCCTCCTTGATCCTCAATTGGTGATAGCCCGACCTCAAATCAATCTTAGAAAAGACTGATGCCCCTCTTAACTGATCAAGTAGATCGTCAATCCTGGGCAGTGGGTATTTATTCTTCACCGTGGCTTTATTCAATAGCCGGTAGTCCACACATAATCTGAGACTACCATCCTTCTTCTTAACAAACAGTACTGGCGCTCCCCACGGTGAAACACTGGGTCTAATAAACCCTTGATCTAATAACTCCTGCAGTTGCTTCCTCAATTCCTCAAGTTCCACTAATGCCATCCTGTAGGGAGGTTTAGAGATCGGCTGAGTATCCGGTACCAAATCAATGGTAAACTCCAGCTCTCTCTCTGGTGGTAAACCTGGCAATTCATCTGGGAAAACATCCAGAAATTCGCAAACCACAGGTATATCCTCAATCCTCGGGTGTTCCCGCTCATCATCTGAGATGAGTGTCTCATAACCTTCACATGAATAATCATATTTAATAATCTCCAAAATAATGTTAAAATTCTCAAATTACTCACTAGAAATCCACATAATCATTTCCTCAATATCTCAATTGTACACTGTAAGGCTCGGGTAGGGAGAAAGTTACAATCTTAGTGTAGCAGTCTAAACTCACTCGATTGGTTGCCAACCAATCCATCCCCAGAATTACATCAAACCCATGTATATTCAACATGATTAGATCTGCTAACATCACTCTATCTCCCACCTTAATTTCACATCCTCTACAGATTAACTCAGTTCTCTGGGATTCACGCATAGGGGTATTTACATGTAGTATATATTCTAGAGGTTCAAACTTCAAGTTTAATCTACATGTAAAATGCTCAGAAATAAACGAATGCGTGGATCCTGAATCAATCAACACATGAGCCTCATAATTACAGACAGAGAGTGTACCTCTTATAGTTTCTGCCGAAGCGTCTGCGGTCTCCTTATCCAGGGCAAACACACGTCCCTGTGCCACAGGTTTCTTCCCTTTCTCTGCCGCAGTGGCCCGTCTCCAGGGATCCACTCTCTGAGGCTGTTGTCTAGTGGGCTTCGGAGCATGTGGTATCTGAGGTTGGGGACAGTCTTTCACTCTGTGACCCATGTCACCACATCTGAAACATCCATGGATCGACCTAGTACAACTTCCCTCATGCGATCGGCCACAATCTCTACAAATCCTCATCTCCGGCCTGACATATCGAGGGGCCTCCTTGATAATAGGATAGGCTCTGGGTCTCCCCAATCTGTCCTTCTGCACCTCAATCCTTCCTCTTCTGAAGGAACCTCTCCGAGCCTCTGACTGGAAAAGCGCTGGCCTCTTGCCCTTATCTCTATTCATCGTTCTGAGCTCATTCTGGGATTGTACCATCTCAATCCCTCTTTCAACCTCTTGTGCTCGTCTCAGAGCATCTCCAAACTCGGTAATACATAGCCCCATCAGTCTATCTCTAATAACGGGCTTCAACCCATACACAAACTTCTCTGTGCGGAGCTCTTCACTCTTGAAGGTCTCTGGGTCATATCTCAGTAGTGCGGTGAACTGGCTCTCATAGTCATCCACCGACATGTCACCCTGTACCAAACTCAAAAACTCGGCCTGTTTCCTTCTCTGGGCGGCTCGTGGTACATATTGGGTTCTAAAAGCTGTCTGGAACTCTTCCCAACCAATCACATCCTGGTGGGACATCAAGATACCCTGGGTAGTACCCCACCAATCTCGAGCTCTCCCCTTCAGCATATAGGCACTCATACTGACTCTCTCAGCATCGGTGCACCCCAGTAAATCAAATATAACTCTCAACTCCGTCAACCACTCCTCAGCCTCTGTAGGATCCTTCTTTCCCTTAAATGCGGGTGGATTCATCTTCAGAAATTCCTTTAGTCGGACCTTACTTCTGTCCTCAGGCTGAGTGACGGGAGGCACTGGGGGTATGGGAGGTCCTGGTGGTGGTGTAGGGGTAGTATCCGAGGCATTAACTCCAAAGTGTTGCGCGAATAGCGCCGCCATCTGCTCAAAACCTTGCCTCACATCGGTCTCAATCCGATTAAATCGAGAGTTAGGACTCTCTGGTTGTGGGACAGGTGGTGGAGGGGACTCTGCCTGCCTCCTCGAACGACCTCGTCGTTTACTCATTCTCAATCTCAACTCGTCTCCTGCGCGTACATATCACAATCGATTGAAATCTCAATCCTCAATTTCAGTTCATGACCAGACTATTACAGACACTTGGGATGTATTCTATTTCACTTAACCGACACTGACAGTACTAGACACCCTAAGCTCTGATACCAAGAAAACTCTGTCACGCCCCGAACATGCGGAAAATAGGGCAAATTTAAAACTTTTTACTCATTAATTCACAATTAAGAGTGCATTCCTGTGCAGTGTCATACATCATCATAATTATCATGCCTCAGGATCTCATCATGATATAATAAATATTGTATTATACCCATTACTCGATTACAAGTCAATTAATCCTAATACATCCCATATAATGTCATACATCAAGTGTCTGCAAATACATTAATAGTCTGGGTACATGAAAAGATAAATATACCTCAAAGTACAAATTATATAGCCTGGAGCTCGAATCCTCCACTAGCCACTACTCCGTACGTCGCAGGGAAGTCCTTATTCACTTGAAGAACTCCGGGGGGAAAGAAAAATAGGGTGAGCTTCTAAATCGCTCAGTAAGGGGGGTAGGGGACTCATTTCATAAACCAAAATGCACATCACAAAGCATTTATTTGTATGTGAAACTCATTTGAAAACCATAGCATGAAAATACTCAAAACGACACTCTCATGTGTCAAGTCATGTGAAAACATGAAGTAAAAAGGCTCACTCTAGAGCAAAACAAAGCATGTGAAAATACGCGTTAAACGCTTTCTCAAATAACGTGGCATAGCCACTGATTTAAAATCACACGTGGCATAGCCACAATACACACGTGGCAAAGCCACCGAATTATTTTCTCACGTGGCATAGCCACAAAATAGGGTTTCTCAACGTGGCACTGCCACCAATGGGGTTTCTCAACGTGGCACAACCACCAATGGGTTTCTCAACGTGGCACAGCCACCAATGGGGTATAACGTGGCACAGCCACCAATGGGGTTTTCTCAACGTGGCACAGCCACCAATGGGGTATAACGTGGCACAGCCACCAATGGGGTTTTCTCAACGTGGCACAGCCACCAATGGGGTATAACGTGGCACAGCCACCAATGGGGTATACGTGGCACAGCCACCGATGGGGTATAACGTGGCACAGCCACCAATGGGGTATACGTGGCACAGCCACCGATGGGGTATAACGTGGCACAGCCACCAATGGGGTATAGGTGGCATAGCCACCAATGGGTTTTCTTAACGTTACCAGAACGGAGAAGAATTCGGGCTTACATGCTACCAGAGCAATACCCGGTGTGTACTCACAACTACACACCCAAGTCTTATCACATAAGACAGGTTTGCCTTCACGTAGAACTCGTAATGGTTTTCTCTCATAAAACTCATTTGAAATCGTTTTGTACTCAACACAAAACGTAGTAAAACCGAGTTCCAACCGGCAAAGCACACGCACACATTTCTCAAATCACAATATTGCCTTAACGTAGAGCCCAGTTATAAACTCATAAAACATTGGGCTCCAACCGGCTATAAAATCGTGTGCAGTTCAAATCTCAACACAAAACTCTCAACATGCTTGTTTATAAATCATAAATCATGCTATAACAGTTTACAAATCACATACATAAATGGTTTAGATTTCCCTTACCTCTTTGCACCTCGTATAGTGCAATCGTTTCCCCCGTATCACGGATTAGTCTCGCATTCCACTCTGGAACTCCCGAGCTGTCCAAACGATGTTAAAACATCAATACTCAACATCACATAAACCTCAATTCTCAAAATCGAGCATAATTGCTCATAACACCTCAAATCTCTTGATTTCTCGTAACTCAACCCTAAACTACAACCTCATTTTCAATATCCCAATGTTCGATATCTCTAATACCAATTATCTACGCTAATTTACCACCTTGTCTATATTTCCGTTTATAGCACAATCCTCAAAATCACCAAAATCACCAAATATCTATATTACTCCAACTACATTGAAATTCATCAATCCCTAATCATTTCTCGACTATTTCAACACAATTACAACCACCAATAACATCAAAATCAGCTCAAATATCAAGATCGAGGTTTAGAAATTACCCAAAGCTTGTGAGACGTACAACTCACGCCTCGATCCGATTCGTCCTTCGATTTCCAAGTATGTTGTTCTCCTTTTGATGAGGAACAACTTTCCTTCTTACCACAATAGCTGATTCAGCCGGAAATGGGGGATTTGGAGGAGTGAGAAACTAGGTTTTCGGAAAAATGGAGGTTTGAAAGAGAGAGAAAGTGAGATTTCAGGAGAAAACACGAGTTCCTTATATAGACTGGAGGTAAGAGATCGATCTGCCTCTTGATGAGATCGATCTGTGTTCGAAATTTGGGGACGATCTGGGCAATTTTATGCCTAGGAGATCGATCTGTCGAAGGGTGAGATCGATCTCTTTATGGCTTTATGAGATCGATCTGCTCCTAAGGAGATCGATCTTCTCCCCAAACAGAAGCATTTGGAGATCGATCTCCTCCTCATGAGATCGATCTTCTCTCAAACAGATTCATTTGGAGATCGATCTCTTCCTCATGAGATCGATCCCTTCTCAAACAGATTCATAAGGAGATCGATCTCTTCCATTGGAGATCGATCTGCTCCTCAAATTTCCCCTTCCTCGTCATTTATAACTCACCAAATCGATCTCTCCTTCTCCCAGATCGATCTGTCCTCATGCTTCATGCTCATTTTACACACTTAACACATAAATCTCCAATTATAATTCCCACAATTCACTTAGCTCAATAAATTATACTCAAATTATTATTACATCAATAAAATATGTCTGAAATTCTCAGATCTCACAGACATCATATGCAAGAAATGTGCTAGAGCGGTTGCTCGCACTGATTTTTATTATTGTGATATGCATGAGAGGTGCTGGAGCCTAGCTCGCACTCTGTTTTGACTTGTTTTGATTTGTTTTGATGTGGTATGCATAAAATGGTGCTGGAGCGATTGCTCGCACTAGTTTTTATGATTTGACATGTATGAGAGATGCAGGAGTTTAGCTCGCATCCTATTTTGAATTGATATTGCATAAAGCCGTGCTGGAGTGTAACTCGCACGAGATTTGATTTAATTATGCATAAAGCCGTGCTGGAGTGTAACTCGCACGAGATTTGATTTACTTGAGCATTCATTTGTGCTGGAGCATTGCTCGCACAAAGTTTTATATGGTTTTCATAATTCATTTGAATGTCGTACTGGAGTTTTTCTCGTACGAGGTTTTCACTGAGTTTTTATACATATCCGTACTAGAGCATTACTCGTACGTGGATTTTACTTGAATTTATAATCAGTATAAGTCGTACTGGAGCGCTGCTCGTACACAGATTTTACTGATTTTTATGAAACCGTGCTAAAGCTTACCTCGCACGAGGTTTTCAGATATCATGAATATGCATGAAGCCGTGCTAGAGCTTCGCTCGCACAGGGATTTATATTACATGCATATAGCCGTGTTGGAGCCTCCTGTAGACTGTGTGTCACAGTGAGATGATATGCTCACACGTGCATTCTGAGACAGAGATGATATGGGTGGATAAGACCTATTGCAGGCACCCCTGATTGAGCTTGGGTCCACCGAGTACGTTGTACCGTGTATGTCACGCGGAGTACGCTGTACTGTGGGGATTGTTGGAGTGGAGTGGCATTAGCCATGAGGCAGCAAGCCTTGCCCTCGCAATCCTGGTGTTATACTGTTCTGGCGGGTAGGACGACCCACCTCCCGTTTCAGGTGTGATACCCCGCACACTAGGTACCGTGTTGCCAGGGATCACTAGGATATGGCCATAGTCCTCGATGTTACTGATAATTACCCGATTGTCTCACATGATATAACTTGTGGTCTGATAGACCAGGGTAGACCCGAGGGAGGGGTCAGGCCCCCGATTTCACGATTTTATGAAATGTGACCCTGAAAGAAGGGTGGTTTTATAACCGAGTTTTATAATGAATTTTAATAAATTGTTTTATGAGATGATTGACCCGGAAGGGTTAGTTTTTACTGCAATTTTAATGAAATGATTTAAATGCAGTAGCATGATGTGTTTTTCCATGCTTTAATGATAAATTCATGAAATGATTATATCCCGCGATTTGTTTTATATCGCATGAAGTAATGCATGATTTTGATTTAATTCATGCTGAATATTGATTTAATGATGTCACATAAAATGTTATTGATGCATGAATTACATGCTTTTCTATATGTACAAATGGTTTTGGATAAACTATGTCATGATATATGCATGGTTTTGTGCTTGATGATTTTAATGAAAAGAAATGGATTTAAGGACATGGCATTATGAGCATGTAGATAGTGTAGCTATCTACTTACTTGCATAATTGCCTTACTGAGCGTGTGGTTTGCTCACCCCCCTTATTTTCCCATCTTTTCAGAGCACTCACAGAAATTAGTAAGCAGCTGAGGACTTGCATGCTTAGTATCCACTTCTTCCCATCGAGAGACAGGTATACACGTTTGTATAGTTTTGTATCTAAATATGTAATGCACAGTACTGTAAATGGATATGATGTCGGGGATGTAGAGTTATAAATACCATTGGGTATGTATTTATTTAAAGTCAAAGAATAGTAAACTCTGATATATGAATGTGAATATGGAAATGGAATGGTAAATAGATGAGAGGTGACTAACACCGAATCATAGCCCAACTGTGTTGTAGGATGGTCACGTTGAGAGAAAGGTAAGAATTAAATAATAAATGAAGAAACGAAAAATTTACTCTGATTTTTAGGTAATTTGGGTCGTGACAGATATTTCCCTTCTGCTTCATCGATCATTGGCGATCGACGGAGGCCCAGACCAGAGGCGAGGCACTCGAGCTATCCATCGGCACCAGCGGTCTGAAGAAGTGACGAACGGCAGCCGACGAAAGGAAAGAGAGAGAAGTCGAGAGAGGAAAGGGAGAAACCGGTGACCGGCGTCGATTCGGGCCTGGCCACTACCATCCGAAGGTAGCCCACGCCAAGGCCAACCGATCTGCGGCTGAATCGGCAGGTGGGATGGCAGCTAGCACAGGAAAACAGGAGAAAGAGAGAAGCCACTGACGGCGAGGAGAGAAGATGCCGGACCAGCCACTTTCCTGCGACCTTGGGGAAAACTGAGACCAGATCTGAGCAGCGGACGACCCCGCAGAGCTACTGACGGTCAGAACCGATGGAGAACCGGTTGACGAGCAACTGAATCGGTCGAACTGGACTGAACCGGCGGTTTGAACTGGGTTGAATCGGTTCAGCCAAAAAGAAAAGGACAAAAGAGAAAAAGAGAAAAAGAAAAAGAGAAAAAATTGGAGAAAAATCCAATGATGCAACCGAGTTACGGATAAGTCGGTAAGCGGTCAAATTGACCGATTTAAAATTTGAAATATTTAATTTGATTAATATCCGACTGGAAAGTTTACCCGAAAAAATATTGAATTGCGTAGCTCGACAATTGGCATCAATCGAGAGCTCGAGACATTCTCGATTTACGTACTATCATGGAATCACGGGTAAGTAACCCTTATTTAGGAAAATTTTGTATCGTTATGCGTGATTGATATTTATCGCATAAATTACAGATTTAAATTTCGCATTTAATGAATTAAATTCTGGAAAATTGGATAAATTGTCGTAAATACTAAATTAAGCTATTTGAGAGTTTAGAACGAGACTCAATAAATACTGATGGGCCCAATGAGCCCAATAGGCCTCGATGATGTGAATAGTAAGTGGAAAAATGGGCTTAAGGCCGATTAAGTCCCATTATGGTGCAATCGGGCGCAATATGGGTAAACGGGCCCAATGATTTAAAATTAAGCCCAAAAAATATGAAATACAATTACATATATTGTATTTGACTTGATTAATATTTATCCGCAGTTTCGAAGATTGGATTCGGAGCAAATCGGACTGCGTGACGAGTCATCAGTGGAAAGGTCAGACTGTACAGAAAAATGAGGTAAGGGACTTATGTGAGTAGCTAAAGGTAGCTACGCATATTTTAATATCTTTTCTGTACACTGAATATATATGTATACCCTGATTATGTATAAAGGTACTAAAAATGGATTAAAGATTTTAAGGACTCGAAATAGGTAAAGACTATTTTACCCCTATTGAGGGAAGTTCACCTAAGGATGGTGAAAGCATGACATGCATGAAATGCATGATTTAAGGAATTTTTTGAATTAAGGAATTTTATTGGTTTTAATCAAAGCAAATCGATAGATTGGCCAGTAATTGCTTAAATTTCACAAGATAACACTACGTATGTGTTGTTTAAATTTAAATAAAATTTCTTTGGAAAATGGGCCAACTATCAAGTTTATATGGAAATAGATAGTGCTGGCATAAAACTCGCACTATATCTGCGTTTGTGAGCGTGCATAAATGTGCTTGAGCGGTTGCTCGAACCGACTTGTGTGACATCATATGCATGAAATGTGCTAGAGCTGTTGCTCGCACTGATTTTTATTCTTATGAAATGCATGAGAAGTGCTGAAGCCTAGCTCGCACTCTGTTTTGACTGTTTTGAAGGTTTTGTCTATTTTGATGTGATATGCATAAAAAAGGTGCTGGAGCCTAGCTCGCATCCTGTTTTGATATGAAATTGCATAAAGCCGTGCTGGAGTGTAACTCGCACGAGATTTGATTTAATTATGCATAAAACTGTGCTGGAGTGTAACTCGCACGAGATTTGATTTACTTGAGTATCTATTCGTGCTGGAGCTTGCTCGCTCGAAGTTTTATATGGTTTTATAACTCATTTTAAAGTCATACTGGAGTTTTTCTCGTATGAGGTTTTCACTGAGTTTTTATACATATTCGTACTAGAGCATTGCTTGTACGTGAATTTTACTTGAATTTATAATTATTTTAAGTCTACTAGAGCCCTGCTCGTACGCAGATTTCATTGATTTTTATGAAGTCGTGCCAGAACTTCAGTCGCACGAGATTTTCAGATTCATGAATATGCATGGAGCCGTGCTAGAGCTTCGCTCGCACAGGGATTTATTTTACATGCATATAGCTGTGTTAGAGCCTCTTGTAGACTATGTGTCATAGTGAGATGATATGTTCACACGTGCATACTGAGACAGAGATGATATGGGTGGATAAAACCTATTGCAGGAACCCCTGAATGAGCTTGAGTTCACGGAGTACGTTGTACCGTGCATGTCACGCGTAGTACGCTGTACCGTGGAGATTGTTGGAGTGGAGTGCCATTAGCCACGAGGTAGCAAGCCTTGCCCTCGCAATCCTGGTGTTATGCTGTTCTGGCGGGTAGGACGACCCACCTCCCATTTCAGGTGTGATACCCCACACACTAGGTACCGTGTTGCCAAGGATCACGATGTTATGGCCATAATCCTATGTTGTTACTGATAGTCACCTACATGTATCACATGATATAACTATTGGTCGATAGACCAAGGTAGACCCGAGGGAGGGGTCAGGCCCTCGATTTTGTGATTTTCACTGTGATATGATTTTATAATATGATGATAGATTTTCAGAGGATTTTATAAGATGTGACCCTAAAAGCAGGGTGATTTTATAACAGAATTTTATAACGAATCGTTTTATGAAATTGAGATTTATTTATGAGATAATTGACCTGAAAAGGGTTATTTTATTCTGCACTTTTATGGAATGATTTAAATGCAGTAGCATGATGGGTTTTCCATGCTTTAATGATAAATTCATGAAATGATTATATCTCACAATTGGTTATATATCGTATGAAATAATCCATGATTTTGATTAAATTCATGCTAAGTATGATTTAATGATGTCACATAAAATGCTATTGATGCATGAATTACATGATTTATATATGCACAAATAGTTTTGATAAACTATGTCATGATGAAATACATGATTTTTGTGCTTGAGATTTTAATGAAAAGAAATGGATTTTAAGGGTATGGCATTATGAGCATGTAGATAGTGGAGCTATCTACTTACTTGCATAATTACCTTACTGAGCGTGTGGTTTGCTCACCCCCCTTATTTTCCTATCTTTTCAGAGCACTCACAGTAATTAGTAAGCAGTTTAGGACTTGCAATCTTGATATCCGTTGCTTCCCATCGAGAGACAGGTATACACATTTGTATAGTTTTGTATCTAAATATGTAATGCACAGTACTGTAAACGTATATGATGTCGAGGATGTAAGGTTAAGTAAATACCATTGTGTATGTATTTATTTAAAGTCAAAAGATAGTAAACTCTGATATATGAATGTGAATATGGAAATGGAATGGTAAATAGGTGAGAGGTGACTAACACGGAATCATAGCCCAACTGTTTGTAGGATGGTCACGATGAGAGAAAGGTAAGAATTAAATAATAATCAAAAAATGAAAAATTTACTTTGATTTTTAGGTAATTTGGGTCGTGACAAGTTAAATGGTATCAGAGCCGAGTTGGCCTAATATGAGTCGGTGTTAGTGGTTAAGGAAGTTTACATCCCCATATACTGTGCATTGTTTAGATACAATTGTGTATATCGAGATGGAATTGCAGCTAAGAATTTGGTTTGAATGCAAAAATAGACTTATTAACTGATAGCCGCTATGATAGGAGGGCGAGTACACGAGCTCGAGGCCGTAGAGGTAGGCCTGAGAGTCGTACTGAGTCGCCACATGAGACTCAAGATGAGATTGACGTGGAGGTTGGTATTGAGCATGCCCCATAGAGTCCGATAGAGAGATCAGATAGAGTCTAAAAGAGAGATCGGACAGTATTGAGACACGCTTCGCAAAGTTGGAGCGGAGTGTGGAGAATATTTTGCAAGCTAATTGCTCAGAGTATGCATGAGATTTGAGGGCGAGTCAGAGCATTGGTGGAAATTCGCTCGACCCACCTCAGGAGTTAGACCTCTAGATTGGACGTGAGAACATAATTCTAGATGTATTCCGGTGACAGAATATCCCGAAAACTTAAAAGGAAATTACAGATAAAATTCTTTACTCTGACCCAGAGGAACTGGTTGATTAACGAGTATGACTCTTAGTTTATATTCCTGTGCAGCACGATGAACAGTGAGAGTCGAGATGTCTGAAAGTTTATGAAAGGGCTCAGATTGTCAATTAGAGTCCAATTGGATCGTTAGATATCACTACCTATGCCGAGGCAGTGCGCAGACTACAGTTGTGTGAATAAGATCATGAGTTGCACGCCTCTGAGATTGAGAAAGGTAGTAAGAGCCAAAATAGAGACAAAAGAGAATAGAGAATGACTAAGATGTCAGAACGGAAAAAAGGCTGTTTGGTAAAAGATTAGAGCTGATGAGTCACGGGGTAAGATGATTGGTAAAGCCCCAATGTATTCAATATCAATACTTTTGAGGGGTATTGAGATTGGAGGACTCCGCTATGTTCTATAGCAGTGTGAACAGTGTAGAATTTGTGGTAGTTACCATGGAAATAAGATGTTGGACGACGGCGAGTGTATGCCTTGGACCAGGACACTATTGATGTTTCATCTGATGTGGTGGAAGATACCACACTGGTTGTGAATAATGAAGTAATTATTTTAATTGATCCTGGTGCCACGTATATATTCATACCGCCTTCAGTTGCTTATAAGTTAGTGAAATATGTGAAGCCTGTACCCTTAAGCAAGATGATAATAGTTAGCTAATTTTCACTAACTGAATATGGGTATAGAGATTGTAAGTTAAAAATAGGGGTGAAAACATCACTGAAAAAGTATATTGTAAGTTTTAACAAGTGGTCAAGTCTGAGGGTTAATAAAGGTATTTCAAAATACTTCCCCGCCTGAAGATTTGATAGCGTCTGGAAGCGCACACATAACTTATAAATTGAAATCGACAGTCGTAAAATATACATTTAAAATTTGGGATCCTTAAAGAAAAAATAGAATTTGATTAATCATGAAGTTTTAAAAATTAAAATTTTATAAAAGCCGTTAATATAAGAAAAATGAAATGACGCAGATTAGTAGCTTGAACAGAAATGATTTCGAAATGACATTATACGTTTATGAGTACATAGGTCAAGGATATGAGTGATTGAAATATTTAGTGGAACTCAACTACGATGAGGTATTTAAACCTTACCTAGACCGATTGGTTGTCATCTTTAACGATGATATTATGATGTATTCAAAGTCAAGGGAAGAGCATGAGTAGCAATTGGAAACTATCTTACAGATGAGGTGTTGTGAGTTTCTCGAAATGGGCTGCTCAGTTAACATATTTCATTTGGGAAAAGATTGCATGCCAGTGGGATGATAAGTATGAAAATGGCTTCAGTGAGTTTTGGTATATTGAAGTAATAAGCTGACCACCGTAATTATTCTCACCATAACCAACAGCTCAAGAGGTTTCAGTATGTAAGGATTGGGCTGTGTATTGATGTAAAATGGGAAGATAGTCGTTTATGGATCCAGATAGTTCAAGAACCATGAGAGAAACTATCCGACCCATGATTTAGAGTTGGTAGCTATAACGTTTACACTGAAGGTCTGGCGCCACCACTTAAATGGTAAGAAATTTCGGGTATGCACTGATCATAAAAGCCCCGAGTATCTGTTTTCACAGAAAGAGTAGAATATGAGATAACCAAGAGGGTTAGAGCTTCTAAGGATTATGATTATGAAAATTGTACCACCCAGGAAAGGCTAATGTAATGGCTGACACCTTGAGCAGAAAGAGTCTCAGGATGGTATCACATATGATGGTCAGGAAGCATGAGCTGCTAGAGCAGTTGTGAGCCTCAGTAGTGATGTGATCCCTTCTGATGATGACAGTGATTTTGTGACAGCTAGGCTGAGGTTAGAACTGGATTTGAGTGACCAAATTTGCCAGGCTTAGCGTGATGGTCGGCATGGTGTCGATAGTGTGGGTCAGATTCAGAAGGGTATAGTGACAGAGTTCACAGTGGGTGATGATGACATACATAGGTTCAGAGACAGTGTAAGTGCTCCCCAGGGCCATAGTTGATGAGATAGTGTTATCGAGATATACAGTGCATCCGGAAAATAATAAATTTATCGAAATCTCTGAAAAGGGTATTAGTGGTCAGATATGAAAAGATATATTGTAGAGATTGTAGAAAAGTGTCTCGTATGTCAGCAGATTAAGGTAGAGTATGAGAAGTCTGCAGGATTATTGCAGCCTCTACCTATATTGACACGGAAATGGGAACAAGTTACCATGAATTTCGTGATGGGTTATAGAGGACCCGAATGAATCACGATGCTATCTGGGTGATCGTCAATAGATTGATTAAGTTTACCCACCTTCTGACTATAGAAATCCCCAGATACTCTAAATACGTAGGCAAAGTTATATGTAAGGAAAATTGTGGAACATTATATTGCATTCCAGTGAGCATGATATCAGATAGGGATTCCCGCTTCACTTCCCACTTCTGGGAATATTGTTTTTGAAAGCTATAGGAACCCGATTAAGTGTTAGCACAGTTTCCATCCTCAGACAGATGGTCAATCAGAGATGACTGTACAAGTTCTGGAGGATGTGATGAGAGTGTGTGCCACTGATTTTATAAGTTCCTGGGATGATCAGTTGTTACTAATCAAATTCGTCAATAATGACAGTTGTCACTTGAGTATCGGGATGACTTTATATGTGGTATTGTATGGCCGTAGGGAGTTGTTTCCCGACTTGGATAAGAACAAGTGGGTGAAAGATAGAGAATTGTTCCCGAATTGGTAAAATAAACCTCTGAGGATGTTCAGTTGAATTCTAAGAGATTAAGAACACCTCAGAGAAGATAGAAAAGCTCTGCTGACAAGAGAGAGAAACCATTGGAATTCACCGAGGGTGAATTAGTATTGTTGGCAGTTATTTGTCATTAGATGGAATCCTCTAAGAGATTGGACACAGTGGGAGATAAGGCCTGTAAGTTGGCTTTACCACTTGAATAAGCAGGCATCCACAATGTGTCCCATCTTTTGATGCTTCGAAAATACTATCCGGATCTAGCTTATGTGATTGGATATGAGCTTCAACAGCTTAGCTCAATGAAAGTATAACGTATAAAATCAATTCGGATATTAGACGGAAGGAGAAAGTGTTGAGGTTTAAGACGATCTCCCTAGTCAAAGTCCTTTGGTAGTATTACACTTCGAAAAAGCTACATGAGAATTAAAGAGTATGATGCGATAGACGTAACCGGAGTTGCTTATGGACCTTTTTGACTTGGTTCTAATTTGGATGACCGAATTTCTTAATTGGGGGAGATTCTAAGACCCGATTTTTATCGTAAGAGCAAATAGAATGAATAGAAATTTTTTAGTGCATTGAAAAATGCAAAAGGATTGAAATGGTATTCCCGAACGGGTGCAAGGGTAAAACGGTTAAAAGACCAAAATTCGGTATTAATCGGGATAAGAAAATTTAATTAAAAATATGGGATTGAGAAATCTTGATCAATAATGAAGAAATAATTAAATTTCGAGTTAAATCGATCAAGATATGAATTTATTAGAATTTATCAAAATTTTTACCTCGAAAAACGAGCCCAAAAATATTAGAAAAATATACCGAAAAGGTAAAATCGGACTGATAAATTCATTTACGGATTAAATGAATTAAATATAATTTTTTCACATATTTTGATAAAATAATAATATAATATTGATTAAAATAATAATAAAAATAAATAATAATAAAAAAATTTTTAAAAAAATTTCGCGAAAAACGCAAACTGAGGAAAACGAAAAAGGAAGCCGATACTTCCGTTCTGCCTCACCGATCACCGGCGATCGACGGAGGCCCAGACCAGAGGCGAGGCAGCCGAGCTATCTACCGGCACCAGTGGCCTAAAAAAGCGACAAATGGCGGCCGGCGAAAGGAAAGAGAGAGAAGTCGAGAGAGGAAAAGGAGAAACCAATGACCGGCGCCGATTCGGGCCTGGCCACCACCACTGGCGGTGGGAACCGATGGAGAACCAATCGGCAAGCCACTGAACTGGCCGAACCGGACTGAACCGACGGTCTGAACCGGGATGAACCAGACCGAACCGGTTCAGCCAAAAAGAAAAGGAAAAAAGAGAAAAAGGGAAAAAGAAAAAGAGGAAAAATTGGAGAAAAATCCCAGTGATGCAATCGAGCTACGAGTAAGTCGGTAAGTGGTCGAATTGACTGATTTAAATTTTGAAATATTTAATTTGATTAATATCCGACTGGAAAGTTTACCCGAAAAATATTAAATTGTGTAGCTCGACAATTGGCATCAACCGAGAGCTCGAGACATCCTCGATTTGCGTACTATCATGGAATCATGGGTAAGTAACCCTTATTTACGATAATTTTGTATCGTTATGCGTGATTGATATTTATCGCATAAATTAGGAATTTAAATTTCGCATTTAATGAATTAAATTATGAAAAATTGGATAAATTGTCGTAAATACGAAATTAAGTTATTTGAGAGTTTAGAACGAGGCTCAATAAATACTGATGGGCCCAATGAGCCCAATAGACCTCGATGATGTGAATAGTAAGTGGAAAAACAGGCTTAAGGCCGATTAAGGCCCATTATGGTGCAATCGGGCCCAATATGGGTAAACGGGCCCAATGATTTAAAATTAAGCTCAAAAAAAATGAAATACAATTATATATATTGTATTTGACCTGATGAATATTTATCCGCAGTTTCGGAGATTGGATTCGAAGCAAATTGGACTGCATGACGAGTCATTAGTGGAAAGGTCAGACTATACAGAAAAATGAGGTAAGGGAATTGTGTGAGTAGCTAGAGGTAGCTACGCGTAGTTTAATAGCTTTTCTGTACACTAAATATGTATGTATACCCTGATTATGTATAAATGTCTAAAAAATGGTTTAAAGATTTTAAGGACTCGAAATAGGTAAAGACTATTTTACCCCTATCGAGGGAAGTTCACCTAAAGATGGTGAAAGCATGACATGCATGATTTAAGGAATTTTTCAAATTAAGGAATTTTATTGGTTTTAATCAAAGCAAATCGATAGATTGGTCAGTAATTGCTTAAATTTCACAAAATAACACTACGTAGGTGTTATTTAAATTTAAATGAAATTTCTTTGGAAAATGGGCCAACTATCAAGTTTATATGGAAACAGATAGTGCTGCCATAAAGCTCGCACTATATCTGCGTTTGTGAGTGTGCATAAATGTGCTTGAGTGGTTGCTCGCACCGACTTGTGTGACATCATATGCTTGAAATGTGCTAGAGCGGTTGCTCGCACTGATTTTTATTCTTATGAAATGCATGAGAAGTGCTGGATCCTAGCTAGCACTCTGTTTTGACTGTATTGACGGTTTTGACTATTTTGACGTGATTTGCATAAAAAAAGTGCTGGAGCGATTGCTCGCACTAGTTTTTATGATTTGACATGCATGAGAGATGCTGGAGCCTAGCTCGCATCCTATTTTGATATGAAATTGTATAAAGCCGTGCTAGAGTGTAACTCGCACGAGATTTGATTTAATTATGCATAAAGCCGTGCTGGAGTGTAACTCACACGAGATTTGATTTACTTGAGCATTTATTTGTGCTGGAGGTTGCTCGCACAAAGTTTTATATGGTTTTATAACTCATTTTAAAGTCGTGCTGGAGTTTTTCTCGTATGAGGTTTTCACTGAGTTTTTATACATATCCGTACTAGAGCATTGCTCGTATGTGGATTTTACTTGAATTTATAATTATCTTAAGTCGTACTGGAGCGCTGCTCGTACGCAGATTTCGTTGATTTCTATGAAACTGTGCTAGAGCTTTGCTTGCATGAGATTTTCAGATATCATGAATATGCATGGAGCCGTGCTAGAGCTTCGCTCGCACTGGGATTTATATTACATGCATATAGTCGTGTTAGAGCCTCCTGTTGACTGTGTGTCACATTGAGATGATATGCTCACACGTGCATATTGAGACAGAGATGATATGGGTGGATAAAACCTATTGCAGGCACCCCTGAATGAGCTTGGTTTCACGGAGTACGTTGTACCGTGCATGTCACGCGAAGTACGCTGTACCGTGGGGATTGTCGGAGTGGAGTGGCATTAGTCACGAGGCAGCAAGCCTTGCCCTTGCAATCCTGGTGTTATGCTGTTCTGGCGGGTAGGACGACCCACCTCCCGTTTCAGGTGTGATACCCCGCACACTAGGTGCCGTGTTGCTAGGGATCACGAGGTTATGACCATAGTCCTATGTTGTTACTGATAGTCACCTACGTTTCTCACATGATATAACTATTGGTCGATAGATCAAGGTAGACCCGAGGGAGGGGTCAGGCCCCCGATTTTGTGATTTTCACTGTGATATGATTTTATAATATGATGATAGATTTTCAGAGGATTTTATAAGATGTGACCCTAAAAGCAGGGTGATTTTATAACAGAATTTTATAACGAATCGTTTTATGAAATTGAGATTTATTTATGAGATAATTGACCCGAAAAGGGGTAATTTTATTCTGTATTTTTATGAAATGATTTAAATGCAGTAGCATGATGGGTTTTTCATGCTTTAATGATAAATTCATGAAATGATTGTATCTCACGATTGGTTATATATCGCATGAAATAATGCATGATTTTGATTAAATTCATGCTAAGTATGATTTAATGATGTTACATAAAATGCTATTGATGCATGAATTACATGATTTATATATGCACAAATAGTTTTGATAAACTATGTCATGATGAAATACATGATTTTTGTGCTTGAGATTTTAATGAAAAGAAATGGATTTTAAGGGCATGGCATTATGAGCATGTAGATAGTGGAGATATCTACTTACTTCCATAATTTCCTTACTGATCGTGTGGTTTGCTCACCCCCTTATTTTCCCATCTTTTCAGAGCACTCACAGTAATTAGTAAGCGGTTGAGGACTTGCAATCTTGATATCCGCTGCTTCCTATCGAGAGACATGTATACACATTTGTATAGTTTTGTATCTAAATATGTAATGCGCAGTACTGTAAACGTATATGATGTCGGGGATGTAGGGTTAAGTAAATACCATTGTGTATGTATTTATTTAAAGTCAAAAGATAGTAAACTCTGATATATGAATGTGAATATGGAAATGGAATGGTAAATAGGTGAGAGGTGACTAACACGGAATCATAGCCCAACTGTTTATAGGATGGTCACGATGAGAGAAAGGTAAGAATTAAATAATAATTGAAAAGCGAAAAATTTACTTTGATTTTTAGGTAATTTGGGTCGTGACATCTTATCATCCCATCTCCAGCTATATCAATACCGAGTCTCCAAAATGCACGTGCGAGCATATCAATCAGTGTGACACACTGTCTACACGAGGCTCCAACACGACCTTATCAAATCACGTGTGAGGATTAGTGCAAGCTCACATAACCTACACGACGTCCCCAAACACGGTTTTATGCATATCATAAAATCACAAACTAGTGCGAGCAAAGCTCTAGCACGGTGTCATGTACAAATCATGAAAAGTCTAGTGCAAGCAACGCTCTGGCATGACTTTATGCATAAATCATATGAAATCTAGTGCGAGCAAAACTTCAACACTACTTTGATCTCAAAACTAATAGATGGCTCGATGCACATAAGGGGCGTACAAACCAACCTCAACCACGGAAGGTAGTACCCACTTGAGTGAGAGGAAACATTTTCCATCAAATCACTCATCAAACACTTTTTATTCAGAAAACATGCAATTTAATGCAGAAATCAATTTCAGAGCCATTCTATCACCACTTATTCAGAAAACATGCTTATTAATGCAAAACACATCAAAATAGGCCATTTTAGCCAATTTCATATTTCCCGTACTTGGGGGCATTTTGGTAATTTTTCCATATTTGGGTACTATCCAGAAATTTCATATCCATACTCTATACAGAATTTAAGTGTACGTAAACAACGATAAAAATACGTACAACTATCTCTAAGAGCTTACGAAATCCCTTACCTCAAAATGTGTCGACTACGAATTTTAATTCTTGATCTCTCCAGATCACGCAGTCTAATTGGCTCCGGATGTATTCTCGGAAGCCAAATCTTTCCTTGGTAGCACATAAGTCGAGATCCGCTTGAACTCGTACACGTCACCTACCATTTTTTTGCTACACAACAATATATATTTAAACTAGTTAATTTCGATCTAATATAAATTCAAATTAATTATCTGAAAAATAAATCGATCGATTTTTGTCCACTTACCAGTCTACTGCTGTGCCAGGGTGATACTGAATTTTTTTCCAATTTTTTTCTCTCTCCTTTGACTGAACCAGTTCGGATCGGTTCAGACCCTTTCACATTGAACCGATCCGAACCGGTTCTGGTGCAATTTGGCCATTGTCGGCGCTATCGGGCGGTTCTCAGGGTGATTCAGCCACTATTGGACGCGCCTCGGCCTGGGGAAGTTTTGCCTGGCTTGGCTCGGCCCAAATCGACGTCGGTGTCGATGAATCTCCCTTTTCTCCCCACGGGTTCCTCTCCACCGATCTGGCTTTTCCGGCGGTTCTCACGACGCGTGACGTCCTCGACCGCTTCCTAGATTGTCGATCGTCCCTCTTCGATCCCTTCTCGCGCCTCTTTGCCGCCTATTTGCTCACCGGAGGTGAATGCACAATGGGTCGGTTTCGGTTTATCGGGGTCCCTCGCGATTTCGGTTTTCCAATTTCTTTTCCTTTCTTTTCTTTTTTTTTTCAGATTTCTTTTGTTTTTCTAATTCTTTTATATATATATATATTATATTATAGTATATTCAATATAATACAATATATATACCAAAATATCTAAAAAAATACATATAATAATACTACAATATCTTTTAATAATAATAATAAAACAAATATTATTATTATTATTATAATATTTTATTCTCATAGTGTATTTTATACACGAAAATTTACACATTCTTGTACATATATTTTATTTAATTTATTCTACAAAATATATATACATTCTTTTTCATTTTATCGCATTTATTTATTCCTACGAAAATATATATTTTTATATTTTCGGGGTAAATTGCCAAATTGGGAAATTTTCGGGTTATCATTTTCGGACTAACTTCCCTTCTTGGACTCCCTAAATTTTCGCGTCCTGAATCCATATTTTTAGTCCGTTTAACCAAATTTTATTCGGTTTGTCCCGAGCTCACTGGAGCTCTTATTTCAAAAATTTAAATAACTTAACTTTATTTATTGATTAAATTAAACTTGTAATTGCATCATTCCTTCATTATTGATTTATATATCATATTTACATGATTTCAATGATATATTCGTAAGGAAAAATGCCAAGTTTGGGTCTTACATAGCGGAAAGCGTCTGCGCCCCTCTGATCATTTTCTTTTCTAAGAATTGTTGAAGATAGGCAAGCTCAAAGATGGAGATTGTTATGTCATCAAAATTTATTATTGTGAACTGATAACAACAATTGGAGCTAACTGTGGGAAATGACAAGTTCTGTGTTCTCCATAATTTTAATAAGATTTCGAAATTTTCAACCCAAAAATGAGTTAGCTTTCAATTTCCTACAAGGTCTTATGAGTTTTTTATGATGATTTCTTAAAATATAATGCATAAAATGGACCGATCCTTTAAGTATTTTCTAGAATTTTTTATTTGATTCTAAATCTAGAAAATATAAAGAGAAACATGAAACCTTCATTGCAAAGAACACTTTGCTGCTTAGATCTCTCACTTTTATACTATTTTACATCAAAGTAATATTTGTACTTTGTAGATCCACTCTTAAATATATGAAATATTATCCTTGATTGAAAAATGTCATTGAAATGTGAGGTATTTTTGAAAAAAACATATAAGAACCGAAATGGGTTAAAGTTTTTTTTTTTTTAGGTTGCTCTCAACCCGTTCAATTCAAGAAGATGAATGACTATTTTGGAATGTTCCAGTGAAACCCAAAACATTTTGTTTTATTATTTAATTGGAAACTAGAAAGCAATCGAGATACTCGAAATAATATTATGCAGGCTCAGAATAACCGAAGCACTTGGATTAGTGTCACGAAGCTCGAGGCATGAAAATCGAGGTAAGATTTAAAAACTGCTCTATACAACGCTCCTCGTCCTTGATAGTCTCGGAATCGTATCTCATTAAAGTGGTAAACCGATTCTCATACTCATCGACTGTCATGCTTCCTTGGACTAAATTTAGAAAATTCGATTGCTTCTTCTTTTGAACAGTGCGAGGGACGTATTGGGTCCGAAAAGCTTACTGGAAAGCATCCCAACTGATTACCGGATGGCTAATAGTTAGTAATCTCTGGGTGGCTCTCCACCAGTGTCAAGCCTGTCCTTTAAGCATATATGCACTCATGCTAACCTTTTCTGCATCCGTGCACCCTAGATATTCAAAGGTTGTCTCTATTTCTGATAGACACTCCTCTGCCTTGACGGGGTCCTTAACCCCCTTGAATGACGATGGATTCAACTTAAGAAAATCTCTTAACTGGCCCATGTCTCTGTCCTCAAGCCTAGTCTATACCTACGGTTGAGCGATTGGAGACACTGAAATAGTCTGTAGAGGAGGTGGGGGTGGATCCTTTGGTGGTGGGTGTAAGAGTTGGGGTAGGAGCTGTACTGGAGGCATTAGCCCAAAATGTTGAGTGAAAAACGCTGCGATCTGTCAAATCCCTACCTCACATCCTACTTCAACCGATTTATCCGAGAGTTAGGACTCTTTGGCGGTGGGGCAAGTGGTGGAGGTGGCTGTGCCTGCCTTTAGGGACGACCACGTCTCTTGCTCATATTGTATTTTTAATGTACCTACATGTACACAATAAACTTGGTCATAACTTTAGCAGATGTTTTCAATTTATAACCAGACAAGTAAGACACATGGAATGTAATCTATCTCTAACTTATCGACACTGACAGTACTAGACACCTTTGGCTCTGATACCAAGAGATTGTAGCTCCCAAAAAATGTAAAAATTAGGGCCGATTTAAATATTTTTTTATGACTTAATCTTATACTTGAGATGTATTCCTGTTCAGTGTCAGTTCTTGACTTATCACTCATTTATTAAACTGTTATAAGCTGTAACCTCATGAAATTACCTACTTTTCTATATCCAAATATATATAAAAGTAATTACATCCCAAATGCTCATTTACATATAAGTATCTGTACTATACAGGACGTTTGGATACAATTGAAATATACCTTAAATGTGTACAAGAGATAGCCTAGGGAGAGTCTTGTCCACCATCCTAAATCGGGTATGCGATAGGCACGAAGGTACTTACTGTAAATAATCTGGAAGGAATGAAAAAGGGTAGTGAGCTTCAAATAGTCCAGTAAGGAGTGCATTAAGATAATAATAACATTTAAAACATTTGGAAAACCAATACTAATACTATATAATTGAATGCCACTTTAAAATGAACGATTAAAATCATATACTTTTTCATACTAAAATATAACTCATATATATATACATATACACATTTCTCAATTCAATTAGGGTCTCAAAAATCAGTGTTTGCATAACCAAACATAGGTGATAAACAAATCGTAATGAAATCAAATTATGAAGACGAGGCATTCCCTATTACTATCATGAGGGTAATCATTACTTCATCCTCAAAGAGGGCATCCTCTGCAGAGAGAATAGAATACCTACGGCCATGGTAGGGCTGTAGACTGGATCAAGGTCGTATAACGTCACATAAACCCCATATAGGTGGAAACACATACTGCCACGAAGGCGACCTAAAAGATACATAGAAGTATGTATGATAGAGTCAAGGCTGAGCCCGTTCATAAGCCGTTGGCTAGAATTCCCTTGGGTCCCTTTAAATCGACCCCCGGGTTTACCCTAACTCGTATGCTTTAGTGCTCTTAGTCTCAAAACATATCGTTACCATGCTAAGAATATTTTCGAGTCGATTTGAACTAAATTTATAAATTTCATGCTACAGAAATCACATATATATAACCATGTTCACAAATATTCTGAATTATAAGATTGTATAAAATTGTGCACTCGTATGAAATCGAATAGGGCATCAGGTCATTTTGAAATTCGTGTTTATTATATAAGAGGTTTTGCATGCTACAAATATTTATGAGTAGTTACAAAATATCATTACTAAAATAGATTGCATCCCTTACCTGACCGAGGCTGGGACAACACTGAATTGCCAGGTAGTAGGTTTACCTCGTTTTTTGTGCCAATACTTCAGGATACTAAAAATAATTTTAAATCCATCAATTAATACTCAAATTCATCTTAATATACTTAAATGTACCTCAACCTATGTAAAACCCACTAGATTCGGCCATTTTATCGATCTTCTCCACTTTTTCGGTTTTACCGATAAAGTCTCGATTTATACTATTTTCGATAGTTTCTTTCCTTCTAATTTCAATTCATTAACCTAAGGTCTTGCACATTTATTCCAAGCTCCAATTAACAATTCATAGCATACCAAATCATCAGATTTTCACACTTTCACAGTTCTCAGCTAAACCGAGCTATAAACCAAACTTTTCGGTATAAATCTAACATTCCACAACATCAAACTTAACCAGATTTCACCCTTACACTAATAGACAAGGGCTGGACGAACCTATACATACTCCTAAAAAAGTTTTCTTCCAATTCTACTTAAGCAAAAACTATCCAAATTCATCAAACATCAACATATCTAGCCATCATCAACTTCTAACAACTTTACCTCGAGTTTGACCAAGTTTGACCTGAGATTCAGCCTCCAACAATGACCCTCAGCTATAGATAAACATGTATACTACTTAGAATCATTAAAAAAAAAAGCTTAAAAATCAACCAAAAACTTATAAATTTAAGTCTTTCTCTTACCCCGAAATAGGGCAGATTCTGACCATGTTCTTCTCACTAACTTTTCACCTAGCAAATGGTCTTGTTTGGGGCTGCATTTTTTACATGTTGTAGAGGACTTAAGAGGGAAGATTTTATCCTTCTTTACCAAAGTCTAAAAGTGGCCGGAAAGTGGCTCAAAAAATTTCACTATGAACCCTTGAAGAAGACACATACGACATAATGAACCCCTGAAGAAAACGCATATGGCAGAAAGGGAGAAAGAGAAGTCTCATGTTTTAAGTCCATTTGGAAAGTTCTTTACTATTCTATAAATAACATGAAGTGTATTTGTATTCTGGAGAAGCTCAAGTTTAAAGGCTTTCTAGATGAGCTTCAAATAGGGCCTTTTTGTTGGGCTAGGGCAGCCTGTTGCCCTATTTTCATAAATTCCAAAGAAATTATTTCCAACCCATTTTCTTCCAAATTTCCACCATTCATGTGTTATAATAAGTCTCTAGTATGTCCCCTAAAAATTTAGGCCAACTTGTTTAAGAAAAGTTTCTCGTTTTAGCCCATTTTTCCCATTTTAGTCATTACCGATTGAAATTGCTTAAGGTTTTCGGTTTACTTTAAAAATTAATTTGATCACCGAAACCTTAAGATTTCCACTAAAATTTCATTCCCCGAGTCAATTATGCCTTATACTAATTTCCTATTTGCTTCGGAATAATTTTTATGAATTTATAAAATTTATTCTGAATTTATTTCGCTTACTAGGCCCAATTTTTTTTGTTTAGAGCAAATCCGATTTTTTACTAACTTTTTCACTTCTAATACCTTAGTTTCTCCTTCTAACCACCAAAACATACCTATACATGTAATCTTAGAGAAATGCTTGAATTTATAACCTTGCCTCAGTTTTTGTGTCCTGAGCTTCGTGCCACTATTCTAAGCTCTTCAAATATTCCAGGCCCTACATAAACACTTAGGTAGGTTTTTGAACCCCTCATCTTAGCTTTTAAATAAATAATAGTACAAAATGTTGGGTCTCACATAATCTGAAGGGAAAAAAAGGAAGGGTGTGAGCTTATGCCCCCGTAAGGTACATATACCAAGTAAAATAACATAAAAAGAGGCAACCTGAAAAATCATAAAGTCATGCTATTCATCGTAATGAATGCAGATCAAACCATTTATTTGATTTTTGATATAAAATTGATCAAAACTTTCTTTAAACATAATTGGAAACATAAATCATAACTTACCTAAATGCATAGCTTACTTAATATCTTATTTTCATAACATACTTAAAACATAGATCATAAGAAATTCATATCATAAAACGTCTTACTGAAAACGTATTCATAAAATTATAATTGTAGCATAACATAGTCTTGAAATCATAATCGTATCATAACATAGTTTTAAAATCATAATCATAGCATAACTTAGTCCTAAAATCATAATCATAGCATAGGTGAGACAAGGAAGAAATCCAAGCAGTAACCTGCTAGCATAACATAGGTCCCTAGTAGGGAAGTGAGCTAATTGTCATGATCAAGGTCCACAATCCCGCTAGACAAAATGAGTATTAGGAAGGTTGAAGATGTGTTCAAGTCTAGTAGCCACTTAACTTAGCTTAACATAATCATAACATAGGGGTTGTGTGAAACCCAACTTTTGATACTATTATTTATTTAAAAGCTAAGATGAGAAGTTCAAGACTTACCTAAGTATTATGCAGGGCCCAAAATAATCGAAGCACCCGGATTAGTGGCACGAAGCTTGGGGCTTGAAATCCGAGGTAAGATTTTAAATTGAATTATTTTTCCAGAGATTATATTTATGAGTATGTTTTGGTGGTTAGAGGCATCAAACTTGGAAAACAAGTAAAAACCTAGATTAACACTAAACCAAGAAATTGTGCCTAGTAATTGAAATAAATTCAGAATAAATTCCATAAATTTGTAAAAATTATTCTGAGGCCATAGGAAATTAATATAAGGTAAATTTGACTTGGAGAATTATAATTGAGTGGAAATCTTGAGGTTTTGATGATTAAATTAATTTCTAAAGTAAATAAAAAACTTTAAAGAATTTTTATCGATAATCACTAAATCGGGTAAAATAGGCTCAAAGGGGAAACTTTTCTTAAACAAGTAGGCCCAAATTTTTATGGAACATACTAGGGACTTAGTGAAACACATGAGAAGGGGAAAACTAGAAGAAAATGGGTTGAAAATATTTATTTGGAATTCTGAAAACATAGCTGCTGGTTGCCTAGTAGGACACACTGTAGGCCCAAAAAGAAAGCCCAATTTGAATGGGTTCCAGAAGGCCTTTGAACCTAATTTTTTTCCCCCTTAAAGAGCACTGAAATCCCTTTCTATAAAGCCATAGAACACCCTGAACCAAACTAAAACCAGAAAGAAACTCCTCCCCCAAGTTGCCGCAGACGTCCTCCCCTGTTCCAAATTGTGCAATTTTTTCGGCCACCTTCCAGCCACTTTTCGAAGTCGGACAAGGAATAAAATCTTCCTTATTAAGTCTTCTATCACATATAAAAAAATTAAGCCATCAACAAGTTGATATTCTAGGTGAAAAGTTAGAGAGAAAAACAAGGTCTGAAACTGCCCTGTTTCAGAGGTAAGAGAAACTTTGGATTTATGATTCCTTGGCTGGTTTTTAAGGTTGTTTTGAATTATTATAAGTTGTATACATGTATATCTACAGCTGAGGACCATTGTTTGAGAAGGAAAGAGTGGTCAAAGTTAGTCAACAAGGTTAGAAGTTGATGGAAGATGATGATCTAGTTATATGTTGATGTTTGATGATTTTGGATGATTTTTACTAAAGTAGAAATTGAAGAAATAATTTCTAGAGTAAGGTGGAATTTTGTCCAGCCTTGTTTTTTTAGGGTAATTATGAAATTTGGTTGAATAATGTGTTGTGGAATGTTAGTTTAATACTGAAATGTTTGGTTTATAGCTTGGTTTAGTGCAAAACTGAAAAGGTGTGGAAATTGGCACTTTGATAAGTTGTGATGTGTTGCTTTGAGACTTAAATAAGTGTTTAAGTCATTAAGTTGAAAGGTTGAAGTTAAAAGAAAAAAAATTTTCAAAATAGCTTAAATCGACACGTTTATCGATAAAACCAAAAAATAAGAAAAGTTGACAAAAAAGGGTCTAGTTAACAACCTTAAAGTTGTAACATGTATATGAACGTAAATAAAGATAAAATGGATACTAATTAGACTCTTTGTGGCAGCTCGTAGTGTGGGCACATAAAATGAGGCAAGCCTGATACCTGACGATTCTATGCAGCTCTGAGAATTTGATAGGTAAAGGATGTAATTTATCTAGTAATGGTGATTTCTTACATGCAAACAAGTATTTATGTCATGTTACCTTTTAGTAAAACAAGCACGAATTTCAATACGACTTGTAGCCCATTTTTATTTACCTACGAGTGCATGGTTTTGTACAATTTCATAACTCTTATTATTTATGTATCAAGCATGTATATGTGTGGTTTTCCATGTCATAATTTTCGTAAACTTTTGTGCAAATAAATTTGAAAGTGGTTTTAGTATGATAAGAAGTATGTTATGAGACTAAAGGCTCTCTATAGCATGCGAGTTAAGGTAAACCTGGGTGTCGACTTACAAGACCCAAGAGAATTTTAGCCGACGGCCTATGAAATGGCTGGGCCTTGACAATAACATGCATAATTCTATGTGTCTGTCATGTCACCTTCGTGACATTTTTATTTTCGCCTGTGTGGCATTTTCGTTATGTTGTAGTACTCTGGCCCAGTCTGCAGCCCTACCATGGCTGTAGGTATTCTGTTCCCTCTTTAGAGGATGCCCTCTTTTGAGGATGATATGGTTATTACCCACATGACAGTGATATTGATTGCCTAGTCTCCACATTCCAATATTATGTATCTTTTTAAGAATGATTTGATTTTAATGTATGTATAGTTATGGAGTTATGTTTCGATTTTGTTACGATTTGATTATAACTTATGCATAGTTATGCAATTATTGGATTTCGAAGTTTTGTTTGAATTAAGAAATATATGAAGTATATCTTGGTATATAAAAGGCATATGTTCTAAGTATGTAATTTTTATGTTTTCTAACAGTTTGATTAGAAAATATACTTTGTTACTTAACATCATTATTTTATTAAATGCTTTGAATGCTATTACTATCTTAAATGCACTCCTTACTAGGATATCCGAAAGCTCACTCCCCTTTTTCATCCTTCCAGATTATTTACAGTGACTATTTCTTTGCCTGCCACGTACTCAACTTAGGCTGGTGGACGAGACTCTCCCCAGGCTACCTTTTGTACACGCTTCAGATATATTTCATTTTGTACCCGGATATTCTGTACAGTATAGATATTTATGTGTAAATAAACATTTTGTGATGTAATCACTTCTATGTACTTACGGAGAAGAAAATGTATGTAATCCATGGTGCTACAATATGTAATGAGATTAAGAGATGATTGAGAATTATGGGCATTTCATGGATTCTCGAGAATAACATTTTGGAAAGAATAAATAAAATCAACTGTTTGTGGTTATATATTGTTGATTGGGAACTTGCAAGTGGATAGGGTTATGTATAAGGGTTATGCTGCCAAAATTTTGTTAAAAGTGAAATAGATATTGTCGAATATAAGAAAGTTTAACAACAAAATGATAAGTTAAAAACTGACACTGAACAGGAATACACCTTAAGTAAGAGTTTAAGTTATAAAAGAAAATTTAAATTATCCTTAATTTCCACGTTTTCGAGGTGTTATAGGTTGGCTGTGCACTGCTAACGGTGCATGTACCGAGGAGCCTACAGTCTTAAAACATAACTTAAAACATAGCTTAAATTCTAGCTTAAACATAGCTTAAGTG
The DNA here is from genome assembly GCA_033439115.1 of Firmiana major. Lineage (NCBI taxonomy): Eukaryota > Viridiplantae > Streptophyta > Magnoliopsida > Malvales > Malvaceae > Firmiana > Firmiana major. Next base: position 65,962,664 of record CM065907.1, on the reverse strand, counting down.
ATAGCTTAAATATTGCTTAAACGTAGCTTAAATCATAGCTTAAAAATAGCTTAATCATAACTTAAACATAGCTTAAATCATAGTTTAAACATAGCTTAAGTAATAGCTTAAACATAGCTTGATCATAGCTTAAGCATAATACTTTGGGATACGTTATACCCTTAAATAAAACTTACTTAAAGCTTACTTCGTTAAGCTGGGATCATTATCTCCTTAAAAAAACTTATATCATCATTCTTAAAACTTGGGATTTCATCCCCTTAATAAAAAGCTTATACTTAAATCATAATTCTTAGAAATTGGGATTATTCTTCCCTTAATCAAAACTTATTTCATGGCATAAAACTTAGGAATCGGGATCATCGTCCCCTTCATTCTTAGCTCAGTTCATACTTCAGTTTTTTATGGTCTCACTAAAAAAACAATGCTAAAACCGAGTAAGGAAATCAAATAATTAATTTCATTTCTTTAAAATCGATTTAAAATTCATAATTTATACAATTTTGGTTAAAGACTATGCAATTTATTAAAATATAAACATTTTAAGGCACTTAATGGGATTTTCAGATTTCTTAAAATAGAATTCTTAAAACTCTTACTTAAAAAAATTTCTTATGCTTATGCATGATTCATGCAAAATGGCATAACTTAGGTCTTAAACCTTAAACTTTGATCTTATTCATAAAATTAAATTGCATACTTAAGAAATAACGAAAGTTTGCATAGCAGAGACGGTCTAACCTCCGAGACTACTTTCGGCTATGCATATATATAGCCTATTCCATTACTCCTTTCCAAATGATCTCATCTGCATTGTCGAACAATTTCTTAATTAATTTCTTTATTCTTAATTCTCTCTTAAATCATACCTTATAAATTCGGTAACTGAATAATTAAATCTTTCTTTATCCTTAAATATATTTTCATCATATATTTTCCATCACTTAATTCCTTCCCTAGGCATAATACCAATTTAGATCAACTTTCATGATTTATTTCCTTAATTTCCTTAACTTGGCCGATTGGCCTATCATACATAATTTCCATCATATTTCATCTTCAACGTTATAAATTAATTAAATTAACTAAATTAAGTCCCAATATCCTCAAAATTTCATCAATATAGGCTAATTTTCCATGAGCTCTTTACTTAACCTTGTTATATGTTAATGGAATTATAAGACAAATGATTTTTTTTGGATCATATAAATGTAAATGATTTGCAAATGGGATAAATGAGTGTCAAGATACAAATAAAGGATAAATAAGGGCTAAAGTGGCCATAAACTAAACAAATAGAACTTTAAGCAAATCGGATTGAAGATAAGGAATGAAGACACGAATTAATAATGCATGGACCATGAATTCTAAGTATTCTTTATGAATGCAAGTAATAAACACAATTCATATTGTATGTGAATCATAGGAAATGAGTCTTTCCATGCTTTAAGTGGGATTAAAATGAAAAATGAGTATTGGAGTAATGAAATATGAATTTACCCTTGAAAAATCTGGAAAAATGCAGAAGGAAATGCCCCAGTTGAAGGCCAGATCGATCTCCTATACAAGGCAGATCGATCCCCTGTGCAAGCAGAACAATTCCAAGTGAATCTACCAAGGCCAGATCGATCTCCCCATGAGTAGATCGATCTCCTCAAGCTTATGCCAAGCCAAGATCGATCTCTCCTTAATGAGTAGATCGATCTCTCCCATTTTAAACCTGAGAAGTCGATGGCTAAAACCAAAGGAAGATTGATCTCTTCACCCTAGCAGATCGATATCATCACTCTCAATCTATAAATACCCCTCAGTAAAACCTTTTTCTTCAACAAACCAACACACCTCTTCCATTTTTACCCAAAATACCAAGCTTTCTCTCTCTAGAATACACCCTCTTCCAAAATGAATTGAGGAAAAGCTATTATAGCAAAGTTGTTCATTGTGAGAAGGAGAACAACATAGCTTAGAGTCAACATTTCATTAGTTGGATTGAAGGAGCTAATGAGTCTTCTTATTTGGAGCAAGAGGAAAGTCAAGCTAGGTGAGTTTTCAATACACCAACTCTAAGTATATTTATCTAATGGTTGTTGTGAGTAGATTGGTGTATGTATTGATGAATGAAACTACCTAGAATATAATGAAACAAGCATAACCTAGAATGAGTTTAGTGTGAGAAAATAGAATGTGGTTGATTAGATGATAAAAAGGATTATATCAAGTTGTTAGTGAGATAATGTGCATGATTTTGAGATGATTAGATGAAGCCACATTGTGAGATTAGTCAAGTGATAAAAATGTGCATAATGATGTTTTAGAGAATGCATAAATAATGGAAGGTTATGGATAAACATTTATGCCAAGGGTTTAATAAGTAACCAAGTGTGTTGCTAGTTAAATTGACCAGAAATGGTATAATGATAAACAAATGTGATAATGGGTCAAACTTAATGAAATAGGCTCGATGAGATATATCGATTAGTTGAAATCCAAAAATGAGTTATTGGTATTGACTCATATGATTTATGATTGTGTGCAGCTCCCGAGGATACATCCGAAGTAAGTTGAGCCAAATCGCGAAAAGTAGGAAAGGAAGGAAGAGTTGCTTCCAAGAAAACCGAGGTAAGGGAATTGTGTTAGCCCTAGGGATATTTGTATGCCTTTCGGGCGCATGGGCAATTTTCAACATATCTAAGAGTCTTAGGATGAAATGGATGTTTGAAGGGCAAAGAATTGGGTTTTTGAGAAATATGCATTAAAAGCTAAAGCATGACGCTTTGAAATCATTTTATTGCTTTTTAGCATGTGATTGGTAGGTTTACTAGCATTTGAAATGATTTGCACAAAAGTAGCTTGATTTGGTTTCATAACCATGCTTTGCAAAGAATGAGCGACCTATATGAGTTTTGTGTAGGAGCCTAGCTCGCACTAGTTTTCATACAAGTTTTGACATGGTGCTGGAGCATAGCTCGCACTAGATGTCTATTACATTTGTTGACGTGCTAGAGATTACTCGCACGTGGTTTTATGAAATGTTGGGAGCCATGCTAGGAGTTTCGAGTAGGCTGTGTACCACGCCGATTAAATAGGCTGGCACGTGCGTATTGAGATGTGGCAGTGTATGATGTGATGATATAGGTCCACGGAGTATGTTGTACTGTGTAAGTAGCATGGAGTACAATGTACCATATGTGATATTATATATATGCCATCTTCGGATGATGGATATTCTGCTATGGACTGACAGGTTGGACGTTACCCACCTCCCGTGCGGAAGAAGATAGAGGTGATACCCCTCACACTAGGATCCGTGTAGCCTAGGATCACAGAGGATATGGCCATAGTCCTAGTTATTACCCTTATTGATATTAAATGACTATCTCACACGTCTATTGTTGAATGAGAAATCCATGTTTTCAAATGTGTTTGTGGGTCAAGATAGTCCATGGGAGGGGGTGAGTCCTGACGAGTGGTGATTTCGTATCGGTTGTGTTGAGATTTGAAATTCTTTATAAGTGCACCTTGCATGATGATTTACCATGCCTTGATTTCGATTTACGCATGATGATTTTTCATGCTATGTTTTGAGAACTGTGCACTGATCTAAATAGCATGAATTGCTTTACATGCCATGAACATAAGCATCAGCATACGTTTTGGAGTATGACAAATAAATGTGTGATTTAAGTATGGCATCACGACCAGGTAGATAGTACAGTTATCTACATGCTCGCATGATTGCCTTACTAAGTGTATGGTTTGCTCACCCCCTTATTTTTCCCCTCTACAGAGCACTTACAGTAGATAGTGGGCGACTGAGGATTGGATTTTTGGTGACCGCTGCATCCCATCACACGAGGTATACACATTTGCATAGTTTTTGTATCTAGATATGTCAAAGCACGGTAATATCTTTAAATGTAATTTTTGGGGATGTAAAAGATTGTAAACACATGTAAACAGTAACTCTGATTTAGAAATACAAATGTTTACATTTAAATGAATTGTAATTTGAAATGGTATGATTGAATGAGATTGACACCGATACACAGCCCAACTGTTGGAGGTGTAGCAGTTCACGATCAGGTAAGGTAAAGATAAAGAACGAACAATAAGAATTGGATTAACTAATAATCGATAAATGAAAAACGAAAAATTTGTAGTGGATTTTTTGTGGATTAAGGGTCGTGACAAATAAGAATCTTAATATAACCTTATTTAACTTTATCCTTTATCATAACCCTAAATTTAAGTCACCAACCCTAAAATCTTCATGGTGACCAAAACCCTAAAATGAAGCATTACATGACTCTCATTCCATGCAATCACCAAATCACTATCAATTTACATGCATAAATCTCATAATTAAATCAACATATTAGTCCCTTAAGTTGCCATACTCTAACATCAAGCTATTATTCTTAGTTGAAACCCCAAAATAATTGTCCTATTATGCCATTTCTGAAACCATAAACTCAAACAACATTTTAGTAAGGAAATCAAGTAGGCTTAAACACCAAAGTGAAGAGCCAAAGCTTTTTACCCATCTTTTATTTTTAGACCAACTCAAATCACCTCTTTTCCTTAAGATTTCAGCTATAATTTATGACCCAAAATCATTCTTAAAACATCTCAAGCAACCATGCTTAAAAACCCTAAAACATTAAACTTAAACTTGGCTTACCTTTCATCAAGACAGATTTTATCCTTTGACTTCCAACCTCTGTTTCACCCCACAACTAATATTTTTATTTTTTTGAAAAAATTATATGTTGTATAGAAATAAGTGAAGAACAATTTTTCCTTTTTTAGCTAAGCCCAATTCCTCACAGATGTGTTTCTAAGAATCCATATTCCTGAACTAGTCTAAGATGCCTCAAGCAAAAATCAGCTTCTATCCAAGTCCAATTTTGAACCTTTTTCACCACCCAAATGAACTCCAAATGAGCTGAATTTTTATATTTTGTATTACACTCATAGTGGAGAAATCAATCTCAATGAATCTAAACTTGATTCAGTCGTTTGGTGCCTAAAAATTTCCCCAATTTGATCTCAGGGACGATGCTTAAATAGAAGAGTTTCTAACTTTGGGAGCAGGTTCTTCACGTTTTTGGTTGAGAAATATGGACCCAAAATTTATATATAAACACAGTACATAATGTGACCGAGGTCTGTGGTCAGATTTAATCAAATTTTAAATTGCATTCAGCCCTTAAATCATCAAACCATGTTGGATAGGTTGTTGGCAGGGGTAAGTAAGCGTGGTACTGTTTTGGCTTAATCCTTTCATAGTCTTCCAATTAGATTTTGGCATGGTTTCTTTAGCAAAGTTGTCTCATTTCAAGTCTAATTTAAGCCTAAATTAATCCCAAATTTTAATATGAATAATTTCCATATAATTTGGGTTCATTTCTTGGCTTAACTCTTTTGAGTTTCATGGTTTTGGGCACCAATTTTCCAATTTTATTTTGGCCACTTTATCAACCTTATTTTACCACTTTAAAACTTCATTTCTTCTCTTAATTGACTTAATTACATCATATATTTATCTTGGTTAAAGATAAAATCCCCTTGGTCTCCATTTGGCCATGTTTAAGCCCTTAAACTCAAGGTAAGCCTTTAAAATTAGTTGACTAATTTATGAGCTTAATTCCAGCTCGTAATCTTACTTAATTATATTATTTTTCTTCCTTAATTACTCTTAAAACCTTGTAGGCTCAATATGCCTTAATTAGGCTCAATGTAACTTAAGTATAAGATTGCATTAAGATAGCATTTTTCATGCTTAAACACCATTCCTTAAGGTAAAATCTCAAGTTCTTATCTTAATAGCTTAGGTAACTTAATTATTTCTTATTTCTTTTAACCTTAACCTTAAACATTCATTTAAAATCATATAATTTCCTTCTCATAACATACTTCCATAGTCAAAACATACATAATAACATAACTTGTCCTTACTTAGTATATAAATTCACTAATAAAAGGATCTCGGGTTACTCTACCCATTTCGAGTCCTCGAACTCATCTTTGCTTCTCCTAGCTATAGATTCAGCCCTGAAAACATTCACATAAAATATCATATAAATTCTTGAATCAATTTAGAGAAAGAAAAAACTGAAATTTAGGGCTCTCACACACTTAAAGACAAAATAGTGCAAGGGCTTAAAGCAAGAAATGTGTGAGATAGATCACACATGTGAAAAGAAACAACTTGAAGTGAAAAGGGCATGTAGGTCACATTTGAATGGAAAGACCTTAAGTGAAAAATGCGGGAAATGGCCATAATTATGAAAGACTTGAAGCGAAAAATGCACGAAGTAAGTCAGACTATGAAATAAACATTAAGTAGGAAGGCATGAAGACAAGCTCAAAGAAGTTCTTACAAAAGATTTTACCCTTTCACAAAGAACTGAGGAGGACTATATATTGGCTTCTTGCGCATCCATGTCATCTCTGTCCAAACCATTCAAATCCTTGATCACATCGGATCAACGACAAGACTTTTAAAAGTCGATGAGATTTGATAAATCATCATAAATGCCCCTTTTGAGAGAAGGCCCTTCGCATCAATTTTGTATTTAGCTCAGTCAGCTAGGAGCGTGCCAAGTAAAAGACATATTTAATAAAGGCAGTGGAAAATACCAACTCATTCTTGTAGCAATCTATGAATAGACAATATTCCCTTTCAACTTCTGTATGAATACGGTTGCGCTCCCTGTGTCTAAGAGAATGCGGTAGTTAACTATTCTACTTCAAAATTTCCTTTTCCAACTCTTGGTTTCTATCAGCGAGAACCTAGTGTTCTATAAAAATAATGCCAAACTAGAGATTTTTTAGTCAGCAGAAGTGGAGGAGAATGCCTTTCTGTATTGCTCCAACGAGGCAGTCTTGGCCTCCATCATATCAAAATTAGCTTGGAGACGAATCAACTTAAGATTCAAATTCTCCTTTCTTTAAATCCTTGACTCTTCTCGGAAGAAGGCTTAACTACTTTTTCTCAATGACCCATTCTGCCTTCTCCTTTTATAATTGATCGAGCTCTTTCTCAACTTGCACTATATCTCTATGAAGAGTGTTGTAGGCAATTACACCTTAAGCGGCATGCGAATGAACAAAATCAAGTCAGACATGTTGTAAAGCATGCTTAAATAAAACATTAAATGTAGTTGAGAAGTTCACGAGTTTTTTTGTAAGGTTAGTCCTTGCCTTTTGGGAAGCTTAAATCACTCGGTTTCATTAAGAGGAAGAATGGTGAACTAACCCAAAACAAAAAGGAACCTTGGGATTTTTTATTGAGCTGTTATCATTGACCCCCGGGTTGGCCAAAGAATCTTGCTTATGAACTGCTCTCCTTCCATTACCTAAAAGGTGATGAAAAATAAGGGGAGAGATTTGGGGAGTACAGACCAATTTTGCATGAGGGGCTTCGATAATTATCTCTTCTCTTTCATGAAGGGCTTCGATATATTGCACTTAGCCTGTTTATGTCCATGCAACTCTTCTAATTCTGCTCGTTTGTAGAAATCGATCACTGACGGTTCACGAGTAACAGACTTGTGAGACCCCGTATATGTATAATTGAATGATGATACATTTGTAATGTGAAGTATATGTAATGTAAGTCCATAAGATTATGTACACACTTGCAATAAGAGTTGTGATTGTACATACAAGTTACATTATGTATGAATGTGAAGAAATGGATTTAAACATGTGAGGAATGTGAGTAGAATGGATTATGAGTAGTGTGGTAAAATGGACCTAGAATTGCATAAGTTATGCACTTTCATTTGGTTTATATCGTATACTTTTGGTTATACAAGGATTCCACACAAGTTTCAGTAGGTATAAGGTATGTATGGATGTCATTTTCAATTCTCGAAGATGATTGGATGAGAAAATGACTATGGCAGCAAATTAAGGATGTTTTGGTATAAGTTGCTGCAGAAGAACTGCAGAAAATCTGAAAACTATGAAGGGCAGATCGATCTCATAGGATGAGAGATCGATCTGGAAGAGCCAGAATGCTCTTATTTGGGCAATGGAATAAAGTAGATCGATCTCCAATGGAGCCAGATCGATCTCCTAAGCATTCTGTAATGAAAAGATCGATCCTCAAGCACCCAGATCGAACTCTTTAGCTCTCTGTTTGGGAGCAGATCGATCTCAAGCTTCGACAGATCGATCTCATACTTAAAATGCCTTTAAAAAAAAGGATTTAAGGGGACTAGATCGATCTCCTCCTAGTGCAGATCGATCTCCTCAAGCTATTTCTATAAAAGAAGGGTTGAAAATCTAAAAATTTCAGGAAAAACCATTTCCTTCCATTTTCAACCCAAAAACCTAACTTTCTCTCTCTAAAATCAGCCATTTCCAGTAAGATTTGAGGGCAGGCCATTAGACACTAAGTTGTTCATCTTGAGGAAGAGAACAACATAGTTGGAACCCAAAATCCCATTATTGGTATTGAAGGAGCTAAGGGCATTGTCATTTGAAGCAAGAAGAGAAATCAGATTTGGTAAGATTCTAACACTCCAACTATGGTACATTGTCTATTTAATTGATTTTGGAGTTGTTTGGCATGAGTATGGATGGTTAGAAACTATCTAAAATGCATTGGAATGATTATGACCTAGAAATGGTCTAGTGTGAGAAAGTGGAATGTATGGAGATTAATGAGAAATGGGATGTCTAGAGGTGACAATAGTGTTATGGGTATGATTTTAAGATGTTGTTGGTGAATAAATTGTAAGATTTACCTAAAAGGGTAAAATGTGGATTAGGGCATTGGTAAAATGCATAAGTGAATTATATTGAATAGTGAGGCCAAATATGGGTTAAAAACATTAACTCAATTGATTTGGATGAATGAATCGCAGCTTCCGAGGATACGTCGGAGCGAGTTGAGCCAAGAGCATGAGAAGCTAAGAGGAAAAGAGTCGCACCAAGTAAATCGAGGTAAGGGAATTGTGTGGACTCTTAGAGATATATGTGCGCAATTTGGGCACTTAAATGCTTTGCTAGAATGCATGAGATATTAGGAAATGATGTTGGGTGATTGAAGGGTAAAAGTTTTGAGTTTGATAAATTTGCATGAAAACAAAAGCATAATGCTTTGAAAATCATGTTTTATTGCTTTTTGCAAGTGATTGGTAGGTTCACTAGATTTGAAATGATTTGCAAAAGAAATGAGTTGTTTTGGTTTGTTAACCACACTTTGCAAAGAAATGAGCCACCTACATTGTTTTCGTGAGAATGAAAGCGTGCTAGAGTACGACTCGCACGAGATTTGACATGTTTTATACACATGAGTGCTAGAGGCACTAGTTTTCACATGGATTTCATATTAGTTTTGGCATTGTGCTTGGAGCCTAGCTCGCACTGGATGCCCATCTTGTTTGTTGCCGTGCTTGGAGGTTTGAGTAGACTGGGTGTCACATCGATTAAATAGGCTCGCACGTTCATTATTTTGACATGATTTATTAGCCGTGTTAGGAGCTTCAGGTAGACAAGAGGTCGTACCGATTAAATAGGCTCACACGTGCGTTTTGAGATGTGGCTTGATATGATGTGTTGATTTGGGTCCACGGAGCACGTTGTACCGTGCATGTAGCATGGAGTATGTTGCACCATGTTGAGATTGTGATATGCCATCTTCATACGAGATCTGCTATGGACCGGTGGGTAGGATTTGACCCACCTCCCGTGTAGAAGTAGATAGTGGTGATATCCCGCACACCTGATCCGTGTAGCCAGTATCACAGGTTATGTACATAGACCTTGAGGTTATTACGTATTATTGAATTGCCTATCTCACATGTCTATTGTTTTGAGAATAAATCCATGTTTGAAATGATTTATGGGTCAGGACAATCCGAGGGATGGGCTTAGACTTGACAAGTGTTGAATTGTTTTGAGATATTGATTGTTAATGGTTTTTAAAGTGCACGGATGCATGATGTTTAATGTCATGCCTTATTGTGAAAATGCATGATGGTTAATGCCATGTTTATTTGAGAAAACGTATGATGGTTAATGCCATGCTTTATTATGAATTATGCATGATGATTTTACCATGCTTTGAGTTGAAATGTGCACTGGATTTTAATAGCATGAATGCTTTACATACCATTAACTCAATCATACACTCATGTTTTGAGATAAATGATGAACTAAATGCTTTTGAGCATGGCATCACGATCACGTAGATAGTGCAGTATCTACCTATTCGCATGATTGCATTACTGAGCGTGTGATTTTCTCACCCCCCTTATTTTCCCCCTCTCTACAGAGATTTAAGTATAGAGTGAGCGTGATTGGAGGCTTGTCCCTTTTGGTAATCTACTGCATCCCATCGCTAAAGGTATACACACTTGGATTATTTTGTATCTAAACTAGACATAGCACAGTAGCATTCTGTATGTAACTATTGGAGATGTAAAACAATGTAAACACATGTAACAACTCTGATATATATACATTTATATAAGTGTTTACTTATGAATAATATGGAAATTGAATTGGTATGGTGGAGTGAGTTAGACGTCGACACACAGCCCAACTATTGAGGAGAGTTGCTGTTCACTATTGAGGTAAGGACAAATGATAAACGATGCACAAAAATGTGAAAAATTTGTACGTATTTTGGTAAGTTGAGGGTCGTGACAGAAGTTGGTATCAGAGCTTGAGTTGGTCTAATGTGTGTCGTGTCTAAAATACTTAATAAGTTGGAAAATTACATCCCCATGTTACTGTACTGTTTAGATACAAATTGTGTGTGTGTCGATGGGTTGACTAAGTAATTGGTTGTGAATGTAGGGAATTGAGTAAATATGCCTAATACCAGTCGCGGTAGAGGGATGAGAGCACAGGCTCGAGGCCGTAGAGGTAGGCCTAGGGGTCGTGTTGAGCCGAAAACACACGAGGCTCAGGATGATGTTGAGGTGGAGGTTGATGTTGAGCACGCTCCACAGGGTTCAGAGGAGAGGCCCGAGAGTACTGAGGCTCGCTTCGCAAGGATTAAAGGAGCATTGAGATGATTGTGGAGTTGGTCACCCAAGCTTTATCTGGAGTTGGCGGTAGACAGAGTCTCGCTACACAGGGTGATACCGAGCAGGCGGCAGCTCCTGAGGCACGGGCAAGGCCAGCCCTGAGACCTCAGACGACAGATACCCCACCTGCACAAGATATGCCTACACCTGTTGCTACACCACAGGCTAGTAGAGGTTGGGGTTACGGTTGTGAATTGGATAGACTGCGACAATTCCAGAAGTTTGGACCGTCGTTTTTTAGTGGAGTTAAGGACCCAGTAGCTACTGAGGATTGGATAAGTGAAATCGAGAAGTTGTATGGGTTCTTTGAGTGCACTACCACCGAGATGGTAGCGTTTGCTGCTTTTATGCTGAAGGGATCAGCAAAACATTGGTGGAAGTCCACCAGGCCTATTTTTAGAGCTTGGCATACTGAGATCAGCTGGGATATATTTTTGGAGGCCTTCCGGAGACAGTATGTTCCGGATACCGCACAGCGAAAGATGAAAATGGCATATTTGGGACTGACCCAAGGGAGCAGAACTGTGGATGAGTATGAGACTGGTTTTATCTCCCTGGGCAGGTATGATCCCAACACGATGAGTAATGAGGTCGAGAAGATCCAAAAATTTGTGGATAGATTGAAACAGACTATCGGTCCAGATTGGTTCCTCTGGATATATCGACCTATGAGGAGGCAGTGTGCATGGTGCAATTATGTGAACAAGATGTTGATAGAATCACCTCAGAGTTTGGAAAGGTTGGTAAGATGAGGGACAGACAGAAAAAGAGACCAATGATGGATAGAGGCTTCAGTTATAAGGGAAGCAAAAGATTCTCTGGAAAGAGGCTGAGGATTGATGAGATCCGGGAGAGGACAGTTAATACTCCCATGTATCCGACCATTGCTCCAGCTAAGGGAATTGTGATTGGAGGGCCAAGGCCTACTACGGAACAGTGTGGCAAGTGTGGTAGGTACCATGGAACTCGACCATGCTATGGACTTTAGGTAGTATGCTTCAGATGTGGGAAGTCAGGGCACATAATCCGAGATTGCCCAGAGATGATGGAGAGAGCCCCACAGAAGGGCAAGGAGCCAGAGACAGCTCCAGTTGGTACAGCTGCCCCGAGGAGGAGGGATATAGCTGAGCAAAAGGGGAAGCAAGCAGTGGGTGTAAGCAGAGGACGAGTGCACGCACTGGACCAGGACACTGCAGATCAGTCATCGGATATGGTAAAAGGTACCATCCAAATCTTTGATTTAGAAGCTTATGTACTGTTTGATCCTGGTGCCACGCATTCTTTTGTATCACCATCCTTTGCATGTAAATTGTTGAAGCATGTAAAACCCACACTGCTTGATAAGATGTTGTTAATATCTATCCCTATGAATGATAGTCAGTTGACTGAGCATGTATATAGGGATTGTAAGATTAGGATAGGAGGTAAAAAGATGGCAGCCGATTTAATTTTATTAAATATGAGTGATTTTGATGCAATCCTAGGGATGGATTAGTTGGCTGCCAATCATGTTATTATGGATTGTCATGCAATAACTTTGATGTTTCCAAAGATAGACAACCTTGTTGTAAATTTGGTGAAATGAAAAGAAATGATATGTTATTGCAATTGAAAAGAGTATAATCTAGTTACATCATGATGTAGAGATGAATTCAATTTACAATTTATATATCTTGTTGATGTGATGAATTATGATTTCTAATGGTGGAAAGAATAATGTGAAGGGTTTATCGCTTATGTGATTGAGACGGATAAGACATGTTCGGAATTGGGAGACATACCAGTGGTTAAGGAGTTTCCAGATGTCTTTCTGGATGAGTTACCAGGGTTACCTCCAGATAAGGAGATAGAGTTTGGTATAGACTTGGCACCTGGAACAGAGCTGATATCTAAGCCACTGTACAGAATGGCTCAAGTTGAGTTGGAAGAATAAAGGAAACAGTTACAAGAGTTGCTAGAGAAAGGGTTCATCAGGCTGAGCATCTCACCTTGGGGAGCACCGGTTCTTTTTGTAAGGAAGAAGGATGGAAGCCTCCGACTGTGTATAGATTACCGGTTGTTGAATAAGGCCATCATCAAGAATAAGTATCCCCTTCCACGTATTGATGACGTGTTGGAGCAGCTTAAGGGAGCACAGGTCTTTTTCAAGATAGATTTGAGATCAGGGTACCATCAGTTGAAGATACGAGGTGGAGATATACCCAAGACAGCTTTTCGCACCCGGTATGGACATTATGAGTTCATGGTTATGCCATTCGAGTTAACGAATGCTCCCACAGCTTTTATGTCGTTGATGAATGAGGTATTCCACCAGTATTTGGATCGATTTGTGATCGTGTTTATTAATGATATACTGGTGTACTCAAGGCTGAGTGAGGAGCATGAAAGGCATCTAAGGATAGTGCTACAGACCCTCCGAGAGAAGAAGTTGTACGCTAAACTCAGTAAGTGCGACTTTTAGTTTGAACAGATCTCTTTTCTGGGTCATATAGTATCAAATGATGGAGTATCAGTGGATCCATCTAAGACTGAGGCCGTAGTTCAATGGCAGAAACCCCAGACACTGACAGAGATCAGAAGTTTCTTGGGTTTAGCTTGGTATTATCGAAGGTTTGTAGAGGGATTCTCGAGATTAGCTGCTCTTTTGACACGTCTCACGAGGAAAAATGTTGAATTTGTGTGGGACGATAAGTGTGAGAAAAGTTTTGAGGAGTTGAAGAGGAGGTTGACTACAGCTCCGATACTCACCATTCTTACCAGCTCAAGAGGTTTCTCGGTGTTTATAGATGCATCACACCAAGGATTGGGCTGTGTATTGATGCAGGATGGGAAGGTAGTTGTATACGAATCAAGACAGTTAAAGGATCATGAGAGGAACTACCCGACCCATGACCTAGAGTTGGCAGCGGTGGTGTTTGCGCTGAAGATATGGCGCCACTACCTTTATGGTGAGAGATTTCAGATTTATACAGATCATAAGAGCCTTAAGTACCTGTTCTCACAGAAAGAGTTGAACATGAGACAGAGCAGATGGCTCGAGCTGTTAAAGGATTATGATTGTGAGATCTTGTACCACCCGGGTAAAGCAAATGTGGTTGCTGATGCATTGAGTAGGAAGCATCTCGGGATGTGTCATACATGATGGTCAGGGAACACGAGCTGTTGGAACAGTTCACGAACCTCAGTTTGGATATGACCCCGCCTGACGCTGATAGTGGATTTATGATAGCTAGCCTGCAGTTGGAATCGGATCTGGTAGATCGAATCCGATAGGCTCAGTGAGTTGATCAGCAGTGCAGTGATATTGTTGGGCAGATACAGAGGGGTACAGAGATGAACTTTGAGTTGAGTTTAGATGGATTGTTGAGGTTCAGAGGTAGGATATGTGTTCCTGATGATGCAGAGATCAGAACGTTGATCTTGACGGAGGCTCACTCATCAAAGTATACGATACATCCAGGGAGTACTAAGATGTATCAAAACCTTCGAAAGGTTTATTGGTGGTCTGGGATGAAAAAACACATTTCGAATATGTTGCTAAGTGTCTCGTTTGTCAGCAGGTGAAGGTAGAGCATCAGAAGCCTGCAGGGTTATTGCAGCCTCTACCAATACCGACTTGGAAGTGGGAGCACGTTGTCAGGACCCGTTCTCAATCCATGACTTTAACCAAAATCACACAAATTTTTCGTATTTTTAACTTACCTTTCCTCTCTTTAATGGTTGGGCTGTAATTCGATGTTAGACTCCTCGCTTACCACATTATCCATTATCATACATACATGTCAATATATTGTTCTTGACTGTAACTACTTTTATAATACATGTGAGATTATATAAAATCTAACACAAATACATTCCCCAAAATATATATCCTATACATCACTGTGCTGTTTCTATGTTTAGATATATAACCGTACAAAATCTGTATACCTGGCGGTCGATAGGAACTAGCAGTGGACTTAGGAAATACTATCCCTCAATACCTCTCGCTCTACTGCTGATGCTCTGTAGAGAGATATAAAGAAAGGGGGTGAGTATACAACGCGCTCAGTAAGGAAATCAGGCAAGTAAGTAGATATCTACACTATCTACTCAAAATAATGCTATGCCTTGAAAACATTATTTCCTTAACTCACTTTAAAAGCATGTCTTTAAATATATATATGTATACTTGTACAGATTAAATCCCATGTACAGAAATCATGCTTTCTTTCTCAAATATAGGCATGTAGTGCAAAACAATGCATCTTTATATAAATCATCCCTTTATGTAAATCATGCCATGTATATTTCAATCACAATAAATATGGCATTAAATAATTCACATCATAAAATCAGACTCCGACCCATCCCTCAGGTCTGTCCGCAATTCAAATCAGTCAATCAATGTGATATATCATGTGAGACTCTGTGGTGAAATACAAATAGTATCCTGGACTATGATCATATCCGATATGTGATCCCAAGCTACACGAAATCCTAGTGTGTGGGGCATCACCGCTGCAACGGGAGGGGGTCAGTCCATCACAACCGCCAGCTATATCCTCCTCAACTCCACAACACCACACGGTACAGTGTACTCCCATGCCACGTGCACGGTATGACAAGGTACTCCATGCCACAAGCATGGTACAACGTACTCTGTGGACCCTACATCACAGTTAGGGTGCCTGCCATAAGTCTTAGCCCTCAAACCATGGAATATCATACCACATCTCTAATACCCTCATGCGGCCATCCTCTCACATAATGTGACACTCAGTCACACAAGGATGCGACATGGGTTTGTAACATGTATTATATATCACATACAGTGCGCCTTTGAGTGCGACTCACAGTCGACACTCCGCTCAAACACTATTTCACATCACAAACTCAACTCTAGTGCGAGTAAACCTCCAGCAACTAGGTCAATGCATAGTTCATGTATTAAATCAAGTACGAGCAATAGCTCCAGTACCATGCTATGCACAATATCATCAAATCAAGTACGAGCAATAGCTCCAGTACTATGTCATGTATAAATCATGAAAAATCGAGTACGAGCAACGCTCCAGCACTCTGTCATGCATCTAATGAAAAACTCGAGTACGAGTAAGAACTCCAGTACTTTGTCATGCATATATCATATAAAACTGAGTACGAGAAATAACTCCAGTACTCTATCATGCATGTCATGGAAATCTAGTGCGAATCAAAATCCAGCACTAATGTATGTGGAAAATATATGAAATCCAGTGCGAGATGTGCTCCAGCACGATTCATTCTCACATAGTATGATAGATGGCTCTTTAAAAATGGATGTTTTACAAAACATCAAAATCAGCACTATAAAATGTGCTTAATTTACATCAACCTTAAAATCATTAGCCCATCTATTTATTCTCCTGCTAAACAGCAGTTAAACACTTAAAATAGTAGTTTCCATGCTTTTTACAACTTTTTACAAAAGTTGACTTTTTGACTAACTAGGGGCAAAATCGTAATTCGCCACTATCGGGTCGCAATAATTATTATTCAGTTTCTCTGACCCTCAGAGTTTTTAAGTGAATGTAAAAGCAGACGAAAATACGTGTAGGTATCTCTAACTACTCACAAAAGTCCTTTACCTGCAATCACTCGAGAAATTTCACTTTCTCTGCGCTGCTCGTTTCAGCAGTCCGATTTGCTTCTCCAATACTCTCTGGAGCTGCATATAACCATTTATTTACACTTTTTTCCTACTATATTTCACATTAAATATAGTCTATTTCCCTTAATGGGCTTTAATAATCCTTAATGGGCCTAACTATGCCTTAAGCCCATTTTCATTTTACTATTCATTTTCTGTCAGGACCCGTTCTCAATCCATGACTTAACCAAAAACCACTACAAATTTTTCGCATTTTTAACTTACCTTTCCTCTCTTCAATGGTTGGGCTGTGATTCGATGTCAGACTCCTCGCTTACCACATTATCCATTATCATACATACATGTCAATATACTGTTACTGACTGTAATTGCTTTTATAATACATGTGAGATTGTATAAAATCTAACACAAATACATTCCCCATAATAGATATCGTATACATCACTATGCTGTTTCTATGTTTAGATATATAACCGTACAAAATCTGTATACCTGGCGGTCGATAGGAACTAGTAGTGGACTCAGGAATACTATCCCTCAATAGCTCTCGCTCTACTGCTGATGCTCTCTAGAGAGATGTAATGAAAGGGGGTGAGCATACAACGCGCTCAGTAAGGAAATCAGGCAAGCAAGTAGATATCTACACTATCTACTCAAAATAATGCTATGCCTTGAAAACATTATTTCCTTAACTCACTTTAGAAGCATGTATTTAAATATATATATGTATACTTGTACAGATTAAATCCCATGTACAGAAATCATGCTTTCTTTCTCAAATGTAGGCATGTAGTGCAAAACAATGCATCTTTATATAAATCATGCCTTTAGGTAAATCATGCCATGTATATTTAAATCACAATAAATATGGCATTTAAATCATTCACAACACAAAATCGGAGTCCGACCCATCCCTCAGGTCTGTCCGCAATTTAAATAAGTCAATCAAGTGATATATCATGTGAGACTCTGTGGTGAAATGTAAATAGTATCCTAGACTATGATCATATCCGACATGTAATCCCAAGCTACATGGAATCCTAGTGTGCGGGGCATCACTGTTGCAACGGGAGGGGGGTCAGTCCATCACAACCGCCAGCTATATCCTCCTCAACTCCACAACACCACACGGTACAGTGTACTCCCATGCCGCATGTATGGTACGACAAGGTACTCCATGCCACTCGCATGGTACAACGTACTCCGTGGACCCTACATCACAGGCGAGGTGCCTGCCATAGGTCTTAGCCCTCAAACCATGGAATATCATACCACGTCTTTATTACCCTCATGCGGATATCCTCTCACAAGATGTGACACTCACTCACACAAGGACTCGGGCATGGGTTTTAACATGTATTATATATCACATACAGTGCACACCTTTGAGTGCGACTTACAGTCGACAATCCACTCAAACACTGTTTCACATCACAAACTCAACTCTAGTGCGAGTAAACCTCTAGCAACTAGGTCAATGCATAGTTCATGTATTAAATCAAGTACGAGCAATAGCTCCAGTACCATGCTATGCAAAATATCATCAAATCAAGTATGAGCAATAGCTCCAGTACTATGTCATGTATAATCCATGAAGAATCGAGTACGAGCAACGCTCCAGCACTCTGTCATGTATCTCATGTAAAACTCGAGTACGAGCTAATCGCTACAGCACTCTGTCATGCATGTCATGGAAATCTAGTGCGAATCATAATCCAACACTAATGTATGTAGAAAATATATGAAATCCACTGCGAGCTGTGTTCCAGCACGATTCATTCTCATATAATATGATAGATGGCTCTTTAAAAAGGGATGATTTACAAACATCAAAATCAGCACTATAAAGTGTGCTTAATTCACATCAACCTTAAAATCATTAGCCCATCTATTTATTCTCCTGCTAAACAGCAGTTAAACACTCAAAATAGTGGTTTCCATGCTTTTTACAACTTTTCACAAAAGTTGACTTTTTGACTAACTAGGGGTAAAATCGTAATTAGCCACTATCGGGTCACAATAATTATTATTCACTTTCTCTGACCCTCAGAGTTTTTAAGTGAATGTAAAAGCAGACGAAAATACGTGCAGGTATCTCTAACTACTCACAAAAGTCCCTTACCTACAATCACTCGAGAAATTTCACTTTCTCTGCGCTGCTCGTTCAAGCAGTCCGATATGCTTCTCCAATACTCTCTGGAACTGCATATAACCATTTATCAGGTTAATTACACTTTTCCTACTGTATTTCACATTAAATACCGTCTATTTCCCTTAATGGGCTTTAAAAATCCTTAATGGGCCTAACTGTGCCTTAAGCCCATTTTCATTTTACTATTCATTTTCGTTGGGCCTATTGGGCTTGCGGGGCCCACCAACTCTTATTGGGCTTGTCTTAGACCCATTACATCATATTGGGCCTAAAATATTTGGGCTTGGCCCATTGGGCCTCTTGGCCACAAGCCATGGCCGAGAGCTACCCATGCCATCGGTTACACCATGACATGCCGGCCATGTCTCTTTCTTAGCTAATTCACTTAGGCATTTTCACAAACACTTGGTTGGCAACATTCCTCAACATCATATAGTTCATTTAGACATTTTATCAAACACCTTTATTGCCAACTAATTACATGTATTAATTAATCAAATGGAATAATTCTATTTACACCATAATCATTAACACATGTACATTAATCCATTTATGCCTTAAAATCATATGCACATAAATCAATATCTCACTACCCACTCTCGACCTAACCAACATCATAGTGATTTAATATGTTTCAATGCTTAAAACATATATCAATATACTTAAAATCATTCATACATTAACATATATGAAATTGAAAACTTGAAAATATACCAATTGTTGTGTTCACCCTTGGCCGAAACTTTGGAGGCTCACGGTTTGTACTCTATGGCTCCTTGATAGCCAATTCCAAAATATGTCACTCTCCTTTCAATTTGGAACAACTTCCATGAAGGATGCAAGTTCCAATTATGCCTAATTCATAGTGATTTCTAGTGAGAGAAAGCTTGGATAATTTGTTTCAATGGTTTCTTCTTCTAGCCGAATTTGGTGTGATGAAGATGACAAGGTGTGGCTGATTTTATAAGCCACTTACTTAGCCATTAAGCTTTACTTTCCAGCCATTGAGCTTGACTTTCCAAGCCTTAGCCATGAGTCACCTAATGAGTCACCTTATGAGTCATGGTTAGATTTAACTATGGTTAGATATTTATCTCATGGGCTTTCCATTTGGGCTTCTCGGTTTGGGCTTTCCTAATAGGCTTTCGGGCTGAAATTTTTACTATGTCTTGGGTCTTTAATTGTCTCAAAATTTGGCCAATCAATTGGTCCAACAATTCGGTCTAAAGGACCTAAGAATTTCGATATACGTTTAGTATACCTTAATAGGCTTTAAAATTTTCACCTTAGGCCCATTACGTTTTTAACCATTAAATTTAATCCGGAATCCTTCCGAATAAATTTTTCTTACTTCCAGGGATGATTATCTTGTATTCTGGCCAAGAATATTTTTCCCTAATTTTTTCTCCACACTTAGGTTAATTCTTAACCATGATTAGTCAACTATGGTAAAAGTTCACTTTCTTAACTATAGTTGACATTTTCCTTAACCATTTACCAAGTTGACTTTTTCTCAAAATTTCGAAAGTGTCATATCTTATGTCTTACACTCTCGTCTTTATGTTTCAACCATTCCCGATGGATAATTTCACTCGAAACACCTTATCTCGCCAAAAAGGTCCATTTTACCCTTTTTAGCTTTTACTATCGTTTTCTATGTTCGGAACTAAATCAAGCTGACTTTCCTTCATGAGCTCTCTATGCTTCCTCATTTTAAGTTCTTATTTTCAGTCAGAATGATTTAGATCCACTCGGTTTAACCTGTGACACTTATAGCTCACATTAGGCATTTTATGTAGCTTTTGCGTGTTAAATCATTTCACTAACACTTTAAGTCTTGTAAATACTCTTCTTATGATTCAACTATAATAACGAAGTGTTCATACACATAGGAATCATAAGGTACAAGCTACATAGAAATCTGGATCTGACAATCCTCCTCCACTCAAAAAATTTGGTCCTCCAAATTAGAACCAAGTCAGTCATCAAATAGGTAAGGGTACTTCTCTCGCATCAGACTCTCTAGCTCCCAAGTAGCTTCCTCTGAAGTATGATGTTGTCAGAGAATCTTCACTAACCCGATGGTCTTCAATCTCAATACCTTCTCCTTCCTATCCAATACCCGAATCGGTCTCTCTACATATGACAAGTCCTCTTGAAGCTCCAAAGGCTCATAACTAATCACATGTGTCGGATCCGGGTGATACTTTCGAAGCATCGATATGTGGAAGACGTTATGGACACCTGATAAGTCTGGTGGCAATGCCAACCTATAAGCCTTATCTCCCACTCAATCAAGTATCTCAAAGGGTCCAATATAGCGAGGATTTAATTTCCCTCTCTTCCCAAATCTCACTATGCCCTTGGAAGGAGAAACTTTCAAAAACACTGATTCACCAACTGCAAACTCTAGTGGCCTATGTCTCCTGTCAGCTTAACTCTTCTGTCTACTCTGAGCCGTCCTCAGTCTCTCTACTATCAAGTGGACATCCTCAGATGCTTGTGTAACCATGTCAGGAGCGAAAATCTTACGGTCACCCACTTCTTCCCATCCAATAGGGGAACGACATCTACGACCATACAAAGCCTCATACGGTGCCATCCCGATACTCGAATGACAACTGTTTTTGTAGGCGAACTCGGCTAGTGGCAAGTGGTCATCCGAGGAGCCTCTAAAATCTAGTACACATGCTCTCAACATATCCTCCAGAGTCTGTATAGTCCTCTCTGACTGACCATCTGTCTGAGGATGGAAAGCGGTGCTCAAACTCAACTGGGTTCCCATAGCTTCCTGAAAATGTCCCCAAAAGTGGGAAGTGAAGCGGGAATCCCTATCAGAGATTATGCTCACTGGTACACCGTGTAACCTCACTACCTCACGTACATACAGTTCTGCTAATGAACTCAAAGTATCGGTCTCTCTCATAGCTAGGAAGTGGGCTGACTTTGTCAATCTGTCGACAATCACCCATATAGCATCGTGATTCATGCGGATTCTTGGTAAACCCATCATGAAATCCATGGTGATATGCTCCCATTTCCATGTCGGTATAGGTAGAGGCTGCAATAACCCTGTAGGTTTCTGATGCTCTACCTTCACTTGCTGACATACGAGACACTTTGCCACAAAGTCTGCTACATCTCTCTTCATACCCGACCACCAATATACCTTTCGGAAGTTCTGATACATTTTGTTACTCCCTGGATGTAACGTATCCTTGATGAATGAGCTTTCGCCAATAGCAATCTCCTGAGTCCTGGATCCTCGGGAATACACAATTTGCCTCTGAACCTCAGTAGTCCATCAGAACTCAACTCAAAGTCAGTCACTGTGCCCTTCTGCATCTGACTACTCACATCCATACAAAATGGATTAGTCTGCTGAGCCACTCTGATCCTATCCAACAGATCCGGCTCCAAGCGTAGACTAGCTATCACATAGCCTGTATCCATGTCAGAAGGCACGACTCCTTAACTTAGGCTAGCAAACTGCTCTAGCAAATCGTGTTCCCTAACCATCATATACGATACCATCCCTAGGCTCTTCCTACTCAAGGCATCGACTACAACGTTAGCCTTACGCGGATGATAAAGTATCTCCCAATCGTAGTCCTTCAGAAGCTCTAGCCATCTTCTCTATCTCATGTTCAGCTCTTTCTGTGAGAACAGAAACTTAAGGCTCTTGTGGTCGGTAAATATCTGGAACTTCTCTCCATACAAGTAGTGGCGCCATACCTTCAACACAAACACTACTACTGCTAGCTCTAAATCATGGGTTAGATAGTTCTTCTCATGATCCTTCAACTGTCGGGATCCATAAGCAACTACCTTCCCATCCTGCATCAATACACAGCCCAGTCCCTAATGCGAAGCATCGGTATACACTGTAAATCCTCCTGAGATGGTAGGGATAGTGACAATCGGAGCGGTGGTCAATCGACGCTTCAACTCCTCAAAACTCTTCTCACAATCCTCGTTCCATATGAACAGTACACTCTTTCGAGTAAGATGTGTCAATGGAGCAGCCAACTTCGAAAATCCCTCAACGAATCTCTGATAGTATCCAGTTAAACCCAAAAAATTTCTGAACTCGGTGACTGTCCTCGGCTGTTCCCACTGAACTACAACCTCTATCTTAGATGGATCAACTAATACACCATCTCTC
Source organism: Firmiana major (assembly GCA_033439115.1). NCBI lineage: Eukaryota > Viridiplantae > Streptophyta > Magnoliopsida > Malvales > Malvaceae > Firmiana > Firmiana major. The sequence goes on along the minus strand of CM065907.1, from coordinate 65,939,664 downwards.
GATACAACATGTCCCAAAAACGAGATCTGTGACAACCAAAAGTCACACTTACTAAGCTTAGCATATAACTCCTGCTCTCGTAGAGTTTGCAACACGATCCTGAGGTGCTCCTCATTGGATCTCGAATACACCAATATGTCATCGATAAAGATGATAACAAACTGGTCTAAATATGGCTTGAACACATCGTTCATCAAAGCCATGAAAGCAGCTGGAGCATTTGTCAATCCGAACGGCATGACCAAGAACTCATAATGGCCATATCGGGTATGAAATGTTGTCTTGGGTACATCTCCACTCCGAACTTTCAGCTGATGATACCCAGACCTCAGGTCAATCTTGGAAAAGACTTGTGCTCCCTGAAGCTGATCTAACAAGTCATCAATGCGTGGAAGCGGATACCTATTCTTGATGGTGGCCTTATTCAACAATCGGTAATCTATACACAATCGTAGGCTCCTATCCTTCTTCCTCACAAACAAAACTGGTGCTCCCCAAGGTGAAACACTCGGTCAAACAAAACCCCTATCCAACAGCTCCTGTAACTATCTCTTGAGCTCCTCCAGCTCAACTAAGGCCGTGCGATATGGTGGTCTCGAAATAGGCTCCGTACCAGGCACCAAATCTATACAGAACTCCATCTCTCTGTCTGGTGGTAACCCTGGCAATTCATCCAAAAAAAATTTGGGTATTCACTGACCACAGTAATATCTGACAACTCCAGATGTGCCTTATCCATATCTGCCACGTACGCAATGAAACCTTGATATGTTGAAGGTTTTCTAAATCAGTAATCATGTAATAATCATAACTACTCCTTTTATTTATTCTTATTAAACTTTATAATATATCTAGTAGGGTTAGGAAACATAACTGTCTTAGCATAACAATCTACAACAGCATGGTTTGCAGATAGCCAATCCATTCCTAATATTATATCAAAGTCACTCATACTTAGTAATATCAGATTGGCTGTCATCTCCTTACCCCCTACTCTCAACTTACAGTCATTAAATACATATTCTACAACTTGACTACTATTCATAGGTGTACAAATCAACATCATTATACATAATGCTGTATGCTTTACATGTATTACTAATTTACATGCAAATGAAGACGATACAAAAGAATGCGTGGCACCAGGATCAATTAAAACATATGCTTCAATTTCATAAATCAGGATGTTACCTCGTATCACATCCGATGAAGCATCAACTGTCCCCTGGTCTAAAGCATGCACTCGCCCTCGACCCATCACTTGTTTTCCCTTTTCTTTTGTCGTCGTTCTACCTCTTTGAGCAGACGTACCAGCTGAAGTTCTATCAGGCTCCCTGCCCCTCAGTGGTCCAGTACTATCCATCTCTGGGCAAGCTCTAGCTATATGCCCCTGTTTCCCACATCGAAAACACACAATAGGAGCCAGCGGACATGGTCTACTTCCATGTTGTTTACCGCATCTTCTGCACTGATCAACAGCAGGTCTCTATCCTCCTATGACAATGCCCTTTGCTGGGGTTACAGTCGGATAGGCAGGAGGTCTAGCATATCTCTCTCGTGCCTCCTCTACCCGTGATCTCTTACCGAAGAGTTTCTTCCCTCCTCGATAATCGAAATCTCTAACCGACTTCTTCTTCTGTATATCTCGACTACGGTTAAACTTCCCGAACTCGGAAGCATTCCTCTCGTAATCTTGCTCACACAGTTGCGCCATGCGCACTGCTTCCTCATATGTCGCTATGTCTAATGGAACCAACCTGGACCGCAGAACCGGTCTCAACCCATCGATAAACCTATGGACCCTTCTGGCCTCACTATACATGGTATCTGGGTCATATCTCCTTAGGGATAGGAATCGAGTATTATACTCGTCCACAGATAAACTCCCCTAGTTTAGTCCCAAAAACTCTGCCTGTAGTTTTCGCTGTGCGGTATCGAGAACAAACTGCCTCCTAAAGGCCTCCCGAAATATCTTCCAACTAATGTCTGTGTGTCAAGCTCTCAATATAGGTCGGGTGTACTTCCACCAATGCTCTGCAACTCCCTTCAGTAGGAACGTAGCAAATGCGACCATCTCCAAGGTCGTGCACTCGAAGAATCCATAAAGCTTCTCCATCTCCGCTAACCACTCCTCAGCAGCTACAGGGTCCTTGACCCCACTAAAAGATGGAGGTCTAAACTTCTGGAATTCACGCAACCGAAGCAGATCACATCCATACCCTAATCCACTACCACCCGAAACTGGTGGGGGTGTAGGAGTCTCTACTATCCTCGGTGCATAAGCTGTCTGTATAGGTGTATCAAGGGCAACTGCCTCTCCTGTCTCAGCTCCTACCTCCTGTCCTTGCCTACCTGGCATCGTCTGAGCTAACATCTCTATAATCATCTCAAGACTACGCTCTAATCTCGTAAAGCGCATCTCAACACACTTGGGTGCCTCAGTAGCACCTGAGGTCTCATGCGTAGGTAATGGTTCGACAGCAGCTCGTCTCTTGGGCCTATCTTCCCGGCCTCGAGCCTTACCTCTCGTACCTCTACCACTACGTGTATTTTCCATATAGGTAAAGTTCTTGCATTCATAATCATGAATTTGTTCGTCTCCTATCTGGTATACACAGTTATATCTAAACACAGCACAGTACTATGGGGATGTACACTTTCCTATTTTCTAACATCGACTCACATCAGACCAACCTCTGCTCTGATACCATTCTGTCAGGACCCATTCTCAATCCATGACTTAACCAAAAACCACTACAAATTTTTTGCATTTTTAACTTACCTTTCCTCTCTTCAATGGTTGGACTGTGATTCGATGTCAGACTCCTCGCTTACCACATTATCCATTATCATACATACATGTCAATATACTGTTACTGACTGTAATTGCTTTTATGATACATGTGAGACTGTATAAAATCTAACACAAATACATTCCCCATAATAGATATCGTATACATCACTATGCTGTTTCTATGTTTAGATATATAACCGTACAAAATCTATATACCTGGCGGTCGATAGGAACTAGCAGTGGACTCAGGAATACTATCTCTCAATAGCTCTCGCTCTACTGCTGATGCTCTGTAGAGAGCTGTAATGAAAGAGGGGTGAGCATACAACGCGCTCAGTAAGGAAATCAGGCAAGCAAGTAGATATCTACACTATCTACTCAAAATAATGCTATGTCTTGAAAACATTATTTCCTTAACTCACTTTAAAAGCATGTCTTTAAATATATATATGTATACTTGTACAGATTAAATCCCATGTACAGAAATCATGCTTTCTTTCTCAAATGTAGGCATGTAGCGCAAAACAATGCATCTTTATATAAATCATGCTTTTAGGTAAATCATGCCATGTATATTTAAATCACAATAAATATGGCATTTAAATCATTCACAACACAAAATTGGAGTCCGACCTATCCCTCAGGTCTGTTCGCAATTTAAATCAGTTAATCAAGTGATATATCATGTGAGACTCTGTGGTGAAATGTAAATATTATCCTAGACTATGATCATATCCGACATGTGATCCCAAGCTACAAGGAATCCTAGTGTGCGGGGCATCAATGCTGCAACAGGAGGGGGGTCAGACCATCACAACCGCCAGCTATATCCTCCTCAACTCCACAACACCACACAGTACAGTCTACTCCCATGTCGCATGCACGGTACGACAAGGTACTCCATGCCACTCGCACGGTACAACGTACTCTGTGGACCCTACATCACAGTGGGGGTACCTGCCAAAGGTCTTAGCCCTCAAACCATGGAATATCATACCACGTCTTTATTACCCTCATGCGGATATCCTCTTACAAGATGTGACACTCAGTTACACAAGGACTCGGGCATGGGTTTTAACATGTATTATATATCACATACAGTTCGCGCCTTTGAGTATGACTCACAGTCGACACTCCACTCAAACACTGTTTCACATCACAAACTCAACTCTAGTGCGAGTAAACCTCTAGCAACTAGGACAATGCATAGTTCATGTATTAAATCAAGTACGAGCAATAGCTCCAGTACCATGCTATGTAAAATATCATCAAATCAAGTACGAGCAATAGCTCCAGTACTATGTCATGTATAATCCATGAAGAATCGAGTACGAGCAACACTCCAGCACTCTGTCATGTATCTCATGTAAAACTCGAGTACGAGCTAATCGCTCCAACACTCTGTCATGCATGTCATGGAAATCTAGTGTGAATCATTATCCAACACTAATGTATGTAGAAAATATATGAAATCCAGTGCGAGCTGTGCTCCAGCACGATTCATTCTCTTATAATATGATAGATGCCACTTTAAAATGGATGATTTACAAAACATGAAAATCAGCACTATAAAGTGTGCTTAATTCACATCAACCTTAAAATCATTAGCCCATCTATTTATTCTCCTGCTAAACAGCAGTTAAACACTCAAAATAGTGGTTTCCATGCTTTTTACAACTTTTCACAAAAGTTGACTTTTTGACTAACTAGGGGCAAAATCGTAATTTACCACTATCGGGTCACAATAATTATTATTCAGTTTCTCTGACCCTCAGAGTTTTTAAGTGAATGTAAAAGCAAACGAAAATACGTGCAAGTATCTCTAACTACTCACAAAAGTCCCTTACTTGCAATCACTCGAGAAATTTCACTTTCTCTGCGCTGCTCATTCAAGCAGTCCGATTTGCTTCTCCAATACTCTCTGGAACTGTATATAACCATTTATCAGGTTAATTACACTTTTCCTACTGTATTTCACATTAAAGACAGTCTATTTTCCTTAATGGGCTTTAAAAATCCTCAATGGACCTAACTGTGCCTTAAGCCCATTTTCATTTTACTATTCATTTTCGTTGGGCCTACTGGGCTTGTAGGGCCCACCAACTCTTATTGGGCTTGTCTTAGACCCATTACATCATATTGGGCCTAAAATATTTTATCTTGGTCCATTAGGCCTCTCGGCCACAAGCCATGGCCGAGAGCTACCCATGCCATCGGTTACACCATGGCATGCCGACCATGTCTCTTTCTTAGCCAATTCACTTAGGCATTTTCACAAACACTTGGTTGGCAACATTCCTCAACATCATATAGTTCATTTAGGCATTTTATCAAACACCTTGATTGCCAACTAATTACATGTATTAATTAATCAAATCGATTAATTCTAATTACACCATAATCATTAACACATGTACATTAATCCATTTATGCCTTAAAATCATATGGACATAAATCAATATCGCACTACTCACTCTCGGCCTAACCAACATCATAGTGATTTAATATGTTTCAATGCTTAAAACATATATCAATATACTTAAAATCATTCATACATTAACATATATGAAATTGAAAACTTGAAAATATACCAATTGTTGTGTTCACCCTTGGCCGAAACTTTGGAGGCTCACAGTTTGCACTCTATGGCTCCTTGATAGCCAATTCCAACATATGTCACTCTCCTTTCAATTTGAAACAACTTCCATGAAGGATGCAAGTTCCAATTATGCCTAATTCCTAGTGATTTCTAGTGAGAGAAAGATTGGATAATTTGTTTCAATGGTTTCTTCTTCTAGCCGAATTTGGTGTGATGAAGATGACAATGGTGTGGCTGATTTTATAAGCCACTTACTTAGCCATTAAGCTTTACTTTCCAGCCATTAAGCTTGACTTTCCAAGCCTTAGCCATGAGTCACCTTATGAGTCATGGTTAGCTTTAACTATGGTTAGATATTTATCTCATGGGCTTTCCATTTGGGCTTCTCGGTTTGGGCTTTCTTAATGGGCTTTCTGGATGAAATTTTTACTATGTCTCGGGCCTTTAATTGTCTCAAAATTTAGCCAATCAATTGGTCCAACAATTCGGTCTAAAGGACCTAAGAATTTCGATATACGTTTAGTATACCTTAATGGGTTTTAAAATTTTCACCTTAGGCCCATTACGTTTTTAACCATTAAATTTAATCCGGAATCCTTTTGAATAAATTTTTCTTAATTTCGAGGATGATTATCTTGTATTCTAGCCAAGAATATTTTTCTCCAATTTTTTCTCCACACTTAGGTTAATTCTTAACCATTATTAGTCAACTATGGTAAAAGTCCACTTTCTTAACTATAGTTGACTTTTTCCTTAACCATTGACCAAGTTGACTTTTTTTTAAAATTTTGAAAGTGTCATATCTTATGTCTTACACTCTCGTCTTTATGTTTCAACCATTCCCGGTGGATAATTTCACCCGAAACACCTTATCTCGCCAAAAAGGTCCATTTTACCCTTTTTAGCTTTTACTCTCGTTTTCTATGTTCGGAACTAAATCAAGCTAACTTTCCATCATGAGCTCTCTATGCTTCCTCATTTTATGTTCTTATTTTCAGTCAGAATGATTCAGATCCACTCGGTTTAGCCTGTGACACTTATAGCTCACATTAGGCATTTTATGTAGCTTTTGCGTGTTAAATCATTTCACTAACACTTTAAGTCTAGTAAACACTCTTCTTATGATTCAACTATAATAACGAAGTGTTCATACACATAGGAATCATAAGGTACAAGCTACATAGAAATCCGGATCTGACATTTTCGTTGGGCCTATTGGGCTTGTGGGGCCCACCAACTCTTATTGGGCTTATCCTAGACCCATTACATCTTATTGGGCCTAAAATATTTGGGCTTGACCCATTGGGCCTCTCGGCCACATGCCATGGCCGAGAGCTATCCATGCCATCGGTTACACCATGGCATGCCATCCATGCCTATTTGTCTAGCCAATTCACTTAGGCATTTCCACAAACACTTGTTAGGCAACATTCCTAAACATCATATAGTTCATTTAGGTATTTTATCAAACACCTTGATTGCCAACTAATTACATGTATTAATTAATCAATTTGATTAATTCTAATTACACCATAATCATTAGCACATATACATTAATCCATTTATGCCTTAAAATCATATGGACATAAATCAATGTCTCACCACTCACTCTCAGCCTAACCAACATCATAGTCATTTAATATGTTTCAATGCTTAAAACATATATCAATATACTTAAAATCATTCATACATTAACATATATGAAATTGAAAATTAGAAAATATACCAATTATTGTGTTCACCCTTTGGCCGAATCTTTGAAGGCTCTCGGTTTGCACTCAATGGCTCATTGATAGCCAATTCCAACATATGTCACTCTCCTTTCAATTTGGAACAACTTCCATGAAGGATGCAAGTTCCAAATATGCCTAATTCCTAGTGATTTCTAGTGAGAGAAAGCTTGGATAATATGTTTCAATGGTTTCTTCTTCTAGCCGAATTTGGTGTGATGAAGATGACAATGGTGTGGCTGAATTTATAAGCCACTTACTTAGCCATTAAGCTTTACTTTCCAGCCATTAAGCTTGACTTTCCAAGCCTTAGCCATGAGTCACCTAATGAGTCACCTTATGAGTCATGGTTAGCTTTAACTATGGTTAGATATTTATCTCATGGGCTTTCCATTTGGGCTTCTCGGTTTGGGCTTTCTTAATGGGCTTTCGAGCTGAAATTTTCACTATGTCCCTGGCCTTTAATTGTCTCAAAATTTGGCCAATCAATTGATCCATCAATTCGGTCTAAAGGACCTAAGAATTTTGATATACGTTTAGTATACCTTAATGGGCTTTAAAATTTTCACCTTAGGCCCATTACATTTTTAACCATTAAATTTAATCTGGAATCCTTTCGAATAAATTTTCCTTACTTCCGGGGATGATTATCTTGTATTCTGGCCAAGAATATTTTTCCCCAATTTTTTTCTCCACACTTAGGTTAATTTTTAACCATGATTAGTCAACTATGGTAAAAGTCCACTTTCTTAACTATAGTTGACCTTTTCTAAAAATTTCGAAAGTGTCATATCTTATGTCTTACACTCTTGTCTTTATGTTTCAACCGTTCCCGATGGATAATTTCACCCGAAACACCTTATCTCGCCAAAAAGGTCCATTTCACCCTTTTTAGCTTTTCCTCTCGTTTTCTGTGTTTGGGACTAAATCAAGCTGACTTTCCTTCATGAGCTCTCTATGCTTTCTCATTTTTAGTTCTTATTTTCAGTCAAGATGATTTAGATCCACTTGGTTTAGCCTGTGACACTTATAGCTCACATTAGGCTTTTTATGTAGATTTTGCGTGTTAAATCATTTCACTAACACTTTATGTCTAGTAAATACTCTTCTTATGATTCAACTATAATAACATAGTGTTCATACACCTAGGAATTATAAGATACAAGCTACATAAAAATTCGGGTTTGACAATCCTCCCCCACTCAAAAAATTTGGTCCTCCAAATTAGAACCAAGTCAGTCATCAAATAGGTGAGGGTACTTCTCTCGCATCAGACTCTCTAGCTCCCAAGTAGCTTCCTCTGAAGTACGATGCTGCTAGAGAATCTTCACTAACCCGATGGTCTTCGATCTCAATACCTTCTCCTTCCTATCTAATATCCAAATCGGTCTCTCTACATATGACAAGTCCTCTCGGAACTCCAAAGGTTCGTAACTAATCACATGTGCCGGATCCGGGTGATACATCCAAAGCATCGATATGTGGAAGACGTTATGGACACCTGATAAGTCCGGTGGCAATGCCAACCTATACGCCTTATCTCCCACTCGATCAAGTATCTCAAAGGGTCCAAAATAGCGAGGATTTAGTTTCCCTCTCTTTCCAAATCTCGCTATGCCCTTGGAAGGAGAAACTCTCAAAAACACGGATTCACCAACTGCAAACTCTAGTGGCTTACGTCTCCTATCAGCGAAACTCTTCTGTCTACTCTGAGCTGTCCTCAATCTCTCTACTATCAAGTGGACGTCTTCAGATGCTTGCGTAACCATGTCAAGAGCGAAAATCTTACGGTCACCCAATTCTTCCCATCCAATAGGGGAACGACATCTACGACCATATAATGCCTCGTACGGTGCCATCACGATACTCGAATGATAACTGTTGTTGGAGGCGAACTCGGCTAGTGGCAGGTGGTCATCCCAGGAGCCTCTAAAATCTAGCGCACATGCTCTCAACATATCCTCCAGAGTCTGTATAGTCCTCTCTGACTGACCATCTGTCTGAGGATGAAAAGCGGTGCTCAAACTTAACTGGGTTCTCATGGCTTCCTGAAAATGTCCCCAAAAGTGGGAAGTGAAGTGGGAATCCCTATCAGAGACTATGCTCACTAGTACACCGTGTAATCTCACTACCTCGCGTACATACAGTTCTGCTAATGAACTCAGAGTATCAGTCGCTCTCATATCTAGGAAGTGGGCTGACTTCGTCAGCCTATCGACGATCACCCATATAGCATCGTGATTCCTGCGGGTTCTCGGTAAACCCATCATGAAATCCATGGTGATATGCTCCCATTTCCATGTCGATATAGGTAGAGGCTGCAATAACCCTGCAGGTTTCTGATGCTCTACCTTCACCTGCTGACATATGAGACACTTTGCCACAAAGTCTGCTACATCTCTCTTCATATCTGACCACCAGTATACCTTACGGAGGTTCTGATACATTTTGTTACTCCCCGGATGTAACGTATACCTCGACGAATGAGCTTCCGCCAATATCAATCTCCTTAGTCCTGGATCCTCAGGAACACATAATCTGCCTCTGAACCTCAGTAGTCCATCAGAACTCAACTCAAAGTCAGTCACTGTGCCCTTCTGCATCTGACCTCTCACATCCATACAAAATGGATCAATCTGCTGAGCCACTCTGATCCTGTCCAACAGATTCGGCTCCAAGCGTAGACTAGCTATCACATAGCCTGTATCCATGTTAGAAGGCACGACTCCCAAACTGAGGCTAGCAAACTGCTCTAGCAAATCATGTTCCCTAACCATCATATACGATACCATCCCTAGGCTCTTCCTACTCAAGGCATCGACTACAACGTTAGCCTTACCCGGATGATAAAGTATCTCGCAATCGTAGTCCTTCAGAAGCTCTAGCCATCTTCTCTGTCTCATATTCAGCTCTTTCTGTGAGAACAGATACTTAAGGCTCTTGTGGTCGGTAAATATCTGGAACTTCTGGCCATACAAGAAGTGGCGCCATACCTTCAACACAAACACTACCACTGCTAGCTCCAAATCATGGGTCGGATAGTTCTTCCCATGATCCTTCAGCTGTCTGGATCCATAAGCAACTACCTTCCTATCCTGCATCAATACACAGCCCAGTCCCTGATGCGAGGCATCAGTATATACTGCAAATCCTCCTGAGCTGGTAGGGATAGTGAGAATCGGAGCGGTGGTCAATCGACGCTTCAACTCCTCAAAACTCTTCTCACAATCCTCGTTCCATACGAACGGTACACTATTTCGAGTAAGACGTGTCAACGGAGCAGCCAACTTCAAAAATCCCTCCACAAATCTCCGATAGTATCCAGCTAAACCCAGAAAACTCCTGATCTCGGTGACTGTCCTCGGCTGTTCCCACTGAACTACAGCCTCTATCTTAGATAGATCAACTGATACACCATCCCTCGATACAGCATGCCCCAAAAATGAGATCTGTGACAACCAAAAGTCACACTTACTGAGCTAAGCATATAACTCATGCTCTCGTAGAGTCTACAACACGATCCTGAGGTGCTCCTCATGCTCCTCCTTGGATCTCGAATACACCAATATGTCATCGATAAAGACAATAACAAACTGGTCTAAATATGGCTTGAACACATCGTTTATCAAAGCCATGAAAGTAGTTGGAGCATTCGTCAATCCGAATGGCATGACCAAGAACTCATAATGGCCATATCGGGTACGAAATGCTGTCTTGGGTACATCTCCACTCCAAACTTTCGGTTGATGATACCCAGACCTCAGGTCGATCTTGGAAAAGACTTGTGCTCCCTGAAGCTGATCTAACAAGTCGTTAATACGTGAAAGGGGGTATCTATTCTTGATGGTGGCCTTATTCAACAATCGGTAATCTATACACAATCGGAGGCTTCCATCCTTCTTCCTCACCAATAAAATCGGTGCTCCCCACGGTGAAACACTCGGTCAAATGAAACCCTATCCAACGACTCCTACAACTGTCTCTTGAGCTCCTCTAGCTCAACTAAGGCCATGCGATATGGTGGTCTCGAAATAGGCTCAGTACCAGGCACCAAATCTTTACAGAACTTCATCTCTTTGTCTGGTGGTAACCCTGGCAACTCATCCGGGAAAATATCTGGGTACTCACTGACCACAGGAATATCTACCAACTCTAGATGTACCTTATCCGTATCCACTACGTATGCAATGAAACCTCTAATCACATCCGTAGATGCATCAGCTGCGTCCTGGTCTAAGGCATGTACTCGCCCTCGACCCATCACCTGCTTCCCCTTCTCCTCTGTCGTCGCTCTACCTCTCTGAGCAGACGTACCAACTAGAGCTCTATCATGCTGCCTGCCTTTCTGTGGGGCAGTCACATATGTCTCTGGGCACTCTCTAGCAATATGCCCCTGTTTCCCACATCGGAAACACACGATGGACGTCAACGGACACGGTCTACTTCCATGTTGTTTACCGCATCTTCTGCACTGATCAATAGCAGGTCTCTATCCTCCTATGACAATGCCCTTTGCTGGGGCTACAGTCGGATAAGCAGGAGGTCTAGCATATCTCTCTCGTGCCTCCTTCACCCGTGATCTCTTATCGAAGAGTTTCTTCCCTCATCGATAATCAAAATCTCTAGCCGACCTCTTCTTCTATATATCTCAGCTACGGCTAAACTTCTCGAACTCAAAAGCATTCCTCTCGTAATCTTGCTCGTACAGTTGCGCCATGCGCACTGCTTCCTCATAAGTCGCTATGTCTAATGGAACCAACCTGGACTGCAGAACCGATCTCAACCCATCGATAAACCTGTGGACCTTTCTGGTCTCACTATACATGGTATCTGGGTCATATCTCCCTAGGGATAGGAATCGAGTCTCATACTCATCCACAGATAAACTACCTTGGTTTAGTCCCAAAAACTCTGCCTGTAGTTTTCGCTGTGCGGTATCGGGAATAAACTGCCTCCTAAAGGCCTCCGAAAATATCTCCCAACTAATGTCTGTGTGTCGGGATCTCAATATAGGTCGGGTGGACTTCCACCAATCCTCTGCAGCTCCCTTCAGTAGGAACGCAGCAAATGTGACCATCTCCGAGGTCGTATACTCAAAAAATCCATAAAGCTTCTCCATCTCCGCAAACCACTCCTCAGCAGCTATAGGGTCCTTGACCCCACTAAAAGACGGAGGTCTAAACTTCAGGAATTCTCACAACCGATGCAGGTCACATTCGTACCCTAATCCACTACCACCCAAAATCGGTGGGGGTGTAGGAGTATCTACAGTCCTCTGTGCATCAGCTGTCTGCGTAGGTGTATCAGGGGCAACTACCTCTCCTGTCGCAGCTCCTGCCTCCTGTCTCCTGTCTCTGCCTACCTGGCATCATCTGTGCCAATATCTCGACAATCGTCTCAAGACTATGCTCTAATCTCGTAAAGCGCATCTCAGCACACTCAGGCGCCTCAGTAGCACCTGAAGTCTTAGGCGTAGGAAATGGTTCGGCAGCAGCTCGTCCCTCGGGTCTATCTCTCCGGCCTCGAGCCCTACCTCTCATACCTCTACCACTACGCGTATTTACCATATAGGCAAAGTTCCTGTATTCATAATAATGAATTAGTCTGTCTCTTATCTGGTATACACAGTTATATCTAAACACAGCACAGTACTATAGGGATGTACACTTTCCTATTTCCTAACACCGACTCACATTAGACCAACCTTGGCTCAGATACCATTCTGTCAGGACCCGTTCTCAATCCATGACTTTAACCAAAATCACTACAAATTTTTCGCATTTTTAACTTACCTTTCCTCTCTTTAATGGTTGGGCTGTGATTCGATGTTAGACTCCTCGCTTACCACATTATCCATTATCATACATACATGTCAATATATTGTTACTGACTATAACAGCTTTTATAATACATGTGAGATTATATAAAATCTAACACAAATACATTCCCAATGATATATATCGTATACATCACTGTGCTGTTTCTATGTTTAGATATATAACCGTACAAAATCTGTATACCTGGCGGTCGATAGGAACTAGCAATGGATTCAAAAAATACTATCCCTCAATAGCTCTCGCTCTACTGCTGATGATCTGCTGAGAGATGTAAAGAAAGGGGGTGAGCATACAACGCGCTCAGTAAGGAAATCAGGCAAGTAAGTAGATATCTACACTATCTACTCAAAATAATGCTATGCCTTGAAAACATTATTTCCTTAACTCACTTTAAAAGCATGTCTTTAAATATATATATGTATACTTGTACAGATTAAATCCCATGTACAGAAATCCTGCTTTCTTTCTCAAATATAGGCATGTAGTGCAAAACAATGCATCTTTATATAAATCATGCCTTTATGTAAATCATGCCATGTATATTTCAATCACAATAAATATGGCATTAAATAATTCACATCACAAAATCGGAGTCCGACCCATCCCTCAGGTCTGTCCGCAATTTAAATCAGTCAATCAATGTGATATATCATGTGAGACTCTGTGGTGAAAGGTAAATAGTATCCGAGACTATGATCATATCCGACATGTGATCCCAAGCTACACGGAATCCTAGTGTGCGGGGCATCAATGCTGTAACGGGAGGGGGGTCAGTCCATCACAACCGCCAGCTATATCCTCCTCAACTCCACACGGTATAGTGTACTCCCATGCCATGTGCACGGTACGATAAGGTACTTCATGCCACATGCACGGTACAACATACTCCGTGGACCCTACATCACAGTGGGGTGCCTGCCATAGGTCTTAGCCCTCAAACCATGGAGTATCATACCACATCTCTAATACCCTCATGCAGTCATCCTCTCACATAATGTGACACTCAGTCACAAAAGGATGCAGCATTGGTTTGTAACATGTATTATATATCACATACAGTGCACGCCTTTGAGTGCAACTCACAGTCGACACTCCGCAAACACTGTTTCACATCACAAACTCAACTCTAGTGCGAGTAAACCTCCAGCAACTAGGTCAATGAAAAGTTCATGTATTAAATCAAGTACGAGCAATAGCTCCAGTACCATGATATGCACAATATCATCAAATCAAGTACGAGCAACAGCTCCAGTACTATGTCATGTATAAATCATCAAAAATCAAGTACGAGCAACGCTCCAGCACTCTATCATGCATCTCATGAAAAACTTGAGTACGAGTAAGAACTCCAGCACTCTGTCATGCATATATCATATAAAACTGAGTACGAGAAATAACTCCAGTACTCTATCATGCATGTCATGGAAATCTAGTGCGAATCAAAATCCAGCACTAATGTATGTGGAAAATATATGAAATCCAGTGCGAGATGTGCTCCAGCATGATTCATTCTCACATAATATGATAGATGACTCTTCAAAAAGGGATGTTTTACAAAACATCAACATCAGCACTATAAAGTGTGCTTAATTCACATCAACCTTAAAATCATTAGCCCATCTATTTATTCTCTTACTAAACAGCGGTTAAACACTTAAAATAGTAGTTTCCATGCTTTTTACAACTTTTTACAAAAGTTGACTTTTTGACTAACTAGGGGTAAAATCGTAATTCGCCACTATTGGGTCGCAATAATTATTATTCACTTTCTTTGACCCTCAGAGTTTTTAAGTGAATGTAAAAGCAGACGAAAATACGTGCAGGTATCTCTAACTACTCACAAAAGTTCCTTACCTGCAATCACTCGAGAAATTTCACTTTCTCTGCGCTGCTCGTTTCAGCAGTCCGATTTGCTTCTCCAATACTCTCTAAAGCTGGATATAACCATTTATCAAGTTAATTACACTTTTCCTACTGTATTTCACATTAAATACAGTCTATTTCCCTTAATGGGCTTTAATAATCCTTAATGGCCCTAACTATGCCTTAAGCCCATTTTCATTTTACTATTTATTTTCGTTGGGCCTATTGAGCTTGTGGGGCCCACCAACTCTTATTGGGCTTGTCCTGGACCCATTACATCTTATTGGGCCTAAAATATTTAGGCTTAGCCCATTGGGCCTCTTGGCCACATGCCATGGCCGAGAGCTATCCATGCCATCGGTTACACCATGGCATGCCATCCATGCCTATTTGTCTAGCCAATTCACTTAGGCATTTCCACAAACACTTGTTAGGCAACATTACTAAACATCATATAGTTCATTTAGACATTTTATCAAACACCTTGATTTCCAACTAATTACATGTATTAATTAATCAATTTGATTAATTCTAATTACACCATAATCATTAACACATGTACATTAATCCATTTATGCCTTAAAATCATATGGACATAAATCAATGTCTCACCACTCACTCTCGGCCTAACCAACATCATAGTGATTTAATATGTTTCAATGCTTAAAATATATATCAATAAACTTAAAATCATTCATACATTAACATATATGAAATTGAAAATTAGAAAATATACCAATTATTGTGTTCACCCTTTGGCCGAATCTTTGAAGGCTCTCGGTTTGTCCTCTATGGCTCCTTGATAGCCAATTCCATCATATGTCACTCTCCTTTCAATTTGGAACAACTTCCATGAAGGATGCAAGTTCCAAATATGCCTAATTCCTAGTGATTTCTAGTGAGAGAAAGCTTGGATAATATGTTTCAATGGTTTCTTCTTCTAGCCGAATTTGGTGTGATGAAGATGACAATGGTGTGGCTGAATTTATAAGCCACTTACTTAGCCATTAAGCTTTACTTTCCTGCCATTAAGCTTGACTTTCCAAGCCTTAGCCATGAGTCACCTAATGAGTCACCTTATGAGTCATGGTTAGCTTTAACTATGGTTAGATATTTATCTCATGGGCTTTCCATTTGGGCTTCTCGGTTTGGGCTTTCTTAATGGGCTTTTGGGCTGAAATTTTCACTATGTCTCGGGCCTTTAATTGTCTCAAAATTTGGCCAATCAATTGGTCCAACAATTCAGTTTAAAGGACCTAAGAATTTCGATATACGTTTAGTATACCTTAATGGGCTTTAAAATTTCACCTTAGGCCCATTACGTTTTTAACCATTAAATTTAATTCGAAATCATTTTGAACAAATTTTTCTTACTTTCAGAGATGATTATCTTGTATTCTAGCCAAGAATATTTTTCCCCAATTTTTTTTCTCCACACTTAGGTTAATTTTTAACCATGATTAGTCAACTATGGTAAAAGTCCACTTTCTTAACTATAGTTGACTTTTTCTCAAAATTTCAAAAGTGTCATATCTTATGTCTTACACTCTCTTCTTTATGTTTCAACCATTCTCGATGGATAATTTCACCCGAAACACCTTATCTCGCCAAAAAGGTCCATTTCACCCTTTTTAGCTTTTCCTCTCGTTTTCTGTGTTCGGGACTAAATCAAGCTGACTTTCCTTCATGAGCTCTCTATGCTTTCTCATTTTTAGTTCTTATTTTCAATCAGGATGATTTAGATCCACTTGGTTTAGCCTGTGACACTTATAGCTCACATTAGGCTTTTTATGTAGCTTTTGCGTGTTAAATCATTTCACTAACACTTTATGTCTAGTAAATACTCTTCTTATGATTCAACTATAATAACAGAGTGATCATACGCCTAGGAATCATAAGATACAAGCTACATAAAAATGCTGGTCTGACACACATCACCATGGATTTTGTGATGGGACTACCGAGGGCCCGGAGAGGTCATGATGCCATATGGGTGATTGTGGATCGATTGACGAAATCAGCCCATTTTCTAGCTATGAGAGCTACCAATACTCTGAGCTAGTTAGCGAACCTATATGTGCATGAGATAGTGAGGCTACATGGAATTCCAGTAAGCGTTGTTTCTGATAGGGATACCCGCTTCACTTTCCACTTCTAGGAACATTTTCAGGAAGCGATGGGGACCCAATTGAGTTTTAGCACCGCATTTCATCCTCAGACAGATGGTCAGTCAGAGAGGACTATACAGACCCTGGAGGATACGTTAAGAGCGTGTGCATTGGATTTTGGAGGCTCCTAGGATGACCATTTGCCACGCGTAAAGTTCGCCTATAATAACAGTTTTCATATAAGTATCGGGATGGCACCATATGAGGCATTGTATGGGCGTAGATAATGTTCCCCTATTGGATGGGAAAAGGTTGGTGACAGACAGATCTTTGCTCCTGACTTGGTTAGACAAGCTTCTGAGGACGTCCAATTGATATGTGAGAGGTTACGGACAACTCAGAGTAGGCAAAAGAGTTATGCTGACAGGAGACAGAGACCACTAGAGTTTGATGTGGGTGAGTCAGTGTTCTTGAAAGTTTCTCCTTCGAAGGGTATTATGAGGTTTGGTAAGAAGGGCAAGCTGAGCCCTAGATACATCGGACCCTTCGAGATTCTGGAGAGAGTGAGAGACAAGGCTTATAAGTTGGCATTGCCACTAGAGTTGGCAAGTGTGCACAACATCTTCCATATATCCATGTTAAGGAAGTACCACCCGGACCCGACACATGTGATAAGATATGAGCCATTGGAGCTCAATGAAGGTATGACATACATTGAGAAGCCAATTCGGGTATTGGACAAAAAAGAGAAAGTGTTGAGGACAAAGACAATTCCCTTGGTGAAGGTTCTTTGGCAACATCACACTGTGGAAGAGGCCACATGCGAATTAGAAAGTTTGATGCGGGAGAAGTATCCCGAGTTATTCACAAAGTGATTGGTTCTAATTTGGAGGACCAAATTTTCTAAGTGGGGGAGAATGTGAGACCTCGTATATGTGTAATTGAATGATGATACATTTGTAATGTGAAGTATATGTAATGTAAGTCTACAAGATTATGTACACACTTGCAATAAGAGTTATGATTATACATACAAGTTACATTATGTATGAATGTGAAGAAATGGACTTAAACATGTGAGGAATGTGAGTAGAATGGATTATGAGTAGTGTGGTAAAATGGAAGTAGAATTGCATAAGTTGTGCACTTCCATTTGGTTTATATCGTATACTTTTCGTTCTACAAGGATTCCACACAAATTTCAGTAGGTATAAGGTATGTATGGATGTCATTTTCAAGTCTCGAAGATGATTGGATGAGAAAATGACTATGGCAGCAAATTAAGGATGTTTTGGTATAAGTTGCTGCAGAAAAACTGTAAAAAATCTAGAGACTATGAAGGGCAGATCAATCTCATAGGATGAGAGATCGATCTGGAAAAGCCAGAATGCTCTTATTTGGGCAATGGAATAGAGCAGATCAATCTCCAATGGAGCCAGATCGATCTCCTGAGCATTCTGTAATGAAAAGATCGATCCTCAAGCACCCAGATCGATCTTCTTAGCTCTCTGTTTGGGAGTAGATCGATCTCATGCTTAAAAAGCCATGAAAAAAAGGGATTTAAGGGGACCAGATTGATCTCCTCCTAGTGCAGATCGATCTCCTCAAGCTATTTCTATAAAAGGAGGGTTGAAAATCTAAAAATTATGGGAAAAAACATTTCCTTCCATTTTCAACCCAAAAACCTAGCTTTCTCTCTCTAAAATCAACCATTTCCAGTAAGATTTGAGGGTAGGCCATTAGACACTAAGTTGTTCATCTTGAGGAAGAGAACAACATAGTTGGAACCCAAAATCCTATTGTTGGTATTGAAGGAGCTAAGGGCATTGTCATTTGGAGCAAGAAGAGAAATCAGATTTGGTAAGATTCTAACACTCCAACTATGGTACATTGTCTAT
This sequence comes from Firmiana major, assembly GCA_033439115.1. Taxonomy (NCBI): domain Eukaryota; kingdom Viridiplantae; phylum Streptophyta; class Magnoliopsida; order Malvales; family Malvaceae; genus Firmiana; species Firmiana major. The sequence continues at coordinate 65,920,835 of CM065907.1, read as the reverse complement.
TTAATTGATTTTGGAGTTGTTTGGCATGAGTATGGATGGTTAAAAACTATCTAAAATGCATTGGAATGATTATGACCTAGAAATGGTCTAGTGTGAGAAAGTGGAATGTATGGAGATTAATGAGAAATGGGATGTCTAGAGGTGACAATAGTGTTATGGGTATGATTTTAAGATGTTGTTGGTGAATAAATTGTAAGATTTACCTAAAAGGGGTAAAATGTGGATTAAGGCATTGGTAAAATGCATAAGTGAATTATATTGAATAGTGAGGCCAAATATGGGTTAGAAACACTAACTTAATTGATTTGGATGAATGAATCGCAGCTTCCGAGGATACGTCGGAGCGAGTTGAGCCAAGAGCGTGAGAAGCTAAGAGGAAAAGAGTCCCACCAAGTCAATCGAGGTAAGGGAATTGTGTGGACTCTTAGAGATATCTGTGCGCAATTTGGGCGCTTAAATGCTTTGCTAGAATGCATGAGATATTAGGAAATGATGTTGGGTGATTGAAGGGTAAAAGTTTGGAGTTTGATAAATTTGCATGAAAACAAAAGCATAATGCTTTGAAAATCATGTTTTATTGCTTTATAGCAAATGATTGGTAGGTTGGCTAGTATTTGAAATGATTTGCAAAAGAAATGAGTTGTTTTGGTCTGTTAACCACACTTTGCAAAGAAATGAGCCACCTACATTGTTTTCATGAGAATGAAAGCATGCTAGAGTACGACTCACGCGAGATTTGACGTGTTCTATACACATGAGTGCTAGAGGCACTAGTTTTCACATGGATTTCATATTAGTTTTGGCATTGTGCTTGGAGCTTAGCTCACACTAGATGCCCACCTTGTTTGTTGCCGTGCTTGGAGCTTCGAGTAGATTGGGTGTCACATCGATTAAATAGGCTCGCACGTGCATTGTTTTGACATGATTTATTAGCCGTGTTAGGAGCTTTGGGTAGACAAGAGGTCGTACCGATTAAATAGGCTCACACGTGCATTTTGAGATGTGGCTTGATATGATGTGTTGATTTAGGTCCACGGAGCACGTTGTACCGTGCATGTAGCATGGAGTATGTTGCACCGTGTTGAGATTGTGATATGCCATCTTCAGACGAGATCTGCTATGGACCGACGGGTAGGATTTGACCCACCTCCCGTGTGGAAGCAGATAGTGGTGATATCCCGCACACCTAATCCGTGTAGCCGGTATCACAGGTTATGCAAATAGACCTTGAGGTTATTACCTATTATTGAATTGCCTATCTCACATGTCTATTGTTTTGAGAATAAATCCATGTTTGAAATGATTTGTGGGTCAGGACAGTCCGAGGGATGGGCTGAGACCTGACAAGTGTTGAATTGTTTTGCGATATTGATTATTAATGGTTTTTAAAGTGCACGGATGCATGATGTTTAATGCCATGCCTTATTGTGAAAATGCATGATGGTTAATGCCATGCTTATTTGAGAAAACAGATGATGGTTAATGCCATGCTTTATTATGAATTATGCATGATGATTTATGTCACGCCCCGAAAATGCGGAAAATAGGGCAAATTTAAAACTTTTTCTCACTAATTCACAATTAAAGGTGCATTCCTGTGCAGTGTCATACATCATCATAATTATCATGCCTCAGGATCTCATCATAATATAACGTATATTGTACCGCATACAAATACTCAATTCCAAGTTAATTAATCCTAATACATCCCATATAATGTCATACATCAAGTGTCTGTAATTACAATAATAGTCTGGGTACATGAAAAGATAAAATATACCTCAAGATACAATATATATGGCCTGGAGCTCGAATCCTCCACTAGCCACTACTCCGTACGTCGCAGGGAAGTCCTTATTCACTTGAAGAACTCTGGGGGGAAAGAAAAACAGGGTGAGCTTCTAAATCGCTCAGTAAGGGGGGTAGGGGACTAATTTCATAAACCAAAATGCACATCACAAAACATTTATTTGTATGTGAAACTCATTTGAAAACCATAGCATGAAAATACTCAAAACGACACTCTCATGTGTCAAGTCATGTGAAAACATGAAGTAAAAAGGCTCACTCTAGAGCATTAACAAAACATGTGAAAATAACGCGTTAAACGCTTTCTCAAATAACGTGGCATAGCCACTGATTTAAAATCACTCGTGGCATAGCCACAAAACACACGTGGCAAAGCCACTGATTTAATTTCTCACGTGGCACAGCCACAAAACACACGTGGCAAAGCCACTGGTTTAATTTCTCGCGTGGCATAGCCACAGAATAAGGTTTCTCAACGTGGCGCAGCCACCAATTGGCGTATAACGTGGCACAGCCACCAATGGGGTTTTCTCAACGTGGCACAGCCACCAATGGGGTTTTCTCAACGTGGCACAGCCACCAATGGGGTTTTCTCAACGTGGCACAGCCACCAATGGGGTATAACGTGGCACAGCCACCAATGGGGTTTCTCAACGTGGCACAGCCACCAATGGGGTTTTCTCAACGTGGCACAACCACCAATGGGGTATAACGTGGCACAGCCACCAATGGGGTTTTCTCAACGTGGCACAGCCACCAATGGGGTATAACGTGGCACAGCCACCAATGGGTTATTCTCACGTTACCAGAACGGAGAAGAAATTCGGGCTTACATGCTACCAGAGCAATGCCCGGTGTGTACTCACAACTACACGCCTATGTCTTATCACATAAGACTAGTTTGCCTTCACGTAGAACTCGTAATGGTTTTCTCTCATAAAACTCATTTGAAATCGTTTTGTACTCAACACAAAACGTAATAAAACCGAGTTCCAACCGGCAAAGCACACGCACACATTTCTCAAATCACAATATTGTCTTAACGTAGAGCCCAGTTATAAACTCATAAAACATTGGGCTCCAACCGGCTATAAAATCGTATGCAATTTAATCTCAACACAAAACACTCAACATGCTTGTTTTATAAACCACAAATCATGCTAAAACAGTTCGCAATTCACATACACAAATGGTTTAGATTTCCCTTACCTCTTTGCACCTCGTATAGTGCAATCGTTCCCCCGTATCGCGGACTAGCCTCGCATTCCACTCTGGAACTCCCGAGCTGTCCAAACGATGTTAAAACATCAATACTCAACATCACATAAACCTCAATTCTCAAAATCGAGCATAATTGCTCATAACTCCTCAAATCTCTTGATTTCTCGTAACTCAACCCTAAACTACAACCTCATTCACAATATCTCAATGTCCTACATTCCTCATGCCAATTATCTAGGCTAATTCTCCACATTGTCTATATTTCCATTTATAGCTCAAAATTCCTAAAATTACCAAAATCGCTAAATATCATTATCACTCTATCCACATTGAAATTCATCAATCCCTAATCATTTATCAACTATTTCAACACAATTACAACCACCAATAACATCAAAATCAACTCAAATATCAAGATCGAGGTTTAGAAATTACCCAAAGTTCGTGAGACGCACAACTCACGCCTCGATCCGATTCGTCCTTCGATTTCCAAGTATGTTGTTCTCCCCTTGATGAGGAACAACTTTCCTTCTTACCACAACAGCTGATTCGGCCGAAAATGGGTGATTTGGAGGAGTGAGAAACTAGGTTTTTGGTGGAAATGGGTTTTGGAAGAGAGAGAAAGTGAAATTGCAGAGAAAACACGGGTTCCTTATATAGACTGGAGGTAGGAGATCGATCTGCCTCTTGATAAGATCGATCTGTGTTTGAAATTTGGGGATGATCTTGGCAATTTTATGCCTAGGAGATCGATCTGTCGAGGGGTGAGATCGATCTCTTTATGGCTTTATGAGATCGATCTGCTCCTAAGGAGATAGATCTTCTCCCAAACAGAATCATTTGGAGATTGATCTCTTCCTCATGAGATCGATCCCTCCTCAAACAGATTCATTTGGAGATCGATCTCTTCCTCATGAGATCGATCCTTTCTCAAACAGATTCATAAGGAGATCGATCTCTTCCATTGGAGATCGATCTGCTCTTAAAATTTCCCCTTCCTCGTCATTTTTAACTCACCAGATCGATCTCTCCTTCTCTCAGATCGATCTGTCCTCATGCTTCATGCTCATTTTACACACTTAACATATAAATCTCCAATTATAATTCCCACAATTCACTTAGCTCAATAAATTACACTTCAATTTATTATTACATCATTAAAATATGTCTGAAATTCTCAGATCTCACATCCTCCCCACCTTAAAAAGAATTTGGTCCTCCAAATTCAACTCAACTAGTCAAAATAGATGGGGGTAATTCTCCTTCATGAGGCTCTCTAGTTCCCACGTTGCCTCTTCCCTTGAGTGATGTTTCCACAAAACTTTCACTAATGGGATGCTCTTGGTTCTCAGTACCTTCTCCTTTCTATCGAGAATCCGGACGGGTTCCTCAGTGTAGCTCATGTCCTCCTGTATGTCCATCTCATCATACTCTATAACATGAGAAGGGTCCGGGTGGTACTTCCTCAACATAGATACATGAAAAACATTGTGTATTCCGGACATCTGTGGGGGTAATGCCAATCTTAGGCTACCTCTCCCACTCTCTCAAGAATCTCGAATGGTCCTATGTATCGAGGACTCAATTTTCCTTTCTTCCCAAATCGCACGATACCCTTGCTCGGTGATACTCTTAGAAATACTGCATCACCAACATCAAGCTCAAGTGGCCGTCTACGCGCATCCGCGTAGCTTTTCTGTCTACTCTGTGCAGCCCGTAACCTCTCACATATGAGTTTCACACTCTGTACGGCTTGCTCAACAAGCTCGGGAGCATTTATCTTTCTGTCACCGACCTCTTCCCAAGCTACAGGGGATCTACACCTCCTACCATATAGAGCTTCAAAAGGTGCCATTCCAATACTCGCATGATAGCTGTTATTGTATGCAAACTCTGCTAGGGGCAGGTGATCATCCCATGATCCCTTAAAATCCATCGTACATGCCCTCAACATATCCTCCAGGGTCTGAATAGTCCTCTCTGACTGACCATCTGTCTGAGGATGATAGGCGGTACTAAAACTCAATCGAGATCCCATGGACTCCTGAAACTGGGTCCAGAATCTGGAAGTAAATCGGGAATCTCTATCGAAAGTAATACTCACTGGAGCCCCATGTAATCTAGCTATCTCGCTGACATATAGTTCAGCTAAGGCATCCACAGTATCTGTGCTCTTGATGGCAAGGAAGTGGGCACTCTTGGTCAATCTATCCACAATGACCCATATCGCATCACGACCTCTTCGGGTCCTCGGTAAACCCATAATAAAGTCCATAGTGACATGCTCCCATTTCCATGTAGGTACAGGTAAGGGCTGTAGTAGTCCTCCGGGCTTTCGATGCTCAGCTTTCACTTGCTGGCATACTAAACACCTGGCCACATACTCTGCCACGTCTCGCTTCATACCACTCCACCAATACACCTTTCTCAAGTCTCGGTACATCTTAGTACTCCCTGGGTGCATGGTGTATCGCGAGCAGTGGGATTCTCTCAGTATCTGTCTCTTCAGGGTATCAACGTCCGGTACACAAATCCGTCCTCTGAACCTCAATAATCCATCCTCACTGATGGTGAGATCCGACTGCGAACTCTGCTCAGCTTGGCTAACCATATCTATCAATCTCGGATCACTGCGCTGCCCAGTTCTAATCTGATCCATGATCCTGGGCTCTATCCGCAGGCTAGCCAAAAATCCAGTCTCGACCTCTTTAACTCTGATCCGAAGTTCGGCGAACTGCTCTAACAAATCCCATTCCCTGATCATCATAGCAGATATCATACTCTTCCTGCTCAGGGCATCAGCAACCACATTCGCCTTACCCGGATGATAAAGAATCTCGCAGTCATAATCCTTAAGGAGTTCCATCCATCTCCTTTGACTCATGTTTAACTCTTTCTGATCAAAGAGATATCTCAAACTCTTGTGATCAGTGAAGATCTGGAATTTTTCCCCATATAAGTAATGTCGCCAGATCTTCAAAGCAAATACCACAGCGGCTAACTCCAAATTATGTGTGGGGTAATTCCGCTCATGGTCTTTCAGCTGTCGTGATCCATATGCGACCACTCTTCCGTGCTGCATAAGCACACACCCCAATCCTTGGTGAGATGCATCACTATACACCGAGAATCCTCCTGATCCCTCAGGAATAGTTAACACAGGTGCCGCTGTCAACCTCCTCTTTAATTCCTGAAAACTGAGCTCACATTGATCAGTCCATATGAACGGAGTCTCTTTGCGCGTGAGCTTAGTCAAAGGGGCGGCAATCCTGGAAAATCCTTCCACAAATCTCCTGTAATACCCTGCCAAACCAAGGAAGCTTCGTACCTCAGTCACTGTCCTCGGTCTGTCCCAATTAAGCACAGCCTCCACCTTGCTTGGGTCCACTGATACTCCTTCCTCTGAGACTATATGCCCAAGGAAAGCTATCCAGTTCAGCCAAAACTCACACTTACTAAGCTTTCCGTACAATTGCTTATCTCGGAGTATCTGAAGTACTAACCACAAATGCTGTGCATGCTCCTCATACGACCGAGAGTACACCAAGATATCATCAATAAAGACTATCATAAACTTATCCAGATAGTCTCTGAACACTTCGTTCATCAACCTCATAAATACTGCAGGGGCGTTCGTCAACCCAAAGGACATCACCAGAAATTCGTAATGGCCATACCTTGTCCTGAAGGCCGTCTTTGGAATATCTTCTTCCTTGATCCTCAATTGGTGATAGCCCGATCTCAAATCAATCTTAGAAAAGACTGATGCCCCTCTCAGCTGATCAAGTAGATCATCAATCCTGGGTAGTGGGTATTTATTCTTCACCGTGGCTTTATTCAACAGCCGGTAGTCTACGCATAATCTGAGACTACCATCCTTCTTCTTAACAAATAGTACTGGCCCTCCCCACGGTGAAACACTGGGTCTAATAAACCCTTGATCCAACAACTCCTGTAGTTGTCTCTTCAATTCCTCAAGTTCCACTAATGCCATCCTGTAAAGAGGTTTAGAGATCGGTTGAGTATCTGGTACCAAATCAATGGTAAACTCCAGCTCTCTCTCTGGTGGTAAACCTGGCAATTCATCTGGGAAAACATCCAGAAATTCACAAACCACAGGTATATCCTCAATCATCGGATGTTCCCGCTCATCGTCTGAGACGAGTGTCTCATAACCTTCACATGAATAATCATATTTAATATTCTCCAAAATAATATCAAAATTCTCAAATTACTCACTAGAAATCCACATATAGATTTCCTCAACATCTCAACCTTACACTATAAGGTTCAGGTAGGGAGAAAGTTACAATCTTAGTGTAGCAGTCTAAACTCACTCGATTGGTCGCCAACCAATCCATTCCCAGAATTACATCAAACCCATGTATATTCAACATGATTAGATCTGCTAACATCACTCTATCTCCCACCTTTATCTCACATCCTCTACAGATTAACTCAGTTCTCTGGGATTCACGCATAGGGGTATTTACATGTAGTATATATTCTAGAGGTTCAAACTTCAAGTTTAATCTACATGCAAAATGCTCAGAAATAAACGAATGCGTGGATCCTGAATCAATCAACACATGAGCCTCATGATTACAGACAGAGAGTGTACCTCTTATAGTTTCTGCCGAAGCGTCTGCGGTCTCCTTATCCAGGGTAAACACTCGTCCCTGTGCCACAGGTTTCTTCCCTTTCTCTGCCGCAGTGGCCCGTCTCCGGGGATCCACTCTCTGAGGCTGTTGTCTAGTGGGCTCCGGAGCATGTGGTATCTGAGGTTGGGGACAGTCCTTCACTCTGTGACCCATGTCACCACATCTGAAACATCCATGGATCGACCCAGTACAACTTCCCTCATGCGATCGGCCACAGTCTCTACAAATCCTCATCTCCGGCCTGACATATCGAGGGGCCTCCTTGATAATAGGATAGGCTCTGGGTCTCTCTAATCTGTCCTTCTGTACCTCAATCCTTCCTCTTCTGAAGGAACCTCTCCGAGCCTCTGACTGGAAAAGTGCTGGCCTCTTGCCCTTATCTCTATTCACCGCTCTGAGCTCATTCTGGGATTGTACCATCTCAATCCCTCTTTCAATCTCTTGTGCTCGTCTCAGAGCATCTCCAAACTCAGTAATGCATAGCCCTATCAATCTATCTCTGATGACGGGCTTCAACCCATACACAAACTTCTCTGTGCGGAGCTCTTCACTCTTGAAGGTCTCTGGGTCATATCTCAATAGCGCTGTGAATTGGCTCTCATAGTCATCCACAGACATGTCACCCTGTACCAAACTCAAAAACTCAGCCTATTTCTTTCTCTGAGCGGCCCGTGGTACATATTGGGTCCTAAAGGCTGTCTGAAACTCTTCCCAACCAATCACACCATGGTGGGACATCAAAATACCCTGGGTAGTACCCCACCAATCTCGAGCTCTCCCCTTCAGCATATAGGCACTCATACTGACCCTCTCAGCATCGGTGCACCCCAGGATATCAAATATAATCCTTAACTCCGTCAACCACTCTTCAGCCTCCGTAGGATCCTTCTTTCCCTTAAATGCGGGTGGATTCATCTTCAGAAAATCCCTTAGTCGGACCATACTTCTATCCTCAGGCTGGGCGACGGGAGGCACTGCGGGTATGGGAGGTCCTTGTGGTGGTGTAGGGGTAGTATCCGAGGTATTAACTCCAAAGTGTTGCGCGAATAACGCTGCCATCTGCTCACAACCTTGCCTCACATCGGTCTCAATCCGATTAAATCGAGAGTTAGGACTCTTTGGTTGTGGGACAGGTGGCGGAGGGGACTTTGCCTGCCTCTTCGAACGACCTCGTCGTTTACTCATAACCGACACTGACAGTACTAGACACCCTAATCTCTGATACCAAGAAAACTCTGTCACGCCCCAAAAATGCGGAAAATAGGGCAAATTTAAAACTTTTTACTCACTAATTCACAATTAAAGGTGCATTCCTGTGCAGTGTCATACATCATCATAATTATCATGCCTCAGGATCTCATCATAATATAACGTATATTATACCGCATACAAATACTCAATTCCAAGTTAATTAATCCTAATACATCCCATATAATGTCATACATCAAGTGTCTGTAATTACAATAATAGTCTGGGTACATGAAAAGATAAAATATACCTCAAGATACAATATATATGGCCTGGAGCTCGAATCCTCCACTAGCCACTACTCCGTACGTCGCAGGGAAGTCCTTATTCACTTGAAGAACTCTGGGGGGAAAGAAAAACAGGGTGAGCTTCTAAATCGCTCAGTAAGGGGGGTAGGGGACTCATTTCATAAACCAAAATGCACATCACAAAACATTTATTTGTATGTGAAACTCATTTGAAAACCATAGCATGAAAATACTCAAAACGACACTCTCATGTGTCAAGTCATGTGAAAACATGAAGTAAAAAGGCTCACTCTAGAGCATTAACAAAGCATGTGAAAATAACGCGTTAAACGCTTTCTCAAATAACGTGGCATAGCCACTGATTTAAAATCACTCGTGGCATAGCCACAAAACACACGTGGCAAAGCCACTGATTTAATTTCTCACGTGGCACAGCCACAAAACACACGTGGTAAAGCCACTGGTTTAATTTCTCGCGTGGCATAGCCACAGAATAGGGTTTCTCAACGTGGCGCAGCCACCAATTGGGGTATAACGTGGCACAGCCACCAATGGGGTTTTCTCAACGTGGCACAGCCACCAATGGGGTTTTCTCAACGTGGCACAGCCACCAATGGGGTATAACGTGGCATAGCCACCAATGGGGTTTCTCAACGTGGCACAGCCACCAATGGGGTTTTCTCAATGTGGCACAGCCACCAATGGGGTATAACGTGGCACAGCCACCAATGGGATTTTCTCAACGTGGCACAGCCACCAATGGGGTATAACGTGGCACAGCCACCAATGGGTTATTCTCACGTTACCAGAACGGAGAAGAAATTCGGGCTTACATGCTACCAGAGCAATGCCCGGTGTGTACTCACAACTACACACCTATGTCTTATCACATAAGACTGGTTTGCCTTCATGTAGAACTCGTAATGGTTTTCTCTCATAAAACTCATTTGAAATCGTTTTGTACTCAACACAAAACGTAATAAAACCGAGTTCCAACCGACAAAGCACACGCACACATTTCTCAAATCACAATATTGCCTTAACGTAGAGCCCAATTATAAACTCATAAAACATTGGGCTCCAACCGGCTATAAAATCGTGTGCAATTTAATCTCAACACAAAACACTCAACATGCTTGTTTTATAAACCACAAATCATGCTAAAACAGTTCGCAATTCACATACACAAATGGTTTAGATTTCCCTTACCTCTTTGCACCTCGTATAGTGCAATCGTTCCCCCGTATCGCGGACTAGCCTCGCATTCCACTCTGGAACTCCCGAGCTATCCAAACGATGTTAAAACATCAATACTCAACATCACATAAACCTCAATTCTCAAAATCGAGCATAATTGCTCATAACTCCTCAAATCTCTTGATTTCTCGTAACTCAACCCTAAACTACAACCTTATTCACAATATCTCAATGTCCTACATTCCTCATGCCAATTATCTAGGCTAATTCTCCACATTGTCTATATTTCCATTTATAGCTCAAAATTCCTAAAATTACCAAAATCGATAAATATCATTATCACTCTATCCACATTGAAATTCATCAATCCCTAATCATTTCTCAACTATTTCAACACAATTACAACCACCAATAACATCAAAATCAGCTCAAATATCAAGATCGAGGTTTAGAAATTACCCAAAGTTCGTGAGATGCACAACTCACGCCTCGATCCGATTCGTCCTTCGATTTCCAAGTATGTTGTTCTCCCCTTGATGAGGAACAACTTTCCTTCTTACCACAACAGCTGATTCGGCCGAAAATGGGTGATTTGGAGGAGTGAGAAACTAGGTTTTCGGTGGAAATGGGTTTTGGAAGAGAGAGAAAGTGAAATTGCAGAGAAAACACGGGTTCCTTATATAGACTGGAGGTAGGAGATCGATCTGCCTCTTGATGAGATCGATCTGTGTTTGAAATTTGGGGACGATCTGGGCAATTTTATGCCTAGGAGATCGATCTGTCGAGGGGTGAGATCGATCTCTTTATGGCTTTATGAGATCGATCTGCTCCTAAGGAGATCGATCTTCTCCCCAAACAGAATCATTTGGAGATCGATCTCTTCCTCATGAGATCGATCCCTCCTCAAACAGATTCATTTGGAGATCGATCTCTTCCTCATGAGATCGATCCTTTCTCAAACAGATTCATAAGGAGATCGATCTCTTCCATTGGAGATCGATCTGCTCTTAAAATTTCCCCTTCCTCGTCATTTTTAAGTCACCAGATCGATCTCTCCTTCTCCCAGATCGATCTGTCCTCATGCTTCATGCTCATTTTACACACTTAACATATAAATCTCCAATTATAATTCCCACAATTCACTTAGCTCAATAAATTACACTTCAATTTATTATTACATCATTAAAATATGTCTGAAATTCTCAGATCTCACAATTTATACCATGCTTTGAGTTGAAATGTGCATTGGATTTTAATAGAATGAATGCTTTACATACCATTAACACAATCATACACTCATGTTTTGGGATAAATGATGAACTAAATGCTTTTGAGCTTAGCATCACGATCACGTAGATAGTGCAGTATCTACCTGTTCGCTTGATTGCCTTACTGAGAGTGTGGTTTGCTCACCCCCCTTATTTTCCCCCTCTCTACAGAGATTTGAGTATAGAATGAGCGTGACTGGAGGCTTATCACTTTTGGTAATCTGCTGCATCCCATCGCTAAAGGTATACACACTTGGATTATTTTGTATCTAAACTAGACATAGCACAGTAGCATTTTGTATGTAACTATTGGGGATGTAAAAGAATGTAAACACATGTAACAACTCTGATATATATACATTTATATAAGTGTTTACTTATGATTAATATGGAAATTGAATTGGTATGGTGGAGTGAGTTAGACGTCGACACACAGCCCAACTATTGAGGAGAGTTGCTGTTCACAATTGAGGTAAGGACAAATGATATACGATGCACAAAAATGCAAAAAATTTGTACGTATTTTGGTAAGTTGAAGGTCGTGACAAGACTTGCCCCATCAATTGCTAAGGGATTGAGAGGAATTGAATCTATCATAGTATACAGATCGAAACCACCACTTCGAAGTGAATTTCTAAGAAAAGGAATTTCCACTTAGTTCCAAAAATGCTCTCAATGTCTTTCCTCTTAAGAAGAGCTCACCTAACAGAATCTACTTCTGAACGTGAAAATGAAATGTGTAAAAAAACCATCATGAGACTCAAGGAATTCTTGAAGATGCTTAATATTGGCTAAAGAACCTCTGAAGTTCACAAAAGGACTTTCAAATCTTTCTCCTTGGCATGACCATTATCTCATTTAGAAGTAACACACTTATTTAAGGTTTCTTTTCAATCATTTCCTAAAGAAAGACCCTCTGATAATGAGTTCTCATAGACGAGATCAATAGGAATAGAGGAAGATTAATGGGAATGTCTACAACACCCCAGCTAGTAACTAGAATGTACTTTTGAGTAAATAGGGAGAATAAGTTGTTTTCCCTTTTGGTGCATAACAAGCTAATCTGTTCATATAACCTCCTCAAGTTTGAAAAGGTTTGGTCTTTAAAGGCTTTATTCCTATGAAAAAACCTTATTGGGTAGAGTACCTGTTGTTGCCAAAAAGAATGATAATGTTTTGCTGACATCCTCGCTTCAATCTTCGTGCCACGTGTTACCAGAGGCTCTGCAAGAAAGAGAATGATCAAAGGGATGCAAGGGTTGTTCCCTACGTAAGCACTCCGATGCTTAAGTCAGAAGGAAATTTGACAGAGTTTCTGTAGAGAAAATAGAGACTTAGTTTCATGAATCATACCTGACCCCTATTTATAGGGATTAATTCCACCTTCAATTACGTAGTTATCCACTAATTTAGTATTTTTTACTGTTTTTTGGGTCCTATAGAATCAAAAATATTTAAGGACAAAATTATCCAAATTGCATAATTTATGTCTCCCGTAATATTGTTTCCAATGCGGTAGACTCGGTCTTCCACTTATTTTCTTCTTGTGCCACATGGCGCACTTTTATTTTTTATTTTTATTTTTATTTTTATTATTCTTTTTATCATACACAACAATTGCTCCCCACTCTTTCGGTAGGTATAACCTTGCGGAAGAGTACATATATTCTCGTCGTTGTCTCACATCACACCCTCAAGTAAAACTTTGAAATTAAATTCTTAGGCCAAGTCTTGTGTTCAAATTTTCAAATCAAACTCTGACATTAAATTCTCAAGTTCTCCGACTGAGGATATCTGCTTGGTTTTTTATATTTTCTAATCGCTGATTTTATTACTTACTCCCCAATGGTCAGATAAGGTAGCAGGACAATAAGTTTAAGTTCCTCTTCTAGACTTAGAGAATCTGACCTTCGATCGATTCTTAACATTTTTCCTCTTTTAGGCTCCCAACAAAGTGTTAAACACACTTTAGTAGCGGTGTTTTTATAAATCAAGCCTCATATAGATTTCTCTTTCTTTCGTAAGTATGACTTAATTCGAGAGAGTAGTTTTTCTTGCACACTTTTTGTTTCATGTCCTTTATATATGTGTTTGGCATACCTCGCGTATTTTTCGCTTCAAGCCCTTGTACAGTTTCTTCGTGGTTATCTCGTGTATTTTTTGCTTTAAGCCCTTTATATGGGTGCGTGGCTTATCTCGCGTATTTTTCGCTTCAATCCCTTATTTGAGTGCTTAGCTTACCTCGCGCACTTTTCGCTTCAAGCTTTTACACTTTTTCTTCATAGCTTACATCGCGCATTTTTCGCTTCAAGCCCTTTATATGGGTGCGTGGCTTACCTCGCGCATTTTTCGCTTTAAGCTCTTGCACAGTTTCTTTGTGGCTTACCGCGCGTATTTTTCGCTTCAAGCCCTTTATTTGGGTACGTGGCTTACCTCGCGCATTTTTCGCTTCAAGCCCTTTGTTTGAGTGCTTAGCTTACCTCACTCACTTTTCGCTTCAAGCTCTTGCACTTTTTCTTCGTAGCTTACCTCGTGCATTTTTCACTTCAAGCCCTTGTTTGAGTGCTTAGCTTACCTCACGCACTTTTCGCTTCAAGCTCTTGCATTTTTTCTTCATGGCTTAGATTGCGCACATTTCGCTTCAAGCCCTTTATATGGGTGTGTGGCTTACCTCGCGCATTTTTTGCTTCAAGCCCTTTATATGGGTGCGTGGCTTACCTCGAGCATTTTTCGCTTTAAGCCCTTTATTTGGGTGCGTGGCTTACCTCGCGCATTTTTTGCTTCAAGCCCTTGCACATTTTCTCCGTGGCTTACGTCGCGCATTTTTTGCTTCAAGCCTTTTGTTTGGGTGCGTGGCTTAACTCACACATTTTTCATTTCAAGCCCTTGCACATTTTCTTCGTGGCTTACCTTGCGTATTTTTCACTTCAAGCCTTTAGTACCATCAATCAACTATCAATTATTTGAAAACCTCAACAGGTAATATGGCATAAATCACAATTCAAAAAATAAAATTTCAACCTAGAGTTTAATAATAAGAAATAACATTGAATGAATTAAAGTCTCACTGCTAGTATGGTTTTAAGTGTTTGGTATTTCATGTCTTTGCTATCTTCTTGCCTTGTAAGCTTTTCAAGATACAAGTACCGGGTCCTATCATCCTCTTGACTCTGTAGGGTTCTTCCCACTTTTCCCTGAACTTCTCATCTTCCTTCAAGGCCTTGGTGAGCTACCAGCTATGTATTCTGAACCGAAAATGACATTTATAATAGCTCCTGCAGGTTCATTGTCTATCTGTTGGTTCATACATTCTTCCCTTCTAGTCTCATTTCTTCTTTCTTTGTTTCTCCTCATATTTTCTCTGTCATTGTCGCGTCTATCACGCTGTCTATTGTCTCCTCGACCACGAGCGAGGTATTGAATCCTTTCATTCCTAAACACATAGCGGTCTAACTTCCCTTCTCTAGCCAACTTCTCAAGCTAGTTCATTAGTTCCAGGCATTTCTCAGTTGTATGGCCAAAGGCAGAATGGAAACTATAGTAGGACCCATGATCTCGTCCTAAATTTCCTTCACGCCTCATAGGGAACTAAAGCATCACAATTCTTTCTATCGCTGCTAAAATTGAAGCACGTGGTTCGATAAACTCTGTGTAATTAACATACTTCAATTTTGGGGCTTCATCGGATCCTCCTGCGATTTTATCATCAGGTTCTCTTTCTCGCTTCCTTCCTTCCTTGAGGTCGCGCGTCGGTACTATGTTCATCACTTCTTCTTGATCGACTGTGATGCCCCGGAAGCGCGAAAAATAGGGCAAATTTAAAACTTTTTCACATCAATTAACAATTAAGGGTGCATTCCTATGCAGTGTCATGCATCATCATACATATTTTATAACTTTCACCTCAAGATCTCATCATCTCATAATTATATATCATACCACATACGTTACTCAATTCAAAGTTAATTAATCCTAATACATCCCATACATCATTGTACATCAAGTGTATGTAAATACAACTTAAGTCTGGGTACATGAAATATTAAAATATACCTCAAAGTACAATAGCTATGGCCTGGAGCTCAAGTCCTCCACTAGCCACTACTCCGTACGTCGTAGTTAAACCCTCTTTACTTGAAGAAATTTTGGGGGGGAGATAAAACAGGGTGAGCTTTCAAATCGCTCAGTAAGAGGGTAAGGGATTCATTAATAAGAACATGATTTGCACAGCACAATCATTTTGTTTTACATGTTAAACTCAATAAACTCAGTAGAAAATCTAGCATGAATATTAAAATGTCATCTCAACTCATTTCTCAAAGCTCATAGAGAAACATGGTAATAAATGCTCAAACCATGATTACAAGCAGTTACAAGCATGCGGAAAACAGGATGCAATAATGGCTTTTCTTATAAAAACGAGATAAAATCACCGCAAGTCATAATGCACGTGGCGCAGCCATCAGACACAATCTCATGAGTATAAAAAGGAGACTAGGCAATAAAACTCATATAAAAACTCATCATGGCACATCAAATATGATTGAACTCGTCCCTAGGTAGACATCCCCAATCAAGGAATTTCATCGACAATAGAACACCCATGATCATGGTTCACTGTAGACTTGATCGGAGTCGTACAGCAGTCGATCTTACATGCTATCAAAACACGGCCCGGTCTTACATGCTATCAGAGCAATGCCACCCTTCGCTGCCATGGAGCAAGGTCATCTCATGTTACCAGAACGGAAGAGTCGGTCTTACGTGCTACTAGAGCACTGCCCGGTCTTACATGCTACAAGAGCAAGGCCCGATGTGTATTCAACATGACACGCCTAAGTCTTAGTAATAGCCATTATCAAATAAAATAGTTTTGCCTTCATGTAGCGCTCATAATGGTTTCCTCATAAAACTCATCTCAAAACTGTTTTGTACTCAACACAAAACATATCAAAATCGAGCTAAAACCAGTAAAACAACACACACATTTTCTCAAATCTCAATACGCCTTAACGTATAGCCCAAATCACATTTTCACTTTTAAACTCAAAACGGTTGTAGAACAATTTCACATTTAGTTTGCAACTCATAAAAATTGGGCCCCAACCAGTTATAAAATCTTGTGCAACAACTCATTGCAACTCATAAAATCATGCTTGTTTTCTCAAATCACTTTTCATGCTACAATATAATCACAAAACACATACACAAATGGGTTTGAGTTTTCCCTTACCTCGTTGCACCTCGTATAGTACAATTATTTCCCTCAAACAACGGACTAGCCTTTCATTCCTCTCTGGAACTCCCGGGCTGTCTAAATGATGTTAAAACATCAATAATTCATCTCAATCACATCACCAAACACATAATTGCTCATATTCTCGTTAAATACTCAAACAACCCAATTCTCATAATTTTATCACAATCCACATTCTCATCTACTACATTTCAAATCCTACATTTTTCATATAAAATAACCATGCCCAATTCACCTCATTGCCTCAATCCCAACTTATAGTCATAAATCCCCAAAATTACCACAATTGCATAAAATCATCTTTACTCCCACAAAATTACAATTTCATCAATCTCTAATCCTTTCCTAGCTATTTCATCACAATGCCTACAGCCATACTCACCAAAATCACTTAAAAATCCAAGACCGAAGTTTAGAAATTTACCAAAACTTGTGGAGAGCTCTATTCACACCTCGATTCGATTTGTCCTTTGATTTCCAAGTATGTTGCTCTCCTTTGGATGAGGAACAACTTTCCTTCTTTTCTCTGCCTGAGGTTCGAACGAAAATGAGGGTTTTGAAATAGAGACAAAGCTAAGGCTTCGGTTTCTTAGAGAGAGAAAAGATGAAATGCAGGAAAACGCAGGGGTCCTTTTATAGACGGAAGGTAGGAGATCGATCTGGTCCTTAATGAGATAGACACCTCTTTGAATTTGGGAACGTTTTGGGATAATTTTATGCCTAGGAGATCGATCTGTTGTGGGGTGAGATCGATCTCTTAATTGCTTCATGAAATCGATTTGCTCCAATTATGAGATCGATCTTCTGTTTTACAGAATGCTTCATGAGATCGATTTGCTCCTTGAGGAGATCGATCTACTGTTTACAAAATACTTCATGAGATCGATCTTCTTGCCTATGAGATCGATCTGTCTATGAGTTCTTGCACATTTTCTGCATTCTGGAGCCATGAGATCGATCTCTCATCCTTGGGGATCGATCTGGCCTTCACAGATCGTACTGCTGCTACATCAATTTACAGAAAACTCAATGTAAAACTTCATCAAAATCTACCCCTTAGTCCATATTTCAATCCATACACCTTCAAGACTTAAAAACCTCATCTTCTTATACTTCATCATGTTTAAAACTTTTGTGTACATAAACATATCATAATTACATACACAAAATTACAATTCTCATAAATAGAGTATACAAAATCTACAGTTCTCACATTCTCCCCACCTTAAAAGAATTTGGTCCTTCAAATTCAACTCAACTCGTCAAATAGATGGGGGTACTTCTCCTTCATGAGGCTTTCCAATTCCCAAGTTGCCTCTTCCATTGAGTGATGTTTCCATACAACTTTCACTAATAGGATGCTTTTGGTTCTAAGTACCTTCTCTTTTCTATCGAGAATCCGGACGGGTTCCTCAGTGCAGCTCATATCCTCTTGTATGTCCATCTCGTCATACTCTATGACATGAGAAGAGTCTGGGTGGTACTTCCTCAACATAGATACATGAAAGATGCCGTGTATTCTGGACATCTGTGGGGGTAATGCCAACTTGTAGGCTACCTCTCCCACTCTCTCAAGATTCTTGAATGGTCCGATATATCGAGGACTTAATTTCCCTTTCTTTCCATATCTCATGATACCCTTACTCAGTGATATCTTCAAAAATACTGCATCACCAACATCAAACTCGAGTGGCCGTCTACGCACATCCGCGTAACTTTTCTGTCTACTCTATGCAGCCCGTAATCTCTCACATATGAGTTTCACACTCTGTACAGGCTGTTCAACAAGTTCGGGAGCATTTATCTTTCTGTCACCCACTTCTTCCCAAGTTACAGGGGATCTACACCTCCTACCACAGAGAGCCTCAAAAGGTGTCATTCCAATACTTGCATGATAGCTATTATTATACGCAAACTCTACTAGGGGCAGGTGATCATTCCATGATCCCTTAAAATCCATCATACACGCCCTCAACATATCCTCCAAGGTCTGAATAGTCCTCTCTAATTGACCATCTGTCTAACGATGATAGGCGGTACAAAAACTCAATCGAGATCCCATGGACTCCTAAAACTGGGTCCAAAATCTGGAAGTAAATCGGGAATCTCTTTCTGAAGTAATACTCATTGGAGCCCCATGTAATCTAGCTATCTCGCTGACATAAAACTCAGCTAAGGCATCAACAGTATCAATGCTCTTGATGGCAAGGAAGTGATCACTTTTCGTCAGTTTATCCATTATGACCCATATCGCATCACGACCCCTTCGGGTCCTCGATAAACCCATAATAAATTCCATGGTGACATACTCCCATTTCCATGTAGGCATAGGTAAAGGCTGTAATAATCCTCTGACCTTTCGATACTCAGCTTTCACTTGCTGGCACAGTAGACATCTGGCCACAAAATCTACCACGTCTCGCTTTATACCATTCCACCAATACACCTTTCTCAAATCTCGGTACATCTTAGTACTCTTGGGGTGCATGGTGTATCTCGAGCAGTGGGATTCTCTCAGTATCTGTCTCTTCATACACCTTTCTCAAATCTCGGTACATCTTAGTACTCTTGGGGTGCATGGTGTATCTCGAGCAGTGGGATTCTCTCAGTATCTGTCTCTTCAGGGCATCATCGTTCGGTACACAAATTCATCCTCTGAATCTCAACAATCCATCCTCACTGACTATGAGATCTGACTGCGAAGTTTGCTCAGCTTGGCTAACCATATCAATTAACCTCTGATCATCACGCTGCCCAGTTCTAATCCGATCCATGTGAGATCTGAGAATTTTGTACACATCTAAATTATGTAATGAGAACATGAAGTGTAATTGAATTGAACAAAATGTGATGTACCCCTATATTGAGATGGTATGGAATGAGTTATGAATGAGAATTTAATCAATGGAGTAAACATGGTCATTATATGTGGAGATTTTATGTTAAGTGTGAAACTATAAGGCTAGATCGATCTCATAGAAGAGAGGATCGATCTGGTAGGCCAAAGTGACAAGGAATGAGGAAATTAAGTGAGCAGATCGATCTCCAATGGAAGAGGATTGATCTCCTTATGATTTTGTAATGAAGAGATCGATCTCATGAGGAAGAAATCAATCTCATGAAGTATTCTATAAAGAGCAGATCGATCTCCTTAAGGAGCAGATCGATCTCATGAAGCATTCTGTAAACAGAAGATCAATCTCCTCAAGGAGCAGATCGATCTCATAAAGCCATTAAGAGATCGATCTTACCCCAGACAGATCGATCTCCTAGTCATAAAATTGCTCCAAAATGTTTCCAAATTCAAACGCAGATCGATCTCATCAGGGACCAGATCGATCTCCTACACTCCATCTATAAAAGGACCCCTGTGTTTTCCTGCATTTCATCTTTTCTCTCTCTTTCAAACCTCTATTTCAGTCGAGCCCTAGCTTTCTCTCTCCTCTAAAACCCTCAATTTCATCCAAATCGAAGGTTGTGGCAAGAGGGAAGGTTATTCCTTATCCCAAAGAGAACAACATACTTGGAAATCGAAAGACAGATTGAATTGAGTCAAGATTTGAGCACTCCACAAGTTTTGGGTAAATTTCTAAACTTCGATCTTTGATTTTTAAGTGATTTTGGAGAGTATGGTTGTAGGCATTGCGATAAAATAGCTAGGAAAGGATTAGAGATTGATGAAATTGTAATTTTGTGGGAGTATAGATGATATTATGAGATTGTGGTAATTTTGGGGATTTATGACTATAAGTATGGATTGAGGCAATGTGGTGAGTTGGGCATGGATATTGCACATGAGAAATGTAGGATTTGAAATGTAGTAGATGAGAATGTGGATTGTGATAAAATTATGAGAATTGGGTTGTTTGAGTATTTAACGAGAATATGAGCAATTATGTGCTCGGTGATGTGATTAAGATAAACTTATTGATGTTTTAACATCGAGTGGACAGCCCGGGAGTTCCAGAGAGGAATACGAGGCTAGTCTGTTGTTTGGGGGAAACAATTGCACTATACGAGGTGCAACGAGGTAAGGGAAAACTCAAAACCTATTTGTGTATGTGTTTTGTGATAATATTGTAGCATGAAATGAGATTTGAGAAAACAAGCATGTTTTTGTGAATTGTGAATGAGTTGTTGCACACGATTTTATAGCTGGTTAGGGCCCAATTTTTATGAGCTGTAAACTGAATGTGAAATTATTTTACAACCGTTTTGATTTTAAAAGAGAAAATGTGATTTGGGCTCTACGTTAAGGCGTATTGAGATTTGAGAAATGTGTGCGCTGTTTTATCGATTTGAGCTTGGTTTTAACATGTTTTGTGTTGAGTACAAAATGATTTTTGAGATGTGTTTTATGAGAAAACCACTATGAGCGCTACGTGAAGGCAAAACAGTTTTATATGATAATGGTTATTACTGAGATTTAGGCGTGTCATGTTGAATACACATCGGGCCTTGCTCTGGTAGCATGTAAGTCTGATATCCTCCGTTCTGGTAATGTGAGATAACCCCCGCTCCGCGATAGCGCTGGGTGGCATTGCTTTGATAGCATGTAAGATTGGGTCTTACTTATTAAGATGCAAGACCAACTGTTGTAAGACTCTGATCAAGTCTACAGCAAACCATGATCATGGGTGTTCTATTGTCGACAAGATCCCTCGATTGGGGATGTTCGCCTAGGGGACGAGTTCAATCGTTTTGATGTGCCATTACGAGTTTTTATATGAGTTTTACTGCCTAGTCTCGTTTTACACATGAGATTGTGTTTTGTGGTTGCGCCACGTGCATTACTAATGAGATGATTTTCATCACGTTTTATAAGAAAAGCCATTATCGCATCATGTTTTATACATGTTTGTGCCACATGCTTGTGACTACTTATGACCATGGTTTTAGTGTTAAGCCATTGATGATCACGTTTCTACATGAGTTTTGTGAATGAGTTGAGATGATGTTTTAATTATTCATACTACATTTTTCACTGACTTTAACTTGTAAAATAAAATGATTGTGCTGTGCAAATCATTTTTCATTGATGAATCCCTTACCCCCTTTACTATGCAATTTAGAAGCTCACCCTGTTTTCTCTCTCCCCAGATTTCTTCAAGTGAAGAGAGTTTCCCTACGACGTACAGAGTAGTGGCTAGTGGAGAACTTGAGTTCTAGGCCATATATATTGTATTTGAGGTATAATTTATCTTTTCATGTACCCAAACTAAAGTTGTAATTACAGACACTTGATGCACAATGATGTATAGGATGTATTAGAGTTAATTAACCTTGATTTGAGTCATGTGTATGGTATGACATATAACTATGAGATGATAAGATCCTAAGGTATGATATGTATTATGATGTATGACACTGCACAGGAATGCACCCTTAATTATGAATGGCTGAATAAAAAGTTTTAAATTTGCCCTGTTTTCCGCGCTTCTGGGGTGTCCAAATCCATGATCCCAGGCTCTATTCATAGGCTAGCCAGAAATCTAGTCTCTTCCTCTTTAACTCTGATCCGGAGTTCGGCGACCTGCTCCAATAAATCCCATTCCCTGACCATCATAGCAGATATCACACTCTTCCTGCTCAAGGTATTAGCGACCACGTTCGCCTTTCCCGGATGATACAGAATCTTGCAGTCATAATCCTTAAGGAGTTCCATCTATCTCCTTTGTCTAATATTTAACTCTTTCTGATCAAATAGATACCTCAAACTCTTGTGGTTAGTGAAGATCTGAAATCTTTCCCCAAATAAGTAGTGCTGCCAGATCTTCAAGGTAAACACCACAGCAGCTAACTCCAAATCATGCGTAGGGTAATTCCGCTCATGATCTTTCAATTGTCGCGATCCATAGGCAACTACTCTTCCATGCTGCATGAGCACACATCCCAATCCTTGATGGGAAGCATCACTATATACTGAAAATCCTCCAGATTCCTCAGGGATAGTCAACACAGGTGTGAGACCCCGTATATCTATAACTGTATAAAGGAACATGGGAATGTAAATAAAATCATAAGTATAATGATACATTTGTAATGTGAAGTATATGCAGTGTAAGTTCATAAGATTATGTACGCGCTTGTAATAAGAATCGTGATTTTACGTACAAGTTGCACTATGAATGAGTAGGAAGAAATGAACTTAAACACGAGAAGAATGTGATTGAAATGGTATATGAGTAGTGTAGTAAAATGGAAGGAAAGATTTTTATAAGTTGTATACTTCTATTCGGGAAATATCGTGAAAATTTGGTTGTACAAAGATTTCCCACAAGTTTTAATATATACTAAGTGTGATTGGATGACATTTTTAAGTCTCAAGGAGCGATGAATGAGGAAAGGACTATGGAGGTAAATTGAGGAAGTTTTGAAGGGAGTTGTTGTTGAAAAACAGCAAAAAATCTGGAAATGTGAAGGCCAGATCGATCTCATAGGATGAGAGATCGATCTGGAAGAGCCAGAATGCTCTTAGGTGAGTAATGGAATGGAGCAGATCGATCTCCAAGGGAATCAGATCGATCTCCTTAGCTCTCGGGTTAGAAGCAGATCGATCTCCCCTAAGACCAGATCGATCTCCTTAAGCTTCTGTTCGACAGCAGATCGATCTCAAGCCTCGATAGATCGATCTCCTGCCTTTAAAACGTCTTAGAAAAGAGGGATTTTAGAGGACCAGATCGATATCCACCCAAGGAAGATCGATCTCATCAAGTCAAAACTATAAATAGGAGCAGTTGGATCTGCTGATTTTTGGGATAAACCATTTCTTTCCACTTCAACTCAAGAACCTAGCTTTCTCACTCCTAAATCCAGCCATTTTCAGTAAGATTTGAGGAAAAGCTATTAGAGACAAAGTTGTTCACATCAAAGAGAAGAACAACATAGTTGGGAGGCATTTTCTCCATTTGTTGGAATTAAGCAATAAGGTGTATTTCCATTGGAGCAATGAGGAAATCAAGCTAGGTGAGTTTCTAATGCAAATACCCAAGTACATTTGTTTGGATATTGATATGGGAAATTATTAGTATGCATAGATATGATAACCTAGAAAGTAAAGAATCCACCATAACCTAAGAATGGTCTAGTGTGAGAAAGTGGAATGTAGAAGTGTTAATGATGAATGAGATATCTTAAGAGGATGATTATGTGTTGGGCATGGTTTGGGCATGTAGATATTGGGATAAAATTGTGAGATTTACCACAAGGGGTAAAATGTATATTTAAGGCATTGGATAAATGCCTAATTGAACAAGAGTTAGAAACGTTAACTCGAGTGTTTGATGGATGAATTTCAGTTTCGGATGATACGCCGGAGTAAGTCGAGAGGAGAACGCGAGAAGCATAAAGGCGGATAGTTGCACACAAGTAAAGCGAGGTAAGGGACTGTGTGTTAGCTATAGAGATGTTCGTGCGTATTTGACAGCAATTTCGTAGATATATTGCTAGAACTAGTACGATATTATAATTCTATGAAATGATATGGAAGCATGAAAAGTACTATGATGTATATATGTATTGAGAAATGGGATAGGGTAAGGAAATAGCATGATATGCATGTTTTCAATGTTTTTCTCTAATTTACATTGATATTGGTGATTGAGAAATGTTGATGATAGGTTGGCTAATTTTACATGTCTTAGCATGAAGAGGCATGCTGTTTGAACAAACATGTTTTGAGTTTTAAAAAGAGAAAATAGCCACCTATCAGTTTTGAGATGAGATTTGGTGTTGAAGCGCTAGCTCACACCCTTTTTAATGCCTTGATGTACCGTGCTGGAGTTTTAACTCGCACGAGGGTTTTGAGAAAGTGCGGGAACTTTGCTCGCACCTGTTTTGTTGAGTTGAGGTAAACCTGGGGGTCTGGGACCCAAGGGCATACCAGCCGACGGCCATTTGAACGGGCTGGACCTTAACGATAGATCGTACCGCGCTGGAGCTTTGCATTGACTGTGTGTCACGCTGCTTGCTCGCCTGGTATATGAGACATGGTTTAGGATGAAAAGTCCATCGGAGTTGGAGTATGGACTTGGGTCCACGATCGTACGTAGAACAGTGTAGTTATCCGTTGGTATACTATGTACCGTGCTGGGTGCACGTGAGTACGAGTACCGCGTAGATGACGCACGACGTATCTTCACCATGAGTATACGAGGAGATGAGGTGGATTGAGATGAGCCGGAGGGTAGGACTGACCCATTCCCCTTCAGGCGAAGTGATGCCCTGTGCACACCTGATCAGTGAGGCTTGGGATCACTGACTATGGCCATATGTCGTGGATATTTGATTGTCGAAAATTCCATGCCAGTCCCAGAGATTCGAGAAACAGAGATAATCTCAGAAAAGAAAGAGATTTGCAGAAAAAGTGAATTAAGAAAAGAAAGAGATTTTGTGTTTTTGATAAATCTCTAATTTCACATTTGTGCCGTGAGGGCACTATTTATGAGCATGTTTTAAATGGAAGCTTGATATTTGATTTACACGAAAATGCTATTGAGAAATATATGTTTAAATGCATTTTTCGTATGATATTTCCATTTATAACGAAAACATGGTTTTGGTTTATGCATGCATGGGCTATGTAGGTAGTACGATATCTACCTGCTAGCATACATTTCCTTACTGAGCTGTGGTTTGCTCATCCCACTATTTTCCCCCTCCAGGTACTGAGAAGTAGGAGAGCGGTGGTCTCTAGGTCTTTTGTGTTGAACAGCTCCCACAATTTCGTAAAGGTATAAGATTTGTATACACGAGTATTTTGTATCTAATTTATCGTATCGTACAGTTATATCTTGGAATTGTAAACAGTATTATGGGGATGATATGTAAGCACATGGTATTTATACAATTGATTTTGTATATCTACACACACACCTGGGAGTGTGAATTACGATTTAAATCTTTCGCTGTAAATGAATGAATTTTAGTAATTGCATCTTCTCACAGCCCAACCGTAGTAGAGAATGTATGGATAGAAGGGTTCCCAGAAGTGGGGTGTGACAGATTTGGTATCAGAGCATGGTTGGTCTGATGTGAGTTGATGTTTAGGACTAAGAAAACATACATCCCCAAGTTACTGTGCGATATTTAGATACAAATGTGTGTACAGAGCTGGTAGTGAATTAAATGTTTGTTATAACGCAGGAAAGTTATCAGGCTAGTGAGTTATGCCTGAGAAACACCGCAAGAGGGGAGAGAGCTCGAGAGCTCTAGGGCGAAATGACAGAACTGAGAGGCACAGTAGATCATCCTCTAGTCATGAGCCCCAGGAACAGATAGAGGCTTCTGATCCTCGAATAACTCGATTGGAGGAAGACATGCGCACGATGATGACCATGATGGGTCAGATCATGGCTAGGTTTGAGGGTACACCTGGTACAGCGGGACAGGCTGCACCGAATCCCTCAGCAGCTGCACCTGAACCTGAGAATGTTGCACCTGCGCAAGCTAAACCGGTTAGGCCACGGGAACCTCATATTCGACCCGTACCTCCTCCAGTAGCCCCACAGCAGTATGATGATGATTTGGGGTATGGATATGACTGTGATATTGAGAGATTGAGGCATTTTATGGACTTTAAGCCTCCTTCGTTTAGCGGGGTAAAGGATCCGACAGTGGCTGAGGACTGGATCAGTCAGATGGAGAAGTTATTCGACTTCTGTAGATGTTCAGCTACGGAGAGAGTAGCGCTTGCGGCCTTTGTATTAAGAGGCAAAGCAGAGCACTGGTGGAAGTCCACCAGGCCGATGTTGAGAGCTCAAGGTATGACTATCACTTGGGATATGTTCTTGGGTGTTTTCAGAGAGCAATACATCCCAGATACTGCTCGACGGAGACTACAGATGGAATTTTTGAATCTGACTCAAGGGAATCGAACAGTTGATGAGTACGAGTCACGATTCACTTCACTTGGTCGATATGATCCGGACTCAATCAGAAGTGAAGCTATCAGAGTTCGTAGATTTGTAGATGGACTGAGGCCTTCAATCCGAGCAAAGTTGGCCCCATTTGATGTCGCTACATATAGAGAGGCTGTGCGACGGGCCCAGTTATGTGAGCAAGATTATGACTTACAGACTTCTGAGTTTAGTTGGGGCAAAGACAAGGGTCCGAGGAAGCTGGGAGATGGCAAGAGTGCCAAATTTGGTCGAAAATTCATGAGTAAGCGTCGAAGAGAGGTAGATGAGTTCCAGAAAAAGGTTGCTAGACCTTTTATGCCTCCGACTCAGACACCAGCCAGGGGTATAGTGATTGGTGGACCCCCACCGACTACAGATCAGTGTAGACTATGCGGTCGATACCATGGTGGTAGGCCATGTCATCTTTAGGGTACCCGATGCTTCAAATGTGGTAAATTTGGACATTATGCCAGAGAGTGCCCGGAGATAGTTGAGGCAATTCCACAGAGGGGTAGAGAGCCAGAGAGGATTCCTACAATTGCACCTCCTGCAAGAAAGAAAGCCTCGGCTGAAGAAAAAGGAAAACAAGTTGTGGGTCAAGGCAGGGTGTATGCGATAGACCAGGCATCGGCTGATACCTCTTCTGAAGTGATAAAAGGTACAATCTTGATTTTCAATCTAGAGGTTATAGCTTTGTTTGATTCTGGTGCTACACATTCCTTCATATCACCTGCATGTGCATCTAAGTTAAAAGGTTTTGTAGAACCCACATACTTGAGTAGGACTTTACTAATAAGTACTCCAATAAGAGTTAGCTAATTAGTTGAGCAAATGTATAAAGATTGTAAAGTGAGGGTGGGAGATAAGTGCATGACAGCCAACTTGATTTTATTGAATATGTATGACATTGATGTAATTTTGGGAATGGATTAGTTAGCCACCAATCATGCTGTCATAGACTGTCGTTCTAAGTCCATTAAGTTTTCTCTACCTGAAGAATGTGTTGTAAGATTTTAAGAGAAGAAATGAAATCTTAAATTTTGTGTTAAGTACAGTACTTTGGTATAAATGACTGGAGTGTTGTTTTGAAGGTTTTGCTGCTTATGTGGTGGATTTGAACAAAGTACATCCGGATATGGAGGACATCCCAGTGGTCAGAGAATTCCCTGATGTCTTTCCAGACGATCTACCAGGATTGCCACCTGATAGAGAAACGGAATTTGGTATAGACTTGACGCCTGGAACCGAACCAATATCCAAGTCACCATATAGGATGGCTCCAGTTGAGTTAGAGGAATTAAGGAAACAGCTGCAAGAGTTGTTAGAGAAGGGGTTCATAAGACCGAGCGTCTCACCATGGGGAGCCCCGGTATTATTTGTGAAGAAGAGAGATGGGAGCCTCAGGTTGTGCATCGACTATCGGATGTTGAACAAGGCTACCATCAAGAATAAGTACCCCTTGCCACGCATTGACGATTTATTGGATCAGCTTTGGGAAGCACAGATCTTTTCCAAGATAGATTTGAGGTCTGGGTATCATCAATTGAAGATTCGAAAGGAGGATGTGCCCAAGACAGCATTTCGTACCCGCTATGGCCATTACGAATTCTTAGTGATGCCTTTTGGGTTGACCAATGCGCCGGCAGCTTTTATGGCTCTAATGAACGAGGTATTCAAGCTATACCTGGACCAGTTCGTAATTGTGTTCATTGATGATATATTGGTGTATTCAAGGTCCAGAGAAGAGCATGAGCAGCACTTAAGGATTATTTTGCAGACCCTTCGAGAGAGAAGGCTATATGCCAAGCTTAACAAATGTGACTTTTGGCTAGAACAGATTTCTTTTCTAGGCCATGTTATATCGAAGGATGGGGTGTCAGTAGACCCGTCCAAGATTGAGGCCGTTGTTCAGTGGGAACAACCTAGGACAGTCACAGAGATCAGAAGTTTTCTGGGTTTGGCTGGTTACTACAGGAGATTTGAAGAGGGTTTGTCTAGATTGGCTGCTCCATTGACACATCTTACGAGGAAGAGTGTGGAGTTTTCATGGGATGAAGCTTGTGAGAGAAGTTTTCAGGAACTTAAGCGCAGATTAACCACCGCGCCAGTTCTTATCATCCCTAACAGTTCAGGGAATTACTCGGTGTATACAGATGCTTCGCATCAAGGACTAGGTTGTGTTTTGATGCAAGATGGAAGGGTGGTAGCTTATGGATCTAGACAGCTGAAAGATCATGAGAGGAACTACCCCACTCACGATTTGGAGTTAGCGGCCGTAGTGTTTGCGTTGAAGATATGGCGCCACTACTTATATGGTGAGAGATTTTAGATCTTTACGGATCATAAGAGTCTGAAATATCTATTCTCACAGAAGGAGTTAAACATGAGACAGAGGAGGTGGTTGTAACTCCTCAAGGACTATGATTGTGAGATCTTATACCACCCGGGGAAGGTAAATATGGTTGTCGATGCATTGAGTCGGAAGAGTCTCGGGTTGGTATCACATATGATGGTTAGAGAGCACGAGTTGTTGGAATAATTCACAAACCTTAGTCTGGATATGACCCTACCTGAGATTGACATATATGGGATTATTGCTAGCTTGAGATTAGAACCGGAGTTGATTGAGAAAATCCGACAAGCTCAGCAAATTGACCAATGGTGTATTGACCTGATTAGCCAAATCCGGAAAGGGAAGGGTGCCGATTTTATATTGAGTTCAGATGGAATACTAAGGTTTGGAGATAGAATATGTGTTCCTAAGGATTTAGAGTTGAGGAAGCTGATCTTATCAGAGGCTCACTCGTCAAGATATACGATACACCGGGGAGTAGTAAGATGTATCAAAATCTCTGAAAAGTATATTGGTGGTCTGGGATGAAGAGAGACATAGCTGAGTATGTCGCTAGATGTCTCATTTGTCAGCAAGTAAAAGTCGAACATCAGAAACCAGGAGGATTATTACAACCTCTACCGATACCAACATGGAAGTGAGAGCATGTCACCATGGATTTTGTGATGGGGTTACCGAGAACCCGTAAGAACCATGATGCGATATGGGTGATAGTAGATCGGTTAACGAAATCGGCCCATTTCTTAGCCATGAGATCTACAGATACATTGAGTGCACTGGCGAACCTGTATGTGCGAGAG
This sequence comes from Firmiana major, assembly GCA_033439115.1. Classification (NCBI taxonomy): domain Eukaryota; kingdom Viridiplantae; phylum Streptophyta; class Magnoliopsida; order Malvales; family Malvaceae; genus Firmiana; species Firmiana major. The sequence continues at coordinate 65,890,874 of CM065907.1, read as the reverse complement.
ATAGTGAGATTGCATGGAGTCCCAGTGAGTGTTGTTTCTGATCGGGATGCCCGCTTCACTTCCCACTTTTGGGGACATTTTCAAGAAGCGATGGGGACCCAATTAAGTTTTAGCACCGCTTTTCATCCTCAAACAGATGGTCAGTCAGAGAGGACTATACAGACCCTGGAGGATATGTTGAGAGCGTGTGTGCTGGATTTTAGAGGATCATGGGACGATCACTTACCATTGATTGAGTTCGCCTACAATAACAGTCATCACTCAAGTATTGGTATGGCCCCTTATGAGGCACTATACGGTCGTAGATGTCGATCGCCCATTGGTTGGGAAGAAGTTGGTGACAGACAGTTGCTCGCTCCCGATTTGGTTAAGCAAGCCTCCGAGGATGTTCAGATAATATGCGAGAGGCTGCGAACAACTCAAAGTTGACAAAAGAGCTACGCTGACAGAAGACGGAGACCACTTGAGTTTGATGTTGGCGAGTCTGTATTTTTGAAAGTATCTCCTTCTAAGGGGATAACGAGGTTTGGGAAGAAAGGAAAATTAAGTCCTAATTACATTGGTCCCTTCGAGATTTTGGATAGAGTGGGAGATGGAGCATATAGGCTAGCCTTGCCACCTGAGCTAGCAGAAGTCCACAATGTCTTCCACGTTTCTATGCTTCGAAAGTACTACCCGGATCTGACACATATAATTAGCTATGAGCCGTTGGAACTTAAGGAGGACATGTCGTATGTCGAGAGACCGATCAGGGTGTTGGACAGAAAAGAGAAGGTGTTGCGAAACAAGACAATTTCATTGGTTAAGGTTTTGTGGCAACATCACACAGTGGAAGAGGCCACATGGGAACTGGAAAGTTTGATGCGGGAAAAGTATCCCGAGTTATTCACAGATTAAATTGGTTCAAATTTGGAGGACCAAATTTTCAAAGTGGGGGAGAATGTGAGACCCTGTATATGTATAACTGTATATAGGAACATGGGAATGTAAATAAAGTCATAAGTATAATGATACATTTGTAATGTGAAGTATATGCAGTGTAAGTTCATAAGATTATGTAGCGCTTGTAATAAGAATCGTGATTTTACGTACAAGTTGCACTATGAATGAGTAGGAAGAAATGAACTTAAACACGAGAAGAATGTGATTGAAATGGTATATGAGTAGTGTAGTAAAATGGAAGGAAAGATTTTTATAAGTTGTATACTTCCATTCGGGAAATATCGTGAAAATTTGGTTGTACAAAGATTTCCCACAAGTTTTAATATTTACTAAGTGTGATTGGATGACATTTTTAAGTCTCAAGGAGTGATGAATGATGAAAGGACTATGGAGGTAAATTGAGGAAGTTTTGAAGGGAGTTGTTGCAAAAAACAGCAGAAAATCTGGAAATGTGAAGGCCAGATCGATCTCATAAGATGAGAGATCGATCTGGAAGAGCCAGAATGCTCTTAGGTGAGTAATGGAATGGAGCAGATCGATCTCCAAGGGAATCAGATCGATCTCCTTAGCTCTCGGGTTGGAAGCAGATCGATCTCCCCTAAGACCAGATCGATCTCCTTAAGCTTCTGTTCGACAGCAGATCGATCTCAAGCCTCGACAGATCGATCTCCTGCCTTTAAAACGTCTTAGAAAAGAGGGATTTTAGAGGACCAGATTGATCTCCACCCAAGGAAGATCGATCTCATCAAGTCAAAACTATAAATAGGAGCAGTTGGATCTGCTGATTTTCGGGATAAACCATTTCTTTCCACTTCAACTCAAGAACCTAGCTTTCTCACTCCTAAATCCAGCCATTTTCAGTAAGATTTGAGGAAAAGCTATTAGAGACAAAGTTGTTCACATCAAAGAGAAGAACAACATAGTTGGGAGGCATTTTCTCCATTTGTTGGAATTAAGCAACAAGGTGTATTTCCATTGGAGCAATGAGGAAATCAAGCTAGGTGAGTTTCTAATGCAAATACCCAAGTACATTTGTTTGGATATTGATATGGGAAATGATTAGTATGCATAGATATGATAGAAACTACCTAGAAAGTAAAGAATCCACCACAACGTAAGAATGGTCTAGTGTGAGAAAGTGGAATGTAGAAGTGTTAATGATGAATGAGATATCTTGAGAGGATGATTATGTTGTGGGCATGGTTTGGGCATGTAGATATTGGGATAAAATTGTGAGATTTACCACAAGGGGTAAAATGTATATTTAAGGCATTGGATAAATGCCTAATTGAACAAGAGTTAGAAACGTTAACTCGAGTGTTTGATGGATGAATTTCAGTTTTGGATGATACGCCGGAGTAAGTCGAGAGGAGAACGCGAGAAGAATAAAGGCGGATAGTTGCACACAAGTAAAGCGAGGTAAGGGACTGTGTGTTAGCTATAGAGATGTTCGTGCGTATTTGACAGCAATTTCATAGATATATTGCTAGAACTAGTACGATATTATAATTCTATGAAATGATATGGAAGCATGAAAAGTACTATGATGTATATATGTATTGAGAAATGGGATAGGGTAAGGAAATAGCATGATATGCATGTTTTCAATGTTTTTCTCTAATTTACATTGATATTGATGATTGAGAAATGTTGATGATAGGTTGGCTAATTTTACATGTCTTAGCATGAAGAGGCATGCTGTATGAACAAACATGTTTTGAGTTTTAAAAAGAGAAAATAGCCACCTATCAGTTTTGAGATGAGATTTGGTGTTGAAGCGCTAGCTTACACCCTTTTTAATGCCTTGATGTACCGTGCTGGAGTTTTAACTAGCGCGAGGGTTTTGAGAAAGTGCTGGAACTTTGCTCGCACCTGTTTTGTTGAGTTGAGGTAAACCTGGGGGTCTGGGACCCAAGGGGATGCCAGCCGACGGCCATTTGAACGGGCTGGGCCTTAACGATAGATCGTACCGCGCTGGAGCTTTGCGTTGACTGTGTGTCACGCTGCTTGCTCGCCTGGTATATGAGACATGGTTTAGGATGAAAAGTCCATCAGAGTTGGAGTATGGACTTGGGTCCACGGTCGTACGTAGAACAGTGTAGTTATCCGTTGGTATACTATGTACCGTGCTGGGTGCACGTGAGTACGAGTACCGCGTAGATGACGCATGATGTATCTTCACCGTGAGTATACGAGGAGATGAGGTGGATTGAGATGAGCCGGAGGGCAGGACTGACCCATTCCCCTTCAGACGAAGTGATGCCCTGTGCACACCTGATCAGTGAGGCCTGGGATCACTGACTATGGCCATATGTCGTGGATATTTGATTGCCGAAAATTCCATGCCAGTCTCAGAGATTCGAGAAACAGAGATAATCTCATAAAAGAAAGAGATTTGCAGAAAAAGTGAATTAAGAAAAGAAAGAGATTTTGTGTTTTTGATAAATCTCTAATTTCACATTTGTGCCGTGAAGGCACTATTTGTGAGCATGTTTTAAATGGAAGCTTGATATTTGATTTACACGAAAATGCTATTGAGAAATATATGTTTAAATGCATTTTTCGTATGATATTTCCATTTATAACGAAAACATGGTTTTGGTTTATGCATGCATGGGCTATGTAGGTAGTACGATATCTACCTGCTAGCAAACATTTCCTTACTGAGCTGTGGTTTGCTCATCCCACTATTTTCCCCCTCCAGGTACTAAGAAGTAGGAGAGCGGTGGTCTCTAGGTCTTTTGTGTTGAACAGCTCCCACAATTTCGTAAAGGTATAAGATTTTTATACACGAGTATTTTTTATCTAATTTATCGTATCGCACAGTTATATCTTGGAATTGTAAACAGTATTATGGGGATGATATGTAAGCAAATGGTATTTATACAATTGATTTTGTATAACTACACACACACCTGGGAGTGTGAATTACGATTTAAATCTTTCGCTGTAAATGAATGAATTTTAGTAATTGCATCTTCTCACAGCCCAACCGTAATAGAGAATGTATGGATAGAAGGGTTCCCAGAAGTTGGGTGTGACAACAGGTGCCGTTGTTAATATCCTCTTTAATTCTTGAAAATTGAGCTCACATTGATCCGTCCATATGAACGGAGTCTCTTTGCACATGAGCTTAGTCAAAGGAGCAGCGATCTTGGAAAATACCTCCACAAATCTTCTGTAATAACCTACCAAACCAAGAAAACTTCATACTTATATAACTGTCTTCGATCTTTCCCCGTTTAGCACCACCTCTACTTTAGTTGGATCAACTGATACTCCTTCCTCTAAAGCTATATGACCAAGGAAAGCTATCTGATCTAGCCAAAACCCACACTTGCCAAGCTTTCCATATAATTACTTATCTCAGCGTATCTGAAGTACTAACCACAAGTGTTGTGCATGCTCCTCATAAGATCGAGAGTACACCAGGATATCATCAATAAGGACTATCACAAACTTATCTAGATAGTCTCTGAACACTTCATTAATTAACCTCAAAAAGGCTGCAGGGGCGTTCGTTAATCCAAAGGGCATCACTAGAAATTCACAATGGCCATACCTTGTCCTAAAGGCCGTCTTCGGAATATCTTCTTCCTTAATCCTCAATTGGTGATAGCCCGATCTTAAATCAATCTTAGAGAATACTGAAGCCCCTCTCAGCTGATCAACAAATCGTCAATCCTCGGTAGTGGATATTTATTCTTCACCGTGGCTTTATTTAACAATCAGTAGTCTATGCATAATCTGAGACTGTCATCCTTCTTCCTCACGAATAACACTGGTGATCCCCACAGTGAGACACTGGGTCTAATAAATCTTTGATCCAATAACTCCTCTCGTTGCTTCTTCAATTCCTCAAGTTCCACTAATACCATCCTATACAGAGGTCTAGAGATAGACTGAGTATCTGGTACCAAATCAATGGTAAACTCCAGCTCTCTCTCTGGTGGTAAACCTAACAACTCATCTGGGAAGACATCCGAAAATTCTCACACCACAGGTATATCCTCAATCCTCGGATGTTCCTGATTGTTATTTGAGATGAGTGTTTCATAACCTTCACATGAATACTCAAATTTAGTACTCTCAAAAGCAACATCAAAATTTCAATTTGCTTACAAGAATTCCACACATTTATTTCCTCAATATTTCAAACGTACACTGTAAGGTTCAGGCAAGAAGAAAGTTACAATCTTACTGTAGCAGTCTAAACTCACTCCATTGGTTACCAGCCAATCCATTCCCAAAATTACATCAAAACCCATGTATATTTAACATCATTAGATCTGCTAACATCACTCCCACCTTTATTTCACACCCTCTACAGATTAAATCAGTTCTTTGGGACTCACGCATAGGGGTATTTACATGTAGTACATACTCTAGAGGTTCAAACTTTAAATTTAATCTACATGCAAAATGCTCAGAAATAAACGAATGCGTGGACCCTAAATCAATCAACACATGAGCCTTATGATTACAGACAGAGAGTGTACCTCCTATAGTTTCTGCTGAAGTGTCTGCTATTTTCTTGTCCAGAGCAAACACGCATCCCACTGTAACGGGCTTCTTTCCTTTCTCTGCAATAGTGGCCCGTCTCGGGCGATTCACTCTCTGAGGCTGCTATCTAGTAGGCTCCGGAGCATGTGGTCTCTGAGGTTGAAGGCAGTCTTTTACTCTATGACCCATGTATCCACATCTAAAGCATCCATGGATCAACCCAGTATAATTTTCCTGAAACAATCAGTCACAATTTCTACAAACTCTTATCTCAGGCCTAACATCTCGAGGGGTCTCCCTGATGATAGGATAAGCTCTAGATCTCTCCAATCTACCCTTCTGTACCTCAATCCTTCCTCTTCTAAAGGAACCTCTCCAAACATTTGCCTGGGAAATCACTGGCCTCTTACCCTTATCCCGAGTTACTGCACTGAACTCATTCTGGGAATGTACAATTTAGATTCCCTTCTCAATCTCTTGTGCTCGTCTTAGAGCATCTCCAAACTCAGTAATACACAGCTCTATCAATCGATCTCTGATGATGGGCTTCAATCCATACACAAATCTCTCTGTGCGAAGATCTTCATTTTTGAAGGTCTCTGGATCATACCTCAATAGAGTGATAAATCAGCTCTCATAATCGTCCACAGACGTATCACCCTGTACCAGATTCAAAAACTCTACCTGCTCCCTTCTCTGAGCAGCTCGTGGTACATATTAGGCTCTAAAGGCTATTTGAAACTCGTCCCAGCTAATCACTTCCTGACTGGACATCAAAATACCCTGGGTAGTACCCCACCAATCTGGAGCTCTCCCTTTCAACATATACATGCCAATACTGACCCTCTCGGCATCTGTGCATCCCAAATAGTCAAATATGACTCTCAACTCGGTCAGCCACTCCTCAGCCTCTATGGGATCCTTTTTCCCTTTGAATGCGAGAGGATTCATTTTTAAAAAGTCCTTCAGTCGAACCATACTTCTGTCATCAGGCTGAGTGATGGGTGGCACTAGCTCCATCTGTACTAGGGGCACGAGAGGTCCTTGTGGTGGTGTAGGAGTAGTACCCGAAGCATTAACTCTAAAATATTGCGCGAATAGCACTGCCATTTGCTCAAAACCTACCCTCACATCTTGTTCAATCCGGTTAAATCGAGAGTTAGTACTCTCTGGTTGTGGGGCAGGTGGCGGAGGTGGTTCTGCCTGCCTCCTTGAACGACCTTGTCGTCCATTCATTCTCAATCTCAATACGTTTCCTGAGCGTACACATCTAATTTGATTGAAATCTCAATCCTCAATTTCAGTTCATGACCAGACTTATACAGACACTTGGGATGTATTCTATTTCAATTGACTGACACTGACAGTACTAAACACCCTAAGCTCTGATACCAAGAAAACTCTGTGACGCCTCGAAAGAGCGAAAAATAGGGCAAATTTAAAACTTTTTCACATCCATTCACAATTAAGGGTGCATTCCAGTGTAGTGTCGTGCATCATCATACATATTTTATAACTTTCACCTCAGGATCTCATCATCTCATAATTATATATCATACCACATACATTAATCAATTCAAAGTTAATTAATCCTAATACATCTCATACATCATTGTTCATCAAGAGTCTGTAAATACAACTTAAGTCTGGGTACATGAAATATTAAAATATACCTCAAAGTACAATAGATATGGCCTGGAGCTCAACTCCTCCACTAGCCACTACTTCGTACGTCGTAGGGAAACCCTCTTCACTTGAAGAAATCTAAGGGGGTAGATAAAACAGGGTTAGCTTCTAAATCGCTCAGTAAGAGGGGAAGGGATTCATTAATAAGAAAATGACACAATCATTTTGTTTTACATGTTAAACTCAATAAACTCAGTAGAAAATGTAGCATAAATAATTAAAACATCATCTCAACTCATTTCTTAAAGCTCATGAAGAAACATGGTAATAAATGCTCAAACCATGATTACAAGCAGTTACAAGCATGTGGAAATCAGGATGCGATAATGGTTTTTCTCATAAAAACATGATAAAATCATCGCAGGTAATAATGCACGGCGCAGCCACCAGACATAATCTCATGTGTATAAAAAGAAGACTAGGCAATAAAACTCATATAAAAACTCGTCATGGCACATTAAAAACGATTGAACTCGTCCCCTAGGCAGACATCCCCAATCAAGGGATTTCATTGACAATAAAACACCCATGATCATGGTTCGCTGTAGACTTGATCAGAGTCGTACAACAGTCGATCTTACATGCTATCAAAACACGGCCCAGTCTTACATGCTATCAGAGCAATGCCACCCTTCGCTGTCGTGGAGCAGGGTCATCTCACGTTACCAGAATGGAGGAGTCGGTCTTACGTGCTACTAGAGCACTGCCCGGTTTTACATGCTACAAGAGCAGGGCCCGATGTGTATTCAACATGACACCCCTAAGTCTTAGTAATAGCTATTATCAAATAAAACCGTTTTGCCTTCACATAGCGCTCATAATGGTTTTCTCATAAAACTCATCTCAAAACTGTTTTGTACTCAACACAAAACATATCAAAATCGAGCTCAAAACAACAAAACAACGCACACATTTTCAAAAATCCCAATACGCCTTAACTTAGAGCCCAAATCACATTTTCACTTTTAAACTCAAAACGGTTGTAAAACAATTTCACATTTAGTTTACAACTCATAAAAATTGGGCCCCAACCGGCTATAAAATCGTGTGCAACAACTCATTCGCAACTCATAAAAACATGCTTATTTTCTCAAATCACTTTTCATGCTACAATATCATCACAAAACACATACACGAATGGGTTTGAGTTTTCCCTTACCTCGTTGCACCTCGTATAGTGCAATTGTTTCCCCCAAACAATGGACTAGCCTCTTATTCCTCTTTGGAACTCCCGGGCTGTCCAAACGATGTTAAAACATCAATAATTCATCTCAATTACATCACCGAGCACATAATTGCTCATATTCTCGTTAAATACTCAAACAACCCAATTCTCATAATTTTATCACAATCCACATTCTCATCTACTACATTTCAAATCCTATATTTTTCATGTACAATAACCATGCCCAATTCACCTCATTGCCTCGATCCCAACTTATAGTCATAAATCCCCAAAATTATCACAATTGCATAATATCATCTTTACTCCCACAAAATTACAATTTCATCAATCTCTAATCCTTTCCTAGCTATTTCATCACAATGCCTACAGCCATACTCACCAAAATCACTTAAAAATCTAAGATCGAAGTTTAAAAATTTACCCAAAACTTATGGAGAGCTCTATTCACACCTCAATTCGATTCGTCCTTCGATTTCCAAGTATGTTGCTCTCCTTTGGATGAGGAACAACTTTCCTTCTTTTCTCTGCCTGAGATTCGGATGGAAATGGGGGTTTTCGAAGAGAGAGAAAGCTAGGGCTTCGGTTTATAAGAGAGAGAGAAGATGAAATGCAGGAAAATGCAGGGGTCCTTTTATAGACGTAGGGTAGGAGATCGATCCGGTCCTTAATAAGATTGATCTCTCTTTGAATTTGGGTACGTTTTGGGGTAATTTTATGCCTAGGAGATCGATCTGTCGTGGGGTGAGATCAATCTCTTAATTGCTTCATGAGATTAATCTGCTCCAATTATGGGATCGATCTTCTATTTTACAGAACGCTTCATGAGATTGATCCACTCCTTGAGGAGATCGATCTGCTGTTGACAGAATACTTTATGAGGTCGATCTTCTTGCCTATGAGATCGATCTGCCTATGAGTTCTTGCACATTTTCTACATTCTGGAGTCATGAGATCGATCTCTCATCCTTGGAGATCGATCTGGCCTTCACAGATCATACTGCCACTGCATCAATTTGTAGAAAACTCAATGTAAAACTTCATCAAAATCTACCCATTAGTCCATATTTCAATCCATACACCTTCAAGACATAAAAACCTTATATTCTTATACTTCATCATGTTTAAAACTTGCGTGTACATAAACATATCATAATTACATACACAAAATTACAATTCTCATAAATGGGGTATACAAAGTCCACAGTTCTCACATCGACATACTTATTTGCTCTAGAGAACAAGTCCAAAATCATCGTTGGTTGATCCAAAGATAGTGACTCTTGTAACTTTTCAGACCTTGTCCCTTGTATAGTTATCATAACTATTCTGGCTTGTAGATTTTGCACTTCAAGAGTAGCATTACGAAATCAATCTACATAGCTTTTCAGTGATTCATTATTTCATTGTCTTAGGGTAAGCAGATAAGTGGCCTCTTTTCCTTTTTTGGCTATTTATCACGAAGGCCTTTAGAAATTCGCTCTTCAATTGATCAAAAGATGAAATGGACCCTTCTGGTAAACTGTTGAACCACTTCAGTGCGTAACAAGTCAAAGTTAGGGAGAATGCTCTACACATGATCTTGTCTTCCCATCCATGCAGTAGCATTAACGATTCATAATTCTAAATGTGGTCTTTCTAGTATATGTCGTTATCTACGGCATCTTGAATTTTGGGGGTGACGATTTTTTCATGATCGCTGTATTGAATGGGATTCTTCTCCTCTGTTTTTCTTCAGCCAAAACTAACCTTTTTTTCCTCTAAGATTTGTTCCACCAGTTTCTTCATATCTGCAATATCTTGTGCTATGGGTGTAGGCCAATTTTGCACCCTTTTGATGTTACTTGAATCAGTCTGATCACAGTCAACAACATCTTTTCTCTTACCTTGTAGTTTATGAGTTTGCTTCTGATTAGTCCGAGGTGGTATGTTTACCATTTCTGCTTCAGGGTTTCGAACCAGATCCATCACCGAGTTTCTCCTCTAAGTATGGACCCTGTCATTCCAACACCTCCTATTCCATTATTTGGCGACCATTCATGTTCAGGAGCTAAGGATCTTTCGCATCCAAATATCCAGAACCTACCATAGTCGGACTCTCAAGGTTGCCAATATTTTGGCGTTTTCGACCACCAACAATCTCCCAAGTTGAATTCCCTATACCATGACTCCACAGTTCTCGCGCTGCCATGCCGTGAAGGTATCGCACAGCCAGGCCATGAGGGTATCGTGCCGCCAGGCTAGAAAGGTCCCGCGCCAGGCCACCAAGGTCTCGCGTCATGCCGCCAGGGTCCTATATGCCGTGAGGGTCTCGCCTCATGCTGTCAGGGTCCCATATGCTAAGAGGGTCTCGTCCCATGCCGTCAGGGTCTTACATGTCGTGAGGATCTCGCGTCATGCCGCCAGGGTCTTGCATGTCGTAAGGGTTTCTCGCCATGCCGCTAGGGTCTCGTACGCTGTGAGGGTCTCACGCCATGCCGCCAAGGTCCAGCATGTCGTTAGGGTCTTGAGCCATGCTACCAGGGTCTTGCATGTCGTGAGGCTCTCGCACCATTCCGCCAGGGTCCTGCATGCCGTGAGGGTCTCACGTCATGCCGCAGGGTCCCGCATGCCGTGAGGATCTCCAGCCATGCAGCCAAGGTCTTGTATTGTATGAGGGTCTCGCTCTATGCAGTGAGGGTCTTGCATGTCGTAAGGGTCTCGCGTCATGCCGCCAGGGTCCCGCATGCCGTGAGGGTCTTGAGCCATGCCACCAGGGTCTTGTATACCGTGAGGGTCTCGTGCCATGCCACGAGGGTCTTGCATGTCGTAAAGGTCTCCCGCCATACCCGAGGGTCTTGCATGCAGTGAGGGTCTCTCTAGCCCACGCCGTGAGGGTCTTGCTGGATGCCGTGAGGGTCTCATGCGAACATGCCTTTAGACGCAGCTAGGCAATTAGGGTCTCGCACAATACAAGTTTCTCCTACCAAGTTTTGGACGGTTGGTGGCAGAATCACTCCCAAAAAGGCATCCCTGAACAGATCCACCATAGTCCGTAAGGCTTGAACAGTCTCTTCCCCCTGTTTTTTCATTACTTCAAATTCTGTCACGGGTATTGTCATCATATTTGTCTCTCACTCACCCTGGACTCCATTACCCAAGTCACCAATTGGAGAGCTCACCATATCTTCATTTTCATCGCTTCTCATCACTGTTGAACGTGTTCGTACCATTGTTGTAGAGCAAAAAGCTTTATTTCGTTTCCCACAGACGGCGCCAATTGTTGTTGCCAAACGGAATGATGATGTGTTGCTGACGTCCTCGCTTCGTTCTTCGTGACACGTGTTACCAGAGGCTCTGCAAGAAAGAGAATGATCAGAGGGACACAGGGGTTGTTCCCTGCATAAGCACTCTGATGCTTAAGTCATAAGGGAATTTGGCTGAGTTTCTGTAGAGAAAATAGACACTTAGTTTCATGAATCATACCTGGCCCCTATTTATAGGGATTAATTCCACCTTCAATTACGTAGTTATCCACTAATTGAGTATTTTTTACTATTTTTCGGGTCCTGTAGAATCAAAAATATTTAAGGATAAAATTGTCCAAACTACATAATTTATGTCTCCCGCAATACTGTCTCCCACCTGTTTTCTTCGAGCACCATGTGGCGTACTTTTGTTTTATTATTATTCTTTTTATCATACGCAACAGTACCTAAGACCTTTTAGGATTCCAACGATGAGCCAATCAGACTCGTATATGATAGGTTAACTTGGGAGTTCCCTAAAAAGTATATTTCTAAACTCTATTTTAAAGACCTACTAGAAAGAATAGGGTACTGACCTATAAAGTCTGTAAATCCTGAAAAAAGACACTTAGCAGAGGAAGTAAGGTCACGACCCTCTTTACCAGTCCGTGACCTTTACCTTACCACTTACAGTTGGGCTGTGAGTCAAAATTCGTTACTTTTCTCAGACATTTATAGTTTAATCATTTCAATTAAATGAATTAGAATAGAAACTGGACTATTATAAATAAGTATGGAAGCGTTTACATCAGTTTCCATTATATACATCCCCCAAAAAACAAAATACAAACTCTACTGTGCATTAATTTACAGGATACAAAATTTCTTTCATCACAATGTATACCTCTCTATACTGTTGGATGACTAGAGAAAACACGATAGCAGGGATGACTGCAGTGTACTCACTACTGCGTAGTATCTGTCGAGGAGGAAATAAGGGGGTGAGCATAACACGCTAAGTAAGGAAAATAAGAAAGCAGGTAGATAACTACACTATCTACATGCTAAAAATACATATATGTTCATTTTCCTTATGAAACAATATGCATGTTCTGTAAAACAACTTCCATCAATGCGAAACCATTAATTCGCTAAATGGGTATATGCATATTCACAAAGTAGCACACAGCTTCACACAGCATAATCTATTAACGCAGTTCATATATAGAAAATGTTTTACACTTTGTAAATCAATATATATTGAGACATAAATCATGGGTTATCATATCCCCAGACACACAGCAAGGGAAGACATCTGTCACCTCACACAGTAGTGACAATGTCATATCACTCAGATACATAAAGACTTGTGGCCATAATCGGATTCCAGGCTACACTAATCAGGTGTGCAGGAACCCTACGCATGGGGAGGTGGATCAACCATCCCTTCAGCTCATACTTAAATCACGGCACATCGTACCCCATGGCTAACGGTCATGGTACATCGTGCTCCCGTGGATCCTTATCGCCCATTTTCGTTGTCTCAAAATCTCGTGTGAGCAGGTCAGTATCAGACACACAGCAGTACACAACAGCTCAAGCACGGTTTGTACTCATTACATCACAATCATAAATCACGTGTGAGCAGGTCAATGTAAGACACACAACAATACATGACGGCTCTAACACAATTTTACTCAACACACAACACAATCAGGAAAACCCTTGTGCGAGCAACTCAGCATAAGACACACAGCATACCTGAGGCATCGAGCGCAGTATCACTAGGAATTTACATGCGAGCATAGGCAGAGCAAGACACATAGCAATACTCGAAGGCTCCAGCATGATTCTCGAAATCTAGTGCGAGCAGCTCAAGTGGAACACATAGCATCACCCGAGGCATCCAGCACTCTTTTGTTTTTTGAAAACCTCTTTGAAAGCAACGTGCGAGCAGGGCTGGTCAATCTACCATTGTCTCTCATGCTAGTACGATTTCACACAGAAAAGAAATAAAAGGGAGTCCATGTATAGTCATGAGTGAGAGGGCAAATCTCCCTTCAATCACTCTCTAAAAGCATTTCATGCAATTCATCAAAATCGAGAGCCCATCTATTATTATTCTTTCTCAAAACGTTTGCAAAACCTCTTTTCATAACATTCACACAAAAGTAATGCAACTCATACTATAGACTTATTCTTATACGTAGTTTTATCTAGATATACAAATATCCATATACGCATCGCATACATTCCCACACAGCAGGTGATAAAAAATATGTATAGCTATCTCTATAGCTCGCATAAGTCCCTTACCTCGAATCACGCTTGAATCACTTTCATTCGATTCCCACTTCCCGTGATTCGCTCTATCGATCCAACGATATCCTCTAGAGCTGAAATTGTGTATCATACACATCAGTATATTGTCATATACTTCATTACACTTTCATGATATTCAAATCAATGCCTTTTGGCTATTTATATCTCATTTGGCCTCTTTACATTATTATCGAACTTTATCTTTTCACAAGTCCATTTCGAGTATTTAACTCATTTTTTAGAATCTCTCAGACTCCTCTAGTCTATCGATTCGTATTTGATGTTGCCTACCTGACAGCAACAAGAAAATACCTTTCACGTAGTCTGATTGCACTAACGACAAAAGGGTGACGTCGATGCAATTTGTTCCACGTGTTCTTCGTATATCCTGCAAAAACAACAGGAATCAGAGGGGGCAGGGATTTGTCCCTGCACGCGCACTCCGATGATTAAGTAAGTAATCGGAGTTATGAATGTATGAAGAAGAGAATGTAATTCTTAAATCAGAGAGTTTAAGACTTTTCCCTTCGTTTTGGTTCTTTTTCTCTCGGATCCGGCCCCCCTCCTTTTCAGAGAGCTCACCTGGTATTTATAGGTTTCTTCAAGTTGGTTCGAGCTGAGGCCCAGGCGCGTGTCTGGGCCGCGACAGAGTCATAGAGCACTCAGTCGCGCCTCGAGTTCAAACAGCTAGCGGGAGACCTCTACCGCAGACTATGCGGGAGAACTATGCCGCAGGCTGTGCGGGATACCTCTACCGCAGACTGTGCGGGATACCTCCACCGCAGTCTGTGGGGGAGAACTATGCCGCAGGCTGTGCAGAATACCTTTGCCGCGAGGGCAATGCGGGAGACCTATGTCGCAATAGAGGCGATGGAGTCTGTCGCGGCTACTGTTCGGCACAGACCGGTGCGGTAGAGTATCTGTCGCCATATTGTGTCACCTATCACGCTACTCTGTCGCGTGAGGCTCTGGCGCGGTAGGAGCTACGTGGCTTCTCCTGTGTTTGTCACGTGGCGATCTCTGATTCGTTGATCCTGGTACACGTGGACGGTGATAGTAGGACCACCATCAGTATTAAATCGGTATTATGCTTATAATACCTCAAGTTCATCATTTTCATTTCATTGAGGTATTTCATCGAACACCTCATATACTCAATTTTTGCCATTTTCATTTGTAACACATGGACTTCACCAAAACCGTTACACCAGCATATATACATGCTCAGTAACACTTTTACATGCTCAAATCTCCATTAAACCATGCCTACTTGATTTTCTATCATTAAATCGATTCTAGGTTTTATCTTTGTTTAAGCATGTTTATCACATTTCAACCATTAATCTATATACCAATCAACTCATATAAGTATATAGATCAACATATTTGAGATTGATGCGTTGAAATCTTACAAATCTCAACTTTTCTCCTTTTGGCTGAATTTGGAGAAATCACCTTGTATCCTTCAATCAAACAGTTTCACCACTTGTTTTTAGACTAAGTTATTCTCCTTTCCACCATGAACAACTTTGCTAAACCAACTTCCCTCAATCTTATATGAAAAGTGATGGTTTCCTAAGGTGAAAAGCTATGTTTCTTTGCTTGGAAATGGAAAGTTTGAGTTTCTCCTAAAATCTGCAGTTCAGTGCCCTGTTTATATAAAAAATGCTTGATGAGATCGATCTCCCTAGGTGAAGGATCGATCTGCAGCTATTTTTATCCTTTCAAAATTCAGGTTTCAAGCTTAGGAGATCGATCTCTCCCAGGCCGAGAGTAATACGATCTAAACGTATTATTCGCAAGTGCACGGGTTGTAAGACCCGATATTTTCGAGTGCATTTAAAAATGCAAAAGGACTAAAATGGTATTCCCGAAAATTTGCAAGGGCAAAATGGTCGAAAGACCAAAATTCGGTATTAATCGGGACAAGAAAATATAATTAAAAATATGAAAATGAGAAATCTTGATCAATGATGAAGAAATAATTAAATTTCGGGTTAAATTGATCAAGATATGAATTTATTGAAATAAACCAGGATTTTCGCATCGAAAAATAATCCCGAAAATAATCGAAAAATATACCGGAAAGGTAAAATCGGACTGAGAAAATTATTTACAGATTAAATGAATTAAATATAATTTTTTTAAGGATATTTATGCATTTTAATATTATTTTATTGTATAAAATAATATTAAAAGTTAATTATAAATAAATAAATAATAATTGAAAAAAAAAACGCGAATTGGAATCGCGAGAAACAGAAACAGAGAAGAAGAAACGCGAAAGGCGAAACCGAGGAAGAGAAGCCAGACGAGCCACCACCGGCGAGGCTGAGGGGCCGGTGAGGGTCGGCGAAGGTCGACCGACCTCGGGCGAACCTCCAGCAGCCCAGACGCGCGCCGAGAACGGTGGAAATCACCGGAAACGGAGGAGGAACCCGCGGGAGAAAAGCTTCGATTCGCCGGCGATGGCGTCGATTCGAGCCACACCGAGGCCCGATCTAGGGAGCCCATACGATGGCGCGCCGAACGGCGGTGGAATCGGTCGGAGAACCTGTCGGACGGCGTCGGCACGACCAAAGGATGACTGGACCGGTCGAACAGGACTGAACCGGTCAAATCGGACCCGAGCTGAACCGGCGGTCCGAACAGGGTTTAACCGGACCGGACCGGTTCAGCCAAAAAGAGAGGGAAAAAAAAGGAAGAAAAAGGGAAAAAGAAAAAGAGAAAAAATTGGGAAAAATTCCAGTGATGCAATCGAGCTTCGGGTAAGTCGGTAAGCGGTCGAATTGACCGATTTAATTTTTGGAATATTTAATTTGATAAATAATCGACTGAAAGTTTACCCGAAAATATATTTAATTGTGTAGCTCGACGATTGGCATCAACCGAGAGCTCGAGATAGCCTCGATTTGTGTACGATCATGGAATAACGGGTAAGTGACCCTTAATTTACGACAATTTGTATCGTTATGCGTGATTGATATTTAACGCATAAATTACGGATTTAATTTCCGCATAAATGAATTAAATTCTGGAAAATTGGATAAATTGTCGTAAATATTAAATTGAGATATCCGAAAATTTAGAACGAAGCTGAATAAATTACTGATGGGCCCAATGAGCCCAATAGGCCTCGATAAAGTATGGTAAACGGGCTTAAGGCCGATTAAGGCCCATTATGGTACAATCGGGCCCAATATGGGTAAACGGGCCCAATGATTTAAATTAAGCCCAGAAAAATAAGAAATACAATTAAATTGTATTGTATTTGACCTGATGAACATTTATCCGCAGTGCCGGAGATTTGATTTGGATTCGTAGCAAATCGGACTGCGTGACGAGTCATCAGTGGAAAGGTCAGACTGTACAGAAAAATGAGGTAAGGGAATTGTGTGAGTAGCTAGAGGTAGCTACGCATATTTTAATAGTTTTTCTGTGCACTGATTATGTATGTATACACTGTTATTGTATAATGATCCTAAAAAAAATGGTTTGAATGATTTTAAGGATCGAAATAGGTGAAATGACTATTTTACCCCTATTGAGGGAAGTTCACCTAAGGATGGTGAAAGCATGACATGCATGAAATGCATGATTTAAGGATTTTTGATGATTAAGGAATTTTATTGGTTTTAATCAAAGCAAAGCGATAGATTGGCCAGAAATTGTTTAATTTCACAAAATAACACTACGTAGGTGTTATTAATAATTAAATGGAAATTTCTTTGGAAAACGGCCAACTATCAAGTTTGTATGAAAACAGATAGTGCCGACACGTAGTTCGCACTATATCTGCGTTTGTGATTGTGCATAAATGTGCTTGAGCGCTTGCTCGCACCGAATTGTGACATCATATGCATGAAATGTGCTAGAGCATGGTGCTCGCACTGATTTTTAATATTGTGAAATGAGAGCTGCTGGAGCCTAGCTCGCACTCTGTTTTGACATGTTTTGACATGTTTTGATTTATTTTAACGTGGTATGCATAAAATAGTGCTGGAGCGATTGCTCGCACTAGTTTTAATGATTTGACATGCATGAGAGATGCTGGAGTTTAGCTCGCATCCTGTTTTGATTTGATATTGCATAAAGCCGTGCTGGAGTGAATCTCGCACGAGATTTGATTTAATTATGCATAAAGCCGTGCTAGAGTATAACTCGCACGAGATTTGATTTACTTAAGCATTCATTTGTGCTGGAGCGTTGCTCGCACAAAGTGTTACATGGTTTTCATAATTCATTTGAATGCCGTACTGGAGTTTTTCTCGTACGAGGTTTTACTGAGTTTTATATACATATTCGTACTAGAGCATTGCTCGTATGTGGATTTTACTTGAATTTATAATCAGTTTAAGTCATACTGGAGCACTGCTCGTACGTAGATTTTACTGATTTTTATGAAACCGTGCTAGAGCTTCGCTCGCACGAGGTTTTCAGATATCATGAATATGCATGGAGCCGTGCTTGAGCTTCGCTCGCACAGGGGTTTATATTACATGCATATAGCCGTGTTGGAGCCTCCTGTAGACTGTGTGTCACAGTGAGATGATATGCTCACACGTGCATTCTGAGATAGAGATGATATGGGTGGCTAAGACCTATTACAGGCACCCCTGACTGAGCTTGGGTTCACGGAGTACTTTGTACCGTGTATGTCACGCGGAGTACGCTGTACCGTGGGGATTGTTGGAGTGGAGTGGCATTAGCCACGAGGCAGCAAGCCTTGCCCTCGCAATCCTGGTGTTATGCTGTTCTGGCGGGTAGGACGACCCACCTCCCGTTTCAGGTGTGATACCCCGCACACTAGGTACCGTGTTGCCAGGGATCACTAGGATATGGCCATAGTCCTCGATGTTACTGATAATTACCTTATTGTCTCACATGATATAACTTGTGGTCTGTTAGACCAGGGTAGACCCGAAGGAGGGGTCAGGCCCCCGATTTGATGATTTGATGATTTCAGATGATTTTATGATATGACCCTGAAAGAAGGGTGGTTTTATAACTCAAGTTTTATAATGAAATATAACAAATTGTTTTATGAGTTTTGAGATGATTGACCCAGAGGGGTTATTTTATACTGCGTTTTAAATGAATTGATTTAAATGCAGTGGCATGATGTGTTTTCCATGCTTTCATTTGAAAACCTTGAATTGTCTTACATGACATGAAAGACTGCATGATCTTGATTAAATTCATGCTTAATATGATTTAATGATGTCACATAAAATGCTTTGAATGCATGAGTTACATGATTTATATATGCACAAATAGTTTTGGATAAACTATGGCATTGAATATGCATGACTTTGTGCGTGTAATTTTAAATGAAAAGAAATGGGTTTAAGGGCATGGCATTATGAGCATGTAGATAGTGGAGCTATCTACTTACTTGCATAATTGCCTTACTGAGCGTGTGGTTTGCTCATCCCCCTTATTTTCCCATCTTTTCAGAGCACTTGTAATACTTATTGAGCGGCTGAGGACTTGCATGCTTAATATCCGCTGCTTGCTGCTTCCCATCGAGAGACAAGTATACACATTTGTATGGTTTTGTATCTAAATATGTAATGCACAGTACTGTAAATGGATATGATGTCGGGGATGTAGAGTCATGTAAATACCATTGGGTGTGTATTCAGTTAAAGTCACAAGATAGTAAACTCTGATATTGAATGAAATTATGGAAATGAAATGGTAATAGGTGTGAGGTGACTAACACCGAATCATAGCCCAACTATGTTGTAGGATGGTCACGACGAGAGAAAGGTAAGAATTAAATAATAAATGAAAAAGTGAAAAAAATTTACTCTGATTTTTAGGTAATTTGGGTCGTGACACGGGTCGTACAAGTAATAGTGGGATTTGAGTCCCGAGTTATCGTCCGACAGAAAAGTTGACTAGCCTAATTAACTACCGGTTAATCTTACCCTAAGTATATCCTAGCAAATTATGAATTTAGGATGGGTGGTCTACTAAGTCTGAAAATTAAAAGGATTGAAAATAATAAAAGCTATAAACTAAAGAAAATAAAACCGAGCTACAAGTACTTACAATGCTCCAAGTAATTAAAAACAACAACCTACAAAAGAAAATTAAAACAGTTAAAATTAATTAACACAATTAAAAATGCAAATATGAAAATGAAGAAAAAAAATTAATTAGACTAAAAATTAAACAAACTTAAAATAAAAAAATGCATGTAATTAAACTACTTAATAAAGATTGCAAATTAAACTAATATAAGATCTAATAAAATTTAAAACTTCTATTAACCTAATTAAGAAAACAAATTCCTATAAAATGATCCTAAACTAAATCTAATTCTAATTAAATAAAACAAAATCTATATAATGCATTAAAAAAAATTGGATTGAATTTAAAATGGAAGCAAACTTAAAATTGCATGAAATAAATTTTCCCCTAATCTAATTCTAAATGAACACTCAGTTAACTATAACCTAATTAAAACTATGTTTTATACCACTAAGCAAGAATACTAACATGCAATTTAATTAAAGACTCTAATCTAAGCTAACAAATTAAATTGAAATTAAAATATTCTAAAAATGCATGAAAATGAGTTAAATAGCTACCATGCAATAGCCAAACAAGGCCCTAGCTAATTTTGCTAACTGAGTGGTCCCTCCATGTACTGGTACTGTGCATGTTTCATCTCCAATTCCATATTTTCAGGTGCTATCCTCGATCCTGTCCAGGTCTGCTATCCTGCGTCGCTGGCCAGCACGCCCTCTACTCTTGGACCAGGCGATTGCTCCATACGTTGTCTTCAGCACCAGCTGTTTCTGCTCCTCAATTCCTGCTGTCCACTCCTTGCAACCATTTGCTGTACCGCTGCATGGTAAGTCCACATACTGCTACTCGTTCTCGTACTGCAAGCTCAGTCTCTGCACTGGGACAGGGACTAGATGCAACATCCACATCTGCTCACCTCACTTGAGTTCTAGCAGCAAGCCCGACAAGCACCAACAATTACCAGCTCTCCCGGGTCAGCATGGACAATCACTGTTCGTCGTCCTTAATCAGCCCAGCCTCCAGCAACAGGGGAGCAGCAAAGAATGAAGATAAGGTGACAAGCAGCAAGCAGCAGTAATGAAGCCTCCTCGGTCCAGCCATCACAGCTTCTTTATACCAACCCATGCCACACAATTTCAACAGCAAACAACAATATTACTAGAAAATAAAAACCAAAGCTAAAGTGAACAGTAAATGTGATCAAAAATAGGGTAGAACAGAGGATAAATATAGCCCCTGTCCATAGTAGCAGTCCCGCTATTCACGAATGTGAGCGGCAAATTTTGGCTTTGCACCTTGCTTTAGCCCGACTCCTCCCGTCGCCAAAGAAAAAATCATAACAGCTACTGTAACATCTAGTGGAAAGTTTCTCACGCCCTTCGGCTTCACCAGGAAAAAGCAAAAACGAAATGTTTATTGAAAGAAAATTAAATTTTAATAAACTTGATTATAAACTTAAAGCCAAACTGAAATTTAAGTAAAAGCCAATGAAAACACAAAAATAAAATAAAAACAAATAACACAGTTCAATAAAAAAATGTAGCTTCAGGGGAGAACTTGGTTGTTGTCACCAGCCAATTTTTCACCCATTAAAATTAATCTAAGACAATAAAAACAATTATTAACCTACTGCCTAAACTATGAAAACATTAAAGAAAACTACCGCCACAGTTTGCAGAAGAAAGAAGAAAAAAAATGATGAAGAAGAATAGCTGCTGTCACCAGCTACTCCTCACAACGTGAGACATAAAGAAGGGAAAAAAAAACTTTAAAAATTAAAGGAGCAAACCGAGAGCAACTACCATAAAAAAAAATTAAGCTTTTCAGAATAACCCGGCATGAAATTAAAGAAATGGAAGCTTAACAAATCGAAAATAAGGAAAGGAAATTGATTGCCATGAACAGTAAAAGAATTGTTTGTTGAAGAAACTATTCAAAAATTTAAAACAAGGAAAGCTTAAATTAATCTAAAAGCTACTCTACCCTAAATTAAAACTACTCCTAAATTACTCTACACTGCTCCTATTCTACCCTAGCTACACTACTCCTACTTCCTACTTCCTAATAAGTTTTTTTCAATTGCTATCATATTATATTTATACACATACTTAGGGGTACATTGGTAATTTATCCATCCTAGATGAGTTGGCATTGTTTGGCCACTTGTCTTCCTTTAATTTGCTGCAGAGTAGATATTTTCATGTCATCAGTCTTTTTCTCCAATTTGTTGTGTGATTGGCCCGGCGTGTGTCTTCCATAGGGTCAGCACAGTGTCTGTCGATCTTATCGTTTCAGAGCAAATAAAAATCCGACACCTGGCATCACGTGTGTCCAGACGACTGGTGACTCGATCTGCAAATTGGAAGTGGTCCAGTCTCCTTTAGCCCGTTTTCAGCCCAATTTTGACTGAAACGATTGAATTTCATCCGGATTTAATTTACCTTCACATTAAAGAATTTTAATTAAATAAGGGGATAATTAATAAAATAATATGGGAATTTAAATAATTAATTAAGAAATTAAGCACAAATAATTCTATTAAGAATAGAATTATCAAAGAGCTTCACAGATCGATCTGGCAGGGTAATGAGATCGATCTGCTTCAGGCTAAGGCTTAAGGGGATCGATATGCTTGGACTGAGGATCGATTTATTCCTTTAAACTGCCTCTAAGATCGATCTCCCTTGCATTGGAGATCAATCTCCCCTTGTCATGCGGCCATATTTTGCCATTTTTCACTCCAATTCTCACAGCTAACTTCATTTCCATTTACCTCACTACTCATTTTGCACTCAATATACATTTATCACTTCTAAAGGTCCATTTCTTATTATTCATACTTAATGAAACTTGCATGTACATCACGAATTCACATAAAAAGTATGTACATCGGATTTACGAACCTTACATTACTTATGGTTCATATACATTAACAAGTGTGTACATAGGGAACCATAAGGGTTACATGTAAAAATACGGGCCTTACATTCCTCCCCTCCTTTAAGAAATTTGGTCCTCCAAATTAGAACCAAGTTACTCCTCAAAAAGTCGGGGTTACTTTTCTCGTATAGAGTTCTCCAACTCCCACGTTGCTTCCTCTGAATTATGGTGTTGCTAAAGAACCTTAACAATCGGAATCGTTTTGATCCGTAGCACCTTTTTCCTTTCTAACCAATATCTGTATCGATTTTTCTACATAAGGCAAATCATTCTTGAACTCCAATGGCTCATACTGAATCACATGAGTTGGATCTGGATGGTACTTCCGAAGCATCGATACCTGGAAGATATTATGGATACCTACTAGCTCTGGTGGTAATGCTAGCCTGTAGACTTTATCTCCCATGCGCTCCAGTATCTCAAATAGTCCAATATACCAAGGACTCAACTTACCCTTCTTACCGAACCTTATAATCCCTTTCGATGGAGAGACTTTCAAAAATACCGAGTCACCCACAGTGAACTCTAGTAGCCTCCGTCGCATGTCAGCGTAACTTTTCTGCCTGGTTTGAGTTGTTCTCAATCTTTCACATATCAACTGAACAACCTCAGAGGCTTGTTGTACTAAATCAGGAGCAAAAATCTTCCTTTCACCCACTTTTTCCTAACCAATTGGAGAACGACACCTTCTACCATACAAGGCCTCATATGGTGCCATCCCGACACTCGAGTGATAACTATTGTTGTATGCAAATTCGGCTAACGGTAGGTGATCATCCCAGGAGCCCTTAAAATCCATAACACTTGTTCTCAACATGTCCTCTAACGTTTGGATACATCTTGCCACAAATTCTGCGATATGTCTTTTCATCCCTGACCACCAATACACTTTCTGGAGGTTCTGGTACATTTTATTACCTCCCGAATGCAATGTGTATCTGGATGAATGAGCTTCTGTCAAAATCAATCTCTTTAGTTCTGAGCCATTGGGTACACAAATCTTGCCCCTAAACCTCAGTAGGTCATCATCACTCACAACGAAATCGGCCACATCACCCCTCTGAATCTAACTCACACGATCCTCATGCAGTAGATCGACATGCTAAGCCTGGCGTATCCGATCAATCAAATCTGGTTCCACTTGCAGGCTAGCTATCACACAATCTCTATCAATATCAAGAGGGTCTATATCCAACCTGAGGTAAGCAAACTGCTCGAGCAGCTCATATTCCTTAACCATCATGTGCAATACCATTTCGAGGCTCTTTTTACTCAGGGCATCAGCCACAACATTAGCCTTTCTTAGATGGTACAATATCTCGCACTCATAATCTTTTAGAAGCTCTATCTATCGTCTTTGCCTCATATTTAACTCTTTCTACGAAAACAGATATTTGAGGCTCTTATGATTAGTATACACCTGAAATTTCTCACCGTATAAATAGTGGCGCCATATTTTCAATGCAAACACCACGGCTATCAACTCTAATTCATGGGTCGGGTAGTTTCTCTCATGGTAATTAAGTTGTCTGGATCTATAGGCTACTACCTTCCCGTCCTGCATCAACACACAGCCCAGTCCCTATCCTGAGCCATCTGTATACACTGTATAACCTCCTGAGCTGGTGGGTATGGTGAGAATAGGTGCGATGGTTAGTCTGTGCTTTAGCTCATAGAAACTTTTCTCACATTTATCATCCCACTCAAATGCCACATTCTTTCGGGTGAGATGTGTCAATGGAGCAGCCAGCTTAGAGAATCCCTCGATAAATCATCGATAATAACCTGTTAAACCCAAAAAACTACTGATCTCTATAACCGTCTTAGGTCTTTCCCACTGTATCGCAGCCTCTATCTTAGACGGATCCACTGATACACCGTCTCTCGAGACTACATGACCCAAAAATGATATCTCACTCAGCCAGAAATCACATTTGTTGAGTTTAGCATACAACTTCTGATCTCGGAGGGTCTGTAACACTGTTCTCAAATGCTGCTAATACTCTTCCCTAGACTTCGAGTACACCAATATGTCGTTTATGAAGACAATCACGAATATGTCCAGGTATGGCTTGAATACATCATTCATTAAGGCCATAAACGCTGTAGGAGCATTCGTCAACCCAAATGGCATAACCAAAAACTCAAATGGCCATAACGGGTCTGAAATGCTGTCTTGGATACATCTCCACTCCGAATCCTCAACTGATGAGACCCAGACCTCATATCAATCTTTGAAAAGACCTATGCTCCCTGCAATTAATCTAACAAATCATCTATCCGTGGAAGGGGATATTTATTCTTGATGGTAGCCTTATTCACCAACCGATAGTCTATACATAGTAGGAGACTCCCATCTTTCTTCTTTACAAACAGAACTGGTGCTCCCCATGGTGATACACTTGGTCTGATGAACCCCTTATCCAGTAACTCTTGCAATTGCTTCTTTAGCTCATCCAATTCCACTGGAGCCATTCTATATGGTGGTTTGGATATCGGTTCAGTTTCAGGCACCAAATCAATACAGAATTTCATTTCTCTGTCTGGTGGCAACCCTAGTAATTCTTCCAGAAAGACATCGAGAAATTCTCAAACCACTAGGATGTCAGCTATATCCGGGTGCACTTTATCCAAGTCAACCACATAGGTGATAAAACCTTCAACACATTATCATAACATTCGTTAGCAACATTATCCATCCTTAGAAATAATCTACTACTTCTTTCATTACTTTTCAAATCTTACAACATACTTTTTAGGGATGGAAAACATTACTGTCTTAGCATAATAGTCTAAAATAGTATGGTTTGCAACCAACCAATCCATTCCTAATATTACATTAAAATCCTTCATAACTAATAGAATAAGATCGGTCGACATGTTCCTTTCCCCTACTTGTAACTTACAACCTTTACATACATACTCCGTCAATACTGTCACGACCCAATTCCATTCTCTTTAACCGAAAATCACTGAAAATTTTTTGCGTTTTACTGTTACCTTACCCGGTCGTGAACTAAACTCACCACACACTGTTGGGCTGTGAGTCAATAATAAACACCACATCTCATTCATTCTCAATTAATTAAAACGATGTCATACATTTGCATTTAATCGTGTACTTATACGAATACATGTTTTACTGACATCTACATCCCCCATAATTACGACTCAAAAGAATACTGTGCTTTTACATTGTTTAGATACAAAAGGAATCACTGTGTATATACCTTTTAGCAATGGAGATGCAGCGGAGTCCAAAATACCACGCCTCAGTCCTTACTGGGCTACTATGCACGCTCTGTAGGGGGAAAAATAGAGTGGGATGAGCAACCACAAGCTCAGTAAGGCAATAATGCAAGCATGGTAGATAACTACTCTATCTACATGCTGATAGTGTTATGCATAAATCATTTATGGTAGGAGCATGAGGAATAAAACTATGCCATGTGAATATACATATATATCATGTATCAAAATCATGTGCATTGGCATATAAAACATGGTAGAAACATCATGTATAAATCATCTCATGCTCAATCTCATTTAAATTCATAAAAAGGGCAATTCATTAAGAAACCTCCTTTTTAAACCAACATCATAACCTCTTTCTCAACACATAATTACCACCAAATCAACTCACAATCACAACCACATTTTCATTTCACAATTCACGCATGTGTATAAAAACTAGGTCACTATATCAAAAGTGCCTGTGTGGACCATTACACCGTAAATCATCCCAGACCACACGCATCCAGGTGTGCGGGGTATCACACTGGTACGAAGATGGATTATCCCTGGCCAGACTTTCTCACCACATAACCATCATGCGGTACATCGTACTCCATGTGATATACACGGTACAGCGTACTCCGCAGACTCATATCGGGATTGGGGGTGCCATTCCTAGGTCTTACCTACCCCATACCAAGAGTTTTCCATATCCGTGAAGGAGAGCCTCCCTGCCGAACAGAGCCTCCCCGCCTAACAGAGCCTCCCTGCCTCCTCGGGCTTAAGGATGTTAGCTAAAGGATGTAGGGCTTAAGGATCCTTTCGTAAGAGAGCCTCCCCACCGAACAGAGCCTCCCCGCCTAACAGAGCCTCCCCGCCTCTTTGGGCTTAAGGATGTTAGCTTAAGGATGTAGGGCTTAAGGATCTTACCGTACCCATGTAGGAGAGCCTCCCTGCCTAACAGAGCCTCCCCGCCCCTCCAGGGCTTAAGGATGTTGGCTTAAGGATCCCATCGTAAGAGAGCCTCCCCACCGAACAGAGCCTCCCCACCTAACAGAGCCTCCCCGCCTCTTTGGGCTTAAGGATGTTGGCTTAAGGATGTAAGGCTTAAGGATCTTACCAACTTTCACAACCTTATACGTGTCACAATGAGCAAACTTGTGCGAACAAAGCTCTAGCACGACTCAGGCATCCTCTCATTCAGAGACGCGTACGAGCATAGCTCTAGTACGGTTATACTCATAAGACAACCACTCAAAATCCACGCACGAGCAGAAGCTCCAGTACGGTTTATAAACATCATCATAGTTTCCAAATCAAGGTGCGAGCTAAGCTCCAGCACGTTTCATACAAATGAAAACATAGAAATCCAGCGCGAGCGAGGCTCTAGCGCGATTTATGTCATACAAATACGATAGGCGGCTCATACACAATCAAACAATCCAGACAATCGGGTTTAACACTTACAAATGCTTTTCCACAACAACCATACAATACTAGCCGACCCATCTACTAGCTTGCTTAAAACCAAGCAATTTCGTTTTGAAAAGCATAAAAACATTAGATTTATGCAATTATTAGCCTTACTATCCCATTTCATAAAATCCACTTCAAATCCAAAACCACGCATATACTCCTCATCATTCACGAATACCATCAATCATTTATTTGAGCAACCATGCATTTCATAAAACACCCAATATTCACCCACAAGTTCAAAGTACGAGCAGCTACCTCTATATACTCACAAAATTCCCTTACCTGGAATCGCGATGCGTGATTCCACTTCCTTAAGCTGCTTACTCGTACGGTTTGATTCGTCTTCAACGAACTCTTCGGGACTGCACAAAATTGTATCCCGCATTATATTCGATCCATATAATATGACATCGTGCGTTCACTATAGTCAATTCGACCTATAGTTTTCTATTAATGCTTGTGAGGCCTCGTTTCATTACTTTATCCATAACTTGAGTCTATGGATCTTCTTAGGCCTATTAACTTATTCAAAATCGATATTAAATCGACATTAAGCTCATAGTGTTCATATTCCATGAATTCCCTCACTATGGCATTTATCAAGCATATACATACCCATTTTCACAATTCCTCCAAACTCACAATGTAATCTCATTTAACCATCTAAAATCATAAACATTACCTCAATAACAACTTTAGCAATGCCCATAATTCATAAACTCATTCAACCCATTTATTCTCACATCATACCCATTCTAGGTTTTCTAGGTTACACCAATTCCACCACACCCCTAGATAATTTATCCATCAATAGTCATGCCAAACAACTCCAAAATCAATTAAATAGACAATGTATTTGGATTGGAGTGTTAGAATCTTACCAAATATGATTTTTCTTCTTGCTCCAAATGGCAATGCCCTTAACTCCTTCAATACCAACAATGGGAAAATGCCTTCACACTATGTTGTTCTTCTCTTTAATAGGAACAACTTTGCCTCTAATGGTCTCTCCTTAATTCTTGCTGGAAATGGCTGATTTTAGAGAGGGAAAGTTAGGTTTTTGGGTTGAAAGTGAAAGGTTAGTGTTTTTCCCGAGATTTCCTGATTTTCAGCCCTCCTTATATAGAAATAGCTTGAGGAGATCGATCTGGTCCAAGAGGAGATCGATCTGATCCCTTAAAATCCCTCTTTTTCACGGCATTTTTAAGCCTGAGATTGATCTGTCGAAGCATGAGATCGATCTGTCTAGGCATGAGATCGATCTGTCGAAGCATGAGATCGATCTGCTCCCAAACAGAGAGCTAAGGAGATCGATCTGGGTGCTTGGGGATCGATCTTTTCACTACAAAATGCTTGGGAGATCGATCTAGCTCCATTGGAGATCGATCTGCTCTATTCTTTTGCCCAAATAAGAGCATTCTGGCTCTTCCAGATCGATCTCTCATCCTATGGGATCGATCTGGCCCTCATGTTTTCCAGATTTCCTGCAGTTTCCTTGCTACAACTCATACCAACACATCCTTAATCTATTGCCATGGCCATTTTCTCATCCATCCACCTTTATAACTTGAAAATGGCATCCATTCATACCTTATGCACATTGAAACTTGTGTGCATTCATTGTATGTCCAAAGGTATGCTACATGAACCCAAATGGAAGCATAACTCCATTCCATTTTACCACACTACTCATCTTGAGTTTCAATCACATCCATCACTTGCCAGAACTCATTTCTTCATATTTGTACTCAATGAAACTTGTATGTACGTTACAATTCATATTACACATACATACATTGAATCCATGGACTTACATCAATCATACTTTACATTACAAGTCCATTCATATTATTTGATCCAATTATACACATTACCATTACACATATACGGGGTCTTACAAATACATTATCTCTCACTGGAGTACTTATAAGTAAAATTCTACCTAAGGGTACAGGTTTCACATGTTCACACAGTTTACATGCAAATGAAGGCGATATGAATGAATGCGTGGCACCAGGATCAATCAATGCTGATACTTTAAAATCAAAGACAAGGATGGTACCTTTAATCACATCCGAGGAAGTCTCTGCAGTTGCCTGCTCCAATGCAAACACTTGCCCTCGACCAAAAGCTTGCTTTCCTTTCTCTTCAGCTGTGGCCTTCCTCTTAGGTGCAGGTGTCTCAACCGTAGCCTTCTCTAGCTCTTTGCCCTTTGGTGGGGCTGTATCAATCAACTCTGGGCATTCTCTAGCTATGTGCCCTAGTTTACCACACTTATAACAAGATCTCATCGATAATGGGCATGGTCTATGCCCATGATATCTACCACATGTCTTACACTGCTTTGTGGTAGGTCGAGGTCCACCAATAACTATACCCCTCGACGCTGGATGAACTGGAGGCTTCACAGGCCTCTCTCGTATCTCTTCAATCTTAGGCCCCTTACCAAATAATCGTCGACCTTTTCGGAACCCTCTGTCATTAATTGACCTCTTTCAGTCTCTATCTCTTCCCTTACCACTCCTGTTCAATTCTGAGGCATGCAACTCATAGTCTTGCTCACATAGCTAAGTTCTACATACTGCCTCATCATAAGTGGTAATGTCCAGTGGAGCTAGTCGAGCACTGATGGAAGGTTTCAGTCCTTCTAGAAATTTTTGAACCTTTCTGTCCTCAAGGCTCATCGTGACTGTATCATATCTGCCCAGGGACATGATCCAAACTCATACTCATCCACTGTCCGGTTCCCCTGAGTCAATGTCATAAATTCCAATTGTATCTTTCTCTAAGCAATAGCTGGAATGTATTGCCTCCTGAAGGCATCCAGGAATATATCCCATGTCACAACCGGGTGTCGTGCACTCAACATCGACTGTGTGGCCATCCACCAATGTTCGACCTCATCCTCTAATACAAAAGCTGCAAAGGTGACCTTCTCTATATCGGAGCAATGGAAAAATTGATATAGCTTCTCTATATTGTGTATCCAATGCTCAGTTGATACTGGGTTCTTCACCCCATTAAATGAAGGTGGTTCAAACTTTCAGAACTCTCTCAGTCTATCCAGATCACAATCATAAACTCCCTCACCACCAACCTGTTGTGAAGCTACAGGATCCTGAACCGATTAGGGAATGTCCTAAACTGGAGGGGGTACAGACATCTCAAGGTCTCGGTGCAAGTTGTGCTAGCTCTTGTCTCTCAAGTGCAGCAGCCTGACCAGTTGTGTTCTCCTGTCTGCCCTCAAGTCTGGCCATAGCCTGTGTAAACATCTCCATAACTGTGTCTACACTGCGCAGTAACTGCGCTATAAGCTCCTCAGCGGCCTCACTAAGACCGGGTGGATCTCTACTAGAACTAGACCCACTGCGTCTCTCAGGTTCATCTCTACGCCCTTGAGAGCACGAACTCTCTCCTCTGTGAGTACGTCATCTATCAGACATCCTGCATACTCAAAATAAGTGTATCAATCACATTTTCTAGCTTGGCATACACATTTGTATCCTAATAATGCACAATACTTTGGGGATGTATAATTTCCTAACTATGGACACTAACTCACATCAGATCAACTCAGCTTTGATACCATTATTTCCTATCATGACCCTCTTTACCAGCCCGTGACCTTTACCTTACCACTTACAGTTGGGCTATGAGTCAACATTCATTCCTTTTCTCATACATTTATAGTTTAATCATTTCAATTAAATGAATTAGAATAGAAGCTAAACTATTATAAATAAGTACGAAAATGTTTACATCAGTTTCTATTATATACATCCCCCAAAATACAAAATACAAACTCTACTGTGCATTAATTTACAGGATACAAAATTTCTTTCATCACAATGTATACCTCTCTGTACTGCTGGATGACTAGAGAAAACACGATAGCAGGGACAACTGCAGTGTACTCACTACTGCATAGTATCTATCGAGCAGGAAATAAAGGGGTGAGCATAACATACTCAGTAAGGAAAATATGAAACCAGGTAGATAACTACACTATTTACAAGCTAAAATACATATATGTTCATTTTCCTTATGAAACAATATGCATTTTCTTTAAAACAACTTCCATCAATGCGAAACCATTAATTCGCTAGATGGGTATATGCATATTCACACAGTAGCACAAAGCTTCACACAACATAATCTATTAACACAGTTCATAAATAGAAAATGCTTTACACTTTGTAAATCAATATATATTGAGACATAAATCATGGGTTATTATATCCCTAAACACACAGCAAGGGAAGACATCTGTCACCTCACACAGTAGTGACAATGTGGCCATAGTCCGATTTCAGGCTACACTAATCAGGTGTGCAGGAACCCTACACTTGGGGAGGTGGATCAACCATCCCTCCAGCTTATACTCAAATCACAACACATCGTACCCATGGTTAACACTCACGATACATCGTGCTCCCGTGGATCTTTATCGCCCATTTTTGTTGTCTCAAAATCTCGTGCGAGCAGGTCAGTGTCAGACACATCGTAGTACATGACGGCTCAAGCACGGTTTGTACTCATTACATCACATTCATAAATCATGTGTGAGCATGTCAATGCAAGACACACAGCAATACATGACGGCTCTAACACGATTTTACTTAACACACAGCACAATCATGAAAACCCTCGTGCGAGCAACTCAGCGTCAGATACACAGCATTCCTGAGGCATCGAGCACAGTATCACTAGGAATTTACATGCGAGCAGAGGCAGAGCAAGACACATAGCAATACTTGAAGGCTCTAGCTTGATTCCCAAAATCTAGTGCGAGCAGCTCGAGTGGAACACACAGCATCACCCGAGGCATCAATCACTTTTTTGTTTCTTAAAAACCTCTTTAAAAACAACGTGCGAGCAGGGCTGGTCAATCTACTGTTGCCTCTCATGCTCTAGCACGATTTCATACAGAAAAGAATGTATAGTCATGAGTGAGAGGGCAAATCTCCCTTCAATCACTCTCTAAAAGCATTTCATGCAATTCATCAAAATCGAGAGCCCGTCTATTATTATTCTTTCTCAAAACGTTTGCAAAACCTCTTTTCATAACATTCACACAAAAGTAATGCAACTCATACTATAAACTTATTCTTATACGTAGTTTCACCTAGATATACAAATATCTATATACGCATCGCATACATTTGCACACAGCAGGTGATAAAACATACGTATAGCTATCTCTATAGCTCGCATAAGTCCCTTACCTCGAATCACGCTTAAATCTCTTTCCTTTGATTCCCACTTCCCGTGATCCGCTCTATCGATTCCAACGATATCCTCTAGAGCTGAAATTGTGTATCATGCACATCAGTATATTGCCATATACATCATTTCACTTGCATAATATTCAAATCAATGCCTTTTGGCCATTTATATCTCATTTGGCCTCTTTACATCATTATCGGACTTTAGTTTTTCACAAGTCCATTTCGAGTATTTAACTCATTTTCGAGAATCTCTCAGACTACTCGAGTCTATCGATTCGTATTAAATCGGTATTATGCTTATAATACCTCAAGTTCATCATTTTCATTTCGTTGAGGCATTTCATCAAACACCTCATATGCTCAATTTTTGCCATTTTCATTTCTAACACATGGACTTCACCAAACCGTTACACCAGCATATATACATGATCAATAACACTTTTACATGCTCAAATCTCCATTAAACCATGCTACTCGATTTTCTATCATTAAATCGATTCTAGGTCTTATCTTTGTTTAAGCATGTTTATCACATTTCAACGAGTAATCTATATATCAATCAACTCATACAAGTATATAGATCAACATATTTGAGATTGATGCATTGAAATCTTACCAATCTCAGCTTTTCTCCTTTTGGCTGAATTTGGAGAAATCATCTTGTTTCCTTCAATCAAACTGTTTCACCACTTGTTTTTGGACTAAGTTATTCTCCTTTCCACCATGAACAACTTTGTTAAACCAACTTCTATCAATCTTGTATGAAAAGTGATGGTTTCCTATGGTGAAAAGGTAGGTTTCTTTGCTTGGAAATGGAAAGTTTGAGGTTCTCCCAAAATCTGCAGTTCAGCAGCCCTGTTTATATAGAAAATGCTTGATGAGATCGATCTCCCTAGGTGAAGGATCGATCTGCAGCTGTTTTTAGCCTTTTAGAATTCAGTTTTCAAGCTTAGGAGATCGATCTGTCGAAGAACATGAGATCAATCTCTCCTAGGCTGAGAGCTTCACAGATCGATCTAGCAGGGTAATGAGATCGATCTGCTTCAGGCCGAGGCTTAACGGGATCGATCTGCTTGGACTAAGGATCGATTTCTTCCTTCAAATTGCCTTTAAGATCGATCTCCCTTGCATTTGAGATCGATCTCCCCTTGTCCTGTAGCCATGCTTAGCCATTTTTCACTCCAATTCTCACCGCTAACTTCATTTCCATTTACCTCACTACTCATTTTGCAATCAATATACATTTATCACTTCTAAAGGTCCATTTCTTATTGTTCATACTTAATGAAACTTCCGTGTACATCACGAATTCACATAACAAGTATGTACATCGGATTTACAGACCTTACATTACTTATGGTTCATATACATTAACAAGTGTGTACATAGGGAACCATAAGGGTTACATGTAAAAGTACGGGTCTTACAAGTAATGGCACGACACCACTCATACAGCAAACTGGGAGAAGCCCACTAGTTAAGCCTACGGGTAAAGGTGAAAAGTCTTTTGAGATAATTCCAAAAAAGGGGTTTGCGAGAGAATTAGAATATGGACTCAAAATAATAAACAATAAATTATATACTCTTGCACAAGGTACACCCTGTGAAAGAGTAAGGAGCAATTGATGAGAGTCATATTAAAGGTCATTGGACCTTGTTATGAGTCAGACAGAAGGTCATTGAGCCTAAAGGTAGACTAAGCCCATGAGAAAAGACGACTCAGGAAGACAATGAAAGATCCACTATGAAATCATTTAAGCAGTGAGTCATAACGGTAATTACGCGCAAAATAACTCCTTTAAATTGGTTTTAGGTATCGTCTTTACACTCTGAGCTTTATGTGCTTATTAAAACTCTAGAAAGATCCTGTCTGACTTAAGCATTGGAGCGCATGCAGAGGAAAGCCCTTGCGCATCTTTGATCGTTTTCTTTTTTACAGAATTCTTGAAGCTAGGCAAACGTGAAGATCGAGATCGTTATGTCATTAAAATTTATTGTTGTGAACTGGCAACAACATGAAGTATGGTTGTACATAAAAATTCTCTTCTAAATACGAAAGAGAAGAGAATTCCTAAATTGCTTCAGCAAGTGTAAATTACCTCCTCCATTACGAGCAGATGAAACTATAAGAGTAATCTTATCAAAGTGGACAACTTTCGATTTTCTATTCTTAGACAAAAGGTCGAGGAAAAAGGGTCAAGCTTACGAAATCAAGAAACAGAAGAAGAAAATGATGAAACGAACCATAACATTTATACAATTTGTGAAATTAGAAATGGTAGGTTTTGTCCAAAGGATAAGAGGTCATCCACCTAGACTTATTGTTAATTTAATTTTACGGATTGAAAGGAAATAAATTAAAAATTGTATTCATTTATTTGTGTTTAAAAGACTCCGACAGACCATGCATAAATATAGTACTGATATCATGCAAATATTTGTTATACTTGAAGAAAAGCAATGGCGTTGCATTTATTGGTCAAATTAAGCTCTCAATCCCTTATAAAATGATCAAAAGTGTCGTCATTCTGAAGAGTAAACTAAGAACATGAATCGACTTAGTGAATTGGAAAGGATGTAACCACTAATTAATAAAGCGCGCAGTAGCACCTAAAAGTGTTTGTTCCCAAGAAGCTTATGCATGCCTTGGACTGGTCACGACTCACGGGCTCTCTAAATACTATCTATTTCAGTATATATCAGAATCAGTTGAGCAATATTAATGAATGTGGTTTAGAATATGGATGGGCTCCAAGTCCGACTGCAGTTAGCATTGGAGGAGTGTTCGTCCAGCTTCAACATGGAGAAAGCAGTTTGCAATCATGGTTTATTCATGATGTCTCCAAATGTTTGGAGCCCTTCCGCCAAATCCCTTCATCGCCCTCTTCGACTTGCTGACTCTTCTGCCTCCCTCCCCGTTACCATCTCACACCCTCCTAACTGCCCTTTCCTTGTTATACAAGTCCATGGTGTTCGTACACTCTCCTCTGCTGATCAAGCTGCTATATTGGTTGGTATACATAATAGTAATACATGCATGTCTTCTTCTGACCAATATTTATAATTATATTAATGCAGTAATAGTATTGATAGAAACAAGTTGCAAGAATGCTAAGAATATCAAATAAGGATGAGAGAGACGTGAGGGAGTTCCAAGCATTGCATTGTTCAGCAAAGGAGAAAGGTTTGGGTCGAATTTTCCGGTCCCCTTCCCTCTTCGAAGATGCCGTCAAGTCCATCCTTCTCTGCAACTGCGGGTATTTATATCATATGTTTTTCTCATTTGTTATTTTTATTTTTATTTTATTTATATTTATTATTATTAACATGCAGATTTTATTATAGTAATTAAACTTTCCTTAAGTGATAATTTTCTTATTGCATTATATTTTGATTTAACCGGATTCTAACAGTGAAACTTATACTTATAGATTGCTGCTTATATATTTCTTAGATCTGTTAGCTGTGGGATGCACAAATTTTTTATTATATTTATATATTTTAAATTTATTCATATAATAGAAAATTAATATGATTCAATTTTGTTTTTTGTCATTTTCTTTTTTATTGAAACAATATAGAAACTTGCATAATTTCATGTTAAAAAAATTCATTTAATAATAAACCAAGAAAAAATTGAAGGATATTTAGATTAAATGGTAGTATGACAACTTAATTCAAATTCCTTTTGAAATTAAATTGATAATTCTATACTGCCATAATATTTTTTTCTGATAATTATATATATATATATATATATATATATATATATATATATATATATATATATATATTGCTTTCAATAACAAATTCTGTTATTGGTCAATTCTTCCAATGCCAAAAAACTTGATCTTTTCATTATTCATAGAGTAAATTAATGAAAAATTAAATATATTGTCGAATTAAATTATGGTTTTACTGTATGTGACATTTTACTTTTACTTTAAGAAATCACCTTGATAAAGAGACTAAAATTTATTATAATTTTGATAGAAATGGAATAATCAAGGGAATATATATATATATAAACGCGTTAAATAGTTAATTAAATATTTCAATTCTTCTACATTTTATTTGTTAATGAATGATAAAAATTTTACTGAAAAGCAAACGGACATCATTCAAAAAGAATTTCTAACAAAGACTATTATCAAAATTGGCATCAAAATTAGCTATACTAGATTTTACTTTATAATAATTTTTTAAAAATGGAATAAAATTATAAAAATATTTTGAAAATACATGTTGAATAATGTAATTAAAAAAACTTGATTCATATATAGAATATAAAGATTAAAAAAATAATAATTTGAAATCAAATACTAATTAAAAAATTATAAAAAATTAAGTATAATAAATCTTAAATCTTAAATTAATTAATTAAATAGCTACAATTTTAATTAAAGCGATTCTTAATACAAGACATTATTTGTTAATAATTCATATTTGGAATCGGAGGTTTTTATCAAGCAATAATAGTTTTAAAACTTATTTCTCAATATATGATTCTTTTAAACTTATTTTTCAAATCATTATATTTTTTTGCCATATCAGATTTTCTTAATTTTGCATGCAAAACCTGTTTTCATTGTCTTTAAACCTCATCTTCCCTCATTGATTTTCTGCTAGAAAATTTCTCTGTGATTTCTACTTCTACTTTTGTCTCCTCCCTTTACAATTTTTTTAATTTTTTTTTGGTCCTAAATTAATATAACATCATCAGCTTGTTTTATGATTAAAAAAATAACTTCTCATAAGTCGTAATATATTTTTTATTAAAACATTTAAATTCAAAGTTTAAACAACAAATCAAAATGGATCTCTTTAAAAAAATAAAAAGAAAAAATTTTAAAAAAGAAAGAAAGCAATAGTAATTAAAGATAGTAAATTTTTAAGTTTTTTTTTGGAAATAATAGTAATTAATGATAATAAACTTTTAATATAATGATGACATGTAAAAAATTACAAGAGATTGAGAATTAAGTTAAATAGTACAATAGTTTAGCAAATAAGTTTTTAATATCCAGGGATATGGTTAAAAACTCTTTGGAATTGATTTAATTTTAAAATTCAAATTCAATTGACTTAATATTAAACTTATAATACTAATTATAGTTGAAAACTCTATTGTTTAGGGTTTTGAAAAAAAATTATTTATATTAGTTTTGAACACAGAGGTTAAGCAGAGTAAAAAAGTAATAAAAAAAACTATTTGAGTTTTTTAAAATTTAAATCAATTCAAAATAATTGAATATAATATTTAAGATAATATACGTTTTAAAAGAATATATAATCAATATGGATTGTTTCTTAAAAAAAAAATTGATTGAGCAAATAAATTTGAAAAAAGAATGAAATGAAAATTGAAAAAAATTACATGAAAGTTTAATTCAATACTAATATATATATATATATATATATATATATATATATATATATATATATATATAAATGTTTATCTTTTAGAAATTGAAATGAAATAATTGATTTAAAGATATAATTGATTTATTTTGTATTTTAATGAATATAGATTTTTTAACTTTTAAAAAATTAAAAAGAGATTATTGTCTTTTTATTTTAAGATATTATACGTGTCAAACATTTGGATTATCCATATAAAATATTTTACTTATTATTAAAAGCTTTTACTTTTAATCGCATGAGAATATATAAATCAAATTATAAATTGATTAATATTATATATTTTTTCAAACTTTATAATATAAATTATTATGTTTATAAGAAAGACAACATTTGTATATTTAATACTTTTTATTTGTAATTTAAATATTACAATACAATAATAAAAAAAGTTACATATAGGATATAATTATGTAAAATTTATTAAAGTTAAATCAAACCCATGCTCTAATTTATTTAATAAAAATAAAGAAAATTTAGATATC
Organism: Firmiana major; assembly: GCA_033439115.1. Lineage (NCBI taxonomy): Eukaryota > Viridiplantae > Streptophyta > Magnoliopsida > Malvales > Malvaceae > Firmiana > Firmiana major. The sequence continues at coordinate 65,852,185 of CM065907.1, read as the reverse complement.
TTTGATACGAAGAAATTGAAATTTCCCTATGTTAAAATCAATCTCATGTACAATTTTTTTTTTAATAGAGATTCTTAAACCAATTCTTGTTGAGTTGAAAAGATAACAAATGATTCTTGTATATTCCTTCCTATATTTGAATGATTGCCACTTTAATTGATGATTCAATAAATTCCACATTCTTGTTGAGTTAAAAAGATAGCAAATGATTCTTGTATATTCTTTAATATATTTGAATGATTGCCACTTTATTTGATGATCCAATAAATTCCACAAATTGAATAGAAAACATAGATAAAACACTAATTTGTAATTTGATTAAATCAAATTTCAATTATAACATATGTTATATGAAAATATAATAAATATAATCATATTATATAAACCATGCATATCTGCTCCAATAATTTTTACCATTCAAGTTTGCAATAAAAGTTATACGTCTTAGGCAGGATAAGTTTAGTACATCTTGTCTCAAGATTATAATTTTTCGCTCTTGTTTTGAACACAAAAATTTGACCTTTGAGATCTTCAAATATCTCTTGAATTTTATAATCTTCAGTTTTTAAATCATGATCATAGACATATCATTAAATTAAATTGAATATTAGACAATATTAAATTAATTGTTAATTAACCAATACTTTATATAACAAAATACTAATGAATGATTACATGAATTTTATATAACAATGGAAAACAATTAAAATTTTAATATATATATATATATAGGTAGATATAGATGTTATTATTTAGACAACTAAAAAAATTTAATTAGTAAAATTTGTAGATGTTGAAGTTATATTTTTTAATATTAATGTGAGAAAAAAGAAATAATTACATATTACATATTAATTAAAAATTTTTAAAAAATGATGTTATATTTTTGAAAATTACAAAAGTTTAGTTGGTAATCTAATAATACGTGCATGTTATATTACACTACCCATATATTTTAATATATATATATAGATATTTTCTTTTACAAAATAAAAAATTAATAAAAGTTAAAGATATAAATGTCATCGTTTTGTAATACTAACATAGGTAGAGATAAATAATATGTGTTTTTTTATTTAATTTTAATCTATACATAGATATAGATGTAAATCTTTTTTTCAAAAATTGCAATAGATAATTAATTTATTTTGTATTTTTAATATATAGAGAGATTTTTATTTTTATGAAATTTCAAAAGAATAATTAAAAATTTTAATATTTATAGATATAGATATTATCATTTAAACAATTGAAAAACTTTAATTGATAAAAATTGTAGATATAGATGTTATATTTTGTAATATTAATGTGAAAAGTAAAAATAATTACATGTTACTTATTAATTAAAAAATTAAAAAATAAAAAAAATTGATGTTATTTTTTTATGAAAAGGGAAATATTTAATAACTAAGGATGGAGGTGGGATGTCATCTTTTAGAAAATTTTTAAAAGAATCTAATAACATGTAATATGTTGTTATATTAATATTGCATGCTATATTACATCATTCATATTGATTTTAATATATATATATATATATATATATATATATATATATTCTTTTAGAAAATAAAAAAATTAATTGATAAAAGTTATAGATATAGATGTTATTACTATAGGAGATAAATGATATGTTATTTTTATTTAATTTTAATCTATATAAAGATATTGATGTATATCTTTTAGAACTTGAAATAATTAATTAATTTAGAAAGATAATTAATTTATTTTGTATTTTTAATATATATATATATATATTTATATATATTTTTCTTTTTGAAACTTGAAAAAGGATAATTATTATTTTATTTTAATATATGAGATTATATATAAGATGAGACCACTGTAATGAGAAATAATATTATCATATCCAAATTCTAGGAAAATATTTGATAAAAAGATCATTTGAAATTAAAAAAAAAAAAAGATAGGTGATTTCTGAATTTTGAATTAAGATTAACGATAGATTTGATTTTTTTATTTATATTTTTTACTATAAATTAATTTCAAATAAAAATAATTAAGTATATATGTTATTTGGTTGTTCACTTAAATTTTGCAGATTTGAATAACTAAATAATCTTTTAAGTATATTTATTGGATAAATAGCATAAAAATTAAGAATTACCCTAGTTATCATCATGAAGAAAAAATTATTTAGAAATTTTTTTAGTGTAAAAAAATATATATATTAACATAAACGTCCATATCTATGTGTCCTATTCGAAAAATTTATAATTTGTAATATAATATATATGATTAGTAATTGAAAAACTCGACACAAAACAAAATATTTTTTTAATTAACATTAAAGCCTAATTATAATAATTTATAATAAACCCGGGTTATCTCATTAAATTTTTTAATTTAAATTTATTGCCTTGGACAATTCTATGACAATCAAGCTATCACTACCATCAAGAAATTTTAACGCCACTTTAGCTTTTACTTCTGTTTTCCATTTTTTCCCTTTTAAGTTTAAATGTTTCTATTATGACAGTTCGAAAGCGCGAAAAATATGGCTAATTTAAAATTTTCTTGCAAGCATTTGCTACTCGCATTAGTATACTTTAATACACTCAACTCTCATTCGCATGAATTTCAATTCAATGCATGGGGTTATTTTATACCAAATTTGGCATTTTTACATCTTTTGGACCTTATATTCTCTTAAATCCATTTCAATTGTTCCATTCGTTTCTCAATAGTCCTTTAGACTCATCGAGTTTACCGATTCATATTGAACCGACATTAGCCTCACAATACCTCTAATTCATCATTTTCGTTCTCTATGAGATTTTATCAAACACTTTTTATACCCATTTTTAATTATCATCCATTCTAACATATGTATTTCACAAAATTATCTTAAAATCCTCTATACATGATTAATAACATCTCTACATGTTTAAATCATCATTAACTTCATGTCATTCCATCTTTCTCTCACTAAACTCATTCTAGGACATGGTTGTTTAAGCATGTACATGAACATTTAAGCCAATAATGTATACACCAAATCAACTCATCTAAATGTCTAGATTTTCATACTAGAAGTTGGTGTATTGAAGTCTTACCTAACTAGATTTTTCTCTTTTGTTGCAAATTTGGGGAAAATCATTTTTCTCTTTCAATCGATCAACTCAACTTCTAGTTTCGATTATGTTGTTCTCCTCCTTAAAATGAACAACTTTGCTCAAATGGTTTTTCTTCAAATCTTTTTGTAAATGATGATATTCTAGAGTGAGAAACTAGGTTTTTTTTTTTTTTTTACTAAAAATGGAAGAGTTGTGAATGTCTGAGGAAGAAGGTACGAATTGTCGAACTTTTTATAGATTTCACATTATGAGATCAATCTCTAAGGGGTGGAGATTGATCTCTCCTTGCTTAAACTCTTTCAGAATTTCAAAAATGCAAGCAGGAGATCGATTTGCCTATTAGCATGAGATTGATTTGCTCAAGGGGATAGGACCGATCTTGTTCATGGGGTGGAATCGATTTGGTTCAGGCATAATGCTTTAGAGATCGATAGGCCTTAAGAAGAGATCGATCTGGCCTATCCAAAGACAACTAGAGATCGATTTGCTTGAGTGAGGGATTGATCTCCCTCTTGCAGAATGTCTTCGCATGGCATTTCAAGCAGATGAAATCGATCTCCCCTTGCAATGAGATCGATTTGCCCTGCATTTTGCAGCATTCCATTTGTAGTTTTCCCAGATTTCCAAAGTTAAATTTTCATTCATTTGCTTCTATACACATTTTACATTATAATCACACTTAGAGTTTAAAAACATTCATTTCTTGTGATTCTTATCTGATGTAACTTGTCTGTATATTCTAAAATCATAAACATTAAATAGAAATTTACGAGTCTTACATCTATGGAAACACAATTTTAAAATTTATCAATTTTTAGTCCAATCAAATGAAGTTATTAAGAAAATACTAACTTTTTTATGTACTCTTTTTATTTCAAAGTGAATGACCCTTTTTCGAATTAGTCAAAATTATTTGAATATTAGTATGTTTTTTAATTCAAATGCCCTTAACCTCTTAATATTAAATTTTTTATATATTATTTACCAAATTCGTAAAAATATTTAAAATTGAACAAAAAAACATTTTATATGATTATTCTTTTTTTTTCTATTTTTACTAAATTTACATACAACGTTACAATATGGAAACAGGTTGTAAAATATTTAAATGCATCAATTGATTGAGTAAGTTAACAAGTAGTATAAAATAAAATTTCACATATTTTTCAATTATTCAAAATAAGAAAAAAAAACTATAAAATTCATTATATATAGTTGAGAATTAAAAAAAAAAAAAGATTACTGGTATTGAGTTGACTTACATATTTTGAAACTTATTAAATAAAGTTAAAACATTTATTTAATATAACAATAATTTTTAAAGATAAAAAAATAAAAACACTTATTATATAATAATTTTTTTAAAAAATAGAGATTGGAAAATATTTGTCGTTTATTTGTTCTTTCAAAAATCAAAAGTTTTTATAATTAATTTCATTATATTATTACTGATTGAATGAAAATAAGTTACTTATAATAATAACAAAACTTTAATATATATATATATATATAAAAATATATATATATATATATATATTTAAATATATATATCACTTTTCATAAATTATAAGTGGAATTTACAATTTAGTGATTTTTTAAAAGGTCAAAAATTATTTAGTATATCGCTTAAAGATAAGATATACTGGTATCTATTATTTTTGATTAATTCATGACATGTATAGAAAAATTAAATAGAATAACTTAATTTATGAAATTAAACATGTGCAGCAAAGCAAAGGAGGGTGACGTGAAAAATAATAACAATTAATTTGTTTGAAATGAGTGAAGGTGGAAGAGGACATTGACCATGGCTCGCTCTCTCTGCGATCTTCAGCCAGAACTGAGTAGAGCTCATTTGAAACGCAAAAGATCAAATCATGATGAGAAATACTCCGAACATTGTAGCTCAAACTCCACGGGAAATTTTCCATCCTCGAAAGAGCTAGCTTGCCTTGATGACAAGTTTCTAAATCAACGCTGCAATCTTGGATACAGAGCTGAGAGCATTGTTCAACTTGCTAGGAAGATTGAGAATGGGGAACTTGAGTTGAACAAACTTGAAGAATCATCATCTGACACAAAAGCTTATGAAATGTTTTATCACAAGTTGATGAAAATCAAAGGCTTTGGTCCCTTTGTCTGTTCCAATATAATGATGTGTGTTGGATCTTATAAGAGGATTCCATCAGATAGTGAGACTATCAGACACTTGAAAGAGGTCCATGGCAAGGCAAAATGCTGCTTGAAAAATGTTGAGAAAGATGTGGAAGAAATTTACGGCAAGTATGATCCGTTTCAATGTATGGCGTACTGGTGAGGAAATTACAAAGTATAAGTTAATTAATTAATCAATTTCCTTTTTAGATTTGAAAGATGATTGAATCAATCAATTCTTTTACTTATTGTACGTGATTGTAGGGTGGAAGTGGTGGAGGAATATGAACAGAGATTTGGGAAACTGAGTGAGTTGGATGGTGCCAGCTATCATCGTGTTACTGCCCGCAGGCTGCCTGTAGGTGGACTAGGCTTTGAAAACAAGTAGGGTGTAAACGAACAAAACGTTCGGTGAATCGTTCGTGAATTGTTTGGTTATTGTTCGTTTATGTTCGTTTATTAAACTTAACAAACGAACACGAACAACATTTTTTGTGTTCGTTCGTTTAAAGTGTCATTTGTTGTTCGTTCGGTTATATTCGTTTATTGTTCGTTTAGTATTCGTTTGTTATTCGTTTGTAATTTATTAAAATATTAAAATTGCTTATATTATATAATTATATAAGTTATATGTTATATATAATTATAATATATACTAAAATACTAAAGTCGTGTTTAGTACATATTTTATTTATTTTATACTTAAAATTTTTATATTTAAAAAATAACTTAATCGTTTAATAACTTAATAAGGATCATTGTTCAATTAATTTATCCAAAATATTTTTTTATTTTTTTCCTTCTTTTTTATTTCTTTATTTTCCTTTTTTTTTGAATAGAGAAAAACTATAATTTTGATAAAATAATATTTTTTTTGAACAATTCAATTTTTTTAAAAATTATTTTTTGGAAATAATCAAAAAATTTTAAATAATTTGTACAAAACCCTAAACATGACCATTGAAATTAAATTAATAAAAGTTCATAATAAATTAACATACAATTTTTACACTCATAATAATAAATTAACTAAATTCTAATTAAAAAAGTATGAAAATAACTTATTAAAAAATAAACTCATAATATAAAATGATATTTATATAATTAATGTGTATGATTTAAACTTTATTTTTTACATAAAATAATTAATTAGCAAAACTTGTCTCAAAAAATTAAAACTCATCGTTTTACACTTTTCTCATGTTACTTTTTCTTCTTCTTGCACAGTTGCACTTTTTTTTTTCTCCCTACTAGCCTAAACCAGACACAGTCCCTTCCCTTCCTTTCTTCCTCTCTCACGCCACTCACCTCCCAAAACCAAAAAATTTCTCTTCCCCTCACTTATACCACTAATTCACATCACTTTCTTCCAAGTAAGTCATAGTTATGGAGAAAGTTTTGAAGAAATTTCTAGAGGTATTTTTCTGTTTGGACAAGTTTGGATTCGACTACTCAAGATTAAGGTAAAACTGATTCTCCCTTAGTTAAATTTCTGTCCAATTTGTGTTCTAGAACCATGCTTAGTGATGAAATTTAAGTTAATTTCAGTTTTGAAGAAATTGTATAAAATTAGGGTTTGTAAAATTGGGGATTTCGAAATTGGGGATTAGGATTTGATAATTCTAACTAAATTTATAATGCTTAAGTGATGAATTAACTGTTTCATAAAGTATTTCATCCCATTTCTGAAGAGTTTGCATAATTTATTTACTTAAAAAATATTTGAAAGAGAAGTGACTCTGTTGGAAAATAAACTGCCTTCCATTCTTATACTTCCAGAAGTAGGTATATGTATTTTTTTTAGTTGGATGTAATGCATTAGCATTGACCTTTGCTCGGAGAGAATTTATTTGTTTATATTTTAGGGTGCCAATACCATGAAGTGAGCTTAGTTTTAGCTTTTCAGTTTGGTTTATTTAGTTCTGGAATGGTATCGTTAGGAGCTCGATTGAGTGATATTGTCAGACTCAAATTACCTAAAAATCAGAGTAAATTTTTCGCTTTTCATTTATTATTTAATTCTTACCTTTCTCTCATCGTGACCATATTACCAAACAGTTGGGCTATGATTCGGTGTTAGTCACCTCTCACCTATTTACCATTCTATTTCCATAATCACATATCAGAGTTTACTATCTTTTGATTTTAAATAAATACATACCTAATGGTATTTGCATAACCTTACATCCCCGACATCAAATCTGTTTACAGTACTGTGCATTACATATTTAGATACAAAACTGTACAAATGTGTATACTTGTCTCTCGATGGGAAGCAGCAGATACCAAGAATGCAAGTCCTCAGCCACTTACTAATTACTGTGAGTGCTCTGAAAAGATAGGAAAATAAGGGGGGTGAGCAAACCACACGCTCAGTAAGGCAATTATGCAAGTAAGTAGATAGCTCCACTATCTACATGCCCTTAAATCCATTTCTTTTCATTTAAAATTTCACGCACAAAATCATGTATATTTCAATGCCATAGTTTATCAAAACTATTTGTGCATATAGAAATCATATAATTCATGCATCAAAGGCATTTTATGTGACATCATTAAATCATACTTAGCATGAATTAAATCAAGATCATGCATTCTTTCATGTCATGTAAGACAATTCATGAATTTGAAATTAAAGCATGGAAAACTCCACATGCTACTGCATTTAAATCATTTCATTAAAACTACAGTAAAAACTAACCCTTACGGGTCAATCATCTCATAAAACAATTCATTAAAATTCATAAAATCATAAAATCATAAAATCATAAAAGCTCCTTTTATTTTATTTTATTTTCTCTCAATCTCTTCCATACCCCATAAACTATAAAATGATCAAAGACATTGCTTGAACCTGGTCCCCTGTTCAATCATTCATCAGACAAGAATCTTATAATCATGTGGTTAGTAACTAATGTAATTCCAGTAAGCATTTCTATTACCAACCTTGTCATCACTATAATCTTAACAACTTCAGGTCTTTTAGACACAACAAACCTCAAACATCATAAAACTCACACAATATAAAATAATAATAAAAGTACAAATTCCACATGTAAAAAATACACATGAGTTACCTGTCACCTGATAGCTTTCTTCGCTAGCAACAAACACTCCTTTCTCAAACATTTTTTTCTCTGTTTCATTTTTTTATTGCTTTTCTTTTAAATTCTTTTATATCATATCGTATTTTTTTTTCATTATGAAATTGAACTATTAAATTAATTGATTTTCCAATCAGTCTTTGACAAATATATTAGACTATTGTATCATCTTGTATTAATATGCAGATGGTCCATATATACTTAAAAATGAGATGTAGTAATAAAGGATGAAGATTTTCCACCATATTTAGAGTTTTTATTTTAATATTAAAATAAATTACATGAATCAATATATAATTTCACATTAAATTGTAAATATAAATTTTTTTTTCTTCCACACATGCCGATAGAAATTGTAAATATGAATTTTCTTCGTAGAAATTGTTTCACTTAACATATAAAATTATAGTTACATGAAGAAATTATGGAAACTGTATGATAATTGAAGTAAAACAATTCAGATTCAGTCTAAGGTTGTTATTTTTTTAAGGGAATTTAGTTCAAGTTTCAATTTTTTTTTGTATTTTTTTATGAAATAAAAAATAGTAATTGAGGTGAAAAACTATAACTACTCAGGCTGAATAATTACAGTTTAATTTCTATCAAGGAATTAGTATAACTTGAATTGGATAACATACCTTACTAACTTTGAAATTTCGAGACACATTGAAGAATGGTTCGAAAACTGAGTTAATTTTATACTTTTCCTCTTGAGATTAGTATAATCTTATGTTTATTTGAGCATTGATAGGTTATATTAACCTTCAATCTGCTGTAAACAAAATAACCAAAAAAGCTTAGCACTTATCTTAGGATTGATAACCTGAGGCAAAAATTTGGTTAAGTATGATATTTAATTGCAAGTCTAAACTGCTGCTGTTTAACACGGTTCTAATTTTATCTTATACATTGTGTGAAATCTTTTGTTTAAGCCAATCCAATTAAGCCAGCTAGAAATGTCAATTTCTTTTCTTACCATCTTCCCTCATTTTCTTGTCTCTAAAGTTTACTCTGTTAAGCTTTCAATTTCACTAGCTGACCTGTTTGATGTTTCAACTGATTAGAGAAAGAGATAAAAATGACTGATAATTGAGCAAACCGAACATCTTCAGCTGAGGTAGTAGCACTTAACCAGGATCTTTTATAGGAGATTATGTTGCCTTTCTCTCATTTCAGATCTACAATTTGCCTTGGATAGCCCTTTTGGTTTCCTTAACTTCGACACATACCATCTCTCTCATTTCTCAATATTACAGTGTCATGACCCATTCTCAATCCATGACTTAACCAAAATCACTACAAATTTTTCGCACTTTTAACTTACCTTTCCTCTCTTCAATGGTTAGGCTGTGATTCGATGTCAGAATTCTCTCTTACCACATCATCCATTTTCATACATACATGTCAATATACTCTGACTTTAACTTCTTTTATAATACATGTAAGATTATACAAAATCTAATACAAATGCTTTCCCCATAATATATATCGTATACATCACTGTGCTGTTTCTATGTTTAGATACATAACCGTACAAAATATGTATACCTGTCGATCGATAGGAAATAGCAGTGGACTCAGGAATACTATCCCTCAATAGCTCTCACTCTACTGCTGATGCTCTGTAGAGAGATGTAAAGAAAGGGGGGTGAGCATACAACGCGCTCAGAAAGGAAATCAGGCAAGCCAATAGATATCTACATTATCTACTCAAAATAATTTTATGCCTTGAAAACATCATTTCCTTTACTCACTTTAAAAGCATGTCTTTAAATATATATATGTCATGCCCTGCTTTCGGGAACCCTTCTATCCATACATTCTCTACTACGGTTGGGCTGTGAGAAGATGCAATTACTAAAAATTTATTTATTTACAGCGGAATATTTAAAATTTTAATTCACACTCCCAGGTGTGTGTGTAAATACACAAAATTAATTGTATAAATACCATGTGCTTACATATCATCCCCATATTACTGATTACAATTCCAAGATATAACTGTGCGATACGATAAATTAGATACAAAATACTCGTGTATACAAATCTTATACCTTTTACCGAATCGTGGGAGCTGATCAACACAAAAGGCTTAGAGACCACCGCTCTCTTACTTCTCAGTACCTGGAGGGGGAAAATAGTGGGATGAGCAAACCACGGCTCAGTAAGGAAATGTATGCTAGCAGGTAGATATCGTACTACCTACATAGCCCATGCATGCATAAACCAAAACCATGTTTTCGTTATAAATGGAAATATCATACGAACAATGCATTTAAACACATATTTCTCAATAGCATTTTCGTGTAAATCAAATGTCAAACTTCCATTTAAAACATGCTCATAAATAGTGCCCTCATGGCACGAATGTGAAATCAGAGATTTATTAAAACACGAAATCTCTTTCACTTCTCAAATCATTCTTTCTTGCAAATCTCTTTCTTTTCTGAGATTGTCTCTGTTTCTCGATTCTCTGAGACAGGCATGGAATTTTCGGCAATCAAATATCCACGACTTATGGCCACAGTCAGTGATCCCAGGCCTCACTGATCGGGTGTGCACAGGGTATCACTTCGCCTGAAGGGGGATGGGTCAGTCCTACCCTCCGGCTCATTTCAATCCACCTCATCTCCTCGTATACTCACGGTGAAGATACGTCGTGTGTCATCTACGCGATACTCGTACTCACGTGCACCCAGCACGGTACATAGTATACCAACGGGTGACTACACTGTTCTACGTACAACCGTGGACCCAAGTCCATACTCCAACTCCGATGGACTTTTTATCCTTAAACCATGTCTCATATACCAGGCGAGCAAGCAGCGTGACACACAGTCAACGCAAAGCTCCAGCGCGGTACGATCTATCGTTAAGGCCCAGCCCGTTCAATTGGCCGTCGGCTGGTATCCCCTTGGGTCCCAGACCCCCAGGTTTACCTTAACTCAACAAAACAGGTGCGAGCGAAGTTCCCGCACTTTCTCAAAACCCTCGTGCGAGTTAAAACTCCAACACGGTACATCAAGGCATTAAAACGGGTGTAAGCTAGCGCTTCAACACCAAATCACATCTCAAAACTGATAGATGGCTATTTTCTCTTTTTAAAACTCAAAACACGTTTATTCATACAGCATGCCTCTTCATGCTAAAACATGTAAAATTAGCCAACCTATCATCAACATTTCTCAATCAATAATAACAATATAAAATTGAGAAAATCATTGAAAACATGCATATCATGCTATTTCCTTACCCTATCCCATTTCTCAATACATATATACATCATAGTGCTTTTCATACTTCTACATCATTTCATAGGATTATAATATCGTACTAGTCCTAGCAATATATCTACGAAATTGCTGTAATTACGTACGAACATCTCTATAGCTAACACACAGTCCCTTACCTCGTTTTACTTGTGTGCAACTATCTGCCTTATGCTTCTCGCGTTCTCATCTCGACTTGCTCCGGCGTATCATCCGAAACTGAAATTCATCCATCAACATTTGAGTTAATGTTTCTAACTCTTATTCAACTAAGCATTTATCCAATGCCTTATTACACATTTTTACCCTTTGTGGTAAATCTCCCAATTTGTCCTAATATCAACATTTCCAAACCATTTCCACAACATACTCATCCACTCAAGATATCTCATTCATCAAAAACACTCCCACACTCCACTTTCTTACACTTGACCATTTCTAAGTTATATTCATTTCATACCATTTTAGGTAGTTCTATTCACAATATGCAGACCCAAATATCTTTATAAGCATTAACTAAAGCAATGTACTTGGATTTGTGCATTAGAACTTACCTCATTGGATTTCCTCTTGCTCCAATTAGGATTGCCCTCTATTTCTTCAATCCTTCAAATGGGAAAATGCCTCTAGACTATGTTGTTCTTCTCTTTGATGTGAACAACTTTGTCTCTAATAGCCTCTCCTTAAATCTCACTGAAAATGGCTGGATTTAGGAGTGAGAAACTAGATTTCTTTGAGTTGAAGTGAAATGGAAATGTTTTCCCCAAAATTCTGATGATCCAACTGCTCCCATTTATAGTTTTGACTTGATGAGATCGATCTTCCTTGGGTGGAGATCGATCTGTTCCTCAAAAATCCCTCTTTTCTAAGACGTTTTAAAGGTAGGAGATCGATCTGTCGAGACTGAAGATCGATCTGCTGTCAAACAGAAGCTTAAGGAGATCGATCTGGTCTTATGGGAGATCGATCTGCTTCCAACCCGAGAGCTAAGGAGATCGATCTGGTCTTAGGGGAGATCGATCTGCTCCCAACCCGAGAGCTAAAGAGATCGATCTGCTTCCTTTGGAGATCGATCTGTTCCCTTCCATTTCTCACATAAGAGCATTCTGGCTCTCCCAGATCGATCTCTCATCCTATGAGATCGATCTGGCCTTCACAAATTCCAGATTTCCTGCAGTTTTTCTGCAACAACTCTTACCAAACACCCTTAATTTACTACCATGATCATTTCCTCATTCATTCATCTTTGAGACTTGAAAATGGGATCCATCCTCACTACATACACATTAAAACTTGTGTAGAATCTTTGTATGACCAAATATATACGATATTACTCGAATGGAAATATACACTTATGTAAATCTTTCCTTCCATTTTACTATACTTCTCATATTCCATTTCGATCACATTCTTCCCGTTTTAAGTTCATTTCCTCCTACTCACTCATAATGCAACTTGTACGTATAATCACAATTCTTACTACAAGTGCGTACATAATCTTATGAACTTACATTGCATACATTTCACATTACAATACATCATCTTACTTATGATTTTATTTACATTCCCATGTTCCTATATACATAGCTATACATGTACGGGGTCTCACATTCTCCCCCACTTAAAGAATTTGGTCCTCCAAATTAGAACCAATTCAATTTGTGAATAACTCGGGATACTTTTCCCGCATCAAACTTTCCAGTTCCCATGTGGCCTCTTCCACAGTGTGATGTTGCCACAAAACCTTAACCAATGAAATCGTCTTGTTCCGTAACACCTTCTCTTTCCTGTCCAACACCCTGATCGGTCTCTCGACATACGACATATCTTTCTTGAGCTCCAACTGCTCATAACTAATTACATGTGTCGGATCCGGGTAGTACTTCCGAAGCATAGAAACGTGGAAGACATTGTGGACTTCTGCTAGCTCAGGTGGTAAGGCTAGCCTATATGCTCCTTCTCCCACTCTATCCAAAATCTCAAAGGGACCAATGTAACGAGGACTTAATTTTCCTTTCTTCCCAAACCTCATTATTCCCTTAGAAGGAGATACTTTCAAAAATACAGACTTGCCAACATCAAACTCAAGTGGTCTCCGTCTCTTGTCAGCGTAGCTCTTTTGTCGACTTTGAGCTGTTCGCAGTCTCTCGCATATTATCTGAACATCCTCGGAGGCTTGCTTAACCAAATCGGAAGCGAGCAATTGTCTGTCACCAACTTCTTCCCAACCAATGGGCGATCGGCATCTACGACCGTATAGTGCCTCATAAGGGGCCATACCAATACTTGAGTGATGACTGTTATTGTAGGCGAACTCAATCAATGGTAAGTGATCGTCCCATGAGCCTCTAAAATCCAGCACACACGCTCTCAACATATCCTCCAGGGTCTGTATAGTCCTCTCTGACTGACCATCTGTCTGAGGATGAAAAGCGGTGCTAAAACTCAACTGGGTCCCCATCGCTTCCTGGAAATGTCCCCAAAAGTGGGAAGTGAAGCGGGCATCCCTATCCGAAACAACACTCACTGGGACTCCATGCAATCTCACTATTTCTCGCACATACAGATTCGCCAGTGCACTCAATGTATCTGTAGATCTCATGGCTAAGAAATGTGCCGATTTCGTTAACCGATCTACTATCACCCATATCGCATCATGGTTCTTACGGGTTCTCGGTAACCCCATCACAAAATCCATGGTGACATGCTCCCACTTCCATGTTGGTATCGATAGAGGTTGTAATAATCCTCCTGGTTTCTGATGTTCGACTTTTACTTGCTGACAAATGAGACATCTAGCGACATACTCAGCTATGTCTCTCTTCATTCCAGACCACCAATATGCTTTTCGAAGATTTTGATACATCTTACTACTCCCCGGGTGTATCGTGTATCTCGACGAGTGTGCCTCTGATAAGATCAGCTTTCTCAGCTCTAAATCCTTAGGAACACATATTCTATCTCCAAACCTTAGTATTCCATCTGGACTCAATATAAAATCAGCACCCTTCCCTTTCCGGATTTGGCTAATCATGGCAATACACCATTGATCGATTTGCTGAGCTTGTCGGATTCTCTCAATCAACTCCGGTTCTAATCTCAAGCTAGCAATAATCCCATAGCTGCCAATCTCAGGTAGGGTCATATCCAGACTAAGGTTCGTGAATTGTTCCAACAACTCGTGCTCTCTAACCATCATGTGAGACACCAACCCGAGACTCTTCCGACTTAGTGCATCGGCAACCACATTTGCCTTCCCCGGGTGGTACAAGATCTCACAATCGTAGTCCTTGAGGAGTTCCAACCACCTCCTCTGTCTCATGTTTAACTCCTTTTGTGAGAATAGATATTTCAGACTCTTATGATCCGTAAAGATCTGAAATCTCTTACCATATAAGTAGTGGCGCCATATCTTCAACGCAAACACTACGGCCGCTAACTACAAATCGTGAGTGGGGTAGTTCTTCTCATGATCCTTCAGCTGTCTAGATCCATAAGCTACTACCCTTCCATCTTGCATCAGAACACAGCCTAGTCCTTGATGCGAAGCATCTGTATACACCGAGTAATTCCCTGAACTGTTAGGGATGACAAGAAATGGCGCGGTAGTTAATCTGCGCTTAAGCTCCTGAAAACTTCTCTCACAAGCTTCATCCCATGAAAACTCCACACTCTTCCTCGTAAGACGTGTCAATGGAGCAGCTAATCTAGAGAATCCTTCTACAAATCTCCTGTAGTAACTAGCCAAACCCAAAAAACTTCTGATCTCTGTGACTGTCCTAGGTTGTTCCCACTGAACAACTGTCTCAATCTTGGATGGATCTACTGACACCCCATCCTTCGATATAACATGGCCTAGAAAAGAAATCTGTTCTAGCCAAAAGTCACATTTGTTAAGCTTGGCATATAACCTTTTCTCTCGAAGGGTCTGCAAAATAATCCTTAAGTGCTGCTCATGCTCTTCTCTGGACCTTGAATACACCAATATGTCATCAATGAAAATAATTACGAATTGGTCCAGGTATGGCTTGAATACTTCATTCATTAGAGCCATAAAAGCTGCCGGCGCATTGGTTAACCCAAAAGGCATCACTAAGAATTCGTAATGGCCATAACGGGTACGAAATGCTGTCTTGGGCACATCCTCCTTCCGAATCTTCAATTGATGATACCCAGACCTCATATCTATCTTGGAGAAGATCTGTGCTCCCCGAAGCTGATCCAATAAATCGTCAATGCGTGGCAAGGGGTACTTATTCTTGATGGTAGCCTTGTTTAACATCCGATAGTCAATACACAATCTGAGGCTCCCATCTCTCTTCTTCACAAACAATACCGGGGCTCCCCATGGTGAGACGCTCGGTCTTATGAACCCCTTCTCTAACAACTCTTGCAGCTGTTTCCTTAATTCCTCTAACTCAACTGGGGCCATCCTATATGGTGACTTAGATATTGGTTCGGTTCCAGGCGTCAAGTCTATACCGAATTTCGTTTCTCTATCAGGTGGCAATCCTGGTAGATCGTCTGGAAAGACATCAGGGAATTCTCTGACCACTGAGATGTCTTCCATATCCGGATGTACTTTGTTCAAATCCACCACATAAGCAACAAAACCTTCAAAACAACACTCAAGCCATTTATACCAAAGTACTTTACTTAATACAAAATTTAAGATTTCATTTCTTCTCTTAAAATCTTACAACACATTCTTCAGGTAGAGAAAACTTAATGGACTTAGAATGACAGTCTATGACAGCATGATTGGCGGCTAACCAATCCATTCCCAAAATTACATCAATGTCATACATATTCAACAAAATCAAGTTGGCTGTCATGCACTTATCTCCTACCCTCACTTTACAATCTTTATACACTTGTTCAACTAATTGGCTAACTCTCATTGGAGTACTTATCAGTAAGGTCCTACTCAAGTATGTGGGTTCTACAAAACCTTTTAACTTAGATACACATGCAGGTGATATGAAGGAATGCGTAGCTCCAGAATCAAACAAAGCTATAACCTCTAGATTAAAAATCAAGATTGTACCTTTTATCACTTCAGAAGAGGTATCAGCCGATGCCTGGTCTATCGCATACACCCTGCCTTGACCCACAACTTGTTTTCCTTTCTCTTCAGTCGAGGCTTTCTTTCTTGCAGGAGGTGCAACTGTAGGAACCCTCTCTGGCTCTTTACCCCTCTGTGGAACTGCCTCAACTATCTCCGGGCACTCTCTGGCATAATGTCCAAATTTACCACATCTGAAACATCGGGTACCCTGAAGATGACATGGCCTACCACTATGGTATCGACCGCATAGCCTACACTGATCTGTAGTCGGTCGGGGTCCACCAATCACTATACCCCTGGCTGGTGTCTGAGTCGGAGGCATAAAAGGTCTAGCAACCTTTTTCTGGAAATCATCTACCTCTCTCCGACGTTTACTCATGAATTTTCGACCAAATTTGGCACTCTTGCCATCTCCCATCTTTCTCGGACCCTTGTCCTTACCCCAACTAAACTCAAAAATCTGCAAGTCATGATCTTGCTCACATAACTGGGCCCGTCGCACGGCCTCTCTATATGTAGCGACATCAAATGGGGCCAACTTCGCTCGGATCGAAGGCCTCAGTCCATCCACAAATCTACGGACTCTGATAGCCTCACTCCTGATCGAGTCCGGATCATATCGACCCAGTGAAGTGAATCGTGACTCGTACTCATCAACTGTTCGATTCCCTTGAGTCAGATTCAGAAATTCCATCTGTAGTCTCCGTCGAGCAGTATCTGGGATGTATTGCTCTCTGAAAACGTCCAAGAACATATCCCAAGTGATAACCATTCCTTGAGCTCTTAACATCGGCCTGACGGACTTCCACCAGTGCTCTGCTTCGCCTCTCAATACAAAGGCCGCAAGTGCTACTCTCTCCGTAGCTGAACATCTACAGAAGTCGAATAACTTCTCCATTTGACTGATCCAGTCCTCAGCCACCGTCGGATCCTTTACCCCGCTAAACGAAGGAGGCTTAAAGTCCATAAAGTGCCTCAATCTCTCCATATCACAGTCATATCCATACCCCAATTCATCATCATGCTGATGTGGGGCTACCGGAGGAGGTACCGGTCGAATATGAGGTTCCCGTGGCCTAGCCGGTTCAGCTCGCGCAGGTGCAACATTCTCAGGCTCAGGTGCAGCTGCTGGGGGATTCGGTGCAGCCTGTCCCGCTGTACCAGGTGTACCCTCAAACCTAGCCATGATCTGACCCATCATGGTCATCATCGTGCGCATGTCTTCCTCCAATCGAGTTATCCGAGGATCAGAAGCCTCTATTTGTTCCTGGGGCTCATGACTAGAGGATGATCTACTGTGCCTCTCAGTCCTGTCATTTTGCTCTCGAGCTCTCTCCCCTCTTGCGGTGTCTCTCAGGCATAACTCACTAGCCTGATAACTTTCCTGCGTTATAACAAACATTTAATTTACTACCAGCTCCGTACACACCTTTGTATCTAAATATCACACAGTAACTTGGGGATGTATGTTTTCTTAGTCCTAAGCATCAACTCACATCAGACCAACCAAGCTCTGATACTAAGCCTGTCATGCCCCGCTTTCGGGAACCCTTCTATCCATACATTCTCTACTACGGTTGGGCTGTGAGAAGATGCAATTACTAAAAATTTATTTATTTACAGCGGAATATTTAAAATTTTAATTCACACTCCCAGGTGTGTGTGTAAATACAGAAAATTAATTTAATAAATACCATGTGCTTACATATCATCCCCATATTACTGATTACAATTCCAAGATATAACTGTGCGATATGATAAATTAGATACAAAATACTCGTGTATACAAATCTTATACCTTTTACCGAATCGTGGGAGCTGATCAACACAAAAGGCTTAGAGACCACCGCTCTCTTACTTCTCAGTACCTGGAGGGGGAAAATAGTGGGATGAGCAAACCACGGCTCAGTAAGGAAATGTATGCTAGCAGGTAGATATCGTACTACCTACATAGCCCATGCATGCATAAACCAAAACCATGTTTTCGTTATAAATGGAAATATCATACGAACAATGCATTTAAACACATATTTCTCAATAGCATTTTCGTGTAAATCAAATGTCAAACTTCCATTTAAAACATGCTCATAAATAGTGCCCTTATGGCACGAATGTGAAATCAGAGATTTATTAAAACACAAAATCTCTTTCACTTCTCAAATCATTCTTTCTCGCAAATCTCTTTCTTTTCTGAGATTGTCTCTGTTTCTCGATTCTCTGAGACAGGCATGGAATTTTCGGCAATCAAATATCCACGACTTATGGCCACAGTCAGTGATCCCAGGCCTCACTGATCGGGTGTGCACAGGGTATCACTTCGCCTGAAGGGGGATGGGTCAGTCCTACCCTCCGGCTCATTTCAATCCACCTCATCTCCTCGTATACTCACGGTGAAGATACGTCGTGTGTCATCTACGCGATACTCGTACTCACGTGCACCCAACACGGTACATAGTATACCAACGGGTGACTACACTGTTCTACGTACAACCGTGGACCCAAGTCCATACTCCAACTCCGATGGACTTTTTATCCTTAAACCATGTCTCATATACCAGGCGAGCAAGCAGCGTGACACACAGTCAACGCAAAGCTCAAGCGCGGTACGATCTATCGTTAAGGCCCAGCCCGTTCAATTGGCCGTCGGCTGGTATCCCCTTGGGTCCCAGACCCCCAAGTTTACCTAAACTCAACAAAACAGGTGCGAGCGAAGTTCCCGCACTTTCTCAAAACCCTCGTGCGAGTTAAAACTCCAACACAGTACATCAAGGCATTAAAACGGGTGTAAGCTAGCGCTTCAACACCAAATCACATCTCAAAACTGATAGATGGCTATTTTCTCTTTTTAAAACTCAAAACACGTTTATTCATACAGCATGCCTCTTCATGCTAAAACATGTAAAATTAGCCAACCTATCATCAACATTTCTCAATCAATAATAACAATATAAAATTGAGAAAATCATTGAAAACATGCATATCATGCTATTTCCTTACCCTATCCCATTTCTCAATACATATATACATCATAGTGCTTTTCATACTTCTACATCATTTCATAGGATTATAATATCGTACTAGTCCTAGCAATATATCTACGAAATTGCTGTAATTACGTACGAACATCTCTATAGCTAACAAACAGTCCCTTACCTCGTTTTACTTGTGTGCAACTATCCGCCTTATGCTTCTCGCGTTCTCATCTCGACTTGCTCCGGCGTATCATCCGAAACTGAAATTCATCCATCAACATTTGAGTTAATGTTTCTAACTCTTATTCAACTAAGCATTTATCCAATGCCTTATTACACATTTTTACCCTTTGTGGTAAATCTCCCAATTTGTCCTAATATCAACATTTCCAAACCATTTCCACAACATACTCATCCACTCAAGATATCTCATTCATCAAAAACACTCCCACACTCCACTTTCTTACACTTGACCATTTCTAAGTTATATTCATTTCATACCATTTTAGGTAGTTCTATTCACAATATGCACACCCAAATATCTTTATAAGCATTAACTAAACCAATGTACTTGGATTTGTGCATTAGAACTTACCTCATTGGATTTCCTCTTGCTCCAATTAGGATTGCCCTCTATTTCTTCAATCCTTCAAATGGGAAAATGCCTCTAGACTATGTTGTTCTTCTCTTTGATGTGAACAACTTTGTCTCTAATAGCCTCTCCTTAAATCTCACTGAAAATGGCTGGATTTAGGAGTGAGAAACTAGATTTCTTTGAGTTGAAGTGAAATGAAAATGTTTTCCCTGAAATTCTGATGATCCAATTGCTCCCATTTATAGTTTTGACTTGATGAGATCGATCTTCCTTGGGTGGAGATCGATCTGTTCCTCAAAAATCCCTCTTTTCTGAGACGTTTTAAAGGTAGGAGATCGATCTGTCGAGACTGGAGATCGATCTGCTGTCAAACAGAAGCTTAAGGAGATCGATCTGGTCTTATGGGAGATCGATCTGCTTCCAACCCGAGAGCTAAGGAGATCGATCTGGTCTTAGGGGAGATCGATCTGCTCCCAACCCGAGAGCTAAAGAGATCGATCTGCTTCCTTTGGAGATCGATCTGTTCCCTTCCATTTCTCACATAAGAGCATTCTGGCTCTCCCAGATCGATCTCTCATCCTATGAGATCGATCTGGCCTTCACAAATTCCAGATTTTCTGCAGTTTTTCTGCAACAACTCTTACCAAACACCCTTAATTTACTACCATGATCATTTTCTCATTCATTCATCTTTGAGACTTGAAAATGGGATCCATCCTCACTACATACACATTAAAACTTGTGTAGAATCTTTGTATGACCAAATATATACGATATTACTCGAATGGAAATATACACTTATGTAAATCTTTCCTTCCATTTTACTATACTTCTCATATTCCATTTCGATCACATTCTTCCCGTTTTAAGTTCATTTCCTCCTACTCACTCATAATGCAACTTGTACGTATAATCACAATTCTTACTACAAGTGCGTACATAATCTTATGAACTTACATTGCATACATTTCACATTACAATACATCATCTTACTTATGATTTTATTTACATTCCCATGTTCCTATATACATAGCTATACATGTACGGGGTCTCACAATATATATATATACTTGTACAAATTAAATCCCATGTACAGAAATCATGCTTTCTTTCTCAAATGTAGGCATGTAGTGCAAAACAATGCATCTTTATATAAATCATGCCTTTAGATAAATCATGCCATGTATATTTAAATCACAATAAATATGGCATTTAAATCAATCACAACACAAAATCGGAGTCCGACCCATCTCTCAGGTCTGTCCGCAATTAAATCAATCAATCAGGTGATATATCATGTGAGACTCTGTGGTGAAAATGTAAATAGTATCCTGGACTATGATCATATCCGACATGTGATCCCAAGCAACACAGATCTCGGTGTGCGGGGCATCACTGCTGCAACGGGAGGGGGGTCAGTCCATCATAACAGCCAGTTATATCCTCCTCAACTCTACAACACCACACGGTACAGTGTACTCCCATGCCACATGCACGGTACAACGTACTCCGTGGACCCTACATCACAGTCGGGGTGCCTGCCATAGGTCTTAGCCCTCAAAACCATGGAATATCATACCACGTCTCTAAATCCTCATGCAGATCCTCTCACAGTGTGACACTCAATCTACACAAGGAAATCAAGCTTGGTTTTCAACATGTATTATATATCACATACAGTGCGCGCCTTTGAGCGCGACTCACAGTCGACACTCAGCTCAAACACTGTTTCACATCACAAACTCAACTCTAGTGCGAGTAAAGTTCTAGCAACTAGGTCAATGCATAGTTCATGTTTCAAATCAAGTACGAGCAATAGCTCCAGTACCATGCTATGCACAATATCAGCAAATCAAGTACGAGCAATAGCTCCAGTACTATGTCATGTATAAATCATGAAGAATCGAGTACGAGTAATGCTCCAGCACTCTGTCATGCATCTCATGTAAAACTCAAGTACGAGCTAATCGCTCCAGCACTCTCTCATGCATAAATCACATAAAACTGAGTACGAGTAATAACTCCAGCACTCTATCATGCATGTCATGGAAATCTAGTGCAAATCAAAATCCAGCACTAATATATGTGAAAATTATATGAAATCCAGTGCGAGCTGTGCTCCAGCATGATTTATTCTCACATAATATGATAGATGGCTCTTTAAAAAGGGATGATTTACAAAACATCAAAATCAGCATTATAAAGCGTGCTTATTTCACATCAACCTTAAAATCATTAGCCCATCTATTTATTCTCCTGCTAAACATTAGTAAAACACTCAAAATGGTGGTTTCCATGCTTTTTACAACTTTTCACAAAAGTTGACTTTTTGACTAACTAGGGGCAAAATCGTAATTTGCCACTATCGGGTCACAATAATTATTATTCACTTTCTCTGACCCTCAGAGTTTTTAAGTGAATGTAAAAGCAGACGAAAATACGTGCAGGTATCTCTAACTACTCACAAAAGTCCCTTACCTGCAATCACTCGAGAAATTTCACTTTCTCTGCGCTGCTCGTTTCAGCAGTCCGATTTGCTTCTCCAATACTCTCTGGAGCTGCATATAACCATTTATCAGGTTAATTACACTTTTCCTACTGTATTTCACATTAAATACAATCTATTTCCCTTAATGGGCTTTAATAATCCTTAATGGGCCTAACTATGCCTTAAGCCCATTTTTATTTTACTATTCATTTTTGTTGGGCCTATTGGGCTTGTGGGGCCTACCAACTCTTATTGGGCTTGTCCTAGACCCATTACATCACATTGGCCCTAAAATATTTGGGCTTGGCCCATTGGACCTCTCAGGCAGATGCCATGGCCGAGAGCTATCCATGCCGTCGGTCATGCCATGGCATGCCGGCCATGTCCCTTTCCTTAGCCAATTCACTTAGGCATTTTCACAAACACTTGATTGGCAACATTCTTAAACATCATATAGTTCATTTAGGCATTTTATCAAACACCTTGATTGCCAACTAATTACATGTATTAATTAATCAAATTGATTAATTCTAATTACACCATAATCATTAACACATGTACATTAATCCATTTATGCCTTAAAATCATATAGACATAAATCAATATTTCACTACTCACTCTCGGCCTAACCAATATCATAGTAATTTCATATGTTTCAATGCTTAAAACATATACCAATATACTTAAAATCATTCATACATTAACATATATGAAATTGAAAACTTGAAAATATACCAATTGTTGTGTTCACACTTGGCCGAATACTTTGAAGGCTTACGGTTTGCACTCTATAGCTCCTTGATAGCCAATTCCAACATATGTCACTCTCCTTTCAATTTGGAACAACTTTCATGAAGAATGCAAGTTCCAAATATGCCTAATTCCTAGTGATTTCTAGTGAGAGAAAGCTTGGATAAATGTATTTAAATGGTTTTCTTGTGTAGCCGAGAATGGTGTGATGAAGATGACAATGGTGTGGCTGATTTTATGAGCCACTTACTTAGCCATTAAGCCTTACTTTTCAGCCATTATACTTGACTTCCTAAGCCTTAGTCATGAGTCACCTTATGAGTCACCTTATGAGTCATGGTTAGCTTTAACTATGGTTAGATATTTATCTCATGGGCTTTCCATTTGGGCTGCTCAGTTTGGGCTTTCATAATGGGGTTTCGGGCTGAAATTTTTACTATACCTCGGGCCTTTAATTGTCTAAATATTTTGCCGATCAATTGGTTCAACAATTCGGTCTAAGGGACTTAAGAATTTCGATATACGTTTAGTATACCTTAATGGGCTTTAAAATTTTCACCTTAGGCCCATTACGTTTTTAACCATTAAATTTAATCTGGAATCCTTCCGAATAAATTTTATTTACTTCTGGGGATGATTATCTTGTATTCTGATCAAGAATATTTTTTCCCAATTTTTTCTCCATACTTAGGTTAATTTTTAACCATGATTAGTCAACTATGGTAAAAGTCCACTTTTCTTAACTATAGTTGATTTTTTCCTTAACCATTGACCAAGTTGACTTTTTCTCAAAATTCTGAAAGTGTCATATCTTATGTATTACACTCTCGTCTTTATGTTTCAACCCTTCCTGGTGGATAATTTCACTCGAAACACCTTAAATACCTTAACTCGCCAAAAAGGTCCATTTTACCATTTTTAGCTTTTTCTCTCGTTTTCTGTGTTCGAGACTAAATCGACCTGACTTTTCTTCATGAGCTCTCTATACTTTCTATTTTAAGTTCTTATTTTCAGTCAGAATGATTTATATCCACTCTGTTTAGGCTGTGACTCTTATAGCTCACATTTAGGCTTTTTATGTAGCTTTTGCATGTTAAATCATTTTACTAACACTTTAAATCTAGTAAATACTCTTCTTATGATTCAACTATAATAATAGAGTGTTCATACACATAGGAATCATAAGGAACAAGCTACATAAAATTCGGGTTTGACATACAGGCATTGCATTCTCTGCCGTTTTAGTTCTGAAGGAGAATAACTCTGGTTTTACCACCAAGTTCTCTACCTAGTCCTAATGCAAAATCTGGTTTTTGATCCTTCAAAATCGACTGCTTGTATAGTAATTCGTGGTTTCATGAAGATGAACAACATGCAACTCTTGAAAATTCAAGTTACTTTATTTTTATCTATAATATTAAAAGACCTCTTCGCACAAATTTTTTTCCCTTTCTCAATCCTTCCCAACTCATGTTGTTCAATGTTCATCCTCACTTTTAATTGTATTTAGTTTTCTCCTTCAAGTCTTGATCTCTTAAACTCTTCCTTTTTTTTATTTTATATAATAAATTTTACTTTTTATATTTAATTGTGTTTATATAATCTTACAAATATCATATTAAAACTGAGTTGTATTAAATTTAAACATTAATTATGTATAGATACATAGAGTATGAAATAAATCTCATCAAGTCAATTACTATATATGCATAAAGTTCATGATGAAATTGCTATTAAATTATAGAATGCATATCAAAGTAATTGATTGTTGAATTTATATTAAGACTTAAACTCTTCTTTTTTATATTTTGTATAATTTCTATCAAGGAATTAGCAAATCTCCAACGGCTGGCAGTAGTTAGCTCCCCTTTCTGTCTCCAGCAGTAAATCTCCAGCAACAAATCTCCAGTTAGTTCCCTTCTCTGTCTCTAGCAGGCGGTGCTTAGCTCCCTGCGTGTGGCTCCCTTCTCTGGCTGAGTTGAGCAAATCTCCAGTGTGATATCTGAGAATTTTAGACATATTTTAATTATGTGATATGAACTTGAAGTGTAATTTATTGAGCTAAGTGAAATGTATATGTGATGAATGAGAAATAATCCAAGTAGTGAATTTTGAAAATTATATTTGGAGATTTAAATGTTAAGTGTTTAACCAAAGTGTGAAACTATAGGACCAGATCGATCTTGAAGAAGAGAGGATCGATCTGGTAAGTTAAAAATGATAAGGAATGAGGAATTTAAGCGAGCAGATCGATCTCCAATGGTAGAGGATCGATCTCTTTATGATTCTGTAATGAAGGGATCGATCTCATGAGAAAGGGATCGATCTCAAAATGTTTCTATTTGGGAGAAGATCGATCTCCTCAAGGAGCAGATCGATCTCATGAAGCATTCTGTAAACTAGAGATCGATCTCATAAATGGAGCAGATCGATCTCATGTAGCCATTAAGAGATCGATCTCACCCCTCGACAGATCGATCTCCTAGGCATAAAACTGCCCCAAATCGTCCCCAAATTCAAATGCAGATCGATCTCATCAAGGGCCAGATCGATCTCCTACCCTCCGTCTATAAAAGGACCCCAGTGTTTTCCTGCAATTTCATCTTCTCTCTCTTCCAAACCCCATTTTCACCCAAGCCCTAGCTTTCTCACTCATCCAAAGCACCCATTTTCGTCCAAATCAGAGGTTGTGGCAAGAAGGAAAGTTGTTCCTCATCAAAGAGAGAACAACATACTTAGAAATCGAAGGACGAATCGAATCGAGGCGTGGGTTGTGCACCTCACAAGCTTTGGGTAATTTCTAAACCTTGATCTTGATATTTGAGATGATTTTGGTGATAATGGTTGTTGGCATTGTGTTGAAATAGCTTGAAAATGATTAGGGATTGATGAAATTACAATGTAGTTGGAGTGATGATGATATTTAGCAATTTTGGTAATTTTGAGAATTTTGAGCTATAAATGAAAATTTAGACAATGTGGTGAATTAGCATAGATATTATGGCATGGGAAATGTAAAATGTTGAGATGTTGTGAACGAGATTGTGGTTTGTGATAGAGTTATTAGAAATTTGAGGTGTTATGAGCAATTATGCTCGATTTTGAGAATTGAGGTTACTGTGATGATGAGTATTGATGTTTTAACATCGTTTGGACAGCTCAGGAGTTTCAGAGTGGAATGTGGGGCTAGTCCGTGATACGGGGGAAACAATTGCACTATATGAGGTGCAAAGAGGTAAGGGAAAACTAAACCATTTGTGTATGTGTTTTGATGAATTGTTTGTAGCATGAACCATGATTTGAGAATACAAGCATGCTTAGTATTGTGTTGTGATATAATTGCACACGATTTTTATAGCCGGTTGGAGCCCATTATTTTATAAGTTTATAAGCTGAGTGTGAAATTGCTTTATAAACCGTTGAGTTTGCGTGAAAGTAAATTGGGCTCTACGTTAAGGTAATATTGAGATTTGAGAAAATGTATGCATGTTTTGCCGGTTGGAACTCAGTTTTAATATGTTTTGTGTTGAGCACACGAATGTTTTAAATGAGTTTTATGAGATAAAACCATTATGAGTTCTACGTGAAGGTAAAACGTTTTATAAGATAATGGCTAATGATGGAGACTTAGGCATGTCATGTTGAATACACATCGGGCCTTGCTCTGGTAGCATGTAAGTCCAATATTCTTCCGTTTTGGTAACGAGAGATGCCTTCGTTCTGGTAACGTGAGATGACCCCGTTTTGGTAACGCTGGGTGGCTTTGCTTTGGTAGCATGTAAGTCCGGGCCTTATTTTGGTAACATGTAAGTCTGATTATTCCTCTGCTTTGGTAGCATTGGGAGGCTTTGCTTTGGTAGCATGTAAGACCGAGAGAGTGGGCCGCCTGGGAACCGACCCAGGGACCACGTGATAGTGTACATGAGGCGAGGCATTGCTCTGGTAGCATGTAAGGTCGGGCCTTGTTCTGGTAACATATAAGTCCAATATACCATGCATACGACCATATTGTCGACGTTCCCTCTATACGAGGATGCCTGGGATGCGCACCCAGAGGAGATTATATATTTGATGTTCCATGACGAGTTTTATATGAGTTTTATTGCCTAGTCTCATTTTACACGTGAGTTGTGTTTTGTGACTTTGTCACGTGCTATTTACTGAGGTGATTTTTATCACATATTTTGAGAAAAGCCATTATCGCATATATATTTACACATGCTTGTGAATGCTCGATATTGAGCCTTTTTAACTTCATGTTTTCACATGATTTATGAGCTATGAGATGATGATGTTTTGAGAACTTTCATGCTACTATTTCAAATGAGTATACTGAGTTTCATATACAAATACATACTTGTGATGTGTGATATGGTTTATATAACTGAGTTCCCTTACTCCCCTTACTGAGCGATTTAGAAGCTCACCCTGCTTTCTCTTCCCCCAGATTTCTTCAAGTGAAGTGAATTCCCTGCGACGTACGGATTAAAGGCTAGTAGAGGACTTGAGCTCCAGGTCGTATTTTGTGCATTGAGGTATATATTTAATATTCATGTATCCAGACTAGAGTTATATTTACAGACACTTATTATATAATGATGTACGAGATGTATTAGGATTAATTAACTTGGAATTGAGTAATGTATATGACACGATATATACTATCTTATGATGAGATCCTGAGGCATGATAAGTATGATGATGTATGACACTGCACAGGAATGCACCCTTAATTGTGATTTGATGAGTAAAAAGTTTTAAATTTGCCCTATTTTTTGCGTTTTCGGGGCGTCACATCCAGTAGCAGGCAGCAGTGTCTATTAACCAACTAAACTTCACAATCAACGGTATGTTTAGACTTCTTGTATTTTTCATTTTTTTCTTTGATAGTTAACTTTAATAATATCCACATATCATTTTATTTGTGACTTGTCATACCTATTATCTTCCGACTATTTTTAACAGTCTCTCTAAAAAAAAAGATCTCCGGGGAGGCCAGAAAGAGTTCAGGGCAGATACCGTCATATTTAGCAACCCTTATTTTGTGGTATATTTGTTAATTATTAATTATTAATGGATTCTTTTGAAATTTTTTTCATTTTGTATTTTTTTTGTTGCTCATTGATAATTATTTAACTTTTAATTGTTAGGTATGTCTTTCTACTCGGAACAAAATCATACTATTTCATCTCCAATTTCTCAAGTACCAGGTTGGAGTTATAATTATTCTTGTTCTAGTGCTAGTTCATCGTCCATTCCTATGGCTGCTAGTAAGGGAAATGAAGTTGTCAATGTTGAAGAAGATACTCCTAATGAAGAGGAGGAAATTAAAGCTAGTAATTATGCGAAGAAAGCAAGGAAGAAGACATCATCTATTTGGCAAGAATTTACATTAGTTAAACTTGCTGATGGGACTGAAAAGTGCAGTGTAATCATTGCAAGATCAAACTTGCCAAGCACAAAGATGGTACGACTACGCAATATAAGAGGCATTTAAATAGTTGCGTGACACGTCAACTCATTGAACATGGGCAAACTAATATTTTTCTGCAGCCACAAACACCTAGATCAGATAGTGTCAGTTATGTTCAAACCTGGAAGTATGATCAAGCAAAGATAAGAGAAATTGTTTCTCATATGATTATGGTTCATGAGTTACCATTTGCATTTACTGAGTATGAGCTCTTCACTTTGTTGATGAAGACTGCAAGTCCTCATTATCAAAGGATCTCTCATGCAACTGCGAAGGCTGATTGTTGGACAAGTTTTGAGGTAGAGAAAAAAAGATTGATGGCATTGTTGAAAACAGTTGATAGAATTAGCATCACAACTGATATGTGGAAGTCTAGTCAAAAGATTCAATACATGGTGTTGATCGCTCATTTTGTGGACTCAAATTAAAAGTTGCAGAAAAGGGTGTTGAATTTTGTTGATGTGCCTCCTCCTCATAGTGACTTGTCATTTATGACGCACTATTCAAATGCTTGGAATAGTGGGGTATTCAAGGAAAAGTGTGCACAATTAGTGTTGATAATGCTTCTTATAATGATTTAGCAGTGAGGACATTGAAAGATAGCCTTTCTTTTCATAGAAGGCTTCCATTGGATGGAAAACTCTTTCATGTTCGATGTTGTGCGCACATTTTAAATATTCTGGTGCATGATGGTCTTTCCGAGATTGAAGACATAGTTGAAAATGTTAGGGAGAGTGTGAAACACATCACAACATCAACTCAACGTTTGAGTATGTTCTCTGATATTGTCAAATAACTTCAGTTGCCTAATAAGAGGTTGATTCTAGATTGTTGCACATGGTGGAATGCAACATATGCTATGTTGTCTTGTGCATTGGAGTTTAAGTAAGTTTTTCCACGGTATCAAGAAAGAGATCCAAGTTACAGACACTTGCTAAGTGATGAAGATTGGGTGAGAGTTGAAGAAGTTTGTTCATTCTTGGCAATTTTTAATGAAGTTACCAATATCATCTCAGGTAATAAACATTTAACATTGAAAGTTTTGTAGTTAATTTTATCATTTATATTATACATTTATGACATTGAGTTTAAATGTTTATTTCTTTTATAATTATTAGGTTCTGAATATCCAACATCAAATTTATTTCTTCCTGAGCTTTGGAGCATAAAAGAATTGTTGGATGAAAAATCTTTGAGTGAAGAACCTTGGATGAGACTAATGGCTTTCAAAATGCAAAAGAAATTTGATATATTGGAGAGAATGCAATCTGTTGATCTCTATTGCTGCTGTGCTTGATCCTAGGAATAAAATGACATTGATTGACTTTGCTTTTCGTGTCATTTAGTCTACAGAGGAAGCTCCTAAGCAGATTAGTATTGTGCGTGACAGCTTATATGAGCTTTATAAGGAATATGTAGATGCTTATAAAGCAACTAATGTTAGTAAATCTGTGGAAAATGATATGCAACGAAGTGATAAGACCCCTAATGTTTCTGTTGCTAGTGGAGTTAGAAAAGGAAAAGCTGTTATGACAGGGAGATCAAAGTATGAGAATTATGTTCCAAGTGTGGATACAGTTCACAGTGTTAAGTTTGAACTAGATACGTATTTGGAAGAAGGGGTGTTTATTTGCAATGAAAATTCTGGAGAATTTGATGCCTTAGATTGGTGGAAGACAAATGACCTTAAGTTTCAAATTTTGTCAAAAATGGCTTGTGAGATCTTGTCAATTCCGATTACTATAGTGGCTTTAAAATCAACTTTCAGTGCTGGTGGTAGAGTTATTGATGCATATCGTTCATCTTTGGGAACTGAGACAGTACAAATGCTTCTTTGTGGAAGTGACTGGTATTGAAACTTCTATGGTATCAAAAGAAAAACAAAAGTAAGTAACTTTAATATTTTATTTCATTTGTTCTATATTTCAAACATTGTAATATTTTAATATTAATTTTTTATATAGGCTAAAGCAGAAGTTAAAGAGATTCATATACTTTGAACTTTGAAGAGTTTTTGTTTTGGAATTTGATTACTTGGAAGCATTTGGTAAGTTGTGCTCTGTTTGAAATGTTGTGTAGTTAGCTATTTTAATTTCTAAGCTTTTTTTTTTCCAATTTCTTGGGTTGTATTGTTGAATTTGATTTTTAAATTTGATTTTTTTTTAGTTCAACTACTTCGGTAAGATCAAATTACTCTTTTTTGTTGCATCGGAGGTTTCGTGCAAGTATTATGGATCGGAACAGATTCCCTCAACAAGAACGGGTACGTGTTTCACTTTATCTCATTGTTTAGATCTGTTCCTTAAACTTTATTTATCTCAATATTTATACTTATTTAATTTATTTACTTATTTTGTCAGATGATTTGGAGGATTGCCGGTAGCACCAATTTTTAATATTAATTTTTGAACTTTTAATGTATTAATTCTTAAATTTCGTTGTGTTATATTTAAGAATTTTAATTGGATAATTTCAAATTGTATTATTGTTTATTTAGGATTTAGTATTTATGTAGGATTTTTAATATTTAATTTTCAATTTGTATTAATATTTAACGTGTTCGTGAACGGTTTTTGAACACTTGTTCGCGAACACGTGTTCCCGAATACGTAAACGAACAAGTTCGTGAACACTTGTTTGCGAACACGTAAACGAACATGTTCACGAACGAAAGCGAACAGTATTAAAAAATAAACAAACGAACAGTTTAACGAATACGAACGAACACGAACAACAATAAAAAATAAACGAACGAACATGAACATCAATCGTTCGTTCGTATTCGGTTTGTTTACTGCCCTAGAAACAAGCCAAATATATAATTACCATGGCATGTCATCGGGGAATTAAAAAGAAAACCTACCTACTGCCAGTATTTATCAATAATATAATAATTCAAAACCAGCGTACAACGTACTAGATATTCAAGAATAAATGACAGCCAATGGGAAAAGAGTACGTTATGCATGCATGCATGCTTTTGCAATCATATTCATTCCTTCATTTTTTTTTATGACTCTTCTTCTTCTCCATCTATCTACCTATATATATTCCATCGCCTCTGCTTTTACGTTTTCGGGACTGAATATTTTACGGTGTAATTTTTATTTTTATTTTCATGTATCTATAATATTAATTAACATTCACTACAAATTAATGAAATTATAATATTTTAACACTAATATATTTTTAAGCTATACTTAAAAAATATTATCTTTATATCATTACTGATGTAGCACTAGACGACAACGAGGTGACGTTGATGCGATCTCTTCCACGTGTGTCTAATCTTCTGCAAAAACAACGAAGGTCAGAGAGGTGCAGGGATCTGTCCCTGCACGCGCACTCCGATGATTAAGTTAGAAAGTTATTTTGGTAGAGATTCTGTATTCAAGAAAAGAGATTCAGTTTTTAAGAGAGAGATTCTCCTCCCCCACCTTTTTCCATACCTCGTCTATTTATAGATTTTCTTTTTTAGAGTCAAGTCGGGCTTCCTGTTCTTTTAGGGCTCGAGGACATACCCGTAATTATGGGGTTCGGGTCTGAGGCCCAGGCGCGTGTCTGGGCTGCGACAGAGTCATTAGATACTCTGTCGCGACTTGGAGTTGGATGAGTTGCGAGTGAGTTCGACATGCGGCAGAGTTTTCGTGAACTTCTGCCGCGGTCTCTGCGGTAGAGCTCTATCGCAGTCCATGCGGTAGAGCTCTGTCGCGTTCCATGCGGTAGAGGTCTATCGGGGGCTTACAGTGTCATAGAGACTCTACGACAGAGTCTCTATCGCTGGAGACTCTGTCGCCTATCAAGCAACAGGGTCTCGTGGAGACTCTATCGCCAGGATTCTTTCGCTATACTCTATCGCCTTGAGACTCTGCCGCCTAGAGACTCTATCGCCATTCCAGTGACTGTGTCGCCACCCCTCTTATTAGCCACGTGGCTTATATTTGTGTTTCACACGTGGCGGTCTCTGGTTGGTCGATCCTTGTACACGTGGACTTTGCTGATAGGACCATTATCAATTGCTCCCCACTCTTTGTTAGGAATATTTTCTGCGAAAGAGGATCCTTGATTCACTGTTCTGAGGTACGTGCGGATCCCCGTGCGCGTGTAGATGTAGCCGCGCCTATATATATCAGCTCCTAGTCAACGCGGTAGCTACTGAGTTCTCTTGCAAAAGACCACTCTGCCACGCATTCTCTCAGTACTCTGTCGCAACTCTGTCGCAGGTCAACGAACCTCTGTCGCCACTCTGCCGCGACTCCATCGCACAAGAATAACTGTGTCGCTAGTCTGTCGCGTGGATGAAAACTCTGTCGCCCCGTGTTGTTCGTCGTACTTCTGTTGCAAACGCTCTAACACTGTAGTTTACTGTCTTCCTGCTTCTCTGTTAGGTAAACTCTGTCGCCAGTAGTTTTTCCTTCGTGATTTTTCTTGAACTTTCAAAAATGGCCGGTCATGGTGTGGGGAAGCATATAGAGTTAGGAGCCAAGTCGACTTTGAAGGCAGTCGACATCCAAGACCTTATGTCTAGGTTTCCCTTGCCCGAGGGATACTCCTATAGGCTTCCAAACCCTCAAGAAAATGACATACGTCGTGTGTCTGACGAGATAGTTATTTTTAGGGCATCCTTAGAATTAGGACTCCGTTTTTCGATATCTGACTTTGGGGCTTCTTTCCTTAGGACGCATAGGATTGCCCCCGGACAACTGCATCCTCACGCATGGATGCAATTAATAGGGTTTACCGTGCATTGTCGTCTAAGGGGCGTTTCTCCATCTCTTCCTCTTCTTGATGCCTTTTTTAGGTTTCGAGGTAGCCCCGGCTTAGTTCCTTATTCACTTCAGCGGGTGTATAAGCCTGAATTTGAAAACAGGTTATTCGAGAAACCCGCTAATAAGCTTCACGGTTTTGAATCGGAGTGGCTTATTGTGGAGACGCCTGGGGGCCTGGATTTCCCCACTCGTTGGGAGACTAGGCGTGAAATCCCCAAGGGCCCCCGGATTTCTACACTTAGGGAATAGTTGTCCTCGGATGTCAATAGGTTATTGGTTGATAATCCCATTAGTCTTGACAGTCTTTTATCAAATGAAAATTTGATATCTGCTGGCTGGGGTGTGGGTCCCGTCCCTATTGTCGGCCCTTCTGTTCCTCCCTCGAATCCTTCATCCTCGATTCCCTATGAGTTGAACCCGGAACCTTTAAGGTCACAAGAAGACATAAGGAGCACAAATATAGTACCTAGTTCTGACAGCGAACCTTTAGCAGACCTGAATGACTGGGAAGGTTTTGGTTTGACTTTCATGGTTCTTCCTGACGACGATATGATAAATATAGAGTCCCTTCAGGAGCATTTTGATTCTCCTGATGGTAACTTTTCACGTTTTTTTTATTGTTTGTTGGTTCTGACCATGTTTTTGACCACTTATTTGTTCTTTTTCTTTTTTACAGAAATGAGCCATTTTCGACGATCTTTAGCGCGTCAAGGCTCGGAGGGCGGTCCGTCTAGTGACCCCACTAGAAAGAGGCCTCGCTTAGCTGAAGATGTTCCCAGCGAGGCACCATTTTCGCCTCAATTGTCTTGGGCTCGGACCCCACCTGTTCCTAGACAAGTGATGCCTCCTCATCTGGAACAAAGGGATCCCTCTCGGGATAGAGGGAGAGTTCCTTCCTCCTCACGGGGGGCTTCTGGTTCGTCTGGGCGGTCTCGATCGAAAGAGCAAGCTGAATGCAATATAATTCCGTCCCAACGAAAGAACCGGAGGCATTTGTACATCGAGTCGTCAATGGGGACTAGGCCAATTCTCCTGAGGATAGGCCCTATTGATGAGAGATCCTACCCCGTAGACGGTGGTTACATCATGAGGGGGTCGAGTTTCGGGTTTACCCGGGAGTTCGCGACAACGATACCTTGGACTCTCTCGGGGTGGCATCTCGACTGAGTTGGGCCACTATTCTCCCAATGGACGAAGCTAGAATATTTAGGAATTATCCAGAGGGAGAAGACTTGGCTGATGTGGAGGCGCTGAGGGTAATCTTCACATTCTTTTTCGTTTAATTTCTTTTTGCTGTACTTTCGAATGTAACTTTTTGTATTTCTTTTCAGCTTGCTTAGAGGACCGTGGCCAACAATGCTCAACATCGAGCCTATCGGGAGCGAGCTGACAAGGAGATCCGGGAGTTGAAGGACAAGGTCATAGAGCTGTCAAACACTGTTAACAACTTATCCGGGCTTCCAGACGTGGTACGAAACTTGGAAGATCAGCTCTCGAAGGCGCGCCAAGATTTGAATCAGGCCAAGGGGGATCTTACTGTTGAGGCGGCTAGGTCTAACAAATTTCACGAAGATCTTCAACAGGCCCAAGCCGAATTGGACCTCATGCAGTCCAAATACGGGTCCTTAATCGATCGTAATCAGGAGCTTGAGCAGTATGTTGCCGAGCTAGAAAGTCGGGCTACTCCTTCTCTAACTCAAGTGGAGATTGATAGCATCAGGGCAGAATCCATGAATGAGTACCGCCTTTCTAGGGATT
Organism: Firmiana major; assembly: GCA_033439115.1. Lineage (NCBI taxonomy): Eukaryota > Viridiplantae > Streptophyta > Magnoliopsida > Malvales > Malvaceae > Firmiana > Firmiana major. The sequence goes on along the minus strand of CM065907.1, from coordinate 65,816,687 downwards.
GCTTGAGGCGAAAGGAGGATTTTTCGAATCCATATGTAAAATATGGATTTTACCTTGCTAGATCCTAGTTGGAGAAGCATAGAGAAGGCGAAGAATTCCCTGAGCTCCAATATACGCGCGAGGCGATGCTGTTCGAGGCCCCTAATTGGACTAAGTACAAACCGGGGGCTGAACCTCCTGATGAGCTTTTTAAGAGGACTGCCCAGGATGATCTTGTAAACCTCACCGGTCCTTGGGAGCCTGTGAACCTGGACGATGCTCCCGAACCTATTGGTGCTCTCGACGACTTGGATGAGGAGGATGGTCAGCAGTCTTTAGAGAGCGAGGGTCCGTCGGCGGTTGATCCCCAGCCTCTTCGTACAGATTGAATTGTTTTTTGTTTTTCTTTTCGAACATTCTGTCGTTTTGTTGTGATTTTTTTTGAATATTTTGTTGTTTTGCTTTTGTTGGATGTACTTGTAAAGATGTACTTGTAAAGATTTTCTTGAATGAAATGGAATCAAAATTTTGTTCATGCTTCGTATCGCATTGCTCTTCTATTTATCATTTATCATCTTATTCGTGTATGCTCCCCAATTCTTGATAGAAATATATATTTTTGGAAAGAATTTTACATACCTTTCTGAGGCCTGACTATCACGACGCGAGCGCGTCTCCAGTTCTTACGGCCTTTAGGTTTCCATTGCCTGGCTATAGTAACGCAATTACTCTTCAGGCTCTTACAGCTCCTCTGATCTTTTACGCCTGGCCACAGTGACGCATTGCGCCTCAGGCTCTTACGGCTCGTCTGATTATACGCCTGGCCACGGTGACGCTATGGCGCATCAGGCTCTTACGGCTCGTCTGATTATACGCCTGGCCACAGTGACGCTATTGCGCCTCAGGCTCTTACGGCTCGTCTGATTTTACGCCTTGCCACAGTGACGCTATTGCGCCTCAGGCTCTTACGGCTTGTCTGATTATACGCCTGGCAACAGTGATGCTATTGCGCCTCAGGCTCTTACGGCTCGTCTGATTTTACGCCTAGCCACAGTGATGCTATTACGCCTCAGGCTCTTACGGCTCGTCTGATTATACGCTTGGCCACAGTGACGCTATTGCGCCTCAGGCTCTTACGGCTCGTCTGATTATACGCCTGGCCACAGTGACCCTATTGTGCCTCAGGCTCTTACGGCTCGTCTGATTATACGCCTGGCCACAGTGACGCTATTGCACCTCAGGCTCTTACGGCTCGTCTGATTTTACGCCTGGCCACAGTGACGCTATTGCACCTCAGGCTCTTACAGCTCGTCTGAATCCTGTCACAAGATTTAGATATATAAAAGCAAGAGACATAATAAAAGAATAATCTGCATAATGATTGGATAATAGCATCTTGTGACAGTATAAACAAATGACAATATCATGAGAATATAACGTTCAAGAAAGAAAACATAATAATTAGTTCAAATACAATTTTAAGTGATTTGAATTCCATGTTTTCCCTATTTTCTTCCCTTGCAGAGTTTCAAGGATGCAGGTGTTGGGCCCGATCTTTTGTTTGATTCTGAATGGACCTTCCCAATTGGCTCTGAATTTTTTGTCTTCCTTCAAGGCATTCGTGATACGCGACTTTCTCAGCACCAAATCCCCCTCGAACATTGGTCTATCTCTCACCCGATTGTTGTAGTAGTTGGCCACCCTCTGATGATAGGATGCCAACCGAATAGTCGCGGCCTCTCTATGCTCATCAAGCAGATCTAGGCTTTCTCTTAGTCCTTGTGAATTCTCTCCGTCCACTAAAGGCACCACCCTGGGTGACAGTGCTCCAATTTCCACGGAAATCAATGCTTCAGTGCCGTATACGAGGCTTAACGGGGTTTCTCCAGTTGATACCCAACTAGTGGTACGATACGCCCATAAGACACTAGGCAATATGTCCACCCATGCCCCCTTAGCTTTGTCTAATCTGGTCTTCAACCCATGAAGGATAGTCCGATTACTGACTTCGGCCTATCCATTAGCTTGAGGATATGATACGGAAGAAATTCTTAGCTGAATATCGAGGCGCTTACAGAATTCACGGAAGGCGTCACAATCAAATTGCTTTCTATGGTCAGCATTTAAGATGCGTGGAATTCCAAACCGGCAGATGATATCTTTCCACACCATCGCTTCCACTTTCTTCTCTGTGATTGTAGCTAAAGGCTTCGCTTCAATCCACTTTGTAAAGTAATCGGTGGCAACTAGCAGGAACTTTCTTTGACCCGTGGCTAATGGGAAAGGCCCCAGAATGTCCAATCCCCATTGTGCAAAAGGAATTGGTTGTATCGTACTCTGGGAGCGAGTCACTGGGGCTGTTGTTATTGGCGCAAACCTTTGGCATTTGTCACACCTGCGGGCTTTGTCCATCGCATCTTTTTTCAATGTCGGCCAATAGAATCCCGATCGCAATATCTTAGCAGCAAGGGCTCTAGCTCCTAAGTGCTCACCGCAAATTCCTTCGTGCACCTCAGCTAGGACATAATTTGCTTGCTCTGGCCCCAGACACTTTAACAAAGGTGATGAATATCCCCTTTTGTACAGTTCCCCATTGATTAGAGTGAACTTCGCCCCTTGTATCCTTAAGCGACGGGCCTCGTCCTTATCTTGGGGGAGTGTACCTTCAGTGAGATACTGTTTGAATGGGGATCTCCAGTCATCCCCCATTTCAATGTCACACACTTCGACCTCTTCAATACTAGGCCGCTCGAGCCTCTCCACCTTCACTATCCTTCCTCCCGTCTCATTGGAAGAGGCTAACTTGGACAATGAATCTGCGTGTGTGTTTTCAGACCGATTAATTTGTATTAGCTGGAAGCTCTTGAAAGTCTGGGCCAGAGAGTGGATTTTCTTTAGGTAAGGGGCCAGCATCGGCTCTCGAACCTCATATTGCCCGTTAAACTGGTTTACCACCAATTGGGAGTCACTATGTGCTACCAAGTGGTGAACTTGCAACTTTTCTGCCAGCCTCATTCCGGCTACCAGAGCCTCATACTCCGCTATATTGTTCGAACTGGGGAACCCAAACCGTAAAGAGTACTCTAGGGATTTCCCTTCCGACGATACCAAGACTACACCTGCTCCACTTCCATTTGCACTTGATGCCCCATCGACATACAGTAATCATGGTTGGGTTTCCCGTCCACCGCTGTCGCTCGGGCTAGTGCATTCTACTATAAAGTCTGCCAGAGCTTGACCTTTGATAGCCTGCCTAGGTTGGAACATGACATCATATCCTCCAAGTTCCACTGCCTATTTCACTAGCCTCCCTGAGTGTTCAGGCTTCTGAAGGATTTGTCTTAACGGTTGATCCGTCAAGACAGTGATGGGGTGTGCCTGAAAATAAGGGCGCAACTTACGCGAGGCCATCACAAGGGCCAATGCTAGCTTTTCGGCCAGCGGATAACCGGTCTCCGGGTCCAACAGTACCTTGCTCACATAGTAGATGGGGCGGTACACTATTTCATCCTTCTTCAGTAGCACCGCACTGACGGCGAAATCACCGACTCCCAAGTACATATATAATTGTTCCCCTTCCAAAGGTCTTGTCAATAAAGGTAACTGCTTCAAATACTCTTTGAGGTCTTCAAAAGCTTTTTGACAACCACTTGTCCATTCGAAATTCTTTCCTCCCCGCAGAGTTTTGAAGAATGGCAAGCTCTTTTCTGCGGACTTTGACAAAAAGCGATTCAGAGCTGCTATTCTGCCTGTCAACCTTTGGACATCTCTCACAGTGGTTGGGGGTTTCATGTCGATAATCGCCTGTACCTTTTCAGGATTTTCTTCGATACCCCTGTCAGTGATCATGAAGCCTAAGAACTTCCCTGATCTCACCCCGAATGAGCACTTTCCGGGATTCAGCTTCATATTGAATCTTCTCAGCACCTCGAATACCCTGGACATCTGATGAGCGTGAGACTCTCCTGCTCGGCTCTTGATAATCATGTCGTCCACATAAGCTTCCATGGTATTTCCCAGAAGATCTTTGAACACTTTGTTCACCATTCGCTGATATGTGGCTCCAGCATTCTTTAAACCGAACGACATTATCCGATAGCAGTATGTTTCATCGTCGGTTATAAAAGAAGTCTTCTCTTCATCTTCCGGGTGGAGCATAATTTGATGATATCCAGAGAAAGTGTCTAAAAAATTGAGGAGTTCATATCCGGACGTTTCATCCACAAGCCTATCTATTCGAGGCAAGGGGTACGAATCTTTAGGGCAGGCTTTATTCAAATCAGTGAAATCTACACACATTCGTCACTTCCCATTGGAATTCTTCACCATTACTACGTTGGCCAGCCACTTAGGGTAGTAGACCTCTCTAATGAATCCGGCTTCTAAGAGTTTATTAACTTCTTCAGTGATTGCCTTCTGTCTTTTCAGGGCGAAATTCCTCTTCTTCTGCTTGACGGGTCTGTGCCCGGGTGAGACATTAAGCTCATGACAAATCACTTCGGGATTAATCCCGGGCATGTCAGCCGGGGTCCAAGCGAAAACATCCGAGTTCCTCCTCAGGCATTCAACTATCTCCCTCCTTACTTGTTCATTTAGTTGAGTCCTGATGAATGCCTTCTTCTCTTCATCCCCCCTGATTAGCTCAATGGCTTCCATTTCCTCTACAGGCTGAGGCTTGGGCGGGTCATCTATGCACAAAGTCTCCTTTCTCTGCACTCCTTTGCTAGTGGTAGAAGCGATATAACAAGTACGAGCCCTCCTTTGATCTCCTCGTACTTGCCCAACTCCGTTGGGAGTGGGGAACTTTATTAACAGATAACAAGATGATATCACTGCCCTCATATCATTCAGTATAGGTCTTCCTAGGATCATGTTGTAAGCAGCTGAGGTTAACCTTACTACCATGAACAATACCTGTCGGGTCACATCCTTCGGGTTTTCTCCCAGAGTCACAGGCAACTCTATGGACCCGGCCACCTTCACCCTTTCACCCGTAAATCCATACAGTGGAGTCATAACAGGTCTTAATCTATCTTCAGATATGTTCATTTTCTCGAAGCAATTCCAATAGATTAGGTTCACCGAACTCCCGTTATCGACTAGGATTCTGCTTACCGGATGTTTCGCCACCACTGCGGATATTACCATGGGATCATCATGGGGCATGATAATGTCACCCTTGTCTGCCGGAGTGAACACAATAGGTTCTTCATCTACTTTCTCTTCCATCACAACATGAACCTGATACGCTTACCTCGCGTAACTCTTATGGGAAGTAGAGGAGTTTTCTGCCATCGATTCCCCTCATGCAATAACATTTATTGTCGGGGCGGTAGGTTCGTTATCTGGCTGATTACCCCGGGGGATAGGCCTAAACGCTTCATTCCTTGGCCTATTTCTTCTGTTATCATTATTTGGCACATTCCGCGGACGGTCATTCCTTCGATCGCGCAGAGGATAACGGGGCCTTTCACTTCTCCATAGGAAGCGGTTGATTTTCCCCTCTCTAGCTAGTCTCTCTAGCTGATCCATCAGGTCTCTGCATCTTTCCGTGGGGTGACCGTAAGCAGCATGAAATACGCAGTAGGCATCAGAGTTTTGCCCTACATCTCCAATCTTCTTTTTAGGGAATTCCAACAATCTCGTCCCTTCGATAACTGCTAGTATCGCAGTGCGAGGCTCGTTCAATCTGGTATAACCTTCATACCTGAGTCTAGGGGCCTTGTCTAATCTGACGGGTCTTGGGAAGCTTTTCTCAAGTACATCTCTCTCTCTCTTTCTTCCTTCCCTTGCCTCCCGGGACTGCACCATCTTCATTACTTCTTCCTGAGCCACATATTCATTGGCTCTGGCAAACAGATCGGAAAGTGTCACCGGCTGATCGAGGGAGAGGGATTCTTGCAACTTCTTGGACTTCTTCCCTTGCAGCATTGCAGCCATGGCTACTCCTACTGGTAGATCTTCCACCTCCAAGGTTGCATCTCGAAAACGATCTACGTAACTCTTCAAGGATTCTTTATTCCCTTGCTTAAGAGTGAGTAGATAAGTAGCGTCCTTCTTCCTCTGACTATTGATCATGAAGACTCTCAAAAATTCATCTCGCAATTGGTCGAAGGATGAGATGGAACCTTCGCTCAACCTATTAAACCACTTCAGCGCGTGCCCGGACAATGTAAGCGAAAAGGCTCTGCACATAATTTCATCTTCCCATCCATGTAACAACATGAGGGACTCATAACTCTGTATGTGGTCGTATGGGTCTGCTTTGCCTGTGTAGGTGGCCATAGAAGGCATCTTGAACTTCTTCGGTAAGGGTTTGTTCATGATCTCCGGACTGAACGAAATTCTCCTTCTTTGACTATCATCCGGAGACACCAGTTTCCTCTTTTCCAAAATCCTTTCGACAACTTTCTCCACATTTTTCGACCCTCGAGTCGAGTATGCTCCCCTTCCTTCGGGACTAGAAGAGTCCGAGTGGTAAGCACTCCTTCCAACACCTCTCATTCCGGGATTTGACCTTGTACCCTCGAAACAGTCTCGGGGGTCAGGAATCCTCTGCCTCCGTCGCTCCCCAGACCTATGATCTTCGAATTCATGCCCCAACTCCTCTAGAGAAGCACTGCGCCGTGCGGGAGAACTCTGCCGCCTGTATGCTGCGGGAGAACTCTATCGCCTGTTCTCTGCGGGAGAACTCTGCCTCCTACATGCCGTGGGTGAGCTCTACCGCCTATACGGCGCGGGTGAGCTCTGCCGCCTTTATGGCGCGGGTGAGCTCTGCCGCATATTCTCCTTGGGGGAACTCTACCGCCTACATGCCGCGGGTGAACTCTGCCGCCTATATGCTGCGGGAGAGCTCTGTTCGGTCGGGTCTGCAGCAGTATTCACTTCCCGTAACCCTGCCACAGGGCGATTCCTCTGAAATGCGATAGAGTTTACTCTTACAGTCGTTTCAGGGTTATCCTCCAAATTAGCGGCAAAGTTCGAAATCAGTCCAGTGGCAGTATTCTGCGCTCCTTCAACTTGTCCAGTATTCACCATGGCGGAGGGTTGACCTCTCTTGTAGGTCTGCCTCGGGATGTTTTCCCCCACCATCTGCTGCACTTCTGGGGGTAAGCTAAACTGTGGGAGAGCGTTTCTGAAGAAGTTCACCATAGCCCTCAACGCTGTCGTCGTCTCCTCATTCTGACGCTTCAGAGTCTCAAATTCCTCCAGAGAAATCGAGGCCCTCTACCACCCTTTTCGTTCTGCCTTTGTCCTTGCTCTGACCTGACAGGGGGACTCACAGAATTCTGTTCCCCTGTATTTTTTGTTGTAGAACATGTCCTCACCATTTTAATAGGGAATCTGACTTTTTGTTTCGATTCCCACAGACGGCGCCAATTGATGTAGCACTAGACGACAACGAGGTGACGTTGATGCGATCTCTTCCACGTGTGTCGAATCTTCTGCAAAAACAACGAAGGTCAGAGAGGTGCAGGGATCTGTCCCTGCATGCGCACTCCGATAATTAAGTTAGAAAGTTATTTTGGTAGAAATTCTGTATTCAAGAAAAGAGATTCAGTTTTCAAGAGAGAGATTCTCCTCCTCCATCTTTTTCCATACCTGGTCTATTTATAGATTTTCTTTTTTAGAGTCAAGTCGGGCTTCCTGTTCTTTTAGGGCTCGAGGACATACCCGTAATTATGGGGTTCGGGTCTGAGGTCCAGGCGCGTGTCTGGGCTGCGACAGAGTCATTAGATACTCTGTCGCGACTTGGAGTTGGATGACTTGCGGGTGAGTTCGACATGCGGCAGAGTTTTCGTGAACTTCTGCCGCGGTCTCTGCGGTAGAGCTCTATCGCAGTCCATGCGGTAAAGCTCTGTCGCGTTCCGTGCGGTAGAGGTCTATCGCGGCTTATAGTGTCGTAGAGACTCTACGACAGAGTCTCTATCGCTGGAGACTCTGTCGCCTATCAAGCAACAGGGTCGCGTGGAGACTCTATCGCCAGGATTCTTTCGCTATACTCTATCGCCTTGAGACTCTGCCGCCTAGAGACTCTATCGCCATTCCAGTGACTGTGTCGCCACCCCTCTTATTAGCCACATGGCTTATATTTGTGTTTCACACGTGGCGGTCTCTGGTTGGTCGATCCTTGTACACGTGGACTTTGCTGATAGGACCACTATCAATTACTATTATTATTTACTAAAAATTCAAGTCGTATCCTATCTACTAATACCTCACAGTTTAAATTATTAATCTCACAAATATTAATATTAATAATATTTTTTTATATTACTATATTGAATCAATTCTGATAATATATATTATTTGTTAAATATTGATTACTCAATACCTAATAATTTTGTTAAATAATTGATATTATCATTATTATGAGATAAAATATTTTAAGATAATTTATGAGAGGAGTTAAATTATTTTAAATATATCCAATCTCATTAATAAACAATAAATATGATTTCCGTTTCCAAGAAAATTGTAACATTGGTAAATTATAATAAATAGAGATAGAAGATGAAAGTCCCCCATACGTTGGCATTTGTCATGGCAGCTGAATGGACTTCAAAAATCAAAATCAAAACCACGGTTACAATGAACCTGAACCAAAGTGGGATTTTAGAGAATTAAATTACTTTTTCTTGGAATCGGAACTTACCATTGAAAACTGTGTCTATAAACCACTATAAAAACCCAACAACGTTTTCTTCATCTCATCATTATCCAATGGCACACTCCAAATATTCTTCTGATGAAGATTATTCATCTTCTTCTTCAACAAACCAACAAATCTTAGAAAAAGAGAAACAACGACAAGAAGAGGAAGAAGCATCTGATGAAGTTGGAGAACAAGAAGAAGAAGAACAAGAAGAAGAAACGTCTGATGAAGTTGGAGAAGAAGAAGACGACGAAAAAGAAAAAGAAGAAGAAGAAGAAACATCTGATGAAGTTGGAGAAGAAGAAAATGAACCTGAAGCCAACATCTCTGTTCCTGAAAGCTCATTCAAGCGTCCTTTTCAAGCGGACCCAAATCCCTCTAGCAAAAGTAAACGGCTCAAAACAAAAGTTTCTTCTATTGCCGAGGAGGAGACCATCCAAAAATCTGGGAAAGAAACAAAAAAACAGGTTTTTCAACCAGTCTTTAGTGAAGATGATGAAGTTAAGTTGCTGAATTCTATGATAGAGTATTCAGCAAAAAAGGAATTGGATGACTCTGCTGGTACTGATCTGTATGATTTTATCTTGAAATCTACTAATCTTGGTATTACAAGAACTCAGTTAAAGAAAAAGATTAAAAGGTTGAAGACGAAATTCAAAAACACCGTTAAAGCTAACCGGACAGTTAGCGACCCCTCTGGGTGTAAAATATTATGGGGTCCGGAAGTGGACGATGGGGAGGCAACGAAGATTCAAGAGGAGAGGGATTTTACTGTGAAAAAGAGTGGGGGCACTTTATTTGACAAATGTCATGGTGCGTCACTGTCAGGTATGGAAGAAATAGTAATACAACAAGGAATGGGAATGGTTAAAGGAGAGACCAAAAAGAGTTTTGAAAAAAAATGGAGGAAAGCTGAAAGACTAGAACTGAAGGCCTTTTTACTCCGCAAACAAGTGGTTGTGGAGTTAGCTGAATTTATGATGAAACAAAGGAAGAATAAGAGGAAGAATTCACAACAAAAATAGGGTTTACTATATATGTTGGTGTAATGTTGTTTTTAATTATTTATGTTTTTCAAGTTTCTGGCATGTAGGTTTAACTGATGGAAATGAATGATGATAGAATTTTCTCTTGGGTTTATACATTCTTTTACTAACTGTAACAGCGAATAAAATTGGTGGAGAATTGAAAAATGTTTTTTACAATGACTTCTAAAACAAAATTATCAGCCAAGTGGCAACCCATTTCCAGTTTGGTAAGGTGAATGAACTTTCCTTTGCTGAACCATTGGACAATCTAATCTAACAGCACGTATGGCGTTTGGTTCCGGTAGTAAAGGATAAATAAATCCAAAAGCTCTTTTCAAACTGTAAATTTTGCTGTGGACTATATACAGCTTCCATCCCTATACCTACCTTAAAGAAATTCACTTATATAGAAATAGATCACAAATGGAAAAAGAAATATGGCTACAAAGGAGACAACCAGACAGGACACGACAGGACAGGATAAAAGCAGCAAAATAGCTGTTTTTAAGCCAAGGAAATCAAATGCTAAACGCATAGTTATCATATTCAATTTTTTTTTTTTTTTGAAAATGAAGTATTGTATTGTATCGTAAAATATAAATAAAAATTTTAATTATAAATAATATCTATACATGTGAACTTTAAAGTGAAGAAAAAATACATTTTGAGTATTTTACATTTTTAAATCTTTCATTGTACCAATATACAAAAACATATAATATATATGTCGATGAGAATGCAACTTTATCTAAACTAGAATTGAACCCACTCCTCGCTGAAGAATCCATTGACAATTTGACGTATAAAATTTATATATTCAAAATAATAAGATAAATTATATTAAAAAAAATGAAGAATATATTTTTGCAGTAGTAATCTATAATGGCAAATAATACCTTGCTATTTTCTATGCTTATATAATGGTTCTATTACCCCTTTTTTTTTCTCAGCCAACTGAAATGTAATTTCATTACAAAATGCAGCTATAACAGCTGCGTAACGCATGAACAGCTTAATTTGGCTTCAGCTATGACACAAAGGAATAAAGCCCCAAAAGCACCAGCCTTCCTGAAGACATAATTCAACGTTACCTTAACTAGCCTCTATTTTTCCCAATGAAGAACCCATTGGGTTGCTTTATTATTTGGAGTCATAGCAATTCCTTTTAATCAAAAAGCAATTCATTTGGATATATTATTAGCCCAAATATTAACTCTATAAATTCTTACATCAAAACTTAAATGATTTTGAGTATTGATATGAATTTTTAACAAATCACTACATTTAAGCCTTTTTATTCAAGAACACAACATTTGCAAGATATTCAAAACAAATAAACATCAATAACATGCAATAAAAAAAAATTGTATAACAATAAAAATAATTCATGGAAAACAAATTTTAACAATAAAAGCACCAACATGAAACTCTATAACAGAAAAAAAAAAAAAAAGGAAAAAAGATACGAACCTGCTATGCAATTGCATTGTCGGTTAAAGCAATTTTATGCTTGTTCAACTTCTGGACCTCTTTTGTAAATTAGTTCCTTCACACTCTTGAAATCAAGGTATCTAAACGCAAAGGATAAGTCACATAAAGTTTTGCCAGGTTTAGTATATTCAATTTAATTTAACAAAAACACCATTGAAACTTTGCATTCGCTAAGACCAAGTACAACAATTTAGATTCAAATTTTAATTATTTATTAGAAAAAATATTAAATTTGTCACAACCTGTCACGCCCCGAAAATGCGAAAAATATGGTCAATTTAAAACTTTTTACTCATCAATTCTCAATTAAGGGTGCATTCCTGTGCAGTGTCATACATCATCATATTTGTCATACCTCAGGATCTCATCACTAGAAATTATATATCATATCAATACATTATTCAATCTCAAGTTAATTAATCCTAATACATCCCATACAATGTTATACATCGAGTGTCTGTAATTACAATAATTGTCTGGGTACATGAAAAGATAAAAGATACCTTAAAATACAATATATGGCCTGGAGCTCAAGTCCTCCACTAGCCACTACTCCGTACGTCGCAAGGAAACCCTTTTTCACTTGAAGAAATCTGGGGGGAAAGAAAACAGGGTGAGCTTCTAAATCGCTCAGTAAGGGGGTAAGGGATTCATTATATAACCATAATTCACATCATAAAATATTCATTTGTATGTGAAACTTAGTATACTCATTTGAAAACCATAGCATGAAAGTTCTCAAAACAACATTCTCATATCTCAAAATCATGTGAAAACATGAAGTAGAAAGGCTCAGTCTAGAGCCGTAACAAGCATGTGAAAATAATGCGATAATGGCTTTCTCAAATAACGTGATAAAATCACTGTAATAATAATACACGTGGCACAGCCACCAAACACACGTGGCATAGCCACTGATTTAGATTCACACGTGGCACAGCCACAGAATAGGGTTTCACGTGGCAACGATCACCAAATATACGTGGCACAGCCACAGAATGGGGGATCTCACGTGGCAACGGCCACCAATTAGGGTTCTCACGTGGCAACGGCCACCAAATATATGTGGCACAGCCACAGAATGGGGGATATATGTGGCACAGCCACAGAATGGGGGATCTCACGTGGCAATGGCCACCAACTATGGTTCTCACGTGGCAACGACCACCAAATATATGTGGCACAGCCACAGAATGGGGAATCTCACGTGGCAATGGCCACCAATTAGGGTTCTCACGTTACTAAAACAGAGAAGAATCGGGCTTACATGCTACCAGAGCAATGCCCGGTGTGTACTCAAAATTACACACCTAAGTCTTTATCAATAGCCATTATCATGTAAAACTGGTTTGCCTTCACGTAGAACTCATAGTGGTTTTCTCTCATAAAACTCATTTAAAACCGTTTTGTACTTAACACAAAACATATTTAAAAATCGAGTCCCAACTTGCAAAACACGCACACATTTCTTAAATCTCAATATTGCCTTAACGTAGAGCCCAATTCATTTCTCACACAACTCAATGGTTTATAAAGCAATTTCACACTCAGCTTATAAACTCATAAAATAATGGGCTCCAACCGGCTATAAAAATCGTGTGCATTCTCATCAAAACACAACACATCAAACCTGCTTGTTTTATAAATCGCAAATCATGCTATAATAGTTCACAAATCACATACACAAATGGTTTAGCTTCCCTTACCTCTTTGCACCTCGTATAGTGCAATTGTTTCCCCCTTGTCACGGACTAGTCTCGCATTCCACTCTGGAACTCCCGAGCTGTCCAAACGATGTTAAAACATCAACACTCATCATTCAGTAACCTCAATTCTCAAAATCGAGCATAATTGCTCATAATACCTCAAACCTCTTGATTCTCGTAACTCTACCCCAAACTACAATCTCATTCACAACATCTCAACGTTCTACATTTCTCATGTCAACTTATCTATGCTAATTCACCACATCATCTAAATTTCCATTTATAGCTCAAAATTCCCAAAATTACCAAAATCGCTAAATATCATTATCACTCCAACTACATTGTAATTTCATCAATCCCTAATCATTTTCCAATTATTTCAACACAATGCCAACAGCCATTATCACCAAAATCATCTTAAATATCAAGATCGAGGTTTAGAAATTACCCAAAACTTATGGAGAGCTTATCTCTTGCCTCGGTTCAATCCGTCTTTCGATTTCCAAGTATGTTGTTCTCCCTTTGATGAGGAACAACTTTCCTTCTTGCCATAACCTCTGATTTAGATGAAAATGGGTGCTTTGGATGAGTGAGAAAGCTAGGGCTTCGGCAGAAATGAGGGTTGGAAGAGAGAGAAAATGAAATTGTAGGAGAAAGCAGGGGTTCCTTATATAGACTGAGGGTAGGAGATCGATCTGGCTCTTGATGAGATCGATCTGTATTTGAATTTGGGGACGATTTGGGGTAATTTTATGCCTAAGAGATCGATCTGTCGAGGGGTGAGATCGATCTCTTTATAGCTTTATAAGATCGATCTGCTCCTTGAGGAGATCGATCTTCTCCCAAACAGAAACATTTGGAGATCGATCCCTTCCTCATGAGATCGATCTTCTTTCAAACAGAATCATAAGGAGATCGATCCTCTTTCATTGGAGATCGATCTGCTCCTTAAATTCCTCATTTCTTGTCATTTTTAACTAATCAGATCGATCTCTCCTTCTCCAAGATCGATCTGACCTCTTAGTTTCATACTTATGTTAAACACTTACATATAAATCTCCAAATATAATTTCCACAATTCACTTAGCTCAATAAATTACGCTTCAAGTTCTTATTACATCATTAAAATATATCTAAAATTCTCAGATCTCACATCCTCCCCACCTTAAAAAGAATTTGGTCCTCCAAATTCAACTCAACTCATCAAATAGATGGGAGTATTTCTCCTTCACGAGACTTTCTAATTCCCACGTTGCTTCTTCCATTGAGTGTTGTTTCCACAAAACTTTCACAATGGGATGCTCTTGGTTCTAAGTACCTTCTCTTTTCTATCGAGAATCCGGACGGGTTCCTCAGTATAGCTCATGTCCTCTTGTATGTCCATCTCGTCATACTCTATGACATGAGAAGGGTCCGGGTGGTACTTCCTCAACATAGACACATGAAAAACATTGTGTATTCCGGACATCCGCGGGGGTAATGCCAATCTGTAGGCTACCTCACCCACTCTCTCTAGAATCTCGAATGGTCCTATGTATCTAAGACTCAATTTTCCTTTCTTCCTAAATCGCATGATACCCTTACTCGGTGATATTTTCAGAAATACTGCATCACCAACATCAAACTCGAGTGGCCGTCTACGCACATCCGCGTAGCTTTTCTGTCTACTCTGTGCAGCCCGTAACTTCTCACATATGAATTTCACACTCTGTACAGCTTGCTCAACAAGCTCGTGAGCATTTATATTTCTGTCACCAACTTCTTCCTAAGCTATAGGGGATCTACACCTCCTACCATATAGAGCCTCAAAAGGTGCCATTCCAATACTCGCATGATAGCTGTTATTGTACGCAAACTCTGCTAGGGGCAGGTGATCTTCCCATGATCCCTTAAAATCCATCGTACACGCCCTCAACATATCCTCCAAGGTCTGAATAGTCCTCTCTGACTGACCATCTGTCTGAGGATGATAGGCGGTACTGAAACTCAATCGAGATCCCATGGACTCTTGAAACTGGGTCTAAAATCTGGAAGTAAATCGGGAATCTCTATCAGAAGTAATACTCATTGGAGCCCCATGTAATCTAGCTACCTCGCTGACATACAGCTCAGCTAAGGTATCCACAGTATCTGTGCTCTTGATGGCAAGGAAGTGGGCACTCTTGGTCAATCTATCCACTATAACCCATATAGCGTCACGACCTCTTCGGGTCCTCGGTAAACCCATAATAAAGTCCATAGTGACATGCTCCCATTTCCATGTAGGTACAGGTAAAGGCTGTAGTAGTCCTCCAGGCTTCCGATGCTCAGCTTTCACTTGCTGGTATACTAAACATCTGGCCACATACTCTGCCACGTCTCGCTTCATACCACTCCACCAGTACACTTTTCTCAAGTCTCGGTACATCTTAGTACTCCCTGGGTGCATGGTGTATTGCGAGCAGTGAGATTCCCTCAGTATCTGTCTCTTTAGGGTATCATCGTCCGGTACACAAATCCGTCCTCTGAATCTCAACAATCCATCCTCACTGACTGTGAGATCTGACTGCGAACTCTGTTCAGCTTGGCTAACCATATCTATCAACCTCTGATAATTGCGCTGCCCAGTTCTAATCTGATCCATGATCCTGGGCTCTATCCGCAAGCTATCCAAAAATCCAGTCTCTACCTCTTTAACTCTGATTCGAAGTTCGACAAACTGCTCCAGTAAATCCCATTCCCTGATCATCATAGCAGATATCATACTCTTCCTGCTTAGGGCATCAGCAACTACATTCGCCTTACCCGGGTGATATAGAATCTCGCAGTCATAATCCTTAAGGAGTTCCATCCATCTCCTTTGTCTCATGTTTAACTCCTTCTGATTAAAGAGATATCTCAAACTCTTGTGATCAGTGAAGATCTGGAATCTCTCCCCATATAAGTAGTGCCGCCAGATCTTTAAGGCAAATACCACAGCGGCTAACTCCAAATCATGCGTGGGGTAATTTCGCTCATGGTCTTTCAACTGTCGCGATCCATATGTGACCACTCTTCCATGCTGCATAAGCACACACCCCAATCCTTGATGAGATGCATCACTATACACCGAAAATCCTCCTGATACCTCAGGAATAGTTAACACAGGTGCCACTGTCAATCTCCTCTTTAACTCCTGAAAATTGGGCTCACACTGATCAGTCCATATGAATGGAATCTCCTTGCGCGTGAGTTTAGTCAAAGGAGCGGCAATCCTAGAAAATCCTTCCACAAATCTTCTGTAATACCCTGCCAAACCAAGGAAGCTTCGTACCTCCGTAATGTCCTCGGTCTTTCCCAGTTAAGCACAACCTCCACTTTACTTGGATCCACTGATACTCCTTCCTCTGAGACTATATGACCAAGGAAAGCTATCTGATCCAGCCAAAACTCACACTTACTAAGCTTTCCATATAATTGTTTATCTCGGAGTATCTGAAGTACTAACCACAAATGTTGTGCATGCTCCTCATACAACCAAGAGTACACCAGGATATCATCAATAAAGACTATCACAAACTTATCTAGATAGTCTCTGAACACCTCGTTCATTAATCTCATAAATGCTGTATGGGCGTTCGTCAATCCAAATGACATCATCAGAAATTCATAATGGCCATACCTCGTCCTGAAGGCCGTCTTTGGAATATATTCTTCCTTGATCCTCAATTGGTGATAGCCCATTCTCAAATCAATCTTAGAAAAGACTGATACCCCTCTCAGCTGATCAAGTAGATCATCAATCCTGGGCAATGGATATTTATTCTTCACTGTGGCTTTATTCAACAACCGGTAGTCTACGCATAATCTGAGACTACCATCCTTCTTCTTAACAAATAATACTGGTGCTCCCCACAGCGAGACACTGGGTCTAATGAACCTTTGATCCAATAACCCCTGTAGTTGTTTCTTCAATTCCTCAAGTTCCACTAATGCCATCCTGTATGGAGGTTTAGAGATCGACTGAGTATCTGGTGCCAAATCAATGGTAAACTCTAGCTCTCTCTCTGGTAGCAAACCTGGCAACTCATCTGGGAAAACATCCAGAAATTCGCAAACCACAGGTATATCCTCAATCCTCGGATGTTCCCGCTCATCGTCTGAGATGAGTGTTTCATAACCTTTACATGGACAATCATATTTAATACTCTCCAAAATAATATTAAAATTCTCAAATTGTTTACAAAATTCCATACATCTATTTACTTAATATTTCAAGCGTACACTGTAAGGTTCGGGTAGGGAGAAAGTTACAATCTTAGTGTAGCAGTCTAAATTCGCTCTATTGGTTGCCAACCAATCCATTCCCAAAATTACATCAAACCCATGTATATTTAACATGATTAGATCTGCTAACATCACTCTATCTCCCACCTTTATTTCACATCCTCTACAGATTAATTCAGTTCTCTGGGATTCACGCATAGGGGTATTTACATGTAGTATATATTCTAGAGGTTCAAACTTCAAGTTTAATCCACATGCAAAATGCTCAGAAATGAACGAATGCGTGGATCCTGGATCAATTAACACATGAGCCTTATAATCACAGACAGAGAGTGTACCTCTTATGGTTTCTGCAGAAGTGTCTGCGGTCTCCTTATCCAGGGCAAACACACGTCCCTGTGCCACAGGTTTCTTCCCTTTCTCTGCAGCAGTGGCCCGTCTCTGGGGATTCACTCTCTGAGGCTGTTGTCTAGCGGGCTCCGGAACATGTGGTTTCTGAGGTTGAGGGCAATCCTTCACCATGTGACCTATGTCTCCACATCTAAAACATCCATGGATCAACCCAGTACAACTTCCCTCATGCATTCGGCCACAATTTCTGCAAAACCTTATCTCAGGCCTAACATCTCGAGGGTCTCCCTAATGTTAGGGTAACCTCTGGGTCTCTCTAATCTACCTTTCTGCACCTTAATCCTTCCTCTTCTGAAAGAGCCTTTCCGAGCCTCTATTTGAAAAATCGTTGGCCTCTTGACCTTATCTCTATTCACTGCTCTGAGCTCATTCTGGGATTGTACCATTTCAATTCCCCTCTCAATCTCTTGTGCTCGTCTCAAAGCATCTCCAAACTCAGTAATACATAGCCCTATCAATCTATCTCTGATGATGGGCTTCAATCCATACACAAATTTCTCAGTACGAAGCTCTTCGTTCTTGAAGGTCTCTGGGTCATATCTCAATAGCGCAGTGAATTGGCTCTCATAGTCATCCACAGACATATCACCCTGTACCAAACTCAAAAACTCGGCCTGTTTCTTTCTCTGGGCGGCTCTTGGTACATATTGGGTCCTAAAGGCTGTCTGAAACTCTTCCCAACCAATCACATCCTGGCGGGACATCAGAATATCCTAGGTAGTACCCCACCAATCTCGAGCTCTCCCCTTCAACATATAGATACTCATACTGACCCTCTTAGCATCGGTGCACCCCAGATAATCAAATATAATTCTCAACTCCGTCAGCCACTCCTCAGCCTCGATAGGATCCTTCTTTCCCCTAAATACGGGTGGATTCATCTACAGAAAATCCTTCAGTCGGACCATACTTCTGTCATCAGGCTGAGTGACGGGAGGCACTGGATCCATCTGTACTGGGGGTACGGGAGGTCCTGGTGGTGGTGTAGGAGTAGTACCTGAGGCATTAACTCCAAAGTGTTGCGCGAATAGCGCTGCCATCTACTCAAAACCTTGCCTCACATCGGTTTCAATCCGATTAAATCGAGAGTTAGGACTCTCTGGTTGTGGGGCAGGTGGCGAAGGGGACTCTGCCTGCCTCCTCGAACGACCTCGTCGTTTACTCATTCTCTATCTCAACTCGTCTCCTGCGCGTACATATCAAAATCGATTGAAATCTTAATCCTCAAATTCAGTTCATGACCAAACTATTACAGACACTTGGGATGTATTCTATTTCACTTAACCGACACTAACAGTACTAGACACCCTAAGCTCTGATACCAAGAAAGCTCTGTCACGCCCCGAAAATGTGAAAAATAGGGCCAATTTAAAACTTTTTACTCATCAATTCTCAATTAAGGGTGCATTCCTGTGCAGTGTCATACATCATCATATTTGTCATACCTCAGGATCTCATCACTAGAAATTATTTATCATATCAATACATTATTCAATCTCAAGTTAATTAATCCTAATACATCCCATACAATGTTATACATCGAGTGTCTGTAATTACAATAATTGTCTGGGTACAAGAAAAGATAAAAGATACCTCAAAATACAATATATGGCCTGGACCTCAAGTCCTCCACTAGCCACTACTCCGTACGTCGCAGGGAAACCCTTTTTCACTTGAAGAAATCTGGGAGGAAAGAAAACAGGGTGATCTTCTAAATCGTTCAGTAAGGGGGTAAGGGATTCATTATATAAACCATAATGCACATCATAAAATATTCATTTGTATGTGAAACATAGTATACTCATTTGAAAACCATAGCATGAAAGTTCTCAAAATAACATTCTCATATCTCAAAATCATGTGAAAACATGAAGTAGAAAGGCTCAGTCTAGAGCCGTAACAAGCATGTGAAAATAATGCGATAATGGCTTTCTCAAATAACGTGATAAAATCACTGTAATAATAATGCACGTGGCACAGCCACCAAACACACGTTAGATTCACACGTGGCACAGCCACAGAATAGGGTTTCACGTGGTAACGGCCACCAAATATACGTGGCACAGCCACAGAATGTGGGATCTCACGCGGCAACGGTCACCAAATATATGTGGCATAGCCACAGAATGGGGGATCTCACGTGGTAACGGTCACCAATTAGGGTTCTCACGTGGCAACGGCCACCAAATATATGTGGCACAGCCACAGAATGGGGGATCTCACGTGGCAACGGCCACCAATTAGGGTTCTCACGTTACTAGAATGGAGAAGAATCGGGCTTACATGGTACCAGAGCAATGCTCGGTGTGTACTCAAAATTACACACCTAAGTCTTTATCACTAGCCATTATCATGTAAAACTGGTTTGCCTTCATGTAGAACTCATAGTGGTTTTCTCTCATAAAACTCATTTAAAATCGTTTTGTACTCAACACAAAACATATTTAAAAACCGAGTCCCAACTGGCAAAACACGCACACATTTCTCAAATCTCAATATTGCCTTAACGTAGAGCCCAATTCATTTCTCACACAACTCAATGGTTTATAAAGCAATTTCACACTCAGCTTATAAACTCATAAAATAATGGGCTCCAACCGGCTATAAAAACCGTGTGCATTCTCATCAAAACACAACACATCAAACCTGCTTGTTTTATAAATTGCAAATCATGCTATAATAGTTCACAAATCACATACACAAATGGTTTAGTTTCCCTTACCTCTTTGCACCTCGTATAGTGCAATTGTTTCCCCTTGTCACGGACTAGTCTCGTATTCCACTCTGGAACTCCCGTGCTGTCCAAATGATGTTAAAACATCAACACTCATCATTCAGTAACCTCAATTCTCAAAATCGAGCATAATTGTTCATAATACCTCAAACCTCTTGATTCTCGTAACTCTACCCCAAACTACAATCTCATTCACAACATCTCAACGTTCTACATTTCTCATGTCAACTTATCTATGCTAATTCACCACATCGTCTAAATTTCCATTTATAGCTCAAAATTCCCAAAATTACCAAAATCGCTAAATATCATTATCACTCAAACTACATTGTAATTTCATTAATCCCTAATCATTTTCCAACTATTTCAACACAATGCCAACAGCCATTATCACCAAAATCATCTCAAATATCAAGATCGAGGTTTAGAAATTACCCAAAACTTATGGAGAGCTTATCTCTTGCCTCGGTTCAATCCGTCTTCCGATTTCTAAGTATGTTGTTCTCCCTTTGATGAGGAACAACTTTCCTTCTTGCCACAACCTCTGATTTGGATGAAAATGGGTGCTTTGGATGAGTGAGAAAGCTAGGGCTTCGAAAGAAATGGGGGTTGGAAAAGAGAGAAAATGAAATTGCATGAGAAAGCTGGGGTTCCTTATATAGACTGAGGGTAGGAGATCGATCTGCATTTGAATTTGGGGACGATTTGGGGCAATTTTATGCTTAAGAGATCGATTTGTCGAGGGGTGAGATCGATCTCTTTATGGCTTTATAAGATCGATCTGCTCCTTAAGGAGATTGATCTTCTCCCAAACAGAAACATTTGGAGATCGATCCCTTCCTCATGAGATCGATCTTCTTTCAAACAGAATCATAAGGAGATCCTCTTCCATTGGAGATCGATCTGCTCCTTAAATTCCTCCTTTCTTGTCATTTTTAACTCACCAGATCGATCTCTCCTTCTCCAAGATCGATCTGATTTCTTAGTTTCATACTTATGTTAAACACTTACATATAAATCTCCAAATATAATTTTCACAGTTCACTTAGCTCAATAAATTACGCTTCAAGTTCTTATTACATCATTAAAATATATCTAAAATTCTCAGATCTCACACGACCTCTCGTGACTTACCAAAAACCACTACAAATTTTTTTTTCATTTTACTTACCTTTCCTTTTGTCATAACTCGACACCAAACCATTGGGCTGTGATTCGATATTAGTCACCTCAACCACATTCATTCCATAATATGCATACATGTCAATACAATTATCTATTGACTGTAAGTAACTTTTCTTAAAAATAAACTCATATACATTAATACAAATACTTGTATATATACATCCCCGACCGTACATTCGTTTACATAACTGTGCTTTTACATAGTTAAGTACAAAACGTTCAAATGTGTGTACCTTTCGTAAGATGAGTATGCAGTGGATAAAGGAATACCGGTCCTCAGCCGAGTTTAACTACTGTGAACGCTCCGTAGAGAGGAGGAAATAAAAAGAGGGTGAGCTCACAACTTAGTAAAGAAATAAGGCAACCAAGTAGATAACTACACTATCTACAAAATACAATGCTTATGCCATTAAATCATTTCCTTTTCGATTCGCATCTAAAGCATGTGTCTTTCTTGAAACATTTATGCAATATATATATATATATATATAGATAGAGATACAAATCATCAGTATGAACTGAAAACATGCTGGTTTAATAATCTCAGAAGTTTATGCAAAACATTGCATTTTCATGTAATTAATATAAATCACATTTTATCATGTCATTTCAGTTAAATAAAAAAAATATGGCATTTCATCATGTAAAAACATCAAAATTCGGGCCTCACCCATCACTCGGGTTACCCTTTCACAATTCACAAGGTCACATGTTCAATTTATAAAATCATGTGATAATTCAAACAAGAAACATCATTAAGGTGAGATAGGCGACTACTTGTTCCAAGATTATGATCATAACTCATTTTTTGTGATCCCAGGCTACACAGTACTGGGTGTGCGAGGCCTCATAATTGCTATAACGGGAGGCGGGTCAAATCCTCAACCGTCAGCTCATAACTCTATATCATCGTGTACTCATGGTACAACGTACTCCATGTGACATACACGGTACAAAATACTTCATGGACCCAATCCTCATAGTCGGGGTTGCCTGCCATAGGTCTTAGCCCTCATACCATGGATAATAGTTTTGATAGCCCTCGACCATATCTCAAAATTTGCACGTGCGAGCATATAATCGGTGTGACACATAGTCTGCACAGGCTCCCAGCACGACTATTTCATGCTATCTCTTTCAAAACTGGTACATGCGAGTAAACTCACAACACGAACTCATGCATATAGTAATATAAATCTAGTGCAAGCAATGATCCCAACACTATGTCATGTAAAATTGAGTATGAGCAATGCTCCAATACTCTATCATGCATCAATCAATAAAACTGAGTACGAGTAATGCTCCAGTACTCTATCATGCATAAATCACATTAAAATCAAGTAAGAGAAATACTCAAGTACTATGTGATGCATTTTTCATAAAATCTAGTGCGAGTATCAGTCTAGCACTAATGGTTTTCACACAAACCCGATAGATGACTTATAAATTGAGTTTCACTTAATTAAATTAAATTGGCACTATAACGTGTTGTTTTCTCATATAACATGAAAACATTAGCCAATCTATCTATGCAACTGTCAAAACTAATCACAAATATGTTTCCTAATCTTTTTACCCTTAATTTGGAAAAAAAACCCACAATTTTACCTTATCGATTCCTACCGAAACTTTTCTATACACGAAATTTCATATACAATATAATTAAATCGAAATTCTATTCGAAATACGTGTAGCTACCTCTAGCTACTCACGAAATTCCCTTACTTCGGATCACGTCGTGTGACCTCACTTCCTCGGTGCTGCTAAACCTTGCAGTCCGATCAGCTTCCAATATACACTCCGAAGCTGTAGATAACCTTTCACATCAGTATACCTTAATATACTAAATTTTCACTTGTATGAACCTCAAATCAATGCATTTAGCCCTTTTTACACTCATTGAACTTTACTCTTTCTTAATTCCATTTCCAATACATGTATTTCACCAAACTATCTTACAATCATATATACATGCTTAATAACTTCACTACATGCTTCAATCATCATTGAATCCATGCCTACACCATTTTCTCTCATTTTATCATATTCAAGCCAAAAATTTAGGTTGTGAAGATTTTACATATTCAATATGTTTTTAGCAACTTAAACATACACCAATCAACTCACTAAGGTACCTATATTAACATATTTAAAGTTGGTGTATTGAATTTTACCTAGCTTGAATTTTTTCTCTTTTTGCCAAATTGGGGAAATTCACCTTACTCCTTCAATCCAAGGTTTCAACTTCTACTTTTCAATTATGTTGTTCTCCTCCTCATAAGGAATAACTTTGCTGAAACAAATCTCACTCAAAACTGATTGAAAGATGAAGATTTTTGGATTACAAAGGTTAGGTTTTCATTTGATTTTCAAAGGGGTTTTAGTTTCTCGGAGAAATGAAGGTGCAAGAGTCCAGTATATATATAATTACCCTTGAAGATCGATATGCTAACCATGAGAGATCGATCTGCCATATGTTTATCTCTTCAGAAGTCAATTCTGAGAAGTTGAGATCGATCTGCTCCTTAGTATGAGATCGATCTGCTCTGTGTCATTACTCTTCCAGAATTTGACATTGAAAATGTGAGATCGATCTATTCCTTAGTATGAGATCGATCTGCCCTTAGGTATTACATCGATCTGTGTTATGCAGAACCCTTTGGAGATCGATCTGCTTCAACCAGAATGCATCCAAGATCGATCTGCTTTGAATGAGGGATCGATCTCCCCTTTGCAGAATGCTTAGCCTTGCATTTTCAAGCCATGAGATCGATCTTCCTTGCTAATGAGTTCGATCTACTCCTCATCTGGAGCATTCTCACTGCAGTTTTCCCAGAAAATCACTGTTACATTCATATATAATTTGCTTCACTACCTGTTTTGCATTTCATACACATTCGAAACTTAAAAACATTCATTCCTTATGATTTATATCAAATGTGACTTGTCCGTACATCACGAAATCATAAAGAGTACATATTATTTTACGGGCTTTACAATCCTCCCCTCCTTAAAGAAATTTAGTACTCCAAATTAGAACCAAGTTACTCTTCAAACAACTGAGGGTGTCTCTCTCGCATCAGACTCTCTAGCTCCCAAGTAGCCTCCTCTGAAGTGTGATGCTGCCAGAGAACCTTAACTAACCCGATGGTTTTCGATCTCAAGACTTTCTCATTCCTATCCAATATCCGGATTGATTTCTTTAAATATGTCAAATCATCCTTAAGCTCCAATGGCTCATATCGAATCACATGGGTTGGATCTGGATGATACTTTTGAAGCAACGAGATGTGGAAGACATTATGCACTCCCGATAAGTCTGGTGGCAAAGCCAACCTATATGCCTTATCTCCCACTCGATCGAGTATCTCAAAGGTTCCAATGTAGCGAAGACTCAGTTTACCTCTCTTCCCGAATCTCGCTATACCCTTGGAAGGAGAAACCTTCAGAAATACTGACTCACCAACTGTGAACTCAAGTGGTCTTCATCTCCTATCAGCATAGCTTTTCTGTCTACTCTGAGTTGTGTAAGATCTGAATTTCAATGTCATTTCCTCAAGAAGTTGTCATTGTAAACATGAATTCATGGAATCTTGTTCAATAAAGAAGAAATAATTTAATTCCAAGTTCAATTCATCATGATATGAATTTATTGTGAAGACCCGAAAATTTTCTACATCAAGAATTTATCTAAAAAATATGAAAAATATTTTCGAAAAAATAAAATAATTTAAAATAAATAAATAAATTTAATTTAAATAATATATATTTATTAAGATATTTAAGAATAATATATTATATGTGGATATTTTGTATCATAATATATTATATTATATTAAAATAATATAATATTATATATATATAAAAGAAAAAAATAGAAAACGAAAAAAAATAAAGCACGAAATCGCGCGAAAAGCAGGGGAAAGGATCGAAAAACTCGATCCTCCCCTTTTCCTTTCACCAGCGGCGATAACGGAGGGAGACAGTAACGAAGACGACCGATGAGGGATAACCGGCACCCAAGGAACCACCGAGCAACTCCATGCGCCTGGGATCGCCGGCGATGGAGAGATCGATGAGGGAGAGGCCGAAAAGGAAAAAGGGAAAATTGGGCAGCACCGGCGTCGATCTGACCCCAACCAAGCCAACCGAAGATTCCCTAGGCAAAGCCGCATCGAATGGTGGCCAAAACGACCTGAAGACCAGTCGAAAACGCCAGTAACGACCAAATCGCACCTGAACCAGTTCAGACCGGTTCAATGTGAAAGGGACTAAACTGGTCTGAACCGGTTCAGGAGGAAAAAAAATTTAGGAGAAAAATTTCGGTGATGGCTCAATCCAACGGTAGACCGGTAAGCGGTCGAAATTAACCGTTTCAATTTTTAAAAATTTATTTAAATTTATATTTTACCAAAATTGACCGGTTTAAATATATAAATGTGTAGCGCGATAATGGGCGACGAACAAGAGTTTGATTTAACCTCGATTTGTGTGCCATCACGAAATTTTTGGTAAGTGAATCTCACTTACTATAACTTATATAGTTGTATGAGTTAGAGATTAATTGAATAGTTACAAATTAATTCCGTATAAATTGTTTTATATTCGGAATTGAAAATCGAATATCGAAAATAATTGTGGAAACTACCCGAAGAGACTAGAAAAGGCTTAAGATGGCCTTATAAATGTAAATGAGCCTAATGAGCTAAATGGACTGAATGAATAGGAAGGTGAAAATGGGCTTAGAATAGAATTAAGCCCAATAAAGAGCAATAAGGCCCAATAAAGAGTAATTGGGCCCAAAATCAAAATTAAAGTCTAGAAAGACTGTATACGTGTGTGTGAGAGATAATGATCAATGATTTATGATCTTATGCAGCTCTAGAGGAAACAAATTGGGGCTCATTGAACTGATTTACTGAAAGTGCTGGGATTGCGACTCGATCGACCCGCACCCAAGTAAGGGATTTTTGTTAACTATTAGAGATAGTTGTATGTAATTTTATAAATCCCAATATGTGATTAGATACTATAGAAAATGTAGTTACCGAAAAATCTAGGAAATTGCCTAGTATTTGAAAAAGATCATATTACCCCTACTACAGGGAAAGTTGCACCGAAAAGAGTCGATAAAGCATGATGTTATAAATTTCATGTTTTCTGTGTTTTAAGCATGGAAGTCTATTTCCAGTGATATATGGATAGGTTGGCTAATGTTCTTACAGTCTGCATAGAAAAACACGTTTTACGAAGTTAAGAGTGCTGAGATGGGAGTAATCTTATGATGGGTGTCCTTACGGGAAGCCACCTCCCATCGCTCTATGTAGCATCGTTTTATGTGTAAAACTCTGATTTCGGAGCTGTTTTTAACGGAATTGAGCCACCTATAAGATTTATATGGAAACAAATCGTGCTGAAGCGTAGCTCGCACAAGAATTGATATGATTTGTACATCCATTAGTGCTAGAGCTTCGCTCGCACTAGATTTCTATGATATATGCATGACATGGTTTTGGAGCTTTGCTCGCACTATATTTTACATGACTTATACATGACATCGTGCTGGAGCTTTGTTTACGTAAGATTTTTCATGATATTGAGAATGAAAACAGTGCTAGAGCCCTCGTGTAGACTGTGTACCACACTAAATTGCTCGCATTGGATTTTGAGACAGGCAATGGTTGATGACTTCAGGTTAGGGTGATAAGTCCCTAATTAGGGCACCCCGCTGCCTTCAGTGTATGATGTTGTGGTTACGGAGTACGCTGTTGTGAGAGCCCATAGCCTCCACAGGCGCAAGCCCACTGGCCCCCCCTGGGCCGACTAGGTCTCGTCACCATCTCCACGTATTGTCCTCTTTAGGCCCAAGGCCCTCAAGGTTTTTCTCACACAGACGCATCCCCAAGGTCTCGAACTCAGGACATCGTCCGCAAGCTCCACTATCTACATGCTTATAATGCCATGCCCTTAAAATCTATTTCTTTTCATTAAAATCTCAAGCATAAAATCATGCATACATCAATGACAGTTTATCAAAACTATTGTGCATATAGAAATCGTGTAATTCATGCATCAAAGGCATTTTATGTGACATCATTAAATCATAATTAGCATGAATTAAATCAAGATCATAAATTAGTTCATGCCATGTAAATCAAATCATGAGAGGCAAATCTTTTCATGAATTTATAATTAAAGCATGGAAAACTCATCATGCTATTGCATTTAAATCATTTCATTAAAACTGCAGTATAAAATAACCCCTCTGGGTCAATCATCTCAAAACTCATAAAACAACTCGTTATTAAATTTTGTCATAAAATCACCCTTCTTTTAGGGTCACATGTCATAAAATCATATGAAATCTAACATCACAGTAGAAAATCATAAAATCGGGGGCCTGACCCCTCCCTCGGGTCTACCCTGGTCTATCGAGACCACAAGTTATTTCATGTGAGACAAGTAGGTGACTATATCAGTAACAACGAGGACTATGGCCATAGCCTAGTGATCCCTGGCTACACGATACCTAGTGTGCGGGGTATCACACCTGAAACGGGAGGTGGGTCGGTCCTACCCACCAGAACAGCATAACATCAGGATTGCGAGGGCAAGACTTATTGCCTCGTGGCTAATGCCACTCCACCCCAACAATCCCCACGGTACAGCGTACTCCGCATGACATACACGGTACAACGTACTTCGTGAACCCAAGCTCAGTCAAGGGTGCCTGCAATAGGTCTTATCCACCCATATCATCTCTGTCTCAGTATGCACGTGTGGGCATATCATCTCACTGTGACACACTGTCTACAGGAGGCTCTAACACGGCTATATGCATGTCATATAAATCCCTGTGTGAGCGAAGCTCTAGCACGGCTCCATGCATATTCATGATATCAAAAAATCTCGTGCGAATGAAGCTCTAGCACGGTTTCATAAAAATCAGTAAAATCTACGTACGAGTAATACTCCAGTATGTCTTTAAAATGAGTTATAAATCCATATAAAACTTCGTGCGAGCAAGCTCCAGCACGGTGTTATGTATCAATAAATCAAATCTCGTGCGAGTTACACTGCAGCACGGCTTTATGCATAAATAAATCAAATCTCATGCGAGTTACACTCTGATAATTCTATATGTTTAGAATTATTTGTCCTTAATTTCCTAATTAATTATTTAAATCCCCAATTTATTTTGTTAATTATCCCCTTTATTTAATTGAAATTCTCATGTTTGCAGATAAATTAAATCCGGATGAATTTTGAATATTTCGGTAGAAAATGGATCGGAATTGGACTAAAATCGAGATTGAGTCACGCGGACAACACGAGTCATGCCACCTAGCACATCCAATTGGACAAGAAGACCAATGACATGGAAATATCTTTTCAAGGAGCCAATGGTGTGAAGACAAGTGGCCAAAAAAATGCCAACTCATCAAGGATGTGGAAATTACCATTTTACCCCTAGTGTGTTTATAAATAGGAAAGGATGACAATTGAAGAAAAAATGTAATTTTAGGAGTAGGAGTAGTGTAATGTAAAGTAGATTAGGGTAGAATAGCCTTAGATTAATTTTACAAGTTTTCCTTACAATTTCCGCATAGTTTTACAAGTTAATGTTCATTCACTATTCATTTTATGAAAGTATTTGTTTCATTTTCTATTTTTGTTAGCAATCGGTTTCAACTTGTTTTCTTCTTGTTCGGTTTGAAGAAATCCATTACTATGTTTCTCATTTGGTTCTCGGTTTAAAGGAATCCATTAATGTATGTTTCTTATTTACTATAGATGAAAGTTAATGATTTATGTTTTCACTACTCTCTCTCGGTTTCAAGAATTTGTTTAGAGTTTCTTTAGCTTTCGGTTGCATTCGGGTTTCATGCCTCTTCACTAATGTCTCCTACCTTTTGATTCTGTTGCTTGAGAGTGGGATGATGCAAAGCAGTCATCCATATCAAGAGCATAGTGGAACTCGGTAGGAGAAGGCAGTGAAGAAAACCATAGCTCGGGAGTTTCCTGTTTTCCTGTTTTAGATTTCTTTTGCATTATTATTTTACCGTTTAGTTTTAGTTTTCTGTGTTGTCATCTTAGTTCCTGTATTTGTGATGATGTTCAAGTTTAGTACCGAGAGATGAGGTTTGACAGGTAGCTGGAGGAATCAATGAAGCAATCCAGCAAGCCGACCGATTCTCTGTTCTCCCCTGTTTTCCCATTGATTTGCTAAGATGAACCAGAGTTGAGGTGCTGTTCGGCAAGAAATGGTGACAACAGCTGCTTAGTAGCAAATGTCCAGCTGATGCCGAGATACCTCTTGTAATAATGTTGGTTGCAAGGAGGGTGTACTGGTTAGAAGTTTGAACTGAAGCAGACGTTAGCTGGGCAGGGGAGGAACGTGCGTGATCTGTTGCAGAGAGGGATATACAGTAGCTGGAACAGCTGAGAATAGCAGCACGACAGGACCTGGACGAGCAGGTCTGGGCAGGTTGGCGTGTTGGTGTTTGCTTGTTGATTAATGAAAACGTGAAGCTGTGTTGAGTGCAGGAAATGAAGAAGCACAAGGAACCGAGCAGAGTTGGTGAGCCTGGCAGAACCGAGAGCATAACTGGAACCTGGGACAGCAGTGGGACAGTATTGCACGACAGATCGAGATGGAGACCGAACAACAAGCCTCACCCGTGAGCTAACACCCGAGCCGTGACCTGGAAACCAGAAATGCAAAAATGAATGATGAACAGCAAATGGAGGGAAGGATTTAAATTCCTAAGGCCGCGTTTGGTTCACCCCTTAATGTTGTTTAATTCATTTTTGCATGCATTTTAGTTAGATTAATTTCAATGTTTTTAGTTAGCTTAGTTAGATTAATTTCAATGCATTAGTTTAACTTAGATTTAATTTGGGTACTAAGTAATTTTTATTTTAGTATTAGGGGTAAATTTATTTTCATTAAGTTTTAGTTTAGTTTAAATTGCATTTTAATTAAGTAGTTTAATTGCAATTGTAGGATAGTTTAATTGTAGTTTAATTTTATTGCTTTATTTTCATACTTGCATTTTAGTTTATTTGCGTTAATTAGTTTTAACTGTTTTAATTTCTTTTGTAGGTTTTTTATTTTAATTGCGTTAAGCACTGTAAGTAATTTTGCTCGGTTTTATTTTCTTTATTTTATAGTTTTATTATTTTATTGCTTTCGGTATTTTCAATTCTAGATTAGTAGATCACTCACCTTAATTTCATAATTTGCTAGGATATACTTAGGGTAAGATTAACCGGTAGTTAATTAGGCTAGTCAACTTCTCTGTGGGACGATATCTCGGGACTCAAATCCCATTATTACTTGTACGATCCGTACACTTGCGCATATATACCCTTTGGGCCCATCACACTCCATCACGGCTTTTATTCAATTATCATATCAAAACAGGATGCGAGCTAAGCTCCAGCACCTCTCATGCATATCAAATCATTAAAACTAGTGCGACCAATCGCTCTAGCACCTTTTTATGCATATCAAGTCAAAACAGTCAAAACAGAGTGTGAGCTAAGCTCTAGCACCTCTCATGCATTTCACAATAGTAAAATTAGTGCGAGCAACCGCTCTAACACATTTCATGCATATGATGTCACACAAGTCGGTGCGAGCAACCGCTCAAGCACATTTTATGCACACTCACAAACATAGATATAGTGCGAGCTATGCGCCAGCACTATCTGTTTCCATTTAAACTTGATAGTTGGCCCATTTTCCAAATAATTTTCATTTAAATCTTAATAACACTTACGTAATGTTATATTGTGAAGTTTATGTAATTACTGGCCAATCTACCGATTTGCTTTGCTTAAAAACCAAGAAAATTTCTTAAATCTGAAAATTCCTTAAATCATGCATTTCATACATGTCATGCTTTCACCATCCTTAGGTGAATTTCCTCAATAGGGGTAAAATAGCATTTTTACCTATTTCGAGTCTTTAAAATCTTTAATCTATTTCTAGGACCTTTATACATATTCTGTGTATACAAAAACTATTAAAATACGCGTAGCTACCTCTAACTACTCACACAATTCCTTTACCTTATTTTTCTGTACAGTCTGACCTTTTCTACTTATGTCTCGTCACGTAGTCCGATTTGCTCTCAATCCAATCTCCGAAACTGCGGATAAATATTCATCAGGTCAAATACAATATATTTAATTGTATTTCATATTTTCTGGGCTTAATTTAAATCATTGGGCTCGTTTACCCATATTGGGCTCGATTGCACCATAATGGGCCTTAATCGGCCTTAAGCTCGTTTTTCACATACTATTTATATTATCGAGGCCTATTGGGCTCATTGGGCCCATCAGTATTTATTAAGCCTCATTCTAAATTCCCGGATAGCTTAAT
Source organism: Firmiana major (assembly GCA_033439115.1). NCBI lineage: Eukaryota > Viridiplantae > Streptophyta > Magnoliopsida > Malvales > Malvaceae > Firmiana > Firmiana major. The sequence goes on along the minus strand of CM065907.1, from coordinate 65,784,859 downwards.
GAATTATTTACGACAATATATCTCTAATTCCAAGATATAATTCATTTCATGCGAAATTTAAATCCGTAATTTATGCGGTAAATTTTTAACACGTATAACGATGCAATATTGTCGTAAATAAGGGTTACTTACTCGAGATTCCATGATAGTATGAAATCGAGGCTGACTCGGGTCCTCGGTTGACGTCAATTGTCGAGTTACACAATTAAATATTTTTTCGGGTAAACTTTCAATCCAATTAAATATTTCGAAATTTAAATCGATCAATTTCGACCGCGTACTGACTTACCCATAGCTTGATTGCATCACTGGGATTTTTTCTCAATTTTTCCACTTTTTCTTTTTCCCTTTTTCTCTTTTTTTTCCTTCTTTTCTGGCTGATCCGGTTCAGTCCGGTTCAACCTGGTTCAGACCAGTTTGATCCAGCCGGTTTGGTTCGGTTTGACTGGTTCAAGGCTTCGTCGACTGGTTCTCTGTCGGCTTCGATTGCCAGCAGCTCCGCGGGATCGTCCGATGCACAGATCTGGTCTCGGTTTCGCCTGAGGTGGTCGAAAAGTGGCCGATCTAGCCTGTTCTCTCCTCGCCATCGGTGCCCTTTCTTCCCTTCGCCGTTTGCGGGTTTTTCGATAGCTGGGGGCCCGTGTTCCGGTGGCTGGGGGTTCTCACGGGGTCGGGCTTCCCTCGGCTATCAGTGGCCAGGCCTGAATCGACGTCGGTCACTGGATTCCTCGTTTTTTCCTCTCGGCTCTCTTTCTCCACTCTCTCAGCCGCCGATCGTTGCCGTTCGTCGGTCCTTTAGGCCGGTGGTGGCTCGACTCTCTTCTGGCTTCCTTCGATGGCTCCCAATCACCGATTGTCTCCGTTCGTCGGTGGAGACAGAGGTCGGCTTCTGCTTCGTTTTCAGTTTTCCTCAGTTTCACGATTTTCGCAAAATCCTTTTTTTAATTATTTTATTTTATTATTTATAATTTATTATTATTATTATTTTATTCATTAAAATATTATTAAAATCCAAAATATCTTAAAAATTCTTATTTAATTTATTTAATCCATAAATGAATTTATCAGTATTATTTCGTATTTTCGGTATATTTTTCCAATATTTTCGGGATTATTTTTCGATGTAAAAATTCTGATTAATTCCAATAATTTCATATCTTGATCAATTTAACCTGAAATTTAATTATTTCTTCGTTATTGATCAAGATTCTCAAATCCATTATTTTTAATGAAATTTTCTTGTCACGATTAATACCGAATTTTTGTCTTTTGATCGTTTTACCCTTGCACGTGTTCGGGACTACCATTTCAATCCTTCATTTGATCTTTTCTCATTTCGTGTTTTAAATAAAATAGGGTCTTACACTTTTATCTTTAAAATGACTCACTTTGCTCACTTTTCACTTCAAGTCCATGCATAGTCTACTTCGCATACTTTTTCGCTTTAGGCTTACTTTGTGCATTTTTTGCTTCAACCTATCACACTTTTTTTTGACTTTTGTGGTCTGCTTCGTGCATATTTCACTTCAAGCACTCACATTGTATGTACGTAGCTTACCCCACGCATTTTTTGCTTTAAGATTTTTGCATTTGTACATAAGTGGCCTACCTTATGCATTTTTTGCTTCAATCCTTTTGCATGTAGTGTTGAGCTCCTCATTCCTACATAAGACTTCCAAATATCGTCAATCATAAATATGAATTGAGAACTCTTTGATTGCTTTACAAAATACATGATAGCATAAGAATTAGAACATAAATTTGTTCAATAAACAAATGAGCTATCTAAATTATGTAAAAACATAAGTATCTGGTCCTATCATTTTTATGACTTAATATGGCTTTTTTTTTCTTTATTGGATTGTGGCTTGGTCACAAGTTGTCCTATGATACTTAGGGTTACATTCTAATCGATGTCTTTTCTCTTAATCTACGTGATATAACACATCCTTGTCGATCTTTGATCTCTCCTGAGTCAATCGAATTGAAGTTTAAATGAAAATACTGAGCACAAAAATCAGAGGAGATGGGCGATACAAAAAGGCTTTAGAACTATTCAATTCTGCTACTAAGCTGTTAGGAGAAAAAATTGGTTATCACCACGCGTATCAAAACTTCACCGACATTAAAGTGGAATTGGATGAAAACACTATAGTTAGGACTTATCTAGCAACTATTGGTCCAAGTTTTGTAACTGATTCAGGCTCTTTTATTGGAGTTATTATAGGTATAGGTCTTATAGCTTGGGGTCGTCGGAATGTGGGTCCCATCATCGTAGGTCACCGGGTGTGTATACCCCATCGTCATGAGTGTGGGCCTTATTGCCCAAAGTGGCCAAGAATGTGAGCCTCATTGCCCAAGGTGGCTAGGATATGTGGCTGGTGCACGACTGGGTGCGCGAGCGATGTGCGGCTATTGCGTGATTAGGTTTACGATTGGCTCTTCAAGTGAGTGTGGTTGGGTCATCCTTTGAGTCATCTATAGGGTTAACTGTTGTGTCATCCACTGAGTCAGTCACAAGGTCAGCCACTAGGTCATTCGTTGAGTCAATGGTACGAGCTTAACGTATTATTCGCAAGTGCACGCGTCGTACAAGTAATAATGAGATTTGAGTTCCGGATTATCGTCCCACAGAGAAGTTGACTAGTCTAATTAACTACAGGTTAATCTTACCCTAAGTATATCCTAGCAAATTAAGAAGTTTAATGTGGGTGGTCTACTAAGTCTGAAAATTAAAAGTACTGAAAATAATAACAACTATAAACTAAAGCAAAAATAAAACGAAGCTAAAAATTACTTACAAAGCTCCACGCAAGCAACTACCTATAAAAGAAAATTAAAATAATTAATTAACGCAATCAAAATAAAATGCTAAAATAAAGAACAAAATTAATTAAGCTAAAATTAAACAAGCCTAAAATAAAATATGCATGTAATTAAACTACTTAATAAAAATGCAAATTAAGCTAATCTAATAAAATAAAAATTTTATTAATCCTGAAGAAATTCCTAAATATAACTAAGAAATTAACTCTAAAAATGACCCTAAATTAATTATAATTCTAACTAATCACTAACTTGTCTAAATAAGTAAATATTGCATGAGAATAATATTTTTGGATTTTTTATTTTTATTTTTGAGAACTAAATTATAAACTACTTCTATCTCTAAATTAATTCTAATGCAATTCATGAGTTTCTTAAAATAAAAATAAAACTACCAACCTAATGTATCAACTATTAACTTAATTAAGAGTAATCACTAATTTAACAAATAATGCAAATCTATTTTACCTATCTTAACAAATACTATAAATGACATAAAAAGATAAATCCCAAATATACTTAAACTAATTGCACAAATGAATCGACTGGCCAAACGTGGCCTTAACCCATTTTCCAGCTGGCTGTTTCGATGTGTACAGGTACTGTACATCTTCTCTTGCCTATTCTGCTCTAGGTGATTACTTCAGATGTGGTCCTCAGTACCAACCTTCCGTGACATGCGCAGGTCAGGTGCTGCTCTTGCTCCCGCTGGTACCCACCTACAACCGACATAACCTGGAAATAATAAAACTGATAAGAACCGAAGAGTGAAGATAATCAAAGGAAACCAGAACAATGAATTTAAAGGAGAAAAAGAAAAGAGCAAACAGATCAGTGAATTAAAGTTAAATCACTGCTTAACAAGGGAAAATTGTTGGATGACATGTGATGGTGGTCCTATCATCAAAGTCCACGTGTACAATGATCTACTGACTAAGGATCGCCACGTGTCAAACACGAGATAAGCCACGTGGCTGTTACAGCGACAGAGTCTACACGCAACACAGTTGTTTGGTAGGCGACAGAGTCTCTAGGCGATAGAGACTCTGTCGCATAGGCTCCGTGCGGCACAGTAGGTCGTGATAGAATTCTACCGCATACATCGCGACAGACCTCTACCGCCTGTACTGCTACAGACCTCTACCGCATAGACCACATCAGAAGTTCACACATATATCTCTGCCGCCCACCGAACTCACCCGCAAAGTCGTCCAGCTCCGAACCGCGACAGAGTACCAAACGACTCTGTCGCGGCCCAGACACGTGCCTAGGCCTTAGCCTGAACCAACCCGGGAGAAACCTATAAATACCCCAGGTGAGTACTCAGAAAGGGGATGGAAAAAAATTGAACCCTCTTGATTTTGAAGAATATAATTCTCTTCCCCCTATACACAGAAACTCAGCTTTCTAACTTAATCATCGGAGTGCGCGTGCAGGGACGAATCCCTGCGCCCTTGATTTCCGTTGTTTTTGCAGAATATACAAGGCACACGTGGAAGAAATTGAGTCAACATCATCTTTTTGTCGTTAGCGCAACTTGAATACGTGGAAGGAATCACCCCGTTGTCGTACAGGGCAACATCAATTGGCGCCGTCTGTGGGAATCAGAACAAAAAGTCAGATTCCTTATTAAAATGGTGAGGACACGTTCTACAGCAGGGGGGACATGAGAGCAAAATTCTGTGAGTCCCCCTGTCAGGTCAGAGCAAGGACGAAGACAGAGTGAAAGGGATGGCAGAGGAGCCTTGGTTTCTTTAGAGGAATTTGAGGCTCTGAAACGTCAGAATGAGGAGACGACGACAGCATTGAAGGCTATGGTGAACTTTTTCAGAGATGCTCTCCCACAGTTTAGCTTACCCCCTGAAGTGCAGCAGATGGTGGGCGAAAACATCCCAAGGCAGATCTACGAGAGAGGTCAACCCTCCACCATAGTGAATGATGGACTAGGGGAAAGGGCGCAAAATAATACCACTGGACTGATCCCAAACTCTACCGCATTTCAAAGAAGTCACCCTATGGAAGCGTCACGGGAGGTGAATACTACCGCAGACCCGACAAGACAGAGTTCTCTCACGGATCACATGCAGCAGAGCTCACCCACAGCAGACAGGTGGCAGAGCTCACCCGTGGATCTCAGGTGGCAGAGCTCACCCGCAGCAGACAGGCGACAGAGCTCACCCGTGGATCTCAGGCGACAGAGCTCACCTGTGGCAGTAAGGCGGCAGAGCTCTCTCACGGATTGCAGGTGTCAGAGATCACCCGCCCCGGGCAGGCGACAGAATCCACCTGCAGCATTTATGTGGCAGAGCTCACCCATGTCGGACAGGCGGCAGTGTTCTCCCACAGCAGGTAGGCCACAGAGCTCACCCGCGGATCACATGCGGCAGAGCTCACCCGTGGATCTCAGGCGACAGAACTCACCTGCGGTAGTTAGGCGGCAGAGCTCTCTCGCGGATTGCAGGCGTCAGTGCTTACCCGTGTCGGATAGGCTGCAGAGTTCTCCCGCGGCACATATGCGACAGAGTTCTCCCGCATGGCGCAGTACTTCTCCAAGGGGGCTGGAGCATGAGTTGGAAGAACATAGGTCCGGGGAGCGACAAAGATAGAAGAGTCCTAACCTCTGAGATTGTTTCGAAGGTACAAGGTCGAATCTCGGAATGGGAGGTGCCGGAAGGGGTGCTTACCAGTCGGACTCTTCAAGTCCCGAAGTAAGGGGAGCATACTCAGTTCAAGGGTCGGAAAACGTTGAGAAAGTGGTCGAAAGGATTTTGGAAAAAAGGAAACTGGTGTCTCCGGATGATCGTCAAAAAAGGAGGATTCCGTTCAGTCTGGAGATCATGAACAAACGTTTGCCGAAGAAGTTCAAGATGCCTTCTATGGCTACTTACACAGGCAAAGTAGACCCTTATGACCACATACAGAGTTATGAGTCCCTCATGTTGCTGCATGGATGGGAGGACGAAATTATGTGCAGAACTTTTTCACTCACGTTGACCGGGCATGCTCTGAAGTGGTTCAATGGGTTGCGCCAAGGTTCCATCTCATCCTTCGACCAATTGCGAAATGAATTTTTGCAAGTCTTCATGATTAATAGCCAGAGAAAGAAGGACGCTACTTACCTACTCACTCTGAAGCAAGGGAATAAAGAATCCTTGAAGAGCTACGTAGATCGTTTTCGAGATGCAACCTTGGAGGTTGACGATCTACCGGTAGGAGTAGCCATGACTGCAATGTTGCAAGGGACGAGGTCTGAAAAGTTGCAAGAATCCCTCTCCCTCGACCAGCCGGTGACACTTCCCGACCTGTTTACTAGAGCCAACAAATATGTGGCTCAGGAAGAAGTGATAAAGATGGTACCTCCCCGGGAGGCAAGGGAAGGAAAAAGGAGAGAGAGGGATGCACCCGAGAGATGCTCTCCAAGACCCGTTAGAGCAAACAAAGCCCCTAGGCTTAGGTATGAAGGTTATACCAGACTGAATGAGCCTCGCACCGCGATACTAGCAGCTATCGAAGGGGCAGGACTGTTGGAATTCCCCAAGAAGAAGATTGGAGATGTAGGACGAAACTCTGATGCCTACTGCGAATTCCATTGTGCTCATAGCCATCCCACGGAGAAATGCAGAGACCTAATGGATCAGCTAGAAAGACTAGCTAGAGAGGGGAAAATCAACCGCTTCCTTTGGAGAAGTGAAAGACCCCGTTATCCTCCTCGCGATCGAAGAAATGACCGTCCACGGACTGTGCCAAATAATGATAACGGAGGAAATAGGCCAAGGAATGAAGCATTTAGACCCATTCCCCGTGCCAATCAGCCGAACAATGAACCTACTGCCCCAGCAATAAATGTTATTGCAGGAGGGGAATCGATGGCGGGAAGCTCCTCTACTTCCCGTAAGAGCTATGCAAGGCAGGCATATCAGGTTAATGTTGTAATGGAGGAGAGAGCGGATGAAGAACCTATCATGTTCACTCCGGCTGACAAGGGTGACATTGTCATGCCCCATGATGACCCCATGGTAATATCCGCAGTAGTGGCAAAACACCTGGTGAGCAGAATCCTGGTCGATAACGGGAGTTTGGTGAACCTAATCTATTGGAATTGCTTCGAAAAAATGAGCATATCCGAAGATAGGTTAAGGCCTGTTATGACGCCACTATACGGATTTACGGGTGAAAGGGTGAAGGTGGCCGGGTCCATAGAGTTGCCTGTGACTCTTGGAGAAAACCCGAAGGATGTGACCCGGCAAGTATTATTCATGGTAGTAAGGTCAACCTCCGCTGCTTACAACATAATCCTGGGTAGACCCGTACTGAACGACATGAGAGAGGTGATATCCTCTTGTTATCTGTTAATGAAGTTTCCCACTCCCAACGGAGTCGGGCAAGTACGAGGAGATCAAAGGAGTGCTCGTACTTGTTATATCGCTTCTACCGCTAACAAAGGAGCACAGAGAAAGGAGACTTTGTGCATAGAGGATCCGCCCAAGCCTCAGCCTGTAGAGGAAACAGAAGCCATTGAGCTAACCGGGGGGGCCGGAGAAAAGAAGGCATTCATCGGGACTCAGCTGAACGAACAAGTAAGAAGCGAGATAGTCGAATGCCTGAGGAGAAACTTGGATGTTTTCGCTTGGACCCTGGCTGATATGCCCAGGATTAATCCCGAAGTGATCTGCCACGAGCTTAATGTCTCGCCCGGGCACAGACCTGTCAAGCAGAAAAAGAGGAATTTGGCTCCGGAAAGACAAAAGGCAATCACTAAAGAAGTGAATAAACTCCTAAATGCCGGATTCATTCGAGCGGTCTACTACCCCGAGTGGCTAGCCAAAGTGGTAATGGTAAAGAAATCTGTGGGAAGTGGCGAATGTGTGTAGACTTCACAGATCTGAATAAAGCCTGCCCTAAAGATTCGTACCCCCTACCTCGGATAGATAGGCTGGTGGATGAAACATCCGGATATGAACTCCTCAGTTTTTTAGACGCCTTCTCCGGATATCATGAAATTATGCTTCACCCAGAAGACGAAGAGAAGACTTCCTTTATAACCGACGATGGAACATACTGCTATCGGGTAATGCCGTTCGGTTTAAAGAATGCTGGAGCCACCTATCAGCGAATGGTGAACAAAGTGTTCAAAGATCTTCTGGGAAATACCATGGAAGCCTATGTGGACGATATGATCATCAAGAGCCGAGCGGGAGAGTCTCACGCTCATCAGATGTCCAGGGTATTCGAGGTACTGAGGAGATTCAATATGAAGCTAAATCCCGAAAAGTGCTCATTCGGGGTGAAATCAGGGAAGTTCTTGGGCTTCATGATCACTGAAAGGGGTATTGAGGCAAATCTTGAAAAGGTACAGGCAGTCCTCGACATGAAACCCCCAACCACCGTAAGAGACGTCCAGAGATTGACAGGCAGAATAGCAGCTCTGAATCGCTTTTTGTCAAAGTCAGCAGAAATGAGCTTGCCATTCTTCAAAACTCTGCGGGGAGGAAAAAACTTTGAATGGACGGGAGATTGTCAAAAGGCTTTTGAAGACCTCAAAGAATATTTGAAGTAGCTACCTTTATTGACAAGACCCCTGAAAGGGGAACAATTGTATATGTACTTGGGAGTCGGTGATTTCGTCGTCAGTGCGGTGCTACTGAAGAAGGATGAAATGGTGTACCGCCCCATCTACTATGTGAGTAAGGTACTGTTAGACCCGGAGACCCATTATCCGATGGCCGAGAAGCTAGCATTGACTCTTGTGATGGCCTCGCGTAAGTTGCGCCCTTATTTTCAGGCACACCCCATCACTGTCTTGACGGATCAACCGTTAAGACAAATCTTTCAGAAGCCTGAACACTCAGGGAGACTAGTGAAGTGGGCAGTGGAACTTGGAGGATATGATATCACGTTCCAACCCCGACAGGCTATCAAAGGCCAAGCTCTGGCAGACTTTATAGTAGAATGCACAAGCCCGAGTGACAGCAACAAAAGGGAAACTCAACCATGGTTGCTGTATGTCGACGGGGCATCGAGTGCAAACGGAAGCGGAGCGGGTGTGGTCTTGGTATTGCCAGAAGGAAAATCCCTGGAATACTCCTTACGGTTTGGGTTCCCCAGCTCGAACAACATAGCGGAGTATGAGGCTTTGATAGCCGGGATGAGGCTGGCAGAAAAGCTGCAGGTTCACCACTTGGTAGCACATAGTGACTCTCAATTGGTAGTAAACCAGTTCAACGGGCAATATGAGGTTCGAGAACCAACTTTAGCCCCCTACCTGAAGAAAGTCCAATCTCTGGCTCAGACTTTTAAGAGCTTCCAGCTGATACAAATTAACCGGTCTGAAAACACACACGCTGATTTATTGTCCAAGTTAGCCTCTTCTAATGAGACAAGAGGAAGGATAGTGAAGGTGGAGAGGCTTGAACGGCCTAGTATTGAAGAGGTCGAAGTGTGTGACATTGAAACGGGAGATGACTGGAGATCCCCATTCAAGCAGTATCTCGCTGAGGGTACACTCCCCCAAGATAAGGACGAAGCTCGTCGCTTAAGGATACAAGGGGCGAAGTTCACACTAATCAACGGGGAACTGTATAAAAGGGGATAATCGTCACCCTTGTTAAAGTGTCTGGGGTCGGAACAAGCAAATTATGTCATAGCCGAAGTGCATGAAGGAATTTGCGGTGAACACTTAGGAGCTAGAGCCCTTGCTGCTAAGATACTGCGATCGGGATTCTACTGGCCGACATTGAAAAAAGATGCAATGGACAAAGCACGCAGGTGTGACAAATGCCAAAGGTTTGCGCCGATCACAACAGCCCCAGTGACTCCCTCCCAGGGTACGATACAGTCGGTTCCTTTTGCACAATGGGGGTTGGACATTCTAGGGCCTTTTCCATTAGCCACGGGCCAAAGAAAATTCCTGTTAGTTGCCACCGACTACTTTACAAAGTGGATTGAAGCAGAGTCTTTAGCCACAATCACAGAGAAGAAAGTCGAGGCAATGGTATGGAAAGACATTATCTGTCGATTCGGGATCCCACGCATCTTGAATGCCGACCATGGAAAGCAATTCGATTGTAATGCCTTCCATGAATTTTGTAAACGCCTCAACATTCAGCTAAGGATTTCTTTTGTGTCATATCCTCAAGCTAACGGACAGGCCGAAGTCAGTAATCGAACTATTCTTCGTGGGCTGAAGACCAGGTTAGACAAAGCTAAAGGGGCATGGGTGGACGAATTGCCTAGTGTTTTATGGGCATATCGTACCACTAGTCCGGTATCGACCGGAGAAACGCCGTTCAGTCTTGTGTACGGCGCTGAAGCATTGATCCCCGTGGAAATTGGAGCATTGTCACCCAGGATGGTGCCCTTAGTAGAAGAAGAGAATTCACAAGCACTAAGGGAAAGCCTGGATCTCCTTGATGAACATAGAGAAACCGCCGCTATTCGATTGGCATCCTATCATCAGAGGGTGGCCAACTACTATAATAGCCGGGTGAGGGATAGACCAATGTCCGAAGGAGATTTGGTACTCAGAAAGTCGCATATCACGAACGCCTTGAAAGAAGATGGAAAATTCAGAGCTAATTGGGAAGGTCCATTCAGAATCAAACATAAGATTGGGCCTAACACCTGTATCCTGAAAACTCTATAAGGGAAGAAAATAGGGAAAACATGGAATTCAAATCACTTAAAATTGTATTTGAATTAATCATTATATTTTCTTTCTTAAACGTTATATTCTCACATTACTGTCATTTGTTTACACTGTCACAAGATATTATTATCCAATCATTATGCAGATTGTTCTTTTGCTATATATCTGCAGCTTTTATATATCTAAATCTTGTGACAGGAATCAGAAGAGCCGTAAGAGCCTGAGGCGCTATGCGTCACTGTGGCCAGGCGTATATTCAGAAGAGCCGTAAGAGCCTGAGGCGCTATGCGTCACTGTGGCCAGGCGTATATTCAGAAGAGCCGTAAGAGCCTGAGGCGCTACGCGTCACTGTGGCCACGCGTATATTCAGAAGAGCCGTAAGAGCCTGAGGCGTTATGCGTTACTGTGGCCAGGCGTATATTCAGAAGAGTCGTAAGAGCCTGAGGCGCTATGCGTCACTGTGGCCAGGCGTATATTCAGAAGAGCCGTAAGAGCCTGAGGCGCTATGCGTCACTGTGGCCAGGCGTATATCCAGAAGAGCCGTAAGAGCCTGAGGCGCTATGCGTCACTGTGGCCAGGCGTATATCCAGAAGAGCCGTAAGAGCCTGAGGCGTTATGTGTCACTGTGGCCAGGCGTATATCCAGAAGAGCCGTAAGAGCCTGAGGCGCTATGCGTCACTGTGGCCAGGCGTATATCCAGAAGAGCCGTAAGAGCCTGAGGCGCTATGCATCACTGTGGCCAGGCGTATATTCAGACGAGCCGTAAGAGCCTGAGGCGCTATGCGTCACTGTGGCCAGGCGTGAACAATCAGAAAAGCCGTAAGAGCCTGAGATGCTATGCGTCACTGTGGCCAGGCGCGAAAGATTCGACTAGCCATAAGAGCCTGAGACGCTATGCGTCACTGTGGCCAGGTAATAAAAACATAAAGGCCGTAAAAACTGAAGACGCACTCGCGTCATAGTAATCAGGCCTTAGAAAACGATATGTTTATACGAAAAATTCTTTTTGAAAATGTATCTTTCTACCAAGAATTGGGGAGCATACACGAATACATTCAAAACAAATATATACAAGTAAAATAAACAAACAGACAAAGGATGATAAACAACAAATAGAGAAGTAATGCGATACGAAGCATGAACAAAATTTGGATGTCATTTCATTCAAGAAAATTACAAGTAGATCTTTACAAGTACATCCAACAAAAGCAAAAAATCAAAACAAAACGATAGAATAAACAAAAAAGAAAAACAAAAACTCAATCTTCAGGAGGAGGCTGAGGATCAGCTGCCAACGGGCCCTCGCTCCCTAAAGACTGCTGACCCTCCTCCCCGTCCAAGTCAAGGAGAGCGCCAATAGGCTCAGGAGCATCGTCCAGGTCCACAGGCTCCCAAGGACCGGCGAGGTTGGCTAGATCATCCTGGGCAGTCCTCTTGAAAACCTCGTCTGCAGGTTCAGCCCCGGGTTCGTACTTAGTCCAGTCAGGGGCCTCGAACAGCATCGCCTCATCCGTATATTGGAGCTCGGGGAATTCTTCGCCTTCCCTATGCTTCTCTAACCAGGAACGAGCAAGGTAGAATCCATATTTCATATAGGGATTCGAAAAATCCTCATTCCGCCTCAAGCAATCCTTAGAGAGGCGGTACTCCTTCACGGCTTCCGCCCTGATGACATCAATCTCCACTCGGGTCAGCGAAGGAGTAGCCCGACTTTCTAACTCAGCGACGTAATGCTCGAGCTCCTGGTTACGATTAAGCAAGGACCCGTAGTTGGACTGCATACGGTCCAGTTCGGCGTGGGCCTCCTGAAGATCTTCATGGAATTTACTCGACCGAGCCGCCTCGACGGTAAGATCCCCTTTGGCCTGGTCCAAATCTTGGCGAGCCTTCGAGAGCTGCTCTTCCAGGTTTCGTACCACATCGGGAAGTTTAGACAAGTTGTTGACAGTATTCGATAGCTCCATGACCTTGTCCTTCAACTCCCGAATTTCCTTGTCAGCTCGCTCCCGATAGGCCCGGTGTTGAGCATTATTGGCCACGGTCCTCTGAGCAAGCTGTAAAGAAATACAAAAAAAGTTAAACTCAAGAGTACAGCAAAAAGAAGTTAAACGAAGGAGAATATAAAAATTACCCTTATCGCTTCCATATCAGCCAGGTCCTCTCCCTCCGGATAGTTCCTGAATATCCTAGCCTCGTCCCTCGGGAGAATAGTGGCCCAACTCAGTCGAGAAGCCACCCCGGGAGTGTCCAAGGTATCGTTGTCGCGAACTCCCGGGTAAACCCAAAACTCGACTCCCCTCATGATAAAACCACCCTCCACAAGGTAGGACCTCCCATCGATAGGGCCTATCCTCGGGAGAATTGGCCTAGTCCCCATCGACGACTCGACATACAAGCGCCTCCGGTTCTTTCGCTGGGATGGAATTATGTTGCATTCAGCGCGCTCTTCAGAACGAGACCGCCCAGATGAACCAGAAGCCCCCCGTGACGAAGAAGGAACTCTCCCTCTATCCCGGATGGTATCTCTTTGTTCCGGGGGAGGAGGAGGCATCTCGTGCCTGGAAACGGGTGGGGTCCGTGCCCGAGGCAACTGAGGCGGGATCGGGGCCTCGCTACGAACATCGTCAACTAAACGAGGCCTCTTTCTAGTGGGATCACTAGACGGACGGGCCTCCGAGACTTGACGCGCCAGTGATCGTCGGAAGTGACTCATATCTGCAAAAAAGAAATAGAACAAATAAGTGGTCAAAAATATGATCAGAATCAGTAAGCAGTAAAAAAGAATAAAAAGTTACCATCAGGAGAATCAAAATGCTCCTGAAGGGACTCTATATTTATCTTATCGTCATCAGGGAGCACCATGAAAGTTGAGCCAAACCTTTCCCAGCCAGTCAAGTCAGCTAAGGGTTCGCTGCCAGAACTAGACTCTACATTGGTGCTCCCTATATCTTCCTGTGGCCTTAGAGGTTCGGGGCTCAACTCGGGGGGAACTGAAGGTGGAGGATCTGAAATAGGAACAGAAGGGCCGACAACAGGAATGGGACCCACACCCCAGCCAGCCAATATCAAATTTTCATTTGATAATAGACTGTCAAGGCTAATGGGACGATCAACTAGTAACCTACTGATGTCCTGGGATAACTGTTCTCTAAGTGTAGCAATCCTGGGGCCCTCGAGGATTTCGCGCCTAGTCTCCCAACGAGTGGGGAAATCCAGGCCCCCAGGCGTTTCCACAACAAGCCACTCCGATTCAAAACCGTGAAGCTTGTTAGCAGGTTTCTCAAATAACCTGTTTTCAAATCCAGGCATATACACCCGCTGAAATGAATAAGGGACTAGACCGGGGTTGCCTCGAAACCTGAAAAAGACATCGAGAAGGGGAAGAGACGGAGAAACGCCCCTTAGGTGGCAGTGTACGGTAAACCTTATTAATTGCATCCATGCATGAGGATGCAGTTGTCCGGGGGCAATCCTATGAGTCCTAAGGAAAGAAGCCCCAAAGTCGGATAACGGAAAGCGAAGTCCTAATTCTAAGGCTGCCCTAAAAATAACTATCCCGTCGGACACGCGACGTGTGTCGCTTTCTTGAGGGTTTGGAAGCCTATAGGAGTATCCTTCGGGCAAAGGAAACCTAGATACAAGGTCTTGGATGTCGGCTTCCTTCAAAGTCGACTTGACTCTTAGATCTATTTGTTTCCCTACACCGTGGCCAACCATTTTTGAAAGTTCAAGAAAAATCAAAAACAAACTATGGGCGACAGAGTTTACCTAATCAAAGAAAGACAGCAAAAAGTACGGGCGACAGAGTTTGTTAACCTCGCGGCAGATTTGCGACACAGTGATGTTTACGCGAGAGAGTGGCGACAGAGATGCGGCAGAGTTGCAGTAGAGTGTTGAGAGAATCTGCGGCAGAGTGGTCTTTGCGAGAGAACTCAGTAGCGACAATGACAGTAGGGACCCAGTATATATAGAGGCGCGGCTGCGTCAACACACGCGTGGGGATCCGAACCGGCCCAGAAGCCGCGAGTGGCCCAGGAACCGCGAGTGGCCCAGGAACTGCGAATCCAGGATACTCTTTCGCAGGGAAAATCCCTACCAAAGAGTGGGGAGCAATTGATGGTGGTCCTATCATCAAAGTCCACGTGTACAATGATCTACCGACCAAGGACCGCCACGTATCAAACACGAGATAAGCCATGTGGCTGTTACAGCGACAGAGTCTACACGCGACACAGTTGCTTGGTAGGCGACAGAGTCTCTAGGCGATAGAGACTCTGTCGCATAGGCTCCGTGCGGCACAGTAGGTAACGACAGAATTCTAACGCATACATCGCGACAGACCTCTACCGCCTGTACTGCGACAGACCTCTACCGCATAGACCACATCAGAAGTTCACACATATATCTCTGCCGCCCACCGAACTCACCCGCAAAGTCGTCCAGCTCCGAACCGCGACAGAGTACCAAACGACTCTGTCGCGGCCCAGACACGTGCCTAGGCCTCAGCCTGAACCGACCCTGGAGAAACCTATAAATACCTCAGGTGAGTACTCAGAAAGGGGATGGAAAAAAATTGAACCCTCTTGATTTTGAAGAATATAATTCTCTTCCCCCTATACACAGAAACTCAGCTTTCTAACTTAATCATCGGAGTGCGCGTGCAGGGACGAATCCCTGCGCCCTCTGATTTTCGTTGTTTTTGCAGAATATACGAGGCACACGTGGAAGAAATTGAGTCAACAGCATCTTTTTGTCATTAGCGCAACTTGAATACGTGGAAGGAATCACCCCGTTGTCGTACAGGGCAACATCAACATGAAAACAAACAAATGAAACGGGAAACAAAGATAAACAAATGGATCCTGTATGCTGCAACCATGCCCTCTAACATTGTTTCTGGCTAAGGAACTAGCAATAGTGCTGTCCGTTCCGCTCATCATCCAGCTGTACTATGAGTCTGTTGACAGCTTCATTCCCGATCTTCCTTGGTCTTCAACCTGCATCCAATAAACCTCAACCCGTGACAAGGAATGAGAATAGAGAACATAATTGATTAAAACCAGAAGTTAAACAGAAAATGAAAATGAATAGAAAATAAAAGTTAAGACAAGGGAGAACAGAGGAGAAACATACATCCTTTCACTGCAACATTCATGGTTTAAGAGATAAAAACTGAACATGAAGCAAAGCCACATTGCTGGTAATATAACTTAGAAGAGAGACTGCTAATAAGTGAAGAAAATAAAAAATTAAACCGATAGAACAGACGATCCAAACTGAAGAAATAAAACTAAAACGTTAACAGTAAGAGATGATGAAAAAGAGCATGATTTTTTTTATCAACTGAGGTATTTCTTCATTCACAAACAGCGGACCACAAAAAAAAAAAAAACAAAAGATGCTCACTCGGCATTAGACAGAATATATTCAAGTAAGATAAGGAGAATAGAGATGCTGAAAACTAAGACTTAAAACTAAGCCATGCGTGAAGAAGATTTATCAAACATCAACCGAGACATTTCCAGTAGCCACGGTTTCCTTCATTTCTCAATCAAACCGATATTGTTCCACCATTTCAGTATTGCTAGTCAATACATAGATTAATCTAAACATATTAGACCGACAATAGTGAATCAGAACATAATGATCGGCATTGATGATCAAAGCTTTGCAAATGTGTGGACTACAACCAAAAATGGATTAAAACTTCTAGTAAGAATATGATTTGAACGTGTAAAGTAAACTGAATTGGTAAAGACAAATTCTAAGTTACGATACTCATGAATTTAAAAGCAAGAGATTTTCATAATCAACTAAATTGAATAAAACAGTAGCTAAAAAAATATGGAGGCTAAAAAAAACTATTCGGGAAAAGAAAACAAGGAAAGTAAGACTTTTAATGTAAAGTTAACCTAAAATAAACTATTCTACCCTAACTTACACACTTTTTCCAATTGCCATCATTTTCTATTTATATACACACTTAGGGGTACAATTGTAATTTTCCATCCTAGATGAGTTGGCATTGTTTGGCCACTTGTCTTCATTTGATTTGCTGCAGAGCAGATATTTCTACGTCACTTGTCGGTTTGTCCAGTTGGCTGTGTGATATGGCCCGGCGTGTACCTTCTAGAATGTTCGCAAGGTGTCCGTCGATCTTATCGTTTCGGAGCAAATAAAATACGGACACCTAGCATCACGCGTGTCCAGACGACTGGTGACTCAGTCTGCAAATTGGAAGTGGTCCAGTCTCCTTTAGTCCGTTTTCAGCCTAATTTTGACTAAAATGACTGAGTTTCATCAGGATTTAATTTATCTACATATTAAAGAATTTTAATTAAATAAGAGGATAATTAATAAAATAAATTGAGGATTTAAATAATTAATTAGGAAGTTAAGCACAAATAATTCTATTAAAAGTAGAATTATCACACCCCCAATCTTCTTCCTCATCATATTACATATACTCACGGTATAATGTACTCCATGTGTTATCTACGTGATACTCGTACCCGGATGCACACAGCATGGTACATAGTATTCCTAGGACAACTACACGGAACAATGTAGGCCCGTGGACCCAGTCCATCCACGCTACAACGACAGACTCATCATCCTAACCCATGTCTCATATACCAGGCGAGCAGAATCAGTGTGACACATAATTTCTGCAAGGCTCCAACGTGGTATCTCTCAGTGCGAGCAACTGCTTCTAGCACTGTATCATCTCAAAATCATTGTGCAAGCTAGGCTCCAGCACATTATCATCATCATAAAACCATGTGCAAGCTACGCTCCAGCACAGTTTATCAAATCATGAAAACATATGCAAGTATAATCTCCAGCATAGTCAAAATCAATAAAAGCAAAGCAGGTGTGAGCTAAGGCTCCAACACCTTTTTATATTTTAATCGAATAGATGGCTATTTTCTTAAAAAGAAAGCTCAAATCATGTTTATTTACATAGCATGCCAATCCATGCAAAACATGTAAAACTAGCTAACCTATCCTTCATCATCCCTCAGTCACAATAACAACATATAGTTGTAAAAACATTAAAAATATGCATGTCAAGCTGTTTTCCTTCCCACATCCCATTTTCACAATTTATACCATAATGCATTTCATATTTTCATATCACTTCATGGCTCAATAGCTAAAAATAATATCATTAGAGTTATAACTACTAAAATCGCTGTAAAAATACGTACGAATATCTTTATCGTTAACATACAATCCCTTACCTTGAATCACGCTCGTATCTCCTTTGTCTCGTTTCCTTCGTTCGTGATCCAGGTTAATCGTGTTCCAACGTATTCCAATCTACACGTGTAAATCATCAAGTTATCTTCCCTTTCTTTTCCTAAACATTCACATTGTCATTTCTTACTTACGCATGCTTCTCAAGCCTTTTATCATATTTCACCTTAATATTTCTTTGTAAATTCATCTAAAATCATTCACTCAACACCACCCATATCATAGTACTCCAAGATCATTACAATAGCAAACTCAATCTATCTCTTTTCTAGGTACATTTTAGATTAAGTGAGTTCTACGCATCTTAGTCATATTCTACTAACACAATATGCATTCATTAACTCCTAAAATCACTTAAAACATCATGCTTGGAGTTGAAGGTTTTGAAGACTTACCAAACTTGCCCCTTTCTCTATACCAAACTTGTGGGATGCTTAACTCTTTTCCTTGAGCAGTGCATACTTTAGATTTTTGGGTATATTATTCTCCTCACTTCAAGGAACAATTTTGCCTCTTTAAGTTTCCTCCAAATTTGCTGGGAATGTAGTGTTCTCTAGAGTGAGAAAGCTTGGTTTTGTGTGAAAATGGTAAGTGTTGGAGTGTTTAGGAAAGAGGGAAACGTGTTTCAGTTCCAAAAGTCGTGTTTCTTATATAGACAAAGCCTAAGAGATCGATCTGGTGCTTGGTGAAGATCGATCTGCTAGCGGTTCAACTACTCCAACCACTCAGATTACCTACTACAAGATCGATCTGGTAGTAAGGGAGGATCGATTTGTTTCAACCCGAGACATTTGGTGATCGATCTAATACCTCATTTTACATTTCGTATTCAACAATTGTACAATAATATCCATTTTATATAATTTATATGCAATAAAACTTGTGCACAAAACTTGAAATTATGGATTGTACATTAAATTTCATAATGCCTACATCCTTTATTCTCTATACATCTGTAACAATGTGCATATACATCATAGCCTCATAAGAAATACAGGTAAAACTACGGGCATTACATTTCTCCTCTCCTTAGAAAATTTGGTCCTCCAAATTAAATCAAGTTTATTCCTCAAAAAGTTAGGGATATTTCTCCTTCATCAGGTCCTCTAACTCCCAGGTGGCTTCCTCTGATGTATGATGCTGCCATAGGACCTTAACTAATGAAATCAACTTGTTTCGCAATACCTTCTCTTTTCTATCCAGTATCTGGATCAATTTCTCTATCTATGACATATTCTCCTTGAGCTCCAATGGCTCATAGCTAATTACATGTGCTGGATCCGGATGGTACATCCGAAACATGGAAACATGGAAAACATTGTGGACCTCTGCTAGCTCAGGTGGTAAGGCTAGCCTATATGCTCTATCACCCACTCTATCCAAAATCTCAAAGGGATCGATGTAATGAGGATTTTGTTTTCCTTTCTTCCCAAACCTCATTATTCCCTTAGAAGGAGATACTTCAAAAAATGTGGACTCACCCACAACAAACTCAAGTGGCCTCCGTCTCCTGTCAGCATAGCTCTTTTGTCGACTTTGAGCCGTTCGTAACCTCTCACATATTATCCGAACATCCTCTGAGGCTTGTCTAACTAAATCAGGAGTGAGCAACTGTCTGTCACCAACCTCTTCCTAACTAATAGGTGATCGGCATCTACGACCATATAGGAGAACTCAACCAGTGGTAAGTGATCGTCCCATTAGCCTCTAAAATCTAGCACACACGTTCTTAACTTATCCTTCAGGGTCTGTATAGTCCTCTCTGACTGACCATCTGTCTAAGGATGGAAAGCGGTGCTAAAGCTTAATTGGGTCCCCATCGCTTCTTAAAAATGTCCCCAAAAGTGGAAAGTGAAGCGAGCATTCCTGTCAGAAACAACACTCACTGGGACCCCATTCAGTCTCACTATTTCCTATACATACAAGTTCGCCAATGCACTCAAAGTATCTGTAGATCTCATAGCTAAAAAGTGTGCCGATTTTCGTTAATCGATCTACTATAACCTAAATAGCATCATGGTTCTTACGGGTTCTCGGTAATCCCATCATAAAATCCATGGTGACGTGCTCCCACTTCCATGTCGGTATCGATAGAGGTCGCAATAATTCTCCAGGTTTCTGATGCTCTACCTTAACTTGCTGACAGATAAGACATCTAGCAACATACTCGGCTATATCTCTTTTCATTCCAGACCACTAATATATACATTTTAGAGATTTTGATACATTTTGCTGCTCCCTGGATGTAATGTGTATCTCGATGAGTGAGCCTCTAATAAAATCAACTTCCTAAGCTCTGAATCCTTAAGGACACATATTCTATTTCTAAACCTTAATATTCCATCTGAACTCAATACAAAATCAGTACCCTTACCTTTTCGAATTTAGTTAGTCACATCAATATACCATTGATCATTTTGCTGAGCTTACCGGATTCTCTCAATCAACTCCGGTTCTAACCTCAAGCTGGCTAAAATCCCATAACTGCCAATCTCAGGTGGGATCATATCCAAACTAAGGTTCGTGAATTGTTCCAACAACTCATGCTCCCTAACCATCATATATGATACCAATCTGAGACTCTTTCTGCTCAATGCATCGACAACCACATTCGCCTTCCCCGATTGGTATAAAATCTCACAATCATAGTCTTTGAGGAGTTCTAACCACCTTCTTTGTCTCATATTTAACTCCTTCTATGAGAACAGATACTTAAGACTCTTGTGATCCGTAAAGATCTAAAATTGCTCACCATACAAATAGTGGCGCTATATATTCAATGAAAATATTATGGCCACCAACTCTAAATTGTGAGCAAGATAATTCTTCTCATGATCCTTCAGTTATCTAGATCCGTAAGCAACTACCTTTCCATTCTGCATCAAAACACAGCCCAGTCCTTGGTGTGAAGCAACTGTGTAAATAGAAAAGTCTCCTGAGCTGTTAGGAATGGTGAGAACTGGCGCGATGGTTAATCTGTGCTTAAGTTCATGAAAACTCCTCTCAAATGCTTCATCCCACGTAAACTCTACATTCTTTCTCATAAGACGTGTCAATGGAGCAGCCAATCTAGAGAAACGTTTTAGAAATCTCCTGTAGTAACCTACTAAACCCAAAAAACTTTTGATCTCTGTGACTGTCATGGGTTGTTCCCACTGAACAATAGCCAAATTTTGGATGGATCTACTGACAACCCATCATTCGATACAACATAGCCCAGAAAAGAAATCTGCTCTAGCCAAAAGTCACATTTACTAAGTTTGGCATACAACTTTCTCTTTTTGAGGGTTTACAGAACAATCCTTAAGTGCTCCTCATGATCTTCCTTGGATTTGGAATAAACCAATATATCATCGATGAATATTATCACAAATTGATCAAAGTATGGCTTGAATACATAATTCATTAGAGCCATAAAAGTTGCTGGCGAATTTGTCAACCCAAAAGGCATCACCAGGAATTCGTAATGACCATAGTGGGTGTGAAAAGCTATCTTGGGCACATCTTCCTTCTGAATCTTCAATTGATAGTACCCAAACCTCAGATCTATCTTGGAAAAGATCCGTGCTCCCTGAAGTTGATCCAACAAATCATCAATGCACGGCAAGGGGTACTTATTCTTGATGGTAGCCTTGTTCAACAACCGATAGTCAATACATAACCTAAGGCCCCCATCTCTCTTCTTCACAAACAATATCGGGGCTCCCTATGGTGAGACGCTTAGTCTTATAAACCCTTTATCTAGCATATCTTGCAACTGCTTCCTTAATTCCTCTAGTTCAACTGGAGCCATCCTATATGGTGATTTGGATATTGGCTCTGTTCTAGGTGTCAAATCTATACCAAATTCCATTTCTCTATCCGGTGGCAATCCCGGTAAGTCGTCTGGAAAGACATCAGGGAATTCTCTAACCACTGGAATGTCATCTATATCCGGATGTGTTTTGTTCAAATCCACCACATAAGCAATAAAACCTTCAAAATAACATTTATGTCATTTATGTACCAATGCACTTTATTTGCTACAAAATCAGGAATACATTACTTCTCATTAAATTTTACAATAAATTTATAGGGTAAAAAAAATGTAATAGACTTAGAGTGACAGTCTAAGACAGTATGATTGGTGGCTAACCAGCCTATTCCCAAGATTACATCAAGGTCATACATATTCAACAAAATCGGATTGGCTGTCGTACGCTTATCTTCTACCCTCACTTTACAATCTTTATATACTTGTTCAGCAAATTGACTAACTCCCACTGGAGTACCTATTAATAAAGTCCCATTTAAGTACGTGGGTTTTACAAAACCTGTTAACTTTGACGCACATGTAGGCGATATAAAGGAATGCTAGTACCAGAATCAAATAAAGCTATAACTTCTAAATCGAAAATCAAAATTATACCTTTTCTCACCTTAGAAGAGGTATCTGCTGATGTCTGGTCTATTGCATATACCCTACCTTGACCCATAATTTGCTTCCCTTTTTCTTTAGCTGTGGCTCTCTTCCTTGCAGGAGGTGCAACTATAGAAACTTTCTCTAGCTCTTTACCCTTCTGCGGGACTACCTCTACTACTTCTGGACAATCCTTTGCATAGTGCCCAAACCTACCGCATCTGAAGAATCGTGTACCCTGAAAATGACAGGGCCTACTACCATGATATCGGTCACATACTCTACACTGATCAGTAGTCGGTCGGGGTCCACCAATCACTATACCCTTGGCTGGTGTTGGAGTCTGAAGCATAAAAGGTCTAGCAGCCTTCTTCTGTAACTCGTTTGCCTCTCTCTGATGCTTACCAGTACATCTCCGACCAAACCTGGCACTCTTGTCGTCTCCTAATTTCCTCAGACCCTTGTCCTTACCCTAATTGAACTCTAAAATATCCAGGTCATAGCCTGCTCACACAACTGGGCCTGTCGTACATCTTCTCTATACGTAGCAATATCAAACGGGGCCAGTTTAGCTCTAACCGAAGGCCTTAGTCCATCAACAAATTTAAGAACCCTAATAGCTTCACTCTTGATAGAGTACGGATCATACCGGCCCAATGATGTGAATCATGACTCGTAGTCATCCACTATTCAGTTCCCTTGAGTCAGATTCAAAAATTCCATTTGTAACCTGCGTCTACCAGTATCTGGGATATATTGTTCTCTAAAAGAACCTAAAAATATATCCCATGTGATCATTGTACCATGCGTTCTCAACATAGGCTTGGTGGATTCCACTAGTTCTTTGTTTCGACGCTTAATACAAAGGTCGCAAGCGCTACTATTTCTGCAGTCGAACATCTACAAAAATCAAACAACTTCTCCATTTGACTTATCCAATCCTCAGCCACTACTGGATCCTTTACCTCACTAAAAGAAGGAGGCTTAAAATCCATGAAATGCATCAACCTCTCCATATCACAGTCATAACCATGCCCCAAATCATCATCATCACTCTACTGTGTGGCCACTAAAGGAGGAACTGGCTGAATAGGGGGACCTCATGGTCTATCCAATTCAGGTTGTGCAGCTGTAGCATTCTTAGGTTCAGGTGCAGCTGTTGGGGGATTCAGTGTAGCCTGTCATGCTATACCGGGTATACTCTCAAACCTAGCCATAATTTGACCCATCATGGTCATCATCGTACGCATATCTTGTCACGCCCCGAAAATGCGGAAAATAGGGCTAATTTAAAACTTTTTACTCGTTAATTCACAAATAAAGAGTGCATTCCTGTGCAGTGTCATACATCATCATAATTATCATGCCTCAGGATCTCATCATGATATAATGAATATTGTATTATACCCATTACTCGATTACAAGTCAATTAATCCTAATACATCCCATTTAATGTCATACATCAAGTGTCTACAAATACATTAATAGTCTGGGTACATGAAAAGATAAATATACCTCGAAGTACAAATTATATAGCCTGGAGCTCGAATCCTCCACTAGCCACTACTCCGTACGTCGCAGGGAAGTCCTTATTCACTTGAAGAACTCTGGGGGGAAAGAAAAACAGGGTGAGCTTCTAAATCGCTCAGTAAGGGGGGTAGGGGACTCATTTCATAAACCAAAATGCACATCACAAAGCATTTATTTGTATGTGAAACTCATTTGAAAACCATAGCATGAAAATACTCAAAACGACACTCTCATGTGCCAAGTCATGTGAAAACATGAAGTAAAAAGGCTCACTCTAGAGCAAAACAAAGCATGTGAAAATACGCGTTAAATGCTTTCTCAAATAACGTGGCATAGCCACTGGTTTAAAATCACACGTGGCAAAGCCACTGAATTATTTTCTCACGTGGCATAGCCACAATACACACGTGGCAAAGCCACTGATTTAATTCTCACGTGGCATAGCCACAGAATAGGGTTTCTCAACGTGGCACTGCCACCAATGGGGTTTCTCAACGTGGCACTGCCACCAATGGGGTATAACGTGGCACAGCCACCAATGGGTTTTCTCAACGTGGCACAGCCACCAATGGGGTATACGTGGCACAGCCACCAATGGGTTTTCTCAACGTGGCACAGCCACCAATGGGGTATACGTGGCACAGCCACCAATGGGTTTTCTCAACGTGGCACAGCCACCAATGGGTTTTCTCAACGTTACCAGAACGGAGAAGAATTCGGGCTTACATGCTACCAGAGCAATGCCCGGTGTGTACTCACAACTACACACCCAAGTCTTATCACATAAGACAGGTTTGCCTTCACGTAGAACTCGTAATGGTTTTTCTCTCATAAAACTCATTTGAAATCGTTTTGTACTCAACACAAAACGTAATAAAATCGAGTTCTAACCGGCAAAGCACACGCACACATTTCTCAAATCTCAATGTTCGATATTCCTCATGCCAATTATCTAGGCAATTCTCTACATTGTCCAATTTCCATTTATAACTCACAATTTCCTAAATTCACCAAAACTCTCAATATACATATCACTCCTACCACATTGAAATTTAATCACTCCCTAGTCATCTTTCAACCATTTCAACGCCCATTCAACCACCAATAACATCGAAATCAACTCAAATATCAAGATCGAGGTTTAGAAATTACCCAAAGCTTGTGAGACGCACAACTCACGCCTCGATCCGATTCGTCCTTCGATTTCCAAGTATGTTGTTCTCCCTTTGATGAGGAACAACTTTCCTTCTTACCACAATAGCTGATTCGGTCAGAAATGGGGGATTTGGAGGAGTGAGAAACTAGGTTTTTGGAAAAATGGAGGTTTTGGAAGAGAGAGAAAGTAAGATTTCAGGAGAAGACACGGGTTCCTTATATAGACTGGAGGTAGGAGATCGATCTGCCTCTTGATGAGATCGATCTGTGTTTGAATTTTGGGGGCGATCTGGGCAATTTTATGCCTAGGAGATCGATCTGTCGAGGGGTGAGATCGATCTCTTTATGGCTTTATGAGATCGATCTGTGCCTTGAGGAGATCGATCTTCTCCCAAACAGAAGCATTTGGAGATCGATCTCTTCCTCATGAGATCGATCTGCCTTCAAACAGATTCATTTGGAGATCGATCTCTTCCTCATGAGATCGATCCCTTCTCAAACAGATTCATAAGGGGATCGATCTCTTCCATTGGAGATCGATCTGCTTCTCAAATTTCCTCCTTCCTTGTCAGTTTTAACTCACCAGATCGATCTCTCCTTCTCCCAGATCGATCTGTCCTCATGCTTCATGCTCATTTTACACACTTAACACATAAGTCTCCAATTATAATTCCCACAATTTACTTAGTCCCATTAATTACACTTCAAATTATTATTACATCAATAAATATGTCTGAAATTCTCAGATCTCACATCCTCCCCACCTTAAAAAGAATTTGGTCCTCCAAATTCAACTCAACTAGTCAAAATAGATGGGGGTATTTCTCCTTCATGAGGCTCTCTAGTTCCCACGTTGCCTCTTCCCTTGAGTGATGTTTCCACAAGACTTTCACTAATGGGATGCTCTTGGTTCTCAGTACCTTCTCCTTTCTATCGAGGATCCGGACGGGTTCCTCAATGTAGCTCATGTCCTCCTGTATGTCCATCTCATCATACTCTATAACATGAGAAGGGTCCGGGTGGTACTTCCTCAACATAGATACATGAAAAACGTTGTGTATTCCGGACATATGTGGGGGTAATGCTAATCTATAAGCTACCTCACCCACTTTCTCAAGAATCTCGAATGGTCCTATGTATCGAGGACTCAATTTCCCTTTCTTCCCAAATCGCATGATACCCTTGCTCGGTGATACTCTCAGAAATACTGCATCACCAACATCAAACTCGAGTGGCCGTCTACGCACATCCGCGTAGCTTTTCTGTCTACTCTGTACAGCCCGTAACCTCTCACATATGAGTTTCACACTCTGTACGGCTTGCTCAACAAGCTCGGAAGCATTTATCTTTCTGTCACCGACTTCTTCCCAAGCTACAGGGGATCTACAGCTCCTACCATATAGAGCCTCAAAAGGTGCCATTCCAATACTCGCATGATAGCTGTTATTGTACGCAAACTCTGCTAGGGGCAGGTGATCATCCCATGATCCCTTAAAATCCATCGTACACGCCCTCAACATATCCTCCAGGGTCTGAATAGTCCTCTCTGACTGACCATCTGTCTGAGGATGATAGGCGGTACTAAAACTCAATCGAGATCCCATGGACTCCTGAAACTGGGTCCAGAATCTGGAAGTAAATCGAGAATCTCTATCAGAAGTAATACTCACTGGAGCCCCATGTAATCTAGCTATCTCGCTGACATATAGCTCAGCTAAGGCATCCACAGTATCTGTGCTCTTGATGGCAAGGAAGTGTGCACTCTTGGTCAATCTATCCACAATGACTCATATCGCGTCACGACCTCTTCGGGTCCTCGGTAAACCCATAATAAAGTCCATAGTGATATGCTCCCATTTCCATGTAGGTACAGGTAAGGGCTGTAGTAGTCCTCCGGGCTTCCGATGCTCAGCTTTCACTTGCTGGCATACTAAACACCTGGCCACATACTCTGCCACGTCTCGCTTCATACCACTCCACCAATACACCTTTCTCAAGTCTCGGTACATCTTAGTACTCCCTGGGTGCATGGTGTAACGCGAGCAATGAGATTCTCTCAGTATCTGTCTCTTCAGGGTATCATCGTCCGGTACACAAATCCGTCCTCTGAACCTCAATAATCCATCCTCACTGATGGTGAGATCCGACTGCAAACTCTGCTCAGCTTGGCTAACCATGCCTATCAATCTCTGGTCACTGCGCTGCCCAGTTCTAATCTGATCCATGATCCTGGGCTCTATCCGCAGGCTAGCCAAAAATCCAGTCTCTACCTCTTTAACTCTGATCCGAAGTTCGGCGAACTGCTCTAACAAATCCCATTCCCTGATCATCATAGCAGATATCATACTCTTCCTGCTCAGGGCATCAGCAACCACATTCGCCTTACCCGGATGATAAAGAATCTCGCAGTCATAATCCTTAAGGAGTTCCATCCATCTCCTTTGTCTCATGTTTAACTCTTTCTGATCAAAGAGATATCTCAAACTCTTGTGATCAGTAAAGATCTGGAATCTTTCCCCATATAAGTAATGTCGCCAGATCTTCAAAGCAAATACCACAGCGGCTAACTCCAAATCATGCGTGGGATAATTCCGCTCATGGTCTTTCAGCTGTCGCGATCCATATGCGACCACTCTTCCGTGCTGCATCAGCACACACCCCAATCCTTGATGAGATGCATCACTATACACCGAGAATCCTCCTGATCCCTCGGGAATAGTTAACACAGGTGCCGCTGTCAATCTCCTCTTTAACTCTTGAAAACTGAGCTCACATTGATCAGTCCATATGAACGGAGTCTCCTTACGCTTGAGCTTAGTCAAAGGAGCGGCAATCCTCGAGAATCCTTCCACAAATCTCCTGTAATACCCTGCCAAACCAAGGAAGCTTCGTATCTCAGTCACTGTCCTCGGTCTTTCCCAATTAAGCACAGCTGCTATTTTACTCGGATCCACTGATACTCCTTCCTCTGAGACTACATGCCTAAGGAAAGCTATCCGGTTCAGCCAAAACTCACACTTACTAAACTTTCCGTACAATTGCTTATCTCGGAGTATCTGAAGTACTAACCACAAATGCTGTGCATGCTCCTCATACGACCGAGAGTACACCAGGATATCATCAATAAAGACTATCACAAACTTATCCAGATAGTCTCTGAACACCTCGTTCATCAATCTCATAAACGCTGCAGGGGCGTTCGTCAATCCAAAGGACATCACCAAAAATTCGTAATGGCCATACCTTGTCCTGAAGGCCGTCTTTGGAATATCTTCTTCCTTAATCCTCAATTGGTGATAGCCCGATCTCAAATCAATCTTAGAAAAGACTGATGCCCCTCTTAGCTGATCAAGTAGATCGTCAATCCTGGGTAGTGGGTATTTATTCTTCACCGTGGCTTTATTCAATAGCCGGTAGTCCACACATAATCTGAGACTACCATCCTTCTTCTTAACAAACAGCACTGGCGCTCCCCACGGCGAAACACTGGGTCTAATAAACCCTTGATCCAATAACTCCTGTAGTTGTCTCTTCAATTCCTCAAGTTCCACTAATGCCATTCTGTAGGGAGGTTTAGAGATCGGCTGAGTATCTGGTACCAAATCAATGGTAAACTCCAGCTCTCTCTCTGGTGGTAAACCTGGCAATTCATCTGGGAAAACATCCAGAAAGTCGCAAACCACAGGTATATCCTCAATCCTCGGGTGTTCCCGCTCATCATCTGAGATGAGTGTCTCATAACCTTCACATAAATAATCACATTTAATATTCTCCAAAATAATGTTAAGATTCTCAAATTACTCACTAGAAATCCACATAATTATTTCCTCAATATCTCAATTGTACACTGTAAGGTTCAGGTAGGGAGAAAGTTACAATCTTAGTGTAGCAGTCTAAACTCACTCGATTGGTTGCCAACCAATCCATTCCCAGAATTACATCAAACCCATGTATACTCAACATGATTAGATCTGCTAACATCACTCTATCTCCCACCTTAATTTCACACCCTCTACAGATTAACTCAGTTCTCTGGGATTCACGCATAGGGGTATTTACATGTAGTATATATTCTAGAGGTTTAAACTTCAAGTTTAATCTACATGCAAAATGCTTAGAAATAAACGAATGCGTGGATCCTGAATCAATCAACACATGAGCCTCATAATTACAGACAGAGAGTGTACCTCTTATAGTTTCTGCCGAAGCGTCTGCGGTCTCCTTATCCAGGGCAAACACTCGTCCCTATGCCACAGGTTTCTTCCCTTTCTCCGCCGCAGTGGCCCGTCTCCGGGGATCCACTCTCTGAGGCTGTTGTCTAGTGGGCTCCGGAGCATGTGGTATCTGAGGTTGGGGACAGTCCTTCACTCTATGGCCCATGTCACCACATCTGAAACATCCATGGATCGACCCAGTACAACTTCCCTCATGCGATCGGCCACAATCTCTACAAATCCTCATCTTCGGCCTGACATATCGAGGGGTCTCCTTGATAATAGGATAGGCTCTGGGTCTCTCCAATCTGTCCTTCTGCACCTCAATCCTTCCTCTTCTGAAGGAACCTCTTCGAGCCTCTGACTGGAAAAGTGCTGGCCTTTTGCCCTTATCTCTATTCACCGCTCTGAGCTCATTCTGGGATTGTACCATCTCAATCCCTCTTTCAACCTCTTGTGCTCGTCTCAGAGCATCTCCAAACTCAGTAATACATAGCCCCATCAGTCTATCTCTAATGACGGGCTTCAACCCATACACAAACTTCTCTGTGCGGAGCTCTTCACTCTTGAAGGTCTCTGGGTCATATCTCAGTAGTGCGGTGAACTGGCTCTCATAGTCATCCACCGACATGTCACCCTGTACCAAACTCAAAAACTCGGCCTGTTTCCTTCTCTGGGCGGCTCGTGGTACATATTGGGTTCTAAAAGCTGTCTGGAACTCTTCCCAACCAATCACATCCTGGTGGGACATCAAGATACCCTGGGTAGTACCCCACCAATCTCGAGCCCTCCCCTTCAGCATATAGGCACTCATACTGACTCTCTCAGCATCGGTGCACCCCAGTAAATCAAATATAACTCTCAACTCCGTCAACCACTCCTCAGCCTCTGTAGGATCCTTCTTTCCCTTAAATGCGGGTGGATTCATCTTCAGAAATTCCTTTAATCGGACCTTACTTCTGTCCTCAAGCTGAGTGACGGGAGGCATTGGGGGTATGGGAGGTCCTGGTGGTGGTGTAGGGGTAGTATCCGAGGCATTAACTCCAAAGTGTTGCGCGAATAACGCTGCCATCTGCTCAAAACCTTGCCTCACATCGGTCTCAATCCGATTAAATCGAGAGTTAGGACTCTCTGGTTGTGGGACAGGTGGTGGAGGGGACTCTGCCTGCCTCCTCGAACGACCTCGTCGTTTACTCATTCTCAATCTCAACTCGTCTCCTGCGCGTACATATCACAATTGATTGAAATCTCAATCCTCAATTTCAATTCATGACCAGACTATTACAGACACTTGGGATGTATTCTATTTCACTTAACCGACACTGACAGTACTAGACACCCTAAGCTCTGATACCAAGAAAACTCTGTCACGCCCCGAAAATGCGAAAAATAGGGCTAATTTAAAACTTTTTACTCGTTAATTCACAAATAAAGAGTGCATTCCTGTGCAGTGTCATACATCATCATAATTATCATGCCTCAGGATCTCATCATGATATAATGAATATTGTATTATACCCATTACTCGATTACAAGTCAATTAATCCTAATACATCCCATTTAATGTCATACATCAAGTGTCTGCAAATACATTAATAGTCTGGGTACATGAAAAGATAAATATACCTCGAAGTACAAATTATATAGCCTGGAGCTCGAATCCTCCACTAGCCACTACTCCGTACGTCGCAGGGAAGTCCTTATTCACTTGAAGAACTCTGGGGGGAAAGAAAAACAGGGTGAGCTTCTAAATCGCTCAGTAAGGGGGGTAGGGGACTCATTTCATAAACCAAAATGCACATCACAAAGCATTTATTTGTATGTGAAACTCATTTGAAAACCATAGCATGAAAATACTCAAAACGACACTCTCATGTGCCAAGTCATGTGAAAACATGAAGTAAAAAGGCTCACTCTAGAGCAAAACAAAGCATGTGAAAATACGCGTTAAACGCTTTCTCAAATAACGTGGCATAGCCATTGGTTTAAAATCACACGTGGCAAAGCCACTGAATTATTTTCTCACGTGGCATAGCCACAATACACACGTGGCAAAGCCACTGATTTAATTCTCACGTGGCATAGCCACAGAATAGGGTTTCTCAACGTGGCACTGCCACCAATGGGGTTTCTCAACGTGGCACTGCCACCAATGGGGTATAACGTGGCACAGCCACCAATGGGTTTTCTCAACGTGGCACAGCCACCAATGGGGTATACGTGGCACAGCCACCAATGGGTTTTCTCAACGTGGCACAGCCACCAATGGGGTATACGTGGCACAGCCACCAATGGGTTTTCTCAACGTGGCACAACCACCAATGGGTTTTCTCAACGTTACCAGAACGGAGAAGAATTCGGGCTTACATGCTACCAGAGCAATGCCCGGTGTGTACTCACAACTACACACCCAAGTCTTATCACATAAGACAGGTTTGCCTTCACGTAGAACTCGTAATGGTTTTTCTCTCATAAAACTCATTTGAAATCGTTTTGTACTCAACACAAAACGTAATAAAACCGAGTTCTAACCGGCAAAGCACACACACACATTTCTCAAATCTCAATGTTCGATATTCCTCATGCCAATTATCTAGGCAATTCTCTACATTGTCCAATTTCCATTTATAACTCACAATTTCCTAAATTCACCAAAACTCTCAATATACATATCACTCCTACCACATTGAAATTTAATCACTCCCTAGTCATCTTTCAACCATTTCAACACCCATTCAACCACCAATAACATCGAAATCAACTCAAATATCAAGATCGAGGTTTAGAAATTACCCAAAGCTTGTGAGACGTACAACTCACGCCTCGATCCGATTCGTCCTTCGATTTCCAAGTATGTTGTTCTCCCTTTGATGAGGAACAACTTTCCTTCTTACCACAATAGCTGATTCGGTCAGAAATGGGGGATTTGGAGGAGTGAGAAACTAGGTTTTCGGAAAAATGGAGGTTTTGGAAGAGAGAGAAAGTAAGATTTCAGGAGAAGACACGGGTTCCTTATATAGACTGGAGGTAGGAGATCGATCTGCCTCTTGATGAGATCGATCTGTGTTTGAATTTTGGGGGCGATCTGGGCAATTTTATGCCTAGGAGATCGATCTGTCGAGGGGTGAGATCGATCTCTTTATGGCTTTATGAGATCGATCTGTGCCTTGAGGAGATCGATCTTCTCCCAAACAGAAGCATTTGGAGATCGATCTCTTCCTCATGAGATCGATCTGCCTTCAAACAGATTCATTTGGAGATCAATCTCTTCCTCATGAGATCGATCCCTTCTCAAACAGATTCATAAGGGGATCGATCTCTTCCATTGGAGATCGATCTGCTTCTCAAATTTCCTCCTTCCTTGTCAGTTTTAACTCACCAGATCGATCTCTCCTTCTCCCAGATCGATCTGTCCTCATGCTTCATGCTCATTTTACACACTTAACACATAAGTCTCCAATTATAATTCCCACAATTTACTTAGTCCCATTAATTACACTTCAAATTATTATTACATCAATAAATATGTCTGAAATTCTCAGATCTCACATATCTTCCTCTAAGCTAGCTACCCGAGGATCGGGAGTCTCCATCTGATCATGGGGTTCATGACTAGAGGATAATCTACTATGCCTCTCATTTCTATCACTCTGCCCTTGAGCTTGTGAGCTCTCTCCCCTTTTGCGGTGTCTCTCAGGCATGGCTCACAAGCCTGTTGCCTTTCCTGCTTTTAGAATAAATTCTTAGATCACTATCGGCTCTATATACACATCTGTATCTAAATATCGCTCAGTAACTTGGGGATGTACATTTTCTTGGTTCTAAACATCGACTCACATCAGACCAACCACGCTTCGATACCAAAATTATCACACCCCTACTCTGGGTGCCCTTCATCCATACATATACCACTTACGGTTGGGCTGTGAGCCTATGTAACTACTAATTCCATACAATTATAGTGAAAATATTTGAAAAACTTTATATCACACACTCCAAGGCATGTGTGTAGATATACTAAATCTATTGTATAAATAAAATATCTTTACATAACATCCCCATACAATTTTTCTCATTTTCAATGTATGACTATGCGATACAATATGATGATACAAAATGCCTTTGTATATAAAATTCTTATACCTTCACAACTGGTAGGAGCTGACCAACACAAACCAGAACTGGAGACCACTATACTGTTATACTTCTCAGTATCTGGAGGGGGAAAATAGTGGAATGAGCAAACCATAGCTCAGTAAGGAAAAGGATGCTAACATGTAGATGTTGTACTATCTAGGTAGCCCATGCATGATCAACATAATCATCTTTCATTATAAATGAAAATATCAATGGAAAATGCATTTAAACATTCTTCTCTCACAGATATTTTCGTAAAAACCAATGCTCGATATTTCCATTTAGAAATATGTGATAAAACAGTGCTATCACAACACAAGAATTTAAATCAAGATATTTATCAAATCACATTATTTCTTTCCTTTTCACAAACTATTTCTTTTCAACATTTTCTCTTATCTTTAAGACAGCTAGGGAACTTTAGGTAAACAAATATCCACGACGTATGGCGATAGTTAGTGATCCCAGGCCTCACTGATCAGGTGTGCGCAGGGTATCACTTGCCTGAAGGGGGATAGGTCAGTCCTACCCTTCAGCTTATCTCAATCATCATCATCATCTTCCTCATCATATCACATATACTCACGGTACAACATACTCCTTGTATCATCTACGCGATACTCGTACCCGCATGCACACAACACGATACATAGTATTCCTCAGACAACTATAAGGTACAGCATACGCCCGTGGACCCAGTCTGTCCACCCTACAACAACAGACTCGTCATCCTCACCCATATCTCATATACTAGGTGAGCAGAATCAGCGTGACACACAGTCTCCATAAGGCTCCAGTGTGGTATCTCCCAATACGAGCAACTACTTCTAGCACTGTATCATCTCCAAATCATTGTACGAGCTAGGCTCCAGCACATTATCATCATCATAAAACCCGTACGAGCTACGCTCCGACACAGTTTATCAAATCATGAAAACATATGCGAGTATAATCTCCAGCATAGTCAAAATCATTAAAAGCAAAGCAGGTGTGAGCTTAGGCTCCAACACCTTTTTATATTTCAATCGGATAAATGGCTATTTTCTCAAAAAGAAAACTCAAATCATGTTTATTGACATAGCATGCCAATCCATGCAAAACATGTAAAACTAGCCAACCTATTCTTCATCATCCCTCAGTCACAATAACAACATATAGTTGTAAAAACATTAAAAACATGTATGTCATGATGTTTTCCTTCCCACATCCCATTTTCACAATTTATACCATAATACATTTCATATTATCATATCACTTCATGGCTCAATAGATAAACATAATATCACTAGAGTTATAACTACTAAAATCGCTGTAAAAATACATACGAATATCTCTATCGTAAACATACAATCCCTTACCTCGAATTACGCTCGTATCTCTTTTGTCTTATTTACTCCGTTCGTGATCAGGGTTAATTGTGTTCCAACGTATTCCAATCTACACGTGTAAATCATCAAGTTATCTTGCCTTTCTTTTCCTAAACATTGACATTGTCATTTACTTACTTACGTATGCTTCTTAAGCCTTTTATCATATTTCACCTTAATATTTCTTTGTAAATTCATCTAAAATCATTCACTCAACACCACCCATATCTTAGTACTCCAAGATCATTACAATAGCAAACTCAATCTATCTCTTTTCTAGGTACATTTTAGATTAAGTGAGTTCTACGCATCTTAGCCATATTCTACTAACACAATATGCATCCATCAACTCCTAAAATCACTTAAAACATCATGCTTAAAGTTGAGGGTTTTGAAGACTTACCAAGCTTGCCCCTTTCTCTATACCAAACTTGTGGGATGCTTAACTCTTTTCCTTAAGCAATCCATACTTTAGATTTTTGGATATATTATTCTCCTCACTTTAAGGAACAATTTTGCCTCTTTAAGTTTCCTCCAAATCTGTTGGGAATTTAGTGTTCTCTAGAGTAAGAAAGCTTGGTTTTGTGTGAAAATGGTGAGTGTTAGAGTGTTTAGGGAAGAGGGAAACATGTTCCAGTTCCAAAAGCCTTGTTTCTTATATAGACAAAGCTTAGGAGATTGATCTGGTGCTTGGTGGAGATCGATCTGCTCGTGGTTCAACTACTCTAACCACTCAGATTACCTACTACAAGATCGATCTGGAAGTAAGGGAGGATCGATCTGTTTCAACTTGAGATATTTGGAGATCGATCTGTTCCTTGTGAGAGATAGATTTCTTCCAGACCGAGGCTTAAGGAGATCGATCTGCATTGTTATGAGATCGATCTGCCATGTCCCAATTGAACTGATACTTGACATTTCATGGGAGGGGATCAATCTCTTATTCATGGGAGATCGATTTGCTTTTCCCCTACATCCACATTACTGTAGTTTTCTACAAATTCCCAATGTGTAACTCATCCTTATTCACCTAATACCTCATTTTACATTTCGTATTCAACAATCATACAGTAATATCCATTTCATGTAATTCATGGGCAATAAAACTTATACACACAACTTGAAATTATGGATTGTACATTAAATTTCACAATCCCTACATCCTTTATTCTCTATACACTTGTAACAATGTGCATATACATTATAGCCTTATAAGAAATACGAGTAAAACTACGGGCATTACAGTTAGTACGTGGTACAGAGCTGATATCTAAGCCAATATATAGAATGGCTCCGATTGAGTTGGAGGAGCTAAAGAAGCGTTGCAAGAGTTACTAGAGAATGGGTTTATTAGATCGAGCATCTCACACTAGAGATCTCCGAAGGTATTTATAAGGAAGAAGGATGGGAGCCTCCGACTGTGTATAGATTATCGATTGTTGAATAAGGCCACCATTAAGAATAAGTACCCCTTTCCACACATTGATGATTTGTTGGATCAACTCTGGGGACCACAAGTCTTTTCTAAGATAGATCTGCGATCTAGGTGCCATCAGTTGAGGATACAGAGTGGAGATGTACCCAAGACAACATTTTATACCCTTTATGGCCACTACGAGCTTTTAGTTATGCGATTCAGATTGATGAATGCCCTCGCTGCATTTTTAGCATTGATGAATGATGTATTTAAGCCATACTTAGACCAGTTTGTGATAGTTTTTATTGACGATTTACTGGTTTATTCCAAGTCCAAGGAAGATCACGAGCAGCACATGAGGATAGTTCTGTAGACCCTTCGAGAGAAGGAATTATATGCCAAACTCAGTAAGTGTAACTTTTAGTTAGAGTAGATTTCATTTCTGGGCCATGTTGTGTCGAAATATGGGGTATCAGTGGATCCATCCAAGATTGAGGTAGTTGTATAGTGGGAACAGCCCATGACAGTTATCGAGATCAAATTTTTTTTTGAGATTGGCAGGGTATTATCAGAGATTTATTGAGGGTTTCTCCAGACTAGCTTCTTCGTTGACATGCCTCACGTGGAGGGATGTTAAGTTTGTGTGGAATGAGGCATGTGAGAGGAGTTTTTAGGAGCATAAGCGTCAGTTAGCCACTGCTCCGATTCTCACCATTCCTACCAGCTCAGGAGGTTTTTCGGTGTATACAGATGCATCACACCAGGCATTGGGCTGTGTACTTATGTAGGATGGAAAGGTAGCTGCCTATGGATCCAAACAGTTGAAGGATCACAAGAGGAACTATCCGACGCACGATTTAGTGTTGGCGACTATAGTGTTTGCCTTGAAGATATGGCGCCACTATCTCTATGGTGAGAAATTTTAGGTATATACGAATCACAAGAGCCTTAAGTATCTATTCTCGCAGAAAGAATTGAATATGAGACAGAGAAGATGGCTCGAACTCTTAAAGGATTATGATAGTGAAATCATTTACCACTCGAGTAAGGCGAATGGAATTGCCGATGCTTTGAGCAGGAAGAACCTCGGGTTGGTGTCGTACATGATGGTTTGGGAACATGAGTTGATGTAGCAGATTACGAACCTTAGTTTAGATTAGGCCCACCTAGTACAAAAAGATCTGATATTGTGGCTAGTTTGAGATTAGAGCCAAAGTTGATTAGTCATATTCGACAAGCTTAGTAGAGCTATCGACAGTGTACTAATTGGTTGAGTTAGGTAGTGACAGGTGTCGGTCCTGATTTTGAACTGAGTACAGATGGATTACTGAGGTTTCGGGGTAGAGTATGTGTTCCTGACGATCAAGAGATCAAGAGATTGATTTTATCAGAGGCTCACTCGTTAAAGTATACGATACATCTAGGGAGTACTAAGATGTATAAAAAACCTTCAGAAGGTTTATTGCTAGTCTTTAATGAAAAGAGACATTAACGAATTATCGTTAGATGTCTCGTCCGTCAGCAAGTGTGTAAGACCCGTAAATTTCTATGTAATGTTTATGATTATCGAATGTACAGACAAGTTACATTACATATGAATTACAAGAAATAAATGTTTTTAAGTTCTAAGTGTGAATGAATTACTAAATGAGTATAGAATCAATCAAATGGAAGTTTAAATTGGAAAATCTGGAAAAATTACAGTTAAAATGTTGTAGGATGAATGCTAGATCGATCTCATGCAATGAGAGATCAATCTCTTGGTCTGGAGAACACAATGCCAAGCATTCTACAAGAGGGAGATCGATCTCATGTTGTCTCGGGTTCGACCAGATTGATCTACTACCATAGGCAGATCGATCTCTATTGGCTTCTGGATAGACCAGAT
Source organism: Firmiana major (assembly GCA_033439115.1). NCBI lineage: Eukaryota > Viridiplantae > Streptophyta > Magnoliopsida > Malvales > Malvaceae > Firmiana > Firmiana major. The sequence continues at coordinate 65,747,021 of CM065907.1, read as the reverse complement.
CGATCTCCTCTTAAGGCCAGATCGATCTCCAAAGCCTTCTGCCTGAAACAGATCGATCTCATTACCTTGTGCAGATCAATCTCATGCATTTCAATAGATCGATCCCTTGCCTGTAAATTGTCAAAAATCTGAAGGATTCAAGCAAGGATAGATCAATCTCCCCCCTGGAGATCGATCTCCTAAGGAATTTCCTATAAAAACTGGGCAGTTGGATCTGCATTTCACGAGAACAAACTCATTTCCTCTATTTTTAACAAGTAACCTAGCTTTCTCAATCTAAAATTAGCACTTTCCAATCAGTTTTGAGAGAAGTTCCTTTGAGCAAAGTTGTTCCTAGTGATGGAGAGAACAACATAGTCAAAGGTTGGAAACTCAAAACCTTAGATTGAAGAAGAAAAGATGATTTCTCCCAAATTGGCAAAAAAAGGAAAAAGGTCAAGCTAGGTAAGATTTCTATACACTTTTTTCCTGTATGTTAATCTAGACAATATTATGAGTAATTTAGTGTATACAATGTTGGTTGAAATGTTCATATACATGCTTAAACAATTATGACCTAGAATGGACTTAGTGAGAGAAAATTAAAAGTGGCATAGAGCTAATTATGATTTGAGCATGTAGAGATTTTAATGAGCATGTATAGATGATTCTAAGATGACAATTTGAAATCCATAAGCTGGATTAGATGAGGATTGAAAATGGGTATAATAAGTGTTTTATGAAATGCCATAGAGAGAGAAAATGATGAACTAAAGGCATTGTGAGCGTAATTTCGATTTAATATGAATCAATAGACTCGAGAAGTCTAATGGATTCTTGATAAAATGAATAGAATAATTGAAATAGACTTAAGAGAGAGTAAAGTCCAATAAGACGAACAAGGCCAAATTGGTGTAAAATGGCCCAATGCATTGAATTGAAATTCATGCAAGTGAAAATGAAGTATATTGGGGTATACTAATGTGAATTGTAATTCATTGTAGCTCCTGGAGACATAATTGAAGTCGATAAGACTGGATCGCGAGCATTGAAAATCAATGACAGCAATGTAAGCGTGATTCGAGGTAAGGGACTTATGCGAGCTATTAGACATAACTATGCGTATGTTTTCCTACCTGTTGTGTGCAAATATATGCGATAAGTATATAGATATTGATATATCAAGGTAAAAACTACGTATGAGAAGAAGATTATATGCATAATTGCATGACTTCTATGCCTTGTTATGAAAAGAGGTTTTTACAAGTGTTTTGAGACAGAGTAATAATAGACGAGCTCTCGGTTTAGTAATTTGCATGAAAAGCTTTTAACGAGTGATTAAAGGGAGATTGCCCTCTCACTCATGCTCGGTGAATGAAGCCTTCTATTTCTTTTCTTTGTGAAATTGTGCTAGAGCCTAAGTAGCAACAGTAGATTTACCAGCTATGTTCGCATATCATTTTTAAAAGAGATTTTGAGAAAAACTAAAAGGTGCTCAATACCTCGGGTGATGTTGTGTGTTCCACTTGAAAGCTCGCACTAGACTTTGGGAATCATGCTGAAGCCAAGGAATACTGCTTAGTGATCTTGCTCTAATTATGCTCGCATGTGACCCCCTCGATTTAAAGTGATGGGACAAAACTGTGCTCAATACCTCAGGTATGCTGTGTGTTCATACGCTAAGCTACTCGCACGTTGTCTCTTGAGCTTTACTATGTAATAAGCAAAATCGTGCTCGATGCCTCAGGTATGCTGTGTGTTCTTACGCTGAGTTGCTCGCACGTGGTCTCTTAAGCTTTACTGTGTGATAAGCAAAATCATGCTCAATACCTCGGTATGCTGTGTGATCTTACACTGAGTTGCTCGCACAATAGTTTATGAGTTTACTGTGTGATGTGTAAAATCAAGCTGAGGCCATCGTGTATTACTTAGTGATCTTGCACGGACCTGCTTGCACGTGATTTTGAGACAACGAAAATGGGTGATAAGGATCCACGGGAGCACGATGTACCGTGAGCGTTAGCCATGGAGTACGATGTGCCATGATATCTTAGTGAATCTATGTAGGCTAATGGGATGGTTGATCCACCTCCTCAATCATAGGGTTCCCGCATACCTCATCAGTGTTGCGTAGAATCCAAACTATGGCCATAAGTCTTCTTTTATCTGTGTGATACGACATTATGTTACTACTGTGTGAGGTGACAAATGTCCACCCTGCTGTGTGATACAGAGTGATATAAAATCCCACTATATGTCTCAAGTGAATGATTTACTAAGTGATTTGCTAAGTGTGTCCTGTGTGAACTGATAAATAAAGCTGTGTAGTTTTAAAAGATTAAGCTGTGTGAATTGATGATGTATATGCATATACCCATTTAGCGAATTAATGGTTTCGCATCGATGGAAGCTATTTTCAAAGAAATGCATATGTTTTACAAGGAAAATAAATGTTAATATTTTAACATGTAGATAGTGTAGTTATCTACCTGCTTTCATATTTTCCTTACTGAATGTGTTAGCTCACCCCCTTATTTCCTCCTCCATAGATACTACGCAGTAGTGAGTTACTGCAGTTGTCCCTGCTACGGTGTTCTTTAGTTCTCCAACAATACAAAGGTATACATTTAATAGAGAAAAATTTTGTATCCTATAATTTAATGCCCAGTCTAGTGATCTTTTGTACAAAGGGGATGTATATAATAGAAACTGATGTAAACGTTTTCAGATATTTATAAAAGAATAGTTTCTACTTCATTTAATGAATGTTGAATTACGAATGGATGAGATATGGATATGGATGTTGACTCACATCCTAACTATATGTAGTAAGTTAAGTGACGGGAAGAGGTTGCGACAGAGATTGGTATCAGAGCTTGGTTGGTCCGATGTGAGTCAGTAACTATAGTTAGAAAAATATACATCCCTAAACTATTGTGCATTATTTGGATACAATTGTGTGTACCAAGCTGGAAATGTAATTAAGACACTTGTTATTGAGCATGTAGGATGTCTGATAGACGACGTACTCGTCGAGGAGAGAGTTCGTGCTCTCAGGGGTATAGAGATGAGCCTAAAAGGCGCAGTGGGTCTAGTTCTAGTAGAGATCCACCCGAACTTAGTGAGGCCGTTCCGGCACGTATCGAGCAGTAGCAGTGCAGTATAGACACAGTTATGGAGATGTTTACACAGGCGATGGCCAGATTTGAGGGTAGATAGGAGAACCCTGCTGGTTAGGCTGCGGCACCTGAGAGACATGAGCCAGCACAGCTTGCAGCGAGACCTGGGGCTACAGAGGCAGAGATTCCTGTACCCCCTCCAGTTCAGGACATTCCCTCACTAGTTTAGGATCCTGTATCTCTGTAACAGGTTAGTGGAGAAGGAGTTTATGATTGTGACCTGGGCAAGCTGAGACAGTTCAGGAAGTTTGGATCACCTTCGTTTAGTGGGGTGAAGGACCCAGTGTTAGCGGAGCATTGGATTTGCAGTATGGAGAAGCTCTACCGATTCTTCCATTGCACTTTCACAGAGAAGGTCACTTTTGCTGCCTTTGTATTAGAGGGTGAGGTCGAGCATTGGTGGATGGCCACCTAGTCGATTTTGAGTGCACGTCACCCGGTGGTGACTTGAGATATATTTTTTGATGCCTTCAGGAGGCAGTTCATTCTAGCTACTGTTCAGAGGAAGATGCAGATGGAATTTTTGACCTTGACTCAAGGGAACCGTACAGTGGATAAGTATGAGTCGGGATTTACACCCCTAGGAAGATATGACACAGTGACCATGAGCTGTCAAGATAGGAAGGTCCAAAAATTTCTTGTGGGGTTGAGACATTCGATCAGAGCCTGATTTTCCTTATTTGACATTACCACCTACGATGAGGCAGTACGTAGAGCTTAGCTATGTGAGTAGGACTATGAGTTTCATTACTCGGAGTTGAGCAAGAGTGGTAAGGGCAGAGATAGAGACCGAAAGAAATTAGTGGATGATATAAAATTCAGAAAGGGCCAGAGATTATTTGGTAAAGGACTAAAGATTGAGGGGGTACGAGAGAGGCCTACAAAGCCTCCAACTTATTTAACGTACCCGACTTTACCTCCAGCTTAGAGGGGTATTATTATTAGCAGACCCCGACCTATCATCGAGCAGTGTAGGATATGTGGTAGATATCATGGGAGTAAACCATGCCTTTCAATGAGATCATGCTATAGATACGATAAACCAGGTCACATAACTCGTGAATGCCCAGAGCTGGTTGATACAGCCCCACAAAGGGCAAAGAGCCAGAGAGGGCTACAATTGATACACCTACACCTAAGAGGAAGGCCACGGTCGAAGAGAAAAGGAAACAAGCTGTTGGTCGAGGGCGAGTGTTTGCATTGGACCAAGCATCTGCAGAAGCTTCTATGGATGTGATTAAAGGTACCATCCTACCATCCTAGTCTTTGATTTTAAATCATTAGCATTAATTGATCATAGCGCCACACATTCATTCATATCGCCTATATTTGCATGTAAATTGATTAAACATGTAAAACCTATACCTATAGGTCAGATTTTGCTTATAAGCACTCTAGTGAGAGACATCTGTTGGCTCTACTGAGAGGGGGGTGAATCAGTTTTTCTAATGTTAATGGCAAATTTAAACTAAATTGAATCTAATTAACAAACTATGAATAACAGAAGTAAAGTAATGGAATAAATTAAATGAAGGTAAGGGAGAGAAATAACAAACACAGTAGTTTATAGAGGTTCAGCCAATCTCTTGCCTACGTCCTCTCTTCTTGACCACCTTGTCAAGAGCTTTCTTTCACTCTTTCAATGAAAGTTACACACTCCCTTTTTCAGGTTAAGGAATAACCTCTCTACCATTTTTACACAAAGATGGATTCACCCTTTTATAAAGTTTATCTCACTGAGGAACTAACCTCTTCTCTCTCAAAGTAAGGATGAATACAAGTTCAAGCTTTTTATGTGGGTAGGATAAATACAGCTTTTGCACACAAGCTTATACAACAAACTCAATAAATGAGGGTTGAAGACAAATAGAATGTGGGAATTAAACACTTGAGAATGTACAGAATGTGCAGCAATGGTGTCTCTCTTCTCAGTGTCTTCAATGCTTGATTTTATACTGAAGGATTGGTAGTTGGAGCATTTAATGCTGTTTTTCCCGTTGAGATTTTTACAGAAAGAGCTGTTGGGAACCTCCAGTAGAATGCCAGATCGATCTCCAATTTTGACCAGATCGATCTCTTAGTTGTAATTCCTGCAAAGCCAAAGCAAATTGAAGCAAGAAGATCGATCTCATATATGAGCAGATCGATCTTACAATTTGAAAATGTTAGAGCAGATCGATCTTCCAATCTCTCTGTTTGAGGCAAGATCGATCTATAGATCGATCTACCAGGTATTCTCGTAGTGAGGAGATCGATCTCTAATCAGCCCAGATTGATCTCCTTAGCTCTCTGACTTTGAGGAGATCGATCTCTTCCTATACCAGATCGATCTTATGAACTCTTTGTTTGAGTACAGATCGATCTTACAGATCGATCTACTGCCTTTACCTTTTGTTTTAGAGGAGATCGATCTCTTCCTAGACTAGATCGATCTCATCAACATCCTGTATTAGACAGATCAATCTTATAAATCTTGTAGATCGATATCAGCTTCCTCAATACCTTGTACAGGTTCAATCCTTTAGCAGATCGATCTCATATCCTTATGAGATCGATCTCTCATCCTAGAAAACCCAGGAGATCGATCTCTCATATCACCAGATCGATCTCTCATCTTCAAGAACTTAATTTCTAGTACTGATAACCTCTAAACATGTTTTTACATCATCTTTATATTATTGAATTTACTTGTTTTGTCATTTCAAAATATATTAACTCAACAACATCGTAGTAACTGAATATGTATGTAATGGTTGTAAGTTGAAAGTATGGGAAAAGGATATGTTGGCCAATCTTATTATGTTAAACATGAAAGATTTTGATGTAATACTAGGGATGGATTGGTTGGTGACAAATCATGTTGTTTTAGATTGTCATGCTAAGACAGTAATGTTTCCTACCCCTGAAAAGTATGTTGTAAGATTTGAAAAGTAATGTAAGAAGTAGTAAATTATTTCTAAGGATGTATGGTTTTACTAACAAATGTGATTATAATATGTTGATGGTTTTATTGCCTATGTGGTTGATTTGGATAAGGCACACCAGAAATTAGTTGACATCCTAGTGGTTAGAGAATTCCCCGATGTCTTTTCGGAAGAATTACCAAGGTTACAACCAAATAGAGAGATGGAATTCTGTATTGATGTGGTGCATGGAACTGAACCGATATCTAAGCCATCGTATAGAATGGCTCCAGTGGAATTGGAGGAGCTAAAGAAACAGCTGCAAAAGTTATTGGACAAAGGGGTTTATTAGACCAAGTGTATCACCTTAGGGAGCACCAGTTTTATTTGTAAAGAAGAAAGATGGTAGTCTCCGATTGTGTATAGATTATTGGTTGTTGAACAAGGCTACCATCAATAATAAGTGTCCCCTATCATGGATAGATGATCTATTGTATCAGTTTCAAGGAACACAGATCTTTTCAAAGATTGATTTGAGATCTGGTATTATCAATAGAGGATTTGAGGTGGAGATGTGCCTAAGACAGCGTTTTGGACCCGTTATGGCCATTATAAGTTTTTGGTTATGCCATTTGGGTTGACGAATGCTCATGCGGCATTCATGGCATTAATGAATGATGTGTTTAAGCCATACTTGGGAAGCCTCATGATTGTGTCTATAGATGACATTTTGGAATACTCGAAGTCCAGGGAAGAGCGTGAACAACATTTAAGAACAGTGTTACGGACCCTCCGAGATTAGGAGTTGTATGCTAAATTCAACAAGTGTGATTTTTGGTTGAGTGATATATCATTTTTTCGTCATGTAGTCTCGAGAGACGAGATATCAGTGGATCCGTCCAAGATAGAGGCCGTGATACAGTGGGAAAAACCCAAGAAGGTTACAGAGATCCGCAGTTTCCTGGTTTAGTAGGTTATTACCAACGATTTGATGAGGGATTCTCTAAGCTGGCTTCTCCGTTGACATGTCTCACTCGAAAGAATGTGGCATTCGAGTGGGATGATAAATGTGAAGGAAGTTTCTGTGAATTAAAGCATAGACTAACCATCACACCTATTCTCACCATACCTACCAGCTCAGGAGGTTACTCAGTGTATATAGATGCCTCGAGACAGGGACTGGGCTGTTTGTTGATGTAGAATGGGAATGTAGTAGCCTTTGGATCCTGACAGCATAAGGACCATGAGTGGAACTACCCGACCCATGATTTAGAGTTGGCAGCCGTGGTATTTGCATTAAAGATTTGGCGCCACTACTTGTATGGTGAGAAATTCCAGGTGTTCACAGATCATACGAGTCTCAGATATCTGTTTTGACAGAAAAAGTTAAATATGAGGCAAAGATGATAGATAGAGCTTATGAAGGATTATGATTGCGAGATATTATACCATTCATGAAAGGCTAATGTTGTGGTAGATGCCCTGAGTAGAAAAAGCGTTGGAATGGCCTCGTATATGATGGTTAGGGACCATGAGTTGCTCAAGCAGTTTGCTCACCTCAGGTTGGATATAGACCCTCTTGATGTAGACAGAGAGTGTGTGATAGCTAGCCTACGAGTGGAACCAAATTTGATTGACCAGATACGACAGGCACAACATGTCGATCTACTTGTGAGGATCGTGTGAGTCTGATTCAGGGGGGTGATGTTATCGATTTCTTAGTGGTGATGATGGTCTATTGAGGTTTAGAGGTAGGATTTGCGTTCTCGATGACCCAGAGTTAAAGAGATTGATTTTGACACAACCTTATTCATCGAGATATACATTGCATCCGGGGAGTAATAAGATGTATCAGAACCTTCGAAAAGTGCCTTGGTGGTCAGGGAAGAAAAAAGATGTCACAGAGTTTGTGGCAAAATGTCTAGTATGTCAGCAAGTGAAGGTAAAGCATCAGAAGCCTGCAGGGTTATTACAACTTCTACCTATACCAACTTGGAAATGGGAGCACGTCAGCACGGATTTCATCATGGGATTGCTGAGGACTAAGAGGAACTATGATGTTATCTAGGTAGTGGTAGACAGACTGATGAAATTTACCCACTTTCTAGCTATGAAATCTGCAGATACTTTAAGTAGTTTGGCAAAGTTATATGTACGAGATATAATGAGGCTACATGGTGTTCTAGTGAGCATCGTATCAAAACACTTTCAGGATGCTATGGGAACCCTGTTAAGTTTCAGTACCACTTTCCACCCTCAAATCGATGGTCAGTCAGAGAGAACCATCCAAACGTTAGAGGATATGCGGAGAACGAGTGTTATGGATTTTAAAGGCTCCTCGGATGATCACCTACTATTAGCCTAATTTTCTTACAATAACAGTTATCACTCGAGTATCGAGATGGCACCATATGAGGCTTTGTATGGTAGAAGGTGTCGTTCCCCTATTAGTTAGGAAGAAGTGGCTGATAGAAAGACTTTTACTCCCGATTTGGTACAGTAAGCCTATGAGGTTGTTCAGTTGATATGTGAGAGATTGAGAAATGCTCAGAGCAAGCAGAAAAGTTATGCTAACATGAGATGAAGGCCACTAGAGTTCACAATGGGTGACTCAGTATTTTTGAAAGTTTCTCCTTGGAAAGGGATTATGAGGTTCGGTAAGAAGGGTAAGTTGAGCCCTCGGTATATTAGACCGTTTGAGATACTAGAGCGTGTGGGAGATAAGGTGTAAGACCCGTATTTTAATATATGATCCTTATGATTCCCTAACTATACATTCGTTCATGTAATATGAATCAAAAGAGTTGTAAGGTCCATATATTTGATGTACACACTTGTTATGTGAGTTTGTGATGTACACATAAGTTTTTTTATGTATGAATTATAAGAAATGGGCCTTTTTAAGTGATAGATGTGGAATGAATACTAAATGAGTAGTGAAGTAAATTGATATTAAGTTAGCTTTGAAATCTGGGATGAAATTCAGCTAAGTATGTTGCAAAGCAAGGGGAGATCGATCCGTCCTTCAAGCCAGATCAATCTCGATAAGGCTCTGTCAAGCAAGGATCGATCTCATCCTCAAGAAGACCGGTCTCATTATGTCTCGGCCAAGAGCAGATCGATCTCATCCTTCCGACAGATCGATCTCTGAAGCTTTCTGCCTGGCTAAGATCGATCTTACCCTTCAGAACAGATCGATCCCTCATGCTTGAAAATCGAATGTTGAGAGACTTAAAGCAGGAGAAGATCTATCCCTCACTTATGGAGATCAATCTCATCAAGCCATTTCTATAAAATCTAGGCTGCTGAACTACACTTCATGAGAACAACTCAAAACCTTCCATTTTTGAAGTAAAGTAACCTAGCTTTTCTCTCTAAACTCTCCATACTTTCCTTAGAGATTTAAGAGAAGTTCATTTCAGCAAAGTTGTTCATAGAGAGAAGGAGAACACCATAGTTGAAAACGGGAAGTCGAATCGTTAGATTGAAAGAGGAAAAGAGTTTTCCCTAATTTTGGTGAAAAATGAGAAAAGTTGAGATTGTTAAGATTTATATACACCATTTCCTAGTATGTTTATCTATGCGCTTTTATGAGTGATTTAGTATATAGATTGATGGTTCAAACATCATAGTTCATGCTTAATCTTCCAAGACCTATAAGTGGCTTGATGTGCCAAAATGAGAGAAAGATTAGTAGGGATGGATTTAATGATGAATTAAGTGTGCATTGATGATATTGAGCATGTATATATGCTTGTATAATAGTTTGGTGAAATCCATGAACTAGAAGCAATAAAGGTTAAAAATAAGCATATGCGGTATTTGATGAAATGCCAAAATGAAATGAAATGATAAACTAAAGGCATTGTAAGCTTAATGCCGGTTCAGTATGAATTAATAGACTCAAGAAGTCTAAGAGATTCTCAAAAAATGAGTTGTATACACGAAATGGACGTATGAAGGAGTAAGGTCCAATAACGATGTAATGAGGCCAAATAAGATATAAATGGCCCAATTGCATTGATTTGAATATCATGCAAGTGAAATGAAAGCATACTGATGTGTGGGGTACACAATTTCAGCTCTTGAAGATATCATTGGAGTCGATAAGACCAGGTCACGAGCATTGGGTATTGAAGGAAAGTGATTCAAGCGTGATTCGAGGTAAGGGAATTATGCGAGTTATTAGAGATAGCTATACTTAAGTTTCCTACCTGCTGTGTGCGAATGTATGCGATAAGTATGTAGATATTAATATATCTAAGTGAAAACTACGTATGAGAATAAGTCTATAAGTATTAGTTGCATGACTTCTATGTTATTGTTGTGAAAAGAGGTTTTTGTAAATGTTTTAAGAAAGAATAATAATAGACGGGCTCCCGGTTTAACCATTTGCATGAAATGCTTCTAACGAGTGATTGAAAGAAGATTTTCCATCTCACTCATGACAGTACATGGAGCCCTTTCTATTTCTTTTCTGTGTGAAATTGTGCTAGAACCTAAGTGGCAGCGGTAGATTTACCAGTTCTGCTCGCACATCATTTTAAAGAAGGATTTTGTGAAAAAGCAAAAGAGTGTCCGATGCCTCTGGTGATGTTGTGTGTTCCACTTAAGAGCTCACACTAGATTTTTGGGAATCATGTTGGAGCCTTCGAGTATTGTTGTGTGTCATCCTCTGACTATGCTCTCATGTAATTTCCTAGTAATACCGTGCTTGATGCCTCAAGTATGCTGTGTGTCTTACGCTGAGTTGCTTGCACGAGGTTTTCATGATTATGCTCTGTGTTGAGTAAAATTGTGCTTAAGTCGTCATGTACTACTGTTTGTCTTGCAATGATTTGGTCGCACGAGATTTTGAGATAATGGAAATGGGTGATAAGGATCCACGGGAGTATGATGTACCGCGAGCATTGGTCATGGGGTACAATGTGCCGTGATTTTAGTATGAGCTGAAGGGATGCTTGATCTGCCTCCTTAAGTATAGGGTTCCCACACATCTAATCAATGTTGCCTGGAATCCGACTTTGGCCAGAAGTCCTAAATTTATCTGAGTGATATAACATAGTCACTACTGTGTGTGGTGACATATGTTTCCCTTGCTGTGTGTCTGGGGATATGATAACCCATGATTATGTCTCATGTACATTGATTTTCTGAGTGCAAAGTGATTTCTAAATGTATATTGTGTGATTTTAAATATGAGATGTGTGAAAATAATGTGTTGTGTGAATATGCATATACCCATCCCGCGAATTAATGATTTCGCATCGATGGGAGTTATTTTAAATAATGCATATGTTTTATAAGGAAAATGATTATATATTTTTAGCATGTAGATAATGTAGTTATCTACCTGCTTTCATTTTTTCCTTACTGAGCGTGTTCGCTTACCCTCTTATTTCTCCTTCACAGATTCTATGCAGTAGTGAGTATACTGCAGTCGTCCCTGCTATCGTGTTGCTACAGTCATTCAGTAGTATAGAGGTATACATTTTAGATGAAAAATTTTGTATCTTGTAAATTAATGCACAGTAAAGTTTGCATTTTGTATTTTTGGGGATGTATATAATAGAAACTGATGTAAACGCTTCCACACATATATATAAAAGTCCTATTTCTATTCTACTTCATTTATATTAATTTATTAAATTAAAATGGATGAAATATGGATTGGATGTTGACTCACAGCCCAACTGTTTAGAGTAAGGTAAAGGTCACAGACGAAAAGTGAGGATCGTGACAGAAGTAATGGTATCAGAGCGGAGTTGGTTTGATGTGAGTCAGTATCCATAGTTAGGAAATTATACATCCCCAAAGTATTATGCATTGTTAGGATACAATTGTGTATACCAAGCTGGAAAATGTTACTGAGACACTTATTTGAGAATGCAGGATGTCTGATAGACGACATACTCGTAAAGGAGAGAGTTCGCTCTCTCAAAGGTATAGAGATGAGCCCAAGAGGCGCAATGGGTCTAGTTCTAGTAGAGATCCACTTGGTCTTAGTGAGGCCGCTGAGGAGTGTATAGCGCAATTACAGCGCAGTGTAGACATGTTCATGGAGATGTTTACACAGGCGATGGCCAAATTTGAGAGTAGACAGGAGAACCCTGCTGGTAACGCTGCTGCACCTAAGAGACAAGAGCCAACACAGCCTGCACCGAGACCTAAAGATGCAGAGGCAGAGATTCCTACACCCCCTCCAGTTCAGGACATTCCCCCACCAGTTTAGGATCCTGTAGCTCCACAATAGGTTGGTGGAAAAGAAGTGTATGATTGTGATCTGGGTAGATTGAGAGAGTTCTGGAAGTTCGGACCACCTTCGTTTAATGGGGTGAAGAACCCAGTGTTAGCTAAGCATTGGATGCGTAGTATGAAGAAGCTCTATCGATTCTTCCATTACTCTGACACCGAGAAGGTCACCCTTGCAGCTTTTGTATTAGAAGATGAGGCTGAGTATTGGTGGATGGCCACATAGTCATGCATGACACCCGGTTATGATATGGGATTTATTCTTAGATGCCTTTATGTCACGACCCCTACCCTCTTCTCGTGAATTTACCTTACTACTTACCACTTACAGTTGGGCTGTGAGTCAAATCTAATCCACATCTCACTTAAATTCATTTTAATAAATGAAGTAGAGTAGAAACTGGACTTTTATAACTATGCGGAAGCGTTTACCTCAGTTTCTATTAATTTATACATCCCCTTCGTACAAAATATTACTAGACTGTGCATTAATTTACAGGACACATTTTTTTTCACAAGTGTATACCTTTTTGTACAGCTGGATAACTAGAGAACACCGTATCAGGGACGACTGCAGTACTCACTACTGCGTAGTATCTGTGGAGGAGAAATAAGGGGGTGAGCATAACGCGCTCAGTAAGGAAAATATGTAAGCAGGTAGATAACCACACTATCTACATGCTAAAATACATACATGTTCATTTTCCTTATAAGACAATATGCATGTTCTTTAAAAACAATTTCCATCAATGCGAAACCATTAATTCACTAGATGGGTTTATGCATATCCACACAGTTTATCATTTAAAACCACACAAGTTTAACTTCACACAGTAGCACACAGCTTTACATAAATCATCTTTCAAAACCACACAGGTTTACATAGCATAATCTATTTACACAAATCACATATAGAAAATGCTTTATACTTTGTAAATCAGTTACATGTTGAGACAAATCATGGATTAACATATCCCCAGACACACAGCAAGGGAAGATATCTGTCACCTCACACAGTAGTGACAATCAAGACTTATGGCCATAGTCGGATTCCAGGCAATCACGGATCAGGTGTGCGGGAATCCCATGCTTAGGGAGGCAGATCAACCATCCCGTCAGCTCACTAAGATCACTAAGATATCACAGTATATCGTACTCTGTGGTTTACCTCACGGTACAGCGTACTCCGAGGATCCTTATATAAATTGTGACATAGCTGAGGGGACCGAGTAATCTCGAGGTCTACCACCTTAGTATCACTATCATCCATTTTCATGTCTCAAAATCACATGCAAGCAGGTCAGTGCAAGAACACTTAGCATCACACGATGGCTGTAGCACGGTTTATTCATCACACAGCAATATCATAAACCCTCGTGCAAGCTCTCGAATGGAACACACAGTATGATCGAGGCATCAAGCACGGTTTTGATTATCACACAAAAACTCAAGAGACTACGTGCGAGCAACTCAGAGTAGAACACAGTATATCTGAGGCAACGAGCACGAATGCAAGCTCTCGGATGGAACACATAGTATTACCGAGGCATCAAGCACTGTTGTCTCATCACTTTAAATCGAGAGGGTCACATGTGAGCATAACCAGAGTAAGATCAACAAGAAGTACTCTATAGCTCCAACATGATTCCCAAAATCTTGTGCAAGTCGCTCGAGTGGAATCACACAACGTCACTCGAGGCATCGAGTACTCTTTGGTTTTTCTCAAAATCCCTTTTTAAAATAATGTGCGAGCGAGGCTGGTCAATCTACCGTTGCCTCTTTTGCTCTAGCACTATTTCACACAGAAAAGAAATAGAAAGGCTCCATGTATAATCATGAGTGAGAAGGCAATTCTCCCTTCAATCACTCTTTAAAACATATTACATGCACTTGGTTAAATCGAAAGCCCGTCTATTATCATTCTTTCTCAAAACGTTTGCAAAAACCTCTTTTCACACAAGCATAGAAGTCATGCAACATTTGACTTATTCTTATACGTAGTTTTCTACTTAGATATACCGATATCTATATATTTATCGCATACATTGCACACAGCAGATAAGAAAACATACGTATAGCTATCTCTATAGCTTACATAAGTCCCTTACCTCGAAATGTGTCGACTGCGAATTCAATTTCCTCGATCTCCTCGGATTACGCAGTCTAATTGGCTCCGGATGTATTCTCGGAAGTCGAATCTTTCCTTGGTGGCACGTAAGTCGAGATCCGCTCGAACTTGTACACGTCACCTACCCTTTTTTCGCTACACAGCAATATATATTTAAACCGGTTAATTCCGATCTAAAATAAATTTAAATTAATTATCCGAAAAATAATTCGATCGATTTTTGACCACTTACCAGTCTACTGCTGTGCCGGATAACACTGAATTTTTTTTCAAAATTTTTTTTCTATCTCCTCTTTCTCTCTCCTGCTGAACCGGTTCGGACCGGTTCAGCCCTTTTTACACTAAATCTGTCCAATCCGGTTCAGGCTGATTTTGGCTGTTGTCGACGCTGCCGGCCGGTTCCCTGGGTGGGTCGGCCACCGTTGGGTGCACCTCGGCCTGGGGAAGATTCGCCTGGCTTGGCTCGGCCCAGATCGCTGTCGGCGCCGGCGAATCCCCCTTTCTCTCCTGCGGCCTCCTCTCCGTCGATCTCCCTTTTCCGGCCATCCCACGGCCGTGACGGCGCTCAGGCACTCCCTGGGTGCCGGTCGTCACTCGCCGGTGGTCTCGCACTGTCCTGCGCCGGCCGTTGCTCACCGAAGACGGAAGGCTGCGTCGGGCTTCGGTTCCTCGGGTCCTCGCGATTTCTCTTCCAATTTCTTTTTTTTTTTTCAGATTTCTTCACTTTTTTTTCTCAACTTTTTTTTTATACAAATATATTTTATTATATTATATTATACTATCATATAATATAATATAATATCCAATAAAAAAATATATTTTAATATAATATTATTATATTACCATAATGTATTTTTATACATTAATATTCATACCCGTGTACATATATTTTATTTAATTTTACTTCAAAAAATAGATATATATGTACATCGCATTCTATTTTTTTATTATTTCTCCGGAAATATAATTTTTTTATCTCTTTATTTCGGAGATAAATTCCCATTGTGGGGTAATTTCCGGATTATCATTTTCGGACTAACTTCCCTTCTTGGACTACCTATATTTTCGCGTTCTGAGTCCATATTTTCAGTCCGTTTGACCAAATTTTATTCGGTTTATTCCGAATTTAACCTAGCTCTTATTTCGATATTTTAAAATTTACCGACTTCCAATCACATCAGATAAACTCAAAATTGTATTATTTCTTCCTTATTGCTCGATATATCATAATTACATATTCAAATGACATATTCGAAAATAAATAACACAAAATTCGGGTCTTACATTTCCTCCCCCCTTAAGAAATTTGGTCCTCCAAATTAGAACCAAGTTACTTTTCAAAAAGTTGGGAGTACTTCTCTCGCATCAGACTCTCTAACTCCCACGTAGCCTCCTTTGAAGTGTGGTGTTACCAGAGAATCTTAACAAGCAGAATCGTCTTATTCCGTAACATTTTCCCTTTCCTATCCAGTATTCAGATCGGTCTCTGTACATATGTCAAATTATCTTTGAGCTCTAATGGCTCATGTCGAATCACATGACTTGGATCTGGATGGTACTTCTGAAGTATCGATACGTGGAAGACATTATGAATGCTAGCCAACTCCGGTGGCAATGCAATTCTGTAAACCTAATCTCCCACTCGCTCCAGTATTTCAAATGGTCCGATATACCGAGGGCTTCACTTACCCTTCTTACCGAACCTCATAATCCTTTTTGAAAGAGAGACTTTCAAAAATACCGAGTCACTCACGGTGAACTCTAGTGGCCTTCGTCTTATGTCAGCGTAGCTTTTCTGCATGCTCTGAGTTGTTCTCAATCTCTCACATATCAGCTGAACAACCTCAGAGGCTTGCTGTACCAAATTAGGAGCAAATATTTTACTCTCACCCACTTCTTCCCAACCAATAGGAGAAAGACACCTTCTACCATACAAGGCTTCATATGGTGCCATCCCGATACTCGAGTGATAGCTATTGTTGTATGCAAATTCAGCTAACGGTAAGTGATCATCCCAGGAGCCTTTAAAATCCATTACACTTGCTCTCAACTTGTCCTCTAACGTTTGGATGGTTCTCTCGGATAGACCATCAGTTTGAGGATGAAAACCAATACTGAAACTCAATCGGGTTCCCATTGCTTCTTGGAATTGTTTCCAAAAATGAGAAGTGAAGCGGGAATCCATATCCGATACGATGCTCACTGGAACATCATGTAGCCTCACAATCTCCTGTACATACAACTTTGCCAAACTACTCGTAGTATCAATGGACTTCATGGCTAGAAAGTGGGCGGATTTCGTCATTCTGTTAACCACTACCCAGATAGCATCATAGTTCCTCTTAGTCATCGACAATCCCACGATGAAATCCATGGTGACAGGCTCCAATTTTCCATGTTGGTACTGGTAGAGGCTGCAATAATCCTGCAAGCTTCTGATACTCTACCTTTATTTGCTGACATACTAGACATCTTGCCACAAACTCTGCGATATCTCTTTTCATGCCTGACCACCAATACACTTTTCGGAGGTTCTAGTTCATCTTATTACCTCCCTAATGCAATGTGTATCTCAATGATTGAACTTCTGTCCAAATCAATCTCTTTAGTTTTAGGTCATTGGGAACGCAAATTCTGCCTCTAAACCTCAGTAGGCCATCATCACTCACAAAGAAATCGGCCACATCACCCATCTGAATCTGACTAACCCGATCATCACACAGCGGATCGGCTAGCTGAGCCTGTCGTATCCAGTCAATCAAATCCGGTTCCACTCGCAGGCTAGCTATCACAGTCTCTGTCAATATCAAGAGGGTCTATATCCAACCTGAGGTGAGCAAACTGCTCGAGTAGCTCATACTCCCTGACCATCATATGCGATACCATTCCGAGGCTCTTTCTACTCAAAGCATCAGCCACAACATTAGCCTTTCTTGGATGGTACAATATCTTGCACTCATAATCTTTTAGAAGCTCTATCCATAGTCTCTGCCTCATATTTAACTCTTTCTGTGAAAACAGATATTTGAGGCTCTTATGATCTGTATACACCTGAACTTTCTCACCATATTAGTAGTGGCGCCATATTTTTAATGCAAATACCATGGCTGCCAACTCTAAATCATGGGTCGGGTAGTTCCTCTCATGGTCCTTAAGCTGTCTGGATCCATAGGCTACTACCTTCCCGTCCTGTATCAACACACAGCCCAGTCCCTATCCTGAGGCATCTGTATACACTAAGTAACCTCCTGAACTGGTGGTTATGATGAGAATAGGTGTGGTGGTCAGTCTATGCTTTAGCTCGCAGAAACTTTTCTCATACTTATCATCCCACTCGAATACCACATCATTTCGAGTAAGACGTGTCAATGGAGTAGCCAGCTTAGAGAATCCCTCGACAAATTGTCGGTAATAACCTGCTAAACCAAGAAAACTTTGGATTTCTGTAATCGTTTTGGGTCTATCCCACTATACCACAGCCTCTATCTTGGACGGATCCACTGATACAGCGTCTCTCGAGACTACATGACCCAAAAATGATATTTCACACAGCCAGAAATCATATTTGTTCAATTTAGCATACAACTCCTGATCTCGGAGGGTCTGTAATACTGTTCTCAAATGCTGCGCATGTTCTTCCCTGGACTTCGAGTACACCAATATGTCATCTATAAAGACAATCACGAATATGTCCAGGTATGGCTTAAACACATCGTTCATCAAAGCCATAAACGTTGCAGGAGCATTTTTCAACCCAAATGGCATAACCAAAAACTCATAATGGCCATACCGGGTCCTGAATGCTGTCTTGGGTACATCTCCACTCTGAATCCTCAGCTGATAATAGCCAGACCTCAGATCAATCTTTGAAAAGATCTGTGCTCTCTGCAACTGATCCAATAGATTATCTATCCGTGGAAGGGAATATTTGTTCTTAATGGTAGCCTTGTTCAACAACCGATAATCTATACTCAGTCAGAGACTCCCATCTTTCTTCCTTACAAACAGAACCGGTGTTCCCCAAGGTGATACACTCGGTCTGATAAACCCCTTGTCCAACAGCTCTTGCAATTGTTTCTTTAGCTCCTTTAATTCCATTGGAGTCTTTCTATACGGAGTTTGGATATCGATTTAGTACCAGGCACCAAATCAATACAGAATTCCATCTCTCTATCTGGTGGCAATCCTGGTAACTCTTCTAAAAAGACATCAGGGAATTCTCGCACCACTGAGATGTCAACCATAACCAGATACACCTTATCCAAATCAACCATATAGGCTATAAAATCTTCAACACATCCCAATCACATTTAATTAGCAAAATCATTTGTCTTTGGATATAATCTTCTGCTTCTTTCATTACTTTGCAAAGCTTACAACATGATTTTCAGGGGTAGGAAATATTACTGTCTTAGCATAACAGTCTAAGACAACTTGGTTTACAGCTAACCAATCCATTCCTTAGATTACATCAAAATCTCTCACGTTTAACAAAATCAGATTGGCTAGCATCTCCTTTTCCCCTACTTTCAGTTTACAACCATTACAGACATACTCTGTCATGATATTCTCTCTATGTGGAGTGCTTATAAGCAAAATCCTACCTAGAGGTATAGGTATTACATGTTCAATCAATTTACATGCAAAGGTAAGCGATGTGAATGAATGCGTGGCACCAGGACCAATCAATGCTAATGCTTTAAAATCAAAGACTAGGATGGTACCTTTTATCACACCCTTAGACGTCTCTGCAGAAACCTGGTCCAAAGCAAATACTCGCCCATGACCAATAGCTTGTTTCCCTTTCTCTTCAGCTGTGGCTTTCCTCTTAGGTGTAGATGTCTCAACTGTAGCCTTCTTCGGCTCTTTGCCCTTTTGTGGGGCTGTATCAATCAACTCTGGGCATTCACGAGCTATGTGTCCTGCTTTACAACATCTATAGCATAATTTCGTCATAGGGCATGGTCTACCCCCATGATATCTACCACACATCCAGCATTGCTCGGTGGTAGGTCTGGGTCCACCAATAACAATACCCGTGGTCCTTGGTACTGGATGAACTGGAGGCTTCATAGGCCCCTCTTTCATCTCCTCAATCTTAGGCACTTTACCGAATAACCTTCGACCTTTTCGGAACCCTCTATCATCAACTAACCTCTTCCGGTCTCTATCTTTACCTTTACCATTCTTACTCAACTTCGAGACATGCAAATCATAATCTTACTCACACAGCTGAGCTCTGCGTACTGCCTCGTCATAAGTGGTAATGTCCAAAGGAGCTAGTCGCGCTCTGATGGAAGGTCTCAATCTCTCAAGAAATTTCTGAACCTTTCTCTCTTCCAGGCTCATAGTCACTGTATCATATCTGCCTAGGGATGTGAATCCGGATTCATACTCATCTACTATTCGGTTCCCCTGAGTCAATGTCATAAACTCCAACTGCATCTTCCTCCGTGCAGTGGCTGGAATGTACTGCCTCCGAAAGGCATCCAGAAATATGTCCCAAGTCACGACCGGATGTCGTGCACTCAACATCGGCTGTGTAGCCATCCACCAATGCTCGACCTTATCCTCTAACACAAAAGCCGCAAAGGTGACCTTCTTTGTGTCAGAGCAATGGAAGAATCGGTAGAGCTTCTCCATACTGTGTATCCAAAGCTCAGCTGACACTGTGTTCTTCACCCCACTAAACGAAGGTGGTCCAAATTTTTTTGAAATTCTCTCAGTCTTCCCAGATCACAATCATAAATTCCCTCTCTACCAACCTGTCGTGGAACTACAGGATCCTCAACTGGTGGGGGAATGTCCTGAACTGGAGGAGGTGCAGGTATCTCTGCCGCTGCAAATTGAGGTCTCGGTGCAAGTTGTCCTGGCTCAACTCTCTCAAGTGCAGCAGCCTGACCAATAGGGTTTTCCCCTCTACCCTCCATTCTGGCCATAGCTTGTGTAAACATCTCCATAACCACGTCTACATTGCGCTGTAACTGCGCTATATGGGCATCATCGACCTCACTAAGCTTTGATGGATCTCTACGAGAACTAGACCCACTACACCTCTCGGGCTCATCTTTATGCCCTTGAGAGCGTGAACTCTTTACTCTACGAGTACGTCGTCTATCAGACATCCTGCATACTCAAATAAGTGTCTCAGTCACATTTTTCAGCTCGATATACACATTTGTATCCTAATAATGCATAGTACTTTAGGGATGTATAATTTCCTAATGACTCACATCAGACCAACTCTGCTCTGATACCATTTCTGTCACGACCCCTACCCTCTTCTCGTGAATTTACCTTACTACTTACCACTTACAGTTGGGCTGTGAGTCAAATCTAATCCACATCTCACTTAAATTCATTTTAATAAATGAAGTAGAGTAGAAACTGGACTTTTATAACTATGCGGAAGCGTTTACCTCAGTTTCTATTAATTTATACATCCCTTTCGTACAAAATATTACTAGACTGTGCATTAATTTACAGGACAAATTTTTTTTTACAAGTGTATACCTTTTTGTACAGCTGGATAACTAGAGAACACCGTATCAGGGACGACTGCAGTACTCACTACTGCATAGTATGTATGGAGGAGAAATAAGGGGGTGAGCATAACGCGCTCAGTAAGGAAAATATGCAAGCAGGTAGATAACCACACTATCTACATGCTAAAATACATACATGTTCATTTTCCTTATAAGACAATATGCATGTTCTTTAAAAACAATTTCCATCAATGCGAAACCATTAATTCACTCGATGGGTTTATGCATATCCACACAGTTTATCATTTAAAACCACACAAGTTTAACTTCACACAGTAGCACACAGCTTTACATAAATCATCTTTCAAAACCACACAGGTTTACATAGCATAATCTATTTACACAAATCACATATAGAAAATGCTTTATACTTTGTAAATCAGTTACATGTTGAGACAAATCATGGATTAACATATCCCCAGACACACAGCAAGGGAAGATATCTGTCACCTCACACAGTAGTGACAATTAAGACTTATGGCCATAGTCGGATTCCAGGCAATCACGGATCAGGTGTGCGGGAATCCCATGCTTAGGGAGGCGGATCAACCATCCCGTCAGCTCACTAAGATCACTAAGATATCACTAAGATCACTAAGATATCACTAAGATATCACTAAGATCACTAAGATATCACTAAGATATCACTAAGATCACTAATATCACGGTACTCTATAGCTCCAACATGATTCCCAAAATCTTGTGCAAGTCGCTCGAGTGGAATCACACAACGTCACTCGAGGCATCGAGTACTCTTTGGTTTTTCTCAAAATCCCTTTTTAAAATAATGTGCGAGCGAGGCTGGTCAATCTACCGTTGCCTCTTTTGCTCTAGCACTATTTCACACAGAAAAGAAATAGAAAGGCTCCATGTATAATCATGAGTGAGAAGGCAATTCTCCCTTCAATCACTCTTTAAAACATATTACATGCACTTGGTTAAATCGGAAGCCCGTCTATTATCATTCTTTCTCAAAACGTTTGCAAAAACCTCTTTTCACACAAGCATAGAAGTCATGCAACATTTGACTTATTCTTATACGTAGTTTTCTACTTAGATATACCGATATCTATATATTTATCGCATACATTGCACACAGCAGATAAGAAAACATACGTATAGCTATCTCTATAGCTTACATAAGTCCCTTACCTCGAAATGTGTCGACTGCGAATTCAATTTCCTCGATCTCCTCGGATTACGCAGTCTAATTGGCTCCGGATGTATTCTCGAAAGCCGAATCTTTCCTTGGTGGCACGTAAGTCGAGATCCGCTCGAACTTGTACACGTCGCCTACCCTTTTTTCGCTACACAGCAATATATATTTAAACCGGTTAATTTCGATCTAAAATAAATTCAAATTAATTATCCAAAAAATAATTCGACCGGTTTTTGACTACTTACCAGTCTACTGCTATGCCGAGATAACACTGAATTTTTTTTCAAAATTTTTTTCTCTCTCCTCTTTCTCTCTCCTACTGAACCGATTCGGACTGGTTCAGCCCTTTTTACACTGAATCGGTCCAATCCGGTTCAGGCTGATTTTGGCCGTTGTCGGCGCTGCCGGCCGGTTCCCTAGGTGGGTCGGCCACCGTTGGGTGCACCTCAGCCTGGGGAAGATTCACCTGGCTTGGCTCGGCCCAGATCGCCGTCGGCGCCGACGAATCCCCCTTTCTCTCCTGCGGCCTCCTCTCCGTCGATCTCCCTTTTCCGGCCATCCCACGGCGCGTGACGGCGCTCAGGCACTCCCTGGGTGCCGGTCGTCACTCGCCGGTGGTCTCACGCTGTCCTGCGCCGGCCGTTGCTCACCGGAGACGGAAGGCTGCGTCGGGCTTCGGTTCCTCGGGTCCTCGCGATTTCTCTTCCAATTTCTTTTTTTTTTTTTCAGATTTCTTCACTTTTTTTTTCCTCAACTTTTTTTTATACAAATATATTTTATTATATTATATTATACTATCATATAATATAATATAATATCCAATAAAAAAATATATTTTAATATAATATTATTAAATTACCATAATGTATTTTTATACATTAATATTCATACCCGTGTACATATATTTTATTTAATTTTACTTCGAAAAATAGATATATATGTACATCACATTCTATTTTTTTATTATTTCTCCGGAAATATAATTTTTTTATCTCTTTATTTCGGAGATAAATTCCCATTGTGGGGTAATTTCCGGATTATCATTTTCGGACTAACTTCCTTTCTTGGACTACCTATATTTTCGCGTTCTGAGTCCATATTTTCAGTCCGTTTGACCAAATTTTATTCGGTTTATTTCGAATTTAACCTAGCTCTTATTTCGATATTTTAAAATTTACCGACTTCCAATCACATCAGATAAACTCAAAATTGTATTATTTCTTCCTTATTGCTCGATATATCATAATTACATATTCAAATGACATATTCGAAAATAAATAACACAAAATTCGGGTCTTACACTTTAGGAGGTAGTACATTCCAGCCACTGCCCAGAGAAAGATGCAGATGGAATTTATGACAAGGGGAACTAGACAATGGATGAGTATGAGTCTGGATTCACATCCCTGGGCAGATATGATACAGTCACTATAAGCCTTGAGGACAGAAAGGTTAAGAAATTTCTTGAGAGACTGAGACCTTTCATCAAAGCTCGATTACCTCCATTGGACATTACCACCTTTGATGAGGCAATACGCAGAGCTCAGCTATGTGAGTAGGACTATGAATTGCATGCCTCAGAATTGAGCAGAAGTTGTAAAGGCAAAGATAGAGACCAAAAGAGGTTAGTTGATGATAGAGGGTTAAGAAAGGGTCGAAGGTTATTCGGTAAGGGGCCTAAGATAGATGAAGTACGAGAGAGGCCTGTGAAACCTCCAATTCATCAAGCTTTATCTCTAGCTTCGAGGGGCATAGTTATTGGCAGACCTCGACCTACCACAGAACAGTGCAGGTTATGTGGTAGTTATCATCGGGGTAGACCATGCCTATTATTGATAAGATCATATTATAGGTGAGGTAAACCAGGGCACATCGCTCGTAAATGCCAGAGTTGGTTGATACAGCCCCACCGAAAGGCAAAGAGCCAGAGAAGGCTACAGTTGAGACGCTTACACCTAAGAGGAAGGCCAAAGCTGAAGAGAAAGGGAAGCAAGCTGTTGGTCGAGGGCGAGTATTCACATTGAATTAGGCATCTGCAGAGGCTTCCTCGGATGTGATTAAAGGTACCATCCTTGTATTTGATTTTGAAGCATTAGCATTGATTGATCCTGGTGCCACGCATTCATTCATATTACCTTCATTTAGATGTAAACTATGTGAACATGTAAAACATGTACCCTTAGGTAGAGTTTTACTTATAAGCACTCCAATGAGAGATAATGTAATGACGGAGTATGAATGTAAGAGTTGTAAGTTAAAAATAGGGAAAAAGGACGTGTCAAGCGATCCCATCCTATTAACTATGAAGGATTTCGATGTAATACTAGGAATGGATTGGTTTCCTGCAAACCATTCTATTTTAGATTGTTATGCTAAGACAGTAATGTTTTCCATCCCTGAAAAGTGTGTTGTAAGATTTGAAAAGAAATGAAAGAAGTAGTAAGTTATTTTTAAGGATGAATGATGTTGCTAACGAATGTAATAATAATGTGTTGATGGTTTTATTGCCTATGTGGTTGACTTGGATAAGGTGTACCCGAATATAGCTGACATCCGAGTGGTTAGAGAATTTTTTTGATGTCTTTTCGAAAGAATTACCAGGGTTGCCACCAGACAAAGAAATGGAATTTCGTATTGATTTAATGCCTGAAACGAAACTGATATCCTAGCCACCGTATAGAATGGCTCCAATTGAATTGGAGGAGCTAAAGAAGGAATTGCAAGAATTGTGGGACAAGGGGTTCATCAGACCTAGTGTATCACCTTGGGGAGTACCAGTTCTGTTTGTAAAGAAGAAGGATGGGAGTCTTCAACTGTGTATAGATTATTGATTGTTGAATAAGGCTACCATCAAGAATAAATATCCCCTTCCACAGATAGACGATCTATTGGATTAGTTACAGGGAGCACAAGTCTTTTCGAAGATTGATCTGAGGTCTGGGTATCATCAGTTGAGGATTTGGAGTGGAGATGTACCAAAGACAGCATTTCAGACCTGTTATAGCCATTATGAGTTTTTGGTTATGCCATTTGGCTAGACGAATGCTCCTACAGCGTTTATAGCTTTAATGAATGATGTGTTTAAGGCATACCTGGACAGATTCCTTATTGTCTTCATAGATGATATAGTGGTGTACTCAAAGTTCAGGGAAGAGCATGAGCGGCATTTGAGAATAGTGTTGTAGACCCTCTGAGATCAAGAGTTGTATACTAAACTCAATAAGTGTGATTTTTGGCTGAGTGAGATATTATTTTTGGGTCATGTAGTCTCGAGAGACGGGGTATCAGTGGATCTCCAAGATAAAGGCTGTGATACAGTGGGAAAGACCCAAGATGGTTATAGAGATCCATAATATCTTGGGTTTAGCAGGTTATTACCAACAATTTATCGAGGGATTCTCTAAGCTGGCTGCTCCATTGACTCGTCTCACTCAAAAGAATGTAGCGTTTGAGTGGGATGATAAGTGTGAAGGTAGTTTTCGCGAGCTAAAGCACAGACTGACCACCAAACCTAGTCTCACCATACCCACCAGCTCAGGAGGTTACACAGTGTATACAGATTCCTCGGGACAGGGACTGGGCTATGTGTTGATGCATGACGGGAAGGTAGTAGCCTATGGATCCAAACAGCTTAAGGACCATGAGAGGAACTACCCGACCCATGATTTAGAGTTAGCAGCTGTGGTATTTGCATTGAAAATATGGCGTCACTACTTGTAAGGTGAGAAATTCCAAGTGTATACCGACCATAAGAGCCTCAGATATCTGTTTTCACAGAAAGAATTAAATATGAGGCAGAGACGATGGATAGAGCTTCTGAAGGATTATGAGTGTGAGATACTGTACCATTCAGGGAAGGCTAATATTATGGCTAATGCCCTGAGTAGAAAGAGCCTCAGAATGGTATCGCATATGATGGTCAGGGAATATGAGCTGCTCGATCAGTTTGCTCACCTCAGGTTAGATATAGACCCTCTTGATATTGAGAGAGTCTGTGTGATAGCTAGCCTGTGAGTGGAACTAGATTTGATTGACCGGATATGCCAGGCTTAGCATGTCGATCTACTATGTGAGGATCATGCGAGTTAGATTCAAAGGGGTGACGTGGCTAATTTCTTAGTGAGTGATGATGGCCTACTGAGGTATAGAGGCAGAATTTGCTTTCCCAATGACCCAGACCTAAAGAGATTGATTTTGACAGAAGCTCATTCATCTAGATACACATTACATCCGGGGAGTAATAAGATGTATCAGAACCTCCAGAAAGTGTATTTGTGGTTTGGAATGAAAAAGGATATCGCAGAATTTCTGGCAAGATGTCTGATATGTTTGCAAATGAAGGTAGAACATCAGAAGCTTACAAGGTTATTGCAGCCTCTACCTATACTAACTTGGAAATGAGAGCATGTCACCATGGATTTCATCATAGGATTGCCGAGGACTAAGAGGAACCATGATGCTATTTGGGTAGTGGTAGATAGACTGACGAAATTCGCCCACTTTCTAGCTATGAAATGTATAGATACTTTGAGTAGTTTTGCAGAGTTGTATGTACAGGAGATAGTGAGTCTACATTGTGTTGCAGTGAACGTTGTACCGGATAGGGATTCCCGCTTCACTTCTCACTTTTGGGAACAATTTCAGGAAGCTATGGGAACTCGATTGAGTTTCAGTATTGCTTTCCATCCTCAGACCAATGGTCAGTTGGAGAGAACCATCCAATCATTAGAGGATTTACTGAGAGTAAGTGTTATGGATTTTAAAGGCTCCTAGGATGATCACCTGCCGTTAGCCGAATTTTCATACAACAATAGTTATCACTTGAGTATCGGGATGACACCGTATGAGGCCCTGTATGGTAGAAGGTGTCGTTCCCCAATTGGTTAGGAAGAAGTGGGTGAAAGGAAAATTTTTGCTCCTGATTTGGGACAGTAAGCCTCTGAGGTTGTTTAGTTGATATGTGAGAGATTGCCAACAGCTCAGAGCACGTAGAAAAGTTACGCTGACATGAGATGAAGGACACTAGAGTTCGCTGTGGGTGACTCAGTATTTTTGAAAGTTTCTCCCTTGAAAAGGATTATGAGGTTCGGTAAGAAGGGTCAGTTGAGCCCTAGTTATAGCGGACTGTTTGAGATACTGGAGCGTGTGGGAGATAAGGCCTATAGGCTAGCATTACCACCAGAACTAGTAGGCATACATAATAGCTTCCATGTGTTTATGCTTAGGAAGTACCAACCATATCCAACTCATGTGATTCAATATGAGCCATTGGAGTTTAAGAATGATTTGTAAGATGTAGAGAAACCGATCCAGATATTCCGTAAGAAGGAGAAGGTGCTACGGAACAAGACGATTCCACTTATTAAGGTTCTCTGGCAGCACCATACTTTAGAGGAAGCTACTTGGGAGTTAGAGAACTCTATATAGGCAAAGTACCCCCAACTTTTTGAGGAGTAACTTGGTTCTAATTTGGAGGACCAAATTTCTTAAAGGAGAGGAGGAATGTAAGACCCGTATTTTCATATATGATCCTTATGATTTCCTAAGTATACATTCGTTCATGTAATATGAATCATAAAATTTTGTAAGGTCCATAGATTTGATGTACACAATTATTTTGTGAGTTCGTGATGTACACACAAGTTTCGCTATGTATGAATTATAAAAAAATGGGCCTTTTAAGTGATAAATGTGGAATGAATGCAAAATAAGTAGTGAAGTAAATCGATATGAAGTTAACTTTGAAATTTCGGATGAAATTCAGTTAAGTATGCTGCAGAGCAAGGGGAGATCGATCCCTCCTTCAAGCCAGATTGATCTCGGTAAGGCTCTGTCAAGCAAGGATCGATCTCATCCTCAAGCAGACCGATCTCATTATGTCTCGATCAGGAGCAGATCGATCTCATCTCTCTCACAGATCGATCGCTGAAGCTCTCTGCTTGGCTAAGATCAATCTTACCTTTCAGAACAGATCGATCCCTCAAGCTTGAAAATCGAATGCTGAGAGACTTATAGCAGGAGAAGATTGATACCTCACTTATGGAGATCGATCTCATCAAGCCATTTCTATAAAAACTGGGCTGTTGAACTGTACTTTACGAGAACAACTCAAAACCTTCCATTTTTTAAGCAAAGTAACCTAGCTTTTCTCTCTAAAATCTCTACACTTTCCTTAGAGATTTGTGAGAAGTTCATTTCAGTAAAGTTGTTCCTAGAGAGAAGGAGAACAACATAGTTGAAAATGGGAAGTCGAATCGTTGGATTGAAAGAAGAAAAGAGTTTTCCCCAATTTTGGTGAAAAAGGAGAAAAACTGAGATTGGTAAGATTTATATGCACCATTTCCTAGTATGTTGATCTATACACTTGTATGAGTGATTTGGTATATAGATTGATGGTTTAAACATCTTAGTTCATGCCTAATCTTCCAAGACCTATAAATGGCTTGATGTGCCAAAATGAGAGAAGGATTAGTAGGCATGAATTTAATGATGAATTAAGTGTACATTGATGTTATTGAGCATGTATATATGCTTGTATAATTATTTGGTGAAATCCATGAACTAGAAGCAATAAAGGTTAAAAATAAGCATATGACATATTTGATGAAATGCCAAAATGAAATGAAATGATGAACTAAAGGCATTGAAAGCTTAATGCCGGTTCAATATGAATCAATAGACTTAAGGAGTCTAAGAGATTCTTGAAAAATGAGTTGTATCATGCAAGTGAAATGAAAGTATACTGATGTGTGTGGTACATAATTTCAGCTCCTGAAGATATCATTGGAGTCGATAAAATCGGGTCACGAGTGTTGGGAATCGAAGGAAAGTGACTCAAGCGTGATTAGAGGTAAGGGAATTATGTGAGCTATTAAAGATAGCTATACGTAAGTTTCCTACTTGCTGTGTGTGAATGTATGGGATAAGTTTGCAGATATTGATGTATCTAAGTGAAAACTGCATATGAGAATAAGTCTATAAGTATTAGTTGCATGACTTCTATGTTATTGTTGTGAAAAGAGATTTTTGCAAACATTTTAAAAAAGAATAATAATAGACGGGCTTCGGTTTAACCATTTGCATGAAATGCTTCCAATGAGTGATTGAAGGGAGATTTGCCCTTTCACTCATGATAGTACATGGAGCCCCTTCTATTTCTTTTCTGTGTGAAATTGTGCTAGAGCCTAAGTGGCAACGATAGATTTACCAGCCCCGCTCGCACATCATTTTAAAGAGGGATTTTGTAAAAAGGCAAAAGAGTGCTCGTTTCCTCGGGTGATGCTATGTGTTCCACTTGAGAGCTCGCACTAGATTTTTATGAATCATGCTGGAGCCTTCGAGTATTGCTGTGTGTCTTTCTCTGACTATGCTCACATGTAATTTCCTAGTAATATGGTGTTCGATGCCTCAGGTATGTTGTGTGTCTTACGCTGAGTTGCTCACATGAGGTTTTCATGATTATGCTGTGTGTTGAGTAAAATCGTGCTTGAGCCGTCGTGTACTGTTGTGTGTCTTGCATTGACCTGCTCGCACGAGATTTTGAAAGAATGGAATGATGTACCTTGAGCATTAGCCATGGTGTATGATGTGCCGTGATTTCAGTATGAGCTGAAGGGATGGTTGATCCACCTCCCTAAGCATAGGATTCCCGTACACTTGATCAGTGTTGCCTGAAATCCGACTTTGGCCATAAGTCCTAAATTTATCTGAGTGATATAACATAGTCACTACTATGTGTAGTGACATATGTTTCCCTTGCTGTGTGTCTAGGGATATGATAACCCATGATTATGTATCATGTACATTGATTTGCTGAGTGTAAAATGATTTCTAAATGTATATTGTGTGATTTTAAAGATGAGTTGTGTGAAAAGAATATGCTGTGTGAATATGCATATACCCATCTTGCGAATTAATGAATTCGCATCGATGGAAGATATTTTAAAGAATGCATATGTTTTATAAGGAAAAGTGATTATATATTTTTAGCATGTAGATATTGTAGTTATCTACTTGCTTTCCTTTTTTCCTTACATAGCGTGTTAGCTCACCCCCTTATTTCTCCTCCACATATTCTACACAGTAGTGAGTATACTGCAGTCATCTCTGCTATCGTGTTGCTTTAGTCATTCAACAGTATAGAGGTATACATTTGAGATGAAATATTTTATATCCTGGAAATTAATGCATAGTAAAGTTTGTCTTTTGTATTTTGGGGGATGTATATAATAGAAACTGATGTAAACGCTTCCGAACATATAGATAAAAGTCCAGTTTCTATTCTACTTCATTTATATGAATTTATTATATTAAAATGGATTAGATATGGATTAGATGTTGACTCACAGCCCAACTGTTCAAAGTAAGGTAAAGGTCACGGACGGAGAGTGAGGGTCGTGACATAAGGCCTACAGGCTAGTGTTGCCACCGGAGCTAGCAGCCATTCATACCATCTTCCACGTATTGATGCTTCAAAAGTACCATCCAGATCCGACTCATGTGATTCGGTATGAGCCATTGGAGCTGAAGGATGACTTGACATATATAGAGAGATCGATCCAGATACTGGTTAGGAAGAAAAAGGTGTTAAGGAATAAGACAATTCCACTTGTTAAGGTTCTCTGGCAGCGCCACAATTCAGAGGAAGGTACTTGGAAATTTGAGAACCTGATACGAGAAAAGTACCCCCAACTATTTGATGACTGACTTGGTTCTAATTTGGAGGACCAAATTTTTTGAAGGAGGGGAGGAATGTAAGACCTGTAAATTTCTATGTAATGTTTATGACTATCGAATATATAGACAAGTTACATTACATATGAATTACAAGAAATAAATGTTTTTAAGTTCTAAGTGTTAATGAATTACTAAATGAGTATAGAATCAATCAGATGAAAGTTTAACTTGGAAAATCTGGGAAAATTACAGCTAAAATGCTGCAAGAAAAATGTCTGATCGATCTCATGCAAGGAGAGATCGATCTCATGGCCTGGAAAACACAATGCCAAGCATTCTGCAAGAGGGAGATCGATCCCTCACTCAAGTAGATCGATCTCATGTTATCTCGAGTTGGACCAGATTGATCTCTTACCATAGGCAGATCAATCTCCATTGGCCTCTGGATAGACCAGATCGATCTCCAAAGCCTTCTGCCTAAAACAGATCGATCTCATTACCTTGAGCAGATCGATCTCATGTATTTCAACAGATCGATCCCCTTCCTGCAAATTGTTAAAAATTTGAAGGATTCAAGCAAGGGCATATCGATCTCCCCCCTTGGAGATCGATCTCCTAAGGCATTTCCTATAAAAACTGGGTAGTTGGATATGCATTTCACAGGACCAAACTTATTTCCTCAATTTTTAACAAGTGACCTAGCTTTCTCACTCTAAAATCACCACTTTCCAATCAGTTTTGAGAGAAGTTCCTTTGAGCAAAGAAGTTCCTTTTAGCAAATTTGTTCCTAGTGAGGAAGAGAATAATATAGTTAAAGGTTGGAAACTCAAAACCTTAGATTGAAAGAGAAAAGAGGATTTCTCCCAAATTGGCAAAAAGAGGAAAAAGGTCAAGCTAGGTAAGATTTCTATACACCATTTTCTAGTATGTTAATCTAGACATTATAATGAGTAATTTGGTGTATATAATGTTGGTTGAAATGTTCATATACATGCTTAAACAACTATGACCTAGAATGGATTTAGTGAGAGAAAATTGAAAGTGTCATAGAGCTAATAATGATTTGAGGATTGAAAATGGGCATAATAAGTGTTTAATGAAATGCCATAGAGAGGGAAAATGATGAACTAGAGGCATTATGAGCGTAATGCCGGTTCAATATTAATCAATAGACTCGAGGAGTCTTATGGATTCTCGAGAAAATGAATAGAATAATCAAAATGGACTTAAGTGAGAGTAAAGTCCAATAAGAGGAACAAGGCCAAATTGGTGTAAAATGGCCCAATGCATTGAATTGAAATTCATGAAGTGAAAATGAAGTATATTGGGGTATACTGATGTGAATTGTAATTCATTGTAGCTCCCGGAGACATAATTGGAGCTGATAAGACCGGAGCACGAGCATTGGAAATCAAGGAAAGTGATTTAAGCGTGATTCAAGGTAAGAGACTTATGCGAGCTATTAGAGATAGCTATACAGATGTTTTCCTATCTGCTGTGTGTAAATATATGCGATAAGTATATAGATATTGATATATCTAGGTAAAAACTATGTATCAAAAGAAGATTATATGCATGAATTACATGACTTCTATGCCTTGTTGTGAAAAGAGGTTTTTACAAGTGTTTTGAGAAAGAGTAATAATAGACGGGCTCCCGATTTAGTAATTTGCAGGAAAAACTTTTAACGAGTGATTGTAGGGAGATTACCCCTCTCACTCATACTCAGTGAATGGAGCCTTCTATTTCTTTTCTATGTGAAATTGTGCTAGAGCCTAAGTGGCAACAGTAGATTTACCAGCCCTGCTCGCACATCAGTTTTAAAAGAGATTTTGAGAAAAATTAAAGGGTGCTCGATGCCTCGGGTGAAGCTATGTGTTCCACTCGAGAGCTCACACTAGACTTTGGGAATCATGCTGGAGCCAAGAAGTACAACTTAGTGATCTTGCTCTGATTATGCTCACGTATGACACCCTAAATTTAAAGTGATGGGACAAAACCGTGCTCGATACCTCAGGTATGCTGTGTGTTCTTACGTTGAGTTGCTCTCATGTGGTCTCTTGAGCTTTACTGTGTGATAAGAAAAATCATGCTCGATGCCTCATGTATGTTGTGTGATCTTACGCTGAGTTACTCGCACGAGAGTTTATGAGTTTGCTGTGTGATGAGCAAAATTGTGCTGGAGCCATCATGTATTGCTTAGTGATCTTGCACGGACCTGCTCACACGTGATTTTGAGACAACGAAAATGGGTGATAAGGATCCATGGAGTATGATGTGTCGTGATATCTTAGTGATTCTCTATGGGCTGAAGGGATGGTTGATCTGCCTCCCCAAGCATAGGGTTCCCTCACACCTGATCAATGTTGCCTAGAATTCGAACTATGGCCATAAGTGTTCTTTTATCTGTGTGATATGACATTATGTTACAATTGTGTGAGGTGACAAATGTCCCCCTGCTGTGTGATACAGGGTGATATAAAATCCCATTATAGGTCTCACGTGAATTTATTTACTAAGTGATTTGCTAAGTGTGTCATGTGTGAACTGATAAATGAAGCTGTGTGGTTTTAAAAGATTGAGCTGTGTGAATTGATGATGTATATGCATATAGCCATCTAGCGAATTAATGGTTTCGCATTGATGGAAGCTATTTTCAAAGAAATGCATATGTTTTATAAGGAACATAAATGTTAATATTTTAGCATGTAGATAGTGTTGTTATCTACCTGCTTTCATATTTTCCTTACTGAGCGTGTTAGCTCACCCCCTTATTTCCTCCTCCACAGATACTACGCAGTAGTGAGATACTGTAGTTGTCCTTGCTACGGTGTTCTCCAGTTCTCCAGCAGTACAGATGTATACATTTATGAGAGAAAAAATTTGTATCCTATAATTTTATGCACAATCTAGTGATCTTTTGTACGAATGGGGATGTATATAATAGAAACTGATGTAAGCGTTTCTGTACATTTATAAAAGAACAATTTCTACTTCATTTAATGACTGTTAAATTATGAATGGATGAGATGTGGATATGGATGTTGACTCACTGCCCAACTGTATGTAATAAGTTAAGTCACAGGAAGAAGGTCGTGACAAAGTGAAGGTAGAGCATCAGAAGCCTACAGGGTTATTGCAGCCTCTACCGATACCAACAGGGAAGTAGGAGCATGTCACCATGAATTTTGTGATGGGTTTACTAAAGACCCGCAATGGTCATGATGCCATTTGGGTGATTGTGGACCGGTTGATGAAGTCAACCCATTTCCTTGCTATAAGATCCACTGATACTCTGAGCTAGTTGGCAAACTTGTATGTTCGAGAGATTGTTTGGTTACATGGTGTTCTAGTGAGCGTTGTTTCTGATTGGGATGACCGCTTCACTTCCCATTTTTGGGAACATTTTCAGGAAGCGATGGGGACCCACTTGAGTTTTAGCACCGCTTTTCATCCTCAGACAGATGGTCAGTCAGAGAAGACTATACAGACCCTAGAGGATATGTTGAGAGCATGTTTGTTGAATTTTAGAGGCTCTTGGGATGATCACCTATCATTAGCTGAGTTTGCTTATAATAACAGGTATCATGCGAGTATCGGGATGGCACCATATGAAACACTGTATAGACGCCGGTGTCGATCCCCTATTGGATGGGAAGAGGTTGGTGAGAGACAAATTTTTGCTCTCGATTTAGTGTAACAAGCCTATCAGGACGTCCAGTTGATATGTGAGAGATTATGGACAGCTCAGAGCCGAAAATGAGTTATGTTAAGAGGAGAGGGATACCATTGGAATTTGCTATGAGTGAGTCAGTATTTTTGTGAGTTTCTCCCTCGAAAGGGATTTTGAGGTTTGGTAAGAAGGGAAAGTTGAGCCCTCGGTATATCGGACCCTTCAAGACTTTGGAGAGAGTAGGAGATAAGGCTTATAGATTGGCATCGCCGCCAGAGTTAGCGGTGTTCATAATGTCTTCCACGTCTCTATGCTTCGAAGATACCATCCGGACCTGGCACATGTGCTAAAGTATAAGCCATTGGAGCTTAATGAGAGTATGACGTATTTTGAGAAGCTAGTTCGGATATTGGATAGGAAAGAGAAGGTGTTGACGTAAAAAATGATCCCCTTGAAAGTTCTTTGGCAATATCACACTCCGGAGGAAGCTACATGGGAATTGAAGAGCATGATACAAGAGAAGTACCCAGAGTTATTCTCAGGTAAACTTGGTTCTAATTTGGAGGACTAAATTTCTTGAAGGAGGGGAGGAATGTAAGACTCGTAAAATTCTATGTAATCTTATGATTTCCATGATCTACAAACAAGTTAAATTATATTTGAATCATAAGAATTGGATGTTTTTGAGTGTTAAGTGTGAATGAAATGCAAAATGGATATTGAATGGATTGAATAGGAGTTTTAACTTTGGAAAAATTTGGGAAAATGTAGTATGAATGTCCCAGATGAAGGCCAGATCGATCTCCTATCCAAGGCAAATCGATCCCTTATGCAAACAGAACAATTTCAAGTCAATCTGCCAAAGCCAGATCGATCTCCCCATTGAGCAGATCGATCTCCCCAATGAGCAGATCGATTTGCATATGCCTCTGCCTAGCTGAGATCGATCCCCTCCTAAACGCAGATCGATCTCCATTTGATTATGTCAAGAGTAGATCAATCTCTCCCTAATGAGCAGATCGATCTCCTTAAGCTTTTGCCAAGCTAAGTTCGATCTCTCCCTGATGACCAGATCGATCTCTGCAAGCCTCTGCTAACCAAAGATCGATCTCTCCCCAATGAGCAGATTGATCTCCCCTTTTTAAAACTTGAGAATTCAATGGAAAAAACTAAGGAAAGATCGATCTCCTCACCCTAGCAAATCAATCTCATCACTCTCAATCTATAAAAACCCCACGACAAAGCCTCTTTATTCAGCAAACCAACACACCTCTTCCATTTTTACCCAAAATACCAAGTTTTCTCTCTCTAGAATACCACTCTTTCCATAAAGATTGGAGAAAAAGCTATTAGAGCAAAGTTGTTCATTGTGAAGTGAAGAAGAACATAGCTTGGAACCAACATTTCATTTGTTGGATTGAAGGAGTAAAGGAGTCTTCAAACTTGAAAAAAAGGAAAGTCAAGCTAGGTGAGTTTCCAATACAGCAACTCAAAGTATATTTATCTAGTTGTTGTTGTGAGTGGATTGGTGTATGTATTGATGATTGAAACCACCTAGAATGTAATGGAACAAGCATAACCTAGAATGAGTTTAGTGTGAGAAAATATGATATGGTTGAGTTGATGATAATGGATTATACTAAGGTGTTAGTGAGGTGATATGCTTGATTTTGAGAAGATTGAATGAATCTACATTGTGAGATTAGTCAAGTGATGAAAATGAGCATATGAGGTGTTTGATAAATTGCCCTAGTAAGGGATATGATGAACTAGAGGCACTATGAGCTTAATACAGGTTTAGTGTGAATCAATAGGCCTAAAGAGTTTAATAGACCATCGAGAAATTAATAGAGCAACCAAAATGGACTTAAGAGGAAATGGGGCCTTATGACAGTTAATGAAAACTATAATTCGAATCGACTATAGTAAACGCAAGAATTTTATTACATTGGATTAAATTGATGTGATATGTAATTTCGTGCAGTCTCAGAGATTTTGTTGGAGGCGAATCAAACTGCACAATCGAGTAGCTCTAAGGAAGCAGAATCACTCGACGCAATTCTAGGTAAGGGAATTTTGTAAGTACCTAGAGATAGCTGCACGTATTTTGTGGGCGTTTATAGGGCTTTGCAAATGCTTAGTTATCTAGAAAAGAATTAATGGTTTATGTGAACGACTACAAATATATATATATATATATGATTTGCATTTAAATTGAATCTTACAAAAAGGGATAGGAAGGCTAATAATTGCATAAATATCATGTTTCGACATTTTTATGAAATACATTGCTTTGGTATAAGCAAACTTACGGATAGGCTGGCTATTTGATTTCCATGATTCACGAAGTGGCACGAGTCAGTGCTAATTTTGATTTAGAATGTGTTTTGTGAAGTGGAGCTGCCTATCGAATTTGTATGAGTTAAATCATGTTGGAGCTCCACTCGCACTGGATTTTTATGTCTTTATTACGTATGAAATGTGCTGGAGCCTAGCTCGCACCATGTTTTGAGTTATGATGTTTTATAAACCGTACTGGAGCTT
This sequence comes from Firmiana major, assembly GCA_033439115.1. Lineage (NCBI taxonomy): Eukaryota > Viridiplantae > Streptophyta > Magnoliopsida > Malvales > Malvaceae > Firmiana > Firmiana major. Next base: position 65,709,983 of record CM065907.1, on the reverse strand, counting down.
TAACTCGTATGTGGTTTTCGATTGATTTTCTTATGCATATAATCGTACTGGAGTTATGCTCGTACGTGATTTCCTCATTATTTATTATGCTTAAAGTCGTACTAGAGCGTTGCTCGTACGAGGGAATTTATTGATGATGCATGAATCGTGCTGGAGCTTAGCTTGCACTGGTTTTCACACTGTGATATGTAATGAGTCGTGCTGGATGCCTCGTGTAGACTGTGTGTCACACGGATGAGATGCTCACACAAGCCGTGTTGGATACCTCGTGTAGACTGCCAGTCACACGAAAGAGATGCTCGCACGTGCACTTGAGACTGAGTAGGTTATGCATGGCATAGGGTAGATAAGACCTACGACAGGCACCCCCAACCATGATATGGGTCCACAGAGTACGTTGTACCTTGTACATCACACAGAGTGTGCTGTACCATGAGGTTATGATGTTGATTTGAAAGTCTGGCGAAGGACTAACCTACCTTTGTTCCAGTATGATGGCCCGCACACCAGGATCTGTGTGGTTTGGGATGATAATGACATAGTCCTTGGTATGTATAGTGACCACCTGTCTCACATGATATCACATGGTTTTATATACTGAGTATGAATTGTGTTATCCAGGGTAGACTCGAGGGAGGGGTCGAGCCTTGAGGGATGTTTTTAAAGAGATAGTGCTTACCTTTTGTGATGAGTTTCACTGTGTTTTGAGAAAGTGCTAAATCCTGACAGATGGTTTTGTGATGAGTTTTCCTCATTTTGATAAGTTTTATTACTATGAGCATGATAAGTTTTACATGATGGTTTTCCATGTTTACATGCCTATTTTCATGTTTTTCAATACATGATATATGTATATACATGTGACATAGTTTTAATATTTCCTCAAGCTCCAGATATTAATGATCTTTATGCATGACATTATAAGCATGTAGATAGTGTAGTTGTCTACCATGCTTACATTATTGCCTTACTGAACGTGTGGTTGCTTATCACATTCACTTTCCCCCTCTACAGAGTGCACATAGTAGCCTAATAAAAGACTGAGGTGTTGTATTTTGGACATCTGCTACTCTCCATCGCCATGAGGTATACACACACAGGACTTCTTTTTTGTATCTAAACATGTAATAGCATAGTAATCATTTTCAATTGTAATATGGGGGATGTAAGTGTTAGCAAACATGTCATGTATAAGTATATGACTTAAACTTTCAAATGTATGTGTTTGCTTTTGATTAATTGAAAGATGATTGGTAAAGGATGATTAGTACAGACTCATAACCCAACTGTTATTGGTGAGATTGTTCATGATCGGGTAAGGAAATGAAAACGCGAAAAATTTATGGTGATTTTCAAGTGAAAATGATGAAAAGGGGTCGTGACATCCAAAAGTTTGGACTTCTGTCGTTTAGTGGGGTGAAGGACCCTGTGGTTGCAGAGGATTGGCTGGGAGAGATGGAGAAGCTTTATGGATTCTTTGAGTGTACGACTATTGAGAGGGTCGCGTTTTCTGCGTTCCTACTAAAGGGATCGACAGAGCATTGGTGAAAGTCCACTATGGTTATATTGAGAGCACGACATTCAGAGATCACTTGGGATATCTTTTTGGATACCTTTAGGAGGCAGTATGTCCCAGACATAGCGCAACGAAAGCTGCACAGGGAATTCTTGGGGTTGAGCCAAGGGACTCAGTCAGTGGATGAGTACGAGACAAGATTTATATCCCTTGGTAGGTATGACCTTAATACTATGAGTAGTGAGACCAGGAAGGTCCGCAAATTTATTGATGGACTGAGACCAATGTTACGGTCTAGACTAGTTCCATTTTACATCTCTACCTATGACAAGGCAGTACGTAGGGCGTAACTCTATGAGAAGGACTATGAGAGGAATGTCTTTGAATTTAGGACAGTTGGCAAGGGTCGAGACCGCGATAGGAAGAGGCCGAGGAATGATAGTGCTAGAGGTTTCAGATATCGAGGAGGGAGGAGACTCTTCGGGAAGAGACTACGGATTGAGGAAGTATATGAGAAGACTGTTAGATCTCATGCATATCCGGCTATAGCTCCAGCTAGAGGTGTTGTTATTGGAGGACCGAGGCCTACCACTGAGCAGTGTAGTAGATGTGGTAGATTCCATGGTAGTAGACCTTGTCCTATCTCTAGTGGATTGTGCTTCAGATGTGGGAAGCCAGGGCATATGGCGAGAGTTTGCACAAAGATTATTGATGTTACCCCACAAAAGGGCAAGGAGCTGGAGAGAGCTCGAGCTAATATGTCTGTTTCGAGGAGAAGAGCATCGATAGAGAAGAAGGGGAAGCAGGTCATTGGACGAGGGCAAGTACATGCCTTGGACCAGGTCACAGCTGATGCTTCATCGGATGTGATTAGAGGTAACATCCTGATGTATGATTTAGAAACATATGTTTTAATTCATCCTAGTGCCACCCATTCATTTGTATCGCCTTCATTTGCATGTAAGTTAGCAAAACATGTAGAGCGTACACCTTTAAGTAGGATGATGTTGGTTAGTACGCCTATGGATAACAATTAGCCAGTCGAATATGTGTTAAATGACTGCAAACTAAGAGTATGGGAAAAAGATATGATAGCCAATCTAATATAGTTAAGTATGAGTGATTTTGATGTAATCTTAAGAATGGATTGGTTATCTGCAAACCATGTTGTGTTAGATTGTTATGCTAAGACAATTATGTTTCCTACCCTTATGAATTATGTTGTAAAGTTTAATGAAAAGAAATAAAAGTAGTAGTTATGGTTATAAGAAACGATTTACTATGTTGACTGAGAAATGAATATATTGAAGGTTTCATTGCATATGTGGTTGATATGGATAAGGCACATCTGGAGTTGGTAGATATTCTTGTGGTTGGTGAGTTCTCGATGTCTTTCCGGATGAATTGCCAGGGTTACCACCATACAGACAGATGGAGTTCATTATAGATTTAGTGCCTGGTATTGAACCTATATCGAAACCACCGTATTGCATGGCCTTAGTTGAGCTGGAAGAGCTCAAGAAATAATTACAGGAGTTGTTGGATAGGGGGTTCATCAAACAGAGTGTTTCGCCATGGGGAGCACTGGTTTTGTTTGTGAAGAAGAAGGATGGAAGCCTCCGATTGTGTATAGATTACAGATTGTTGAATAAGGCTACTATCAAGAATAGGTATCCCCTTCCACACATTGATGACTTGTTGGATCAGCTCTAGGGAGCAGAGGTCTTTTCTAAGTTGATCTGAGGTCTGGGTATCATCAGTTAAGACTTCGAAGTGGAGATGTACTCAAGACAACATTTAGGACCCGATATGGCCACTATGAATTTTTGGTTATGCCATTCGAATTAAGGAATGCTTCCGCAGCTTTCATGGCTTTGATGAATGATGTATTTCAGCCATATTTGGATTAGTTTGTTATCGTCTTCATCGATGAGATCTTAGTATACTCGAAATCCGAGGAAGAGCATGAGAAGCACCTCAGGATTGTATTGCAGACCCTACGAGAGCAGAAGCTGTATGCTAAACTCAATAACTGTGACTTTTGGTTGGCACATATCTCATTTTTAAGACACGTGTCGAGGGGTGCTGTATCACTAGATCCATCTAAGATTGAGGCTGTAGTTTACTGGGAGCATGTGATGCCCCAGAGGCGCGGAAAACATGGCAAATTTAAAACTTTTTATTCATCCATTCACAATTAAGGGTGCATTCCTGTGCAATGTCATACATCATAATACATATCATACCTCAAGATCTTATCATCTCATAGTTATATGTCATACCATATACATGACTCAAATCAAGGTTAATTAACCCTAATACATCCCATACATCATTGTGCATCAAGTGTCTGTAATTACAACTTTAGTCTGGGTACATGAAAAGATAAATTATACCTCAAATACAATATATATGGCCTAGAACTCAAGTTCTCCACTAGCCACTACTCCGTACGTCGGAGGGAAACTCTCTTCACTTGAAGAAATCTGGGGGGAGAGAAAACATGGTGAGCTTCTAAATCGCTCAGTAAGGGGGGGAGGGGGGGTAAGGGATTCATCAATCAGAAAATGATTTGCACAACACAATCATTTTATTTTACAGGTTAAACTCAGTGAAAAACGTAGCATGAATAATTAAAACATCATCTCAACTCATTCACAAAACTCATGTAGAAACGAGATCATCAATAGCTTAACACTAAGACCATGGTCACAAGTAGTCACAAGCATGTGGAACAAACATGTATAAAACATGATACGATAATGGTTTTTCTCATAAAATGTGATGAAAATCATCACATTAGTAATGCACGAGGCGCAGCCACAAAACACAATCTCATGTGTAAAATGAGACTAGGCAATAAAACTCATATAAAACCTCGTCATGGCACATCAAAACGATTGAACTTGTCCCCTAGGCAGACATCCCCAATCGAGGGATCTCGTCGACAATAAAACACCATGATCATGGTTCATTGTAGACTTGATCAGAGTCGTACAGCAGTCGGTCTTACAGGCTAATAAGCAAGGCTCGGTCTTACATGCTATCAAAGCAAAGCCACCCAGCGCTGCTGCAGAGCGAGGGTCATCTCACATTACCACAACGGAGGATATCAGACTTAGATGCTACCAGAGCAAGGCCCGAACTTACATGCTACCAGAGCAAGGCCCGATGTGTATTCAACATGACATGCCTAACTCTTAGTAATAGCCATTACCAAATAAAACTGTTTTGCCTTCACGTAGCGCTCATAGCGGTTTTCTCATAAAACACATCTCAAAAATCGTTTTGTACAGAACACAAAACATGGAGCTCAAACCGGTAAAAACAACGCACACATTTATCAAATCCCATTACTCCTTAACGTTGAGCCCAAATCACATTTTCTGTTTTAAACTCAAAACGGTTGTAAAACAATTTCACATTCAGTTTACAACTCAAAACAATTAGGCCCCAACTGACTATAAAATCGTGTGCAACAACTCATTCACAATTCATAAAAACATGCTTGTTTTCTCAAATCTCATTTCATGCTACAATATTATCACAAAACACATACACAAATAGGTTTTGAGTTTTCCCTTACCTCGTTGCACCTCGTATAGTGCAATTGATTCCCCCAAACAACGGACTAGCCTTACATTCCTCTCTGGAACTCTCGGGCTGTCCACACGATGTTAAAACATCAATAAGTTTATCTCAATCACATCATCGAGCACATAATTGCTCATATTCTCATTAAATACTCAAACAACCCAATTCTCATTATTTTATCACAATCCACATTCTCATCTACTACATTACAAATCCTACATTTCTCATGTGCAATATCCATACCCAACTCACCACATTGCCTCAATCCATACTTATAGTCATAAATCCCCAAAATTACCACAATCTCATAATATCATCTATACTCCCACAAAATTACAATCTCATCAATCTCTAATCCTTTCCTAGCTATTTCATCACAATGCCTACAGCCATACTCACTAAAATCACTTAAAAATCCAAGATTGAAGTTTAGAAATTTACCAAAAACTTATGGAGTGCTCAACTCTTACCTTGATTCAATCCGCCTTTCGATTTCCAAGTATGTTATTCTCCTTGGAATAAGGAACAACTTTCCCTCTTGCTACAACCATCGATTTGGACGGAAATGGGGGCTTTGAAGGAGAGAGAAAGCTAGGGCTCGGCTGAAATGGAGGTTTGGAAGAGAGAGAAAAGATGAAATTCAGGAAAACACAGGGGTCATTTTATAGACAGAGGGTAGATGATCAATCTGGTCCCTGATAAGATCAATCTGCATTTGAATTTGGGAACATTTTGGGGCATTTTTATGCCTAGAAGATCGATCTATTGTGAGGTAAGATCGATCTCTTAGTGGCTTTATGAGATCGATCTGCTCCTTGAGGAGATCAATCTTCTATTTACAGAATGCTTCATGAGATCGATCTGCTCCTTGAGGAGATCGATCTGCTTCTTACAAATGCTTTATGAGATCGATTTCTTCCTCATGAGATCAATCTCTTCATTACAGAATCATAAGGAGATCGATCCTCTTCCATTGGAGATCGATCTGCTCACTTAATTTCCTCATTCCTTGTCACTTTGGCCTACCAGATCGATCCTCTCTTCTCTGAGATCAATCTGGCCTCATAGTTTCACACTTAACATAAAATCTCCATATATAATGGCCATAGTTTACTCCATTGATTAAATTCCCATTCATAACTCATTCCATACCATCTCAATATAGGGGTACATCACATTTAGTTCAATTCAATTACACTTCATGTTCTCATTAAATAATTTAGATATGTACAAAATTCTCAGATCTCACATCTTCCCACCTTAAAAAGAATTTGGTCCTCCAAATTCAACTCAACTCGTCAAGCAAATGGGGATACTTCTCCTTCATGAGACTTTCCAATTCCCACGTTACCTCTTCCATTGAGTTATGTTTCCATAAAACTTTCACTAATGGGATGCTTTTGGTTCGAAGTACCTTCTCTTTCCTATCAAGGATCCGGACGAGTTCTTCAGTGTAGCTCATGTCCTCTTGTATGTCCATCTCTTCATACTCTATGACATGAGAAGGGTCTGTGTGGTACTTCCTCAACATAGACACATGGAAGACGTTGTGTATTCCAGACATCTATGGGGGCAATGCCAATCTGTAGGCTACCTCTCCCACACTCTCAAGAATCTCAAATGGTCTAATGTATTAAGGGCTCAATTTTTCTTTCTTTCCAAATCTCATGATACCCTTACTCGGTGATATCTTCAGAAATACTGCATCACCAACATCAAATTCAAGTGGACGTCTAAGTACATCCGCGTAGCTTTTCTGTCTACTCTATACAGCCCGTAATCTCTCACATATGAGTTTCACACTTTGTATTGCTTGCTCAACAAGCTCGGGAGCATTTATCTTTCTGTCAACCGCTTCTTCCTAAGCTATAGGGGATCTACACCTCCTACCATATAGAGCCTCAAAATGTGTCATTCCAATACTCGCATGATAGCTATTATTGTATGCAAACTCTGCTAGGGGCAGGTGATCATCCCATGATCCCTTAAAATCCATCGTACACGCCCTAACATATCCTCCAGGGTCTAAATAGTCCTCTCTGACTGACCATCTGTCAAAGGATGATAGGCGGTACTAAAACTCAATCTAGATCCCATGGACTCCTGAAACTGGGTCCAAAATTTGGAAGTAAATCGAGAATCTCTGTTAGAAGTAATACTCATTGGAGCCCCATGTAATCTAGCTATCTCGCTGACATATAACTTAGCTCAAGAATCCACCGTATCTGTGCTCTTTATGACAAGGAAGTGGGCACTCTTTGTCAGTATATGTCAGACCCGGATTTTTTGTAGCTTATTTCCTTATGATTCCTATGTGAATGAACACTAAATAATTATGGTTGAATCATAAGAAGAGTATTTACTAGATTTAAAGTGTTAATGAAATGAATTAACACGCAAAAGCTACATAAAATGCCTAATGTGGATGATAAGTATCACAGGCTAAACCGAGTCATTCTAAATCATTCTGACTGAAAATAAGAACTTAAAATAAAAGAACGTAGAGAGCTCATGAAGGAAAGTCAGCTTGATTTAGACCCGAACATACAAAACGAGAATAAAAGCTAAAAAGGGTAAAATGGACCTTTTCGGCGAGAAAAGGAGTTTCGGGTGAAATTATCCACCGAGAGCGGTTGGAATATAAAGACGAGAGTGTAAGACATGATATATAACACTTTCAAAAATTTAAGAAAAAGTCAACTTAGTCAATGGTTAAGGAAAAAGTCAACTATAGTTAAAAAAGTGGACTTTTACCATAGTTGACTAATCAAGGTTTGAAATTAACCTAAGTGTGGAGAAAAATTTGGGGAAAAATATTCTTGGCCAGAATACAAGATAATCATCCCCGGAAGTAAGGAAAATTTATTCGGAAGGATTCCGGGATAAATTTAATGGTTAAAAACGTAATGGGCCTAAGGTGAAAATATTAAAGCCCATTAAGGTATACTAAATGTATATCGAAAATGTTAGGTCCTTTAGACGGAATTGTTGGACCAATTGATCGGCCAAATTTTGAGACAATAAAAAGGCCCGAGGTATAGTAAAAATTTCAGCCTGAAAGCCCATTAGGAAAGCCCAAACCGAGAAGCCCAATTGGAAAAGCCCATGAGATAAATATCTAACTATAGTTAATGTTAACTATGACTCATAAGGTGACTCATAAGGTGACTCATGGTTCAGATTTGGAAAGTCAAGCATAGTGGCTGAAAAGTAAGGCTTAATGGCTAAGTAAGTGGCTTATAAATGCAGCCACACCATTGTCTTCTTCATCACTCATTTCCGGCTAGAGAAGAACACCATTGAAACATAACCATTCAAGCTTTCTCTCACTAGAAATCACTAGGAATTAGTCATATTTGGAACTTGCATTCTTCATGGAAGTTGTTCCAAATTGAAAGGAGATTAACATATGTTGGAATTGGCTATCAAGGAGCCATAGAGAGCAAACCGAGAGCCTCCAAAGATTCGGCCAAAAGGAGAACACTACAATTGGTATATTTTCTAATTTCCAATTTCATATATGTTAATGTATGAATGATTTCAAGTATGTTGATATATGTTTTAAGCATTGAAACATATTAAATCACCATGAAGAGGGTTAGGCCGAGAGTGATCAATGGGATATTGAAATATGTCAATTTGATTTTAAGACATAAATGGATTAGTACACATGTATTAATGTAAATGGTATAATTAGAATTAATCAAATTGATTAATTAATACATGTAAATTATTGGCAATCAAGGTGTTTGATAAAATGCCTAAATGAACAATAGGATGAATGGTAATGTTGCCTACCAAGTGTTTGTGAAAATGCCTAAGTGGAAATGGCTAGAAAATAGGCATGTATGGCATGCCATGGTGGAAACCGAGAATGGCTAAGCTCTCGGCCAAGGCATGTGGCCGAGAGGCCCAATGGGCCAAGCCCAATATTTTTAGGCCCAATAGGGTGTAATGGGCCTAAGACAAGCCCAATAAGAGTTGGTGGGCCCCACAAGCCCAATAGGCCCAACAAAAGTGAATAGTAAAATGAAAATGGACTTAAGGCCTAGTTAAGCCCATTAAGGATTTTTTTAAGGCCCATTAAGGGAAATTAAACTGTATTAATGTGAAATACAGTAGGAAAATGATAATTAACCCGAGGAATGGTTATTTACAGCTCCGGAGTTTACATCGAGAGCTTATCGGACTGCGGGAATTAGCAGCACCGAGGAAGTGAGGTCACTTGACGTGATCCGAGGTAAGGGAGTTTTGCGAGTAGTTAGAGATACCTGCACGTATTTTCAACTGCTTCTGCATTCACTTAAAAACTCTGAGGGTCAGAGAAAGTGAATAATAATTATTGCGACCCGATAGTGGCAAATTACGATTTTGCCCCTAGTTAGTCAAAAAGTCAACTTTTGTGAGAAGTTGCAAAAAGCATGGAAAATGCTATTGTGAGTGTTTAATTGTTATTAGCATGAAAATAAATAGATGGGCTAATGATTTTAAGGTTGATATGACTTAAGCACACTTTGAGTGCTGATTTTGATGTTTTATAAACAATCCCTTTTTAAATAGCCATCTATCATATTATGTGAGAATGAATCGTGCTAGAGCACAGCTCGCACTGGGATTCATGTGTTTTTCCACATAATATTAGTGCTGGATTTGATACGCACTAGATTTTCATGACATGCATGATAGAGTACTGGAGTTTTACTCGTACTCAGCTTTGAATAATATATGCATGACAGAGTGCTAGAGCGTGGCTCGTACTCGATTCTTCATGGTTTATACATGACATAGTACTGGGAGCTATTGCTCGTACTTGATTTTGATATTGTGCATAGCATAGTACTGGGAGCTATTGCTCGTACTTGATTTAATACATAAACTATGCATTGACCTAGTTGCTTGAGAGTGCTCGCACTAGAGTTGAGTTTTATGATGTGAAACAGTGTTTGAGCGGAGTAACGACTGTGAGTCGTACTCAAAACGCACACTGTATGTGATATGTAATACATGTTGAAACCCATGCCTGAGACCTTGCGTGACTGTGTGTCATAGCTAGAGAGGATATCCGCATGAGGTTGGTATAGACGTGGTATGATATTTCCACAGGCGCGAGGGCTAAGACCTTTGTTAGGCACCCTGACTGTGATGTTGATAAGTTCCAAGGGAGTGAGAGCTAAGTCCTATGGTAGGTACTCTGGCCGTGAGAACAGGTCCACGGGTGTACTTTGTACCGTGTCTGAGTGGCACGAGGTGTACGCTGTACCGTGTGTTGTTATGGAGTTGAGGAGGATATAGCTGGCGGTTGTGATGGACTGACCCCCCTCCCGTTACAGCGGTGATGCCCCGCACACCTAGTACTGTGTTGCTTGGGATCACATCGGATATGATCATAATCCAGGATACTATTTACATGTACCACAGAGTCTTACATGATATATCACATTGGTTGATTTACTGATTTAAACTACGGACAGACCTGAGGGATGGGTCGAATCCGATTTGTGTTGTGAATCATTTGATGCCATATTTATATGTGATTTAAATATACATGGCATGATTTACATAAAGGCATGATTTATATATAAATGCATTGTGTTGCACTACATGCCTACTTTTGAGAAATAAAGCATGATTTCTGTACATGGGATTTATTCTGTACAAGTACATATATATTATATTTCAAGACATGCTTTTAAAGTGAGTTAAGGAAATAATATTTTCAAGGCATAGCACTATTTTGAGTAGATAGTGTAGATATCTACTTGCTTGCCTGATTTCCTTACTGAGCGCGTTATGCTCACCCCCTTTTCTTTACATCTCTCTACAGAGCGTCAGTAGATCGAGAGTTATCGTGGGAGAGTGTCCCAGAGTCCACTGCTAGTTCCTATCGATTCATCAGGTATACTTATTATGTACAGTTGTGTATCTAAACATAGAAACAGCACAGTGATGTATATGTTATATATTATGGGGAATGTAATCGTATTAGATTTTATAAAATCTTACATGTATAATAAAAGCAACTACAGTCAGACTTAATATATTGACATGTATGTATGAGAATGGATATTATGGTAAGTGAAGACTCTGACATCGAATCACAGCCCAACCAGTGAAGAGAGGAAAGGTAAGTTAAAAATGCGAAAAATTTATTGTGGTTTTTGGTTAAAGTCAAGGATTGAAACTGGGGTCCTGACAGTATATCCACTATAACCCATATAGCGACATGACCTTTTCGGGTCCTCGGTAAACCCATAATAAAGTCCATAGTGACCTGTTCCCATTTCCATGTAGGCACAGGTAAAGGTTGTAGTAATCCTTCGGGCTTCCGATGCTTAGCTTTCACTTGCTGGCATACTAAACATCAACCACATACTCTGCCATGTTTCACTTCATACCACTCTACCAGTACACCTTTCTTAAATCTCGGTACATCTTAGTACTACCTGTGTGCATGGTGTATCACGAGCAGTGGGATTCTCTCAATATCTGTCTCTTTAGGGTATCATTGTCCGATACACAAATCTGTCCTCTGAATCTAAACAATCCATCCTCACTGATTGTGAGATCCGACTGCGAAGTATGCTCAGCTTGGTTAACCATATCTATCAACCTCTGATCACTACGCTGCCCAGTTCTAATCTGATCCATGATCTTGGGCTCTATTCGTAGGCTAGCCAAAAATCCAGTCTCTACCTCTTTAACTCTGATTCGGAGTTCGACGAACTGCTCCAGTAAATCCCATTCCCTGATTATCATAGCAGATATCATATTTTTCCTGCTCAGGGCATCAGCAACTACGTTCGCCTTACTCTGATGGTATAGAATCTCGCAGTCATAATCCTTAAGGAGTTCCATCCATCTCATTTTGTCTCATATTTAACTCTTTCTGATCAAAGAGATATCTCAAACTCTTGTGATCAGTGAAGATCTGAAATCTTTCCCCATATAAGTTATAAGTAGTGTCGCCAGATCTTTAAGGCAAATACCACAGTGGCTAACTCCAAATCGTGCATGGGGTAATTTCGTTCATGGTCTTTCAACTGTCGGATCCATAGGAGACCACTCTACCATGTTGCATGAGCACACACCCTAATCCTTGATGGGATGCATCACTATACACTGAAAATCCTCCTGATCCATCCGAGATAGTCAACACAGGTGTCGTTGTTAATCTCCTCTTTAATTCCTTAAAATTAAGCTCACATTGATAAGTCTATATGAACGGAGTCTCCTTGCACGTGAGCTTAGTCAAAGGAGCAGCAATCCTGGAAACTCCTTCCACAAATCTTCTGCAATACCCTGCCAAACCAAGGAAACTTCGTAACTCTGTAACTGTCCTCGGTCTTTCCCAATTAAGCACAGCTTCTACTTTACTTGGATCCACTGATACTCCTTCCTCTAAAACTATATGACCAATGAAAGCTATCTGATCCAGCCAAAACTCACACTTACTAAGCTTTCCATATAATTGCTTATCTTGGAGCATCTGTAGTACTAACCACAAGTCCTGTGTGTGATCCTCATAAGACCGAGAGTACACCAATATATTATCAATAAAGACTATCACAAACTTATCTAGATAGTCTCTGAACACCTCATTCATTAATCTCATAAAATCTACAAGGACGTTTGTCAATCCAAAGGACATCACTACAAATTCATAATGGCCATACCTCATCCTGAAGGCCGTCTTCGGAATATCTTCCTCTTTAATCCTCAATTGGTGATAGCCCGATCTTAAATCAATCTTAGAGAAGACTGAGGCCCCTCTAAGCTAATCAAGTAGATCATCAATCCTCGGCAATGGATATTTATTCTTCACCGTGGCTTTATTCAACAGTCGGTAGTCTATGCATAGTCTGAGACTACCATCCTTCTTCCTCACAAATAACACTGGGTCTAATGAATCCTTGATCCAATAACTCTTGTAGTTACTTCTTCAATTCCTCAAGTTCCACTAAGGCCATTTATATGGAGGTCTGGAGATAGGCTGAGTATCTGGTACTAAATCAATGGTAAACTCCAGCTCTCTCTCTGGTGGTAAACCAACCAACCCATCTGGGAAGACATCCAGAAATTCACATACCACATGTATATCCTTAATCCTCGGATGTTCCTGATCATCATCTGAGATGAATGTTTCATAACCTTCACACGAATGATCAAATTTAGTATACTCAAAAGATAATCATTGTATATCTCAAATTGCTTACACAAAAATTTCGTACATTTATTTCCTCAATATTTCAAACGTACACTATAAGGTTCAGGTAGGGAGAAAGTTATTATCTTAGTGTAGCATTCTAAACTCACTCGATTGGTTGCTAGCCAATCCATTCCCAAAATTACATCAAATCCATGTATATTTAGCATTATTAGATCTGCTACCATCACTCTATCTCCCACCTTGATTTCACACCCTCTACAGATTAAATCAGTTCTTTGGGACTCATGCATAGGGGTATTTACATGTAGTATATACTCTAGAGGTTCAAACATCAAGTTTAATCTACATGCAAAATGCTCAGAAATAAACGAATGTGTGGATCCTGGATCAATCAACACATGAGCCTTATGATTACAGACAGAGAGTGTACCTCTTATAGTTTTTGAAGAAGTGTATGTTGTTTCCTTATCCAGAGTAAACACACATCCCACTGTAACGGGTTTCTTTCCTTTCTCTACAGCAGTGACCCGTCTAGGGGGATTCACTCTCTGAGGTTACTGTCTAGTAGGCTCCGGAGCATGTGGTCTCTGAGGTTGAGGACAGTCTTTCACTCTATGACCCATGTCTCCACATCTAAAGCATCCATGGATGAACCTAGTACAATTTCCCTTATGCGATCGACCATAATTTTTGCAAACTCTTTTCATTGGCCTGACATCTCGAGGGGTCTCCCTAATGATGGGATAAGCTCTGGGCCTCTCAAACCTACCTTTCTGCACCTCAATCCTTCCCCTTCTGAAGGAACCTCTTCGTACATTTGTTTCAAAAATCACTGACCTCTTGCCCTTATCTCTAGGCACTGTTCTGAACTCATTCTGGGCTTGTACCATCTCGATTCCCCTGTCAATCTCTTGTGCTCGTCTCAGAGCTTCTCCAAACTCAGTAATACATAGCCCTATCAATCGATCTCTGATGATGGGCTTGAGTCCATACATAAACCTCTCAGTGCAGAGCTTTTCATCCTTAAAGGTCTCTGGATCATATTTCAACAGAGTGGTAAATCAACTCTCATAATCATCCATAGACATATCGTCATTTACCAAACTTGAAAACTCAGCCTGCATCCTCCTCTGTGCAGCTTGTGGTACATAGTGGGCTCTAAAGGCCTTCTGAAACTCGCCCCAGCCAATCACACCCTGACGGGACATCAGACTGCTCTAGGTAGTATCACACCAATCGTGAGCTCTCCTTTTTAACATATACGCGCCCATACTGACTCTCTCAATATCAGTGCATCCCAAAAAATCAAATATAACTCTTAACTCAGCCAGCCACTCCTCAGCCTCTACGGGATCCTTCCTCCCCTTGAATGTAGGCAGATTCATTTTCAAGAAGTCCTTCAGCCGCATTGTACTTTTATCATCTGGCTGAGTGGCGGGAGGCTTTGGGTCGATCTGTACTGGGGGCATACGAGGTCCTTATGGTGGTGTAGAGGTAGTACCCGAGGCATTCACTCCAAAATGTTGTGCGAACAGGGCTACCATTTGCTCAAATCCCTACCGCACATCTGTCTCAATCTGGTTAAACCGAGAGTTAGGACTCTCTGGTTATGGGACAGGTGGTGGAGGTGGCTCTGCCTGCCTCCTCGAATGACCTCGTCGTCCACTCATTCTCAATCTCAACTCGTTTCCTGCGCGTACATATCAAACGTGATTGAAATCTCAACCCTCAATTTCAGTTCATGACCAGACTTATACAGACACTTGGGATGTATTCTATTTCACTTAACCGACATTGATAATACTAAACACTCTAAGCTCTGATATCAAGAAAACTCTATGACACCCCGGAAGCACGAAAAACATGGCAAATTTAAAACTTTTTATTCATCCATTCACAATTAAGGGTGTATTCTTGTGTAGTGTCATGCATCATAATACATATCATACCTCAGGATCTTATCATCTTATAGTTATATGTCATACCATATACATGACTCAAATCAAGGTTAATTAACCCTAATACATCCCATACATCATTGTGCATCAAGTGTCTGTAATTACAACTTTAGTCTGGGTCCATGAAAAAGATAAATTATACCTCAAATACAATATATATGACCTGGAACTCAAGTTCTCGTCTAGCCACTACTCCGTACGTCGCAGGGAAACTCTCTTCACTTAAAGAAATCTGGGGGGAGAGAAAATAGGATGAGCTTTTAAATCGCTCAGTAAGGGGGGTAAGGGATTCATCAATGAGAAAATGATTTGCACAGCACAATCATTTTATTTTATAGGTTAAACTCAGTGAAAAACATAGCATGAATAATTAACACATCATCTCAACTCATTCACAAAACTCATGTAGAAATGTGATCATCAATGGCTTAACACTAAAACCATGGTCACAAGTAGTCACGAGCATGTGGAACAAACATGTATAAAACATGGTGCGATAATGGCATTTCTCATAAAACGTGATGAAAATCACTGCATTAGTAATGCACGTGGTACAGCCACAAAACATAATCTCATGTGTAAAACGAGACTAGGCAATAAAACTCATATAAAAACTCGTTATGGCACATCAAAATGATTGAACTCGTCCCCTAGGTGGACATCCCTAATCGAGGGATCTCGTCGATAATAGAACACCCATGATCATGGTTCACTGTAGACTTGATCAGAGTCATACATCAGTCGGTCTTACATGCTAATAAGCAAAGCCTGGTCTTACATGCTATCAAATCATTTCCACCCAACGCTGCCGTAGAGCGGGGGTCATCTCACGTTACCAGAACGGAGGATATCGGACTTACATGTTACCAGAGCAAGGCCTGGACTTACATGCTACCAGAGGAAGGCCCGATGTGTATTCAACATGACACGCCTAAGTCTTAGTAATAGCCATTATCATATAAAACCGTTTTGCCTTCACGTAGCGCTCATAGTGGTTTTCTCATAAAACTCATCTCAAAAATCATTTTGTACTCAACACAAAACATGTTAAAACTGAGCTCAAATCGGCAAAACAACTCACACATTTCTCAAATATCAATACGCCTTAACGTAGAGCCCAAATCACATTTTCTCTTTTAAACTCAAAACGATTGTAAAATAATTTCACATTCAGTTTACAACTGATAAAAATTGGGCCCTAATTGTCTATAAAATCATGTGCAACAACTCATTCACAATTCACAAAAACATGCTTGTTTTCTCAAATCTCATTTCATGCTATAATATTATCACAAAAAAACATACACAAATAGGTTTTGAGTTTTCCCTTACCTCGTTGCACCTCGTATAATGCAATTATTTCCCTCAAACAACAAACTAGACTCGCATTCCTCTCTTGAACTCCCAGGCTATCCATACGATGTTAAAACATCAATAAGTTTATCTCAATCACTTCACCGAGCACATAATTGCTCATATTCTCGTTAAATACTCAAACAACCCAATTCTCATAATTTTATCACAATCCACATTCTCATCTACTACATTTCAAATCCTAAATTTCCCATGTGCAATATCCATGCCCAACTCACCACATTGCTTCAATCCATACTTATAGTCATAAATCCTCAAAATTACCATAATCTCATAATATCATCTATACTCCCACAAAATTACAATTTCATCAATCTCTAATCCTTTCGTAGCTATTTCATCACAATGCTTACAGTCATACTCACCAAAATCACTTAAAAATCCAAGATCGAAGTTTAGAAATTTACCCAAAACTTGTGGAGTACTTAACTCTTGCCTCGATTTAATCTATCTTTTGATTTCCAAGTATGTTGTTCTCCATGGGATGAGGAACAACTTTCCCTCTTGCCACAACCATCGATTTGGACAGAAATAGGGGCTTTGGAGGAGAGAGAAAGCTAAAGCTCGACTAAAATAGAGGTTTAGAAGAGAGAGAAAAGATGAAATGCGAGAAAACATATGGGTTCTTTTATAGACGGAGGGTAGGAGATCGATTTGGTCCCTGATGAGATCGATCTGCATTTGAATTTGGAAACATTTTGGGGTAATTTTATGCCTAGGAGATCGATCTATCGTGGGGTAAGATTGATCTCTTAATGGCTTTATGAGATCGATCTGCTCATTGAGGAGATTGATCTTCTGTTTACAGAATGCTTCATGAGATCGATATGCTCCTTGAAGAGATCGATCTGCTCCTTACAGAATGCTTTATGAGATCAATTTCTTCCTCATGAGATCGATCTCTTCATTACAGAATCATAAGGAGATCAATCTTCTTACATTAGAGATCGATCTGCTCACTTAATTTCCTCATTCCTTGTCACTTTGGCCTACCAGATCGATCCTCTCTTCTCTCAGATCGATCTAGCCTCATAGTTTCACACTTAAGATAAAATCTTCACATGTAATGGCCATAGTTTACTCCATTGATTAAATTCTCATTCATAACTCATTCCATACCACCTTAATATAGGGGTACATCACATTTAGTTCAATTCAATTACACTTCATGTTCTCATTACATAATTTAGATATGTATAAAATTCTCAGATCTCACAGTGCAGCCAAATATAGTCACCGAGATCAGGAGTTTTCTAGGTTTAACATGATATTATCGGATATTTGTTAAGGGATTTTTGAAGTTGGCTGCTCCGTTGACACGTCTCACTCAGAAGGGTGTAGCATTCGTGTGAGACAATGATTGTAGGAGGAGTTTTCAGGAGATGAAATATCGATTGACCACCGCCCCGATTCTCACTATCCATATCAGCTCAGGAGGATTTTTAGTGTATACCGATGCTTCGCATTAGGGATTGGGCTATGTATTGATGCAGGATGGGAGGGTAGTTACTTATGTATCCAGACAGCTAGATGACAATTAGAAGAACTATCCGACCCATGATTTGTAGTTAGCAGTTGTAGTGTTTACGTTGAAGGTATGGCGCCACTGCTTGTATGGTGAGAAGTTTCAAATTTTTACAGACCACAAGAGCTTCAAGTATCTGTTCTCGCAGAATGAGCTGAACATGAGATAGAGAAGATGGCTAGAGCTTCTGAAGGACTATGATTATGAGATCTTTTATCATCTGGGTAAGGCTAACGTTGTAGCTGATGCTTTGAGCAGGAAGAACCTTGGAATGGTATCGTATATGATGGTCAGGGAGCATGAGTTGCTAGAGCAGTTTGCTAGCCTCAATTTTAGAGTTGTGCCTTTTGGCATGGATACGGATTGTATGATTGCTAGTTTATGCTTGAAGCGAGATCTGTTGGACAAGATTAGGCAGGCTCAGCAGACTAATCTGTATTTCCTTGATATGACTGGTCAGATACAAAAGGGCATGGTAACTAATTTTGAAATAAGTTCTGATGGACTATTGAGGTTCAGAGGTAGATTGTATGTTCCTAAGGATCTAGAGCTAAGAATATTGATATTATCGGAAGCTCATTCTTCGAGGTACACATTGCATCTGGGGAGTAACAAGATGAACCAGAACCTCTGGAAGGTGTACTAGTGGTTAGGTATGAAGTAGTACATGGTAAATTTTGTGGCAAGATGTCTCGTATGTTAGCAGGTGAAGGTAGAGCATCAGAGACCTACAGGTTTATTGCAGCCTCTACCTATACCGACATGGAAATGAGAGCATATCACTATGGATTTTGTGATGGGTTTATCGAGGATCTGTAGGAATCACGATGCAATATGGGTGATCATTGATAGACTAACAAAGTTAGCCCACTTCTTAGCTGTGAGAGCTATCGATATTCTAAGTTTATTGGCAGAATTGTATGTACGTGAGGTAGTGAGGTTACATGGTGTTCCAGTGAGCATTGTCTCTAATAGGGATTCCCGCTTCACTTCCTACTTTTGAGAATATTTTCAGGAAGCCATGTGAACCTTATTGAGTTTGAGCACCGCTTTCCATCCTCATATAGATGGTCAGTCAAAGAAGACTCTATAGACTTCGAAGGACATGTTGAGAGCGTGTGTGCTAGACTTTAGAGGCTCTTGGGATGATCAATTACCACTAGTTAAATTTACCTACAACAACAGTTATAATTCAAGTATCGGGATGGCACCGTATGAGGCTTTATATGGCTGTAGATGTCGTTCCCCTATCGGTTGGGAAGAATTGGGTAACTAAAATATATTTGCTCCTGATTTGGTTACACAGGCCTCTAAAGATGTCCAGTTGATTATTTAGAGATTAAGGATAGCTCAGAGTAGACAGAAGAGTTATGCTGACAAAAGAAGGAGACCACTTGAGTTCGTTGTTGGTGAATCAGTGTTTTTGAAGGTTTCTCCTTCTAAGGGTATAGCGAGATTCGGGAAGAGAGGTAAGCTGAGTCCTCGCTACATTGGACCTTTTGAGATACTTGATCAAGTGGAAGACAAGGCTTATAGGTTGGCTTTGCCACCAAACTTATCAGGCATGTATAATGTCATCCATATTTCGATGCTTCAAAAATGTCATCCAGATCCAACCCATTTGATTCGGTATGAACCATTGGAGCTCTAAGATGATTTGACATATGTAGAGAAATCGATCTAGATATTGGATAGGAAGGAGAAAGTCTTGAGATCGAAGACCATCAGATTAGTTAAGGTTCTCTGGCAGCACCATACTTCAGATGAGGCTACTTAAGAGTTAGAGAGTCTGATGCGAGACAGACACCTTCAGTTGTTTAATGATTAACTTAGTTCTAATTTAGAGGGCCAAATTTTTGAAAGAGGGGAGGAATGTAAAGCCTATAGATTCATATGTTTTCTTATGATTTCATGATGTACATACAAGTTACATTTGATATAAATCAGAAGAAATGAATGTTTTTAAGCTCCACATGTGAATGAAATGCAAATTTAGTAGTTAAGCAAATGAATATGAAGTTAATCTTGATTTTCTGGGACAATTGTAGTAAAAATGCCAAAGATGAAGGGCAGATCAATCTCATAAGCAATGTGAGATCGATCTCATGGATTGAAATACAATACCAAAGCATTCTGCAAGAAGGAGATTGATCCCTCATTCAAAACAGATCAATCTTGGATCAGTTTTGGTTGAGGCAGATCGATCTCTAAAGGATTCTGGATAGCACAGATCGATCTCTTCTCAAGGGTTAGATCGATCTCTAAGTGAGTCTGTTTGAGGTAGATCGATCTCATACCAAAGGGCAGATTGATCTCATACTAAGGAGCATATCGATCTTACCTTCTCAAAGTCAAATTTTGAAGAGATAAACACAGGGCAGATCGATCTCTCATGGTTAGGAGATTGATCTCCTAAGGTAATTCTATATATACTCGACTTCTGCACCTTTATTCCCCAAGAAACAACCAAATCCTCCATTGAAACAAAGTGAAACCTAACTTTCTTACTCCAAAAATCATCACCTTTCAAGCAGTTTTAAGAGAGACTTGTTTCAGCAAAGTTGTTCTTAGTGAAGAGGAGAACAACATAGTTGGAAATTAGAAGTTGAAATCAAGGATTGAAGGAGCAAATTGCATTTTACCCCATTTTGGCAATAAGAGGAAAAATCAAGCTAGGTAAGATTCAATACACCGACATCAAGTATGTTAGTATGGGTATCTTAGTGAGTTGATTGTTGCATGTTTTGTTGGCTAAAAACACTTTGAACATGTTAAATCTCTATAACCTAGAATTTGGCTTGGATTTGAGAAAATGAGAGAAAGTTAAGTAGGCATGGATTTAATGATAATTTAAGCATGTAGTGATGTTATTAAGCATGTATATATGATTGTAAGATAGTTTTGTGAAATACATGTGGTGGAATAGATGATGATTGAAAATAGGTATCTGAGATGTGTGGTGATACCATAGTGGGAGAAAATGATGAACATGAGGCATTGAGAGATTTATGCCTGTTTAATACGAATCAGTAGACTTATTGAGTCTAATAGGTTCTTGAGAAATGAATGATAAAGTCGAAATGGACTTAAGAGAGAATAAGGTCCAATGAGAAGTAATAAGGCCAAATGAGTGTAAAAAGGGCTAAATGCATTGATTTGAGATTCATACAAGTGAACATTTAGTATATTAAGGTATACTGATGTGAATAGTTATTTACAGTTGAGGATTCGGAGTGAAGATGTACCTAAGACAGCGTTCCAGACCCGTTATGGCCATCATGAATTTTTGGTTATGACATTTGGTTTGACGAATGCTCCTGCAGCTTTTATGGCTTTAATGAATGACGTATTCAAGCCATACATAGATAGATTCATGATCGTCTTTATAGATGACATATTGGTGTAATCGAAGTCCAGGGAAGAGCATGTACAACATTTAAGAACAGTATTGCAAACCCTCCGAGATCAGAAGTCGTATGCTAAACTCAACAAGTGTGATTTCTAGCTGAGTGAGATATCGTTTATGGGTCACGTAGTCCTTAGAGACAGTGTATCAGTGGATTCGTCTAAGATATAGGCTGTGGTATAGCGGGATAGACCCAAGACTGTTACAGAGATCCGTAGTTTCCTAGGTTTAGCTAGTTATTACCGACGATTTGTCGAGGGATTCTCTAAGCTGGCTACTCCATTGACACGTCTTGCTCGAAAGAATGTCGTATTCGAGTGGGATGATAAGTGTGAGGAAAGTTTCTACGAGTTAAAGAATAGATTGACCATTGCACCTATTCTCACCATACCCATCAGCTCAGGAGGTTATACAGTGTATATGGATGCCTCAGGAAAGGGCCTAGGTTGTGTGTTGAAACAGGACAGGAAGGTAGTAGCCTATGGATCCAGACACCTTAAGGACCATGAGAGGAACTACCCGAGCCATGATTTAGTTTTGGCAGCTATAGTATTTACATTGAAAATATGACGCCACTACATATACAGTGAGAAATTTTAGGTGTATACAGATCATAAGAGCCTTAGATATCCGTTTTCACAGAAAAAGTTAAATATAAAGCAGAGATGGTGGATAGAGCTTCTAAAAGATTATGAGTGCGAGATATTGTACCATCCAGGAAAGGCTAATGTTATGGTTGATGCCCTGAGTAAAAGAAGCCTTAGAATGGTATCACACATGATGGTCAGAGAATATGAATTACTCAAACAGTTTGCTCACCTCAGGTTGTATATAGACCCTTATGATATTGACAGTGGCTGTGTGATAGCTAGCCTTTGAGTGGAACCGAATTTGATTGACCGGTTATGCCAGGCTCAGCATGCTGATATACTGCGTGAGAATCATACCAGTCAGATTCAGAGGGGTGATGTGGCCAATTTCTTTGTTAGTGATGATGGCTTACTAAGGTTTAGAGGCAGGATTTACGTTCTCGATGACCCAGAACTAAAGAGATTGATTTTGACAGAAGCTCATTCATCGAGATACATATTGCATCTGGGAGGTAGCAAAATGTACCAGAATCTCCGGAAAGTGTATTGGTGGTCAACAATGAAAAGAGATATCATAGAATTTGTGGTAACATGCCTGATATGTCGACAAGTGAAGGTAGAGCATTAGAAGCTTGCAGGGTTATTACAGCCTCTACCAGTACCGAATTGGAAATGGGAACATGTCACCATTGATTTCATCATGGGATTACCGAGAACTAAGAGGAGCCATGATGCTACCTGGGTAGTGGTTGACAGATTGATGAAATCCACCCACTTTCTAGCTGTGAGAGCTACAGATACCTTGAGTAGCTTAGCAGAGTTGTATGTACAGGAGATAGTGAGGCTAAATGGTGTACCAGTGAGCATTGTATCTGATAGGAATTCCTATTTCACTTCTCGCT
Organism: Firmiana major; assembly: GCA_033439115.1. NCBI lineage: Eukaryota > Viridiplantae > Streptophyta > Magnoliopsida > Malvales > Malvaceae > Firmiana > Firmiana major. The sequence goes on along the minus strand of CM065907.1, from coordinate 65,686,951 downwards.
TTTGGGAACAATTTCAAGAAGCTTTGGGAACCCGATTGTGTTTCAGTACTGCTTTTCATCCTCAGACCGATGGCCAATCAGAGAGAACCATCCAGATGTTAGAGTATATGTTGAGAGCAAGTGTTATAGATTTTCAAGGCTCATAGGCTGGTCACCTACCATTAGCCGAATTTGCATACAACAATAGTTACCACTTGAGTATTGGGATGACACCATATAAGGCCTTGTACAGTAGAAGGTGTCGATCCCTAATTGGTTAGGAAAAAGTGGGTGAAAGGAACATGTTTACTCCTGATTTGGTACAGCAAGCCTTTGAGATTGTTCAGTTGATATGTGAGAGATTGAGAACAGCTCAGACCAGGCAGAAAAGCTATGCTTACATAAGCCACAGGCTACTAGAGTTCAATGTGGGTGACTCAATTTTCTTGAGAGTTTCTCCCGTGAGAGGGATCATGAGATTCGGTAAGAAGGACAAGTTGAGCCCTAGGTATATCGGACCATTTGAGATACTGAAGCGAGTGGGAGATAAGGCTTATAGAATTACGTTGCCACTAAATTTGACAAGCATTCATAACGTCTTCCACGTATCGATGCTTTTGAAGTACCATCCAAATCCGACCCATGTGATTCAGTATGAGCCATTGGAGCTCAAAGGTGACTTGACATATGTACAAAAATTGATCCAAATACTGGATAGGAAGGAGAAAGCGTTATGGAATAAGACGATTCTACTTGTTAAGGTTCTCTGGCAGCACCATAATTCAGAAGAAGCGACTTGGGAGTTAGAGAACCTAATACGGGAAAAGTATCCCTAACTTTTTGAAGAGTAACTTGGTTCTAATTTGGAGGACCAAATTCTTTTAAGGAGGGAAGGAATGTAAGGCCCGTATTTTTGGTTGTAACCTTATGAATTCATAAGTAATACATATGTACATGTAATGTGGGTCATGAATGATGTAAAGTCCATAAATTCGATGTACACCCTTGTAATACGAATTTGTAATGTACACACAAATTTCATCATGTATGAATGTGAAGAAATGGACTTTTGTAAGTGATGAATGTGAATAGAATGTAAAATGGTAGTGTAGCAAATAGAATGCAAGTAAAGCTTTGGAATTTTGGGAAAAATGCATCTAAGTTTGCTGCAAAACAAGAGGGGATCAATCTCAATGCAAGGGAGATCAATCTCATAACCCTAAAACGAAAAGAATGAAGCATTCTGGAATGAGGAGATCGATCCTTAATGCAAGCAGATCGATTTCCTTAGCTCTCGACCAAGAGCAGATCGATCCCATCCTTATGCCAGATCGATCTGTTTAGCTCTCTGCCTGGAGAAGATCGATCTCATCACTTAGAGCAAATCAATCTTATAGTAATACGCAGATCGATTTCATGCTTCGACAGATCAATCTCATAGGCTTAAAAATGGCATTCGAAAAGGCTAAAAACAGGGGAAGATCAATCCTTAACCAAGGGAGATCGATCTCACTAAGCATTTTCTATAAAACAGGACCTACTAAACTGCATTTTCATGAGAAATAACCATCTCCTTCCATTTTTGAATCAAAGTAACCTAAAATTTCTCTAAAGTTCTCAACACTTTCCATAGAGTTTTGAGAGAAACTTATTTGAGTGAAGTTGTTCGTATAAAGGAAGAGAACAACATAGTTGGAAGCTAGAGGTTGGGTTGAACCATTGAAGAAGAAAAAGAGTTTTCCCCCAAATTGTGCAAAGTGGAGAAAAGTTGAGACTAGTAAGATTTCAATACTCCAATCTCATATATGTTAATCTATATACTTGTGTTAGTAGATTGGTATATAGATTTATGATTAAAACATCTTAGAACATGTTAAACTCTCTATGACCTATAAAATAGTTATATATGCCAAAATATGGATTTGTTGAGTAGGCATGGATTTGAGGATGATTTAAGCATGCATAGATGTTATTAAGCATGTATAGATGCTTGTAAAATGGTTTACAGAAATCCATAAGCTAGAATGGATAATAGTGGAAATTTGGTATATGAGGTGTTCTTCGATGAAATGCCTCAATGAAATGAAATGATGAACTAGTGGCATGGGGAGCTAAATGTCGGTTCAATAAGGAATCAATGGACTCGAGGAGTCTAACGGATCCCCAAGAAACAAATAAAACGAGTGAAATGGACTTAAGGAAGAATGAAGTTTAATAATGGTATAAAGAGGCCAAATGAGATATAAATGGCTAAAATGCATTGATCTAAATATCATGCAAGTGGAATGAAGTATATGAGAATATACTGATGAGAATTGTGAACACTTGCAGCTCCTAGAGATAAAGTCAGAGTTGACAAGATCGGATCACAAGCTATTGGAATCAAAGAAGATGATTCAAGTGTGATTCGAGGTAAGGGACTTATGTGAGCTATAGAGATAGCTATACGTATGTTGTCTTGCCTGTTGAATGCACATGTATCCGATAAATACATAGATATTGATATGGCTGGATAGAAAACTATGTATGAGAATATGTCGATAGTATGAGATTGCATGACTTCTATGATTGTTGTGAAAAGAGGTTTTTGCAAATGTTTTAAGAAAGAACGATAATAGACAGGCTCCCGGTTTAACTAAACGCATGTAATGTGTTGAAGAGTGATGGAAGGGAGATTTTCCCTCTCACTCATGACTATACATGGAGTCTTTCTATTTCTTTTCTGTGAGAAATCATGTTAGAGCATGAGAGGCATCGGTAGATTGACCAGCCTTGCTCGTACGTTATTTTCAAAGAGATTTTCAGAAAACAAAAGAGTGTTTAATGCCTCGGGTGATGTTGTGTGTCCCACCCGAGATTCTCGCACTAGAGTTTGAGAATCATGCTAGAGCCTCGAGTAGATCTATGTGTCTTGCTCTAATTTTTGCTCGCATGTGACCTTCTCGATTTAAAGTGATGGGACAATTGTGCTAGATGCCTCGATGATACTATGTGTTCTGTTCGAGAGCTAGCACCATGCTCAATGCCTCAGATATGCTGTGTGCTTCCCTCTGAGTTGCTCGCACGTAGTCTCCTAAACTTCTGTGTGATGAGTAAATCGTACTAGATGCCTCAAGCATGCTTTGTGTCTTACACTGAGTTGCTCGCACGAGAGTTTATGAATTACTGTGTGATGGATAAATCGTGCTAAAGCCGTCATGTACTGCTACGTGTCTGACACTGACCTACTCGCACGAGATTTTGAGACAATGGAAATTGGTGATAAGGATCCATGGGAGCACGATGTACCGTGAGCTTTAGCCATGGGGTACAATGTGCCGAGAATTGAGTTGAACTGACGGGATGGTTGATCCGCTTCCCTAAGTGTAGGCTTCTTGCACACCTGATCAGTGTTGCCTGGAATCCGACTATGGCCATAGGTCTTTATGTATCTGAGTGATACCACATTGTCACTACTGTGTGAGGTGACAGATGCCCTCCCTTGCTGTGTGTCTGGGGATAGGTGATAACCCATATGTTATGTCTTAAATATATTGAATTGATAAGTGTAAAGCATTTTCTATGTATGAACTGTGTGAACATAGATTTATTTATGTGAACCTGTGTGGTTTTGAAAGATGATCTGTGTGAAAAAGATCTGCTGTGTGATATTGTGTGAATATGCATCTACCCATCTAGCGAATTAATGATTTCGCATTGATGGAAGTTGATTTAAAGAAATGCATATTGTTTTATAAGGAATATGAACATATGTAGATAGTGTAGTTATCTACCTGCTTGCACATTTTCCTTACTGAGAGTGTTATGCTCACCCCCTTATTTCATCCTCCACAGATACTATGCAGTAGTGAGTACTGCAGTCATCCCTGCTAAGGTGTTCTCCAGTTCTCTAGCAGTATAGAGAGTTATACACTTGTGATGAAAAGAAAAAAAATTTTATCCAATAAATTAATGCACAGTGTAGTGAGATTTTGTATGAAAGGGATGTATAGTTAATAGAAACTGATGCAAACACTTTCATATATTTATGAGATGTGGATTGGATGTTGACTCACAGCTCAATTATAAGAGGTAAGTGGTAAGGCAAAGGTCACGCACCAGTATAGAGGGTCGTATCCACGACAGAATGGTATCAAAGTAGAGTTGGTCTGATGCGAGTCATATCTACAGTTAGGAAATTATACATCCCTAAAGTATAGTGCACTATTAGGATAAAAATGTGTATACCAAGTTGGAAAATGTAACTGAGACACTTATTTTGAGTATGCAGGATGTCTGATAGACGATGTACTTGTAGAGGAGAGAGCTCGCGCTCTCAAGGGCATAAAGATGAGCCCGAGAGACGCAGTGGGTCTAGTTCTCGTAGAGATCCATCGGATTTGAGTGAGGCCACTGAGGCCCGTATAGCGTAGTTACAACGTAGTGTAAACATGGTTATGGAAATGTTTACATAGGCAATGGCCAGAATGGAGGGTAGACAGGAAAACCCTATTGGTCAAGCTGCTGCACCTGAGAGAGATGAGCCAACACAACCTGTACCGAGACCTCAGGCTGCAGAGGTAGAGATACCTACACCTCCCTCAGTTTAGGACATTCCCACACCAGTTCAGGATCCTGTAGCTCCACAACAGGTTGGTGGAGAAGGAATCTATGATTGTGATCTGGGTAGAGTCAGAGAGTTCTGTAAGTTCGAACCACCTTCATTTAATGGGGTGAAGAACCCAGTGTCAGCTGAGTATTGTATACGCAGTATGGAGATTCTCTACCAATTCTTCCATTGCTTTGACACCGAGAAGGTCACCTTTGCGGCTTTTGTATTAGAGGATGAGGCCGAGTATTGGTGGATGGCTACACAACCAATATTGAGTGTGCGACACTCGATTATGACATGGGACATATTTTTGGATGCCTTCAGGAGGCAATACATTCCAGCTATTGCTCAGAGAAAGATGTAGTTGGAATTCATGACATTGACTTAAGGGAACCGGACAGTGGATGAGTATGAGTTTGGATTCACATCCCTAGGTAGGAATGATACAGTCACCATGAGCCTTGAGGACATAAAGGATCAAAAATTCCTAGAGGGATTGAGACCTTCTATCAGAGCTCGATTAGCTCCATTGGATATTACCACCTATGATGAGGCAGTACGTAAAGCTCAGCTATGTGAGCAAGATTATGAGTTGCATGCCTCGGAATTAGCCAAGAGTGCTAAGGGCATAGATAGAGACCGGAAGAGGTTGGTTGATGACAGAGGGTTTCAAAAAGGTCGAAGGTTATTCGGTAAGGGGCCTAAGATTGAGGAGACACGAAGAGGCCCTGTAAAGCCTCCAGTTCATTCAGCATTGAGGGGTATAGGATTGGTGGACCTCGACCTACCATAGAGCAATGCAGATTATGTGGTAGATACCATGGGGGTAGACCATGCCCATTATCGATGAGATCTTGCTATAGGTGTGGTGAACCGGGGCACATAGCTCGTGATTGCCCAGAGTTGATTGATACAGCCCCACCGAAGGGCAATGAGCCAAAGAAGGCTACGGTTGAAACACCTACACCTAAGAGGAAAGCCATAGCTGAAGAGAAAGGGAAACAAGCTGTTGGTCGTGGGTGAGTGTTTGCTTTGGACCAGGCTTCTGCAGACACTTCTACTGATGTGATTAAAGGTACCATCCTAGTCTTTGATTTTAAAGCATTAGCATTGATTGATCCTGGTGCCACGCATTCATTCATATCGCCTACTTTCGTATGTAAATTGATTGAACATGTAATACCTGTACCTCTAGGAAGGACTTTGCTTATAAGCACTACACTTAGAGAGAATGTAATGACAGAGTATGTCTGTAATGGTTATAAGCTAAGAGTAGGGGAAAAGGAGATGTTAGCTAATCTCATTCTATTAAACATGAAAGACTTTGATGTAATATTAGGGATAGATTTGTTAGCCACAAACCAAGCCATCTTAGACTGTTATGCTAAGACAATAATGTTTCCTACCCCTGAAAAGTAAGTTGTAAGCTTTGCAAAGTAATGAATGAAGTGGTAAATTATGTCCAAAGACGAATGATTTTACTAATCAAATGTGATTTGTGATATGTTGAAGGTTTTATAACGTATGTGATTGATTTTGATAAGGTGTATCCGGATATGGTTGACATCCCAGTGGTGAGAGAATTCCCTGATATCTTTCTGGAAGATTTACCAGGATTGCCACCAGATATAAAAATGGAATTTTGTATTAATTTGGTGCCTGGAACTGAACCGATATCCAAACCACTGTATCGAATGGCTTTAGTGGAATTAGAGGAGCTAAAGAAACAATTGCAAGAGATGTTGGATAAGGGATTTATCAGATCGAGTGTATCACCTTGGGGAGCATCAGTTATGTTTGTAAGAAAGAAAGATGGGAGTCTCCGACTATGTATAGATTATCAGTTGTTTAATAAGGCTACCATCAAGAACAAATACCCCCTTCTACGGATTGATGATCTATTAGATCAGTTGCAGGGAGCACAGATCTTTTCGAAGATTGATCTGAGGTTTGGGTATCATCAGTTGAGGATTCGAAGTGAAGATATACCCAAGAAAGCGTTCCGGACTCGTTATGGCCATTATGAATTTTTGGTTATGCCATTTGGGTTCACGAATGCTCCTGCAGCGTTTATGGCTTTAATGAATGACGTATTCAAGCCATACTTTGACAGATTTGTGATCATCTTTATAGATGACATATTAGTGTACTCGAAGTCCAGGGAAGAGTACGTACAGCATTTGAGAACAGTATTGCAGACCCTCCGAGATCAGGATTTGTATGCTAAACTCAACAAGTGTGATTTCTGGCTGAGTGAGATATTGTTTTTGGGTCACGTAGTCTCTAGAGATGGTGTATCAGTGGATCCGTCTAAGATAGAGGCTGTGGTATAGTAGGATAGACCCAAGATGGTTACAGAGATCCATAGTTTCTTGGGTTTAGCAGGTTAGTACCGACGATTTATCAAGGGATTCTCTATGCTGGCCGCTCCATTGACACGCCTTACTTGAAAGAGTGTGGTATTCGAGTGGGATGATAAGTGTGAGGAAAGTTTCTACGAGTTAAAGAACAGACTGACCAATGTACCTATTCTCACCATACCCACCAGCTCAGGAGGTTATACAGTGTATACTGATGCCACGGGATAGGGACTGGGCTATGAGTTGATGCAGGACGGGAAGGTAGTAGCCTATAGATCCAGACAGCTTAAGGACCATGAGAGGAACTACCCGACCCATGATTTAGAGTTGGCAGCCGTAGTATTTGCATTGAAAATATGGCGTTACTACCTATACGGTGAGAAATTTCAGGTGTATACAGATCATAAGAGCCTCAGATATCTGTTTTCATAGAAAGAGTTAAATATGAGGCAGAGACGGTGGATAGAGCTTCTAAAAGATTACAAGTGCGAGATACTGTGCCATCCAGGAAAGGCTAATGTTGTGGCTGATGCCCTGATAGAAAAAGACTCAGAATTGTATCGCATATGATAGTTAGGGAATATGAACTGCTCGAGCAGTTTGCTCACCTCAGGTTGGATATAGACCCTCTTGATATTGATAGTGGCTGTGTGATAGCTAGCCTACGAGTGGAACTGGATTTGATTGACCGGATACGCTAGGCTCAGCATGTCGATCTATTGTGTGACGATCGTGCGAGTCAAATTCAGAGGGGTGATGTAGCCAATTTCTTTGTGAGTGATGATGGCCTACTGAGGTTTAGAGGCAGGATTTGCGTTCCCGATGACCTAGAACTAAAGAGATTAATTTTGACAGAAGCTCATTCATCGAGATACACATTGCATCCGGGAGGTAACAAAATGTACCAAAATCTTCAGAAAGTGTATTGGTGGTCAGGAATGAAAAGAGATATCGTAAAATTTGTGGCAAGATGTCTGATATGTCAGGGTAGAGCATCAGAAGCCTGCAGGGTTATTGTAGCCTCTACCAATACCGAATTGGAAATAGGAACATGTCGACATGGATTTCATCATGGGATTGTCGAGAATGAAGAGGAGCCATGATGCTATATGGGTAGTGGTTGACAGATTGATGAAAATCGCCTACTTTTTAGCTATGAGAGCTATAGATACCTTGAGTAGCTTAGCAGATTTGTATGTACGGGAGATAGTGAGGCTACATGGTGTACCAGTGAGCATCGTATCAGATAGGGATTCCCATTTCACTTCTCACTTTTGGGAACAATTTCAGGAAGTTATGGGAACCCGATTAAGTTTCAGTACTGCTTTCCATCCTCAGACCGATGGCCAATCAGAGAGAACCATCCAAATATTAGAGGATATGTTAAGAGCAAGTGTTATAGATATTCAAGGCTCATGGGCTGATCACCTACCGTTACTCGAATTTGCATACAACAATAGTTACCACTTGAGTATCGGGATGGCACCATATGAGGCCTTGTACAGTAGAAGGTGTCGATCCCTAATTGGTTGGGAAGAAGTGGGTGAAAGGAAAATGTTTGCTCCTGATCTGGTACAACAAGCCTCTAAGGTTATTCAGTTGATATGTGAGAGATTGAGAACAACTCAGAGCAGGTAGAAAAACTATGCTGACATGAGACGCAGGCCACTAGAGTTCACTGTAGGTGACTCGATTTTCTTGAAAGTTTCTCCTTCGAAAGGGATTATGAGATTCGGTAAGAAGGGCGAGTTGAGCCCTCGGTATATCGAACTATTTGAGATACTGGAGCGAGTGGGAGATAAGGCTTATAGAATTGCGTTGCCACCGGAGTTGGTAAGCATTCATAACATCTTCCACGTATCGATGCTTCGGAAGTACCATCCAGATTCGACCCATGTTATTCAGTATGAGCCATTGGAGCTCAAAGGTGACTTGACATATGTACAGAAACCGATCCAGATACTGGATAGGAAGGAGAAAGTGTTACGGAATAAGACAATTTCGCTTGTTAAGGTTCTCTGGCAGCACCATTATTCAAAAGAAGCGACTTGGGAGTTAGAGAACCTGATACGAAAAAAGTATCGCCAACTTTTTGAAGAGTAACTTGGTTTTAATTTGAATGACCAAATTCTTTTAAGGATGGGAGGAATGTAAGGCTCGTATTTTTTGTTGTAACCTTATGAATTCATAAGTAATACATAAGTGCGTGTAATGTGAGTCATGAGTGATGTAAAGTCCATAAATTCGATGTTGATCCGCCTCCCTAAGCGTAGGGTTCCCGCACACCTGATCCGTGTAGCCTGGAATCCGACTATGGCCATAAGTCTTTATGTATCTGAGTGATACCACATTGTCACTACTGTGTGAGGTGACAGATGCCCTCCCCTGCTGTGTATTTGGGGATAGGTGATGACCCATATATTATTTGTCAAATATATTGAATTGATAAGTGTAAAGTATTTTCTATGTATGAACTGTGTGAACATAGATTTTGTTATGTGAACCTGTGTGGTTTTGAAAGATGATCTATGTGAAAAAGATCTGTTGTGTGATACTGTGTGAATATGCATCTAGCCATCTATTGAATTAATGATTTCACATTGATCGAAGTTGATTTAAAGAAATGCATCTTATTTTATGACGAAAATGAACATATATGTATTTTGGCAAGTAGATAGTGTAGTTATCTACCTGCTTGCACATTTTCCTTACTGAATGTGTTATGCTCACCCCCTTATTTCCTCCTCCACAGATACTACGCAGTAGTGAGTACTGCAGTCGTCCCTGCTAAGGTGTTCTCCAATTCTCCAGCAGTATAAAGAGGTATACACTTGTGATGAAAAGAAAAAATTTGCATCCTATAAATTAATGTGCAGTCTAGTGAGATTTTGTACGAAAGGGATGTATAGTTAATAGAAACTGTTCCAAACACTTTCGTATATTTATAAAAGTCCAGTTTATATTCTATTTAAATTAAATGAATTTATATGAGATGTGGATTGGATGTTGACTCATAGCCCAACTGTAAGAGGTAAGTGGTAAGGCAAAGGTCACGCACCGATATAGAGGGTCATTTCCATGACATATTGTCCATGGTATGAGGGCTAAGACCTATGGCAAGCACCCCGGCTATGAGGTTTGGGTCCATGGATTACTTTGTACCGTGTATGTCACATGGAGTATGATGTACCGTGAGTACACGAGGATATAGAGTTGTTGGCTAACGGCTGAGGATTTGACCCACCTCCTGTTATAGCAAATGTGAGGCCCCACACATCGAGTTCTGTATAGCCTAGGATCACAAAAACTGAGATATGATCGTATTCTCGAAACAAGTAGTCGCCTATCTCACCTTACGGATATTTCTTGTTTGAATTGTCACATGAGTTTTTATAAATGGGGTAGACCTGAGGGATAGGTTGAGCCTCGACATGTGACCTTGTGTGTGATAGGGTAACCCGAGGGATGGGTGAGGCCCGAAATTCCATGTTTTTACATGATGAAATGCCATATTGTTTTGATTTAATTGAAATGGCATGATAAAATGCGATTTATATTAATTACATGAGAAATGCAACGTTTTGCATAAATTGCTGAGATTATTAAACTAGCATGTTTTCAGTTCATACTGATGATTTGTATCTATATATATTGCATAAATGTTTCAAGAAAGACACATGCTCTAGATGTGAATCGAAATGGAAATGAATTAATGGCATGAGCATTATATTTTGTAGATAGTGTAGTTATCTACTTGTTTGCCTTATTTCTTTACTGAGCTGTGAGCATACCCCCTTTTTTATTTTCCTTCTCTACAGAGCGTCCGCAATAGTTGGACACGACTGAGGACCAGTATTCCTGTATCCGCTGCACACCCATCGCATGAAAGGTATACACATTTGAATCGTTTTGTACTGAACAATGTAAAAGCACAATTATGTAAACGAATGTCCCGTCGGGGATGTATATGTACAAGTATTTGTACTAATGTATATGAGTTTACTTTTATGAAAAGAGTACATAGAGTCAATAGATAATTGTATTGACATGTATACATGTTATGAAATGAATGTGGTTGAGGTGACTAATATCGAATCAAAGCCCAACGGTTTCGTGATTGAGTTATGACAGAAGGAAAGGTAAGTAAAATGTGAAAAATTTATAGTGGTTTTGGTAAGTCACGAGAGGTCGTGACAAGTTTATCTTACTTCACTAAGCCAATTGCATGTGATTCATGATTAATTATCGATACCAGTTAAATGTGCATCAATACGATATGAATTTGAATACTAGTGCGTCTAATTAAGTATCTATACTCTATCGTGACATTGAAAAATAAGATGATGCCCTGATTCATGTACCGATACTGTTAAAAAAGTATTAATACTACTTGTTGCATATTTTTACTTATTGCATATTTGTAGGATTTCACTCAGGAAGTATCAGTACACTTCAAGGCTGGTTAATTCCAACTATCATATTTTTTAGTCTTCAAATGGAAGATTCACCTCAACAAACCATGGTCCTTAAAGCAGAAACATATAAAAAGGTTACTTGAAGTAGTTTAAAGAAAGCAAAAATTCCAAATCTAAAGTTATACTATTATCCCAAAAGCTTCGAATCTCCAAGAAAAGGAGATGGACATGACCGAATTCTTTATATCTTTGTCTCGAATCAATTTCTCTGAAGAGATAGGGTATCTTATTTAGCCTTAGTAGAGGAATTGTTTGAATCCACTTGTAAGCCTATGTCCAAACTTGTAAAGGGGGACTTTCCTCGATTGTATTTATCAAAGTAAGGTTAAGTAGTTAAGGTTAGCTCTTCATCCAGAAAAAAAACAGCCATTGTAAACATTGCTCTTAAGCTTTTAAAAGAGCTATGCAAGATTTTTTCCCTTAGCCTATAAAAGGGAAGTGTAGGTTATCCTTGAGCCTATGAAAAAGGAAAGTTATCCTTGAACCTGCAAAAAGGAAGGGTTTTCTCCTTAAGCTTGAAAAGAGAGAAGTCGTACTATTTTCAAGTTAGTGAATTTGGTAGAAATCCTTATAAATGTTTTAAGGTAGAGGACGTAAGCAAGAGTTCTAAACCTTTATAAATCGTTGTGTAAAGCTTTTCTTCCATAATCTCTTTATATTGTTCATTGTGATTGAGTGCTCGTTGATTTATTTACTAATCTTGTTATTACTTAGTGTTTTAGTTAAGTAGTGTAGGTTACATTCTAGGTAAAAAGTGTTTAAAGTTATATAAAGTTTAGAAACCATTTCACCACTCTTTTGGTTTAGAATTGAGCCAACATTATCCAATAATTGGTATCAAAGTTGGGCTCTAAAGATCAAGAATAATCACACAGAGTAGTAAAGATCTTAGGATGTAGCGCATTTCAATGTAAGAAACCCCTCAACCTTAAAATACCGCACAACCATTATACCTTTGTTGTTTAATGGTGAAAATTATTCTTGTTTGAAAATTGTGATGGTGCTTTTTATTGAGGCTAATGATTATGAAGTTTGGAGAATCATTACTAAAGGTCCTTACATCCCTAAGAAAACTATTAAAGATAAAAAAAAAATTGATTAAAACAAAAGACAAATAGCATGAAAAAGTTATTAGAAACCCACAACTCAATGCTAAGGCTATGCATATATTATTTTGTTCTTTAGGACCTAACAAATACAATAAAGTTTCATTGTGTGACAATGCTAAGGAAATATAGGAGAAATTTTAGGTCACACATGAAGGAACCAACTAAGTGAGAGAGACAAAAATTAGTATGTTGACGCAAGACTATAAAATGTCTAGAATGAAGCTCGATGAATTAGTGATAGATAAGGCAAATATGTTCACAACTGATTTATAGAGATTCCGCTTCCAACCTACGTTCTCTACCTTGATTCTCTCCTAAGGATTTCTACCAAATTCTTTACTGAAAAATGGATTACAGCTTTTCCCTTTTGCAAGCTCAAGAAGACAACCTTTCATTTTTCCCAAAGGCTTAATGATAACCTTAACCACTCCCTTCAGGAAGTAAACTTCTTTTTCCAAGCTAAGGGAAGTAACCTTTACAAGTGCACTTTTTTTTCTAGCAAAAATACAAACCTTATGACAGCTTTTTTTTTTTTAGTCTTAGAAACCTTACTCTACCAAGACCTTACTTATAAATTTGACACTCAGGGAAAATCTCCCCTTCAAAACTATAGGAATAGGTTAACAACTTGGTTTTCTAATGCCTCTATAAAGGCTGAATAAAACTCCTTGTCTCTTGAAGGAAATTATTTGAGATAATGGAGATTGGATCTTTGTCTCTTCTTTTCTCTTTTCTATTTTGAAGCTTTGGATATTAGTATAACTCTTAATATGGAATTTTGTCACGCTTCTTGCTCATATAGATTTTTCAAGCCTTTAGCTGAAGAGATTGATTTCCTAATGTTCTTTTTGTTGGTGTTGTGCATGATAAAAGAATAATATAAGTATGCCAAATGGCGCATGAAGAATGCACCACTTGGCACACGAAAAATGCACCACGTGGTGCATTAAAAATGCACCACGTGGCGCACAAAGAAAATATATGAGAAATGATTCAAGCCCTGAGTAAGATAAAAAGGGCAAAAATTGAATTAATGACAGAGTAAATCCCTATAAATAGCGGTCAGGTACGATTCGTTAACCTAATTCTGAATTTCCCTACTGAAACTCTGCCCAATTCTCTAGCTGACTTAAGCATCGGAGTGCCAACATAGGGAAGAACCCCTACGTCCCTCTGATCATTCTTTTTCTTGCAGAATCTTTAGTGGCACGTGGCACAAAGATCGAGGAGAAGACGTCAACAATTCATCACTTTTGTAATCGAGCAACAACAATTGGCGCCGTTTGTGGGAAACGGAAAAAAAGCTTTTGACAATGATGGTACGGACATGCTCAATAGCAATCAGAAGTGAAGAAAGTGAGGATATGGTGAGCTCTCCAATGGCTAACTTGGGTGATGACGTTTTGAGAGAAAGAGTCGGATATGATGACGATTCCCGTAGCTGAATTCGAATCCATGTAGAAATGGAGGGAGGAGACCATCGCAGCCCTGCGGACTATGGTTAATTTGTTCAAGGGAGCTTTTCCGCAAGTGAACCTGTCGCTGACTATCCAGAATTTGGTAGGAGAAGGGCAAACTGCGCGAAGCCCTAACGCGCAAGACCCTCACGGCATTGGTGCGCGAGACCCTCAAAGCATGGCTGCACGAGACCCTTACGGCAGGGGAGCGCGAGACCATCATGGAAAGGGTGAGCGAGACCCTCACGGCAGGGGAGTGTGAGACCCTTACGGCAGAGGTACGCCAGACCCTCATGGCATGGGTGCGCAAGACCCTCGCGGCATTGCTGCAGGAGACCCTTACGGTAGGGGTACGAAAGACCCTCACGACATGGGTTCGTGAGACCCTCGAGGCACTCCCGCGGTAGATGCTTGCAGCACTCCCGCGACAGAGTTTCGCGGTACTTCAGCAGTAGACCCTTGTGGCACTCCTACGGTAACCTTTCATGGCTCTCCCGTGCCAGCCCCTCATGGCTGGGGTGCATGAAACCCTCAAGGCATGGCCGCGCAAGACCCCACGTGGCGCACTCATAGCACGGGGATGCCAGCTCACACGAGACCTTGATGGCATGATCGCGTAAGACCCTTCTGTACGATACCCTCACTGCCTGGCTTCGCGAGACCCTCATGGCAGGAGTGCGCGAGATCCTGGCGGCATGGCCGCACGAGACCCTATGTGTGAGACCGAGGAAGACATAAGGCGTTAGGGTATGGGAGATCCCGTGCGTGAGGCCTCGTAAGGCCTGCGGTGCCAAGCTACTAAAGACCCCATGCGTGAGACTCTAATGAACTGGAGACATCAAGGCATTGAAAAACTGCAGTGTCATGGTACAAGGAATTCAACACGAGAGATTGTTGGTGGCCGTAGATGCCAAAGTACTAGAAACCTTAAGGGTCCGGCTATGGTAGATTCTAGATATTTGGGCGAAGAAGATCCTTTGCCCCATAACACAAATAGCCCGCCAAACAATGGAATCAAAGGTGTGGGAATGACAAGGTCTCATGTTGGGAGAGACTCAGAAATAGATCCAACACGAAACCTTGAAACTGGAATGGCAAACTTTCAACCTCAGACTCGTTAGAATCGAACTCAGGGTAACGGGAGAGAAGCTATGGACTACAACCAAGTTGATTCATATGATGCTAAGAAAGTGCAAAATAGACCTGCGTCCAAGGCACAAGTTGCCACAGACGTGAAAATAATGGTGGAACGAATCGTAGAAGAGAAAAGGTTGGTTCTAGCCGAAAAAAAAACAGAGGAGGAGAATCCCATTCAGTACAACGATCATGGGAAAACCACCGCTCCAAAAATTCAAGACATCGTAGATGACGGTGTATACGAGAAAGACTGACCATTATGACCACATTCAGAACTGAGTCATTGATGCTATTAAATGGATGGGAGGATGAGATTATGTGTAGAGCATTCCCCTTAACCTTAACTGATCACGCACTAAAGTGGTTTAATAGTTTGCCAGAGGGGTCTATTTTGTCTTTCAATTAATTAAGAAGCGAATTCCTAAAGGCCTTTATGATAAATAGCCAGAAAAGGAAGGAGGCCACCTATGTACTTACCTTAAGGCAGGGGAGCAGGGAATCACTCAAGAGTTATGTAGATCGGTTCCGTAATGCTACTCTAGAAATACATGATCTACAAGCTGGAGTAGTCGTGACAACTATGCTACAAGGGACAAAGTCTGAAAAGTTGCAAGAGAAGCTATCTTTAGATCAACCAACAACGATCTCCGACTTGTTCTTTAGAGCAGATAAGTATATCACTCAAGAAGAAGTGATGAAAAGGATACTGACACTAAACCACATATAAGGAAGTTCAAAGAGATGAAACCCTTACCATCGCCTGGCTACCTAAACCATCACCAATGCCTTGAAAAAATATGGAAAGTTCATAAGGTAAGAGGATAGCAAAAACGTAGAATACCAATCACTTGCAACTACACTGGCAGTTAAACTTTATTTCATTTATTGTTAATCAACTATGGGTTGAAATTTAATTTGTTGAACTATGATGTATGCCATATTGATATTTTATTGTCTGTTGAGATTCTCACATAATTGATAGATGACTAATCGCACTAGCTACACAAGTGCAAGGGCTTAAAGCAAAAAATGCACGAGGTAAGCCACGCAGTCAACAAACAAAGGGCTTGAAGCAAAAAATGCGCGAGGTAAGCCACGCACCCAAGAAAAGGGCTTGAAGCGAAAAATGCGCGAGGTAAGCCACGTACCCAAGAAAAGGACTTGAAGCAAAAAATGCGCGATGTAAGCCATGAAGAAAAAAGTGCAAGAGCTTAAAGCAAAAAGTGCACGAGGTAAGCTAAGCACCCAAAACAAAAAGGCTTGAAGCAAAAAGTACGTGATGTAAGCCATAAACAAAAAGTGCAAGAGCTTGAAGCAAAAAGTGCGCGATAGAAGCTAAGCACTCAAACAAAGGCTAGAAGCGAAAAGTGTGCGATGTAAGCCATGAAGAAAAAGTGCAAGAGCTTAAAGCAAAAAGTGAGCGAGGTAAGCTAAGCACCCAAAACAAAAAGAGCTTGAAGCGAAAAGTGAGCGATATAAGCCATGAAGAAAAAGTGCAAGAGCTTGAAGCGAAAAGTGCGCGAGGTAAGCTAAGCACCCAAAACAAAAAGAGCTTGAAGCGAAAAGTGCGTGATATAAGCCATGAAGAAAAAGCGCAAGAGCTTTAAGCGAAAAGTGCGCGAGGTAAGCTAAGCACTCAAACAAGGGCTTGAAGCGAAAAATGCGCGAGGTAAGCCATGCACCTAAGAAAAAGGCTTGAAGAGAAAAAATGCGCAAGGTAAGCCACGAAGAAAATGAGCAAGAGCTTGAAGCAAAAAATGCGTGAGGTAAACTAAGCACTCAAATAAAAAGCTTGAAGCGAAAAATGTGCGAGGTAAGCTAAACACTCAAATAAAAGGCTTGAAGCGAAAAATGCGCGAGGTAAACCACAAAGAAAATGAGCAAAGGCTTAAAGCGAAAAATGCGCGAGGTAAGCCACGCACTCAAACAAGAGCTTAAGAATTAGACAGCCAGAGAATTTGACTTCAGAATCTAATGTAAGGACTTAACCTGAGGCTACAATGAGAACATATGTACTCTTCTACAAGGTTATACCTAGCAAAAGAGTGGGGAGCAATTGTTATGCATGATAAAAGAATAATATAAGTGCGCCACGTGGCACATGAAGAATGTACCACGTGGCACACAAAGAAAACATATGAGAAATGATACAAGTGCTGAGTAAGATAAAAATGGCAGAAATGTAATTAATGACAGAGTAAATCCCTAAAAATAGCGGTCAGGTACAATTCGTTAACCAAATTCTGAATTTCCCTACTGAAACTCTGCCCAATTCTTTGACTGACTTAAGCATCGGAGTGCCAATGTAGGGAAGAACCCCTGCGTCCTTCTGATCATTCTTTTTCTTGGAAATCTTTAGTGGCACGTGGCATAAAGATCGAAGCAAAAACGTCAGCAATTCGTCTCCGTTGTAATCGAGCAACAACAGTTGGCAAACATAAAATCCAACTGTTAGGATTAGCCAGACTTGAAGCGTATCGATACTTTCTTCTGTGTATTGATACCTTTAATAGAAATCCTACACACAAAGAAACAATTCTATCGATACTTATCTAAACTTCATTGATACCAAAATAGAACATGAAGCTTTTGTTTCAGTATCATGATAAGGTATCAATACACTATTAGTCCTACCAATTCAAAACATATTGTATTGATACACATTCAAATCATATCGATATTGGCCAAAAAATCAGGTTAAATACTTGTTCAAATAAGCAAACATTATTTTTAACTTTAAGATCATGCATATTTGACTTTTCACATATTAATCATGGGTATATAAGATTCAAACAATTATCGTTTTCATGCTTAGTAACATTATACACTTTTTAAGTTCCTTATGAAGTCATTCCAACATCCTAATGTCATGACCCTTTTTCATTCCCTTTAACCGAAAATCACTATAAATTTTTCGCGATCTACTGTTACCTTCCTCGGTCGTGAACAATCTCACCACATACAGTTGGGCTGTGAGTCAATAATAATCACCACTTACCATTCATCCACAATTAATAAAAATGATGTCATATATTTGAAATTAAATCATTCACTTATACAGAACATGTTTTACTGACATCTACATCCCCCATAATTACAACTCAAAATACTACTGTGCTTTTACATTGTTTAGATACCAAAAGAATCATGTGTATATACCTTTCGACGATAGAAGCAGCGGATGTCCAAAAACACAATGCCTCAGTCCTCATTAGGCTACTATGTACGCTCTGTAGGAGGGGGAAAATAGAGAGGGATGAGCAACCACACGCTTAGTAAGGCAATAATGCAAGGATGGTAGATAACTACTCTATCTACATGCTGATAGTGTATGCATAAATCATTTATTGTTCGGAGCATGAGGAAAACAAAACTATGCCATATGTGTATACATATATCATATATTAAAATCATGTAAATTGGCATAATAAAACATGGTAAATCATCATGTACAAGCCATCTCATGCTCAATTGTCAAATCACATAATTAAAAGGGAAATTCACTTGAAACATCCTTTTAAAATCACATCATAAAGCTCTTTCTCAAACACATACAATCCCATCACAAACCAGTTTCTCAATCACAAACATCATCATCGTTTCACAAATCAAGTCCACAAGGCTCGACCCCTCCCTCGGGTCTACCCTGGACAGTCACAATCACACTTCTAGATTAAAATCATGTGGTAGTAAGTAAATCAAGCAAGGAGACAGGTCACTATATCTCAACTGACTATGTTGGCCAACTATGTCACATATTATCCCAGACCACACGGATCCTGGTGTGCAGGGTATCATGCTGGTACGAAGGTGGGTTAATTCTCCGCCAGACTTTCTCAAATCAAGTAACCACCACGCGGTACATCGTACTCCATGTGATATACACGGGACATCGTACTCCGCGGATCGATAACATGGTTGGGGGTGCCTGCATTAGGTCTTATCTACCCCATATCGAGTGAAACCTCTAGTCTCAAGTGCACGTGGGAGTACTCTTAATACAAGGTCCTAGCCCCTCATAGCCTTGCTCGCCCCTGTTGCGTTCCCTGATTCAGGTCCTAGCCCCTCACCCTCACCCCACTCAAGATGTCTGTTAGGCCTATTGGGTTCCCTGAAAGGATTATGTTAGGTCCTAGCCTCTCACCTCACCCCACTCAAGAGGTCTGTTAGGCCTGTTGGGTTCCCTGAACACCAATCGGTATTATCCTCACCACGGCCTCATACATACCACAGTGTGAAAACCAGCGCGAGCTACACTCTAGTGCGAATTCTTGCATCATACGAAATCACCTTGTACGAGCAACGCTCTAGTACGACATTTATGCATAAAAATATGATGAAACCATGTACGAGTATCGCTCCAGTACGGTTATATGCATAAAAAAACCACTCAAAATCCACATATGAGCAAAAGCTCTAGTACTGTTTATAAAGCATCGTCATAGTTTCAAACCAAAGTGCGAGCTAAGCTCCAGCACGTTTCAAACATATAAAAATATCGAAATCCAGCGCGAGCGAGGCTCTAGCGCGATTTATGTCATACAAATATGATAGGCGGCTCATACACAATCAAACAATCCCAGCAACCGGGTTTAGTACTTCACAAATGCTTTTTCCATAACATCAATAAAACACTAGCTGGCCTATCTACAAGCTTGCTTAAAATGAAGCAATTACGTTTTATAAAACATCAAAACATTAGATTTATGCAATTATTAGCCTTACTATCCCATTTCATAGAATCCACTTCAAAACCAAAATCACGCATATACTTATCATCATTCATGAATACCATCAATCATTTACTTGAGCAACCATGCATTTCATAAAACACCTAATATTCACCCATAAGTTTAAAGTACGAGCAGTTATCTCTATATACTCACAAAATTCCCTTTCCTGGAATCGTGATCAGTGATTCCACTTCCTTAAAGCTGCTTAATAGTACAGCTCGATTCGTTTCCAGTGAACTCTCCGAAACTGCACATAAACGTATTCCACAACAATTTAGGCCATTATAATCCAAATTTAGCGTTTACTATAGTCGATTCGGTCTATAGTCTCTATTAACGGTTGTGAGGCCTCACTTTATTATTCTACTCATAACTCGAGTAGATGGATTCTTTTAGGCCTCTTAACTTATTCTAAATCGATATTAAATTGGTATTAGGCTCATAGTTCATAAATTTCCCCACTATGGCCTTTCCTCAAGCCTTACTTATACTTATCCTCATAAATTCACTAAACTCACTTTATAGCTTCATTTACCGATTTAATATCATTTACATTACTCCAATTGCTACTTTAGCGTACCCATAATTCATCAACTCATTTGACTTTAACTTTCTCACACTAGGTTCAATCCACTTTCTAGGTTACATTAGTTTCTAACACAACTTAGGTGTTTCCAACCATCCATACTCTTGCCAAACAACTCCAAATCAATTAATACACAATGTACCAGAGTTGGAGTGTTAGAATGTTACCAAATCCAATTTCTCTTCTTGCTCCAAATGTCAATGCCCTTTGCTCTTTCAATACCCCAATGTGGTTTTTGATTCCCAACTATGTTGTTCTCCTCCTCAAGATGAACAACTTTGCTTCTAATGGTCTCTCTTCAAATCTTATTGGAATGGGTGGGTTTTAGAGAGAGAAAGTTAGGTTTTTGGGTTGAAAATGGAAGGGTGATATTTTTCCCGAAATTTCTAGATTTTTAGCACTCCTTTTAAACAAATAACTTGAGGAGATCGATCTGCACTAGGAGGAGATCGATCTGGTCCCCTTAAATCTCTTTTTTTCACGGCATTTTAAGCATAAGATCGATCTGTCAAATCTTGAGATGGATCTGATCCCAAACAGAGAGCTAAGGAGATCGATCTCTATGCTTGAAGATCGATCTTTTCATTACAGAATGGTTAGGAGATCGATCTGCTCTATTCCATTACCCAAATAAGAGCATTATGGCTCTTCCAGATCGATCTCTCATCCTATGAGATCGATCTGGCCTTCATATTTTCTAGATTTTCTGCAATTTTCTTACTGCAACTTACACCAAAACATCCTTAATCTGCTGCTATGGCCATTTTCTCATCCATCCACCTTTATGACTTGAAATGGCATCCATTCATACCTTATTCACATTGAAACTTGTGTACATTCCTTGTATATCCAAAGGTATACTATATAAAACCAAATTGAAGCATTTATATTAATTCAACTTCCTTCCATTTACCACACTACTCATTTCTCATTCCATTCACATTCATCACTTATAAGAACTCATTCCTTCATATTCATACACAATGAAACTTGTATGTACATTGAATCCAAGGACTTACATCAATTATACTTTACATTGCAAGTCCATTAGTATTCATTGATCCAATTACACACATTACAACTATACATATACGGGGTCTCACACCTAATGTGTTTCAAAATCAACAATATAGATTATAAGTGTTCAGATGAAAAGATTAATTTTTTCATATCATAGAAAGAAGAACAAGATATGTATACATTCAGAATTGTAAAACCTAAATTAGGAAGCTTATTAACTAAACCTAGATATTTCAACCTATAATTAAGCTATTTATATATATATATATATATTCTTTTAATTATGCTAATATATAGCTGTAACACTCCCCCTCAAGCTGGAGGATAGATGTTAATCATGCCCAGCTTGTTACAAATATAATCAACTCGAGGTCCATGGAGTGCCTTTGTAAAAATATCCCCTAGTTGTTCTCCAGTCTTCACATTTTCTATAGAGATCAACTTCTGCTGTATTTTTTCATGGATAAAGTGACAGTCAATCTCAATATGTTTAGTTCTTTCATGGAACACAGGATTGCAAGCAACATGAAGAGCAGCTTGATTATCACACCATAATTTTGCTGGTCTTGAAACTTCAAAACCAACTTCAGTTAAAAGTTGACATATCCATAATATCTCAAATGCAGATTGAGCCATGGCTCTGTACTATGCTTCTACACTAGATCTGGAAATGACATTTTATTTCTTACTCTTCTAAGAGACTAAATTTCCACCAACAAACACACAATAACCCGTGGTAGATCTCCGATCAATTTTGGGACCTACCCAATCTGCATTCGAAAAACATTCAATATGATTATGTCCATGACTTTATGTATAATATTCCTCGTCCTGGGGCTCCCTTTAAATATCATAGAATTTCTTCTAAAGCTGCCCAATGATGAATTGTTGGAGAAGACATGAACTGGCTGACAATGCTAACAAAATAAGCGATATCAGGACGAGCTACTATAAGATAATTCAATTTTCCAACCAATCGCCTATATCTTTTAGGATCCTCAAATAATTCTCCATCTTTTATAAGCTGTAAATTAGGAAGCATTGGGGCACTACATGGCTTAGCTCCCAATTTTCTAGTTTCATTTAATAAGTCAAGTACAAATTTCCTCTGACACAAAAAGAAATACCTTTCTTGCTCCTTGTCACCTCAACTCCCAAGAAATATTTTAATGTTCCAAAGTCTTTCATCTAAAACTGACTGTGAAGAAAATGTTTTAGTTTTGAGATTCCCATAGCATCACTTCCTGTGATAATAATATCATCCACATATACCACCAGAAGAATAATACCAAATACAAATTTTTTATAAAAAACTGAATGATTAAGTTTACTCTTTATCATGCCAAACCTTTCAGCTGCTTGACTAAATTTTCTAAACCATGCACGTGGACTTTGTTTGAGACCATATAGTGATTTACGAAGATGACAAACTTTCCCATTCTCCCCATGAGTAACTGTAAGACCCATATTTTTACATGTAACCCTTATGATTTCTAAGTATACATTCATTTATGTAATATGAATCATAAGTGATGTAAGGTCTGTAAATCCGATGTACACACTTATTATGTGAATTTGTGATGTACACACAAGTTTCGTTAAGTATGAATAATAAGAAATGGACCTTTTTAAGTGATGAATGTGTATTGAATGCAAATTGAGTAGTGAGGTAAATGGAAATGGAGTTAGCTTTGAGAATAGGAGTGAAATTTGGCTAAGTATGGCTGCAGAGCAAGGAGAGATAGATCTTAGAAGTAAGTAGATCGATCTCATTGTGCTCAAATTGCCTAACCAATGCATTCTATAAAGAGGAGATCAATCCTCAGTCCATCTAAATTGATCCCCTATAAAGAACATATCGATTCAACTTCAAGCAGACCGATCTCCTGAAGCCTCAGCCTGAATCAGATCGATCTCATTACCCTGCCAGATCGATCTGTGAAGCTCTCGGGCTAGGAGAGATCGATCTCATGTTTTTCGACAGATCGGTCTCCTAAGCTTGAAAACTGATTTCTAGAAGGCTAAAAGCAGCACCAGATCGATCCCTTACTAATGGAGATCGATCTCATCAAGGCAATTTCTATAAAATAGGACCTGTTGAACTGCAATGCATGGGAGAAACCTCAAACCTTTCATTCTAAGCAAAGTAGCCTAGCTTTCACTATAGGAAAAACCATCACTTTCATACAAAATTGAGAGAAGTTGGTTTAGGAAAGTTGTTCGTAGTGAAGAGGAGAACAACTTAGCCTAAAAACAAGTGGTGAAATTGTTTGATTGAAGTAAACAAGGTGATTTCTTCAAACTCAGCCAAAGGGAGGAAAGCCAAGCTAGGTGAGATTTCAATGCACCAATCTCATGTATGTTGAGCTATACAATTTTATGAGTTGATTGGTGTATATATTGTTGATTTAAACATCTTAGAATATGCTTAATCTCCGTGACCTATATATGGTGAAATGTGAGAAAAAGATGAGAAAGTTGAGTAGGCATGGATTTAATGATGATTTGGTATGAATAGATGTCATTAAGCATATATACATGATTGTATAACAGTTTGATGAAGTTCATGTGCTAGAAACAAAAATGGCAAAAATTGAGTATATGAGATGCTCGATGAAATTCCGCAACGAAATGAAAATGATGAACTTGAGGTATTATAAGTTTAATACTGGTTTAGTATGAATCAATAGACTCGAGGAGTCTGAGAGATTCTCAAAAATGAGTTATATACTCGAAATGGACTTGTGAAAGGATAAAGTCCAATAATGATGTAATGAGGTTAAATGAGATATAATGGCCCAAATGCATTGATTTGAATATCGTGCAAGTGAAATGAAGTATATAACAATATACTGATAGGTGTAATACATAATTTCAACTCCAGAGGATATTGTTGGAATCGATAGAGTGGATCACAAGAAGTGAGAATCGAAGGAAAGCGATACAAACGTAGTTCAAGGTAAGGGACTTATGCGAGCTATAGAGATAGCTATATGTATGTTATCTTACCTGCTGTGTGCGAATGTATGTTATAAATACATAGATATTAGTATATCTAAGTAGAAAACTACATATGAGAATAAGTTCATAATATGAGTTGCATGACTTCTATGATTGTTGTGAAAAGAGGTTTTTGCAAACATTTTAAGAAAGAATAATAATAGACGGGCTCTCGGTTTGATAATTTACATGAAATGCTTTTAACAAGTGATTGAAGGAAGAATTGTCCTCTCACTCATGACTATACATGAAGCCCCTTCTATTTCTTTTCTGTGTGAAATCGTGCTAGAGCATGAGAGGCAACGGTAGATTGACCAACCCTGCTCGCACGTTGTTTTCAAAGGGATTTTTGAGGAAAAAAAAGAGTGCTCGATGCCTCGAGTGATACTGTGTGTTCAACTCGAGCTTCTCGCACTAAATTTTGGGAATCATGCTAGAGCCTTCAAGTATTGCTGTGTGTCTTACTCTGACTATGCTCACATGTAATTTCCTAGCAACATCGTGCTCGATGCCTCATGTATGTTGTGTGTCTTATGCTGAGTTGCTCGCCCGAGGTTTTATGATTATGCTGTGTGTTGAATAAAATCATATTAGAGCCGTCATGCATTATTGTGTGTCGTTCATTGACCTGCTCACACGTGATTTAGGTATGTGATGTGATGAGTACAAAACCGTGCTAGAGCCATCGTGTACTGCTATGTGTCTTGCACTGGCCTACTTGCACGAGATTTTGAGACAACAAAAATGGGTGATAAGGATCCACCAGAGCACAATGTACCATGAGTGTTAGCCATGGGGTACGATGTGCCGTGATTGAGTATGAGCTGAAGGGATGGTTGATCCACCTCCCCAAGCGTAGGGTTCCCGCACACATGATCAGTGTTGCCTGGAATCCGACTATGGCCATAAGTCTCTTATATCTGTGTGATATGATATTGTCACTACTATGTGAGATGACATATATTGTCAAACCCGTATTTTATGTAGCTTGTTCCTTAAGATTTATACATGTACAGACATGTATGGAGTTATTTAAATCATAAGAAGAGTATTTACTAGATTTAAGTGTTAGTGAAATGCTTTAACACTTAAAAGCTACATAAAAACCTAATGTGAGCTATAAGAGTCACAGGCTAAACCGAGTGGATCTGAATTATTCTGACTAAAAATAAGAACTTAAAATGAGAAAATATAGAGAACTTATGAAGGAAAGTCAGTTTGATTTAGTTCTGAACACAGAGAAAGAGAGTAAAAGCTAAAAGGGTAAAATGGACCTTTTTAGCGAGTTAAAGTATTTAAGGTGTTTCGAGTGTATTTACCTACCGAAAATGGATAAAACGTAAAGACGAGAGTGTAAGACATAAGATATGAAACTTTCAAAATTTTGACAAAAAGTTAACTTGGTCAATGATTAAGGAAAAAGTCAACTATAGTTAAGAAAAGTGGACTTTTACCATAATTGACTAACCATGGTTAAAAATTAACCTAAGTATGGGAAAAAATTGGAAAAAAATACTCTAGGTCAGAATACAAGATAATCTTTCCCGGAAGTAAGGAAAATTTATTCAGAAGGATTTCGGATTTAATTTAATGGATAAAAATGCAATGGGCCAAAGTTGGAAATTTTAAAGCCCATTAAGGTATCATAAGTGTGGGCTGAATTTAGAAAGCCTAATGGGCCGAATTGTTGGGCCAATTTGTGGGCCCAATATTGAGACAATTGAAGACCCAATAGGTAGAAAAATTTCAGCCCAAAAGCCTAAAGGAAAAGCCCAAACCGAGAAGCCCAATTGAAAGCCCATTTGAATAAGTTAAAAGCCATTAATGAAAGGTAATAAAGTCTAAAATGATAACCATTACCTAAACTTTTTGGAATTCAATTAAGGTGGCTGGATTTTAGCTTAATGATTAAGTAATGAACTTATAAATACCAGCTAACACATAATCATCTTCATCCTTTCATTTTCGGCAAAGTGAAGAAACCATAACTGAAAAGTTTTATAAGCTTTCTTTCACTAGAAATCACTAGGAAAAAGGCATATTTCGAACTTGAAATCTTCATGAAAGTTGTTCCAAATTGAGAGGAGAGTGACATAGGTTGGAATTGGCTATCAAGGAGTCATAGTGTGCAAATCGTGAGGCTTCAAAGTTTCAGCCAAGTGTGAACACAAATACTAGGTATATTTTCAAGCTTCTAAATTCATATATGTTAATGTATGAATGATTTTAAGCATATTGGTATATGTTTTATGGATTGAAACACATGAAAACACTATGAACATGTGATGGTCGAAAGTTGGCATATGAGTTTTGATAAATACCCATGTGATTTTAAGACATGTATAGGTGGATATGCATGTATACTTGATTATGACATGGTTAGTTATAATCAATTTGTTCATATGGATGGTGGTATGATATTAGCACATAAGGTGTTTGATAAAATGCTAACATATAGGAAAGGCTTAAGACATGCCAACCAAGTGTTTGTGAAAATGCCTAAGTGAATTTGGCTAAAAAAATGGACATGGACGGCATGCCATAGTGTGACCGACGGCATGGGATGCTCTCGGCCATGGCATGTGGCCGAGAGGTCCAATGGACCAAGCCCAATTATTTTAGGCCCAATATGATATAATGGGTCTAGGAAAAGCCCAATAAGAGTTGGTGGGCCCCACAAGCCCAATAGGCCCAACAAAAATAAATAGTAAAATGGAAATGAGCTTGAGGCATAGTTATGCCCATTAAGGTTTTTTAAAGCCCATTAAAGGAAATAGACTGTATTTAATGTGAAATACAGTAGGAACAGTATAATTAACCTGATAAATGGTTATATGCAGCTCCAGAGATTATTGGAAGAGCAAATCGGACTGTTAGATCGAGCAGCATTGAGAAAGTAAAATTTCTCGAGTGATTGCAGGTAAGGGACTTTTGTGAGTAGTTAGAGATACCTGCACATATTTTCGTCTGCTTTCACATTCACTTAAAAACTCTAAGGGTCAGAGAAAGTGAATAATAATTATTATGACCCGATAGTGGAAAATTACGATTTTGCCCTTAGTTAGGAAAAAAGTCAACTTTTATGAAAAGTTGTAAAAAGTATGAAAACCACCATTTTGAGTGTTTTATTGCTATTTAGCAGAAGAATAAATAGATGGGGTAATGATTTTAAGGTTGATGTGAATTAAGCACACTTTATAGTGCTGATTTTGATATTTTGAAAATCAGCCATTTTTAAAAAGCCATCTATTGAATTATGTGAGAATAAATCATGCTAGAGCACAGCTCGCACTTGATTTCATATATTTTCCACATATATTAGTGCTGGATTGTGATTCGCACTAGATTTCCATGACATGCATGATAGAGTGCTGGAGTTATTACTCGTACTCAGTTTTATGTGATTTATGCATGAGAGAGTGCTGGAGCTATTAGCTCGTACTCGAATTTTACATGAGATACATGACAGAGTGTTAGAGCGTTGCTCATACTCGATTTTTCATGATTTATACATGACATAGTACTGGAGCTATTGCTCGTACTTGATTTGATGATATTATGCATAGCATGGTACTGGAGCTATTGCTCGTACATTGATTTGAAACATGAACTATGCATTGACCTAGTTGCTAGAGGTTTACTCACACTAGAGTTGAGTTTGTGATGTGAAATAGTATTTGAGCGGAGTGTTGACTGTGAGTCGCCCTCAAAGGCGTGCACTGTATGTGATATATAATACATGTTGAAAACCATGCTTGATTTCCTCATGTAGACTGAGTGTCACACTATGAGAGGTTCGCATGTGGATTTAGAGATGTGGTATGATATTTCATGGTTTGAGGGCTAAGACCTATGGCAGGCACCCCGACTGTAATGTAAGATCCACGGAGTACGTTGTACCATGCGAATGGCATGGAGTATACTGTACCGTGTGGTGTTGTGGAGTTGAGGAGGATATAGCTGGCGGTTGTGATGGACTGAGCCCCCTCGCGTTGCAACAGTGATGCCCCACACACTAGGATTCTGTGTAGCTTGGGATCACCATTGTTGAATATGACCATAGTCCAGGATACTATTTGCATTTCACTACAGAGTCTCACATGATATATCACCTGATTGATTGATTTAATTACGGATAGACCTGAGGGATGGGTCGAAATTCGATTATTGTGAATGATTTAAATGCCATATTTACTGTGATTTAAATATACATGGCATGATTTATCTAAAGGCATTGTGATATTATAAAGATGCATTATTTTGCACTACATGCCTACATTTGAGAAAGAAATCATGATTTCTGTACATGGGATTTATTCTGTACAAGTATATATATATATAAGACATGCTTTGAAAATGAGTTGAGGAAATGACATTTTGAGGCATAGCATTAATTTAATTAGATAGTGTAGATGTCTACTTGCTTGCCTGATTTCCTTACTGAGCGCGTTGTATGCTTACCCCCTTTTCTTTACATCTCTCTACAGAGCATCAGCAGTAGAGTGAGTGCATTTGAGGGATAGTATTCCTGTTGTCTGCCACTATTTCTTATCAATCGACAGGTATACATATTTTGTACGGTTATGTATCTAAACATAGAAATAGCACAGTGATGTATACGATATATATTATGGGGAATGTATTAGTATTAGCTTTTATATGATCTCACATGTATTATGAAAGAAGTTACAGTCAGTAACAGTATATTTACATGTATGTAAAATGGATGATATGGTATACAAGGAAGCTAACATCGAATCACAGCCCAACCATTGAAGAGAGGAAAGGTAAGTTAAAAATGAGAAAAATTTGTAGTGGATTTGGTTAAGTCACAGATGACGGTCGTGACAGAATGGTATCAGAGCAAAGGTTGGTCTGATGTGAGTTGGTGTTAGAAAATAGGAAAGTGTACATCCCTATAGTACTGTGATGTGTTTAGATACAACTGTGTATACCAAATGGGAGACGGAGTAATTCATGATTGTGAATACAAGAGCTTTGCCTATGTGGCAATTACTCGTAGTGGTAGAGGTATGAGAGGTAGGGCTCGAGGCCGTGGAGGTAGGCTTGAGAGACGAGCTATTGCCGAACCATTACCTACCCATGAGACTCTGGGTACTACTAAGACACCAGAGTGTGCTGAGTGCGCTTTATGAGATTAGAGCGTAGTCTAGAGACGATAGTAGAGATATTGGCACAAACGATGCTAGGTAGGCAGGGACAGGAGGCAGGAGCTGTGACAGGAGAGGCAGTTGCCCCTAATACTCCTACACAGCCAACACATGCATCGAGGACTGTAGATACTCCTACACCCCCACCAGTTTCAGGTAGTAGTGGATTAGGGTACGGATGTGATCTGCATCGGTTGCAAGAGTTCCAGAAGTTTAGACCTCCATCTTTTAGTGGGGTCAAGAACCCTGTAGCTGCTGAGGAGTGGGTAGCTGAGATGGAGAAGCTTTATGGATTTTTTGAGTGTACGACATCGAAGATGGTCACATTTGCTGCGTTCCTATTGAAGGGAGCTGCAGAGCATTGGTGGAAGTCCACTAGACCCATATTGAGAGCCCGACATACAGATATTAGTTGGGAGATATTTCGGGATGCCTTTAGGAGGTAGTTTGTCCTCGATACCTCACAGCGAAAATTACAGGCTGAGTTTTTGGGACTGAACCAAGGGAGTTTGTCAGTGGATGAGTATGAGACTCGATTCCTATCTCTAAGGAGATATAACCCAGATACCATGTATAGTGAGTCCAGGAAGGTCCACAGGTTCATCGATGGATTGAGATCGGTTCTGCGATCCAGGTTGGTCCCATTAGATATAACCACCTATGAGGAAGCAGTGCGCAGGGTGCAACTGTACGAACAAGATTATAAAGGAATGCTTTCGAGTTTGGGAAGTTTAGCTAAAGCCGAGATATACAGAAGAAGAGGCCAGCTAGAGATAGAGGTTTCAGTTATCAAGGAGGGAGAAAACTCTTCGGTAAGAGACCACAGATTGAGGAGGCACGAGAGAGACCTACTATTGATTAGTGCAGAAGATGCGGTAGGCCACATGGAGGTCGACTGTGTCTGCTGACTCCTATAGTGTGTTTTCGATACAGGAAACATGAGCATATTGCTAGAGCTTGCCTGAAGATGGTTGAGACTGCTTCACTGAAGGACAGGGAGCCAGAGAGAGCTCCAGTTGATCCTTCTGCTTCGAGGAGGAGAGCAATAGCAGAAGAGAAGGGGAAGCAAGTTGAGAGTAGGGAATAAGGATATGAAAGCCAATCTAATATTGCTAAGTATGAGCGACTTTGATGTAATCTTAAGAATAGATTGGTTATCTGCAACCATGTTGTTTTAGATTGTTATGCTAAGACAGTTATGTTCCTAACCCTACTAGATATGTTGTAAAGATTAATGAGAATAAATGAAAGGAGAAGTTATGATTATGATATGATTTACTGACTTAGAAAACCTTCAACATATCAAGGTTTAATTGCGTACGTGGTAGATATGGATAAGGCACATCCGGAGTTATTAGATATTCCTATGGTCTGTGAGTACCCAGATGTTTTTCGGATGAGTTGCCAGGATTACCACCAGACAGAGAAGATGGCTAGAGCTTCTGAAGGACTAAGATTGCGAGATACTTTATCATTCGGGTAAGGCTAACGTTGTACCAGATGTTTTGAATAGGAAGAGCCTTGGGATGGTATCGTATATGATGATTAGGGAATATGAGTTGCTAGAGTAGTTTGCTAGCCTCAGTTTGGGAGTTGTGCCTTCTAACATGGATACAGGCTATGTGATAGCTAGACTACGCTTGGAACCAGATCTGTTGGACAAGATCAGAGTGGCTCAGCAGACTGATCCGTTTTGTATGGATGTGAGTGGTCAGATGCAGAAGGGCACAGTGACTGATTGTGAGTTGAAATCTGATGGACTATTAAGGTTCAGAGGTAGATTGTGCATTCCCGAGGATCTAGGACTTGGGAGATTGATATTGGCAGAAGCTCATTCATCGAGGTATACATTACCTTCGAGGAGTAACAAGATGTATTAAAACCTCCGAAAGGTATACTGGTGGTCGAGTATGAAGAGAGATGTAGTAGATTTTGTGGCAAAGTGTTTCGTATGTCAGCAGGTGAAGGTAGAGCATCAGAAACCTACAGGGTTATTGCAATCTCTACCTATACCGACATGAAAATGGGAGCATATCACCATGGATTTCGTGATGGGTTTACCGAGAACCCGCAGGAATCACGATGCTATATGGGTGATCGTCGACAGACTGACAAAGTCAGCCCACTTTCTAGCTATGAGAGCTACCGATACTCTGAGTTCATTAGCAGAGCTATATGTCTGCGAGGTAGTGAGGTTACATGGTGTACTAGTGAGCATAGACTCTGATAGGGATTCCCGCTTCACTTCCCACTTTTGGGAACATTTTCAGGAAGACATGGGAACCCAGTTGAGTTTGAGCACCGCTTTCCATCCTCAAACAGATGGTCAGTCAAAGAGGACTATACAGACTCTGGAGGATAGGTTGAGAGCATGTGTGCTAGATTTTAGAGGCTCCTGGGATGACCACTTGCCACTAGCCGAGTTCGCCTACTACAACAGTTATCATTCCAATATCGAGATGGCACCGTATGAGGCTTTATATGGCCGAAGATGTTGTTCCCCTATTGGATGGGAAGAAGTGGGTGACCGTAAGATTTTCACAACTGACTTGGTTACATAAGCATTTGAGGACGTTCGTTTGATTGTAGAGAGATTGAGGACAGCTCAGAGTAGACAGAAGAGTTACGCTGACAAGAGACGAAGGCCACTAGGGTTGCAGTTGGTGAATCCGTATTTCTGAAGGTTTCTCCTTCTAAGGTTATAGCGAGATTTGGGAAGCGAAGAAAGCTGAATCCTCTCTATATTGGACCCTTTGAGATACTTGATCGAGTAGGAGATAAGGCTTATAGGTTGGCATTGCCACCAGACTAATCAGGTGTCCATAACGTCTTCCACATATCGATGCTTCAGAAGTATCATCCGGATCCGACACATGTGATTAGTTATGAGCCTTTGGAGCTCCGAGCGGACATGTCATATGTTGAGCGACCGATTCGGATATTGGATAGGAAGGAGAAGGTATTGATATCGAAGACTATCGGATTAGTGAAAGTTCTCTGGTAGCATCATACTTCAGAGGAGGCTACTTGGGAGCTGGAGAGTCTGATGCGAGAGAAGTACCCTCATCCATTTGGTGACTGACTTGGTTCTAATTTGGAGGACCAAATTTTCTGAGTAAGGGAGGATTGTCAAACTCGTATTTTTATGTAGCTTGTTCCTTATGATTTATACATGTACAGACATGTATTGAGTTATTTAAATCATAAGAAGAGTATTTACTAGATTTAAGTGTTAGTGAAATGCTTTAACACTTAAAAGCTACAAAAAGCCTAATGTGAGCTATAAGAGTCACAAGCTAAACCGAGTGGATCTGAATCATTCTAACTGAAAATAAGAACTTAAAATGAGAAAATATAGAGAGCTTATGAAGGAAAGTCAGTTTGATTTAGTTCCGAACACAAAGAAAGAGAGTAAAAGCTAAAAAGGGTAAAATGGATCTTTTTAGCGAGTTAAAGTATTTAAGGTGTTTCGGGTGTATTTACCAACCGAAAATGAATAAAACGTAAAGACGAGAGTGTAAGGCATAAGATATGACACTTTCAAAATTTTGAGAAAAGTCAACTTGGTCAATGATTAAGGAAAAAGTCAACTATAGTTAAGAAAAGTGGACTTTTACCATAGTTGACTAACCATGGTTAAAAATTAACCTAAGTATGGGAAAAAATTTGAAAAAATATATTCTTGGTCAGAATACAAGATAATCATTCTCGAAAGTAAGGAAAATTTATTCTGAAGGATTTCGGATTTAATTTAATGGATAAAAACGCAATGGGCTAAAGTTGGAAATTTTAAAGCCCATTAAGGTGTCATAAGTGTGGGCCGAATTTGGAAAGCCCAATGGGCCAAATTGTTGGGCCAATTTGTGGGCCCAATATTGAGACAATTGAAGACCCAATAGGTAGCAAAAATTTCAGCCCAAAATCCCAAAGGAAAAGCCCAACCGAGAAGCCCAATTGAAAGCTCATTTGCATAAGTTAAAAGCCATTAAAGAAAGGTAACAAAGTCTAAAATGATAACCATTACCTAAACTTTTTGGAAGTCAATTAAGGTGGCTGGATTTTAGCTTAATGGCTAAGTAATGAACTTATAAATACCAGCCAACACATAATCATCTTCATCCTTTCAGTTTCGGCTAAGTGAATAAACCATAACCGAAAAGTTTTATAAGCTTTCTCTCACTAGAAATCACTAGGAAAAAGGCATATTTGGAACTTGCAATCTTCATGAAAGTTGTTCTAAATTGAGAGGAGAGTTACATATGTTGGAATTGGCTATCAAGGAGTCATAGTGTGGAAACTTTGAGGCTTCAAAGTTTCGGCCAAGTGTGAACACAAATACTAGGTAAATTTTCAAGCTTCGAAATTCATATATGTTAATGTATGAATGATTTTAAGTATATTGGTATATGTTTTATGGATTGAAACACATGAAAACACTATGAACATGTGATGGCCAAAAGTTGGTATATGAGTTTTGATAAATACCCATGTGATTTTAAGACATGTATAGGTGGATATGCATGTATACATGATTATGACATGGTTAGTTATAATCAATTTGTTCATATGGATGGTGGAATGATATTGGCACATAAGGTGTTTGATAAAATGCCAACATGAACTATAGGAAAGGCTTAAGACATGCCAACCAAGTGTTTGTGAAAATGCCTAATTGAATTTGGCTAAACAAATGGACATGGACGGCATGCCATGGTGTGACCGACGTCATGGGATGCTCTCGGCCATGGCATGTGGTCGAGAGGTCCAATGGGCCAAGCCCAATTATTTTAGGCCCAATATGATGTAATGGGTCTAGGACAAGCCCAATAAGAGTTGGTGGGGCCCCACAAGCCCAATAGGCCCAACGAAAATAATAGTAAAATGGAAATGGGCTTAAGGCATAGTTATGCCCATTAAGGTTTATTAAAGCCCATTAAGGGAAATAGATTGTATTTAATGTGAAATACAGTAGGAACAGTATAATTAACCTGATAAATGGTTATATGGAGCTCCAGAGATTATTGGAGGAGCAAATCGGACTACTGGATTGAGCAGCGTTGAAAAAGTAAAATTTCTCGAGTGATGCAGGTAAGGGACTTTTGTGAGTAGTTAGAGATACCTGCACGTATTTTTATCTGCTTTTACATTCACTTAAAATATCTGAGGGTCAGAGAAAGTGAATAATAATTATTATGACCCGATAGTGAAAAATTACGATTTTGCCCTTAGTTAGGAAAAAAGTCAACTTTTATGAAAAGTTGTAAAAAGCATGAAAACCACCATTTTAGGTGTTTTACTGTTGTTTAGCAGTAGAATAAATAGATAAGCTAATGATTTTAAGGTTGCTGTGAATTAAGCACACTTTATAGTACTGATTTTGATGTTTTTAAAATCATCCCTTTTTAAAGAGCCATCTATCGAATTATGTGAGAATAAATCGTGCTAGAGCACAGCTCGCACTTGATTTCATATATTTTTCACATATATTAGTGCTAGATTGTGATTCGCACTAGATTTCCATGACATGCATGATAAAGTGCTGGAGTTATTACTCGTACTCAGTTTTATGTGATTTATGCATGAGAGAGTGCTTGAGCGATTAGCTCGTACTCGAATTTTACATGAGATACATGACAGAGTGCTAGAGCGTTGCTCGTACTCGATTTTCATGATTTATACATGACATAGTACTAGAGCTATTGCTCGTACTTGATTTGATGATATTATGCATAGCATGGTACTGGAGCTATTGCTCATACATTGATTTGAAACATGAACTATGCATTGACCTAGATGTTGGAGGTTTTCTCGCACTAGAGTTGAGTTTGTGATGTGAAACAGTGTTTGAGCGGAGTGTCGACTGTGAGTCACGCTCAAAGGTGTGCACTGTATGTGATATATAATACATGTTGAAAACCATGCTTGATTTCCTCATGTAGACTAAGTGTCACACTATGAGAGGTTCGCATGTGGATTTAAAGATGTGGTATGATATTCCATGGTTTGAGGGCTAAGACCTATGGCAGGCACCCGACTGTGATGTAAGGTCCATAGAGTACATTTTACCGTGCGAGTGGCATGGAGTACATTGTACCGTGTGGTGTTGTGGAGTTGAGGAGGATATAGCTGGCGGTTGTGATGGACTGACCCCCCTCCCATTGCAGCAGTGATGCCCCGCACACTAGGATTCCATGTAGCTTGGGATCACCATTGTCGGATATGGCCATAGTCCAGGATACTATTTGCATTTCACCACAGAGTCTCACATGATATCACTTGATTGATTGATTTAATTACGGATAGACCTGAGGGATGGGTCGAAATCTGATTATTGTGAATGATTTAAATGTCATATTTACTGTGCATGATTTATCTAAAGGCATTGTGATATTATAAAGATGCATTATTTTGCACTACATGCCTACATTTGAGAAAGAAAGCATGATTTCTGTACTTGGGATTTATTCTGTGCAAGTATATATATATTTTAAAGACATGCTTTGAAAATGAGTTGAGGAAATGACATTTTGAGGCATAGCATTAATTTAAGTAGATAGTGTAGATGTCTGCTTGCTTACCTAATTTTCTTACTGAGCGTGTTGTATGCTCACCTCCCTTTCTTTACATCTTTCTACAGAGCATCAACAGTAGAGTGAGAGCATTTGAGGGATAGTATTCCTATTGTCTGCCACTATTTCCTATCGATCGACAGGTATACATATTTTGTACAGTTATGTATCTAAACATAGAAATAGCACAGTGATGTATACGATATATATTATGGGGAATGTATTGGTATTAGCTTTTATATGATCTCACATGTATTATGAAAGAAGTTACAGTCAGTAACAATATATTTACATGTATGTAAAATGGATGATATGGTATACGAGGAAGCTAACATCGAATCACAACCCAACCATTGAAGAGAGGAAAGGTAAGTTAAAAATACGAAAAATTTGTAGTGGTTTTGGTTAAGTCACGGATGACGGTCGTGACAGATATCTTCCCTTGCTGTGTGCCTAGGGATGTGATAACCCATATATTATGTCTCAAATATATTGAATTGGTAAATGTAAAGCATTTTCTATGTATGAACTATGTGAATAGATTATGTTGTGTGATACCGTGTGAATATGCATATACCCATCTAGCGAATTAACGGTTTCGTATTGATGGAAGTTGTTTCAAAGAACATGCATATTGTTTTGTAAGGAAAATGAACATATATGTATTTTAGCATGTAGATAGTGTAGTTATCTACCTGCTTTCGTATTTTCCTTACTGAGCACGTTAGCTTATTTCCTCCTTCATGGATACTACACAACAACGAGTACACTACAATCGTCCCTGCTATCTTGTTTTCTCTAGTCATCCAGCAATACAAAGAGGTATACATTTGAGATGAAAAATTTTGTATCCTTTAAGCTAATGCATAGTACAGTTCGTATTTTATATTTTGGGGGATGTATATAATAGAAACTGATGTAAACGCTTCCGCACATATATATAAAAGTTTCAGTTTCTATTCTACTTCATTTGTATAACTATATTTAACTAAAATGGATGAGATATGAATTGGATATTAAATCACAGCCCAATAGTAAGTGGTAAGGTAATGGTCACGGACTGGTATAGAGGGTTGTGACATCAACAAACCTTGGTGGTTACTCCATATAGACTTCCTCTTGAAGATCACCATGCAGAAATGCATTTTTAATGTTTAACTTATGCAAAGGCCAGTCATGAGTAGCTGCCATAGAGATAAGTAATCGAATAGATGTCAATTTAGCAATAGGAGAAAATGTGTCAAAATAGTCTTCCTCATATGTCTGAGCAAAGCCTTTAGCCACCAAACGAGTTTTAATGCGGGCAACTAACCCATTAGGATTAAATTTAACTGCAAACACCCATTTACACCCAATAGCTTTCTTTCTAGCTGGTAAATCAACCAAATTCCACGTACCGTTAGAATCTAAAGCATTCATCTCTTCTATCATAGCTACATGCCAACCAAGATGAGACAAAGCTTCCATAAAAAATTTTAGAACACAAACAGAATCAATCGAGGTAACAAAAGAACAAGATGAGGGAGACAAACTTTCATAAGAAACGAAAGATGAAATAGGATAAGTACATTGATGTTTACCTTTATGAAAGGCAATGGGTAAATCAAGATCATCTGTAGTCGGATTTGATGCTGAAGAATTAACTGGTGCTGGACATGGATCAGAAGGAACTCGATGACGAGTATAGGTATGAATAACAAAAGGTGGTGGGTTTTGTGGTAAAGTTTTGACTGGTTGATATGTGACATGATAAAGTAATAAATCAGCATCCTCCTCTTTACTGAAAGAATTAAAAGAAAAAGAAGAAGAAAAGAATGAGTCATGTTCAATAAAGGTGACATCGGCCAACACCAAGTACTTATTAAGACTAGGACTATAATATCGATACCCATTTTGCACACAAGAATACCTTAGAAAAACACACTTCACAGATTTTGGATCTAATTTGGTTACCTGAGGACGAACATCACGAACAAAACAAGTACTCCCAAAGATACGAAGTGCAATTGGAAATAATGATTTACTAGGAAAAAGAACTTTATACGGTATCTCACCATTAAGGACAAAGGAAGGCATCAGTATCAGCTGTGGAAACAAGCTATGGAAACAGCATCAACCTAAAAGGGTTTAGGAACATGCATTTGAAATAAGAGTGCCCGAGCAATTTCTAAGAGTTATCTATTCTTTCTTTCTGTCACACCATTTTGAGATGGTGTATCAACACAAGATGACTCATGAAGCACACGATTTTGAATCATATAACTCTGAAAAGTATCTAAAAAATATTCTTTAGCATTATCACTCCTCAAAATCCTCACACACATATTAAATTGAGTTTTAATTTCAGCATAGAAAGTAGTAAAATGAAAGAATAATTCAGAATGATTTTTTATAAAATAAATCCAAGTCATACGGGAAAAATCATCAACAAAAGTAACAAAGTATCTGACACCAGCTTAAGAAATAATAGGACTCGGACCTCAAACATCGGAGTGAACTAACTCAAAAGGAGAACTAACTCGTTTATTAACCCGTGGAACAGAAGGTAGACTATGATGTTTAGCAAATTGCCAAGAGTCACAAGGTAAAGAAGACACTGACTGAAATTGAGGACACAATTTCTTCAATGGTTACAAGGAAAGATGACCGAACCAATAATGTGCTTCAAACGGTGTAAAGATACTAGAACAAGCAATAGGCTCTGGCAATTGAATATCCAAAATGTAGAGTCCTCCTGATTCATGTCCTTTATCAATAATCTTCTTCGTCATAAGATACTGAAACAGATAATAATGAGGGAAAAATGAAACAGAGCAATTCAGAGTACAAGTAATTTTACTTACAGACACTAGGTTAAAAGCAAATTTCGGTATACTCAGAACTGAGGACAAAGTAAGTAATGGAGTCAGACTAACAGTGTCATAACCAAGAACAGATGAAGTAGACCCATCAGCTAAAGTGAAAGTAGTAGGTGAGACATGGGATTGATTGGAAAATAAACTAGGATTACTTGTCATATGATCTGTGGCACCAAAATCAACTACCGATTGTGTGGAAAAAGACATAAGACACATATTTGATTTACCTATTTCAATAAGGGCAATGATAGATTGAGATGAATTCTTTAAAGACTCTTGGTATTGGGTGAACTTAGCAAATTCATCCACAGAGATCGAAACCATTCTATCAGAGGATAAGCTAGGTGAAGCAGTAGTAGAGGTAATATAAGCTGAGATAGATTTCTGATTCTTGTTCTGCAAATTTTGGCACATACGTTTAGTATGACCAGGCTCATGAAAATAATAACAAGTAACTTCCCCTGCATCCTGACTCCAATTACCCTCTATTATTATGTCGCTGGGAGGACCTTCCAGTATCGAAATCACTACGATTGACAAGTGCATTTAAAGTTTTAACAGAAGCAGTAGTATGTAAGACCCACTTTTGATGATGTATACCTTATGATTTATGTGATATAACACGTTTCTATATGCAAATTGAATCATAAGAAGAGATTTTAGATTGAATGAAATTGCAAAGAGAACGAACGAAAATCCATGAAACCATGTAAAAGGATTAAATAAGGGTTAAAGTGGCCACAGACTAAATGAATGGAACTCAAATAACTAAACCGAATATAAAGACTTAAAAACACGAATGCAAGGAATTATGAATTCTAAGTACTTTTTTTATTTCCAAGCAATCTATATAAGTCACATTGTATGTGAATCATAAGAAATGAACCTTTCCATGCTCTAAGTGGGATTAGAATGCAAAATGAGTATTGGAGTAATGAAATATGAGTTTACCTTTGAAAAATCTAGAAAAATGCAGCAGGAATGCTCCAGCTGAAGGCCAGATCGATCTCCTATTCAAAACAGATCAATCTTTCATTCAAGCCAAACGACCTCATATGATTTTGTAAGGCACAGATTGATCTCCATTTGATTCTGCCAAGAGCAGATCGATCTGCATTAGCTTCTGCTTAGAGCAGATCGATCTCTCTCCATGAACAGATCGATCTCCAGTTGCCTAGCAAGGATCAATCCCTTCCCAAAGAGCAGCTTAATCTCCCCATGAAACAGATCGATCTCTTGTTACTTCTGCCTAGCAGAGATCGATCTCTCCCCAAAGAGCAAATCGATCTCTTCCCAAAGAGAAAATTGATCTCTCCCTTAGAAACGTAATATTTCGATAGCTCAAATAAGGGAAGATCAATCTCCTACCCTAGGGGATCGATCTCATCACCCCTGCTCTATAAAAACCCGACGACCAAAACTCTTTCTTCAGCAAATCAACACATTCCTCCATTTGTACCCAAAAGACCAACCTTTCTCGCACTAGAATACACCTCATTCCAAAAAAAATTTGAGAAAAAGTTATTAGAGCAAAGTTGTTCATTGTGAGGAGGAGAATAACATAGCTTGGAGCCAACATTTAACTTGTTAGACTGAACAAGCTGAGGAGTCTTCCAAATTTGGACAAGAGGAAAGTCAAGCTAGCTCCCAAGGATACCTCTGGAGCAAATTGAACCGATCACAAAAAGCGGGAAAGGAAAAAGGAGTTGTTTCTTAGAGAATTGAGGTAAGGGAATTGTGTTGGCCCCTAGAGGTGTCTGTATGCATTTTTTTGGAGCATAAAGGATTTCTAGAATGTTTGTGACTCATAGGAAAGGAATTAAATGTTTGAAGGGCAAAAAGATTGGGATTTGGGAAAAAGTTCATAAAAACAAGAATCATGATGTTTTGAATCCTTTTACTAACATTTTTAGCATGTGGATTGGTAGGTTGGCTACCATTTAAATGCTTTGCAAGAAAATAGTTTGAT
This sequence comes from Firmiana major, assembly GCA_033439115.1. Classification (NCBI taxonomy): domain Eukaryota; kingdom Viridiplantae; phylum Streptophyta; class Magnoliopsida; order Malvales; family Malvaceae; genus Firmiana; species Firmiana major. Next base: position 65,645,937 of record CM065907.1, on the reverse strand, counting down.
TTGGTTTTAATAACCATGCTTTGCAAATAAATTAGCCACCTACATGAGTTTTGTGGAAACAAAACGTGCTAGAGCGCTGCACGCATGAGATTTGATATGATTTTACATGCATGAGTGCTGGGCCTAGCTCGGACTAGTGTTCACATGGATTTTGACATTGTGCTGGAGCGTTGCTTGCACTAGATGTCCATTTTATACTTGTTGTCGTGCTAGAGATTACTCGCACGTGATTTTTATGACATGTTGGGAGCCGTACTAGGAGCTTCGGGTAGGCTGTGTGCCACGCCGATTAAATAAGCTCGCACGTGCATATTGAGATGTGGCAGGATATGTTGTGATGATATGCTTCCACTGAATATGTTGTACCGTGCATATAGCATGGACTACGTTGTACCGTGTATGGATATTATGTATATATCGTCTTCGGACGATGAATATTCTATTATGGTCCGGTGCTTGGACATGACCCACCTCCTGTGAGGAAGCAGATAGAGGTGATACCCCGCACACTAGGATTCGTGTAGCCTGGGATCACAGTGGATATGGCCATAGTCCTAGTTATTTCTCTTATTATTATTTGCCTATCTCACATGTCACTTGATTTATGATAGATCCATGTTTTAAAACGGTTTTGTGGGTCAGGAAAGTCCAAGGGAGGGGCTGAATCTTGATGGGTGGGGAATTTTATGATGATTTGTGTTGAGTAAGAAGTACTTTTAAAGTGCACCTCGCAAGATGATTTTCTATACTTTGATTACTACTTGTGCATGATGATTTTCCATGCTTTGCTTAAGAGTTGTACACTAATTTAAATAGCATGAATTGCTTTATATATCATGAACATGAGCATGAATTGATGTTTTGGAGTATGACAAGTAAATGCTTGGTTTTATGCAAGGCATCACGATCACATAGATAGTACAGTTATCTACCTGCTCGTATGATTGCCTTACTGAGCGCATGGTCTGCTCACACCCCTTATTTTTCGCCCTTTATAGAGCACTTTCAGTAGATAGAGAGCGACTGAGGATTGGATTTTTAGTGTTCGCTACATCCCATCACACAAGGTATACACACTTGTATAGTTTTTGTATCTAGACATGTTAAGGCACAGTAATATCTTTGAATGTAATTTTTAGGGATGTAAAGGATTGTAAACACATGTAAACAGCAACTCTAATTTAGAAATACAAGTGTTTACATTTAAATGAATTGTAAATTGAAATGATTTGTTTGGATGAGATTGACACTGATACACAGCCCAACTGTTGGTGATGTAGCTGTCCACGATCAAGTAAGGTAAAGGTAAAGAACAAACAATAAGAAATGGATTAAATAATAAACGAAAAATGAAAAAAATTTATAGTGGATTTTCGGTGGACTGAGGGTCGTGACAGAGGTGGTATCAAAGCTGAGTTGGTCTGATGTGTGTCGGTGTAAATAATTTGGAAAATTACATTCCAATGTTACTGTACTTGTCTAGATACAACTGTGTATATCGAGATGGGTTTGAATAAGAAATAGTTGTGAATGTAGGAATCTTGGCATAATGCCTAACACCAGTCACGGTAAGGGGGCGAAAGCACGAGCTAGAGGCCATAGGGGTAGACCTGGGGGCCGTACTGAGTCATTGCCACATAAGACTCCCGATGAGGTAGAGGTGGAGGCTGAAGTTGAGCATGCTCCACAGGGTTCGGCAGAGAGACTCGAGAGTACTGAGGCATACTTCTCGAGGATAGAGCAAAGCTTAGAGGTAATTTTGGAGTTTATTACCCAGTCGTTGCATGGAGCTGGGGTCAGGCAGCGGTCAACTGCAAAGAGTGATGTTGAATGGGCGGCTGCTCCTAAGATGCCTGCATAGCCAGCCCAAGGACCTCAGACTACGGATACTCCCACACCTTGACACGCCCTGAAGGGTATTGTCCGCAAGTGCATGGGTCGTACAAGTAATAATGGGATTTGAGTCCCCAGTTATCGTCCCACAGAGAAGTTGATTAGCCTAATTAACTACCGGTTAATCTTACCCTAAGTATATCCTAGCAAATTATGAAATTAAAATGGGTGATCTACTAAGGCTAATTAAAATTAATATTAAAACTATAAAATAAAGAAAATAAAACCGAGCTAAAAGTACTTACAGTGCTCCACGCAATAAAAAAAAAGTACCTGCAAAAGATAAAGCAATTAAAATAGAAAGCAAAAATGGAAATAAGGAAATAAAATTAATTAAACTAAAATTTAAACATACTTAAAATATAATTAAACTAATAAAATTGCAAATTACTTAAACTAAAATCTAATGAAAATAAAGACTAAATTAAAAATGCATGAAAAACATTTAATTTAAATTAATTCAAAATACAAAACCTTAATTCCTATTGTAAAAAGAAAATTAACTATTAATGAAATTAAACTAAGCCTTAAACTAATAAACTAAGAAAATATAACTAATAAGCAAATTGATTCAATACTCTAATTCTAAATAAGTTAATAAATTAAAATAAAAGCAATAACAAGTACTAGAAATGCATGGTAACTTTAATTGAAACAAATCCATAATGCCAAACATGGCCTTAGCAAAATTGCCAAACCAAAGTGGTCTCGATATGCCACTGGTACTATTCACTCTCTTCTCCAATTTGCAGTTCTGTCTCCAGGTATGCTCACGGGTTGTCCTCTGCTGCAGGTGTGCTCTCGGTCTGCAGACGTTGTCCTCGGCACCAGCTATTGCTGCATCCAGTCTGTCCATGTAATGTCTGTTCTTGCTCTCGGTTATGTCCTTTCCAGCTGGTATTCCCCATTTTCAGCTTGTACTGTCTGCTCTATAATGTTGCGCCATCTCCACGTTTGTCCTCTGCCCAGGTGTGTCTGTTCCTCTGTTACAGCACATTCCTCTTAGCTTGTCCAGGTGCTCTTAAATGTGCTGTCTGCTGCACTTGCTCCTACTTTCAGCTCCATTTTACTGCACATGCATATTCTAGCTTCCTACCATACTCAACAAACAGACCTAGAAATAGACAGAACACAAGCATTAAATTGTAATATGTAAGTTCAAGATAATGAATAAACAACAATAAACTTGTAATGACTAAAATTAAAAGCTAAAACAAGAAAAGAAACATCAACAGTAAATCAAACATGAACAGAGGAGAACAGAGTAAAAGAAAAACTCCTGCTACTGCTCTCGGCTGTCCACTGATGTTGCTCTGCTGCATAGGCCCAATCCCCTGAACAGCAACATAATGCCATGTACATGGTTTGGCTCCTTGCTACGTTCTGCTCAGGTTCTTACCAGCCCAACTCGTAACAGCCACTAGCAGCTGCTGCTCCAGTTGTTCAACCCGCACACAGCAGGTGTCCGTTTCTAATTCCAGGTGTTGCGAGTGAAGACCAGGTACCGCTCCAGGTGAGGACCTTGCTGCCTCAGTTGCCCGACCGTGCACTGGACTGCTAATCCTGAAAACTTAGTATTTCATGTCCAGGTGTAGTGAAGATTAACTACTGGACTTTGCTGCCTCAGCTGCCTTGCTCAATGTCTCGGCTAACTGCCGCCTCTCCAGGTCTGCACCACTCGACCCCAACAAACAGCAGTGAAACTCTAAGAAATCTCAACCGGAGCGTAGAAATAATAAATGAAAATTTGTAACCCGAGAGTAAAAAGGAAATAAGAGATGAAAGCTAGTTCCTAGAAAGAAACTTTGCATGAAACAAAAAGTAAGTAAACAACATCTAAAAACAAAACTGTTAACCCGGGAAGACCACAAATGATTGCTAAAAGTTAATGAAATATCAAAGATTGAAATGATGAAATTTTCCATTCAAATTTAAGTGCATTGAATCAACAATAAAGCAAAGAAATTACAAAACCGAGAAGGACATGGAAAAATCACTATTCATTAACAAAATAAGAGAAGAAAATTTTTAATTTAAAAGAGAACTATTCGGAAATTAAAACAAAGGAAGCTTGGAAATTAACCTAAAAGCTACTCTACTCTAAATTAAAACTACTCCTAAATTACTCTACACTACTCCTAACCTAGACTACCTTTTACTTACCCAACTCTTACTTGATTTTTCAATTGCCATCATGTTCTATTTATACACAAACATAGGGGTACAATGGTAAATTTTCATCCTAGATGAGTTGGCATTGTTTGGCCACTTGTCTTCATTTGATTTGCTACAGAGTAGATATTTCCACATCATCAGTCTTTTTGTCCAATTAGTTGTGCGATGTGGCCCGACGTGCGTCTTCCAGAGGGTTGGTACGGTGTCCTTCGATCTTATCATTTTGGAGCAAATAAAATACGGACACCTAGCATCACGCGTGTCCAGATGACTGATGACTCGGTCTACAAATTGAAAGTGGTCCAGTCTCCTTTAGCTCGTTTTCAGCCCAATTTCGTCTGAAACGACTGAGTTTCATCCGGATTTAATTTATCTGCACATTAAAGAATTTTAATTAAATAAAGGGGATTATTGATAAAATAATATGGGGATTAAATAAATAATTAGGACTTTAAGCACAAATAATTCGATAAAAAATAGAATTATCACACCTCCACCAGTACAGGATACACCTTCTACTGTTGCTCCACCACAGGGTAGTAGAGATTGTGGTTATGGATGTGACTTGGACAGGTTACGGTAGTTCCAAAAATTTAAACTACCATCTTTCAATGGGATTAAGGACCCAGTAGCTGCAGAGGATTGGGTGAATGAGATTGAGCAATTATATGGGTTCTTCGAGTGCACTACTACGGAGATGGTTGCTTTTACCGCATTCATGCTGAAGGAATCGACAGAGCATTGGTGGAAGTCCACCAGACCCATTTTGAGAGCCCGGCATACGGAGATCATATGGGATATATTTTTGAAAGCCTTTTAGAGGTAATATGTTTTGGAAACTGCGCAACGGAAGCTACAGATGGAATTTTTAGGGTTGACCTAGGGGAGTAGATTAGTGGATGAGTACGAGATAAAATTTATCTCCCTAGGCAGGTATGATCCTAATACAATGGACAGTGAGGTCAAGAAGGTTCAAAATTTTATGGATGGACTGAGACCAGTCATCAGATCCTAATTGGTTCCTTTTGATATACCAACCTATGAGGAGGCAGTGCCCAGGTCATAGTTACGTGAACAAGATATCGAGCGAGTTGCCTCAGAGTTTGGAAAGGTTGGTAGAGTAAGGGACATAGATAGAAAGAGATCGACAGTGGACAGAGGCTTCATTTATAGAGGAAACGGGAGATTTTTTTATAAGAGACCGAAGATTGAGGAGATCCAGGAGAGGACAGTTAAGCCTCTCGTGTATCCGACCATAACTCCAGCAAAGGGCATAATGATTAGAGGGTCACGACCTACGACAACATAGTGCAGTAAGTGTGGTAGATACCATAGTACTCGACCATGTTATGGATCTCCTGCAGTATGTTTCCAATGTGGGAAGCCAGGGCATGTGATCCGAAATTACCCAGAGATGACTGAGAGTGCCCCACAAAAGGGCAAGGAGCCGGAGAGAGCTCCTGTTGATACTCCTACGCTGAGACAAAGGGCGACAGCTGAAGAGAAGGGGAAGCAGGTAGTTGGCAGAGGTTGAGTACACGTCTTGGACCAGGATACTACAGATCAGCCGTCAAATGTGGTTAAAGGTACCATCTTGATCTTTGATCTTGAAACTTATGTTTTGATAGATCCTGGTGCCACACATTCATTTGTATTGCCTGCATTTGCATATAAATTGTTTAAGTATGTGAAGCTTACCCCGTTAAGTAGGAGGATGCTGATAAGCACTCCCATGAACAATAGTCAGCTAGTTGAGTATATGTTTAGGGATTGTAAGTTGAAAATAGGGGAAAAGGAAATGTCAGCCGACCTTATTTTAATGTATATGAAAGACTTTGATGTAATCCTAGGAATGGATTGGTTGGCTGCAAACCGTGCTGTCATAGATTATTTTTCTAAGACGGTAACTTTTTCAAGGATAGATAGCATTACCGTAAGCTTCCCCAAACAATGTAATGTAAAATCCCCTTAAAAAGTAATGAAAGCAGTAATTGTTGTAAGTGAAATAGATGCATTACTATACTGACTAAATGATTAATACTTTGAAAGGTTATATTATGTATGTTGTTGAAACGGATAAGGCACGTCCGAAATTGAGAGACATCCCAGTGGTTAGGGAATTCTCAGACGTCTTTTCGAATGATTTACCAGGGTTACCGCTGGATAGAGAAATGGAGTTTTGTATAGATTTGGCACCTGGTACAGAGCCGATATCTAAGACACCGTACAGAATGGCTCTGATTGAGTTGGAGGAACTGAAGAAGGAATTACAGGAGTTGTTGGATAAGGGGTTCATCAACCTGAGTATATCGCCTTGGGGAGCACCGGTCCTATTTGTAAAGAAGGGTGGGAGCCTCTGATTGTGTATTAATTGTTGAATAAGGCGACCATCAAGAATAAGTACCCCCTTTCACGTATCGATAACTTGTTGGATCAGCTTCGGAGAACGCAGGTCTTTTCTAAGATAGATCTGAGATCTGGGTATAATCAGTTGAAAATTCGGGATGGAGATGTACCCAAGACAGCGTTTTGCACCAGGTATGGTCATTTTAAGTTTATGGTTATGTCATTCGGGTTGACGAACGCTCCTATAGATTTATGTTATTTATGAATAAGGTCTTTCACCCGTATTTAGATCAATTTGTTATCGTATTCATCGATGATATTTTGGTGTATTCGAGATCTAGAGAGGAGCATGAGCAGCACCTAAGGATAATGCTACAGACCCTCTAAGAGAAGAAGCTATACACTAAACTTAGTAAGTGTGATCTTTTGTTATAGTAGATCTCTTTTCTGGGTCATATTGTACCAAGGGATGGAGTGTCGGTGGATCCATCCAAGATTGAAGCAATGGTTCAGTGGCAGAGACCCCAGACAGTTATAGAGATAAGAAGTTTCCTGGGTTTAGTTGGATATTATCGACGATTTGTGGAGGGATTCTCAAGATTACTGCTCCATTGACACGTCTCACGAGAAAAAATGTTGAATTCGATTGGGACGATAAATGTGAGAAGAGTTTTCAGGAGTTAAAGAAGAGATTCACCATAGCTCCGATTCTCACCATCTCTACTAGCTCAGGAGATTTTTCTGTATACACGGATGCTTCGTACCAAGGACTGGGCTGTGTACTGATGCAGGATTGGAAGGTAGTCACCTATGGATCTAAATAACTAAAGGATCATGAGAGGAACTACCTGATCCACGATCTAGAACTGGCGACCGTAGTATTTGCCTTGAAAATATGGTCCCATTATCTTTATGGTGAGAAATTTCAAGTATTTACTGACCATAAGAGCCGTAAGTATTTATTCTCATAGAATGAGTTGAACATGAGACAAAGGAGGTAGTTTGAGCTTCTAAAGGATTATGAATGTGAGATATTGTACCACTCGGGTAAGGTGAATGTAGTAACTGATGCACTGAGTAGGAAGCATCTCGGGTTGGTATAATACATGATGATCAGGGAACATGAGTTATTGGAACAGTTTACGAGCCTTAGTTTGGATGTGATCCCGCCTGATACTGATAGTGGCTTTATGGTAGCTAGCCTACGGTTGGAACTAGATCTGCTAGATCATATTCAACAGGCTTAGTAGATTGATCAGCAGTGCAGTGATATTATCGAGCAGATACAGAGGGGTAAATACACTGATTTTGAGTTCAGTTCAGATGGATTGATGAGGTTCAATGGTAGGATATGTGTTCCCAATGATCCAGAGATTAGGAGGTTAATCTTGACAGAAGCTCATTCGACAAAGTCTACACTGCTTCTGAGAAGTAACAAGATGTATCAAAACCTCCAGAGAGTGTATTGGTGGTCAGGAATGAAAAGAGATATAGCTGAATATGTGGCTAAGTGTCTCATCTGTCAGCAAGTGAAGGTAGAGCATCAGAAGCCTGCAGGGCTATTACAACCTCTACTTATACCGACTTGGAAATGAGAGCATGTCACTATGGACTTCGTGATGGGTTTACCCAGGACCCGCAGGAATCAAGATACGATTTGGGTGATAGTGGACAGATTGACGAAGTCGGCATACTTCCTAGCTATGAGACCCATCGATACTCTAAGTACGCTGGCGGAACTATATATGCGTGAGATAGTGAGGTTGTATGGTGTTCTAGTGAGCATTGTTTCTGATAGGGATGCCCGCTTCACTTCCCACTTTTGGGAACAATTTCAAGAAGCGATAGGGACCCAGTTGAGTTTTAACACAACGTTCCATCCTCAGACATATGGTCAGTCAGAGAGGACTATACAGACCCTGGAGGATATGTTAAAAGCATGTGCATTAGATTTTGGAGGCTCTTGGGATGACCATTTGGCACTTGCAGAGTTTGCTTATAATTATAGTTATCATCCGAGTATCGAGATGGTATCGTATGAGGCTTTGTATAGTTGTAGATGTCGTTCCCCTATTGGATGGGAAGAGGTGGGTGACCGATTGATATTTGCTCCCGACTTAGTGAGACAAGCCTCTGAGGATGTCAAGTTGATTTGTGAGAGGTTACAGATAGCCCATAGCAGACAAAAGAGTTATGTTGACAGAAGACAGAGACCGGTGGAGTTTACAGAGGGTGAATCGATATTTTTACGAGTTTCTCTGGTGGCTGTCGAAACCAACAATAATAATTCCTACTCAAGATAAATTTAAATCTGTAGTATAAATGAGTAAGGTCGTTTCCCAAGAGATTGGTAAGATTTATTTTTCTGCAAAATATAAAAAAGTAAAATGGGGGTTTTCGAAAAATGAAAATAAAAATTAAATTAAATTCTAGGCAAGTAAAATCGCTATATAAAATATTTGGATAAAATCAATATGATGAGAACATCCAACCAAAGGAATAATTTTAGAATGAGTTCAGGGAATTGATCATTGATGCAAAAATAAATTCTTTTAATCTTTACTAAATTGGTTATGGTTATTGGTACGACCTAACAACCTATCTCTCCTTACTTCTTCGATAATCAGGATACGATCTCTAATTATTTCTCTTGTCAGTTAAACAACCTTAGATACGATCTTAAGATTTAATTTACCAACAGCATTGAAAACTAGAGAGACTACCAATTCTAACCAACAAACACACATGTAGGTTCATTTAAGCTAGATTATATATCTTCTTAACAGAGAATCGAAATCCTGTCTGAAATCAATTATGTTATTTACCACTTATATTAGAATGCCTAAACAATTACGGATTCAGGTTTCTAATTGGCGATATATTATCCTGACAATTGAACAAAGGGCCCTTTTTGTACAATCAATCAAAACAATAATTTAAATAAGAACAGAAGACATATAAATAATAAAGATATAAAAGAACAAGATAAAAACTAATTAGATCTCACAATTCTTAAAGAACCCAAACTTTAATTATCCTTTGGCTAGACTAAAAACTTAGCAAGCCATAAGTTCAGAGAAAAATACTAAAGAAAAATAAAAATATATGAATATTCAAGAATTCAGAATTCAGATCCCCAGCCTCTTCCATTCTTAGCCTATAAATACTAAATATCCTAACCCCAGAATCTGTTTTCAAAGGAAATTCTCTGATTGAGTTTGATTACAATTAAACTTCTTTCCTTTTTCCACCACTTGCCAAAGACAGATTTTGTATATATCTTCCTTAATAATTAAAATCTTCCACTTGCCATCTTTAGATTGATTCAGTCAACTTCAGCTACAAGTGATAGATCTCGACTTGAATTCCAAGATTTCTTCAGATTTTGTGCCTTGAGTAGAATTTGCGGCTTTTAATCAATTTTGTCCATTTTCCTTCATTCACAATACAAAATAAAAAATATAAGTCAAATCCAAAAATTAAGCATATAAAAGAATTTAATTCATGAGAAAATATGACAATTAATATGTATAATATGCAACTTATCAAATTCCCCCACACCTAAACATTGCTTGTCCTCAAGCATACACTAGTCTAAATTCATAATCTCTTCTCATCATTCCTTCATCTTCTTCCTATGCTCATCCAAAACACATTCCTTTTAATAATTAAAACACAAATTTTTAAGGCGAATTCTCATAACACACATGAATAGCACTTTAATGATTCAATTAAATTCATAAAGTACACAGAATCCAACACCCTCGCAATTGGATTTCACTCATCACACTCTTAGTGTTTAAGGCATATATCAATGAACTCTCAAGTCACTGCATAGAAGATTTCTTACCATAAACTTGCAAATTCATCACATCTCTTCCACCAATAAATAAATTAAGATGCAAAAATCTAAGGGTCAAAAAGGGTTGTATCGGGGCTTAGGTAAGGTATGATAAAAGAATTTTTAGGCTAGAGAAATTGAATGAATCATACAAAACTTTTCACACAAAATTTGAATTAATGATTTCCAAAGACTGCTTCAATCACATAATTTTCAGAACTAACTTCCAAGCAATAAAAATTACACTTCTCTTTCTCTTTTCTTTTTTTTTTTTTTTCTTTTTTTCATTTTTTTTTCTTTTCTTCATTTTTTTTTTTTTCACCAGAGAATACTCAATGAAAGCAATAGCTTGGAATACTAAATTTTCAACATATGCAATCTTTCCAAAAATATTTTGAAATTTCATGTGCATAAGTCTATATGATTCATCAATTCAAGGTTCAAAAAGAGGGAAAATCAACAAAAGGGTTTATTATGGCTTGTAATGTGGTTTAATTCAAAGAAAAAGTCAGGCTCAAAGTGGTTTCTCTAGGGGTTAATTATAATAAGGGTAGGCTAAAAAAAAAAAAAAGGTATAATATCAAAAAATGGTTTATCCTAATTGCCCTTATTTGATTTATTGCATCATATTCATCAAAGGGTTTGATTAAGACATGTATGACAGAGCAAGTTCTAGAATAGTCAACTATGTATGACAATCACACAAACAAAGAATAGAGCATGATGTAATGAATGCTCGTAGGCTCAAATCTCACCAAAAAGAAGTTTATATGTGCTAGATCCTATACACTTTTTTTTTCATTTAATGAATTAAAAGTAACTAATCACACTGTATTAATGAGAATTCAAAACTGTGTAAATTTTTTTTTTTTTTTTCATGGGATAAGCATTGGAAAAATCTAGAATTCAAAGAGATCACAAACAATAACTAATGTACATTTTAGAACAAAAATTTTATGGATTTGCAAAAAATTTCATGAAAATTAATCAAGAATGAAAGAATAATGAAGCAAACATCAAAGTCACAATTAAATATCCTCCCCCACACCTAAATTATACATTGTCCCCAATGTATCAAAATAATTGCTCAAACACTGTACAAAATTTAAGAGAATTAAGGAACTTCCCTGAAAAAATTTGACCAGCATGAAGCATTGCAATGATGTCCACCAATTTGTTAATCCGATTTTCACTGCTAGTCATAGAAAAATTCGCACACGGTCAGTTACGTGAAACAACCATCACCAGCTTTATGCAGTATTAGTATTTATTATTATTATTATACATATATATATATATATATATAATTTTTTTTTATTTTTTTTTTTTTGAAAAATCTGGAAATTTGAGACAAAAAGCCACTGTGGCTGCTGGTATTGGCAGGACTGGAGCTGGGAGAAAGGATTGGAGCTGCTATGGTGCTGAAATTGGGGTTGCTGCTGGTGCCGAGAGGGAACCTTGGAGCTAGGTCGGTTGCCGGTGCAGAGTTCTCGGGTGCTCGGGGAGCTTCTGTTCTGTGCTACCGGTTGAAGAATGGAAAAGCTGCTGCTGGTATGTGCAGTGAAGGGATGGGTGCGAGATCGGTACTGGAAAGAGAGGAGCAGGGGCGACTTGCTGGTTGGGCTGGGCTGCTGCAGATGACCGGCGAGGAAGAAGGGAACTGCTGGTCGCCGGTACTGCTCAGTTCCCGTAGATTGTCGGGACTGTGAAGAAGCTGCCGGTAATGGGCTCCGAGGGGGAGGTCGCGTCTGCTGCATTCGGTGCGTGAAGAAGGGAGACGGTGAGAAAACTGAAGCCCGGTGCTAATGGGTTCTGTTGCTGCTGGAATTGTTCTGTTCGGGACTGGAGTCGGAGCTGCTGATGCCGAGAGGGAACCTTGGAGCTAGGAAGATGAAGATGGTGCCGAGAAGAGAAGGGGGGGTCTGCAGGCAAAAGGAAAAAAAATAAAAATATTAATAATAAGAATACCGAAAAATAAAATAGAATAAAAAAAAAAATTAAATATATACTTTTTAAGAGGAGATGGCAGAAGAAGTGTATTGATAGGGCGTGGGCACGCCCTATTAATACTTCTCTTCTGCAAAATTTTCTTTTTTAGGCAGAAGAGGGCTTTGAATAGGGCGTGGGCACGCCCTACTCAAACACAGCTTCTGCAAAATTTTTTTTTTTTTTTTTTTTTTAACAAAATAAATCTTACTCAATATTAATAAAATAACAAAATAAAGAAAAATATTTGCTAAACAAAAATAAAGAAAAATTTTGGGTTGCCTCCCAACAGCGCCTTTCTTTAAAGTCTTTGGCTAGACATAGTCATGCTCAGTCATACGTTGGACATTCCAACCCAATTCGTTCAATTTCATGCACTTGTAAACCTTCATAACAAGGCTTTAAACGATGACCCTTGACCTTAGAAATTTGACCTGTATCCAAACTTTGAATTTCAATTTTACTACGAGGAAACACGCTAGTAACAACATAAGGGCCTAACCATCTAGAACGAAATTTACTAGGAAATATTTTCAATTTAGAATGAGATAGTATTACTTTCTGACCAACATAAAATTTTTTCTTGGAAACCGTATGATCATGAAAGGCATTTATCTCTTCCTTGTAAATCACAGAGCTTTCATAGGCATGATTAATATTAAACTTAATGATTTCATCATCAAATTCCATTGTGAGTGTACCATCATGCACATCAATTTTAGTCCTAGATGTTTTTAGAAAAGGTCTTCCCAACAAAATTAAAGATCTAGATGAGTCATCATCATCCATATCAAGCACATAAAAATCAACAGGAAAGATCAATCCATTTACTTGCACCAGAACATCCTCTAAGATACCCTCAGGATAAACATTAGATCTATCAGCAAGTTGAATAATCACACCAGTCTCTTTTAATGGTCCAACATTCAAGGATTTAAAAATAGACAGAGGCATGACATTGATTGAAGCTCCTAGATCTAACATTGCTCTTTCAATTTTAAGATTACCTACCTTACAAGGGATAGTAAACATACCTGGATCCTTGCATTTATGAGGTAATTTTTTCTGAAGGACAGCTGAAACATTCTCACCCATGCTCACAAATTCATTACCTTTTAATTTCCTCTTGTTGGTGCACAACTCCTTAAGAAACTTTGCATATTGAGGTATTTGTTTAATTGCATCTAGTAAAGGAATATTTACCTCAACCTTACGAAAGATATCAAAAATTTCCTTTTCCTCCTCATCATTTTTGGATTTAGATGATCTGAAAGGAAAAGGAGGAATTGGTGCCAAAACTTTTTGTTGCATGACATTAGGTTCCTTAAGGTGATCGAACTGTGGCTGGGATACAGTAACTTCCTTTTCAGCTTCTTCTTCTGGAATGCGCTTTCGGGTTGTCTTGCTAGACTCCCCTACCTCGGTTCCACTCCTCAAGGTCATTGCACTAACATTATGTTTAGGGTTGATAATTGTTTGTGAGGGCAATTTTCCTTGAGATTCCAGTCTGCTCACGGAAGTGGCTAGCTGACTCATTTGATCTTCCAGCTTCTTGATACTTGTCCTTGTTTCCTGTTGAAATTGTTGTGTGTTAATTGCAAGTGATTTAACAATTTCTTCAAGAGACGTACCTGAATTTGAGGATAGCTGATGTTGTTGTTGTTGTGGAGCAGGCTGGCTATATTGAGAATTCTGAAATTGCGGCCTTGCTCCGTAGCTAAAGTTGGGATGATTTCTCCACCCTGGGTTATAAGTGTTTGAATATGGATCGTGATTCCTTTGTGGTGGACCTGGAAATCCTCCAACTGCATTTGCGTGCTCATGAGGTTCATCTTGAAGTGTGGGGCACATATCGGTTGGGTGTCCAGTAGCAGCACAAATTCCACAGGCTTTAACTTGTTGTACATTTCCCATTCCTATAGCCAATTGTTGAACAACAGATGTTAGATTAGCTATTTGACTTTCAAGAGAATGTGTATTTACCTCGTTTACTCTTCTATGAGGTATGTCTTGTCTGAATCCAAACTGTTGGGAGTTGGCAGCCATGGTGGAAATTAAATCTCTAGCCTCTCTAGGAGTCTTGTTCACTATCGCCCCTCCACTGGCTGCGTCCATCATCCTTCTTTCCATGGGTAACAATCCTTCGTAAAAATATTGAATTAAGAGTTGTTCGGAAATCCCATGTTGAGGACAACTTGCACAAAGTTGCTTAAATCTTTCCCAGTATTCATGAAGAGTTTCAATATCTTTCTGCTTGATTCCACATATCTCTCTTCTAATGCTAGCAGCTCTTGAAGCGGGGAAAAATTTTTCTAAGAATAATCTCACCATTTCAGTCCACGTAGTTATAGAACCAGGAGGTAAATAGAACAACCAATCTTTTGCTCTATCAGCTAGAGAGAACGGAAAAGCTCGCATTTTAATTTGTTCTTCAGTAACTCCTTGTGGTTTCAAGCTTGAACATACCACGTGAAATTCTTTTAAGTGCTTATGAGGATCTTCATTCTCAAGACCATGGAACTTGGGAAGCAAATGGATCAAACCCGATCTTAATTCAAAATCTGCTTGGAGAGTTGGGTTATGAATGCAGAGCGGTTGTTGATTGACAGGTGGTGCAGCCAACTGTCTTAAAGTTTGCTCTTCTTCAGCCATTATTTCTTCAATCTCAGAATCACTAGATGAATTGGTCAAATCAAGTGATAAATTCAGTTCAGGGGATGAAGATGTACCTTCTTGTGTCTTTTGAATTTTTGTTTCCTTCCTATTCCTCTTAGCTGTCTTTTCAATCTCAGGGTCGTACGGGATTAATTCACCTGCACGAAAAGAACGGGGCATCAAAATAAATCTAATTAAAAACCAATCCCCGGCAACGGCGCCAAAAATTGGTGGCTGTCGAAACCAACAATAATAATTCCTACTCAAGATAAATTTAAATCTGTAGTATAAATGAGTAAGGTCGTTTCCCAAGAGATTGGTAAGATTTATTTTTCTGCAAAATATAAAAAAGTAAAATGGGGGTTTTCGAAAAATGAAAATAAAAATTAAATTAAATTCTAGGCAAGTAAAATCGCTATATAAAATATTTGGATAAAATCAATATGATGAGAACATCCAACCAAAGGAATAATTTTAGAATGAGTTCAGGGAATTGATCATTGATGCAAAAATAAATTCTTTTAATCTTTACTAAATTGGTTATGGTTATTGGTACGACCTAACAACCTATCTCTCCTTACTTCTTCGATAATCAGGATACGATCTCTAATTATTTCTCTTGTCAGTTAAACAACCTTAGATACGATCTTAAGATTTAATTTACCAACAGCATTGAAAACTAGAGAGACTACCAATTCTAACCAACAAACACACATGTAGGTTCATTTAAGCTAGATTATATATCTTCTTAACAGAGAATCGAAATCCTGTCTGAAATCAATTATGTTATTTACCACTTATATTAGAATGCCTAAACAATTACGGATTCAGGTTTCTAATTGGCGATATATTATCCTGACAATTGAACAAAGGGCCCTTTTTGTACAATCAATCAAAACAATAATTTAAATAAGAACAGAAGACATATAAATAATAAAGATATAAAAGAACAAGATAAAAACTAATTAGATCTCACAATTCTTAAAGAACCCAAACTTTAATTATCCTTTGGCTAGACTAAAAACTTAGCAAGCCATAAGTTCAGAGAAAAATACTAAAGAAAAATAAAAATATATGAATATTCAAGAATTCAGAATTCAGATCCCCAGCCTCTTCCATTCTTAGCCTATAAATACTAAATATCCTAACCCCAGAATCTGTTTTCAAAGGAAATTCTCTGATTGAGTTTGATTACAATTAAACTTCTTTCCTTTTTCCACCACTTGCCAAAGACAGATTTTGTATATATCTTCCTTAATAATTAAAATCTTCCACTTGCCATCTTTAGATTGATTCAGTCAACTTCAGCTACAAGTGATAGATCTCGACTTGAATTCCAAGATTTCTTCAGATTTTGTGCCTTGAGTAGAATTTGCGGCTTTTAATCAATTTTGTCCATTTTCCTTCATTCACAATACAAAATAAAAAATATAAGTCAAATCCAAAAATTAAGCATATAAAAGAATTTAATTCATGAGAAAATATGACAATTAATATGTATAATATGCAACTTATCAAATTCCCCCACACCTAAACATTGCTTGTCCTCAAGCATACACTAGTCTAAATTCATAATCTCTTCTCATCATTCCTTCATCTTCTTCCTATGCTCATCCAAAACACATTCCTTTTAATAATTAAAACACAAATTTTTAAGGCGAATTCTCATAACACACATGAATAGCACTTTAATGATTCAATTAAATTCATAAAGTACACAGAATCCAACACCCTCGCAATTGGATTTCACTCATCACACTCTTAGTGTTTAAGGCATATATCAATGAACTCTCAAGTCACTGCATAGAAGATTTCTTACCATAAACTTGCAAATTCATCACATCTCTTCCACCAATAAATAAATTAAGATGCAAAAATCTAAGGGTCAAAAAGGGTTGTATCGGGGCTTAGGTAAGGTATGATAAAAGAATTTTTAGGCTAGAGAAATTGAATGAATCATACAAAACTTTTCACACAAAATTTGAATTAATGATTTCCAAAGACTGCTTCAATCACATAATTTTCAGAACTAACTTCCAAGCAATAAAAATTACACTTCTCTTTCTCTTTTCTTTTTTTTTTTTCTTTTTTTCATTTTTTTTTCTTTTCTTCATTTTTTTTTTTCACCAGAGAATACTCAATGAAAGCAATAGCTTGGAATACTAAATTTTCAACATATGCAATCTTTCCAAAAATATTTTGAAATTTCATGTGCATAAGTCTATATGATTCATCAATTCAAGGTTCAAAAAGAGGGAAAATCAACAAAAGGGTTTATTATGGCTTGTAATGTGGTTTAATTCAAAGAAAAAGTCAGGCTCAAAGTGGTTTCTCTAGGGGTTAATTATAATAAGGGTAGGCTAAAAAAAAAAAAAAAAAAAGGTATAATATCAAAAAATGGTTTATCCTAATTGCCCTTATTTGATTTATTGCATCATATTCATCAAAGGGTTTGATTAAGACATGTATGACAGAGCAAGTTCTAGAATAGTCAACTATGTATGACAATCACACAAACAAAGAATAGAGCATGATGTAATGAATGCTCGTAGGCTCAAATCTCACCAAAAAGAAGTTTATATGTGCTAGATCCTATACACTTTTTTTTTTCATTTAATGAATTAAAAGTAACTAATCACACTGTATTAATGAGAATTCAAAACTGTGTAAATTTTTTTTTTTTTTTTTCATGGGATAAGCATTGGAAAAATCTAGAATTCAAAGAGATCACAAACAATAACTAATGTACATTTTAGAACAAAAATTTTATGGATTTGCAAAAAATTTCATGAAAATTAATCAAGAATGAAAGAATAATGAAGCAAACATCAAAGTCACAATTAAATATCCTCCCCCACACCTAAATTATACATTGTCCCCAATGTATCAAAATAATTGCTCAAACACTGTACAAAATTTAAGAGAATTAAGGAACTTCCCTGAAAAAATTTGACCAGCATGAAGCATTGCAATGATGTCCACCAATTTGTTAATCCGATTTTCACTGCTAGTCATAGAAAAATTCGCACACGGTCAGTTACGTGAAACAACCATCACCAGCTTTATGCAGTATTAGTATTTATTATTATTATTATACATATATATATATATATATAATTTTTTTTTATTTTTTTTTTTTTGAAAAATCTGGAAATTTGAGACAAAAAGCCACTGTGGCTGCTGGTATTGGCAGGACTGGAGCTGGGAGAAAGGATTGGAGCTGCTATGGTGCTGAAATTGGGGTTGCTGCTGGTGCCGAGAGGGAACCTTGGAGCTAGGTCGGTTGCCGGTGCAGAGTTCTCGGGTGCTCGGGGAGCTTCTGTTCTGTGCTACCGGTTGAAGAATGGAAAAGCTGCTGCTGGTATGTGCAGTGAAGGGATGGGTGCGAGATCGGTACTGGAAAGAGAGGAGCAGGGGCGACTTGCTGGTTGGGCTGGGCTGCTGCAGATGACCGGCGAGGAAGAAGGGAACTGCTGGTCGCCGGTACTGCTCAGTTCCCGTAGATTGTCGGGACTGTGAAGAAGCTGCCGGTAATGGGCTCCGAGGGGGAGGTCGCGTCTGCTGCATTCGGTGCGTGAAGAAGGGAGACGGTGAGAAAACTGAAGCCCGGTGCTAGTGGGTTCTGTTGCTGCTGGAATTGTTCTGTTCGGGACTGGAGTCGGAGCTGCTGATGCCGAGAGGGAACCTTGGAGCTAGGAAGATGAAGATGGTGCCGAGAAGAGAAGGGGGGGTCTGCAGGCAAAAGGAAAAAAAATAAAAATATTAATAATAAGAATACCGAAAAATAAAATAGAATAAAAAAAAATTAAATATATACTTTTTAAGAGGAGATGGCAGAAGAAGTGTATTGATAGGGCGTGGGCACGCCCTATTAATACTTCTCTTCTGCAAAATTTTCTTTTTTAGGCAGAAGAGGGCTTTGAATAGGGCGTGGGCACGCCCTACTCAAACACAGCTTCTGCAAATTTTTTTTTTTTTTTTTTTTTTTTAACAAAATAAATCTTACTCAATATTAATAAAATAACAAAATAAAGAAAAATATTTGCTAAACAAAAATAAAGAAAAATTTTGGGTTGCCTCCCAACAACGCCTTTCTTTAAAGTCTTTGGCTAGACATAGTCATGCTCAGTCATACGTTGGACATTCCAACCCAATTCGTTCAATTTCATGCACTTGTAAACCTTCATAACAAGGCTTTAAACGATGACCCTTGACCTTAGAAATTTGACCTGTATCCAAACTTTGAATTTCAATTTTACTACGAGGAAACACGCTAGTAACAACATAAGGGCCTAACCATCTAGAACGAAATTTACTAGGAAATATTTTCAATTTAGAATGAGATAGTATTACTTTCTGACCAACATAAAATTTTTTCTTGGAAACCGTATGATCATGAAAGGCATTTATCTCTTCCTTGTAAATCACAGAGCTTTCATAGGCATGATTAATATTAAACTTAATGATTTCATCATCAAATTCCATTGTGAGTGTACCATCATGCACATCAATTTTAGTCCTAGATGTTTTTAGAAAAGGTCTTCCCAACAAAATTAAAGATCTAGATGAGTCATCATCATCCATATCAAGCACATAAAAATCAACAGGAAAGATCAATCCATTTACTTGCACCAGAACATCCTCTAAGATACCCTCAGGATAAACATTAGATCTATCAGCAAGTTGAATAATCACACCAGTCTCTTTTAATGGTCCAACATTCAAGGATTTAAAAATAGACAGAGGCATGACATTGATTGAAGCTCCTAGATCTAACATTGCTCTTTCAATTTTAAGATTACCTACCTTACAAGGGATAGTAAACATACCTGGATCCTTGCATTTATGAGGTAATTTTTTCTGAAGGACAGCTGAAACATTCTCACCCATGCTCACAAATTCATTACCTTTTAATTTCCTCTTGTTGGTGCACAACTCCTTAAGAAACTTTGCATATTGAGGTATTTGTTTAATTGCATCTAGTAAAGGAATATTTACCTCAACCTTACGAAAGATATCAAAAATTTCCTTTTCCTCCTCATCATTTTTGGATTTAGATGATCTGAAAGGAAAAGGAGGAATTGGTGCCAAAACTTTTTGTTGCATGACATTAGGTTCCTTAAGGTGATCGAACTGTGGCTGGGATACAGTAACTTCCTTTTCAGCTTCTTCTTCTGGAATGCGCTTTCGGGTTGTCTTGCTAGACTCCCCTACCTCGGTTCCACTCCTCAAGGTCATTGCACTAACATTATGTTTAGGGTTGATAATTGTTTGTGAGGGCAATTTTCCTTGAGATTCCAGTCTGCTCACGGAAGTGGCTAGCTGACTCATTTGATCTTCCAGCTTCTTGATACTTGTCCTTGTTTCCTGTTGAAATTGTTGTGTGTTAATTGCAAGTGATTTAACAATTTCTTCAAGAGACGTACCTGAATTTGAGGATAGCTGATGTTGTTGTTGTTGTGGAGCAGGCTGGCTATATTGAGAATTCTGAAATTGCGGCCTTGCTCCGTAGCTAAAGTTGGGATGATTTCTCCACCCTGGGTTATAAGTGTTTGAATATGGATCGTGATTCCTTTGTGGTGGACCTGGAAATCCTCCAACTGCATTTGCGTGCTCATGAGGTTCATCTTGAAGTGTGGGGCACATATCGGTTGGGTGTCCAGTAGCAGCACAAATTCCACAGGCTTTAACTTGTTGTACATTTCCCATTCCTATAGCCAATTGTTGAACAACAGATGTTAGATTAGCTATTTGACTTTCAAGAGAATGTGTATTTACCTCGTTTACTCTTCTATGAGGTATGTCTTGTCTGAATCCAAACTGTTGGGAGTTGGCAGCCATGGTGGAAATTAAATCTCTAGCCTCTCTAGGAGTCTTGTTCACTATCGCCCCTCCACTGGCTGCGTCCATCATCCTTCTTTCCATGGGTAACAATCCTTCGTAAAAATATTGAATTAAGAGTTGTTCGGAAATCCCATGTTGAGGACAACTTGCACAAAGTTGCTTAAATCTTTCCCAGTATTCATGAAGAGTTTCAATATCTTTCTGCTTGATTCCACATATCTCTCTTCTAATGCTAGCAGCTCTTGAAGCGGGGAAAAATTTTTCTAAGAATAATCTCACCATTTCAGTCCACGTAGTTATAGAACCAGGAGGTAAATAGAACAACCAATCTTTTGCTCTATCAGCTAGTGAGAACGGAAAAGCTCGCATTTTAATTTGTTCTTCAGTAACTCCTTGTGGTTTCAAGCTTGAACATACCACGTGAAATTCTTTTAAGTGCTTATGAGGATCTTCATTCTCAAGACCATGGAACTTGGGAAGCAAATGGATCAAACCCGATCTTAATTCAAAATCTGCTTGGAGAGTTGGGTTATGAATGCAGAGCGGTTGTTGATTGACAGGTGGTGCAGCCAACTGTCTTAAAGTTTGCTCTTCTTCAGCCATTATTTCTTCAATCTCAGAATCACTAGATGAATTGGTCAAATCAAGTGATAAATTCAGTTCAGGGGATGAAGATGCACCTTCTTGTGTCTTTTGAATTTTTGTTTCCTTCCTATTCCTCTTAGCTGTCTTTTCAATCTCAGGGTCGTACGGGATTAATTCACCTGCACGAAAAGAACGGGGCATCAAAATAAATCTAATTAAAAACCAATCCCCGGCAACGGCGCCAAAAATTGGTGGCTGTCGAAACCAACAATAATAATTCCTACTCAAGATAAATTTAAATCTGTAGTATAAATGAGTAAGGTCGTTTCCCAAGAGATTGGTAAGATTTATTTTTCTGCAAAATATAAAAAAGTAAAATGGGGGTTTTCGAAAAATGAAAATAAAAATTAAATTAAATTCTAGGCAAGTAAAATCGCTATATAAAATATTTGGATAAAATCAATATGATGAGAACATCCAACCAAAGGAATAATTTTAGAATGAGTTCAGGGAATTGATCATTGATGCAAAAATAAATTCTTTTAATCTTTACTAAATTGGTTATGGTTATTGGTACGACCTAACAACCTATCTCTCCTTACTTCTTCGATAATCAGGATACGATCTCTAATTATTTCTCTTGTCAGTTAAACAACCTTAGATACGATCTTAAGATTTAATTTACCAACAGCATTGAAAACTAGAGAGACTACCAATTCTAACCAACAAACACACATGTAGGTTCATTTAAGCTAGATTATATATCTTCTTAACAGAGAATCGAAATCCTGTCTGAAATCAATTATGTTATTTACCACTTATATTAGAATGCCTAAACAATTACGGATTCAGGTTTCTAATTGGCGATATATTATCCTGACAATTGAACAAAGGGCCCTTTTTGTACAATCAATCAAAACAATAATTTAAATAAGAACAGAAGACATATAAATAATAAAGATATAAAAGAACAAGATAAAAACTAATTAGATCTCACAATTCTTAAAGAACCCAAACTTTAATTATCCTTTGGCTAGACTAAAAACTTAGCAAGCCATAAGTTCAGAGAAAAATACTAAAGAAAAATAAAAATATATGAATATTCAAGAATTCAGAATTCAGATCCCCAGCCTCTTCCATTCTTAGCCTATAAATACTAAATATCCTAACCCCAGAATCTGTTTTCAAAGGAAATTCTCTGATTGAGTTTGATTACAATTAAACTTCTTTCCTTTTTCCACCACTTGCCAAAGACAGATTTTGTATATATCTTCCTTAATAATTAAAATCTTCCACTTGCCATCTTTAGATTGATTCAGTCAACTTCAGCTACAAGTGATAGATCTCGACTTGAATTCCAAGATTTCTTCAGATTTTGTGCCTTGAGTAGAATTTGCGGCTTTTAATCAATTTTGTCCATTTTCCTTCATTCACAATACAAAATAAAAAATATAAGTCAAATCCAAAAATTAAGCATATAAAAGAATTTAATTCATGAGAAAATATGACAATTAATATGTATAATATGCAACTTATCATTCTCCTTCCAAAGGTATAACGAGGTTCAGAAAGAAAGGGAAGCTAAGTCCTCGTTACATTGGATCGTTTGAAATACTTGATAGAGTGGGAGATAAGGCCTATAGGCTAGCGTTACCACCTGAGCTAACGGGCATTCACAACGTCTTCCACATCTCTATGTTATGAAAGTACCATCCAAACCCGGCACATGTAATTAGATATGAGCCATTGGAGCTCAACGAGAGCATGTCGTATGTTGAGAAGTCGGTTCGGATATTGGATAGGAAGGAGAAGGTGTTGAGATCGAAGACGATTCCCCTAGTGAAAGTTCTTTGACAATATCACACCGTAGAAGAAGCTATATAGGAGTTTGAGAGTTTGATTGGGGGGAAGTACCTCGAATTGTTCACCGACTGATTAGTTTCAATTTGGAGGACCAAATTTTCTAGTGGGGGAGATTATGTAAAACCCACTTTTGATGATGTATACCGTATGATTTATGTGATATAACACGTTTCTATATGCAAATTAAATCATAAGAAGAAATTTCGGATTGAATGAAGTTGCAAAGAGAATGAACGAACATCCATGAAACCATGTAAACGATTAAATAAGGGTTGAAGTGGCCACAGACTAAACGAATGGAACTCAAATGACAAGACCGAATATAAAGACTTAAAAACACAAAATGATAATGCAAGGAATTACGAGTTCTAAGTACCTTTTTGATTTCTAAGTGATGTTGCCTACCTGACAGCAACAGTGCTTTGCTTTCCACGTGATCGGATTGTACTGTTGGCGGTTAATTCAATCGTCACAGTTTGCTCCACGCGTTCTTCATATATCCTGAAAAAAACAACAGGAATCAGAGGGGGCAGGGATTATTCCCTGCACGCGCACTCCGACGATCAAGTCAGTGATCGGGAGTTGGTGTATGTATGTAAGAAAAGGAGAGTTTATGGCTTAAATCAGAGTGTTTAAGTGTTCTCCCTGTTTTTCTTGAATTTTGGATTCTTCTCTCCCGGATCCCCTCCTTCAGAGGGCTCACCTCATATTTATAGGCTTCTGAGTCGGTTCGGGCTGAGGCCCAGGCGCGTGTCTGGGCCGCGACAGAGTGGTAGAGCACTCTGTCGCGCTTCTGTGCGAGAGACTCTGGAGACTCTGCCCCAGGCCGTGCGAGAGACTCTGGGGACTCTGCCCCAGGCGTGCGGGAGACTCTGGGGACTCTGCCCCAGGCCGTGCGAGAGACTCTGGGGACTCTGGGTACTCTGCCCCAGGCTGTGCGGGAGACTCTGGCGCATACAGTGCGGGAGACCTCTGTCGGGGACCTCTACCGCGGTCTGTGCGGGAGACTCTGGCGACTCTGCCCCAGGCCGTGCGGGAGACTCTGGCGCATACAGTGCGGGAGACCTCTGTCGGGGACCTCTACCTCGGTCTGTGCGGGAGACTATACCGCCTGCCGCGCGGGGACCTCTACCTCGGTCTGTGCGAGAGTCCTCTGCCGTGCATGGGCGATGGAGATCTGTCGCTAACGATGCGCGGCAGACTGTGAAGCGATAGACTCCTCTCGCGTCAAACACTCTGTCGCACCTCTGGGAACGGTGTCGCATAGTGCTTCTGTCGCCAATCTGCCACGTGGCCTGTTCTTGGATCGACACGTGGCAGGTAGATAGTTGCACACGTGGATCCGGTGACACGACCACATCAATTGCTCCCCACTCTTTGGCGGGAATTTTTCCCGCCAAAGAGGATCTGGGTCCGGTGTTTCGCGGGCCGGGTCGGACCTCCGCGTGTGTGTGTACCCAGGCGATCCTCTATAAATACTGGGCCCCTGACGTCCTTGTCGCCACTGAATTCTCTCGCAAGGACACTCTGTCGCGACTCTCAGGTACTCTGTCGCAAGTCCTTCGCCATACTGTCGTAACTCTGCCGCGAGACTGCTCACTGTGTCGCTAGTCTGCCGCGGATTTTCACACTCTGCCGCGAGTTCTGTTTCCATTACCTTAGGTAATTTTTCGTAGCCCGTAATCCCACTTCTTTGATCTACGAGCTTCTAAGATGGCTGGACATGGTATAGGAAAGCAAATCGATCTAGGTGTTAAGTCAACTTTAAGGGAAGCCGACGTTCAAGACCTAGAATCTCGATTTCCTTTGTCCGAGGGATACACTTATAGACTCCCAACCCCTCAGGAGAGCGACATACGTCGTGTGTCTGACGGGGTTGTCGTTTTTAGGGCAGCTTTGGAGTTAGGACTCCGCTTCCCGTTGTCCGACTTTGGGGCTTCCTTTCTCAGGACGCACAGGGTATCCCCGGGGCAACTGCATCCTCATGCATGGATGCAATTGGTAGCATTCACTGTGCACTGCCATTTAAGGGGCGTCCCTCCGTCTCTTCCTCTTTTTGAAGTATTCTTTAGGCTTCGAGGGAGCCCCGGCTTAGTGCCTTACTCGCTTCAGCGGGTGTACCAGCCTGGTTTTGAGAACCGATTATTTGAGAAACCTGCTAACAAGCTTCATGGTTTCGAGACAGAATGGCTGGTTATGGAAGTGCCCGAGGGCCTGGATATCCCTACTCGTTGGGAGAATAGGCACGAAATCCCCAAGGGTCCCCGGGTTGCAACACTTAGGGAGCAGTTGTCTTCTGATATCGACAAATTGCTGGTCCCTCATCCCCTTAGCCTGGACACCCTTGTATCAAATGAAAATTTGATATTAGCAGGCTGGGGTGTGGGTCCGGTCCCTGTTGCCGGACCCTCTGTTCCGTCGTCAGATCCTCTGCCTTCGGCTTCTCTCGAGTTAAATCCTGAAGCTCCTAGGCCACAAGAGGATGTAGGGGGCACCAATCTGGAATCCAGCTCTGGTAGCGAACCCTTAGCCGATCTCACTGGTTGGGAAGGGTTCGGCTCCACTTTCATGGTGCTTCCAGACGACGAGGGGATAAATATCGAGTCCCTTCAGGAGCACTTAAACTCTCCTGACGGTAACTTTTATTTTTTCCCTCTACTTATTATTTTTGATCAATTTATTAACCATTGATCTTCTTTTTCTTTTTTGCAGACATGAGTCATTTCCGGCAATCATTAGGTCGCCAGGTTTCTGAGGCTGGTCCTTCCAGCGCTCCTGCCAGGAAGAGGCATCGTTTGGCTGACGATGTCCCGAGTGAGGCACCAGTCCCCTCTCATCCATCTCGCGCTCGGACCCCTCCAGTTTTTAGGCAAACGATGCCTCCCCCTCCTTCAGAGCAGAGAGATTTATCTCGGGATAGGGGGAGAGTTGCCTCGTCTTCACGGGGGGCTTCCGGATCATCCGGGCGATCACGCTCTGAGGAGCGCGCGGAATGCAATATCGTTCCGTCTCAGCGGAAGAATAGAAAGCGCCTGTATATCGAGAGTTCGATGAGAAGCAGGCCGATATTGCCCAGGATAGGTCCTGCCGACGAGAGGCCTTATTCCGTGGATGGGGGGAATATTATGAGAGGCCACGAATTCCGAGTCTACCCCGGGGTTTGTGATAATGATGTTCTGGACACTCCCGGGGTGGCCTCTCGGTTGAGCTGGTCAACTATCCTTCCTCGAGATGAGGCAAGGATATTCAGAAACTACCCCGAGGGGGAAGACTTAGCCGACATTGAGGCGTTGAGGGTAAGTTTCTGATTTCTTCTCTTTTTGATTGCTTTTTGCAGCATGCTTTGAGTCTAACTTTTTTGCATTTTTGCGCAGCTGGCTCAACGAACCGCGGCAAATAATGCCCAACATCGGGCTTACCGGGAGCGAGCCAACAGAGAGATCCGGGAGTTGAGGGACAAAGTTATGGAGCTACAGAACACGGTCAACAACTTGTCCCCTCTTCCGGATTTAGTTCGAAGCCTGGAGGAGCAGCTTGCTAAGGCTCATCAAGACCTTGGTCTTGCCAAGGGGGATCTCACAGTGGAGACGGCTCGGTCTAGTAAACTCCAAGAGGACCTGCAGGAGGCTCATTCTGAGTTAGACCGTATGCAATCCAACTATATGTCTACGCTCACTCGGAATCAAGAGCTCGAGCAGCGTGTTGGTGAGTTGGAAGGCCAAACTGCTCCTGTACTATCCCAGGCCGAAATTGACAGCATACGGGCTGAGGCCGTAAAGGAGTATCGTCTCTCCAAAGACTGCTTGAGGCGGAAGGAAGACTTCTCCAACCCTTATGTCAAGTACGGGTTCTACCTGGCCCGATCTTGGCTAGAAGCACATAGGGAGGGAGAGGAATTTCCTGAGCTCCAATATACCCCTGATGCGATGCTCTTTGAGGCCCCTGATTGGACCAAGTACGAGCCCGAGGCTGAGCCTGCGGACGAGCTGTTCAAGAGGACTGCTCAGGACGATCTCGTCAACCTTGCTGGTCCTTGGGAGCCCGCGGATCTGGACGGTGCTCCTGAGCCTATAGAAGCCCTCTTTGATTTAGACGGCGAGGAGGGCGAGCAGTCCCTTGGGAGTGAAGGTTTTGCAGCTGATCCCCAGCTTCCTCCCGGAGAGTAGATAGGGATTTTTGCTTTTTTATTTTTTGTATTTCATTTCAAGTACTTTGTTTTTTGTTTTAACTTTGTACTTTTGTCGAAATACAATTGTAAAGATCTGTTTAAGATCTGTTTGTACCGACACTTGAATGAAATGAAATTGAGATTTTTGTTCATGCTTTGTCTTGCACTACTTCTCTAATTGTCATTTATCATTCTTTGTCTGATTGTTTCTGTTGCTTTGCTTGTATATACCTTGCTTGTATATAGCTTTGTATTGATATTCGTGTATGCTCCCCAATTCTTGATAGAAAGGTATACTTTCAGGAAGAATTTTTTGTGCAAACGCGAAGTTGTTTAAGGCTTGAGTACTATGACGTGAAGGCGTCTTTAGTTTTTATAGCCTTAGTATTTTGATTACCTGACCACGGTGACGTGTAGCGTCTTAGGCCTTTATGGTTAATTGAATGCTTTATGCCTGGCCTTAGTGACGCATTGCGTCTCAGGCTCTTACGGCTCTTTTGAGTATACGCCTGGCCATAGTGACGCATTGCGTCTCAGGCTCTTACGGCTCTTTTGAGTATACGCCTGGCCATAGTGACGCATTGCGTCTCAGGCTCTTACGGCTCTTTTGTGCTAGCCCGCTGGTAGCCTGCGTTCGCAGGGCCCGAACCAACTACGCCCGGCCATAGCGACGCAAAGTGTCTCAGGCTTTGACGACTTTAGTGCTAGCCCGTCGGTAGCCTGCGTTCGCAGGGCCCGAACCAACTATGCCCGGCCACAGTGACGCAAAGCGTCTCAGGCTCTTACGGCTTTAGGCTTAGCCCGTTGGTAGCCTGCGTTCGCAGGGCCCGAACCAACTACGCCTGGCCATAATGACACAAAGCATCCTAGGCCTTTTTAAGGCTTTGGGTCTAGTCCATTGGTAGCCTGCGTTCGCAGGGCCCGAACCAAGGGTAGTGTTCTTTGTGAGTCTGACCCGTTGGTAGCCTGCGTTCGCAGGGCCCGAACCAAGGGTAGCGCTCATGTGTTTTATTAACATATGCCTAGCCACAGTGACGCATAGCGTCTCAGGCTCTTACGACTGGGGTGAATGCATACCTGGCCACAGTGACGCATAGCGTCTCAGGCTCTTACGGTTTCAGAATCCTGTCACGAGATTTTGTCTTACATCTGGTGACAGTGTTAGTAAAACAATAGTGTTTGGGAAGGAAGATGTAGTGGTTATCTCAAATACAACTTCAAGTGATTTGAGTTCCACGTTTTCCCTATCTTCTTCCCTTGTAGAGTTTCCAGAGCGCAGGTGTTAGGTCCGATCTTGCGTCTGATTCTGTAGGGACCTTCCCAGTTGGCTCTGAACTTCCCGTCCTCCTTTAGGGCGTTCGTGATCTGCGACTTTCTGAGCACTAGATCTCCCTCAGACATTGGCCTATCTCTTACCCGACTAGTGTAGTAGTTGGCTACCCTTTGTTGATAGGATGCCAATCGAATAGCCGCGGTTTCTCTGTGTTCATCGATTAGGTCCAAGTCTTCCCTTAGAGCTTGAGAGTTTTCTTCCTCTACCAAGGGTACCACCCTTGGTGATATGGCTCCAAGTTCCACGGGGATCAGTGCTTCTGCGCCGTATACAAGACTGAACGGCGTTTCATTAGTCGACACACGGCTGGTGGTACGATATGCCCATAAGACACTAGGCAATTCGTCCACCCAGGCTCCTTTTGCTCTGTCTAGCCTGGTCTTCAGCCCATGGAGGATAATCCGATTACTGACCTCGGCTTGTCCATTAGCTTGAGGATATGACACTGAAGAGATCCTTAGCTGGATGTTGAGGTCTTTACAGAATTCACGGAAGGCGTTGCAATCGAATTGCTTCCCGTGGTCGGCATTTA
This sequence comes from Firmiana major, assembly GCA_033439115.1. Lineage (NCBI taxonomy): Eukaryota > Viridiplantae > Streptophyta > Magnoliopsida > Malvales > Malvaceae > Firmiana > Firmiana major. The sequence continues at coordinate 65,616,716 of CM065907.1, read as the reverse complement.
AGATGCGGGGAATTCCGAATCGACAGATAATGTCCTTCCACACCATTGCCTCCACGTTCTTTTCCGTGATTGTGGCTAAAGGCTGTGCTTCAATCCACTTGGTGAAGTAATCGGTGGCCACTAACAGGAACTTTCTTTGTCCCGTGGCTAAGGGGAAGGGTCCAAGAATATCCAATCCCCATTGTGCAAAAGGAATTAGCTGTACTGCGCCTTGAGAGGGAGTTACTGGGGCTGTTGTGATAGGCGCAAACCTCTGGCATTTATTGCATCTGCGGGTTTGGTCCATTGCATCTTTTTTCAGCGTTGGCCAGTAGAATCCCGATCGCAGTACTTTGGCGGCAAGAGCTCTTGCTCCTAAGTGTTCGCCGCAGATTCCTTCATGCACTTCCGCTAGGGCATATCTAGCTTGTTCCGGTCCCAGACATTTTAGTAGTGGCGATGAGTATCCCCTTTTGTACAGTTCTCCATTGATGAGTGTGAACTTCGCCCCTTGTATTTTCAAGCGACGAGCCTCGTCTTTATTTTGGGGGAATGTACCATCAGTGAGATACTGTTTAGATGGGGATCTCCAATCGTCTCCAACTGCAATGTCACACACTTCGACCTCTTCAATACTTGGTCGTTCAAGCCTCTCCACCTTTACAATCCTTCCTTGTGTTTCTGTGGAGGAGGCCAGCTTAGACAGTGAATCAGCATGTGTGTTTTCGGACCGGTTAATTTGCATCAGCTGAAAGCTTTTGAAAGTCTTGGCCAAGAGTTGGACTTTCATTAAGTAAGGAACCAGTATCGGTTCTCGTACCTCATACTTTCCGCTGAATTGGTTCACCACCAGTTGGGAATCACTGTGTGCTACCAAGTGGTGAACCTGTAGTTTCTCCGCTAGTGCCATCCCTGCTATCAAAGCTTCATACTCCGCTATGTTGTTCGAACTAGGGAATCCAAATCGTAGGGAGTATTCGAGGGATTTTCCTTCTGGTGATACCAGGACTATACCCGCTCCACTTCCGTTGGCACTTGATGACCCATCGACATGCAGTAACCATGGGTGAGCCTCCCCTTCACTGCTGTCGTTCGGGATAGTGCATTCCACGATGAAGTCAGCCAGAGCTTGACCTTTGATAGCCTGTCTCGCTTGGAAGGTGATGTCGTATCCCCCAAGCTCCACCGCCCATTTCACTAACCTCCCTGAATGCTCAGGTTTCTGGAGGATCTGTCTTAATGGTTGGTCTGTTAAGACAGTAATGGGATGTGCTTGGAAATACGGACGCAGCTTTCGCGAGGCCATCAAGAGGGCTAATGCTAGCTTTTCGGCCAGTGGATAGCGGGTCTCTGGATCTAATAACACTTTGCTCACATAGTAGATGGGGCAGTGTACCATTTCGTCTTTCTTTAGTAGCACCGCGCTAACGGCGAAATCACCGACTCCCAAATACATATAGAGCTGCTCTGCTTCCAGGGGCCTTGTTAATAGAGGCAACCGCTTCAAGTATTCCTTGAGATCTTCAAAGGCTTTTTGACAATCTTCCGTCCATTCGAAGTTCTTCCCCCCCCCGTAGAGTTTTGAAGAAAGGCAAGCTCTTTTCGGCTGATTTCGACAAGAAGCGATTCAGAGCCGCTATTCTGCCTGTCAATCTTTGGACCTCTCTTACGGTGGTTGGGGGTTTCATGTCAATGACAGCCTGTATCTTTTCAGGATTTGCCTCGATGCCCCTGTTAGTGATCATGAAGCCTAGGAATTTTCCTGACCTTACCCCGAAAGAGCACTTTTCGGGGTTTAGCTTCATGTTAAATTTCCTCAATACTTCAAATACCGTGGACATTTGATCAGCATGAGATTCTCCTACGCGGCTCTTGACTATCATGTCGTCCACGTAGGCTTCCATGGTATTTCCCAGAAGATCTTTGAACACTTTGCTCACCATTCGTTGGTAGGTGGCACCCGCGTTCTTTAAACCGAACGGCATTACCCGATAGCAATAGGTTCCATCATCGGTTATAAAAGAAGTCTTTTCTTCGTCTTCTGGGTGAAGCATGATTTGGTGATACCCGGAGAATGCATCTAAGAAACTGAGGAGTTCGTAGCCGGATGTATCATCTACGAGTCTGTCTATCCGAGGTAGGGGGTATGAATCTTTGGGGCAGGCTTTGTTCAGGTCTGTGAAATCAACACACATTCGCCATTTCCCGCTAGATTTCTTTACCATCACTACATTGGCTAACCACTCAGGGTAATAGACTTCTCGGATGAATCCGGCGCCTAGGAGTTTAGTCACTTCTTCAGTGATTGCTTTTTGTCGCTCCGGGGCGAAACTCCTCTTCTTCTGTTTGACGGGTCTATGTCCGGGTATGATGTTAAGTTCATGGCATATGACTTCGGGACTGATCCCGGGCATGTCGGCTGGGCTCCAGGCGAAGATATCCGAGTTTCTTCTCAGACACTCGACTATCTCCTTTTTCTGTTGCTCGCCCAACTGAGTCCCGATGAATGCCCTTTTTCCGCTATCCCCTTCAGTTAGCACAATGGCTTCTGTTTCCTCTACAGGTTGGGGCTTAGGCGGATCGTCAATGCATAAGGTTTCTTTTCTCTGTGCTACCTTGTTGGCAGTGGAAGCGAGATAACAAGTACGGGCGCTCTTTTGGTTTCCTCGTACTTGCCCGACTCCGTTGGGAGTGGGAAATTTCATCAACAGATAGCAAGAGGATATTACCGCCCTCATGTCATTCAGCACCGGCCTGCCCAAGATCATGTTGTAGGCGGCGGAGGTGGATCTGACCACCATGAACAACACTTGTCGGGTCACATCTTTCGGGTGCTCGCCGAGGGTCACTGGCAACTCTATGGATCCAGCGACCTTCACTCGCTCACCCGTGAATCCGTACAGCGGTGTCATAACGGGTTTCAACCTATCTTCGGAAATGCTCATTTTCTCAAAGCAATTCCAATAGATCAGGTTCACTGAGCTCCCGTTATCAACCAGGACTCTACTTACCGGGTGTTTGGCCACGACAGTGGATATCACCATAGGGTCATCATGGGGCATGGCGATATCTCCTTTGTCAGCCGGAGTGAACATGATGGGCTCTTCGTCCGCCTGTTCTTCCATAACAACGTTCACCTGATACGCCTGCCTGGCGTAGCTCTTGCGGGATGAAGAAGAGCTTCCCGCGCTTGATTCCCCACCTGCGATGACATTAATCGCGGGGGCTGTAGGCTCGTTGTTTGGCGGATTGGCACGGGGAATTGTAGGCCTGACCGCTTCGTTTCTTGGCCTATCCCGTCTATTGTTGTTATTTGCCCCGGTCCGCGGACGGTCATTTCTTTGGTCACGCGGAGGATAACGGGGTCTCTTGTTTCTCCATAAGAAGCGGTTAATCTTGCCCTCTCTGGCCAGTCTTTCTAACTGGTCCATCAAGTCTTTACACCTCTCTGTCGGGTGTCCGTGAGCACAATGGAATTCACAGTAGGCTTCAGAATTTCGGCCTACATCTCCCATCTTCCTCTTGGGGAATTCTAGTAGTCCCGCCCCCTCAATTGCTGCCAGTATTGCAGTACGAGGCTCGCTCAGTCGGGTGTAGCCTTCGTACCTGAGCTTGGGGGTTTTGTCTACTCTCACGGGTCTTTGGGAGCTTCTCTCGGGTGCATCTCTCTCTCTCTTCTTTCCCTCTTTAGCCTCCCTGGGCTGTATCATTTTCATGACTTCTTCTTGAGCCAAGTATTTATTAGCCCTGGCAAAGAGATCGGAGATCATTATAGGTTGATCGAGAGAGAGAGATTCTTGCAGCTTCTCCGAGCTTGTCCCTTGCAGCATCGCAGCCAAGGCTACCCCCACTGGTAGATCTTCCACCTCCAAGGTCGCATCTCGGAAGCGATCTACATAACTCTTCAAGGATTCTCGATTTCCTTGTTTAAGCATGAGTAGGTAGGTAGCGTCTTTCTTCCTTTGGCTATGGATCATGAACACTTTGAGGAACTCATTTCTCAACTCGTCAAAAGAGGAGATTGAAGCTTCACTCAACCCGTTGAACCATTTCAGAGCGTGCCCGGACAATGTGAGAGAAAAGGCTCTACACATGATTTCGTCCTCCCAACCATGAAGCAGCATGAGGGATTCATAACTCTGAATATGGTCGTAGGGATCCGCTTTGCCGGTGTAAGTAGCCATAGAAGGCATTTTAAACTTTTTCGGCAAGGGTTTGTTCATGATCTCCGGACTGAATGGGATCCTCCTCCTTTGTCCATCATCCGGAAACACTAGCTTTTTCTTTTCGAGGATCCTTTGGATGACCTTTTCCACGTCCTCCGACCCTCGACCTGAGCAAGGTCCTGTCCCTTCCGGTCTAGAAGAGTCCGATTGGTAAATACCTCTTCCAGTACCTCTGACTACGGGACTCGATATCTCGGGACCTTCTTGCGGATAAAAATCTCCTTGTCTCCTTCGCTCCCCAGCTCCACACGCCCTCACGTCATGTTCCAACACAGGGGATGAGCTGCGACAGGTATGGAAACTCTGTCGCCTACGGGCTGCGAGTGAGCTCTGTCGCCTGGCAGCCAGAGGGGAAGTCTGCCGCACATTGGGCAGAGGTGAACTCTGCCGCCTGGCAGCCAGAGGGGAAGTCTGCCGCACATTGGGCAGAGGTGAACTCTGCCGCCTATAAGCGGTAGGAGTGCACCGTCTCGTATGCGATGCAGGATACCTCTGCCGCATGTTGTCCGCGGGAGAGTTCTGTCGACGTTGAGCTACGGGGGAACTCTGCCGCAGAATTGACGAACTCTGCCGATCATAGGACAGAGGGGATGTCTGACGCATGGGAGATGCGGTTGAGCTGTGCCGCCTTTGAGCTCCTGGCGAACTCTGTCGCCGAGGTGCGCCAGGTGGACTCTGTCTCGCTGGATCGACAGTGGCGTTGTATGGCGTTCCTGCCTCTTGTCCAGTGTTTACCAGGCTGGAGGGCTGACCTCTCTCGTAGGTCTGTCTAGGGGTACATTCCCCCAGTAACTGCTGTACTTCTTGGGGTAAGCTGAACTGGGGGAGAGCCTCTCTGAAGAAGCTCACCATGGCTCTCAGGGCTGTCGTAGCCTCTTCATTTTTGCGCTTCAGAGCGTCGAATTCTTCCAGGGAGACTAAGGGTTCTGCTTGAGCCCTTTCACTTTGTCTCTTCCTTCGTTCCGATCTGGCAGGGGGACTTACAGAATTCCGCCCTCCTGTCAACTCTGCTGCGGAACGCGTCCTCACCATTTCAATAGAGAACCTGACTTTTTGTCAAGTTTCCCACAGACGGCGCCAATTGATGTTGCCTACCTGACAGCAATAGTGCTTTGCTTTCCACGTGATCGGATTGTACTGTTGGCGGTTAATTCAATCGTCACAGTTTGCTCCACGCGTTCTTCGTATATCCTGAAAAAAACAACAGGAATCAGAGGGGGCAGGGATTATTCCCTGCACGCGCACTCCGACGATCAAGTCAGTGATCGGGAGTTGGTGTATGTATGTAAGAAAAGGAGAGTTTATGGCTTAAATCAGAGTGTTTAAGTGTTCTCCCTGTTTTTCTTGAATTTTGGATTCTTCTCTCCCGGATCCCCTCCTTCAGAGGGCTCACCTCATATTTATAGGCTTCTGAGTCGGTTCGGGCTGAGGCCCAGGCGCGTGTCTGGGCCGCGACAGAGTGGTAGAGCACTCTGTCGCGCTTCTGTGCGAGAGACTCTGGAGACTCTGCCCCAGGCCATGCGAGAGACTCTGGGGACTCTGCCCCAGGCGTGCGGGAGACTCTGGGGACTCTGCCCCAGGCCGTGCGAGAGACTCTGGGGACTCTGGGTACTCTGCCCCAGGCTGTGCGGGAGACTCTGGCGCATACAGTGCGGGAGACCTCTGTCGGGGACCTCTACCGCGGTCTGTACGGGAGACTCTGGCGACTCTGCCCCAGGCCGTGCGGGAGACTCTGGCGCATACAGTGCGGGAGACCTCTGTCGGGGACCTCTACCGCGGTCTGTGCGGGAGACTATACCGCCTGCCGCGCGGGGACCTCTACCGCGGTCTGTGCGAGAGTCCTCTGCCGTGCATGGGCGATGGAGATCTGTCGCTAACGATGCGCGGCAGACTATGAAGCGATAGACTCCTCTCGCGTCAAACACTCTGTCGCACCTCTGGGAACGGTGTCGCATAGTGCTTCTGTCGCCAATCTGCCACGTGGCCTGTTCTTGGATCGACACGTGGCAGGCAGATAGTTGCACACGTGGATCCGGTGACACGACCACATCACTAAGCAATGCACATAAGTCACTGTCAGACCCGGATTTTTTTGTAGCTTATTTCCTTATGATTCCTATGTGTATGAACACTATGTAATTATGGTTGAATCATAAGAAGAGTAGTTACTAGATTTAAAGTGTTAATGAAATGAATTAACACGCAAAAGCTACATAAAATGCCTAATGTGGATGATAAGTATCACAGGCTAAACCGAGTCATTCTAAATCATTCTGACTGAAAATAAGAACTTAAAATAAGAGAGCGTAGAGAGCTCATGAAGGAAAGTCAGCTTGATTTAGACCCGAACATACAAAACGAGAATAAAAGCTAAAAAGGGTAAAATGGACCTTTTCGACGAGAAAAGGAGTTTCGGGTGAAATTATCCACCGGGAGCGGTTGGAATATAAAGACGAGAGTGTAAGACATGATATATAACACTTTCGAAAATTTAAGAAAAAGTCAACTTAGTCAATGGTTAAAGAAAAAGTCAACTATAGTTAAAAAAGTGGACTTTTACCATAGTTGACTAATCAAGGTTAGAAATTAACCTAAGTGTGGAGAAAAATTTGGGGAAAAATATTCTTGGCCAGAATACAAGATAATCATCTCTGGAAGTAAGGAAAATTTATTCGGAAGGATTCCGGAATAAATTTAATGGTTAAAAACGTAATGGGCCTAAGGTGAAAATTTTAAAGCCCATTAAGGTATACTAAAAGTATATCGAAATTCTTAGGTCCTTTAGACCGAATTGTTTGACCAATTGATCGGCCAAATTTTGAGACAATAAAAGGCCCGAGGTATAGTAAAAATTTCAGCCCGAAAGCCCATTAGGAAAGCCCAAACCGAGAAGCCCAATTGGAAAAGCCCATGAGATAAATATCTAACTATAGTTAAAGTTAACTATGACTCATAAGGTGACTCATGGTTCAGATTTGGAAAGTCAAGCATAGTGGCTGAAAAGTAAGGCTTAATGGCTAAGTAAGTGGCTTATAAATGCAGCCACACCTTGGTCATTTTCACCACACCAATTCCGGCTAGAGAAGAAACCATTGAAACCATAACCATTCAAGCTTTCTCTCACTAGAAATCACTAGGAATTAGTCATATTTGGAACTTGCATTCTTCATGGAAGTTGTTCCAAATTGAAAGGAGATTAACATATGTTGGAATTGGCTATCAAGGAGCCATAGAGTGCAAACCGAGAGCCTCCAAAGATTCGGCCAAAGGGAGAACACAACAATTGGTATATTTTCTAATTTCCAATTTCATATATGTTAATGTATGAATGATTTTAAGTATGTTGATATATGTTTTAAGCATTGAAACATATTAAATCACCATGAAGAGGGTTAGGCCGAGAGTGATCAATGGGATATTGAAATATGTCAATTTGATTTTAAGACATAAATGGATTAGTACACATGTATTAATGTTAATGGTATAATTAGAATTAATCAAATTGATTAATTAATACATGTAAATTGTTGGCAACCAAGGTGTTTGATAAAATGCCTAAATGAACTATAGGATGATTGGTAATGTTGCCTACCAAGTGTTTGTGAAAATGCCTAATTGGAAATGGCTAGAAAATAGGCATGTATGGCATGCCATGGTGGAAACCGAGAATGGCTAGCTCTCGGCCAAGGCATGTGGCCAAGAGGCCCAATGGGCCAAGCCCAATATTTTTAGGCCCAATAGGGTGTGATGGGCCTAAGACAAGCCCAATAAGAGTTGGTGGGCCCCACAAGCCCAATAGGCCCAACAAAAGTGAATAGTAAAATGAAAATGGACTTAAGGCCTAGTTGAGCCCATTAAGGATTTTTAAGGCCCATTAAGGGAAATTAAACTGTATTAATGTGAAATACAGTAGGAAAATTATAATTAACCTGAGGAATGGTTATTTACAGCTCCGGAGTTTACATTGAGAGCTGATCGGACTGCGGGAATTAGCAGCACCGAGGAAGTGAGGTCACGAGACGTGATCCGAGGTAAGGGACTTTTTCGAGTAGTTAGAGATACCTGCACGTATTTTCAACTGCTTCTGCATTCACTTAAAAACTCTGAGGGTCAGAGAAAGTGAATAATAATTATTGCGACCCGAGAGTGGCAAATTACGATTTTGCCCCTAGTTAGTCAAAAAGACAACTTTTGTGAGAAGTTGCAAAAAGCATGGAAAATACTATTGTGAGTGTTTAAATGCTATTAGCATGAAAATAAATAGATGGACTAATGATTTTAAGGTTGATATGACTTAAGCACACTTTTAGTGCTGATTTTACTATTTTGTAAACAATCCCTTTTAAATAGCCATCTATCATATTATGTGAGAATGAATCGTGCTAGAGCACAGCTCGCACTGGGATTCATATGTTTTCCACATAACATTAGTGTTGGATTTTGATACGCACTAGATTTTCATGACATGCATGATAGAGTACTGGAGTTTTACTCGTACTCAGCTTTGAATGATATATGCATGACAGAGTGCTGGAGCGATTGGCTCGTACTCGATTCTTCATGGTTTATACATGACATAGTACTGGGAGCTATTGCTCGTACTTGATTTTGATATTGTGCATAGCATAGTACTGGGAGCTATTGCTCGTACTTGATTTAATACATAAACTATGCATTGTCCTAGTTGCTAGAGATTGCTCGCACTAGAGTTGAGTTTTATGATGTGAAACAGTGTTTGAGCGGAGTAACGACTGTGAGTCACACTCAAGACGCACACTGTATGTGATATGTAATACATGTTGAAACCCATGCCTGAGTCCTTATGTGACTGTGTGTCATAGCTAGAGAGGATATATAGACGTGGTATACTTAATTCCATGGTTTCGAGGGCTAAAGACCCTGGTTGTGAGGGTCCACGGGTGTACTTTGTACCGTGTTTGGGACACGAGGTGTACGCTGTACCGTGTGTTACGTAGCTGGCAGTTGACATTGGACTGACCATCCTCTCGTTACAGCAGTGATTGCCGCACACCGAGTACTGTGTCGCATGGGTTCACTTTTCGGATATGATCATAATCCAGGATACTATTTGCATTTACCACAGAGTCTCACATGATATATCACATTGATTGACTGATTTAAACTGCGGACAGACCTGAGGGATGGGTCGAACTCCGATTTATGTTGTAAATCATTTGATGCCATATTTATTGTGATTTAAATATACATGGCATGATTTACATAAAGGCATGATTTGTATACAATGCATTGTTTTGCACTACATGCCTACATTTGAGAAATAAAGCATGATTTGCTGTACATGGGATTTATTCTGTACAAGTATATATATATTATATTTCAAGACATGCTTTTAAAGTGAGTTAAGGAAATAATGTTTTCAAGGCATAGCACTATTTTGAGTAGATAGTGTGGATATCTACTTGCTTGCCTGATTTCCTTACTGAGCGTGTTATGCTCACCCCTTTTCTTTACATCTCTCTACAGAGCGTCAGTAGAGCGAGAATTATCGTGGGAGAGTGTCCCAGAGTCCACTGCTAGTTCCTATCGATTCATCAGGTATACTTATTATGTACAGTTGTGTATCTAAACATAGAAACAGCACAGTGATGTATACGTTATATATTATGGGGAATGTAATCGTATTAGATTTTATAAAATCTTACATGTATAATAAGAGCAACTACAGTCAGAATTAATATATTGACATGTATGTATGAGAATGAATATTATGGTAAGTGAAGACTCTGACATCGAATCACAGCCCAACCAGTGAAGAGAGGAAAGGTTAGTTAAAAATGCGAAAAATTTATTGTGGTATTTGGTAAAAGTCAAGGATTGAAACTGGGATCCTGACAGGATGGTATCAGAGCCGAAGTTGGTCTGATGTGAGTAGGTGTTAGGAAAATAGGAAAGTGTACATCCCCATAGTACTGTGCTGTGTTTAGATATAACTGTGTATACCAGATAGGAAATGGACTAATTCACTATTATGAATGCAGGAACCTTGCCTATATGGCAAATACGCGTAGTGGTAGAGGTATGAGAGGTAGGGCTCGAGGCCGGGGAGAGAGACCCGAGGGACGAGCCGCTGCCGGACCATTACCTACGCATGAGACTGCAGGTGCTACTAAGTCACCCGATTGTGCTGAGACGCGCTTCACGAGATTAGAGCGTGGTCTCGAGACTATTATAGAGATACTGGCACAGACGATGCCAGGTAGGCAGAGACAGGAGGCAGGAGCTGCTACAGGAGAGGCAGTTGCCCCTGATACACCTACGCAGACAGCTGATGCACAGAGGACAGTAGATACTCCTACACCCCCACCGGTTTCGGGTGGCAGTGGATTAGGATATGGATGTGACTTGCATTGGTTGAGGGAGTTGCAGAAGTTTAGACCTCCATCATTTAGTGTGGTCAAGAACCCCGTAGCTGCGGAGGAGTGGTTGGCAGAGCTAGAGAAGCTCTATGGATTCTTCGAGTGCACGACCTCGGAGATGGTCGCGTTTGCTGCGTTCCTACTGAAGGGAGCCGCAGAGCATTGGTGGAAGTCCACCCGACCTATATTGAGATCCCGACACACAGATATCACTTGGGATATATTTCGGGAGGCCTTTAGGAGGTAGTTTATTCCTGACACCGCACAGCGGAAGTTACAGGCAGAGTTTTTGAGACTCAACCAGGGGAGTTTATCGGTGGACGAGTATGAGACTCGATTCCTATCCCTAGGGAGATACGACCCGGATACCATGTACAGTGAGACCAGGAAGGTCCACAGATTTATCGACGGGTTGAGACCAGTGCTACGGTCCAAGTTGGTTCCGCTGGACATAGTGACTTATGAGGAGGCAGTGTGCAGGGCGCAACTATGTGAGCAGGACTACGAGAGGAATGCTTTCGAGTTTGGGAAGTTTAGTCGTAGCCAAGACTTGCAGAAGAAGAGGCCGGCTAGAGATTTTAGTTATCGAGGGGGAAAGAGATCCTTCGGTAAGAGATCACGGATAGAGGGGACACGAGATAGATATGCTAGACCTCCTGCTTATTCGACTGTAGCCCCAGCAAAGGGCATTGTCATAGGAGGACAGAGACCTGCTGCAGATCAGTGCAGAAGATGCGGTAGATCACATGGAGATAGACCGTGTTCACAGGGTGCTATGGTATGTTTTCGATGTGGGAAACAGGGGCATCTGGCTAGAGAGTGCTCAGCGCCATATGTGACTGCACCACAGAGGGGCATGGAGTATGATAGAACCCCAGCTGGTGCGTCTGCTCAGAGAGGTAGAGCGACGGCAGAGGAGAAGGGGAAACAAGTGATGGGTCAAGGGCGAGTACATGCTTTGGACCAGGGAACAGCTGATGCTTCATCGGATGTGATTCGAGGTAACATCCTGATTTATGATACTGAAGCATATGTTTTAATTGATCCTGGTGCTACGCATTCTTTTGTATCGCCTCCATTTGCATGTAAATTAGCAAGACATGTAGAGCGTACACGTTTATGTATGATGATGTTAATCAGTACGCCTATGAATAGTAGTCAAGTTGTAGAATATGTATATAATGACTGCAAGTTGAGAGTAGGGGATAAGGAGATGACAGCCAATCTAATATTACTAAGTATGAGTGACTTTGATATAATATTAGGAATGGATTGGCTATCTGCAAACCATGCTGTTTTAGATTGTTACGCTAAGACAGTTATGTTTCCTAACCCTACAAGATATGTTGTAAAGTTTAATAAGAATAAATGAAAGGAATAGATATGATTATTACATGACTTCTGATTTAGAAAACCTTCAACATATCAAGGTTTCATTGCGTACGTGGTAGATATGGATAAGGCACATCCGGAGTTGGCAGATATCACTGTGGTCAGTGAGTACCCAGATGTTTTCCCGGATGAATTGCTAGGGTTACCACCAGACAAAGAGATGGAGTTCTGTATAGATCTGGTACCTGGTACGGAGCCTATTTCGAGACCACCTTATCGCATGGCCTTAGTCGAGCTGGAGGAGCTCAAGAGACAGTTACAGGAGCTGTTGGATAGAGGCTTTGTACGATCGAGTGTTTCACCTTGGGGAGCACCGGTTTTGTTTGTGAGGAAGAAGGATGGGAGCCTCCGATTGTGCATAGACTACCGATTGTTGAATAAGGCCACCATCAAGAATAGATACCCCCTTCCACGCATTGACGACTTGCTAGATCAGCTACAGGGAGCACAGGTCTTTTCCAAGATTGACCTAAGGTTTGGGTATCATCAGCTGAAGGTTCGGAGTGGAGATGTACCCAAGACAGCATTTCGTACCCGATATGGCCATTATGAGTTCTTGGTCTTGCCATTCGGATTGACGAATGCTCCAGCTGCTTTCATGGCTTTGATGAACGATGTGTTCAAGCCATACTTGGACCAGTTTGTTATCGTCTTCATCGATGACATATTGGTGTATTCGAGATCCAAGGAGGAGCATGAGGAGCACCTCAGGATCGTGTTGCAGACGTTACGGGAGCATGAGTTATATGCTAAGCTCAGCAAGTGTGACTTTTGGTTGTCACAGATCTCGTTTTTGGGACATGTTATATCGAGAGATGGTGTATCAGTTGATCCATCTAAGATAGAGGCTGTAGTTCAGTGGGAACAGCCAAAGACAGTCACCGAGATCAGGAGTTTTCTGGGTTTAGCTGGATACTATCGGAGATTCGTTAAGGGATTTTCGAAGTTGGCTGCTCCGTTGACACGTCTTACTCGAAAGAGTGCACCGTTCATATGGAACGAGGATTGTGAGAAGAGCTTTGAGGAGTTGAAGCGTCGATTGACCACCGCTCCGATTCTCACTATCCCTACCAGCTCAGGAGGATATGCAGTATATACCGATGCTTCGCATCAGGGACTGGGCTACGTATTGATGCAAGACAGGAAGGTAGTTGCTTATAGATCCAGACAGCTGAAGGATCATGAGAAGAACTATCCAACCCATGATTTGGAGCTAGCTGCAGTAGTGTTTGCGTTGAAGGTATGGCGCCACTACTTATATGGCGAGAAGTTCCAGATATTTACTGACCATAAAAGCCTCAAGTATCTGTTCTCACAGAAGGAGCTGAACATGAGACAGAGAAGATGGCTAGAGCTTCTGAAGGACTACGATTGTGAGATACTTTATCATCCAGGTAAGGCTAACGTTGTAGCCGATGCCTTGAGCAGGAAGAGCCTGGGGATGGTATCGTATATGATGGTTAGGGAGCATGATTTGCTAGAGCAGTTTGCCAGCCTCAGTTTGGGAGTCGTGCCTTCTGACATGGATATAGGCTATGTGATAGCTAGTCTACGCTTGGAGCCGGATCTGTTGGATAGGATCAGAGTGGCTCAGCAGACTGATCCATTTTGTATGGATGTGAGTAGTCAGATGCAGAAGGGCACCGTGACTGATTTTGAGATGAGTTCTGATGGACTACTGAGGTTCAGAGGCAGATTATGTGTTCCCGAGGATCCAGGTCTCAGGAGATTGATATTGGCGGAAGCTCATTCATCGAGGTATACGTTGCATCCGGGGAGTAACAAGATGTATCAGAACCTCCGGAAGGTATACTGGTAGTCGGGTATGAAGAGAGATGTAGCAGACTTCGTGACAAAGTGTCTCGTATGTTAGCAGGTGAAGGTAGAGCATCAGAAACCTACAGGATTGTTGCAGCCTCTACCTATACCGACATGGAAATGGGAGCACATCACCATGGATTTCGTGATGGGTTTATCGAGAACCCGCAGAAATCACGATGCTATATGGGTGATCGTTGATAGACTGACGAAGTCAGCCCACTTCCTAGCTATGAGAGCGACCGATACTCTGAGTTCATTAGCAGAACTGTATGTACGCGAGGTAGTGAGGTTACACGGTGTACCAGTGAGCATAGTCTCTGATAGGGATTCCCGCTTCACATCCCACTTTTGGGGACATTTTCAGGAAGCCATGGGAACCCAATTGAGTTTGAGCACCGCTTTCCATCCTCAGACAGATGGTCAGTCAGAGAGGACTATACAGACTCTGGAGGACATGTTGAGAGCATGTGTGCTAGACTATCGAGGCTCCTGGGATGACCACCTGCCACTAGCCGAGTTTGCCTACAACAACAGTCATCATTCGAGTATCGGGATGGCACTGTATGAGGCTTTGTATGGCCGTAGATGTCGTTCCCCCATTGGATGGGAAGAAGTGGGTGACCGTAAGATTTTTGCTCCTGACTTGGTTACGCAAGCATCTGAGGACGTCCGATTAATAGTAGAGAGACTGATGATAGCTCAGAGCAGACAGAAGAGTTACGCTGACAGGAGATGTAGGCCACTAGAGTTTGCAGTTGGTGAATCCATGTTTTTGAGAGTTTCTCCTTCCAAGGGCATAGCGAGATTTGGGAAGAGAGGGAAACTAAATCCTCACTATATTGGACCCTTTGAGATACTTGATCGAGTGGAGATAAGGCGTATAGGTTGGCATTGCCACCGGACTTATCAGGTGTCCACAACGTCTTTCACATATCAATGCTTCGGAAGTATCACCCGGATCCGTCACATGTGATTAGTTACGAGCCTTTGGAGCTCCGAGAGGACTTGTCATATGTAGAGAGACCGATTCGGTTATTGGATAGGAAGGAGAAGGTATTGAGATCGAAGACCATCGGATTAGTGAAGATTCTCTGGCAGCATCATACTTCAGAGGAAGCTACTTAGGAGCTAGAGAGTCTGATGCGAGAGAAGTACCCTCACCTATTTGAGGACTGACTTGGTTCTAATTTGGAGGACCAAATTTTCTGAGTGGGGGAGGATTGTCAGACCCGAATTTTTTTGTAGCTTATTTCCTTATGATTCCTATGTGTATGAACACTATGTAATTATGGTTGAATCATAAGAAGAGTATTTACTAGATTTAAAGTGTTAATGAAATGAATTAACACGCAAAAGCTACATAAAATGCCTAATGTGGATGATAAGTATCACAGGCTAAACCGAGTCATTCTAAATCATTCTGACTGAAAATAAGAACTTAAAATAAGAGAGCGTAGAGAGCTCATTAAGGAAAGTCAGCTTGATTTAGACCCGAACATACAAAACGAGAATAAAAGCTAAAAAGGGTAAAATAGACCTTTTCGACGAGAAAAGGAGTTTCGGGTGAAATTATCCACCGGGAGCGGTTGGAATATAAAGACGAGAGTGTAAGACATGATATATAACACTTTCGAAAATTTAAGAAAAAGTCAACTTAGTCAATGGTTAAAGAAAAAGTCAACTATAGTTAAAAAAGTGGACTTTTACCATAGTTGACTAATCAAGGTTAGAAATTAACCTAAGTGTGGAGAAAAATTTGGGAAAAAATATTCTTGGCCAGAATACAAGATAATCATCCCCGGAAGTAAGGAAAATTTATTCGGAAGGATTCCGGAATAAATTTAATGGTTAAAAATGTAATGGGCCTAAGGTGAAAATTTTAAAGCCCATTAAGGTATACTAAAAGTATATCGAAATTCTTAGGTCCTTTAGACCGAATTGTTGGACCAATTGATCGGCCAAATTTTGAGACAATAAAAGGCCCGAGGTATAGTAAAACTTTCAGCCCGAAATCCCATTAGGAAAGCCCAAACCGAGAAGCCCAATTGGAAAAGCCCATGAGATAAATATCTAACTATAGTTAAAGTTAACTATGACTCATAAGGTGACTCATAAGGTGACTCATGGTTCAGATTTGGAAAGTCAAGCATAGTGGCTGAAAAGTAAGGCTTAATGGCTAAGTAAGTGGCTTATAAATGCAGCCACACCTTGGTCATCTTCACCACACCAATTCCGGCTAGAGAAGAAACCATTGAAACCATAACCATTCAAGCTTTCTCTCACTAGAAATCACTAGGAATTAGTCATATTTGGAACTTGCATTCTTCATGGAAGTTGTTCCAAATTGAAAGGAGATTAACATATGTTGGAATTGGCTATCAAGGAGCCATAGAGTGCAAACCGAGAGCCTCCAAAGATTCGGCCAAAGGGAGAACACAACAATTGGTATATTTTCTAATTTCCAATTTCATATATGTTAATGTATGAATGATTTTAAGTATGTTGATATATGTTTTAAGCATTGAAACATATTAAATCACCATGAAGAGGGTTAGGCCGAGAGTGATCAATGGGATATTGAAATATGTCAATTTGATTTTAAGACATAAATGGATTAGTACACATGTATTAATGTTAATGGTATAATTAGAATTAATCAAATTGATTAATTAATACATGTAAATTGTTGGCAACCAAGGTGTTTGATAAAATGCCTAAATGAACTATAGGATGATTGGTAATGTTGCCTACCAAGTGTTTGTGAAAATGCCTAAGTGGAAATGGCTAGAAAATAGGCACGTATGGCATGCCATGGTGGAAACCGAGAATGGCTAGCTCTCGGCCAAGGCATGTGGCCAAGAGGCCCAATGGGCCAAGCCCAATATTTTTAGGCCCAATAGGGTGTGATGGGCCTAAGACAAGCCCAATAAGAGTTGGTGGGCCCCACAAGCCCAATAGACCCAACAAAAGTGAATAGTAAAATGAAAATGGACTTAAGGCCTAGTTAGGCCCATTAAGGATTTTTAAGGCCCATTAAGGGAAATTAAACTGTATTAATGTGAAATATAGTAGGAAAATTATAATTAACCTGAGGAATGGTTATTTACAGCTCCGGAGTTTACATTGAGAGCTGATCGGACTGCGGGAATTAGCAGCACCGAGGAAGTGAGGTCACGAGACGTGATCCGAGGTAAGGGACTTTTGCGAGTAGTTAGAGATACCTGCACGTATTTTCAACTGCTTCTGCATTCACTTAAAAACTCTGAGGGTCAGAGAAAGTGAATAATAATTATTGCGACCCGATAGTGGCAAATTACGATTTTGCCCCTAGTTAGTCAAAAAGACAACTTTTGTGAGAAGTTGCAAAAAGCATGGAAAATACTATTGTGAGTGTTTAAATGCTATTATCATGAAAATAAATAGATGGGCTAATGATTTTAAGGTTGATATGACTTAAGCACACTTTTAGTGCTGATTTTACTATTTTGTAAACAATCCCTTTTAAATAGCCATCTATCATATTATGTGAGAATGAATCGTGCTAGAGCACAGCTCGCACTGGGATTCATATGTTTTCCACATAACATTAGTGCTGGATTTTGATACGCACTAGATTTTCATGACATGCATGATAGAATACTGGAGTTTTACTCGTACTCAGCTTTGAATGATATATGCATGACAGAGTGCTGGAGCGATTGGCTCGTACTCGATTCTTCATGGTTTATACATGACATAGTACTGGGAGCTATTGCTCGTACTTGATTTAATACATAAACTATGCATTGACCTAGTTGCTAGAGATTGCTCGCACTAGAGTTGAGTTTTATGATGTGAAACAGTGTTTGAGCAGAGTAACGACTGTGAGTCGCACTCAAGACGCACACTGTATGTGATATGTAATACATGTTGAAACCCATGCCTGAGTCCTTGTGTGACTGTGTGTCATAGCTAGAGAGGATATCCGCATGAGGTTGATATAGACGTGGTATACTTAATTCCATGGTTTCGAGGGCTAAAGACCCTGGCTGTGAGGATTTCCATGGTTTCAAGGGCTAAAGACCCTGTCTGTGAGGGTCCACGGGTGTACTTTGTACCGTGTTTGGGACACGAGGTGTACGCTGTATCGTGTGTTACGTAGCTGGCGGTTGACATTGGACTGACCATCCTCCCGTTACAGCAGTGATTGCCGCACACCGAGTACTGTGTCGCATGGGATCACTTTTCGGATATGATCATAATCTAGGATACTATTTGCATTTACCACAGAGTCTCACATGATATATCACATTGATTGACTAATTTAAACTGCGGACAGACCTGAGGGATGGGTCGGACTCCGATTTGTGTTGTGAATCATTTGATGCCATAGTTATTGTGATTTAAATATACATGGCATGATTTACATAAAGGCATGATTTATATACAATGCATTGTTTTGCACTACATGCCTACATTTGAGAAATAAAGCATGATTTGCTGTACATGGGATTTATTCTGTACAAGTATATATATATTATATTTCAAGATTTTAAAGTGAGTTAAGGAAATAATGTTTTCAAGGCATAGCACTATTTTGAGTAGATAGTGTGGATATCTACTTGCTTGCCTGATTTCCTTACTGAGCGCGTTATGCTCACCCCTTTTCTTTACATCTCTCTACAGAGCGTCAGTAGAGCGAGAATTATCGTGGGAGAGTGTCCCAGAGTCCACTGCTAGTTCCTATCGATTCATCAGGTATACTTATTATGTACAGTTGTGTATCTAAACATAGAAATAGCACAGTGATGTATACGTTATATATTATGGGGAATGTAATCGTATTAGATTTTATAAAATCTTACATGTATAATAAGAGCAACTACAGTCAGAATTAATATATTGACATGTATGTATGAGAATGAATATTATGGTAAGTGAAGACTCTGACATCGAATCACAGCCCAACCAGTGAAGAGAGGAAAGGTATGTTAAAAATGCGAAAAATTTATTGTGGTATTTGGTAAAAGTCAAGGATTGA